>CM077011.1:86067538-87414057 GCA_039090855.1 Macrothele yani | reverse complement strand
TAATCAATGATACTTATGACGGATCTTTTCCCTCCAGGAGTTATAGTTTCCATAGTACCACATATGTCGCTGTGAATTAGCTCTAGTGGTTTTTGTGCTGTATATTCACTTTTCTTGGAATACGGTTTTTGTGCTAGCTTACTCTTATGCACAAGTGAGAAAATTCTTTGTTGAATAAGTGAGAGAATTCTTTGGATTCGTTTGAAAGTGAAACTTCAGAGAATAGTAATTGTTGTAGTGTATGCTCCTTGTGACTCGGAACCTTCTGATAGGAAGGAAGATTTCTGGAATGAGCTGAAAGCTGTTTTGAGCCAGTTTGGTGCTAAAGAGAAAGTTATAATAGCAGAGGATTTCAATGCTAGAGTAGGTGTGCAGAATGCAATTTCTGACAATGTTCTGGGTAAGTTTAATGATCCTTGTGTGAATGATAATGGTGAAAGATTAATTGAACTCTGCATTGAGAATGGTTTGTGTGTATCTAATACGTTTTTCAACCACAAGTATATCCACACATATACTTGGGAAAATCGTGCTCTTGGTCAAAAGAGTGTGATAGAGTCTGTTGTCTACGATCAGCGTCTGAAATACTTAGTTGTTGAGACTCGTGTAACGAGAAGTGCGGATGTTGGTTATGATCATTACTTGGTAGTGACATGAGTGAAACTGAATGTGGGTTGGAGGAAAAGAAATAGGAAGAGACCCAGGAAGGAAAGAATAAAGGTTGAAAAGCTCCCTGAAGATCATCAGCATTATTCTGACGTACTGACTGAAGGAGCTGGAGTCTTGTGAGAGAAATGTAAAAAAGAAGTGGGAATGTTTTAAGAACTGTGTTCTCACTGCTGCTGTAGAGGTCTGTGGCACCACAATAGAGGTGATGACTGGTGGAATAGTGAGATTGAAGAGGCAGTAAAGAGAAATGAAGGAAGCCTATTTGGGGATGTTGCAAGGTAGAGTTTCTGTGGATGAATATCACTGCAAGAAGTGTGAGGCCACTAAGCTGGTTCGCCAGAGTAAGGCAAAGGATAGGAAGGAGAAGGTGGAAAGGCATGAATTGGCTTTTTGGAAAGATAGAAATACTTTCTGGAAGTACATGAGATTCAGGAAAAATAGGAGAAACAAAGTTGTAAGTTGTGTGAAGAATAGGGTTGGGGAAATGATATGTGAACCCAATGAGTTAAGTGAAAGATGGGGTGAATACTTCTGTGAGTTATTAGATCAGGAAAGCAAAGATGATTCTGAGGCAGATGATGTCACAGTGAAAAGTGGAAGCACAGGAGGAATCTCAAGAGAAGAGGTGTGCAAAGCTCTAAAATCTCTTCAGAATCGTAAGGCTTCGGGAGTTGATGGCATAACTGCCAGGATGTTGAAATATGGTGGTGACTCTGTAATTGACTGGTTAACTGAAATTTGCCAGTTGTGCTGGGAGTTAGGAATGGTCCCTCCCTCGAGATTTAAAGAATGCTATCATTGTCCTCTTGTATAAGACAAAAGGTGATCAGACTGACTGCAAGGAACTATGTGGTATTAGCCTACTAAGTGTGCCAGGAAAGTGTTCGGTAAGGTTGTTATTGAAAAAGTACGAGGTCTTACATCAGTGAAAGTGTGGGATGTTCAGAGGGAGTTTATGCCTGGTAAAAGCTGCACTAACCAAATTTTTGCATTATGCATGATGATTGAAAAGTATCTAGCTGTTGGTAAAGTTTTTGCCGCCTTCATAGATTTAGAGAAAGCTTACGACCAAGTAAATAGGATACTTTTGTGGAAGGTATTGAATGAATATGGTGTTACTGGGAATCTACTTAATAGTGTAAAAGCCATGTATGCTGACAGTAGAGCCTGTGTACAAGTGAATGGTGTTTTATCAAATGGTTCACTATTGGTGCAGGAGTCAGACAAGGTGGTTGTGTAATGTCACCATGGCTGTTTAATATACTTATGGATGCGTGCATGCATGATGCCAAAATGGATGATACTGGTTTATGTCTTGGTGATATCCGTGTGTGCAAATTGCTGTATGCTGACGACACTGTCCTATTGGCAGAGAGGAAAAGTGAGTTGCAGAGTATGTTGTCTCTGATGTACGAAGTTTGCATGAAATTCAAACCGAGTATAAATAAGGGAAACACCAAAGTTATGTTTTTTCAGAGGAACTGGTAGCATTAAATGTAATATAAGCAGTGATGGAAAGTTTGCGCTGAACTGCGCCAATTTCATTATCTTGTGCCAAACTGCTACAAATTACAAAAAAATTAAATATTTGCACCCAACTGCACTGAAACGGCAATCCACAGCAAAAACTGCCAAGCGAAAAAAATTTTTCACAGCAAAAAATGCCGTTTAAACGGTGATTCGGATGATGCTTTTTTAAGGTCTACACGTAATTTGGTTAAACGTATAACAATGCTTAATCAACACATACCGACAATCCCAACATTTCGGAATGTTTTTCACCTACCTTCTAATTCGTTGTTTTTTCGGCATAAGAGACTAATATGTTTTGCGATGTAGGTGAAGCTTATGGAGGAGGAGTTTTGTCATACTCACTTGGTACGTCGGAGAAACGATGCTGTACATTATGAAATTACAGATGGTTTGGTGATTTTTTGGAGTGTTGTGCAATTGAGATTGTTTATATGTCGTTTCCTGCTTTTTAGGATGGCACAGTTATTTCGTTCCGGGCCAGGTGGACGATTATGTAAATACAGGTCAGTCATTAGCTATTTCGTTGACGTGGAGGATGACTCAAAATGGCTCTCCCGTGGCAGGATGTGATGGTTCTGTTTCTAAAGGGTGCATAGGTATTCAGAGATGCCAACTTTTATGGATTTTCAGTAGTTTGTTCAGATTTTCACTCCATTTTATGGTTTTGCGGAAGTCACCCAAAAAAGCCCACGCAAGATTCCTGCACGAAATGTTCTTTTTTTTTTTACCATCTTTTGCACTTTACAGATAGTCCCTATACACTTTCCATGTTCTGACTTCCCCCGCCAACGGAGGCAGAGTTTTTCACGTGATTCACCGTACAGCCATTTCAGAGTGCTGTGCGCAAAGGCCGAGAGGGAGCTTAGCTCAGCGCCTTTTGTGAATTCTTTACATTGATTACATGTGGCTTGGTGCTTGTGAAAATTTCGGTGTAAATGTCTTAACCCTTTCCACTCGACTGTCGGGTTAACCTGACATTACGAAATCGGCGCGAGTCCTCTATAGCTTGCATGTTGGCGCTCACGCGACATTTCTTTTTCACCGAATAGAAAAAAGAAACTTCATCGGCATGCCAGGTGTTATCCGCCATGTCTATGACGCCTCTTGAGCTCGCATGGAGGCGCTCGCGAGGAATTTCTTTTTCGCCGAATAGCTCGTGTGTCAGGTGTCAACAGCCACGCCTATGACGCCTCTATAGCTCGTATATCGGGGCTTATGAGACATTCTTTTTCGCTGAACATGTCATGTGTCGCCCTCCATGCCGATGGCGCCTCTATTGCTCGCATGTCGGCGCTCGCGATACATTTCTTTTTCGCCGAATAAGTCGGTTGTCATCCGCCATGCCTATGACGCCTCTGTAGCTTGTATATGTCGGGGCTTATGAGACATTTCTTTTTTTACCGAATTGCTTACGTGTCGATGTAACCCCCCCCCCCCACACACACACACACGCGCCGATGATGCCTCTATAGCTCGTATGTCGGGGCTGGCGAGCCAAAGCTGAGCTTTCATTGCTGAGTTGTGGCCTCTACTGCAGAAAGAAAAAAAAAAAAACATACGAGTGCTGGGTGAGTGTGGATGAAAAGTTATTCAAGTGGAAAGGGTTAATTTAGATTAAAACAAAATGAAACTTAACAGTGAAACAGCTAGGACAACAAAAAGAACGAAGTCAGGTAAAACTTATTGTCAAGTTTATCGCGATATATATAGTAAAGAATGGCCTTTTTATGAAGCATCTAAAGTTTTGCCGAATCACATTTTGTAAGCAATGTAGCTGCGATTTTAGCATTTTAGCGTAGCGCATGGCGGCCGCGATGATTGTAGGCGTCATGTGGAGAGCAAGAAGCACAAAGATAATGTCAAAAGACTAAATGGAAATGTGAGTAAAATTAATGTAACCAAAAAACTTCTGACAGCTTATAAAGAATCCTGGAAGAAATATAAAAAGTGGATTAGTGCTGAAAAAAATGCAGCAAAATAAGCGAAAAAGAGAAGAAATTGAATGTTCACAAGGTGATTTGAAACGGGAAGAAGCTGAACTTTTGCAGCAGTTGAATTCCTCTCAGAAAATGTTAAACAATGCTGAGATGAACATTGAATGTGGCATAAAAAAAAAAAAAAAAGGAGACATCAGTGCAATAGAAAGTGGACAGGTACTATTAAAAGTAGCAAAACAAACATTGCTAACTATCTTAAAGAATGAGAAAAAAATGGAAGTGAGCAATTAAATATTGAGAAAAGCAGCAAAAAATTAAAAAATTAAACATTTTTTGTAAAATAAATTAATAATAATAAAATCCTGCTATGGTTACAATTTTTTGATCTATTTGCAAATGGCTTGTGTTTAACTGCTTACCAAATTTAATGAAAATATGCATACAAAAAATACTTTCATTTCCCCAGAATAGTAAATGTTTACCAAATTTTAGGCCATATTTAATCTTAAAATGTTGACTAGATATTTACTTCTTGTTACGGTATTATATTATTTGCCACAAAAAAAACTTTTTGTTTCCCAAAAATAGTAAATGTTCACCAAATTTTAGACCACTTAATAATGATAAAGTGATAACCAGACAATAACTTCTCGTCATTTTCTTAAATTATTTTCGGGACAGTAAAAAAATGTTTTTGTCTCCCAAAAATACTAAATGTTCACCAAATTTTAGATGATATCTAATATTTTAAATCAATAACCAGATATTGACATTTTGTTAGTCTCTTTTATCATTTGTAAGCAAAATAATATTTACCAAACGTAAGACTACATATTTTTAAAATAGGGAAAGTGTAATCATAATTATGTTATTTCTTATGATATTGGGACTGAAATTAAAATTTAATTCATGACTAAATCTAAAGTTCTTTTTGGCCGACACGCTTGCTGAAGCGGGATGTCAAGGAAGGGCGAGGCGTGCGGAAGCTTTGGGGGCAGGGCTTATATTTATGCTAGCTAATTTGACGTAATAATATATTTTTTTTTTTTGACCAAGTGTTTACAATAATTGCAAAAGAAAAAAATTATTTTGGCAGTATTGTCGCGTAAATTTAGTGTTATGCATTTGGTGGACATTTACTAAATTCGGTATATAACCATAGTATTTAAAATACAGGCATTACTAAAACAATAGGAACCGTTATTATTTTAGTGACGCAAATTTCGTTTTTCGATCTATCATCATTTGATATCTCAGAAGTATTTTTGGTATGCATTATTTTTTGTGTAGTACAATGCTAGGGGATCAGAGTTTAATTTGGTAAACATTTAATTTGATCCCTTTGAAAACTAAAATTTTTTTTTCATATGTGTGCGTGTGTATTTTAATGCAAGATGTTTTAAATTTGGGTGTAAGGGAAAAGGTTATCAGACTGAATGCAGGAACTATATTGGTATTAGCCTTTTCAGTGTGCCAGGGAAAATGTTTGGTCAGGTTGTTATTGAAAAAGTATGGGGTCTTACATCAGAGAAAGTGTGGGGTGTTCAGAGTGGTTTTATGCCTGGTAAAGGCTGCACTAACCAAATTTTTGCATTACGCATGATGATTGAAAAGTATCTGGCTGTTGGTAAGAAAGTTTTTGCTGCCTTCATAGATTTAGAGAAAGCTTACGACCGAGTAAATAAAACACTTTTGTGGAAGGTATTGAATGAATATGATGTTATTGGGAATCTACTTAATAGTGTAAAAGCCATGTATGCTGGTAGTAGAGCTTGTGTACAGGTGAATGGTGTTTTATCAAAAATGGTTTTCTATTCGTGCAGAAATCAGACAAGGTTGTGTAATGTCGTCATGGCTGTTTAATATATTTATGGATGCGTGCATGCGTGATGCCAACATAGATGATGGTGGTTTATGTCTTGGTGATATCCGTGTGTGCAGATTGCTGTATGCTGATGACACTGTCCTGTTGGCAGAGAGCAAAAGTGATTTGCAGAGTATGTTGTCCCATATGTACGAAGTTTGCATGAAATTCAAACTGAGTATAAATAAGGGAAAAACCAAAGTTATGGTCTTTGAGAGAGGAACTGGTAGCACTGAACGTAATGTAAGTGTAAATGGCACAGTGATTGACCAGGTGAGTGAGGTTGTGTATTTAGGAAGCATGTTTGACAGAGAGAACAAATTGGATGGTGAAATTAGTAGGCGAGTAAATTCTTCATTAAAAGTCTTAGCTGCTCTGGGAGGTTTTCACAGGAATTATGGGTTCTCTAGAGAGTCCCACATCGCTGTGTATGAAAGTGTAATGTATAGTAGTGAAACCTGGGTACTACAGAAGAAACATAGAAGTCGTTTGTGTGCTTGAGAAATGCGTTACTTACGGCGGGTTTGGGGCAAGACACGTTCTGATTGTGTGAGGAATGAATATGTATTGCAGTTGTGTGATGTGAAGCAAAATGTTGTTAGCAAGGTGGAAACTAATATGCTTCATTGGTTTGGCCATGTTGAAAGAATGAGTGATGAGATGCTTACTAAGAAAATCCTTTTAGCCCAAGTGGCAGGAAGGAAAGGCAGAGGAAGGCCAAGGAAGACGTGGGTGGATCAGATTCAGGAGTGTCTGCATGAGGAAAAGATTATGAGTATGAAGTATAAAAGATCTTGTGTACGGCATGTAATGGATATCAGTGAAGCCCGAGGTGTATGTCAAGATCGCTGTAAATGGAGAAGTTTGATACGACAACAGTAAGTAAAAATATCTGGTAGTTTGTATTTCTTTTTGGAGCTAACCTCTGAATTTCAGAGAACAGTGTAGTGATATGTACTCTGAAGAGCAATTGAATTAGAGATACCTGTCTAGTAACGTGTAGCACCACCTTTCGCCCTGAGGACGGCAGCGATTCATCTCGGCATGGACTTGACAAGACATCGGAAGCGTCGGGAAGCCATACGGATCCACAACCCCTGAACAAGCTCCCACAGTTCACGAAGATTTGATGGAGGAGGGTCAGAGCCTCGAACATCTCTCTCAATGGCATCCCAGATGTGCTCAATGGGATTGAGGTCAGGTGACCTAGCTGGCCAAGGAAGTGAGGTCACGTCGGTGGAGTGTTCATCCAACAATTCGGGAGCGATGGCACTGTGCATTGTCTTGTTGCAGGATGAGGTCCCCAGTGGGATGTTGAAGACGCACAAACGGGTCGTCCAGGATATCCTGGTAATGTTGACCTGTGAGGGATGATGTCACATGTACCAGGGATTCCATTTCAGTCCACGTAAACAGTCCCCAGACGAGAATGCCAACCCCACCAGCTTGAAGAGTACCCTGCTGGCAAGAAGGATCCATCGCTTCATGTGGTTTGTGCCGTACTCATATCCTGCCATCCGCATGTACCAACGTGAATCTCGACTCATCAGTCCTGGCAACATTTTCTCACATGTCTAGGGTTCAGTGGCGATGTTCCTGCACCCATGCTAATCTTTGCACCCTGTGATGTGCGGTCAGCAGTGCACATCACAGGGTGCAAAGATTAAATTAGTGAAATCGGTGTAGGAACTGACCTGTCTTCTCCAAGCCGAGTGGAAGAAAATACCACTAGCCATCGTACAACGCCTGGTTGAGAGTATGCCCCGGAGGGTCGCAGCTGTAATCGCCGCTTGTGGAGGCTCCATCAACTATTGAAGGTGAATAAACTTCGTTTTCCTTTGCTATCACAGGTATCCAAATACTTGTTGGTAGATAGTGTACAAGCTACAACTCGACACATTATCTGAGGGCATGTGCTAACGCATTTTACAATTTTGGTGTTACTCCCCCTTCCCCCAACAGGTTTCCTGCGTAGGCACATGCCATCAGATAATGTGTCGAGCTGTAGCTTGTATATGCTGAGAATCTCCCGATTGGACCAGAAATTCTTTATATTTACACTTTTGGTGACAGGTTTCCTGAGGCAGCACATGCCCCTGTGTAATTTGTTGACTTGCAGGTTGTAAATGCTGAAAATCTCGCTATTGGACCAAAAATTCTTTATATTTTACACTTTTGGACTCCCCCCCCCCGATATTTTGTGTTAGCACATGTCCGCTGAGAGTTTGTTGAGATGAAGTTTGTGAACGGTCGAACTCTCTCGGTCAGAAATCTACACTTTTGGTGTTACCCTCCCCCGACCGACTGGTTTCATGAAGCAGCAAATGGCGTAAGATGATTTGTTGAGTTGTAACTCGTAAATGCTGAAAATCTCCCAATCGGATGAGAAATTCTCTATCGATTACACTTTTGGTGTTATCCCATCCTCCCCCCCCACACACACACACTCCGGACAGGTTTCCTGGGTAGGAACATGCCCTCAGATAATTTGTTGAGTTGTAGCTTGTGAATGCTGAAAATCTCCCGCTCGGACCAGAAATTCTTTATATTTCATATTTTAGGTTTTAAGCACCCCCCACCCCCGACAAGTTTCCTAGGTTTGCACATACTCGCAGAGAATTTGTTTTGCTGTAGTTTATAGAAAAATATCGTAAATAAGAAAATACGAAATTACGGAAATTTTATGTGTGTCAGATAACCATCTCAGGAATGTAGCCAAGGAGCAGTTCAGAACACAATTTTTATACGGCCCCTTAAATTTTTTCTGGCCAGTTCTTCGCTTTGTCTTTGGCCCGAAAATCATGGAAATGTCTAGATTTCTAACCGAAAATGAAATATTAAAAAAAAAAAAAAATATGAACAATAGTTGCTCAAGTAGTGGGGAATATACAGTCACATGAAATTTGTTTATGCAGAACAATTTTATGGCACTGAAATTTCAATGTGTCCAATTCTCCGTGTGGCTACTTCTCTGGTGGCCACTTCTCCGTATCCAGTGTAAATTGTGTGAAACAGTGTGTCTTATCAAATGATGTTTTTTTCCCGGAAATTCTGAAATTTACAACTTCCCTGCAAAACGGCGGAACAAATCGGGTTGTAATTGGAAAAGTCCCCCCTCTATAAAACTCCCCCACAGGAAAAGTCCACCTTTTTCAGTCGGGGACCATACACAAATTGGATTTGACCCAAAATATCAAACGTGTGGTAGATTTAAGGTGTCATCATTTCCATTTCCACGCTGTCTAAAACAAGATGAAACCTAACAACGTGCACAAATATGTGTGTGTGTGTGTGGGGGGGGATTCCGGGGTCTGCATTTCAAACATTTTTCCCTTTTTATAGTAAAAAACTGTTTTCCAAGTAGCTGGATGGGGTGTGGAAAATTTCCGGGTTCGTCTTTCTACTGTTACCGTGCTTTTTAGTGAAAAACGTCTTGCAATCAACAGGCTGACAGGGTTGGGGAAAATTCAGGGAACAGCATTTCAAACTTCTACTGTTGTTTAGGGTAAAAATCGGTTTACAAATAGCGGGGTTGGATGAGGGAAATTTCCGGGTTAGTAATTCCACTCTTACCGCGGTTTTTAATGGAAAATGTATCGTACAATCAGCAGGCTGACAGGGTGGGGGAAATTCCGGGGTCAGCATTTCAAACTTTTACCGATGTTTATAGTAAACAACCGTCTTGCAAGTAGCTGGATCAGGTGGGGAAAATTGCCTGGTTAGTATTTGCACTCTTACCGCGCCTTTTTTTTTTCTTATGAAAAACGGTCTTACAATCAGCAGGGTGGTGAGAAATTTCGATATTGGTGTTTCGACTTTTGGGGGGAAATTTCCGGTTTCATCTTTTCTCTTTTTGTCCACTTTAAAACAGCATTCAGCCGTACAAGTAGCACAAATATGGGGCGGATATTCCGGGCTCGGCATTTCAAAACTTTATCGCAGTTTATAGTACTGCGAATTGCCGGATGAGGTAGGAGAAATTTCCGGGTTAGTATTTTAACTGTTACCGCACTTTTTAGGGAAAAACGGTCTTACAATAAACAGGCTGACAAGATGGGGAGAAATTCCGGGGTCGGCATTTCAAACTTCTACCGTTGTTTAGGGTAAAAGTCTGTTTACGATTAGCAGGGTTGCGTGGGGGAAATTTCCTGGTTAATATTTCCACTCTTACCGCAGTTTTTAATGGAAAACGTGTCTTACAGTCAGCAGGGTGACAGGATGGGAGAAAATTCCAAGATCGGCATTACAAACTTTTTTCTATGTTTATAGTAAAAAAAACATCTTGCAATTGGCTGGATCAGGTGGGGTAAATTTCCGGGTTAGTAATTCCACTCTTACCCTGGTTTTGAATGGAAAACTATCTTACAATAAGCAGGCTGACAGGGCGGAGAGAATTTCTGGGTTAGTATTTTGAATGTTACCGCGGCTTTTAGTGGAAGATTTTCTGGCGCACTTCAGTAGATTCAATAGAACTCTGTGGACAGAAATTTTCCGACAGTATTTCATGAATATGAAAAATTCACATACGTTTATCTGAGTTTCCTAAAGTCTTGTAGGGCTGCCCTCAACATGTGTTCTAATTGCGTAGAGATTTTCTTTTGGCAAGAGGTGGTGGGGAAGGTTGGTTCAAAGAAAAGTTGGGTGTGTTGAAGCCCACCGTAGAAGAGCGCCCGTAGAATCGTGCATGTGCAACACATTGACCACGACATTCTCGCAAAACACCGAAGATTCAGGCCTTTTCAGTAAAATGCTTGTTAGTTATAATGTTTGATATGTAAACGTTATGAATACGTCGGCGATAGATCAGAAACTGTTAAAAAGGCCTAAGTACATAATGTTATAAAAGGCCTAGTTTACATAATGTTTGATATATAAATGTTATGAATATGAAGGTGATAAATCAAAAACTGTTTAATAGGCCACGTATTTGTTCTACTTGTAAGGCTGCATCTTGTTTTAAAGTGGAATACTAACCCGGAAATTTCCCCCGCCTCATCCAGCTACTACAAACATCGATAAAAATTTGAAATGCGGACCCCGGAATTTCCTCCCATCTTGTCAGCCTGCTTATTGTAAGACCGTTTTTCACGAAAAATCGCGGTAACAGTAAAAAAACTAACCCGGAAATTTCGCCCACCTCATCCAGCTACTTCCAGTACTATAAACTGCATTAAAGGTTTGAAATGCCGACCCCAGAAATTTCCCCCTCATATTTGTGCGACTTGTACAGCTGAATGTTGTTTTAAAGTGTATGAAAATAGAAATAATGACACCTAAAATTTCTCCCACGCCATCCTAAAAGTTTAAACGCCGATCCCGGGATTTCTCCCCACCCTGTCAGTCTGCTGATTGTAAGACCGTTTTTCACAAAAATGTGCGGTTAAGAGTAGAAATATTAACCCAGAAATTCCCCCACCTCATCCAGTTACTTGGAAGACAGCTTTTTACTATAAACAGCGAAAAATGTTTGAAATGCCGATCGCGGAAGTTTCCCCCACATACAATGTCAGATTTACTCCCTGTGTCTGAGTCTTAAGAAATTTCGGAGTCTGTAGATGGCAGGAGAGCATCTAGATCGCTGTCGCTGTCCATTTTGGCTTCTAATAAAATTCAACTGTCTCTCTCTCAACAGAATAACAATGAGAGTGTAGCAACAGACGAACCCTTTCTACAGAGGATCTTTGATACCGCCTGAAGCTATGTATAACCAAGCAGACAAGAAGATTCCTAGAAATGGCCCAAGGAAGAAAGGGCGCCAACTGCAATCCATGTAATGTTAACATGGAAAAAAATATCCCATCGTCCTTAGGAAAGCCTATTGTGCTGAATGGTATTAGCTGGTAAAATTTTACTACAAGAATTCTAACATCACATAGATCACATGCCCAGATCCTAACCTCCGAGGCTGTAGTCATTGAGAAAACCAAAAGATACAACTGTAACGTTAATATTCCAGTAGAGCTTCAGTTTGCATGGAGGCACCTTATTGAACAGGAGAGAAAACATTTCAAGAGGAAAAACATTAACAAAAAACATGTGATATCAAATAGTACTTAAAAATACAGTTGAATATTTCTACGTAAAAGCTACTAGTATATTTTTGTTGGACTACAGATGGCGACACCATTGATATGTGCAGTTGAACCCAAATCATGATGCGCAAATATCTACATGACAGGGCTGAACATACATTGGGGTTAAGCTGCATACCTGAGCGAGTGAGTGCTGTGATCCTAATGTCCGTGCACCTACCACTGATGATGGCTATAAATGTTAGCAGAAACTAGTTTGGTGCTTCGTATTCGGGAGATTTATATGTTTGTATTTTCTTTTTCAAGATTGTTTATTTTTGAGGTTTTGGCAAAAGTATAATTCATCTTTGGTTTTCATTATGTGTCAGGGTGCTTCGCGGTCAAGATCGTCTCCTCTTCAGGATAGTTCATTTTTAAAAAATTCAACAAGGTTTTAATTCAGTTTTCATCGATGTTAAAGGATTTTTTTGCATTGTAAAAAATTCATCTTGTTTAATTTTATCTGGTGCAGATTTTACAATATCATGAATTTTAACTTCACAATTGAAAGAATTCACATTCTTAGATGATGCATATATGAAGCCCCGACAACCACTATGAATATTGTAAGTATAGATACTTATTATTAATATACTTGACTTCAACTGCCAATACTACGTTAACGTCCTTTTGCAATCTCCCGATAGCTGAACTTGCATAACGTGTGAAACAGTATTTACGGGCATTTAATGTCAACCGAATTAAAAAGGACGCCACCGATCGCCGACTGTGGGCTATAGCATATAATGGCTCAGACATCTAACCCTTTGAGAACATTTCGCCGCCAAGGCACTCACACTACCTAACAGATGGGCTAAACCGCTCTTGATATCACCGATTTCACACAGTTGAAGGGTCTCCGCCAGTAATTAGGGGTGGCTCTTGACAGCAACAAAGCAAACAGGTGTGTAAGGCAGCATTTCGGTCATCTTTTTTCTTCTTCTTTTTTTTTTTTTCCCCTCCTCAAAACTCCACTGAAACATGAAGATCACAGGAATAATGCTAGTACTTGTAACAGAGACGGCAACTTGGTTTGAAAAACAATATTGTTTTGTGTCCATTGATTACCTTTGGAGTTTTTAGAAATTAAAAGAAATAAGGTCAATTATTTTCATTTTTTTTATTTATTATTAATTTTTTTTAACCACCGCCGTGATCAACTTGATGAGCTATAAGTAGTCACCCATTTCTAATTTAGGCCCAATGGTTCCAGGTAAGCTATAGAGCCAGTGACATAAGACAAACACATGTATGCTTAACGGGATTTAAACCCAGACCCATCTCGGTCAAAGCCAGTGATTAGTTCGGTCACTGAGCCACCGGAGCGACTATCATTTTATATAACATGTTTGCGGAGGAGATTAAAATTAATAAAAATCTCCTACTTATAACCAACATATTTTCTACTTGAAAATTTTGTTTTTCTCTAGAAAAGTTTTTCTGTTTTTAGAATTATTTTAAAAAATAAGGGAAGCATTTCCAAAGTGCTACGTGTATCTTTCAGCGGCATTCGCCGATGCGTTTGTTTTGTTTGAGTTCGTGGCTAATACTATCTCGTGGCAGTTGCTGGTGGGTTTGTTTTCGATAAAAATCACAGATTATCATTTTGAAATGAGTTATATCCTCAGCTGCCCCCCCCCCCCCCCCGTTCCCATACACACACTGACTCCCGGAAAGGTGCGCAACGCATCTCAGAATATAACAGAAGAGTGTGGTTTTATAACACTTATTTTCAGAAGTGAAAAAAAAATGTATTTCAAACATAAATCAAATACAACTGACCGAACGTTACAGGTATCTGAAATAACAATTGTCTACTTATTTCTTCCATTCAGTCGTTAGCACGTCTTTTGTAAAAACAGATCATACTTATGTTATCACTTTGTCTGCCCATCCGTCTGTCTGTGGACGCCACTTCTCTGCAACTGTTAGTCCGATTTGAAAAAAGTATTTTTGCATTGGGATGCTTGAAATGTGAGAAAGATAATTCTTGTACTCCGGTTGTTGTTTTTTTTTTTCGATGAACAACTTCGTCGCAAAGGGGGCTTAAGTAAATGCAGATGACATTGAATTCAAAATATATTTTGTACCACATATTTGCTTCTAAATATTCAGTTATTTCTTTTTTCTCAATGCCATTAATATCGAAGACAATTTTAGGTACAGAGTCTTTTTCAAGTAATGCATAGATTTTTTGCTAGGGTACGCTAAGTTAAATTGTGTTTCCCCGATATCTCTGCTTCTAAAACTCTGATTTTAAAAATCGGAAACAACTCCTGATACGAAATGTTTGGCACGCATCGAACGTGACACGTGGCATGCATCGTGCAACAATTCTTCACGGCCCACCAGGTGTCACTGCTGCCGTGGCCCGCCTTGTTCTCCCGATAAAACGTCTGGTCATCGAACACGTCTGGTCGCTGATCGGCAACCGAGTGGCCCGGCATGCACCACCCGCGGCTACGCCTGATGAACTGTGGCAACGTGTAGAAGCAGCTTGGACTGACATACCCCAAGCCCACATCCAAAGCCTCTTTCGTTCTACGCCTGATGAACTGTGGCAACATGTGGAAGCAGCCTTGACCGACATACCCCAAGCCCACATCCAAAGCCTCTCGTTCGATACTGCAGCGTGTAGCGGCCGTTATTGCCAGCCATGGGGGCCACACGAACTATTGACATCTGCGTGTTCCACAAGTCGTACGGGACTGTAAGCTCAATTGTTTAATTTTTGTATCTGTTGTTATGTGTCTAGTAAATCTGGCATTGCTATCTCGTGTCCTTCTTGGTGTTGCATTTTGGGTGACCAGCAGTGTATATGTAATTGTACAATTATTCAAGGAACCTACTATGAAGGCACAGATAATGTTTGTCATTGAAAGTGTGAAGTTTTTCACTGTTATTCAAAGTACAGTATTTCCAACTTTAACGACCTATGATTCAGTGCTTGTATATATAAGGAATTGTACAATTAATCAAGAAACCTATTATGAAGGCACAGATAATGTTTGTCATTGAAAGTGTGAAAGTTTTCACTGTTTATTCAAAGTATTTCCAACTTGAAGGACCTATGATTCAGTGCTTGTATATATAAGGAATTGTACAATTAATCAAGGAACCTACAATCAAGGCACAGATAATGTTTGCTATTGAAAGTGTGAAGTTTTTCACTGTTTATTCAAAGTATTTCCAACTTGAAGGACCTATGATTCAGTGCTTGTATATATAAGGAATTGTACAATTAATCAAGGAACCTACTATGAAGGCATAAATAATGTTTGTCATTGAAAGCGTGAAAGTTTTCACTGTTTATTCAAAGTATTTCCAACTTGAAGGACCTATTATTCAGTTCTTGTATATACACTGCTGGTCACTCAAAATGAAACACCAAGAAGGAAGCATCCGATTGGCCTGAAATTCCCAGCATGCGTCGGCCGCGAGAAGACATGCAAACGATTAGCGTTGCAGGGCATATGCAAATCATGTGCGCCCGGCACTACACCGAGAAGCACTATTAGAAGGCTGCATAGAAGGCGGGGTGTAAGTAGTGGAAATGTGTTGTGCTGCCGGACCTGTACGTGGGAAGCTTCCTGATGCCTCGTCGCAGAATACGGCAGTAATTCCAGCACGTTTCAGAGTTCGAATAGTGGCTTATCGCGACAGCGGTTTATCGTACCAAGACATCGGCGCCCGTGTGGGACGACCTCCAGCCACAGTGAGGCGAGTATGGATTCAGTGGGTGCAGGAGGGACGGACGTACAGGCGTAAGCGATTGCAGCGGCACACCACCGAACGAGTGAACCAGCATGTTGTGCGTCAGGCATTGACGGCTCGCACCGCCACATCACGAACGTTAGCGCAGGAATTAGGGTGTGTTGCGCAACAACCTGTGTTAGCACTTATCGTTCGACGTCGTCTGCAGGAGCGCGGACTTGTCGCACGGCGACCCTTGCTGTGATTACAATTGACGTTACACCACCGGCGAGAGCGACCGCAGTGGGTCGTTGAATGCCGCACCTGGACTACGGAATGGCACGACATTGTCTTCTCCGATGAATCCTGCTTCTGCCTGCAACACCACGATGGTTGAATCCATGTGTGGTGGCACCGCGGCGAGAGACTGTATGACGCCTGCATTATGCATTGCCATACCGGTCCGTTGTGTGGCGTTATGGTTTGGGGCGCAATTGGATATCACACCCGCACCCCTCTGGTACGCATCGCCGGTACACTCGACAGCCACCGCCACATCTCCAACGTTTTGGAGCCTGAAGTCCTCCCTTATCTGCAGGACAATGCGCGCCCGCACGTGGCACACATCGTAAAACAATTCATGGCCCACCAGGTGTCACTGCTGCCATGGCCTGCCTTGTTCTCTCGATATGTCGCATATCGCACATGTCTGGTAGCTGATCGGCAACCGAGTGGCCTGGCAAGCACCACCCATGGCTGCGCCTGATGAACTGTGGCAACGTGTAGAAGCAGCGTGGACCGACATACCCTAAGCCCACATCCAAAGCTTCTTTCGTTCGATGCCGCGGTATGTATGAGGACGAATAGTGGCTTATCGCGACAGCGGTTTATCGTACCAAGACATCGGCGCCCGTGTGGGACGACCTCCAGCCACGGTGAGGCTAGTATGGATTCAGTGGGTGCAGGAGGGACGGACGCACAGGCGTAAGCGATCGCCGCGGCACACCACCGAACGAGTGAACCGGCATGTTGTGCGTCAGGCGTTGACGGCTCGCACCGCCGCATCACGAACGTTAGCGCAGGAATTAGGGTGTGTTGCGCAACAACCTGTGTTAGTACTTACCGTTCGACGTTGTCTGCAGGAGCGCGGACTTGTCGCACGGCGACCCTTGCTGTGATTACAATTGACGTTACACCACCGGCGAGAGCGACCGCAGTGGGTCGTTGAATGCCGCACCTGGACTACGGAATGGCACGACATTGTCTTCTCCGATGAATCCTGCTTCTGCCTGCAACACCACAATGGTTGAATCCGTGTGTGGTGGCACCGCGGTGAGAGACTGTATGACGCCTGCATTATGCATTGCCATACCGGTCCGTTGTGTGGCGTTTGGTTTGGGGTGCAATTGGATATCACACCCGCACCCCTCTGGTACGCATCGCCGGTACACTCGACAGCCACCGCCACATCTCCAACGTTTTGGAGCCTGAAGTCCTCCCTTATCTGCAGGACAATGCACGCCCACACGTGGCACACATCGTAAAACAATTCATGGCCCACCAGGTGTCACTGCTGCCATGGCCTGCCTTGTTCTCTCGATATGTCGCATATCGCACATGTCTGGTAGCTGATCGGCAACCAAGTGGCCTGGCAAGCACCACCCACGGCTGCGCCTGATGAACTGTGGCAACGTGTAGAAGCAGCGTGGACCGACATACCCTAAGCCCACATCCAAAGCTTCTTTCGTTCGATGCCGCGGTATGTAGCGGCCGTTATTGCCAGCCATGGAGGCCACACGAACTATTGATGTCTGTGTGTTTCGGAAGTTGCGCGGGCCTGTAATCTCAATCGTTTCATCTTTGTATCTGTTGTTATGTGTCCAGTAAATCTGGCGTTGCTATCTCGTGTCCTTCTTGGTGTTGCATTTTGGGTGGCCAGCAGTGTATATGGAATTGTACAATTAATAAAAAAAAATACTATGAAGGCACAGATAATGTTTGTCATTGAAAGTGTGCATTTTTTCATTGTTTATTCAAAGTATTTCCAACTTGAACGACCTATGATTCAGTGCTTGTATATATAAGGAATTGTACAATTAATCAAGGAAGCTACTATGAAGGCACAGATAATGTTTGTAATTGAAAGTGTGAAGTTTTTCATACTTGAAGGACCTATGAGTCAGTGCTTGTATATATAAGGAATTGTACAATTAATCAAGGAAGCTACTATGAAGGCACAGATAATGTTTGTCATTGAAAGTGGGAAGTTTTTCATACTTGAAGGACCTATGATTCAGTGCTTGTATATATAAGGAATTGTACAATTAATCAAGGAAGCTACTATGAAGGCACAGATAATGTTTGTCATTGAAAGTGTGAAGTTTTTCTCTGTTTATTCAAAGTATTTCCAACTTGAAGGGCCTGTGATTCAGTGCTTGTATATATAAGGAATTGTACAATTAATCAAGGAACCTACTATGAAGGCACAGATAATGTTTGTCATTGAAAGTGTGAAAATTTTCACTGTTTATTCTTGGTGTTTCATTTTGAGTGACCAGCAGTGTAAATACAAGCACTGAATAATAGGTCCTTCAAGTTGGAAATACTTTGAATAAACAGTGAAAATTTTCACACTTTCAATGATAAACATCATCTGTGCCTTCATAGTAGGTTCCTTGATTAATTGTACAATTCCTTATATATACAAGCACTGAATCACAGGCCCTTCAAGTTGGAAATACTTTGAATAAACAGAGCAAAACTTCACACTTTCAATGACAAACATTATCTGTGCCTTCATAGTAGCTTCCTTGATTAATTGTACAATTCCTTATATATACAAGCACTGACTCATAGGTCCTTCAAGTATGAAAAACTTCACACTTTCAATTACAAACATTATCTGTGCCTTCATAGTAGGTTCCTTGATTAATTGTACAATTCCTTATATATACAAGCACTGAATCATAGGTCGTTCAAGTTGGAAATACTTTGAATAAACAATGAAAAAATGCACACTTTCAATGACAAACATTATCTGTGCCTTCATAGTATTTTTTTTTATTAATTGTACAATTCCATATACACTGCTGGCCACCCAAAATGCAACACCAAGAAGGACACGAGATAGCAACGCCAGATTTACTGGACACATAACAACAGATACAAAGATGAAACGATTGAGATTACAGGCCCGCGCAACTTCCGAAAGAAGCATCCGATTGGCCTGAAATTCAAGAAAGAAGCATCCGATTGGCCTGAAATTCGCAGCATGCGTCGCCCGCGAGAGGACATGCAAACGATTAGCATTGCAGGGCATATGCAAATCATGTGCGCCCAGCACGACACCGAGAAGCACTATTAGAAGGCGGGGTGTAAGTAGTGGAAGTGTGTTGTGCTGCAGGACCTGTGCGTGGGAAGCTTGCTGGTGCCTCGTCGCAGAATACGACAGTAATTCCAGCACGTTTCAGAGGACGAATAGTGGCTTATCGCGACAGCGGTTTATCGTACCGAGACATCGGCGCCCGTGTGGGACGACCGCCAGCCACAGTGAGGCGAGTATGGATTCAGTGGATGCAGGAGGGACGGACGTACAGGCGTACGTGATTGCCGTAGCCGCGGCACACCGCCGAACGAGTGAACCGGCATGTTGTGCGGCAGGCATTGACTGCTCGCACCGCCGCATCTCGAACGTTAGCGCAGGAATTAGGGTGTGTTGCGCAACAACCTGTGTTAGCACTTACCGTTCGACGTCGTCTGCAGGAGCACGGACTTGTCGTACGGCGCCCCTTGCTGCGATTACCATTGTCGTTACACCACCGGCGAGTGCGGCGGCAGTGTGTCGTTGAATGCCGCACCTGGACTACCAGGGTTCCCACGCTACCTGGAGAACCGGGAAATCAGGGGAAAAAATATTGGCTCAAAAAGTCAGGGAAAACATGAATTTTCGTAAAAAAATCAGGGAATTTTGAAATTTTATTTCCTAAGTCAGGGAATTTTGAAATTTTATTTCCTAAGTCAGTGAATTTGGGGAGTTCCTAAAATGAAATACTTTTTTTCTCTGTGTTTGATCTTCTTCCGTATTTAACATTTCGTTTAGTTCGACCGAATTGTAGGCGAAGGGGGGGGTGAAACTAACGTATTTGGCAGAGTTCTCCGTCACGCACTAGAAAAGGAATTCATTGCAGCCACGTGATGAGGAAACTCCTACGGTGGCTACTAGGAAATGAAAAGGGTGCGTAGTGTTGGAGCCTGTGGAGGGGTTACGATGAAGTGACCAAAGCACTTCCTGCCCCCTTCATGCCTTTGTTTGACTGCCAGACTGGGGATAAAAATGGTGAAAACTAACTTTTTGTATTATTCGTGAAACTGGCTGAAATTTTTACATACACCATAATTGGTTAACAGAAGCTGACCTCTAAAATTTCGCGTGAATCGGTAAAGAACTTTTGAAATTATCTTTTAAAATTTTTAATGGGAAAAATCTTGAAAGTAGCGCTCTTACTGAGGGTTTCTGGTGAGCTTTCGTGCCTCAGTGCGGGTTAGGCTGTGAGAGCTTACTGGTGAAAACGGGCTTTGAGCGGTCGCAATGACTACGTGTGCCAACAGGAGCCAACTGAGTTATTGCCTTCTTTAACGTTCCGAGACTCTTTTCGGAGTAAATGTTTGTTTCACTGAATATGTTGCAGAATGCTTTTCTTTCTTTTTTTTACTGCTATTTAGAAAGAAGATGAAGTGCTCGTATTCTATTTGTTTCCCCTCTTTTCTCTGCAAGAAAAGATTTCGCTTCAGTGTTTGACTTTTAAGTTTGCGTGCTAAATATTTCAATGACTACATCTATTCCTTTTCATTTTTTTTTATTTTGATATTTATTATAACTGCATAATAAAGTTATGAATTCACTCTCCGCGAGAAACGTGCTGCAGAATGACGAGCTTAAAATTATTTTTTTTAAGCGTTTATCGGATTCGCTTGAAATTTAAGGGGGCCCGTTTCTGTTAGTAATTTATGGAGTTGATTTAAAGGTTGTCAGTTTTGCGAAAAATCCGCAAAAACATATTTTCACTTTTTATCGCAGTCTCAGAACCCCATGTCGGATACTTCTGCTCAAGGTACTTGGAAGGAGGAGAGGTAGGCCCATCGTAACCCAGCCGTCTTTCCGCTTCTCTTCGCTGCGCTGTGACGTCACGGTGGCCATGGCCATGAGCGAAGCTGTAACGCGCACGGAGCCATACCGAGAAAGTGTCGTGTGCTCTGTGAATTTTCAATCGAAATAACAGAGCTACTTTTGAGTAAATAATTTTTAAGTAAAAATTGTACAAACATCCAACTATTTTTCAAAATAGAATAAAAAATATATATATCATCATCATCATCATTGTCAACCATTATCAATCCACTGCTGGACGAAGGTCTCCCCAAGTTTCCTCCACAACGGTCTGTCTTGTGCCAGTCTCCTCCATGTCACCCCTGCATACTTTCGAATTTCATCCACCCATCTCCCGTGTGGTCTTCTTCTGGGTCTTTTCCTGTCCCTTGGAATCCAATCTAAAATTTCGGCTGTCCATCAATGATCTGTCCTTCTGGCAGTATGTCCAGCCCATTGCCATTTCAGGGATTTAACTCTGATCATGATGTCTTCCACTCTTGTCATTTTTCGGATCCACGAGTTCCTCTTCTTATCTCTCCTGGTTACACCAAGTATGCACCTCTCCATGCTTCTTTGAGTTGTCTGCAGCCTTTGTATGTCTCTTTTAGTTAAGGTCCACGTCTCTGCACCATACGTAAGCACTGGAAGGATGCATTGATCAAACACTTTTCTTTTAAGACATAACGGCATATTGCTCTTGAAAATTATGCTGTTTCTTCCAAAAGCTCTCCAGGCAAGTTTTGTACGCCGATTAATTTCTTCATCAATGTGACCCTCACTTGATATCTGCTGTCCAAGATAAACGTACGTGTCTGTTATCTCCAGCTTTTCTCCATCAATCGATAAATCTTCATTTCTTGTAAAAGCATTGAACATCACTTTTGTCTTCTGAAAGTTCATTTTTAATCCCACTTCTTTACTCTTGTCAGCAAGTTCCTGGATCATACTCTGCAGCTCTGATGGGGTAGTTGCAAAAATGACTACGTCATCAGCAAAACGAAGGTGGGTTAGATAATCTCCATTAATCTTTATCCCCTTGTTTTCCCAGCTCAGCGACTGAAAAACACCCTCCAATGTGGCATTAAAGAGCTTCGGAGATATGGTGTCACCTTGTCTCACTCCCTTTCCAACTTTTATGTGTGTTGTATTTTCAAACAGCCGAATCTTTGCACTTGCATTTTCATAGATGTTATTAATAATATTAATGTATGCATCTTCAATACCGCAGGTTTTCAGAGCCATTGTAACTGCTGATGGTTTCACCGAATCAAAGGCTTTTTCATAATCGATAAAAGCCATGCACAATGGAAGTTCATATTCCCTCGCTCTTTCAATTAATTCTCTCAGCACGTGGATATGATCTATTGTGCTGTAGTCACTCCTGAATCCAGCTTGTTCTCTCGGTTGAGCCATGTCCAGTGTTACCTTCAAGCGGTGTGAAAGAACTTTAGTGAAGATTTTATAAACTACTGATAGGAGGCTGATAGGTCTGTAGTTTCCGAGATCCTCAATGTCACCTTTCTTATGTAGCAGGATCATTGTAGCGGTGTTCCAATCCTCAGGAATCTTTCCTTCATTAAGGCATCGAGTGAAAATTTGGGCGAGTACTGTTTCGATTTCTCCACTTGCTTCTTGTATGATGTCTACAGTAATTCCATCTTCTCCTGGAGCTTTTCCCCGCTTCATGTTCTTTATTGCATGTGCAACTTCTGATGGGAGGACTGGAAGAACTCTGGTACCTTTCATGATGTCTGAAGTACATGTATCATCCCTTTCATATAATTTGGAGTAGAAATCTTTCACTCTTGTCAAAATTTCGCCTCTATTTCTTGTTACAGAACCATCTTCTTTTCTCAGTGCCATAATCTGTTTTCTTCCCTTACTGAGATGTCCCTTTGCTATCTTTAGGCTTTGGTTGTTTTCAATTGCTTTCCTCACTAGTTCACAGTTGAATTTTCTTACGTCTTCAGTGATACTTTTTCTTACTGTCTTGCATAGCTCTATATATTCCACTTTGGAAGTCACATCTTCTTTAGTTGTTCTCATCTCTCTTCTTTTTTGCATCAACATTTTCGTTTTTCCTGATAATTTATTTACATGCAACTTGTTCTTAGACCCAGCTAATTTTGTTGCTGTTTCCATAAGAGCTTTGGTTACTTTTCTGTTAACTTCAGAGATGTC
Organism: Macrothele yani; assembly: GCA_039090855.1. Classification (NCBI taxonomy): domain Eukaryota; kingdom Metazoa; phylum Arthropoda; class Arachnida; order Araneae; family Macrothelidae; genus Macrothele; species Macrothele yani. The sequence goes on along the minus strand of CM077011.1, from coordinate 87,390,960 downwards.
CACTTCTTCTGATGTTAGGCCTTCTAAAGCAGAGAACCTGTTCTTCAGTTCCAACTTGAAGGTATTATGGTGTTTTTTAAGGTTGGTTATGTCAATAGATTTTGTTTGTCTTATGAGCTTGCCACGTTCAAGTTTAGTGTTGAGGTGCATCTTACATCTCACCAATCTATGGTCACTACCTGTGTTGAACTTGTTTAGCACACTGCAGTCTTCTATGACGAATTTTTGTTACACATAATAAAATCAATTTCACTTGTCATCCCATTTGGATGTCTCCATGTCCATTTCCTGTGTGGCTTTTTCTTGAAGAAGGAGTTCAAGATGAAAAACCCTTCTGCCTCTGCAAACTCAACGAGAGTATTTTCACGCTGGTTTCTGTTGCCATGACCAAATTTACCTACTGAAGTTTCATTCTGTTGCCGTTGCCCTATTTTTGCATTGAAATCTCCCATAATTATTTTCAAGTGCTGCTTACCTTTATTATTTAGATGACAAATTTCCTCATAAAATTCTTCAATTTCATCTTCAGGATGACTTGTGGTGGGTGCATAAGTTTGAATAATCTGAGCCTGGTATCTTTTCGAGAGTTGGATAACAAGTCGTGCAGCTCTGTCAGAGGAACTTTCAACTTCTACAACTTTATCCTTCAGTTTCTTGTTTATTATAAATCCAACACCACTAGTTCTGCCAGTATCTGTCCCACGATAGTAGAAGAGATGTCCACTTTTCAGTTCGATGAGATCTTCTCCTTTTCTCCTTACCTCACTTAGCCCCACGATGTCCCACTTGATCCTTTGTAGTTCCTCTTCCAATTCAAGAAGCCTTGAATCAGAAGATAGGGAGCGTCCATTGTACGTAGCCAAGGTCAGCATCAGATGGCAGCCTAGTCCGGTCCTCCGGGGATTCTTAGCACCCTCTGCCTTCATGTCGCACTGGCCGCTGCCTTGGCCAGGTACATTCCAGCTGCCGGAGACTGAGGGCCAAGATTTAAGTTGTGGAATCATTTTGGAGGGGTTTGGCCATAACTCACCACGCTGGCCAAGCGGGTTGGTGAGTGTGGGATAGAATTTCCTCTAATCCCGATGGTATAATTATACCGCTATTGGCGGTCGTCAGAGCCCCTTTAGTGGGAACAGGATGCACCACGAGAAGGCGGGGTTGACATTTGTCAAGGAGAGGCTGTGATGTTACGCATCACCTGACCTTATATATATATTATTATTTTGCAACTTTCGTTTTAAATTCTAAAGTTTTTCTTATGTTTTCGGCTTTGCTCTTTAGTATATATATATATATATATACTGTGAAAAAACGGGAATATGACATGAATACTGTTTGATGCTTTTTTGCTGAATATTTTTTTTCTAAAAGCACACTGTGATGGCTCTTTGGAGGTGGGAAATCTACATTTCATTACGTCGAATCAGTCATTTACCAATTTTATAAAATTAGCAATTTGTTTTCTTTCACGAAAAAAATACTCTATATCTTTGCTTACGTTGTTAGATTGCATCTGGGGCACTAAAACTAATTCTCTGTCTCATGGGGCCTCTTACATTTGTGTGGATCCATTTTATTTTATGAAACACCTTTAATTCTTAGTTATTACGTTCCAGCAAAAGGTCAAATATCTGGCGAGTGATGGTTCCACACTACAGCGTGTTCCGCGATCAAATATATGATTTCGGAGAAGTTTAATTAGATGGGGCACATCTGCAAACATCCATATTTTTGTATTTTCATTTACTGGATTTGGAAAAGAAGACAATATTGGGGTTATTCCAAGCTGCCTCCAAAGCTTGCTACCCCCCCCCCCCAGATCAGCACTAAATAACCCGATTACTCAATAGCTCGAATTATGTCAGTTAACAGCTTTTGATCCATCTGCTTATCAAAGGGATAATAACAGTATATGGTTGTTTCCAAGCTTTCCATAAGCCTCTCAGCATAACTACTAAAACGTTACTATGCGGTACTAAAATTTTATCTGCAGCAGCATCATAACAATATCGGCAATCAACGCCCATTTCACCAAAAGATAAAACTGAAACTTTGTCAAATTCGGTTAGGTGTATAGCATTCATTTTCATGACCTTTAAAACGGGCTCAATTAAACCATCGGTAACACAAATTTACCACACTACCGTTTCAGAGAGGAAATGCTTGGAAGCTGTATGTGCATTTTATTTTTGATGAAAAGATATGCTTTTCGAGAAATAGCATGCAAAACAAGTGCTTGACTTATACGTATCTTCTTCATTCCATTTTGCTGGTCTCTTTTTTGACACAAGAGTTTGAATTTGCACCAGTGAAACAATGGCCAGGCAAATTTATGATAGCTGGCCACCTTTCACTGTTGCTCAGCAAATTTCTATTCTTGCATTTGCGTTTCATAATATTAATTTCCATTTTCAGGCTTCTTTTCTCAAGGCAAAGGCATTGTTTTACCATTACCAACTGTTTTCTTACGTTTGATAATTCTTCCCATAGTGAATTATTTTCACTCTTCAGTTGCGTTATATTTTTGTTCAAACATTCGCACTTGTCACATAACGTTGACGGTGTGATAAATGTTGGTCAGGAATGATGTCACTTTCATTGTGACCTGTGATTTGACGTTTAATTGGAGATATACTTTCACTTCGATTTAACGCATTTTTTTTCTGACCTCTCCGATCTTAAACCGTTCACTTCGAACAGAAGTTTGCTCCTCCATCTGCTAAGGCATATTTTTTGTAGGCACGGCATCTTTTCTGTTTTTTTCTGGAAGACAAGTTCAGCAATTCATTTCTAAGATCTGGCTCTTACTTCGAGACATCAAAGTGTTCTGAACACATTCGAACTTTCTTTGCATCGAATACATCCTTTCAACAGCATTTTGCTACCCATTGCTTCAAGAAATCTCTATGCGATGAAAAAACATGGTATGTAACATCTAACTTCCTTTCCTTTGAACTGTTATTACGACAAAGTGTATCCAGGTATTTTCAAGATAGTTGTACACAGAAAACAAATGAAGAAAAAAAAATGAATGAAACGACAAAGCAGGTCTAAAATTGACAAAGAAATGCAGCGAGTAATCGACACTACAGCACAAGCTCCGAATGCTCAAGAGATCGTTTATGGCCACCATGACGTCACACTCCAGCTCGTAGGGTGACAGCTCGCCGGCTGCACGGAAACAAAGGCGATTAGACCTACCTCTCCTCTTTCTAAGTACCTTGCTTCTGCTGGCGCGCATGCTTTTACCGCAATCGGAGAGTTTCTGCCAACCCCCCACGTCACCCCCAAACAGCCGGCCACATGGTGCCTGCCCGCCGGCATTTGCTCCCGTGCTTGCACCTTGCATAGAGTTTTCGACGGCATTTGTGTCAAATTAAAGTAATCGGCGAATTGAGAGGTCTGCAAGGTTTCTGACTGGTGCGATTATGACCCAAGAAAACTCTGTTTAATGTGGATTGGCTTGAAGAAAAACTTAACCCACAGTGGTCAGAATCAACCTTCTCGAATGTGCCCAAATTTTTACCAGCCACCTTGGCTGGTAAGGTCTACTTTTTACCAGCCACTTGAAAAATCTTACCCGCCAAAATATAAACTAATTAAGTTCTAAATGAACTAATATTAATGAAAATATATTTAATGCGCATACTCACAAATTTTTTGATTGGTGCAAGCCTATTTATGACATTTTAAAAACAAAGTTGCATATTAGTAAAAGGCCTGGGCTAATCTGCTAGGTCTGTACATTAAAGCACGAGCTTGGCCAATTTTTTTTCGTAAATATTTTTGCTAATTTGGTGTTTTTTGGTGATATTCCTGCCTAATTTATGGTTGGGATCCATTAAACAATTCAAATAACATAAACTTGAATTAATATTAGCTTTATTAAAAATTGATCGATATTGTATTAACACAATGCTAGTTTGGGTTTTATTATTATTACTTTTTTTACACAGTATGAATGCTGGTTTAGGATATACATTTTTTTTACACAGTATGATTTTTAAAAAAACTTGCAAACTTAAAGCATAAAATATTATTTAGGTAGGGTAGGGACTTAGAATTTTCCTTTAACGTTTGTAGGCACTATGCCGGACTTTCCCATCAGACGTATCTGTCCACCATAGTTTGATAGCACCACATGGTTCATATTGTTCAATGGGTGGTCCATTGCACTTAATCATCATCTGACATCAAATCATTCAAAGTATGGTGGTTCATGTTTGCCCTGAAACATGATTTTATTCTGTTCATAGCAGAAAACCCTCGTTCACAAGCAGCGGTACTGCATGGCACTAACTGCATCAACTCCATTAACTTTAAAAAGTTGCTGTAAAAATGTGTTGCATCTTCTTCAGCATAGAGTCGACTAAACAAAGCCTCAAATGTAACTCTTTTTCCAGTCGATGTCATTATACTCGTTGCATAGCTTTTTAGCCTACAATATTCCGTCATCACTGAATCTTCATTCCCATTATGTAAAACAGACTTGGGCAGTAAACGACACACCTGCAAGAGTTCTTCATTTCCATATTCATTGATTTCAGTGTTGTTGTCTGGAAAGTGAGAGGGGATTAAAATTTTTGCCAAGGGAACAATAAGACTGTCAGTTAATGAAAATAATCTTTCTTCGATATAGCTTTTAACTGCAACAAGCAGTTTTCTCCTATCCTCTTTAAAACAACCAAGTTCTTTTCGTCTTTGCTCAGAAACCAATTTAATATCACGGAATGTACCATCAGAGATCAAACCATCAAGTTCAGTTTCACGGACACCTTTCGAGCATAGGAAATTTTGTAATCTTGATATGCACGTGTTCATTTCATTAACTCCATGATGTAATACCAATTTTTCTCTTTGTAGAAACAGGGTTATCGCTTAGCAATTTACTAAAATCACACATAAAAAAATAAGAATTTCACAAAGCGCACACTTGTCAGATGTTTCAAGAACCCGTTAGCTTTAGCCTTCAGTTTACTTGCTTCATTTTCGTCTGCACATGTGCTGCAAATGGCTACAAATTATGTGTATATTGTTACGCAGTGCAGAAACTGCTCAATACTTTTACATAACCCATCGGATGCTGTTTATTGGGCGGCACTTAAGAAATTTATCATTAAGAAAGTCAGCCACTTCCTTTACATTTCGTAATAACTTCAGACTTTTATTATACAGTTTATACAGTCCCTTTATTACATCCTCAAAAGTTGTCAAGTAACTCACATCCTTGCAGGTATCATTCAAGGCAAGTTCTAATCTGTGGTTCAAACAGTGAACCACAACTAAACCATCAACTTTATCTTTCAGTTGTTTGGCAACACCTTTAATTGATCCCATGTTCACCGATGCTCCATCAAAGCAACTTGCAACTAATCTTTCTTTCCAATTAGCAATGCCTTTCTCATTCATCATTGTTTCTATGGCCTCCATTGTGCCAGATGCATCAACTTTTCAAAGAGGCTGAAGACCAAGAAAAGAAACTTTTTGGTTTGGCCCATCCATATACTAGATGTACACAATTTCACTTTCTGACATACTTTTGTCGGTTGAGGCATATGACATTATTGCAAGAAAATTAGATTTGTTAATATCCTTTACAAGGTTGCTTTGAATTTCTTTTGCTGTGTAGCTTACAAATATTTTTGCTGCCTGATCATTAATGTATATATCACTCAACTGAGTTCCTAATTTTTTCTGAAGTGCACATAAACTTTTGAAATCATTAAATGAAAAGTTACCTTTTGCAATTGTTTATGAAATAAGAAATAACACCTTCATGGATTTTTCTAATTCTTGGGTCATCTTAGATACAGCTATAGCAGGAGGAGCCTCAGATGGTTTGGTCTGTGCTTTGTGCACAGAACATGCTTGTTGATGTACTTAAGAAGCATTATGACTTTTAACCTGAAAAGTAAACATAAAAGACAATGAGAATTTGCACTTGGAATATCACTTACATCATTTGTTTAGTTTTATAAAAAATATAATTAAACAAGTTAGTAAAATCATGCAATGCATTGATTATGATATGCTTTCCAACATGCCAGAAGTTATTACTCAAGTTATGAGGATAATGGCTATGGAGTAAATCTCTCTCCTGTGCTCTGACCTTTGACCCCATTTTGATGATATCAAACAGAATTGGTTTATATACCTCTGGAACAACATACTAAAGTTTTGTCGCAATAGAAGCCTTTTTACGTAAGTTATGACGCATAAGGGCGATGAAATGGGGTCTGCTCCTATGTCCAGACCTTTGACCCCATTTCGCCCATTTTCGATAGGGTTGGTCCCCAGGTTGTGCCCTACGACATACTAAAATTTCATCGAAATCAAACCATTTTTATGCGAGTTATCGTGCGGACAGACGGACAAAGCTGGAGCCTATACGCTTCTTCAACCTACGGTTGGAAAGCGTAAAATAGGGCAGTAACATGCATATTTTAAAACATGGTGAGTAAAACACTGTTTCCTAAGTCTGCAGTTAAAACCGCATTTATTACCGAATGTTGGTAATCCTGAACTTTAGTAGTGTCGATCTTTTCATTGGAATGCGGCTCCGCTGCATGACGCAAAAACCTATCTGCAAAACGGGCACAAAGGGGGAGATATGCCAATGTTGCAACAGTCATCAATAAATTTTTCTGATAATCCTCCGAAAAATAAGCATTTAACTATACTAATTATATGTCAACTAGTTCTCGATATCTGTAAACTATAATATTATCTTTATTTTTTCGGAAAATCCTGACAGTTTTATTAACTCAAAGTTGAAGTTTTCCAACTAGTAATAGAAAAAATAAACTTTTTATTTAAAAATCATTCGAAATGTCAATTTATGATAATATTTTTTCGATCTAAAATGATTATTATCAGTTAACTTTATCTAAAAATGGCTGGCCTCCAGCGTCGGTATGCTACGATGTTCCCGTTTTCAAAAACAACAAAGAATGAAACAAAACATGATTAATTACACGAAAACAAGTAAATACATTATAAAAAGAAATCTTATTACAATAAACTAAAAAATAAGTAATATAACTTACCGCTTCCAACTTGAACGTTTAGCATCCTTTTCCAAAACTAGTGTGATCAGCTCGAGCGTTCCGTCGGCATACAGAACAAAACAGATTTCCGTTTTCCGTCTGCAGCCAGCTGTAAGTTTTTTTGCCACTTTTCAAAAGTACCACGGTTAAATATGCGAGCTTTTTTTGGCCTGTGGCAAGTCTGAGGAATCGCAAATTTCCGGTTCACAAATCTGTACGTTAGCGTCAGCAGTTTCAGCTGAAACAGCATTAATTTGCACATTACAACTTTCGACTGTGCCATGCTGTACATTCTCACATTCAGGAGAATCATTTTCCCGAATAGAATTTCTACTATCAGAGTTCCCATCCCAAAACGCAAAAAGTTTTTTTGCGACATCGAAAAACAACCAAACTATTTCTGACCTACAAGAGATCGACTATAAGCTATAACCAAACACCAAAGCAAAAGCACGTTGTGTTCAACAATAATGCAGCCTTTGCAAGAGCGCAGACGCGAATATGTCATCTAACGACCATGCAGTGTCAGAAAACCGGTTTGTAGGGGCTCTTAGGCTCCGCTCTTAGCCGCCGTTCCCGAAGCGTGTGCGGAGGAAGAGGGAACGCTAGGAGTAGGTATTCATTCTCATCAGTGACCAGCCGAACTTCTTTTAGCAGATACTGCTAAAAGAAGTTCGGCCTTTTTTCAGAATTAGAATCCCGATTTCGTTTTTAAGAATCAAAATTCCGATTCTGAAAACAGAAGAACTAAAAAAAAAAAAAAAAAAACTACTCGCCAACGGTGGCGATTGTGCTTCAATATTTACCCGCCAGTACAATTTCTTTGATCACCATTTGGCGCCTGGCGCCCGACATTCGGGAAGGTTGGTCAGAATGGCTGTTACCTGTTAAGGATGACCCATACAAAGCAAGATGTAAAGTTTGTTTAAGAAGTTTCAACTTGAGCAATATGGGCAGCCAAGCAATTTTGAGCCATGAACGAAGTGCTAAACACATAAAAGCTTTAAGCCAGGTTTCTGCTTCTCATGCTGTGACAATTTTTTTTACATTGGATACTGCACCACTTCAAAGGGATTGTTCGGAAAAACAAAGTGGAGCTTTAGGCAGTATGGCTGCTGCTCCTGATTTGATACCGTCCAAGTAATATTGCCATATTCAGCAGATTTTGTAGCAAAGCAGAGTGGATCTTCATCCACTGTATCTCCTACTAATATTACAATGTTGAACATCACTAGTTTAATGACAAAAGAGTGCATTTTAAGAGCAGAAGTAATTTGGGCCATGAAGCTTGTAATGTCAAATTCTTCATACAACTCTTTTAAAGATGCTAGCGATGTATTCCAGCATATGTTTATGGACAGTGACATAGCAAAAAAGATCAGGCTTGGTGCAACAAAAATGTCATATATAATTTGTTTTGGGCTTGCGCCATATTTTTCTAAATGCTTATTATCAGAGATGTCAGGTACTGAATTTGTCATATGCTTTGATGAAGCCCTTAATACAGTAGCTCAGAAAGGGCAGATGGATTTGATTGCTAGATTTTGGTCTAAGTCATTGAACCAGGTATGTACATGTTATTTGAATTCAGTATTTCTTGGTCATGCAAGAGCATCTGATCTCATTGAAAGTTCAGTGAAGGAGTTTCAGAACTAGATTTAAATAAACTGTTGCAAATTTCAATGGATGGTCCCTATGTTAATCATAAATTTCTGCGAGTTATAAGGGAAGATTTGTTGGCAGAAAATGGATGTGATCTACTTGATCTGGGTTCATGTGGACTGCATGTGGTTCATTGAGCCTTTCGGAGGCCATGATGCTACTGACTGGAATTTGAATGATATCTTCACAGCTTTCTATCAGTTGTTCAAAATTAGCCCTGCACGGTGAGCTTGATTATATAACAGGATGTGAAATTTTCCCTCGTAAGTTCTGCCAAGTCAGGTGGGTCGAAAATGTTGCTGTGGCAGAGCGGGCCATTCAGATTTTTATCAACATAAAAAAGTATGCTGAAGAGACAAATACCTTGCCAAAAACTTCAACATGTGCATGTGTTGCAGTAGCATGTAAAGATAACCTAATCTTTTCAAAGTTTGCTTTTTTTTTCATCAGTAGCTAATGTTTTAGAACCATTTTTGAAAAATTCCAAACAGCTGATCGTGTGATTCCATTTCTGTATGACAGTTTATGTGATCTTGTCCAGCAGTTGATGTCTAGATTTATAAGGAAAGAGGTGATGGAGGAATGTGCAATTCCAGAAAAATTGTTTAAGCTTGATGTAAGTGATAAGGTTAACCACTGTAAACTGCAAAATGTAGACATTGATATTGCTGCTCATGGATATTTGATGAAAAGTAAAACCTCAGAGATTCAGAAAAAGTATTTCAGAGCAGAATGCATGAAATTTTTAGTGGCAACCAACACAGAAAATAGTAGAACGAGGTCTCACAAACTTTGCTGCTATCAAAGCAGTTTCAAGTCTGAATCCTAAGCTCATAAAGTCAAATTCAATAATTTGTGAAAAAAGAATGCATTTGCTGTTGCATATATTGCATGAAAAAAACAGAATATTTTACTGTTTCAGCAGATAGAGCAAAACAGCAATTTCAACAGTTGTGTAGCAAAGCAAAAACTGAACTGAAGGATGTGTTTTCTGCATTCTCAGAAAATAACTGCCTGGATGCATTCTATTCTTCTTTACTTCAGGATAAAGAACATTTCAAGGAACTGTGGGTGGTTGTTAAATTGGTTCTTACTTTATCGCATGGAAATGCGCCTGCTGAAAGTGGTTTTTCAATTAATAAAGACATGTTGGTTGAGAATCTTCATGAAAAGTCACTTCTTTCATTGCGTGCAGTATACGATGCCATAAAGTTGCATAACGGAGTAGTTTCGGTGCCCATAACTGCAGAATTACTGCAGTATGTGAGGATGTCTCGATCAAGGTATCAGCAGGCATTAGCAGTTCAAAGAGAAAAGAAAAATAAAGAAATACGACTCGTGAAAAAAAATCGCAAGGTGTCTGATCAGATAAGTATTTTAGTGCAAAAGAAAAGAAAGTTGTCTTATGAGGTTCTTTTGGAGACAGGAAAAATTGACCAGCAAATTCAAGAATTGTCAAAATTGATGTAACTGTGCATAAAACTAACTAGATTTCAGTGATTTCTTCTAGTATTCAGTGGAAAATTTATTGCAAGAAAGCAGTGACTTATTTTTTGTTTCACTTTACATGTGTAGTTATAATGTGTTTACAAAAAAAAATCTGCCCAGATTTTTTTGTTAGCCAGTTATATCTCAATGATTTTAGAGTTGCCTTTGAACCTCAGTCAGTTATTTTCATATGAGGAAAAAAAAAACCCCTCTGGGTACAGATAACTTAAAAACAGCAGTATTTCATCATTAGGTATGTTAATTATTCAGCAGGATAAGCCAAGACCATGCTGGTATGTGCAGAAAATTTCTTTTTCTTTGCTGTTCACCAATTTGTATTCCATATTTTTTAAATAAGAATGTAAACTTCTAAAACAAATTATATGACTCAGTAACTTGCGATAGGTATAATTGTAAGTATGTGCAGCATGTAATATGTTTTAGAATCTGTTATGAGTATCACTGTCTTGCATGTCAAAACACTGCATTACAAGAGTTAAAGCTAGTTCAATATCCTGTTATGGAATTGCTTATTCACAAGTTTCTGCTCAGCTAACTAAAACAATATTTTAATATCTTGCATGCAAATCTGGGGAAGTATCTAATTAGCAAGTATTTTTTTCTCATTATATGTTGTTAAGCATATTTTCAAAATGCCGTTGCAAGCACCTGGAATTTTACTCAAAACCACCTGGGAAACCTGGAAAGGTCAGGGAATTTGATTTCACTAACTGAGTAAGAACCCTGACTATGGAATGGCATGACATTGTCTTCTCCGATGAATCCCGCTTCTGCCTGCAACACCACGATGGTCGAATCCGCGTGTGGCGGCACCACGGCGAGAGACTGTATGACGCCTGCATTATGCATTGCCATACCGGTCCATTGCGTGGCGTTATGGTTTGGGGCGTAATTGGATATGACACCCGCACCCCTCTGGTACGCATCGCTGGTACACTCAACAGCCACTGCCCCATCTCCAACGTTTTGGAGCCTAAAGTCCTCCCTTATCTGCAGGACAATGCGCGCCCGCACGTGGCACACATCGTGAAACAATTCTTCATGGCCCACCAGGTGTCACTGCTGCCATGGCCGGCCCGCCTTGTTCTCTCGATATGTCGCATATCGAACACGTCTGGTAGCTGATCGGCAACCGAGTGGCCTGGCAAGCACCACCCACGGCTGCGCCTGATGAACTGTGGCAACGTGTGGAAGCAGCGTGGATCGACATACCCCAAGCCCACATCCAAAGCTTCTTTCGTTCAATGCCGAGGCATGTAGCGGCCGTTATTGCCAGCCATGGGGGCCACACGAACTATTGATGTCTGCGTGTTTCGGAAGTTGCACGGGCCTGTAATCTCAATCGTTTCATCTTTGTAGCTATTGTTATGTGTCCAGTAAATCTGGCGTTGCTATCTCGTGTCCTTCTTGGTGTTGCATTTTGGGTGGCCAGCAGTGTATATAGAATTGTACAATTAATAAAAAAAATACTATGAAGGCACAGATAATGTTTGTCATTGAAAGTGTGCAGTTTTTCATTGTTTATTCAAAGTATTTCCAACTTGAACGACCTATGATTCAGTGCTTGTATATATAAGGAATTGTACTATTAATCAAGTAACCTACTATGAAGGCATAGATAACGTTTGTCACTGAAAGTGTGAAAGTTTTAACTGTTTATTCAAAGTATTTCCAACTTGAAGGATCTATGATTCAGTGCTTGTATGTATAAGGAATTGTACAATTAATCAAGGAACCTACTATGAAGGCACAGATAATGTTTGTCATTGAAAGTGTGAAGTTTTTCCAACTTGAAGGACCTATGATTCAGTGCTTGTATATATAAGGAATTGTACAATTAATCAAGGAAGCTACAATCAAGGCACAGATAATGTTTGTCATTGGAAGTGTGAAGTTTTCCACTGTTTATTCCAAGTATTTCCAACTTGAAGGACCTATGATTCAGTGCTTGTATGACCAAAGAGAGGAGCTTTGGCTTAAGCTTAGAAGTAAAGTTTACAAACCTGAGGATGCTGGAAATTTTTCAGAAGATTCTGGAAGTTTGCTTCCTTTGAAAGATATTTATTTCAACGAAGAGCTCTCAAAAGAGCTGAAAACTCTAAAAGACAAAGATGCTAAATTTTCCTTCATAGCGCCCAGAAATATACTATGTTGCAAGTGCTAAATATTTAGCTAACTGACTGAATTTACATAAAGAGGGTAATATTCTGAAAGATGCAAGATGCCTAAAAATTAATAATTTTAAATTGCCTTCCAGTGAGTGTCAGATTATCTCTCTATGGAAATCCTTATCTTTGGATGTATATATTTCCCAACATGTAGGTGAGTGGAAAATCCTCAAGTTTGAGAACTTACCAGAAGAGAAAGTTCCTTTTGAAGAATATTGCCATTATTTTTTTGCATTGGAAAGCACCCTTAATGTGCCAAAATACCCAACAGTAGCTAAAGTTGTTAAAGCTGTCTTGGCATTATCACATGGTAGTGCTTCAATTGAAAGAGGGGTTTTGACATCAGGTCTAGTGCTAACAAGTGATAAAGCAGCAATGAATAAAAGCAGAATCAACGCTAGGCTAAACATTTTGTCTCGAATGTAGAGGCACTCAAATAAAGTTTTTTTGGTACCCGTTACCAGTGAACTTTTGGTCCTGGCCAGAAATGCCTACCATAGTCATAAGACTTTCTTAGAACAAGACAAGATTATTAAAGATAGACTTAGGAAAGATACAGAGAGAGAAGAAGCAGAAAAGGTAGCACTAAAGCGGAGGGCCGAAGAAGCACATGATTTGGAAAAACTATCCAAAGACCTTATAGAAAAGAATAAAGAGAAAGCAAAAAAGAAAAACACTGCTGATAAATTGTTTGGTGAAGCTACTAAGAGACTAGCTTCAGCAGTTAAACGAAAGAACTATGAAGAATTGAGCCTTGCACAAGGGGTGTTTTATGGTGTTAAATCTTTAAGGGCAAATGAAAGTGAAGCCTCTCAACAAGTAGTTTCAATTGCAAAAGTACCGTATTTTTCTGTGTATAAGACGACCCCTACTTTTTCGAACCGAAAATTAAGAAATCAATATTTTTATTACCAAAAAGGACACATTTGTTATTTTTTAGAAATTTGGTAATATCATTGAAGTACATTTAGAAATTAGGTAATATCACAGACAAAGTCTGTGGTAATAAATAAATAAATAAAAAAGAAGTTTGGAAATTTATATTATTTAGAAATTAGGTAATATTTTTAAGATACAAACTATGAAATTATGCATCACTTTCTTCAGCACTCTTAGTTCCAGACATATCACTTTCTTCAACCTCAACTGCATCACACTGTCTATATATATTAGATCATCCTCAGTTCCATCCATGGCATTGCTGATCGACATTTCTTGAATGACTTCACAACCATCTCTTGCTTGACTACATTCCATGAGTTTAGGACCCATTTGCAGATCTCAGTAATGGTTGGTTTTTTCACTCTCCCTGTTGGTGTCAAGTTATTACCTGCTTTTTGCATCAATTTATTCCATTCTTCTTTTATCAGGACTTGGAAGGTTTTGTTGATGGAAACATCTAGATGCTGTAGCTGGCCTGTAAGTCCACCAAAAATAACTGCTAGCTGTGTTTGCAAATCCGCTGCAATCCTTTTTTGTCTTTTCTGTTAAATGTGCTCGAAACTGATCAAACACGAGCAGAGCTGGCTTCTTTGAGAGCCCTCCAGGTCTTATGAACCAAATCTTTGCAAACTAAATAGCCATAATCTCTTCATTCATCCAGCTCTTCTCATGAACTTGTACAATAACTCCAGGTGGTATGGTCTCTTTAGGATACATTTTCCTCTTAAAAATGAGCATAGGAGGCAGCTTGGCATCTGCACAGCACGCAAGGACAGCAATATAGTGTCATGGTTCGTATGCTCCTTAAAAACCTTGAAAAGTCCTTTAATAAAAAGTTCATTTTCAAGTCCTTGAAAGTTCTTGAAAAAGTTTAAGGCTCTATGAATAGCACTTGAGTTTTGTTTTTTAAGTAATGATATGAAAAATCATGTGTTAAATGATTGGTTTGTGATAAAAAAGATGTATAGGAGATCTCTGTGTAGTTCTGATAAAAACACCAAGCTGATCAAATAGCGCAGAACGTGCGCTCAACCCAGGGGAGCGTGTGCACAGCTGGTGCCTTGGCTATGATATCACTACCGAGTAAAGCGTCAGCCATGTGAGTAAAATAAGGGAAATGATGATGTATTCGCAAATTGTGATAGGCTTCTGTTTACTGGGGGTTAGGGACGCGTTCTTGCCGGAGGATGGAACTTCCCGGAATTGCTTTTGCTTCATGTATGGACCCTTCATCTCCTGGCTGCATCAAAAAATGCATCAAAGCATCAAAGTCATGCATCAAAAGTAAAAAGTTAAAGTGAACAAATAAGTGTCATACCAGCAGATGAATATGAAAATAATGTACTCTTTCAAAATATTCCACAAAATAAAATGATTTCGAAAAACACCAAAACAAAGGGACAATTCAAAGTTAATATAAACCAACTGGGGGCAAGGGGTAACAGGCAGGTCATTGAAGATGTTCTCACACCATCTGAGATTAATGGTCTGAACTTACTAAAATACCTACCTACTGACCGGCAGACAGTACACACACATGATAATTCGGGTTTAAAAAGTGCTTGAATTTAGTTTGTTTTGAAGAGTACGAACCTTGAGTATGTCTTTTCATGGCCACTTGTTTTGAGTGCCACTGTTTTGACTCCTTTCATATCAACAGTTCTGTTGGATGGCACATCAAAATTAAGAGGCACCTCATCCATATTGATAATCTGACTCTGTTCAAAATAATTTTTCTAAAGTTTTATGACAAAAGGAATGAAACTGTAGGATTTTATCTTCATAAGCTGGTGCCATTTTCTGGGCTAACTTGGTTTGTATTCTCATGGCCAATCCTTCTCTCCTCATGAAGTTGAAGCACCATTTTGGCTTACTTGTGAAATCAACAATATTCATTTCCCTTGCAAACCTTTTTGCCTCATACTGAATAAGTTTGGTTGACACACATATCCCACTCTGGCACTGCTCCATAATCCAAGTCTTCAGCCTCTGCTCCAAGTTTAGCCATTTTGCTGGTTTTCCTCTTAAGGCCCTCTTTTTGTCTGGCATCTTGAGGACTTGTTATTCCGTTTTCTCCACTCTCGGATCATCCACTCAGTAGGAGGAGGTCCAAACTGCCTCTCTGCAGTTTTCTTTCCATGTTCCTTTGCGTAACTGATGACTTTCAACTTGAATTTTGCAGAATATGACAATCGTTTTTTTATTTTCGGACATTTTTATGGGGCTAAATGCTAATGCATTAAATTTTGTATCTACACATGCACTGTTCAGGGAGTACTGACTGATCCAGTGCAATGATGCCAAAACGCTATCCCCACCAACGGAGTTGCAGACGTACGGATGCTTTCAGAGTTCTGATTGGTTTGTTCAGAATCAGGTGTTAATGAAGTCAATCAACCTAGTTACCAAATGCTAGTGATTGGAGGAAGCTTAACAAAAATAGCTCTGACTCAGTAGATTTGTAAGTCGTAGTGGGAGAGCAGAGGGGATTAAAGGCACTGACAGTTGTTTCGCCCGGTAATCGCAGGGTTCTCTCAACTGGTTACCCCACGTGTATAAGACTGCCCCCAATTTTAGGTCTAGAATTTTTGGAAAAAAATATCGTCTTATACACGGAAAAATATGGTAATTGAAAAGAAATCTTCAAAAATATCATCATACTTCAATAAACAACCTAAACATTAAGACACAAAAGATTAAAACCAAAACAAACTGTTATCCTATGTTTAGATTTGCAGGTTATGTTAATATACAGTGTACTTAATGCTTGCTATAACTGAATTGTTTTTTACACAGATATTGGCTTGCTCTTTTTTGATTAACACTTTGTAAAAATGTTTACTTTATTAGTAAATTTTAAACATTGCCATAAGTTTTATTGTTACTTATTGTGCAATATCTAAAATTGTTATATTTTTGCCTACTTTCATTAAGTTAGGTAATTTATACTAATCTGTAATCTAATACCAGTATTTTGTAAACAATGTTCCTATTTGTTACCAAACAAAAGTTTATTGAAATAAAAATGTAAGCCATTCCCCATCCAGAAGTTTATCTGAAATGTTTTATACTATAGGGCCAACTTATTTAGTTCATAATAATAAAATAATGAAAATTAACAGAAATCCAACAAATTGTACTTTTTGGTGGGATATCTTATGAAAATAAAGACTTAATCGTAAGCCGTTTTATTGGTGCGGTATTTTAAACCTTCAGCTTTTCGAGATGGATCAGCATCAATTGCAGATGTTAATTTTACAAAAAGATGATTGATTCTGTAATTGTGGCTGGAAGAAGAGCTTACATAAAAGCAAGTACTTTTACAGGTGTACATTTGTAAAGATTTTATTCTGATGTCAGGAATTTTTACACAGTAGCCTGTGAATACATATTAAAGTTTCCACTAAAAGTAAACTGTTCAAGCATGCGCAGGGGTAGTAGATGTGTCACTGCGAAAGCAAGTTTCTGACACTTGAGTTCATTGTATCATCCTTTCCTCAGGTGGGTGTTCTTAATACTGAAGAAATTAGTTGGATGCAGTTTGCATCTTACCAATTTGTATATCTATTAATGGAAGTGTGGACACTGACAGGACAAAAGTGATATATCTTCTGATTAGTTTTTCTTTTAGTGTGCACTATTTTTGTATCGTTAAGAAACTTATAAGTTCTGGC
This sequence comes from Macrothele yani, assembly GCA_039090855.1. NCBI lineage: Eukaryota > Metazoa > Arthropoda > Arachnida > Araneae > Macrothelidae > Macrothele > Macrothele yani. Next base: position 87,373,959 of record CM077011.1, on the reverse strand, counting down.
ATTATATTGTGTCTCGCGAACGCTGTCTCAGCTTACGATTACTGATAGACAGCTCAAAAAGTTAGCACCTCTGTGTATAGCATTTGAGTAAGTTTCATTATCATAACAATTCAACATTATAATAGTACCTAGTATAAAGCACTTTATTGCGACAATATTTGTTTTATTCCATTTCATAATTTAATCAATTTTGTATTTAACATGCATGTCAAATGTACTCTTGACTGGCAAATAATTGGTTGGGGTTTTAATAATATTTTTTTTTTCTGAGTTTCCCAATTGTTTTCTCTAATGTGCTGAAAATGTTGGTCCCTAAAAGTCCCCTTTTTTTTTAAAATTTTGGTCCTTAAGTCCCTTTTTTAATGAGGTTAAAGTACTAAAAGCCCTGAATAATCACAAGCTTAAATAAACTCTTACAACCCTAGTGGCCAAACCATTCATTACCAAAAGTTAGAAACATATGCAAAACATTTTCCATCAGGAGCTGTATGCAATAAAGGAAGAGTTTTTCAAGTCATAGTGAGAAGAATTGGCAGGAAAACACATAACACACAAAACATTAAAAGAATTCTTGAAATCGTAATCACATGCGTAAGTTACGTTAAAAAATTAAGAGCGGGACATTTCGGTAGCGACTTCTACCTTCATCAGCCATGGAATTAGACACGTGGCAAGAGCGTCAGTTGTTGCCAGATTTCAAAATCGTTTTTCAAATAATAGGGATGTTAAAAGGTGCGTCAGTATTGCAGGTGTTAGGGGTAAGGTAGATTTCAATGCTTTCACGGTATCTGAGGGCATGCCGATTATTGCTGAACGGGGCGATTCGCTTTACATTGTGCCAATCAGGAGCCGCGGACGTATCGCTGATAGTTAAAATTGAAAGGGAGGTGGAAGGGCTACCTTTCTTAACATCAGCGATATGCTTCATCAAATGCCGGTTTATGCTGCAGTAAGTACTACCAATATAGTGGGTAACGCCTGCGGAAATGTTGATAAGGATATAGTAGACACCTTGTAAATCTAGGGGTTTATTGAGATCTCTGTCCTTAAGGATGAGTGAGAAGATGTGGAGGTGGTTTGACTGCAATCCTGTAGCCAAAAGACTTAAAAATGGAGCAAACTTTATGAGTGAAGGACAGGCTAAAGGGCAGCGTGCCAATAAACTGATGGGTGGTGGAAGGTTCAGGCAGTAAACTAGATCTATTCTGTGATTCAAAACTCTTTATTAGTCTATGTAATAAGAGGGGTGGAAAGCCATGCAATTTGCAAATGTTGATGTTCTGATATTCTAGTTGAAGAGCAGAATGGCTCTTACAAATAAGGTTGGCCCGGTGAATGTATGACTTTAGAGCAGACAGTTTGTATTTTCGAAAAGTGCAAGAATGGTAAGGAATGATATTATGGGTGGCAGAAGGTTTCCTGTAAACAGAGAGGCCAAGTGAGAAGTCTGGGTTGATGTTGATATTAACATCCAGAAAACTAATATTATTGTCGATCTGTTCTTGAGAGGAAAATTTTATATGCAGTAATTTTGAAGTTATGGAGGACATGAGTTCAAACAGAGAGTGTTTTTGGTGTGGCCAAATAATGAAGATGTCATTCACATACCTTAACCAAATGGTGGGTTTTAAGAGGAATGGGGCAACAATTAATGTTTCAATATTCTGCAAATAAATTTCAGCAAGTAAGGGGAAAGAGGGGAGCCCATAGGTACACCTTGTTTTTGTTGGTAACAGATACCATTGCATACAAAACAGGAATACTTTTCCAATGAATCAAAACAATCATAAAGATTTTTGATGAGTTCTACAGGAAGTTCTTGGTGCTCCATTAGTTTTGTGACCATGAGCATGTCGGCATCAAAGAAAGGAACAGAAGGAAACAATGAATCCACGTCAAAGGTGTACAGGAAATCTTGACGATTGATGGAAGAAGGGAGTCTCTGGATAAAGTCCTTGATTGATACAACAGAATAAAGATGATTTCTTGTCAGAACTTTACAACATTTGACCAATTGCCTTTCAAGATTGACTGCAGGAGAAAAGGTATTTTCAATTAATGGCCTAATGGGATGTCCAACTCTATGTAGCTCGATCTGTAAGGACAACTTGGGAGTACGAAAATAAGCTGGGGGGGGGGGGGAGATGTCTCCTAAGAAAGATTTCAGAGAAGTTCTTTAAGAAAGCTTACTAGCAGCTTTACATAGTTTTCCAGTGTTGTCAGCCTTGAGTCTTATGCAATTGGTTTTTTCCAGGAAATCAGCCACTTTATTGTCCAAAGAATTCTTATGGATGAAGACAGGACATCCTGCTTTGTAAACTGCAAGATTATTACACTGGGTGAAATTTCTAAATTTCTTCAAAAAGGAGGGAGGAGTATTTGAGCCTTGGGATTTGAACCTCGGAAATTGCAATAGCCGATTTTGCACGAATGATCGGTTGATGTGCGGGATCCGTGTTTTTGGATCGCTGCTTCCAGTAATGAAATAGTATGTGATAGGCTAAGATTAGCAATAGGAGCAAATTTGGGTCCATTGGCAAGTAATTTATCAATTTCAGCAGGAATAGGCACAGAAGACAGGTTCATATACCTTGGGAAGTTAGTATCGTCAACCTTCGTGGGAGCCGCACTTCGAGTCTTCTTTTGAGTGGAGGCTAGGTGCTGAAACTTGTTTTCAAGTCTCTTGGTTTCACAACTGTGAGTCCTGGATATAGTTTCATGAATTTGGATCAAAAAATTGTCCAGTAATGCTGGATGGGTGGCGAAAGAAAGAAATTGGTACCTGGTGTAATGGTGTAAATAAGGCTGACAACACTGGAAAACTATGTAAAGCTGTTAGTAAGCTTTCTAAAAAAACCCTCTGAAATCTGAAATCTTTCTTAGGGGACATCTCCCCCACCCCCTAACTTATTTTCGTACTTCCAGGTTGTTCTTACAGATCAAGCTACATAAAGTTGGACATCCCATTAGGCCATTAATTGAAAATACCTTTTCTCCTGCAGTCAATCTTGAAAGGCAATTGGTCAAATGTTGCAAAGTTCTGACAAGAAATCATCCTTATTCTGTTGTATCAACCAAGAACTTTATCCAGAAACTCCCTTCTTCCATCAATCATCAAGATTTCCTGTACATCTTCAACGTGGATTCATTGTTTTCTTCTGTTCCTTTCTTTGATGCCTACATGCTCATGGTCAAAAAGCTAATGGAGCACCAAGAACTTCCTGGAGAACTGATCAAAGATCTTTATGACTTTTGATGCATTGGAAAAGTATTCTTGTTTTGTACACAATGGTATCTATTACCAACAAAAACAAGGTGTACCTATGGGCTCTCCTCTTTCCCCCTTACTTGCTGAAATTTATTTGCAGAATATTGAAACATTAATTGTTGCCCCATCCCTCTTAAAACCCACCATTTGGTTAAGGTATGTGGACGACATCTTGATTATTTGGCCACACCAAAAACACTCTGTTTGAACTCGTGCCCTCCATAACTTCAAAATTCCTGCATATAAAATTTTCCTCTCAAGAACAGATCAACAATAATATTAGTTTTCTGGATGTTAACATCAACCCGGACTTCTCACTTGGTCACTCTGTTTACAGGAAACCTTCTGCCACCCATAATATCGTCCCTTACCATTCTCGCACTTTTGGAAAGTACAAACTGTCTGCTCTTAAGACATACATTCACTGGGCCAACCTTATTTGCAACAGCCATTCTGCTCTTCAACAAGAATATCAGAACATCATCAACATTGGCAAATTGCATGGCTTTCCACCCCTCTTATTACATAGACTAATCAAGAGTTTTGAATCACAGAATAGATCTAGTTTACTGCCTGAACCTCCCACCACCCATCAGTTTATTGGCACTTTGCCCTTTAGCCTGTCCTTCACTCATAAAGTTTGCTCCATTTTTAAGTCTTTTGTCTACAGGATTGCAGTCAAACCACCTCCACATCTTCTCTAACTCATCCTTAAGGACAGAGATCTCAATAAACCCCTAGATTTACAAGGTGTCTACTCTATCACTATCAACACTTCCGCAGGCGTTACCCACTATATTGGTAGTAAGTAGCATAAACCGGCATTTGATGGAGCATAACGCTGATGTTAAGAAAGGTAGCCCTTCCACCTCCCTTTCAATTTTAACCATCAGCAATACGTCCACGGCTCCTGATAGGCACAATGTTAAACGAATCGCCCCATTCAGCAATCGGCATGCTTTCAGATACCGCGAAAGCATTGAAATCTACCTTACTCCTAATACCTGCAATACTGATGCACCTTTTAACATCCCTATTATTTGGAAAGCGATTTTGAAATCTGGCAACAACTGACGCTTTTACCACGTGTCTCATTCCATATCTGATGAAGGTAGAAGTCGCCACCAAAATGTCCCGCTCTTAATTTTTCAACGTAACTTACGCGTGTGATTACGATTTCAAGAATTCTTTTAATAATTTTCAAGTCAGAAAATCTATGCATTACTTGAAAATGAAACTATACCTAAAATAGTCTTCGATATAAGTCGCATCAAAATGTAAAAGAATTTTTTCAATCTGATATTTAGAAGCAAATATTTGGAAGAAAACAAATTTTGAATTCAATATGATCTGCATTTACACCCTGTAGAGGTGAATGTGCATCAGGAAAAAAACCGAAATGCAAGGATCACCATTCTCACATTTCAAGCTTCCCAATGCAAAATGAATTTTTCAAATGGTTCTAATAGCTGCAGAGTTATGGTGTCCACAGATGGACGGACTGACAAAATGATAATATAAGCATGATTTTTTTTTTACAAAAGACGTGATGAAAAACAGCAGGTCCCACAATTTTTTAGAGGAGAAATATTTCAATGAAATGTTTATTGAATACATTGAGTGAAATGAGAGGAAAATGTGAATTTTCTTGTATTTCATTTTTTCAAAATTAATATTTCTATTCCTACATTCATGCATTTTTCCACATCATCTTAAGGTTTCACATATTGTACCGTGATGAAATCTGGATCCCCCTGCACTGTAGAATGCAATTAACTGGCTATCGAGAAACTCGTGTCAAATGTCATTGGTGCTACTATCATGACTGGCCATACTGCCAGAGACCAGGATTTTATTCAATGCAGTCCGATGGTTCCATCTGACCTTCTGTTTTAGTTTAAATGCATAGTTTCATGTTGTTCTCAGTTTTTCTATGAGTATCAAGGAGACACAGGTTCAAATGTTAAAAGTTATTTCATCTTTGTTTCAAATAAAAGAACACTCCATGTCATTGACCCAGAGGCTTTTCAAGGATGTACATACTTGCTTTTTGAATTAACTGTACATTACGCTGATCACAACACGATAGAAAAATGTAGATGTTTCAGATACTTCATATTTCTTATATTCGCAGTCAATAAAAACTGCTGAGTTAAACCAATGATGCCGGCACAAGCATAGATTTTTAAAAATCCTTTTCATTACCAGAACATCAGTTAAATGCTTTCATTATATCATGTTCATAAATTCAGGAAAGCTCAGAAAACACTGCCCCAGAAGCTGATTCCTGTATTTTTTGTTGAACCCAGGCAATGCCGGGTTCCTCCACTAGCATAATATAAGTAAACAGTGCATATGGTAAAGTACTTTCTTTTTTCCATTTACAGAAGTTAATGTAATGTAGATGGGAGCTATGAGCTAATAAAAAGTATAGCAGCTGTGTTCCATAAGGCACAATATGCATCTTAGTTGTTTTTAAGAGCAGCATTAGCAGACCTCTCTTCTTGACCCTTCAGTTCCTTTGATGCTTCTCTAAAAATACAGTGAATATCTGATGGAAATTTTCTGTGTTCTTAGGAAGAAAATTCTTGATTCTGTAGTGTAAACAAATCACTTTGTTATTATTGATAACTGTTTAATTAAAATGTGCTAGAAAGAATAACTTTTCATTTTCAGCCATTTCTATTCCTAAATACAGTGGAAAGTTCATGTCTGTTTATCTTCCTGATTTGTAGATTGAAACTTTTCTGTGCAGCCTGTAACTGTTTTTGCAGTCCTGTTAATAGAAGAATAAATTATACATAAACATTGAAATATTGATACCTACATCACTTGCAAGCTTATCATCTCAGAGTCCTTTCCAGCTTGACAGACCAGTGAATGTTGATGTATGACTGTTCCCCAGCTTAGGTTGGGGAAATTAGATTGACATCACGAATAAACTAATCCTCTTGTTTTAGAATGAATTTATTTATTATATGTGTAAACAAACGGTAAGTACTGATGCAAAACACACTACTTATTTAACAACTAAACTAAAACATACAGTTGAAAAGTTTCGATGTAGATACAAATACTTGTATTGGGCAGATATATCAAAGAATCTGTCCTTTTAAAACTTTTAAAATCAATTACTGTGCATGTCTGTACTGGCAAATTATTATTTGACAATTCACTGACAGATCCAACATCGGGTTGGGGGGGGGGGGGGGGGTAAGTAAACATGCAGTTGCAATTGGCTAACGTAAAATTTTCTGTCATTCTACATTTTGAAAGATTATCACCTTACAAATTAGTTAAGAATGGGATTTCACTGTAGCTGCCTGCTGTGCCTGTGAGTGGATCCACTACATAGGCCCACTCACAGGTACAGCATGCAGCAGAGTGATTAAGTGCGAGCCATAGGTATTAAAAAATAACAAAGAATATTCATCAAATAAAATAACATTAGCATAAAATAAAATTGGAAATACTGACATGAAATTGAGATGTTGCCAGTTTTCTACCCAATTGTTTTGTAAGATGTTAAGTTAAACAAAAGTTTTGTGGGGAAACATCTTCCTTGCCCCTGTTCTGGATCTGCTATTGTGATAAGTACAAACGTGGGTAAGGTACTATTTTGAAAACATATCAGTGAGTCTATACTTTGAACCTGGTGCTCAATACATGCTTTTGCTTGCAAGAGCCCACATGCATTGCCAATAACACAGATTAACTCAAGTGCTAAAAGTTATTGAATACTACCAATTTTTGAATACATAGGTGTCTTTTCATTTCCTGACAGCATGAGATAAGTTTCCATGTCTGGTATAAAGAATTAATTGCTAAACTGTTTGTGCCACTAATAAGAATTTTTTTTTTTTTTTTTTAACTTTATGCATTAATTAATTTCTTTCACTTGAATCAGAAGTCACAAAGTTTCTCAGTGATCACTGAGTAAGCTTCCAAAATGTAGAAGGTAGGTAACTACTCATGATGGAGAGAAATTTTGTAATTACAGAACATGCCTACCTGTTTCTTTATTGAACTTGGTTTTAAAATGAAATGCAATTAGTGTTCACTTCAGTTGATGCCATTTATCTTCAGACTAATTTTGGAGACTAGGGCAGTGTACATGCCTTGGCTTTCACTTCAATTGATGCCATTTATTTTAAGACTAATTTTGGACACTAAGACAGTGCAGTGGTACCATTACATGCCCATACCTGCCAGGTTTTACAGTTTACCCGTAAAATTTACAGAAATGTGACTTGTTTTACGGGCAAAATGTTAATTTTACGGATTTGGTGATTCAACGAGATTTATTTTTCTTTTTCTGATGATTTTGCACCCACTATTAAAACTTTTTTTTTTTTTAACTTAATTCATTCAAAGTAAAGTTACAAATAAGTTTTCAGTTACATGTGTTTATTCGGGAACATTTTGCTGTAGTTTTCCCTCGTTTTAGTTTATTGTTTTGCCTTTTTTTTAACACTAGAACACCAACCAGCTGGGCTTGTTTAATTTTGGGCTTGGTTCTCTCTCACGCGCTGTTTCCCACCTTCTTTTTAGATAATGCATTGTTTGTCTCCCAAGTCGCAACTTCTCAGCAGGCCAGCATGGGGTGTGTCTTGCATGGGGGCAGGTGTCTTTATTCCTCCTAGTTCGAAATGCTATCTCAGAACGTAGTTATCGTAGAAAAAAATCAAACGGATTTTAAATCTGTGGAATTTTTAAGCCCAGATAGATGCCCAACATGATGAAATTAAGCAAAAACTTCCAATTTTGTGAAATTAAAAATGCATTGGGGCATGGTTTCATGACTTCTCTGACAATAAATTTGACCTAACGAAAGAATGCTACTTACTATAAGAGGAAGTAAAAAAAAAGTCCAATGTTCATTCGAGCCAGTGCTGCTCCAGCAATGATTTATTTTGCTGGTCCGTTAGTCAGTAAGTTTTCTACGCTTTCCAACCGTGCTTTGTTCATCGCTCGATAACGTTCATAAAAATGTCTTGGCTTGATTCAACGAAATTAATATGTTGGGTACATACTAATTCGTCCAATCCCTATTGAAAATGGCCAAAGGTAAGGTAAAGACTATTTTCAGTTACTCTCTGCTTTCTATTTCTTTCAGTTGCTCTCTGCTTTCCTATTCATTCTTGCGTCCAGTTTTTTGGTGATGACTTGTGAAAAATCAAAGCATGATTGTGATGAAGTTTGGGTATGCTGTTCAGCATCCATAGTGGACCTATCCTATTGAAAATGGTTGTTGTCTGCATTCACGGGGTCAGTGCAGTAGTACATGCGCGAGATTTGTTTATTTGTTTGCTCGCATTTTAGAATTTCAGCACAATATCTTCCGTGGAAATTGACCGATTTGGATAGAATTTTTAATTACAAAATGACGCGTTTGTGGTAGCTTTTTAATTTAGAAATTAACAGGCACAAAAAATGTTCTATAATAAAGCAAAAACACGCAAAATATACAGTATCAATTAATTCATACTAAGAGATTCGTAAAGAAAACAGTAAAGTATTGTGAAGAACACGGTTGCTTTTGCAAACCCACACTTTTTTGTAGGTATAAAATTTTGGGCTTTTAGAAAACTCTGAATTGTAAAATATCTGTATTTTGACAGCGCAAGTTTAATCTAGGGAGGGATTAGACTTTTTTTTTTATCTGTTTGTAAAAAATACGCCATTGGCTTGGTAACTTCTATCATAACCGAATTTTGTGATATTTAGAGATTTTCATTTTTTAAAACAGAATACATGTATTCTGCATTTTGTCATGTTAAGCCTTTTTTTTTTTTTTTTCTTCTTTTGCAGAGATATAAGATTGGAATTAAAATCCTGGTTCAAGCGTTTTGTGCCGTGGCTACGCCGCAAAGGGAGCAGGGGACGAGGTGGGGAGGATGTCACCGACGAAGTTTCTGTATCATTTCTCGTGACGCCTGATGTAAAAGACTGTTGGTTTTGTTCCGGCAAATCATATTGTGCTAGTTTACTGCAGGAGAGGGGGTAGTTCTGATGTTGATGGGCCCAAATTGTTTTTGTAAAGGAATAACTAGACTAGAGAAGCTCTATTCAGTAAGATGAGGGGCAGGGGGAGGACAGGAAGGGAAGGCAGAACTATGAAATAAGTGCCATTTGGAAGTATAAAGGATGCCGCTAAAGGGGTCGGATTGGTAAAAGACAAGGCATCTATCTGCCTGTGAGGAATGATGGGGAGGGAAGGGAGGACCCCAGATGATGACATTTTTAACTAAAACCTATACCTTTGTTTCTAGATGAAAGAACCTTTCAGTTGCTCTCTGCTTTCCTAGCTCTGACCAGCTCGAATCAGATAACTCTGCAATCAGTATTTGTTTTCCTCTTCAAATTGCAACTTTTTAAGCTGCTACTATTTTACTATAGCAGTTTTTACTTGCATTTTTTTCCCCTGAGTGATAATAAATTTTGTATTAGTGATTCACTATGAGCAGTAATATAAAAGGGAGAACAAGTACTATCAAACATTCCGTGATGCGTGTTCTGCGGAATTCCTGTGTATTGCGAAATTTTCAAAAATGGAAAATATGCGTTTAGTGCTACGTGTCGATGCAATTTCAACATTTTGCATGGTGGAACGAATGATAATATAAATCATATTTCTAGTGACAAGCATAAATATAACGTTGACTGCGTGGAAAAAAATAACAAAATTGACTTCCTTTGTTAAAAGTTATAATGAACTGGATGCGATTCGTACAAAATGTTTGTTCACTCCATTTTTAGTTGAAAATAATTTACCAGTTAGTGTCTTTCAGTCACTCTTACTTATTTAATTTTTTTTTTTTTTTGACTGTCTCATTGTCCGTGTCTCCATAAGATAAAAGCCTAACATGAAAATGGTTTGTTTTTGAAAACAATTTTATTATGTTTCATGACGGCGTGGGACACGATCCCATTGGAAGGGTAGAACATTGTTCTCTTTAAATGCAAACTTCTGTAAAAGTAAATTTTTATAACTTCATAGATCATAATGATAGTAGCATAGTAATGAGAAATTATGTATAGAATCTATTTTAATCAATATAAATGTGCCGATAAATTCAAATATCTGTAGCCACTTCAATTACAAGTTTATACTTAATTTGGGTAACATCGTTTTTGAATCGATATGTTTGGTACATTTAATCAATATGCGCGACAAGTAATCTAATCGAATATAACGATTAAAATTTTCATCGAATATATCGATTAATATTTTTTTACGGATTTCTGTTTCTGAATGTTGGCAGGTATGCATGCCTTTGGCTTTTCCTTCCGAGACTCACAGGATTACCGACAATGTGATAACACGATATCACTTGCTGAGCCCAACACAGCTGGAGACTATTGAAAGCCTCTTGTAAATGTCAGGGCATCATTTTAACTGTAAAGTATTGCAAGTTTCAGTACATGACACCAATGGGAATTGAAGGTGTTATAGTGGTGAAAGTGGGAAAAGGAAGGGATTGGCTTATGATGCAGGATTTTCATTGAAAGTTGTGAAGTACTTAGAAGAAAAATAATTATGTTTCTGTTTATGATTTCTGCATCAGTGAGGAGCTAGATCAGGAATACAGGGAACATAAAAAATAAGTTGTCATTGAAACATATGGCAAAAACATAAAAGTCTACAAAGAAAGATTTGCTTTCTTTCCACAGCAAGAAAAAAAATCCTGACGATTGGGTGTTAGAATGCCAACAGAATAGTGCCTATAGTGATAGAAACAGATATTTGCCTTTAAGCTTAACAGATATTGAAAGATGAGAGGATCAAGTCTGTAAAACCAACTGCATTTGTTGCACTGGCAGATCTGTGTACAAGCTTTATGAACAAACAAACTTTGCCTACCTCAGCAAATAAAAATTGCCCAGAAATTGCAAGTAGTTAGAATGAAACATTTATTCTTTTCAAAGGCACATTATTTTGCACTTCAAAACAAAAAGATCTTTTTTCCTTGTCTCAGATTGGAAGTGTGGATAGCACATCAGTAAATTTTGATTTCAGTTATGTTATCATGTTAAGCAGGTGAAACCAAGTTTCCTTCTATTTTTTTGTATTTGCTATTATTTTTAAATTTAAAGCATCCCATATGCATGGAATTTCCAGCTTAAATCTTAGTCAACATTTGAGAAGAATGGTTGGTTGAAAAGAAAGCTATTAAATGGGTAGAAAGGGTTTCGAAGGAAAAGACCTGGAATTCTTTTAAAAAACAACAACAGCTGCAGAAAAATAAGTGTAAACAAGTTAGAGCATCTTAAAACTGAAGATTAGTTTTTAAAGGGCAGGTCTTGGGTGAAAGGAGTGTTGGATGCAATTCCACCTGGAATGGTTATAAAATCCTCAAATGCTGCATAAGTAATACCATGGGTTGTGCAGTAAATGATTTAGTTTGTAATTCACATAAAGAATAAAATAACCATTATGACTTTAATGGCAATATACACTTTATGGAAATGGACCTACAGAAGCTCTTTGGAAATTCCAATAGCAAATTAGACTTTAAAATAAAAGATTTTAAAGTCAGTAATTTGGAAAATTTGTTTAAATTAATTTCAATAAATGTCTTGCTTTTTGAAATTTATGAGTCAGCTCATGCATGGGTCCACTTTTTTTTTTTTATACTGATTTTCAGGTATTGAACTAGAAAGGTCAGCTTTTATGCAAATGAGCTTAGCCCTGAATATGTATGGTAGTAATCTTGTGCTTTGAGGATGTAAATTGTGTGTAGTGCCTGTGTGCTCCTTTCTCTCACTCCTTGGGTCACTGTGGTAAGAAAACACGCCATATTTAGTACCAAAATATCAATAATAGCAGTACTGAATTGATATAATTATAACTATAAAAATGTAAATACAGTTCTTTTGATAAAATCTCCTAATATAACAAATTTGCATGTTCTTTGAATGAACAGGATGACAATAGTTCGAACAGTTGGTGAAAGAAACGGAAGATTCATGCGCACTAAATTGGCTCAAACTATGTGGAATGATGTGGAAGCCAGGGTTGAAAAATTAACAGTAGGTATTTTATATTTTGATTCACGAGGAACATTTAATTGAAGTTTTTATTTAATTGTATAACATATGTATGAAAGTTAGCAACAGCTCTTCTAATATCAACTTCATTGTGTTAAGATCTACATTGTCTGTATTTTCATTTAGACAAAAGGAATGTGCAATTTATGGAAATAGTCTTTTCCCGTGGTTGTAGAGAGATTGAAGCTTATACACACAGAGCTAGACATCTATGCAGCAACAATGCCTATGCTTTTGTACATCATGTTATAATTTAGTAATTATGACCTGAATTTTGTGGAAATCAAAAATATATCTAACAATATGTAATTATTTTATTTTTTGTGTATCTATAAAGTTTTTTCATTTTGGTCATAAATATAAATTAAGAATCTTATGTTGTTTACTTTTGGTCTATATTTTCTTCCAAATCTTAATTCTTATTTCAAAGTAGATGTTTTATTTTTAAGTGCATAACCATATTGATGCCTCTTTGTTGCAGAGAAGGACTCGAGTGTGGGATTGGTGGACCTACCACACCTTTTAAGAAGGATGGTCCACCACAGAATTGACCTGGACCTTCTAAACAGCATATGAGAAAGAGATCTTGGCTGAGTGAGTGTAAGATTGGTGCATGGAATACTAGAGGTATAAATAGAAAGATAAATCAGGTGATTTAAGAAATGAATAAGTATAGATTGGATGTGCTGTGTGTAAGTGAAACTAAAAAGAAAGAAATGAATGGAATGGTGGTGAGTGTGTAATCTGGAGTGTTGGATAATGTGAGAGGACAGGCTGATGTAAGTGTGATTTTAAGTGAAAAGATGAAGAGCAACTTGATTCATTACAGCTGCATAAGTGAACAAATTCTAGATTTGTTTGAAAATGAAACTTCAGAGAGTACTAATTGTTGTAGTGTATACTCTGTGTGATTCAGATTCCTCTGTTAAGAAGGAAGGTTTTTGGAATGAACTAAAAGCTGGTTTGAGCCAGTTTGTTGCTAAAGAGAAAGTTATAATAGCAGGGGATTTAAATGCTAGAGTAAGTGTTCAGAATGGGATTTCTGATAACATTCTGGGTAAGTTTAATGATCCTGGTGTGAATGATAATGGTGAAAGATTAATTGAACTCTGCATCAAAAATGGATTGTGGGTATCTAATATGTTTTTCAACTATAAATATATCCACATATACACTTGGGAGAATCGTACTCTCTAATTAAAACAGTGTAATAGATTTTGTTTTCTTTAAAAACACAAAACAAAGAATTGACTAGGTGAATGAGTTTGTGTATTTAGGAAGCGCATTTGACAGAGAGAACAAATTGGATGGTGAAATTACACTGCTGGACAATTGCTAAGGACGGATCATAAACAGCTATATAGCGCATAAAAAAGTAAGTGTGGTTGAATGCCAAGTGAAATAAAATGTCAGAATGCCAGGACATTACAAGAAAGACAATTTATTGTGCTCTGAAATCCAGAAGGCTTTGGAACGTGTTCAAGGGACAAACAGGCCATTTTGTGCAGAATACGTAAACGTGAAAAAAATACAATTACCGTCCGCAGGCGTTCCGGCTTAAGATGTCAATACGGGATATGGCCACCATGGAGGGCGATGCAAGATTCCACACGTCGTGTCATGCTTTGCACAACATTATCAAGCAGCTGTTGGGGTAATTTATCCCATTCCTCTGTCAGTGCACGGATGAGGGTGTCCTTGTTTATTGGAGGGCATTGGCGACCAGCAAGACTCCTCCCCAAAGCATCCCACACATTTTCAATGGGATTCAGATCTGGAGAACGTGCTGGCCATACGAGGCGTTGAATATCCTCGCTATCAAGACACTCCTGGACAGCGACTGTTCGATGACATGTTGCGTTGTCGTCCATGAAAATGAATCTATCACCGACAGCACCACGGAACATGCGAACATGAGGTAGCAGAACATCATTAATGTATCGTTGGCCAGTCATAGTCCCAGTTGGAAGCACATAGAGGGACATACGGCCATTGATCATGATGCCAGCCCATACCATGACACTACATGTCGGATATCGGTCACTTCCCTGTATGTTTGCTGGACAATATGCAGTACCACTATAACGCCAGATCAGTTGTCGTCGACAATCAGACGATAGACTGTATCTACTCTCATCTGAGAAGAGGACAGCAGACCAGTCGTTATCAGTCCAATTGCGATGTTGATGGCACCATTGCAAACGGGCGGTACGGTGACGTCTGGACAATGGGGTGCACACAACAGGACGGCTGGCGTATAGTCCTCCTTCATGCAAACGTCTGGCGACAGTTTTTTGGGTGATCCGGTTGCCAGTAGCAGCCATAAACTGATTTGATACCTCACTAGCTGTGCTGTGCCGGTGTCTTTTTGTTGATAGCACTATGTACCGATCTTCTGCAGGTGTCGTACTGCGAACACGACCTCCCCCGTGACGTTTGCTACACTCTCCATTTGTTTGAAATGATTTCCAAAGCCTTGAAACAACACTGTGGCTGACATCGAACTCCCTGGCAACATCTGTTATTTTTCGCCCTTCTTCAATCTTGCCAATAATACGGCCACGCGTAAAACCATCTAGGTGATGTCGGGAAGACATACTGAAAATTGCAAGTTTGTCAATTGATTCTTTCCCTTTCAACTTTGCGTTTGAACAACAATGGTCAATACGCATCAAATCCTTTATATCTCTTATCAGCGCTATGACGTCACGAACAAGTTCGGCAATCCAAAATTTGCATACGCACAACACGTCTTACTGTATCCCGCACTTGTGCTAATTTCCACTTTTTCCTGCCTTCCATTTTATGGTTGCTATCGTTGCTATTGTCATCCGTCCTTAGCAATTGTCTGGCAGTGTAGTAGGCGAGTGAATTCTTCATTGAAAGTCATTGCGGCTTGGGAGGTTTTCACAGGAATGATGGGTTCTCAAGAGAGTCCCACATGACTGTGTATGAGAGTGTAATTGTTTCTACTCTGATGTATGGCAGTGAAACCTGAGTAATGCAGAATAAACATAGGAGTTATTTGTGTGCTGGAGAAATTCATTACTTATCAGGGATTTGTGGCAAGATTTGTTCTGATTGTGTGAGGAATGAAGAGCTGTTGCAGTTGTGTAAAGTGAAGCAAAATGTTGTTAGCAAGGTGGAGACTAAAATATGCTTTGGTGAGAATGAGTGATGAGATGCTTACTAAGAAAACCTTTTTGGCTCAAGTGGCTGGAAGAAAAGGCAAAGGGAGTCATGAGAGGATCAGATTTAGGAGTGTCTGCATGAGAAAAAGATTATGAGTATGGAGTATAGAAGATCTTGTGTATGTTGTGTGATGGATGTCAGTGAAGCCCGAGTTGTATGTCAAGATCGCTGTAAATGGAGAAGTTTGATACAGCAACAGTAAGTAAAAATCATCTGGTAGTTTGTATTTCTTTATGGAGCTAACCTCTGAATCTCAGAGAACAGCTTAGTGATATGTGTGTTTGTAATAGATTTTGTTGTTTATGATCAGTGTCTAAAACACTTTGTTTTTGGTACCCGGGTAATGAGAGGTGCAGGTATTGTCTCTGATCATCACCTGTTAATGTCATGGATAAAAGTGAATGTTAGTTGGAGAAGGAGGTATAAGAAGATGCCTGTGGTGAAAAGAATAAAAGTTGAAAGGCTGTCTTCTGAAGAACATCAATGTTACTCTAACTTACTCAGAGAATGACTGAAGGAGCTGGTAATGTGAGAGAGATGTAGAAAAGAAGTGGGAATGTTTTAAGAACTGTGTTGTCACTGCCGCTAAAGATGTCTGTGGTACTGCAACAGTGGGTAACTTTAAAAGTGATGCTTGGTGGAACAGTGAGGTTAAAGAAGCAGTAAAGAGATAGAAAGAGGCAAATGTTGGAGATGTTGCAAGGTAGAGTTTCTGAGGATGAATATCACTGTAAGAAGCATGAGGTAGCAAAGCTGGTTTGCCAGAGTAAGGCAAAAGATAGGAAGGAAAAGGAGGAAAGGCACGACTTGGCTTTTTGGAAAGATAGAAAATTGTTCTGGAGGTACATGAGATATAGAAAAAAGAGGGGAAATAAAATTCTAAGTTGTGTAAAGCATAGGGTTGGAGAATTGATATAAGAGACCAATGAGCTAAGTGAAGAATGGGGTGAGTACTTCCATGATTTATTAGGTCATGAAAGCAAAGATGATTCTGCTGCAGATGCAGATGGTGTCATAGTGGAAGATGGATGCACTGGTGGGATCTCAAGAACAGAGGTGTGTAAAGCTCTAATATCTTTTCAGAATGGTAAGTAAGGCTTTGGTAGTAGATGGCTTATCCGCTGAGATTCTAAAATATGGGGGTGACTCTGTGATTGACTGCTAAACTGAAATTTTCCAGTTATCTTGAGAGTTCGGAATGGTCTCTCAGTACTCGAGGGATTGTTCCCTTGTACAAGAGAAAAGGTGATCAGACTGAATGCAAGAACTATCATGGTATCAGGTTGCTGAGTGTGCCAGGAAAAGTGTTTGGGAAGGTCATTCTTGATAAGGTGCGATGTCTTATGTCAGAGAAAGTGTGGGATGTTCAGAGTGGTTTTATGCCTGGTAAGGGCTGCACTAATCAAATTTTTGCTTTACGCATGATGATTGAAAAGTACCTGTCTGTTGGTAAAAAACTGTTTGTGGCCTTCATAGATTTAGAGAAAGCTTATGACAAAGTAAATAGGACTCTTCTGTGGAAGGTACTGAATAAATATGGTATTGCTGGGAATCTACTTAATAGTGTGAAAGCCATGTACGCTAGAAGTAGAGCATGGGTATGAGTGAATGGTGTTTTATTGATATGGTTTTCTATCAGTGCAGGAGTCAGGCAAGGTTCTGTAATGTCACCATGGCTGTTCAACATATTTATGCATGCATGCATATGTGATGCCAAAATAGATAATACTGGTTTATGTCTTGGTAATATGCACATGTGCAGATTGCTTTATGCTGATGACACAGTCCTGTTGGCACAGAGCAAAAGTGAGTTGCAGAGTATGTTATCCCGGATGTACGAAGTTTGCATGAAATTCAAACTGAGTATAAATGAGGGAAAAACCAAAGTTATGATTTTTGAGTGAGGAACTGTTAGTACTGAATGCAAGATAAATCTTAATGGCACAGCGATTGGCCAGGTGAGTGAGTTTGTATATTTGGGAAGTATGTTTGACAGGGAGAACAAATTAAGTGGCAAAATTAGTAGGCGAGTGAATCTTCATTGAAAGTCCATAGCTGCCTTAGCAGGATTTCACAGGAATGATGGGTTCTCAAGGAAGTCCCAAATGGCTGTGTATGAAAGTAATTGTTCCTACTCTGATGTACAGCAGTGTGAAACCTGGGTACTGCAAAAAAGACATAGTTGTTTTTGTGCTGAGGAGATGCATTACCTACGGAGGGTGGGGGGGGGGGTTAAGACGCGTGCTGATCATGTAAAGAATGAAGATGTGTTGCAGATGTGTAATGTTAGGCAAAATGTTGTTAGTAAGGTGGGTCTAATATTCTTAGGTGGTTTGGCCATGTTGAAAGAATGAGTAATAAGGTGCTGACTAAGATAATTTTTTCAGCCCAAGCAGCAGAAAAGAAAGTTAGAGGAAGGCCAAGGAAATAATGGGCAGGCCAGATTCAGGAATGTCTGCTTTGAAGAAGATAATGAGTGTAAAGCACATAAGATCTTGTGTGTTGTGTGTGATGGATGTTAATGAAGCTCGAGTGGTGTGCCAAGATCGTTGCAAATGGAGACATTTGATACACTAACAGTAAGTAGTTCTATCAGTTAAATGTGTACTTGACATGTGGTCTTTCTTTGAGGAGCTAACCTCTGAATCTCAGAGAACAGCTTAATATGATGTATGTGTGTGTTCCAGAGAAAAGTTTGCACAAATATGTAGAAATATTAATAAAATTTAATGGAGCACTGTTTCTGTTGTGCCTTGAACAGGTATCAACCATAAACACCAACATGTACATACATACATACATATCACTAAGCTGTTCTCTGAGATTCAGAGGTTAGCTCCAAAAGAAATACAAACTACCAGATAGTTTTTACTTACTGTTACTGTATCAAACTTCCTCCATTTACAGCGATCTTGACATACAACTAGGGCTTCACTGACATTCATTACACGTCGTACACAAGATCTTCTATGCTTCATACTCATAATTTGTTTCTCATGCAGACACTCCTGAATCTGATCCTCCCATGACTTCCTTTGCCTTCCTCTGCCTTTCCTTCCTGCCACTTGGTACTAAAAAGATTTTCTTAGTAAGCATCTCATTACTCATTCTTTCAACATGGCCAAACCACCGAAGCATATTAGTCTCCACCTCGCTAACAACATTTTGCTTCACATCACACAACTGCAACACATCTTCATTCCTCACACAATCGAAACGTGTCTTGCCACCAACACTCCGTAAATAACGTATTTCTCCAGCACACAAACAACTCCTATGTTTCTTCTGCAGTACCCAGGTTTCACTGCCATACATATCAGAGTAGGAACAATTACTCTCTCATACACAGCCATGCACGACTCTGTTGAGAACCCATCATTCTCATAAAAACTTCCTAGAGCCGCCATGACTTTCAATGAAAAAATCACTCGCCTACTAATTTCACCATCCAATTTGTTCTCTCTGTCAAACATGCTTCCTAAATACACAAACTCACTCACCTGGTCAATCACTGTGCCATTTATGCTTACATTACATTCAGTGCTACCAGTTCCTCTCTCAAAAACCATAAGTGGTTTTTCCCTTATTTATACTCAGTTTGAATTTCATTCAAACTTCGTATATCCTGGACAACATACTCTGCAACTCACTTTTGCTCTCTGCCAACAAGACAGTGTCATCAGCATACAGCAATCTGCACACACGGATATCACCAAGACATAAACCAGTAGTATCTATTTTGGCATCACGCATGCACGCATCCATAAATATATTAAACAGCCTTGGAGACATTACACAACCTTGCCTGACTCCTGCACCAATTGAAAACCATTTTGATAAAACACTATTCACTCGTACACGAGCTCTACTGTCAGCATGGCTTTTACACTATTAAGTAGATTCCCAGTAACACCATATTCATTCAATACCTTCCACAAAAGTATCCTATTTACTGGGTCGTAAGCATTCTAAATCTATGAAGGCAGCAAAAACTTTCTTTCTAACAGCCAGATACTTTTCAATCATCATGCATAATGCAAATATTTGGTTAGTGCAGCCTTTACCAGGCATAAAACCACTCTGAACATCCCACACTTTCTCTGATGTAAGACCCTGTTCTTTTTAAATAACGACCTCGACAAACACTTTCCCTGGCACACGTAGGCTAATAGCACGATAGTTCTTGCAGTCAGTCTGATCACCTTTTCCCTTATACAAGGGAGCAATGATAGCATCCCTCCAATCCTGAGGGACCATTATTAACTCCCAGCACAACTGGCAAATTTCAGTTAACCAATCAATTAGAGAGTCCCCACCATATTTCAACATCTCTGCAGCTATGCCATCAACTCCCGGAGCCTTACCATTCTGAAGAGATTTTAGAGCTTTGCATACTTCTTCTCTTGAGATCCCTCCTGTGCTTTCATCCTTCACTGTGCCTTCATCTGCATCTGTCTCAGAATCATCTTGCTTTCCTGATCTAATAACTCACAGAAATATTCACCCCATCTATCACTTAACTCATTGGGCTCCCATATCATTTCCCCAACCCTATTCTTCACACAACTTAATACTTTGTTTCCCCTATTTTTTCCTGAGTGTCACGTACTTCCAAAAAGACTTTCTATCTTTCCAAAAAGCCAATTCATGCCTTTCCACCTTCTCCTTCCTATCTTTTGTCTTACTCTGGTGAACCAGTTCAGCAGGTTCGCACTTCTTACAGTGATATTCATCCACAGAAACTCTACCTGCAACATCCCCAAATAGGCTTCCTTCTTTCTCTTTACTGCCTCTTCAATCTCACTATTCCACTAAGCATCATCTCTATTGTTACCCACTATTGTGGTGCCACAGACCTCTTCAGCAGCAGTGACAACACAGTTCTTAAAACATTCCCGCTTCTTTTCTACATCCCTCTCACAAGACTTCAGCTCCTTCAGTCATTCTTGGAGTAAGTCAGAATAATGCTGATGATTTTCAGGGAGCCTTTCAACCTGTATTGTTTCCATCCTGAGCCTCTTCCTATTCCTTTTCCTCCAACCAACATTCAGTTTCACTCGTGACAGTACCAAGTAATGATCAGAACCAACATTCGCACCTCTCATTGCACGAGTGTCAACAACTAAGTGTTTCAGATGCTGATCATAGACAACAAAATCTATCGCACTCTTTTGACCAATAGCATGATTTTCCCAAGTATATGTGTGAATATACTTGTGGTTGAAAAATGTATTAGATACATACAAACCATTCTCAATGCAGAGTTGAATTAATCTTTCACCATTATCATTCACACAAGGATCATTTAACTTACCCAGAACATTGTCAGAAATTGCATTCTGCACACCTACTCTAGTATTGAAATCCCCTGCTATTATGACTTTCTCTTTAGCACAAAACTGGCTCAAAACAGGTTTTAGCTCATTCCAGAAATCTTCCTTCCTATCAGACGTTTCAGAGTCACAAGGAGCATACACTACAACAATTACTATTCTCTGAAGTTTCACTTTCAAAAGAATCCAAATAATTATCTCACTTATGCGACTATAGTGAATCAAGTTGTTCTTCATCTTTTCACTTAAAATCACACCTACACCAGTCTGCCCTCTCACATTATCCAATACTCCAGACCACACACTCACTGTACCATTCACTTCTTCTATCCCAATTTCCTGCTTTTTAGTTTCACTCACACACACACACAGCACATCCAATTTATACTTATTGATTACTTCAATCACTTCATTTATCTTTCCATTTATTCCTCTCGTATTATATACACCAATCTTACACCTACTCAACCCGTATCTCTTTATCATTCTCCGTTTTCCAGTTTTGTATCATTTCCGTGGTGGACCGTCCTTCTCAAGTGTGGTAGGTCCACCATATCCCACACTTGAGTCATTTTTAAAATTTCTTTTTGTCTTTTTAATCAGGTAAGTACATTAGTGTGGGGGATTAGCCCACAGCTGACGGTTCCAGTTGGTCATTCAACCTAAGGATTCTGGAACAAAACCCAGTTAGTTGGGGTTTTTTTTTTTTGCCAATGTCACACAGAACTAGCTGGCACCTCTCCAAGATTCACAGAGGCCCTAGTTGCTGTTGTGTGTGCCATTGTTACCATGAGCGCCCCGAGTAGGCAAACCCGTCTCTCACTAAGACCGCCCACCACCAACATGTAACAGATCATAATAGCTGAAAGATAATGTATTAAACAAATTTTGTATGTAATTTTTTAAGCACAGAACACACATGCCTTTATCTTAAAATTTATGATAAGTGTAAACATACGTACAGAAGGAGCAAGAGAAGGCTTTTTTCTTCCCTGGAAATCTCAGTATGGTGCTGCAGTTATTGAGGGGGAACTATAAAGTTTTTTGAAATAATTGTCATACTGATTACTAATTTTTTTCTTTGTATTTTCATGTGCGTGTAGTAGAAATGTTCGGACAACAGAGAGGGTAAATTAACAAATTTTACAGTGGAAAGTTATTCTGAAATTTCTGAATGCATGTTTAGGGCAGTTTGCATGTGCATAGTATAAGAAAGTAGGAAAGATGAAGAACAAAATATATATTACCACCCACTGCAGCCATTCTTGTTTCATTCACTGCTAGACAAAGATTTTCCCAATATTCTTCAGGAAATTCCTGAGAGTGGTTTTTGGCTATCATTGACTGACTGATTGCTGAGTGTTTGTTGGGCAAAAGACAGAAGTGGCCAAAATGTGCAAAACATAAAAGAAGAATAAAGAGAGAAAAAGAAAAACAGACATTCAGCACCAAATCTTTGTATGACGATGATGGGCAAAACACGTAACAATATTAACAAATAAAGGTAACTTGATCACGCTAGTTACGTTAAACGAAAACTTTTACAAAAAAGTTCGTAAGTTGGAAGCTTTCGACCTTATCTTAGTTCTTCATCACGCCAATGGAGGACTAAGATTGTTGCCAGATTCTACATTTGAATTTTTCCTATTTTTGTTGCCAAAACTTAGAATTGATCTCCAGATCATCGGAATGTAGAGAGGAGATTCAGAATTGCAAGTCATTGAGTTGAAAATAATTTCCAGGCTTTCACGGTAACGGAGAGCAAAACGATTGTCAAAAGAAGCAATTCGTTTTGCTTCATTCCAGTGGGAAACTGCAGATGTGTCTTCCATTGTCAAAATAGACAAGGCAGTATTAGGATTGGCTTTCGGAACATCTTTTTTATGTTCTAAAATTCTGTGGTTAATGCTACTGTATGTGCTTCCAATGTATAAGTTATCCCCAGTAGAAGAAGAGATGGGAATGCAGTAAACTCCTGGGAAGTCCAGGCTTTTAACTTTGTCCCTATCCCTTTGTAGAAGTTTCAAGATGTTTGGGGTAGATTTAATGGCAAGATGGTTACCAAAACTTCTAAAAAGAATCTGTAACTTATAAGCATAGGAAGGATGGTAAGGAACGGAACCACAGAATTTCAGGTTTTCTTTCTTTTGAGGAAGGAGGCATTCAATTTTCGAATGGTTTTCATATTTCTTTATGAGGGAGTTGACTGTAAGAGCAGGGAAACCATGAGAGAGGGCTATTGTAGAAATTTTGGAGAGTTCTTCTTGAAGAGAAAGTTGGTTGTTGCAAATGATATGAGCCCTGTGGATGTAGGACTTCAATGCTGCAAGCTTGTAGAGATGCAGAGTGAAAGATTTGTAGGGAATGATATTAGTGGCCGCACCTTCTGCGGGCACTAACATCAGGAAAGTAGGTAGAGCAAAGAAAGCAATTTTTTGGTTGCTGTGTGACAATTAAAGAAAAGCGTAGAAAGAGCGATGACTTTGTGTATTCACATTGTCTCCACACATTTTAAGGATATCCAATTTGGAAATTTTTCAGTGTGCTTATAAATTTATATCACCTTGTATATTGGTTAGTTAACCATGTCTCTTAACTTTTGTCTGATGTTGCTTACTACTGAAAGTCTGAATGTATATTCTTTTAATGTTCCACTGATGCAGGCCTTGGAACTGGTCACTTTTTGATTCTAAAATCAAGAAATGTAATTTTTTATTTTGTTTTGCACATTTTTTTCACTTTTCATTAATTTTTGAACAACTTTGTTACTATTTGTCACTAATTTTACAATCCTTCCAGTCAGTGTATATAGTTTTAAGTGTAAATAGTGCATTAGATTATTTTTATGCTCTTGCTTTGCTGGAGTGCTGTCTCAAGCTGATGTCATGCAGAGCCACAGGTGCAGTTACTGTAGCTTTTTCTCAAGGTCAGCCATGCTTTAGGGCTGCGTAGGAAACAAAATGGGGGATAGTTTGTGCTCTTATTAAACAAGTCCATTATTGATGGAAAGTGGGTAGAACAAAGAAAGCATGTTCTGTGTTGTAGCTTTATTTCCAGGATATGTGTTGAGTTTTCTGCAGAACTTGCTGTCTTTGAGAATGCCAAGTTGTGTAAACAAAAAGGTGAGTATGAACATTCTTGTGAAATAACTTCCTATTGTTAAATATTTGTTTGGGAAACTCCCACTTAGGTACAATTTTCTTTCTTGTTTTCCTTATTAATATGCTTAACGAGTATTTGTCGGGGAAACTCATGCTTTCGTGTAATTTTTAATTTTTTTTCATGTGTTCTTTATATTGTATTAATTTCTAATGTAATTCTTTTTAAGAATGACTTCAATTGCATTTGTTGGCTAGCTTCGGATATACGAATCTCTATATAAATTTGTGCGCGTAATAACGTTTAATTTCTCCTTCTATTGTTAGATATGATATTCATACACCAATCAGTTGTTTTAAAAAGATGTTGCATTGTTTGCAGCATGCACATAGGAGCATGTTTAGGCATATATTTAATAATATAAGCATCATTTTCCTGAAATATATATATATATATACATGGTTGAGTCACATTATTGTGACCACCAGCTAATATCCAGAGTAACCGCCATGTGCAGTGCAGACAGCAGCTAGACTGGCTGCGAGTGATTCAGTAAGGTGCTGGAAGGTGTTCACAGGTATGTGGAGCTATGTTGACTGCAGTGTACCTGACAGCTGCTGGAGGATGTGTGGTGGAGGATCCATAGAGCGAACAACACAATCAAGGTGGTCCCACAGATGCTCAATTGGGTTTAAGTCTGGGGAATTAGGGGTCCAGGGAAGTACTTTGAAATCTTCACCGTGCTCTTCCAACCACTCTCGGACATTTCGAGCTGTGTGACACATCGCATTGTCATGCTGGAAGATCCCATCCACCCCAGGGAAGACGATCAGCATAGCATGTATGTGTGTACATGGTCTGCAAGGATGGATTCATAACAAATTCAGTCCATAGTGCCTTCCACAGGTATGAGTAGAACCAGAAAATGCCACGAAAACATTCCTCAGATCATAACGCTGCCCCCACCAGCTTGTGTTCTTCCAGCAGTGGTTGAAGAGTGTTTGTTCTCCAATATTTCTCGCCTTATACACCAACGTCCATCTGTTCGATGAAGCAGAAAACGTGACTCATCGGAGAAGGCAATCCTTTGCCAATCAGCGGAGGTCCAATTCTAATACTGCCGTGCAAATGTAAGCCTTTTCTGCCTATGCACCTTCGTTAGCGTAGGTGCAGTGACCATCCATCTGCATCAGAGCCCCATACACAGCAGAGTTTGTCGAACTGTCGTTTTAGACAACTTCCGGTAGACCCCTGGTTAGTTCAGCCAGTGAGTTCCTCCACTTTAGCATGTCGATCGGCTCTCGCACACCTTCGAAGCCGATGTTCACCTCTCACATCAATGGCACATGGTGCTCCGCAGTTTACACATCGCTTATTCGCAATGGTGCCATTTCTCCAATCATGATACAACCACATTAGCACGCGAACAGTTCACAAACTGTGCTGTTTCAGAAATACTGCCACCCTTGGCCTGAAAGCCGATAATCATCCCTTTTTGCAAATCTGATAAATCGCTCCTTTTATCCATGACAGCAACAAGTGACATATTTTGTGAATGCCTACAGCACACCTTGTATACCCTCCAAGACCACGTGTTGTTGACGTCAGAGATAGGAGGTGGTCACAATAATGTGACTCGACTGTGTATATAAGACATATATATATATTATATATATATATATATGACAATTTCACTCCGACTTACCTTATCCATGACAACACAAAAATCACAAAACACTGAAAGTCATATAAACACACACACAAAAATAATAATGTAGTTGGCCACTGGGAACCAATCTTTAGGGAAAGACATCCCCAGCAACCGACCAGCACAAGTCCAGGTTTCATGTGGGTGAAATTTATATAATTAGCCTAATAATAATAATTTAGATTTTGTTAATTTAGGGTAAAACACCCAGTCTTTCCTACCTGGACTAAAGACAAAACAACACATAAATCAAAATTAAACCAGTACGTGATCAGTAAATCAGTATTAAACCAGTACGTGATGTACATGAGTTCACAGAAATATTATTTCTCAATTTTGCAGAATCATAAGAATTTGTAATAATGAATCCAATATCATCAGACAACTTAAAAATTTATTTTATCATTGTGTGAACAATAACTATCCTTATAATTATTGCGTTTGCCATTTCAAGAGGTTAATTAATTTGTTTAATCAAATTAGGGCCTACAATATAAGATTATGCATCATCACTTCTACTGCTTTGAAATAACCATATTTAGGGCCTCAGTATATACTATCTCTTCTTCCGAGTAGGGCCGAAAAAACTAATCACATCATAGTCTTGCATTCATGTCTCTGAACACACCTGAAGCTTTACTATAATTCACAACTTAGTTCATGTGTCAATCTAGCATGGAATTGTAGCTAACAGTGTTCATGGGATTATGTTTATATCCTCCTGATGTGTATCACATACTGGTTTAATTTTGATTTGTGTTGTTTAGTTCTTAGTCCAGGTAGGAACGACTGGGTGTTTTATCCAAAATTAACAAAATCTGAATAGATGTCTTATTAGACTAATTATATAAATTTCACCCACATGAAACCTGGACATGTGAAGGTTGGTTGCGGGGGATGTCTTTCCCTGAAGATTGGTTCCCAGTGGCTTACTAAATTATTTTCTATATATATTGGGTATCTAAATAAGTTTTGAGGGATTTCCTTTTGGTGTCGTACTTATTACTGCTTGCATGTATTTTAAGGTGGCAACACTGCGATATCGCAGTACCAGACGCCAGCTGTCAGAGTCAGTATATGACGTTTGATTGAGATGCGAAGACGTATTTGTTTTACTTGATGGAAAATGGAAACTTTCGTCCCGACAAAACAGCATTTGCGGGAAGTGTTAGTGCATTACTTTATTGTCAAGAAAAGTGCTACCGGCAGCTATCGCTTAATGTCAGAAATCTATGGTGAACATTCCCCATCCATAAAAACATGTGAGTATTGGTTTAGACGATTCAAAAGGAATGACTTCGATGTCGGTGATAAAGAACGTTCTGGACCACCCCAAAAAAAATTGCTGATGCCGAATTGGAAGCTTTACTCAACAAGGATCCGTGCCAGACCCAAAAAGAACTAGCAGCAGCATTAAATGTTAGTCAACCATGCATTTCACAATGTTTAGCTGCCATGGGAATGGTGCAAAAAGAAGGGAATTGGGTTCCACATCCTTTGCGAGAAAGAGACCTTCAACGTCGAAAAACCATTTGCAAATTGCTGCTTCAAAGGCAAAAAGAAAGTTTTTTTTGCATCGTATTATTACTGCCGACAAGAAATGGATATGGTACAATAACCCTAAATGGCAGAAAGCATGGGTGAAGCCAGGTGAACCAGGTCCTTCAACATCAAAACGCAATATCCATGGTTCAAAGGTAATGCTGTGTATCTGGTGGGACCAGAAGGGTATGATCCACTATGAACTGCTGAAACCATCAGAAACTATTACTGCTGATCGGTATTGAACCCAATTAATGCGTTTAAAACGGGCTCTCACGCAAAAACGGCCGGAATGGGAGAATAGACAACAAAGTCATCTTACAGCATGACAACACAAGACCACGTGTTTCTCGACCTGTGAAAAAGTACTTAGAATGATCCGACTGGGAAGTTCTACCCCACCCGCCATATTCGCCAGATATTGAGCCATCGGATTACCATTTGTTCCTGTCGATGCAGTCAGCACTTTCTGGAGAACGGCTTAGTTCTTATGAAGACATCGAAAATTGGCTGGACAACTGGATCTCTTCCAAGGAACCAAAATTCTTCCATCGGGGCATACGTTCACTGCCCGAAAGATGGGGTAAAATTGTAGCTTCAGAGGGAGCATACTTCCATTAATATTAAAATATTGTTTCTGTTCTCCAACAACGTGTTTTGTTCACCTCAAATCTCTCAAAACTTATTTATATACCCAATATATATCATCATCATCATCCATTATCAATCCACTGCTGAACAAAGGTCTCCCCAAGTTTCTTCCACAACGGTCTGTCTTGTACCAGTCTCTTCCATGTTACTCCCGCATACTTTCGAATTTCATCCACCCATCTCACATTTAGTCTTCTGGGTCTTTTCCTGTCCCTTGCAATCCAGTCTAAAATTACGGCTGTCCATCGATGGTCTGTCCTTCTGGCAATATGTCCAGCCCATTGCCATTTCAGGGATTTTACTCTGATCATGATGCCTTCCACTCTTGTCATGTTTCTGATCCACGAGTTCCTCTTCTTATCTCTCTTGGTTACACCAAGCCTGCACCTCTCCATGCTTTTTTGAGTTGTCTGCAGTCTTTTTATGTCTCTTTTAGTTAAGGTCCATGTCTCTGCACCATACATAAGCACTGGAAGGATGCATTGAACACTTTTCTTTTAAGACATAATGTCATATTGCTCTTGAAAATTATACTGTTTCTTCCAAACGCTCTCCAGGCAAGTTTTATAAGCCGATTAATTTCTTCATCAATGTGACCCTCACTTGATATCTGCTGTCCAAGATAAACGCACGCATCTGTTATCTCCAGCTTTTCTCCATCAATCGATAAATCTTTATTTCTTGTAAAAGCATTGTACGTCACTTTTATCTTCTGAAAGTTAATTTTTAATCCCACTTCTTTACTCTTGTCAGCAAGTTCCTGGATCATACTCTGCAGCTCTGATGTGGTAGTTGAAAAAATGCCTACCTCTTCAGCAAAATGAAGGTGAGTTAGATAATCTCCATCTTTATCCCTTTGTTTTCCCAGTTCAGTGATTGAAAGACATTTTCCAATGTGGCATTAAAGAGTTTGGGAGATATAGTGTCACCTTGTCTCACTCCCTTTCTAATTTTTATGTGTGCTGTATTCTCAAATAGCCGAATCTTTGCACTTGCATTTTCATAGATGTTATTTATTAATAATATTATTGTATGCATCTACAATACCGCAGGTCTTCAAAGCCAGTGTAACTGCTGATTGTTTCACCAAATCAAAGGCCTTTTCATAATCGATAAACGCCATGCATCGTGGAAGTTCATATTCCCTCGCTCTTTCAATTAGTTCTCTCAGTACGTGGTTATGATCTATAGTGCTATAATCACTCCTGAATCCAGCTTGTTCTCTCGGTTGAGCCATGTCCAGTGTCACCTTCAAGCGGTGTGAAAGAACTTCAGTGAAGATTTTATGAACAACTGATAGGAGGCTGATAGGTCTGTAGTTCCTGAGATCCTCAATGTCACCTTTTTTATGTAGCAGGATCATTGTAGCATTGTTCCAATCTTCAGGAATCTTTCCTTCATTAAAGCATCGAGTGAAAACTTGGGCGAGTACTGTTTCAATTTCTCCACTTGCTTCTTGTAAGATGTCTACAGTAATTTCATCTTCTCTTGGAGCTTTTCCCCACTTCATGTTCTTGATTGCATGTGCAACTTCTGCTGGGAGGACTGGAAGAACTCTGGTACTGGTACCTTTCGTAATGTCTGGAGTACATGTATGATATCTTTCATATAGTTTTGAGTAGAAATCTTTCACTCTTGTCAAAATTTTACCTCTATTTCTTGTTACAGAATCATCTTCTTTTCTCAGAGCCATAATCTGTTTTCTTCCCTTACTAAAATGTCCCTTTGCTGTATTCAAGCTTTGGTTGTTTTCAATTGCTTTCTTCACTAGTTCACTGTTGAATTTCCTTATATCTTCAGTGATACATAGCTTTATATATTCCACTTTGGAAGTCACATCTCCTTTAGTTGTCCTCATCTCTTTTCTTTTTTGCATCAGAATTTTGGTTTTTCCTGATTTGTTCGTATGCAACTTGTTCTTAGACCCAGCTAATGCTGTTGCTGTTTCCATTAGAGCCTTGGTTAGTTTTCTGTTAACTTCAGAGATGTCCACTTCTTCCGACGTAGACCTTCTAGATCAGAGAATATGTTCCTCAGTTCCAATTTGAAGGTATTGTGATGTTTTTTGAGGTTGATCATGTCAATACACTTTGTTTGTTTTATGAGCTTGCCATGCTCGAGTTTAGCGTTGAGGTGCATCTTGCATCGTACCATTCTATGGTCACTACCTGGGTTGAACTTGTTTAGCACACTGCATTCTTCCATGACAAATTTCTTGTTACGCATAATAAAATCAATTTCACTTGTCAATCCGTTAGGAGACTGGCACAAGACAGACCGTTGTGGAGGAAACTTGGGGAGACCTTCATCCAGCAGTGGATTGATAATGGTTGACAATGATGATGATGATGATGATATATATATATATATATATATATATATATATATATATATATATATATATATATATATATATACATATATATACACTGGCGGAAAGTGAAAAAAGAACACCAAGAAGGAGACGTCTGATACCAACGAAATTTATACAGCATAATAACGGAATACAGAGGATAAAGTGATCAAAACATTATGGCAAAATACAGTTGTACTTGCTGGTAAACTGAAAAATAACATTTCCATGTAACATGGTTAGTACGAGGTTGAACCGCCATGAACTGCGTCACACGGTGCAATTCTGGCATGGAGTCTGTCGTACAGATGTTGGATGTAAGTTTGGGGTATTGAGTTCCAAGCATCGTCAACCTGGACGCGTAAATCGGGGATGGTCGTGGCTGGCCGTGGAGACCGGATAAGACGTTGTCCCATAAAATCCCACACGTGCTCAATGGGGGACAAATCCGGTGAACGTGCAGGCCATGGAAGTTGTCTCACACCCTGAAGTGCATGTTGCGTTGCTCGTGCCATGTGTGGGCGTGTGTTATCTTGCTGGAAAACACCACAATAGACTGACCTTACAAATGGCACAACAACGGGCTGAATGATGTTGTTGATGTAGGAGGGGCTGTTTAACGTACCCGGTACAAACACTAGTTGTGTACGGGAGTGATAGCTGATCGCTCTCCACAACAGGAGACCAGATGGTAGGCCCTGTGTGTCGCTGGCGGATGCAAGAAGGGTGGAGACGCTCCCCTGTGGGTCTGCGAACACGCATGCGGCCATCGGAGGCTCCCAAGCAGAATCTGCTTTCATCGCTGAACACGACAGATCACCATTGCGTTCTCCAGTGCAGACGTTGGCGACACCACTCCAGCCGTTCCTGATGGTGGGCTGGAGTCAGAGGCACACGTGCACGTAGTCCTGCATCCAGTAGACGGTTGCGGATTGTTCGCACAGTCACCTCAGGTGCAACGGCAGCTTGGATTTGCGTTGCAGTGGATGTTCTGCTTGACAACGCCGCTCTTCTTATGCGTCGATCGGTTCGCTCATCAGTCCGCCTGTGACTCCCGGTTCCACGTCTTCTTGTATGGGAATGTTCCTTGGACCATCTACGCCACCATCGTACCACCACCGATAATTCCCGTCCAATTTGCTCCGCAATACGACGATACGACCACCCGGCCTCGCTCAAAGTCCAATAAATGCTGAAATCGTACACGTCTTCCATGTCCAGGCATTGCAGCTTCTTCAGGGTCTCCGCACGTGTCCGTACGCCGACGACTGATTACATTCACTTCGCCGTACTCCTTAAATACCACCGACGATAATTTGCATATTATGCCCTGTTGTGGCGTAAGCGCTCACCGGTTGGTCCCGAAATTAACATAACACCTACGTAAACTTGACCCCATTAACATATGTAAATTTCATCCTCTTCCGCCAATTCCTTCTTGGTGTTCTTTTTTCACTTTCCGCCAGTGTATATATATATAAAGTTCTTTCAAACTGTTTGAAGGTGACACTGGACACGGCTCAACCAAGAGAACAAGCTAAATTCATGAGTGGCTACCGCACTATAGATCATATCCACATACTGAGAGAACTAATTGAAAGAGCGAGAGAATATGAACTTCCATTATGCATGGCTTTTATCAGTTATGAAAAAGCCTTTGATTTGGCGAAACCATCAGCAGTTACAATGGCTTTTGAAGTCCTGCGGTATTGAAGATGCATACATTAATATTATTAATAACATCTATGAAAATGCAAGCGCAAAGATTCGGCTATTTGAGAATACAGCACCCATAAAAATTGGAAAGGGAGTGAGACAAGGTGACACTATATCTCCCAAACTCTTTAATGCCACATTGGAAAATAACTGGGAAAACAAAGTGATAAAGATTAATGAAGATTATCTAACCCACTTTCGTTTTGCTGATGACATAGTCATTTTTGCAACTACCCCATCAGAGCTGCAGAGTATGATCCAGGAACTTGCTGATAAGAGTAAAGAAGTGGGATTAGAAATGAACTTTCAGAAGACAAAAGTGATGTGCAATGCTTTTAAAAAAAATGAAGATTTATCGATTGATGGAGAAAAGCTGGAGATAACCAATACCTATATTTATCTTGGACAGCAGATATTAAGTGAAGGTCACATTGATGAAGAAATTATTCGGCATATAAAACTTGCCTGGAGAGCTTTTGGAAGAAACAGTATAATTTTCAAGAGCAATATGCCATTATGTCTTAAAAGAAAAGTGTTTGATCAATGCATCCTTCCAGTGCTTACGTATTGTGCAGAGACGTGGACCTTAACTAAAAGAGACATACAAAGGCTGCGGAAAACTTAAAGAAGCATGGAGAGATGCATGCTTGGTGTAACCAGGAGAGAGAAAAATGACAAGAGTGGAAGACATCATGATCAGAGTTAAATCCCTTAAATGGCAATGGGCTGGACATACTGCCAGAAGGACAGGCCATCGATGGACAGCCAAAATTTTAGATTGGATTCCAAGGGACAGGAAAAGACCTAGAAGAAGACCGCATGGGAGATGGGTGGATGAAATTCGAAAGTATGCGTAAGTAACATGGAGGAGACTGGCACAAGACAGACCATTGTGGAAGAAACTTGGGGAGACCTTCGTCTGGCAGTGGATTGATAATATTTGACGATGATGATGATATATATATATATATATATCTTTTCAATTTATCATTTTCAGCTCTGCGCGATTTTAATTGGAAATTTGTTATGCTTGGTATGTTTGGATGTTTCACATTTTTATATTATTTGATTTTTCTTCTATGCAGCCTCTGGCACTTTGGGATTTCAAATTTGTTCTTGTTTTTTTCCTTTAAATGCTTTTGCTATATATATATATACGGGATGTAAGGTCAGGTGAGACGTAACTTCACAGCCTCTCCTTGACAAATGTCAACCCCGCCTTCTTGTGGTGCATCCTGTTCCCACTAAAGGGGCTCTGACGACCGCCAATAGCGGTATAACTATACAATCGGGATTAGAGGAAATGCTATCCCACACTCACCAACCCGCTTGGCCAGCGTGGTGAGTTATGGCCAAACCGCTCCAAAATGACTCCACAACTTAAATCTTGGCCCTCAGTCTCTGGCAGCTGGAATGTACCTGGCCAAGGCAGCGGCAAGTGCAACATGAAGGCAGAGGGTGCTAAGAATCCCCGGAGGACCGGACTAGGCTGCCATCTGATGCTGACCTTGGCTACGTACAATGGACGCTCCCTATCTTCTGATTCAAGGCTTCTTGAATTGGAAGAGGAACTACAAAGGATCAAGTGGGACATCATCGGGCTAAGTGAGGTAAGGAGAAAAGGAGAAGATATCATTGAACTGAAAAGTGGAGATCTCTTCTACTATCGTGGGACAGATACTGGCAGAACTAGTGGTGTTGGATTTATAATAAACAAGAAACTGAAGGATAAAGTTGTAGAAGTTGAAAGTTCCTCTGACAGAGCTGCACGACTCGTTATCCAACTCTCGAGAAGATACCAGACTCAGATTATTCAAACTTATGCACCCACCACAAGTCCTCCTGAAGAAGAAATTGAAGAATTTTATGAGGAAATCTGTCATCTAAATAATAAAGGTAAGCAGCACTTGAAAATAATTATGGGAGATTTCAATGCAAAAATAGGGCTACAGCAACAGAATGAAACTTCAATAGGTAAATTCGGCCACGGCAACAGAAACCAGCGTGGAAATACTCTCGTTGAGTTTGCAGAGGCAGAAGGGTTTTTCATCTTGAACTCCTTTTTCAAGAAAAATCCACACCGGAAATGGACATGGAGACATCCAAATGGAACGACAAGTGAAATTGATTTTATTATGTGTAACAAAAAATTCATCATAAAAGACTGCAGTGTGCTAGACAAGTTCAACAGAGGTAGTGACGATAGATTGGTAAGATGTAAGATGCATCTCAACACTAAACTTGAACATAGCAAGCTCATTAAACAAACAAAATGTATTGACATAACCAACTTAAAAAAACACCATAATACCTTCAAGTTGGAACTAAAGAACAGATTCTCCGCTTTAGAAGGCCTAACATCGGATGAAGTGGATATTTCTGAAGTTAACAGAAAAGGAACCAAAGCTCTTACGGAAACAGCAACAAAATTAGCTGGGTCTAAGAACAAGTTGCATGTGAATAAATTATCAGGAAAAACCAAAATGTTGATGCAAAAAGAAGAGAGATGAGGACAACTAAAGAAGATGTGACTTCCAAAGTGCAATATATAGAGCTATGCAAGACAGTACGAAAAAGTATCACTGAAGACGTAAGGAAATTTAACTGTGAACTAGTGAGGAAAGCAATTGAAAACAACCAAAGCCTAAAGATAGCAAAGGGACATCTCAGTAAGGGAAGAAAACAGATTATGGCACTGAGAAAAGAAGATGGTTCTGTAACAAGAAATAGAGGCGAAATTTTGACAAGAGTGAAAGATTTCTACTCCAAATTATATGAAAGGGATGATACATTTATTATATTTGCGCTTTTGAAAGTACTAGAGGATTGGGTGTGAGGGGCTGAATGAGTGTGACACTTGCAGTCGGAGTGGCAGGGGTTGTGAAACAGAAGGAGCAGTTTGATAATTACAGTTGACAAAGGTTTAACCACCTAGGAATGTAAGGTTATGTACATAGTTTTTACTTGAATTGTATGAATGAGTAGTATGTGTGATTTTTTTATGGAATTGACAAGCTTTATAGTAACATCTCATAAGGCTAAGGGAAAAAAAAAAAAATATGATGTTTCACACCCGGAAGTAAGAAGCGTAGGCAAGATGTCTGTAAACCTTGGAAGCCCAGTTACATCACGATGATTGACGTGTTGGAAGTGTGTTGTCATTGGAGGTTACCATGATCTTTAGGGTGAGTGATTGGTACTTTCTAATGGTTTTTCGTTTTTCATCGGGATGATACGTGTACTCCAGACATCATGAAAGGTACCAGAGTTCTTCCAGTCCTCCTAGCAGAAGTTGCACATGCAATCAAGAACATGAAGTGGGGAAAAGCTCCAGAAGAAGATGGAATTACTGTAGACATCATACAAGAAGCAAGTGTAGAAATCGATACAGTACTCGCCCAAATTTTCACTCGATGCCTTAATAAAGGGAAGATACCTGAGGATTGGAACAATGCTGCAATGATCCTGCTACATAAAAAAGGTGACATTGAGGATCTCAGGAACTACAGACCTATCGGCCTCCTATCAGTGGTTTATAAAATCTTCACTAAAGTTCTTTCACACCGTTTGAAGGTAACACTGGACTTGGCTCAACCGAGAGAACAAGCTGAATTCAGGAGTGGCTACAGCACAATAGATCATATCCACGTACTGAGAGAACTAATTGAAAGAGCGAGGGAATATGAACTTCCATTGTGCATGGCTTTTATCGATTATGAAAACGCCTTTGATTCGGTGAAACTATCAGCAGTTACAATGGCTCTGAAATCCTGTGGTATTGAAAATGCATACATTAATATTATTAATAACATCTATGAAAATGCAAGTGCAAAGATTCGGCTGTTTGACAATACAGCACACATAAAAGTAGGAAAGTTAGTGAGACAAGGTGACACCATATCTCCGAAGCTCTTTAATGCTACATTAGAGGGTGTCTTTCAGTCGCTGAGCTGGGAAAACAAGGGGATAAAGAGTAATGGAGATTATCTAACTCACCTTCGTTTTGCTGATGACGTAGTCATTTTTGCAACTACCCCATCAGAGCTGCAGAGTATGATCCAGGAATTTGCTGACAAGAGTAAAGAAGTGGGATTAAAAATGAACTTTCAGAAGACAAAAGTGATGTTCAATGCTTTTTCAAGAAATGAAGATTTATCGATTGATGGAGAAAAGCTGGAGATAACAGACACATATGTTTATCTTGGACAGCAGATATCAAGTGAGGGTCACATTGATGAAGAAAGTAATCGGCGTACAAAACTTGCCTGGAGAGCTTTTGGAAAAAACAGCATAATTTTCAAGAGCAATATGCCATTATGTCTTAAAAGAAAAATTTTTGATCAATGCATCCTTCCAGTGCTTACATATGGTGCAGAGATGTGGACTTTAACAAAAAGAGACATACAAAGGCTGCAGACAACTCAAAGCAGAATGGAGAGGTGCATGCTTGGTGTAACTAGGAGAGATAAGAAGAGGAACTTGTGGTTCCGAAAAATGACAAGAGTGGAAGACATCATGATCAGAGTTAAATCCCTGAAATGGCAATGGGCTGGACATACTGCCAGAAGGACAGGCCATCGATGGACAGCCAAAATTTTAGATTGGATTCCAAGGGACAGGAAAAGACCTAGAAGAAGACCGCATGGGAGATGGGTGGATGAAATTCGAAAGTATGCAGGAGTGACATGGAGGAGACTTGCACAAGACAGACCGTTGTGGAGGAAACTTGGGGAGACTGTCCTGCAGTGGATTGATAATGGTTGACATATACACACAGCGTTCAAATTACCCAGTGGTCCGCTGGCCATTGGCCAGTAAAACTCCCGTCGGACCATTGGACTATTTTGATTTTACTGACCTGGGTAGCTAGTAAGTTTTTTTTTTTTTTTTCTAATTTGTCACAAGCTAAAAAATATAAATTTCTGTTTTGTTTATTTTGCTGTATGGTTTTTTTTTAAAAGGCTGCAAACTAATGATAGGTTTAAAAACAGATATTTGAAATAATTCCATTGAAAAAAATTATTTTTTACATATATTGTAAATGTCTGAGAGTTTTTTTTTTTTTTTTTAAGGACCAGTAGTTTGCAAATTCTAGTGGTCAGCTGTGCCAATTGAAGATTTATTTCTAATTCTAACACTGTTATATGTGCTTAATTCATTTGACTCAATATTTTGTAACAGTTAGTGCAAAATTATGTGGTTGAAGTTCAGTTTATTACAGTAGATGGCATTTACTATTTAGTCTTCTGTTCCACATGTTTGCATTTATTTTCGGACATAATGTCGAGCACTTCATAAAAAAGACACAAACAAATGAAGCCCAGGTAGGCATTAACCCCAAAATTGTGCAACTGCTTAAAAATGTTTATTAAAAAAACCCCACAAATGTACTCTCTTCTTTCTGATGCTCCATGAACAGGGAACCAGACATGGCAACATGTATCTGCTCCATGTAAATGATCTTCTGAGCCTTTTAGTGAATTTGCATAAGATATTCATTCTCCCTGTCTACTTTATGAAAATTGTACTATTTTGTCTTCTATATCATCTCAATAAGCATCAAACTCCTGTGTTTAGGCCTATGTGAGTATACCTAAATCGTTTTAGCCCAATGTATGCAATAACCTTATTTTTGTAAAAAGTCACCTTGTACATCTAAATCAAATATATATCTATGTTTATGCTTTATACCTCCTGCAACCTCTTTGGAAGTCTTAAAAAGATGATTGACATGGAGGAGATACGTGGTGTAGTGCCATGTCTGGTTCCCTGTTCATGCAGCATTAGAAGTAATACATTTGTAAACATATTACATACATATCACTAAACTGTTCTCTGAGATTCAGAGATTAGCTCCAAAAAGAAATACAAACTACCAGGCAGTTTTTACTTACTGTTGCCATATCAAACTTCTCCCATTTACGGAAATCGTGACATGCAACTCGGGCTTAACTGACATTCATTACACGCCGTACACAAGATCTACTATACTTCATACTCATAATATGTTTCTCATGCAGACACTCCTGAATCTGATCCTCCCATGACTTCCTTGGCCTTCCTCTGCCTTTCCTTCCTGCCACTTGGGCTAAAAGATTTTCTTAGTAAGCATCTCATCACTCATTCTTTCAGCATGGCCAAGCCACTGAAGCAT
Organism: Macrothele yani; assembly: GCA_039090855.1. Taxonomy (NCBI): domain Eukaryota; kingdom Metazoa; phylum Arthropoda; class Arachnida; order Araneae; family Macrothelidae; genus Macrothele; species Macrothele yani. Next base: position 87,335,892 of record CM077011.1, on the reverse strand, counting down.
ATTAGTCTCCACCTTGCTAACAACATTTTGCTTCACATCACACAACTGCAACACATCTTCATTCCTCACACAATCAGAACGTGTATCACTACACCCCCGCCCCCCACCCCCCCGTAAGTAACGCATTTCTCCAGCACACAAAGGACTCCTATGTTTCTTCGGCAGTACCCAGGTTTCACTGCCATACATCAGAGTAGGAACAATTACACTCTCATACACAGCCATGCGCAACTCTCTTGAGAACCCATCATTCCTGTGAAAACCTCCCAGAGCCGCCATGACTTTCAATGAAGAATTCACTCGCCTACTAATTTCACCATCCAATTTGTTCTCTCTGTCAAACAAGCTCCCTAAATACACAAACCCACTCACCTGGTCAATCACTGTGCCATTTACACTTACATTACATTCAGTGCTACCAGTTCCTCTCTCAAAAACCATAACTTTGGTTTTTCCTTATTTATACTCAGTTTGAATTTCATGCAAACTTCGTACATCTGAGACAGCATACTCTGCAAAATCACTTTTGCTCTCTGCCAACAGGACAGTGTCATCAGCATACAGCAATCTGCACACACGGATATCACCATGACATAAACCAGTAGTATCTATTTTGGCATCACCCATGCACGCATCCATAAATATATTAAACAGCCATGGCGACATTACACAACCTTGCCTGACACCTGCACTAATTGAAAACCATTTTGATAAAACACCATTCACTCTTACACAGGCTCTACTGTCTGCATACATGGCTTTTATACTATTAAGTAGATTCCCAGTAATACCATATTCATTCAATACCTTCCACAAAAGTGTCCTATTTACTTTCTCTAAATCTATGAAGGCAGCAAAAACTTCCTTAACAACAGCCAGATACTTTTCAATCATCATGCATAATGCAAAAATTTGGTTAGTGCAGCCTTTACCAGGCATAAGACCACTCTGAACATCCCACACTTTCTCTGATCCAAGACCCCATACTTTTTCAATAATGACCTTACCAAACACTTTCTCTGGCACATTTAATAGCGTAATACCACGATAATTCTTGCAGTCAGTCTGATCACCTTTTCCCTCATACAAGGGAGCAATGATAGCATCCCTCCAATCCCGAGGGACCATTCCTAACTCCCAGCACAACTGGCAAATTTCAGTTAACCAATCAATTAGAGAGTCACCACCATATTTCAACATCTCAGCAGTTATGCCGTCCACTCCCGGAGCCTTACCATTCTGAAGAGTTTTTAGAGCTTAACACGCTTCTTCTCTTGAGATCCCTCCTGTGCTTTCATTTTTCACTATGCCATCACTAATAACTTACAGAAATATTCACCCCATCTTTCACTTAACTCATTGGGCTCCCATTTCATTTCCCCAACCCTATTCTTCACACAACTTAATACTTTGTTTCCCCTACTTTTCTTGATTCACATGTACTTCCAGAAAGACTTCCTATCTTTCCAGAAAGCCAATTCATGCCTTTCCACCTTCTCCTTCCTATCTTTTGCCTTACTCTGGCGAACCAGTTTAGAGTCTTCACGCTTCTTACAGCGATATTCATCCACAGAAACTCTACTTGCAGCATCCCCAAATAGGCTTCCTTCTTTCTCTTTACTGCCTCTTCAATCTCACTGTTCCACCAAGCATCACCTTTATTGTTACCCACTATTGTGGTGCCACAGACCTCTTTAGCAGCAGTGACAACACAGTTCTTAAAACATTCCCACTTCTTTTCCTACATCCCTCCCACAAGACTTCAGCTTCTTCAGTTTTTCTCTGAATATGTCAGAATAATGCTGATGATTTTCAGGGATCCTTTTAACCTTTATTCTTTCCATCCTGGGTCTCTTCCTATTCCTTTTCCTCCAACCAACATACAGTTCACTCGTGACACTACCAAGTAATCATCAGAGCCAACATCCGCACCTCTCATCACACGAGTGCCAACAACTAAGTGTTTCAGACGCTGATCATAGACAACAAAATCTATCGCACTCTTTTGACCAAGAGAACGATTTTCCCAAGTATATGTGTGAATATACTTGTGGTTGAAAAATGTATTAGATACATACAAACCATTCTCAATGCAGAGTTCAATTAATCTTTCACCATTATCATTCACACAAGAATCATTAAACTTACCCAGAACATTGTCAGAAATTGAATTCTGCACACCTACTCTAGCATTGAAATCCCCTGCTATTATAACTTTCCCTTTAGCACCAAACTGGCTCAAAACAGCTTTTAGCTCATTCCAGAAATCTTCCTTCCTATCAGAGGGTTCAGAGTCACAAGGAGCATACACTACAACAATTATTATTCTAGTTATATTTATTTTACCGTCTATACACGATGAAGATTTTGAATCTAAATATTCAAATCCGAAAGAGATCTTAAAACCACCTGCAACCAGATAATATATCTTTATTTGATCATTCACACACTACTAGATCTTTCAAAACACCAAGCATTTCATCTTCAGGTATTAGCTGATCAACAAAGATTAGAAACTTTATGTTTATATTACAGCAGTTCAAAAAATGGGTAACGTATTTTATAAACATTCGCGTGATGTCAATAGCGCGTGAGTTATTACTGAGTATTGTACAAATCATGTCATTAGACGTCATCTCCTTATACCCGAACGTTCCAGTCGCAGTGGTGCACTCTATTATTGAATCACGACTCAAAAGTATGACAAATATTTCGGCACAAGAAACCCAATCAGTGCTCAATGCCCTTAGACTGATCCAAAAGCGCACGTATTTCCGATATGAAGGTGTCACATATCGCTAAACAGAAGGAGCTCCAATGGGTTCCCCTTTATCATGCATCCTAGCCGAAATACTGATGCAAGAGCTGGAAAATGTTGTCTTGCTATCGGCACCACACAAACCAAGCTTATATATTAGGTACATCAATGATATTTTATTTTTCTGGACACATGGACGAGACCTGTTAACACAGTTTGTTGATGCTTTTTCTTCACAATATCCATCCATCAGTTTCACTACTGAGTATGAACAGGACCATAAGCTGCCGTATCTAGATTTTATGTTACAAAGTAATCAAGATACTCATAACATAACGTACTCTGTGTACCGAAAACCAACCTCCCAAACGATTATCATCCCAAGTAATTCAGCTCACCCCATGAGCCATGAGCTGTCCAGTTTTCAATTTTTGGTTAAAAGGGCGTTCTCACATTCATCAAGTATAGATGCATGCAATAAAGAATTGGATCACATATTAAATATAGCCGTAAAAAATGGATACTCTAAAGAAACCATCTACCGTATAGTCAACAAACTACAACACTCCTCCAGCACAACCTTAATCAGAACCACATTATCAAACAGGTTTGTCGGTACAATGGACTATATACCCGGCATAACAACAAGGCTTCTCAATGCTTGTAAAAGGAACCACATAAAATTTGGTGAACGCACCAAAAACATCTTTTCAATAGTCAAAAATGACAGAGACCCCATTGCAATACAACATCGACATGGCGTTTACCTTATACCAATGAAGCCGAATGATGAGCATGAAGAAACAGCATATATAGGATCTACACTGCGAACCTTGCACACAAGACTCTCTGAACATAAGTTTGCCGTTAAAATTCACTCTGAAGAATCTGCGTTATCTAGAACAGTAAACAAAGGAACTCACACCACGGTATGGAAGGAATCTAAAATATTGGCAACAACTAACACTAGAAGATCCCTGCTGCTTATGGAAAGTCTTTATTTACGAATATGATAAAAAGTGTTGCAACGAGGACCAACCCATCACGATCCTGACTCCATGGACAACATTATTACGGCGAAGTCAAACCCAATAATAATACTTGCTAAGATTTTCTTTAGACTTGTTAATGTACGAGCCAATAACACTTGCAGTTGTATGATACTCGGTAATAACTTGCGCGCTATTGACATCACGCGAATGTTTATAAAATACGTTACCCATTTTTTGAACTGCTGTAATATAAACGTAAAGTTTCTAATCTTTGTTGATCAGCTAATATCTGAAGATGAAACGCTTGGTGTTTTGAAAGATCTAGTAGTGTCGGAATGATCAAATAAAGATATTTATCTGGTTGCAGGTGGTTTTAAGATCTTTTTCGGATTTGAATATTTAGATTCAAAATCTTCATCGTGTATAGACGGTAAAATAAATATAACTAGGATCTCTGATGCATGAAGTTAATTACTGTTGAATTATTATTCTCTGAAGTTTCACTTTCAAACGAATCCAAATAATTCTCTCGCTTATGCAACTATAGTGAAGCAAGTTGTTCTTCATCTTTTCACTTAAAATCATACCTACACCAGTCTGTCCTCTCACATCCAATACTCCAGACCACACACTCACCGTTCCATTCACTTCTTCTATCCCAATTTCCTTCTTTTTGGTTTCACTTGCATACAGCACATCCAATCTATACTTATTCATCTCTTCAATCACCTCATTCATCTTGCCCATTTATACCTCTAGTATTCCTTACACCAATCTTACACTCACTCAACCGAGATCTCTTTCTCATACGCCGTTTAGAAAGTTCAGGTTGATTCTGTGGTGGACCGTCCTTTTCAAGTGTGGTAGGTTCACCATATCCCACACTTGAGTCATTTTTAATATTTCTTTTTGTCTTTTTAATCAGGTAAGTACATCAGTGTGGGGGATTAGCCCACAGCTGACTGTTCCAGTTGGACATTCAACCTAGGGATTTTGGAACAAAACCCAGTGAATACATGACAATGATGGGCAAAACATGTAACAATAATAACAAATAAAGGTACAGTACAATTCAAAAAATCTGCAATTCCCTAAAATCCGCACGGATTCGATCACCGGTTACACTTAACAGACGGGTAAAAAAAAAAGTTTCAGAAATTGAATTTTTTTATTTTCCAGCTGACATAAAAAAAATGTTTAAGATCTTTTTGAAGGTTTTAAAAATATTTTTTTATGTGTTTTCTCTATTTGAAAAATATTACTAATGATATACATTTTTTTTTTTTTTTGGGGTCAAAAATGATGGTTCAGTATTGAGAGATTGAAGTTCAAATAAAGCACATATCAAGCGGGCAATCTGGCAACTTAGCATTGTGTGTTTACATTTTTTCCCAGTACACGTGCTGTGAGAATTTGTTTTTTAATGTCTTGTTTCACGTCTTAAGGTGAAATTTTTCGAATAATTGTTTGGAAATTGGAGAAAATAGCAGGAGTGAAGAGAAAGCATAGCTCTTTAACGATTCAGCAGAAAGTGGACTTGTTGCAAAAACTTGATAATGGCAGTGCACCAAAGCATGTTGTGGAGATTTTTGGTATCGCTGTTTGGACTGTGTACGGTATTAAGAAAAACTGAGACAAGATATTGCAATTCTATGCAATGAGTGATAGCAATTCTGAAATTGCTGATCGCAAAACGATGCATGAAGCCAGAAACTCCACCCTCGATGCTGTTGTTTACGAGTGGTTTTGGCAAAGGCGTAACAATGGTATGTCAATTACAGGTCCACTCTTATGCGAAAAAGCCTAGCTATTTCATCAGTAACTGAAGATTGATGAGCCTTGTAATTTTTCAGTTGGATGGCTATCCCGCTTCAAACAAAGACATGGAATTTGTTACTTGAAATCCTGAGGGGAGCAAGAATTGGCAGATATGGTAGCTGCAGAAGAGTTTCTGGATGTGTTTGCCAAATTTGTCCAGGAGGAAGCTCTTTCTCCTGATCAAATTTATAGCATGGATGAAACTGGACTTGTCTGGCATTGTCTACCAAGACATACTCTAGTGTGTGCTGATGAAGTAGGACCTTCCAGTGTTAAGGAAGGCAACAAAAGAGTAACAGTTGCTCTTTGTTCCAGTGCCTCTGGAAATCATAAATGTATGCCATTTGTGATTGGAAAAAGTGCTTGTCCTAGGGCTTTGAAGGTCTTACCCATGATCTACCACAGTAATAAAAAATCGTGGATGACCAAAGAACTCGCTACAGACTGGTTTAATAATCACTTTGTTAAAGATGCTAGGAGGCACTGTGTAGAGGTCGGACTTGCTCCAGACTGTAAAATTTTGTTGGTATGGGACAATTGCATGGCACATCCTGAAGATTTAACTTCAAATAATGTTACAGTTATGTTCTTACCCTCAAACACATCTTTATTAATTCAGCCCATGGAACAGGGCATAGTTAACAGTTGGAAGTGCGACTACAAAGGAGAATTCCTAAGGAAACTGTTGAACTCTGATAAATCGTTTCAAACAATCCAAACATTCATTAAAGATTTCACAATGAAGGATTGCCTGTACTCAATAGCAGGTTCATGGAACAATGTGAAACGTTCTACTGTGATAGACACATGGCATAAGTTATGGCCAGCATCAATATTTATTGACTCTGAACCCGAGGATTACGAGTTCAAAGGTTTCATAGCTTTGAAGGCTAAATCAAAGGCTACAGAGCTTCTAGCATATGCCAAACAAGCAAATGTGTCAATGGTGAACGCGTTTAGAGAAGAAGATATAGTTGAATGGATGGAATCTTCAGACAAGAGTGAAGTCCAAACGATGACTGATGATGAAATCATAGCAAGTGTGATTAATCCTGATGCAGGCAATTCAGACACTGACAGCAGGATTCTACTACCAAAAAAATATCCTTAGGTGATTGAATTTTGTTGGAAGAACAATACATATTTTTTAGAACAGCAGAAATGTGTTTCAGCACAGGAAATAATGATGATTCAGGAAAAACTTACAAGATTAACCAAATTTAAAGCAATTGACCATTGATGGAATGTTTGATTGTATTTGGTAAATAAAAATTAAATTAATTAGTACAGTACTGTATTATGAATTTGTTCCCTATATTTTACTTATTAAATACTGTATATATCTATATAAATTCCAAATACTACTAATTACAGTATCAAATGCATATTACTAATTATTAAACATATGAAAGCCTATTATTCATACATACATACCATCCTATTTGAACTAGTATTATACAATACATATGTACTAGTAAACACACACAGGTTCTCTAAAATCCACAAAATTCTACAATCTGCACAACCTCTGGAACCAAGTTGTGCGGATTTTCGGAATTGTACTGTAACTTGATCACGCTAGTTACGTCACAAGGTAAGAACTTTTACAAGAAAGTTTGTAAGTTGGGAGCTTTCGACCTTATCTTAGGTCTTCATCACGCCAATGGAGGACTAAGATTGTTTCCAGATTCTGCATTTGGATTTATTCTCTTTCTGTTGCCAGATCTTAGAATTGATTTCCAGATCATCGGGATGTAGAGAGGAGATTCGGAATTGCACGTCATTGGGTTGAAAATAATTTCCTGGCTTTCACGGTAATGGAGGGCAAAACGATTGTCAAAAGAAGCAATACGTTTTGCTTTGTTCCAATGGGGAATCGCAGAAGTGTCTTCTGTTGTCAAAATAGACAAGGCTGTATTACGGTTGGCTTTCAAAACATCTTTCTTATGTTCTAAAATTATGTGGTTAATGCTCCTGTATGTGCTTCCAATGTATAAGTTATCACCTGTTGAAGAAGAGATAGGAAAGCAGTAAACTCCTGGAAGGTCCAGATTTTCAACATTGTCCCTATCACTTTGTAGAAGTTTCAAGATGTTGGGGGGGGGGGGGATTTAATGGCAAGATGGTAACCAAAACTTCTAAAAAGAATGTGTAACTTATAAGCATAGGAAGGATGGTAAGGAACAGAACCAGAGAATTTCAGGTTTTCTTTCTTTTGAGGATGGGGGCATTCAATTTTCAATTTGTTTTCATATTTCTTTAAGAGGGAGTTGACTGTAAGAGCAGCGAAACCATGCGGGAGGGTAATTGTAGAAATTTTGGAGTATTCTTCTTGAAGAGAAAGTTGGTTGTTGCAAATGATGTAAAAGGGTGTAAGACTGCAATGCTGTGAGCTTGTAGAGATGCAGAGTGAATGATTCAAAGGGAATGATGTTAGTGGCAGCCGAAGGTTTATGATAGATGGAACGAGTGATGAAGAGATCAGAGTTTCTGCAGATGGAGAAATCCAGGAAATCAATTTTGTTGTTTACTTCCTTAGATTTAATGAGTTTAATGGAAGGAAATTTTTCTGTAATGGAGTTGATCAGGGTCTCAAATTCAGACTTGGTATGTGGCCAGCTAATGAAAATGTCATCTACATAGCTAATGAAAATGTCATCTACATAGCTAATGAAAATGTCGTCTACATAGCTAATGAAAATGTCATCTACATATCTTATCCACAGGGAAGGTTGAAAAGGGTAGTGAGGAATGATGGAAACTTCAATTTGTTGCATGTAGATCTCTGCAAGAAGAGGGGAAAGAGGTGAGCCCATGTGGAGACCAGATTGTTGTTTGTACACAATTTTGTTGAAAACAAAACAACTGTGTTGATGAATGGTGTGGAAACAATCATAAAGATCTTTGATAAGAGTACCAGGTAGTTCGAGATGAAGAATCAATTTCTTCATGAGGAGCATGTAGAACTCAAAATATGGTAGAGAGGGGAACAGAGATTCCACATCAAGAGTATAAAGATTTACACTAGGAGAAAAGGAATTAGGAAGTTTGTGCATGAAGTCTGAAGTAGTGAGCCGTAATTAGATTTGACATGTGTTGTGGCTCACAAGTTATCACAACACAGAAAGTTGAAATAACAACCTCTAAAGTAGTCTGTGATGAGCAGTCATTTGATGTGTTCAATGTGTTGTTCCTGTTGCTGAACAGAGAGCTGAAGGCACTTGATTCAGTTCAGTCGTTATGCACCCCCACAAGAATATCGGGGGAAAATGTGGTTACAGGCCTCCAGGATGCATTGCTAAAGGTGGCGTTTGTTGCAGATTTTCTCAGCATACACCAGGTGTTTAAGATGACCCCCAGATAAAATTCGAGTAGTATGAGGTCAGGGGATCTGGGTGGCCATTCCACAGGACCATGCCGGCCAATCCAATGACCAGGGAATTGAACATCTAACCGCTGATGAACAGTTGTTCCGCTGTGTGGTGGAGCCTCATCATGTTGGAAATAACAAGGGGAACTGCCATCTTCATTCAGTAGGGATAGGAACACTGTTTCCTGTAGCATTTCCAGGTAGTGCTGAGCATTTAGGTTATTGTCAATGAAAATGGGTCCGATTACATGGGTACCTCATATGCCACACCACACCATAACCTTTACATTACCTACAATGTTAAATGGCTCCATCCAGTGAGTGTTCCTGTCACTCCAGTACCTGTGGTTCTGATAATTAACCTCACCACTGACATAAAAATTGGCCTTGTCATTGAACAAAATGCCCCATGCGAATGAAAGATAAAGCCCAGGTGCAGAACTCGACACGTCTATCAGGGTAGTTGTCTGATAGTTGCTGCTGCATCTGGATCTTGAACAGATGCCAGTAAGTGGTGTGAAAAATCCGTACAATGGCTGATTGGCTGATACCACATTCTTCTGCGAGACGGCGTGTGCCACGTTGTGGACTCTTTGCAAAGGATGCCAAGGCCATTGTTGAGGTTTCCTCGTCGGTAGCAGTTTTTGGGCCAACCCCTACTTCTCTCGTCGTCCACAGTCCCAGTTTCTCAGAATTTGGATATCAGGTATGCGACAGTGCTGTGTGAAGTTGGTGGTCTTTCTGGGAGTCGGTTGTTGACTTCTGCGGCTATGATACGGCAGCTGTGTCCCCAGACATTAGGATCACCTCAATCCTTTCCGCTTTTGTTAATGCCATCTTCAGTTATCTGCAACAAACAATGGTTATTTCAAATTTCTGTGTTCATAATTTGTGAACCACAACACATATGCCAAATTTTATTACAGCAATCAATTTCTGAGAAAATTCTGGTCTTGTTTGATATGCAACATGACCCTCTTATCATTTGAAAAATACAACCTTGATCCAATATGGCGGCCATGATAAAAAGTCAGCCCCCTTCACTGGTTCTTTGCTGGGGTATTCAGATATTTCATTTTCCCTCCCATTCTGAATTACAAGGGTGCCCTGTGACTTTTGAAGCACCCTGTATGTATGGATGGATGGATGGATGGATGGTGATTCAAAAGTCACAGGGCACCTATATATATATATATCATCATCATCATTGTCAACCATTATCAACCCACTACTGGACGAAGGTCTCCCCAAGTTTCCTCCACAACGGTCTGTCTTGTGCCAGTGTTCTCCATGTCACTCTCGCATACTTTCGAATTTCATCCACCCATATCCCATGTGGTCTTCTGGGTCTTTTCCTGTCCCTTGGAATCCAATCTAAAATTTCGGCTGTCCATCGATGGTCTGTCCTTCTGGCAGTATGTCCAGCCCATTGCCATTTCAGGGATTTAACTCTGATCGTGATGTCTTCCACTCTTGTCATTTTTCTGATCCACGAGTTCCTCTTCTTATCTCTCCTGGTTACACCAAGCATGCACCTCTCCATGCTTTTTTGAGTTGTCTGCAGCTTTTGTATGTCTCTTTTAGTTAAGGTCCACATCTCTGCACCATACGTAAGCACTGGAAGGATGCATTGATCAAACACTTTTCTTTTAAGACATAATGGCATATTGCTCTTGAAAATTATGCTGTTTCTTCCAAAAGCTCTCCAGGCAAGTTTTGTACTCCGATTAATTTCTTCATCAATGTGACCCTCACTTGATATCTGCTGTCCAAGATAAACGTACGTATCTGTTATTTCCAGCTTTTCTCCATCAATCGATAAATCTTCATTTCTTGTAAAAGCATTGAACATCACTTTTGTCTTCTGAAAGTTCATTTTTAATCCCACTTCTTTACTCTTGTCAGCAAATTCCTGGATCATACTCTGCAGCTCTGATGGGGTAGTTGCAAAAATGACTACGTAATCTCCATTAATCTTTATCCCTTTGTTTTACCAGTTCAGTGATTGAAAGACATATAAATATGTATATATATTCCATGCCATTTTGTCAAACGTACTTCATAATGTTGAGTGTCTGTGTTGGAAGGGAATTCGATGCCCCTTTTAGTGTTTTAATGAAGTCTTTTAATTCAAAATGGAACCTTTCCACAAGTGTTTCACAAAAATTACATCTGAGGAACTTACAAGTTCGTTTTTCTAATCTCCCCACCTTCCCCTAGGTTAGCTTTGTCTTAATTAGATTTACTGATTTTCTTTTAATTTCGAAGTTCTGAAGCAAATTGTTTGTACATTGTTTAATTTTTCACTTCTTGTTTTATAATTCCCAAAGCCCAAATACAGTAATTGGGAAGCTAATGAGTGCTGTTGTTTTAAATGTTTGTTGTTTTGCCATAGTCTTTTGGAAGACTGATGCAGGGATGGCCTTCAGCATAGACAAGTAAGGCTGCCTAAAGCCACTATTTCTAGGGGCTGTGAAATTTAATCTTGCTTTTTTTTTTTTTTAATCTTTCTCTTTTAAAAAAATATAATTGCTATAAAGGTAAATAATTCATGCATTCAATAAATTACACTATTTTTTTTGTTCATGTCTTGTCATGCCATAGCAATATTTTAAATATTGCTAAAACCGATGGAACATTGATATTTGAAATTAAGAACCATGCACATTTCTCAGTCAAAAACACATGTAGTGTCTCTCAAGTCAGTCTTGGCCAAAGTACTAAGGCCAAATCTAGACTGACACAGTATTTTCTTTCTTTTCTATTTTTTTTTATTCTAAGTTAATCTAGGGCTTTCATTTTGACATTATACTTTTGATAGCCGAAATATCATTTTGTTATTTTATTTATAAAACTTCATTAAAAATATGTTGAATATGCTCTGCAGAAAGCCAACAGCTAGTTTGTTGACACTGGGTATCTTAGGCGACAGTTACTATCATAGCTGCAGTCCTGTCGTAAGGGGGGGGGAGCTCTCTCCTGGTATTTAACTGGCACAAGGTCAGAAACTATGATAGTGTTTGGAAAGCAAAATCTGGGAACTTTGTGCATAGTGACCGATGTAACAATAAGGAATGGTAGGAGTCCAAATCAATCAAAAAATGAACTAGTGACCGTTTTGTGACCTTTCATGAGTTATGTCCCAACTGCATAGGTATGGATAATAACTGTCACTAGTGATCTAAGTTTGTGAACAAATTGCATGCTGGCTTTCCTGCAGAGAATACTTGTAGATTTTTAATGAAGTTTTACGAATAAAGTTACATGTGAAATGTTTCCTCTATAAGAAATGTTTATTTAAGTACCAAAATAAAGTAAAATGCTAAAGCAGGCACACACTGAGTTGCTCAGAATTTGAAAGAAATGAGTGCATCCATAATTTAAAAGGTTACCTTGTTTTATTTCTAAATAGATTCATTTCGATTACATTTACTGTTTCCTTTCAAGTTTGGAGTATAAAAGTTAAATTTTCACAGATTTTCAACATTATGTTCTCACCTTTTCTTTCTTTTGTTATTTGAAGGAGGGGGGGGGGTAATTATATAGGGATTATGAGCACTTTTTTTGCTCTACTTTTTTTTTACCGGAATTTTTTTTCCATGAAGATTGTTGATGTATTTATCTCTGAGCATGCAAATTATATTTAACCTGTGTTTCTACTTGTATGAATTCATTGTAGATCCAAGTAATCTTATGTAATAGCAGTATCAGTGATTGACACCTGTCACATATTGATGATAGTGTATGCTTTCATTTTCCAAAGCATATTGATATTCAACCTGTTTTTTTTTTCTGCCCATACTGTCACTTACAGATGTTGGTTATCTTACGGTATAGCATATGAGTGAACATTGCTCCTCTGAATAGGAGCGGTCACCAAAGCCCATTTGACATTGTATGCAATAAACCACAGTGAGCATTTCATTAATTCTGAGATTGAGAAATACACACTGAACATGATGATATAATTTAGATGTGCTTAATGTCAAGATAATGTTGCCAACTCAGCGTCAGGATTAGCTAAGCCCAACAGGAATATGGAACAGACTCCATATTTAAATATAATCTTTTTTTTAAACATTTCAAGTATCATCTTAGGGCCAAAAGCACAACAATGACTCTCTGCTCCGCAGAGTCTGCTCATGTGTGTGATCAACACGAAAAAAAAAAAAAAAAAAAGCTTTCAAGCAGTCCTGCAGCATGTCAACTCCCGTAATCGTAAGAAAGTTTGTATATATTATTAGTTCCAGTCAAATGTGTTTGGCAGCCATTGCTCTAGACAGTTCATTTGAGGATGAAAATTTGCCCAAATATCAGCGTTCAGTAGTTTTTGTTACCAGCAAAGACAGTGCTGAGTTGATTTGGACAATAAATTCAGTGTTTAGTCATTTTTTTCAGCTGCTAGTTGTCAAAGCATTTCACAGACATTTAATGCCATGTTTTGATTGGCTGTTCTTAAATACCTTTTGTGTTGCATATTATTTTATGACATGCTGTGGCACCTCACTTTTGTGACACCATGTTGCAGGAAGCACAATCACCCTATTTTTTCATCGGTAAAGCTGATGCCATTACTTTATTTAATAAAATCAACTGGGTAGCTAGTATGCTGCTTTGCTTCTTCAGAATAATGTTAATGATTGGCTGTGATGGATCTTATGTAAATAAAAGGTTTTCCAGCTTTTCATGTAGAAATTTTAAAAATTAGCTCTAAAGAGTCATGTAATTTGCATATCAACCATAATGCTTACCTGAAAGCATTGTAGTTTTGTGGAGGAAGTGCATCTGAACTTGCCATTGCCATTTACTAATATTTTGATGGTTTAGCCTTCAAGATATGAATATTCTACAGTTCAAGAAAATCATAAAGTTATCACTAAAAAGTTCATCAAACACCTTCAAGATGGTTGACCTTGAATGGCAGCTACAAAGTTATTAGAGCAGTAGAATGGAATAATGCTGTACTTTTTGAAGCGCATTCCATCAAAACAGAAATTTGATACAGTTCAATCAAATACTTACAGGAAAATATCAAACTACTTAAGAAGTCATATCTTAAAAGCAGCTGCAATTTACTCTTTCATCAGCTCAACGTTTTGCTAATTTTTTAGGTAAATTCCAGTGTCCTCAGCCTCTGATACATGTGCTTTATACAGAATTGCAGCAGCTGCTTCATTCATTGATTGAACATATTTGTAAACGGCATATTGAAAACCATAACAAGCAATCACAACTTTGATGAGCATTCTTTGTTTGCAGAAAATAATCTTCCATCATTAAAGCAAATCATTGTTAATGCAAAAAGTCAAGTTGGAAGTATCAAAGTTATCAGAGCAAGGTAAAACAATGTTTTTGAAACATATTCAGCTACATTATAATTGTGCATGCAAATATATTTTGGAAAAAGCTATCTCATCAAGACTGGTTAAATCTTTCTGGTGTTTAGAACTAGAATGGAGAACGTTGAACCAAAGCTACCATGATATGTGTCAAAATATTAAGCCTTAATATTATATAATGAACTTACTTTAAGTAATTACAAAGTCCCATCTCGATATATAAACTTTAATTTCAACACAACGATCCTCCTTCGCTTCTAATAAACAACTCCATTAACATACAAACCTTGTTGCCAACAACCCACGTTCCCTGTAATTCTTGATTATGTTACATCTCCTTTCCTTTCTAAACAATCAAGAATACTCACATATACAACTAGTTTAACACATAATGTCTTAAATAAGTTGGCGGTCTTGTTTGTCATTTTGGTCTGAGCACGCCAGTCTCTTTTAAGGACACAAGAAGATTGTCAGCCGTTAAAACTTTTAGATTGTACAGCTTCTGCCCCCGGCGACACCTCTATCTGCTTCTCCTCTTGTCTGCGGTCTGTAGAGCTGTCATTTGTTTCACCACTGGCTCTTGTCTCGAAGGCCCTAGATAGCAGATTCCGGGCTGGATTGTAAGACTTTCTTAAGTGGATTCTGTTTCTGCGCACAACAGCACCACTGGCCTTCTTAACTGTATAAGACCTAGGACTATAATCCTCTCCAACAACTGTTGATGGCTCCCATGAAGCATTATTTAAGTTCCTTATAAGCACACTGTCTCCTTCCTCTAATGGAGGAAGAGGTTTAGAACGCTTATCATAGTAATGCTTCTCTTTTTGTTGTCTTAATCTTTCTTCAACGTCTTCAAATAGTTGTGCATTTAATAGTTTTGCCTTTATCGGCAATTTGGTTCTGAGTCAGCGACCAAAAACCAGCTGAACAGGAGAGAACATAATTCCTGCTATTGGTGTATTTTGATACTCCATCAGACCAACATAATAGTCCCTGTTGTCAGCATGGGCCTTTTTGAAAATTTGTTTCACAATATGCACTCCCTTTTCTGCCATGCCATTACTCCTAGGATATCTTGGGCTTGAATATATGCACTCAATATCCCAAGATTTAGCAAACGCCTTAAACTCCCAACTGTTAAAAGGGTTATTATCAGAAACAAAAATTTCTGGAACTCCAAACCTAGAAAAGACAGCTTTTAATTTGCTTATCACTTCTTGAGTTGTCTTTGTTTTCAGACAGCAGACCTCTATCCACTTTGAATAATAATCTGTTAGGACCAAATAAGTGACATTTTGAAACTCCATAAGGTCAACAGCAACTTTCTGAAATGGTCTTTGAGGAACTGTATGAGGAATTAAAGGCTCTTTGGTATTGCTAGATTGGAATCTCTCACACACTTCACACTTAGATACAACTTGATCAATCTCGAAATTCATTCTGGGCCAGTACATAATTTCCCTTGCTCTTAGTTTTCACTTTTCCATTCCAAGGTGTGACTCGTGTATTAGCAGTAACATATCTTTCCTTAAATCCCAGGGTACCACCAATTTGTCACCAAAGAATATCAGACCATCCTCCAGGTATAAGTCATTTTGTGATTTGTAATACTGCTTCAAATCCCTGTTCTCAGCTTTAAAGTACTTAGGCCTCCCTTTTGTACAATATTCCATGACTACTTTTAGTTCTTTATCCACTTTGGTGGCTAGTCTAAATTGTGCCCTTCTTTCATCACTCATTGGCAGGTACTTGGACACACTGTGTTTCAAATTCTGCAACTCAGGATCGCTCTGGGTCTTCTCACCACTTAGAAATGCCTTTAATAGTATATTGGCTATGTACATCTTACAGCCTGGTACATATTGCACAGCAAAAGTGTATTTCATCAGTTTTAGCATCATACGTTGCAGCCTTGCTGTGACTTTAAGCAGCGGTTTTCTCACAATGGACTCCAACGGTTTATGATCTGACTGCACTGTTACTTTCCTGCCATAAACAAAATAATGGAATTTTTCGAAGGCAAAAACTATGGCTAATAACTCCTTTTCAATTTGTGCAAAGTTTTGCTCATTTTCAGTCAATGCCCTTGGCACAAACAAAACTGGATGTCCCTCTTGCATGAGACACGCACTTATTCCATCTTTAGAGCTATCACATTGTATTATAATGTTCTTTGAACTATCAAACACTTTTAAAACTGGTGTTGAGCTCAAATGATGTTTTAACTCTTTTAAGGCCTTCTCATGTTCCCAGTCCCATTTGAATTCTTGGCTTTTCTTAGTCAAAGCTCTCAATGGGAATGTGATTCTGGACAAATTAGGTATATACTTAGACACAAAATTCATCATTCCTAGTAGTCTTCTGACATCTGTTTTATCCTTTGGAATTGGCATTTCTTCAAAGGCCTTTACATGTTGTGGATCTATTTTGATACCATCTTTAGATATGATTTGTCCTACATATTTAACTTCATTTATTCTGTACTGAAACTTTGCACTATTCAACTTCACATTATATTTTCTAGCCCTTTTTAGCACTTCAGTCAAAAGTTTATCATGTTCTTCTTCATCAATGCCTGAGACGATAATATCATCTATATAAATTTCTACCCCAAAGGATTTTAGATTTCTTTTCTGAAAGACCTCTGGTGTCGAATTGATTCCATATGGCATTCTGTTAAAACGGAATCTACCGAAGGGAGAGTTAAAAGTACACAAATTTGCACCATCTTCATCTAAAGGAACTTGCCAAAACCCTTCCTTCAAATCTAATACAGAAAAAACTTATTTTCCATTTAGCCTGCTTATTATATCTTCTATGGATGGTATGACATAATGTTCTCTCTTTATTACCTGATTTAAATCACTTGGGTCCAGACACAACCTAAGATTTCCATCTGGCTTCTCTACTATAACCAGATTTTGTACCCAGTTAGTGGGTTTGTCCACTTTAGATATGTTTTTTTCTTCCAACTGTTGGAGTAACTGTCTCAATTTATTATGTAGTACTTGAGGCACTCTTCTTGGAGGATTTATCACTGGCACAGTATCCGGATTCACTTTTATGTGATATGGATCACCTGGCATCTTCCCTACTCAGCAAAAACAGTTATGC
Organism: Macrothele yani; assembly: GCA_039090855.1. Lineage (NCBI taxonomy): Eukaryota > Metazoa > Arthropoda > Arachnida > Araneae > Macrothelidae > Macrothele > Macrothele yani. Next base: position 87,318,501 of record CM077011.1, on the reverse strand, counting down.
TGGGCTAGCACTGCCAGCAATGGCCCAGCACTATGTTGCCGCTGCCGAACCATCAATAAAATGTCTGGGCGGCCAACAGAAGGGCCAGCAGCTGGCCAACAGTTGGCACCCCCATCAGTTGTCATATGCCACAACAGGGCCATCAGTTATCCATCACATGCAGTGGCTGTCACAAGCGGGCCTGCAGACACATGCCATAAATGGTGGCTAGCTGAATGTGGTCCACCAATGGCCCAGTAGTGGCAGTCGGCAGCCACATGATTGTGTGACGTAACTGATGGATAGCTGAATGTGGTCCACCAAAGGCCCAGTAGTGGCAGTCGAGAGCCACGTGATTGTATGACGTAACTGATGGTTAGCCGAATGTGCTCCACCAATGGCCCAGTAGTGGCAGTCGACAGCCACGTGATTGTGTGACGTAACTGATGGCTAGCCGAATGTGGTCCGTCAGTGGCTCAGTAGTGGCAACCAACAGCTGTTAAAATGCACTGAAAGCATTTTGCTACTACAAAATGCCCAAATAATGCTCAAGAAAAGTTATATTATACAAACTTAATCCTAAATGCATAACAAAATTTATATATTCTCTGCATTGCAATTAAATGTTACCATTTTTGCAATGCAGCAAATATGTAAAAATTTACTTCGACAGTAAACATTTGTATAAAATAATATTCAAGGGCTTTTAACATGTGAAGTTCTTAGGTTGTAAAAGGTTAACCGTAACCACGATAGTGGCGGGAATAAGTGACAACAAAAGACAGCCTGAAGAAGGAGAAGAGTTTCCTCCGAAAATTTGCAATTTAAATAAAAAAATTCCTAGTAAAATTCCCATAATAGTTGGTTTTTTTATTAGTAATAGAATTTCCTTATTCAAAAGTATTCCAAGGCACGTATAATAATCAAAGGCGACAAAAACTAAACTTTTGCATGTTCACAATTTCATATATAGACATTTTATTACTGCCCCACCCCCTGTAGACATGAGCAATTTCACACATTTAAGGAATACATTGGTGTTCTCATCGGAGTTATCTGACCCCGTATTCTTTCCCTAAGAGTTTACTTTTCAATGTAGTTTATTATACCTCAAATAAAACTAACAAAGAAAACCCCCAAAAATCTGAATAGTCATGTGCCCTCAACTGCCATAATACAGCCCTGCAGAAAATACATAGAAAAGTTCATTCAGTTATGTAAATTGGGCAGACAAATGTGTGTGTAAATAATTTCTCTACTAACTTTCCCCAAAAGTTTAGGTTTTAAGCAGTCTGCCTTATAAATCGGGAACAGCAACTGTAGCGGCACTGATCCGCAAGTGACACCCCTGGTCACATTCATCCTTTCCTAGATACTGCGAATGTCAAGGGAAATAAATTTAAAATTCCTTCAGCATGCAAAAATTATTAGAAATACCTAACAGATGTAACAAGATGTGGCTACCGTAGATCTAGAACTGTCTCCTAAGCCAAAATGTGTATTACATAAAACATTTTGTATATTATAAAACAGAGAGCTTTTCAAAATTACATTTGCAAGTACCACATCAACCTGGACACAATGTGCATCTACCCCTAAAATTTACACCTTGCAGTTACCAAAAGTTCATTAAATGAGAGAAAATGTTTGAAATTACATTTATTTACATGATTAAAAATACATTTTTTAAAAACAAATGAATTATTTAACAGCGACATTTCTTTTGTCCTCCCACCATCTCGATCACAAGCAGTGCGGAGCCATCGCTTCATTAAATCCTCCACATCCGACTGCTTTGAATCTTTTAAATATTGTCTGATGAACTAAAGCTAGAAGAAAAAATAAATCTATAATAAAAAGTTTTAATCTAATAACATCTATCAATAGTAATATAATATCTGTTAACAAGAAAAAAGTAACATAACACAGGGAAACCTCTATAGCACATACAGGACTATCTGTTTTAGAAAGGAGTAGTCTATGTGAAGTATCCTTATTTAAAACAAGTTGTGCTGCATATTGCAGTATACTTTATCTCCTTTAAGAAACCTTTTCATTTGTTTTGTGCAGCTCTAGTTGTATGTATGTAAGTTTTGGTGATTAAATATTTTTCAAAAATTTCAGTTTAAAATTTCTGAATAAATATTAAAGGTAGAATATGAACAGATTTTTCAAACAGATGTCTTTTTGCCCCCAACAACCACTGTTTGACACAATCTAGTTCCTAAAGCTACTTGCTTTTCATTATGTAATTCTCATCTACTTATATGCTTGAATGCTTCTACATCACTTGTCTTACAATCATGAAAAAATTTGCATTTCATATTTTACTGGTTTGTTACTAACCACCACTGGGCACTACTTATGCTACACTAAATTTAGGTTGAAGTCCAGAGACATGTGAAGTTAGATTTGTTTATTACGAGTCTCTACCAGCAGGCCCAACTGCTTAATGTAACTTCCAAATCATCACAAATATTTATTGGTCAGGGGAACTCCCAACTAAGGAGAATCATCAAGATTTAAGTGGAAACACATTTAAGGGTTCCCTCAATGTGATTTGTGGCCACCACAACTCAAACTATTATGGCTGATGATGAGATAGATGTTATGGAGAGATGGATACCAAAAAAATCATGCAAGTAGACACGCCTCAGAAAACTTGAAAAGTACATTGTACTGGAACGGGATACTGTAATTTTCCCATTCCAGGACGATGTAATTTTCAAGTTTTTTTGAGGCATGTCTACTTGCACCGCAAATTACAGCTATCAACACAAAATTTCATATTTAGGGGTTTATTAAAGCATTGTAAGTGTCAACATAAAAATATATATTTATTAGCTGATACCAGACCTGCCAACTTTCAAAAATTGAAATCCGTAAAAAATTCACTGAATGTTTAATCAATATGTTCCACTAACTGATCTTTAACATATTGAATAAATGCATTGAACATATTGATAAAAAACCAATTTATTATACACATTTTGTAGATTTTAATCAGTATCATATGCTGTAGTTAAGATATTTGGCTATTTAATTCTTAGTGATTTAGAAATGCAATTGGTACATAATTATCTGATTAGTATGTTATCATATTATTAGGCTACATATGCGTAAATTTTCAGTTGTAACTACAAAATTATGATAAAAATTGCTGCAACTTTTTAGTTTCACTTAATTGACAATTCAATCTTAAATTTTTGTGCCAACATGTTAGAATGCCTTTAAAATAACACAAATTTAAGTCTTACACGAGGCTGATATTTTTCATTTCTTGCTTTCTCTTTTTTCAGCAGTTATTTTCAATCTTAATTCTACAGCATTTTTACTCCATCTTTCCTGCTCAGCTGCAAGCCGAGAAGGTTGGGGACACACAAATGGTAGTAAATGTGATCAGGTAAATCAGAATATAAAGGTACATTTGTCCTGGAGGACACACATTGCTTTTAAATTTTACTAATCTAAAAGGGGGAAAACAGAGATCTCAAATATGTCACCCATAAGTAACCATAAAACAAGTAGAATTTCTGTAAATTTCATGGGTAAATCATAAAACATTGCAGGGATCTGATACCTTTATGTGCTTAATAGATTTTGGTAGAAATCATGGAACTGGAAGTAGGCATTCCCCATAGTGATTTTCAAATTTTTTAATATTCTTTGTTACATGCAGCTCAAAATATTATACCTATCAAAACGAAATTTCGTATTTACAACTTCATGTGTTGAACAAGAATTAGGCATTCCTGTAGCATTTTTGTTTGTTTGTTCATGTTCAAATCTGTTTATGTATAAGAAAATCCAGTGCAGCATCCTAACCTGGCTGCCACTTGTTTTCGGTGGCTTCACCCATTCACTGATGTGCAACTACGTATTTCTATCTTATCGATTTATTCTATTCAATCATTTAAACAGAACAGCAGCAGCAGCTCAAAAGGGAAATTAGTGCTTCCTTATAAAGGTTGTGTCTGGAGGGAATGAACTTACAAACAGCAGTCTTCATCTGTCCATCATGTGCCCTCCTAGGGTGGGCCCTAATAGCTCTGCCATATCTGAGTAACTGGACTGAATTAAATTTTCTGAAGTAAGTTGTTCTTATCCTTTGGTTTGTCCCCCCCCCTCACTTTTCTTTCTTTTTTGGCAGAAAGAAGGCTGGATAGCAAACTGAATCAAAGAGCAATGAAAATCAGCAACTACTGGGTTGAATAGTATCAAATCATTGTACATGTTTAATACTATTTTAAGAGCCTAGTTTTCTCACAAAAAATGTTTTACAGCCAGGCGGCAAGAATTTTTAGCTGGGTAGTACTTTTAACAACCCCTTCTCCAATCGAAAAAAAAATTGTTTTCCTTAGCATTATTATACTTACCAAACACCTTTAGCAGTGTGGTGGGCATTAATGTAATATAACATGATAAACGGTTAGAAAATTGTACAAAAATGGTTAAACAAAATGAGTATTTACTAGCAAATCATATTCAACAGATGTTTTTTTTTATTTAATAGATTCAAAGTTTAACGACCACCGCAAACAACTTAATAGACTATAAGCAGTTGTTTGTCCCTAATTTAGGGCCACTGGTTCCATGGAAGGCAGACAACCAGTGCCGTAAAACAAACACATCTATGCCTCACCAGGATTCGAACCTGGACCCTTCTCGAACGAATGGACACAAGCCAGTGCTTAGACCACTGCACCACCAGGACAGTGACACAGATTTCAGCCAGTTTTCATCAACACTGTTGGTGTATGTGGGAATAAGTTTTCCATTCTTACTATTATGAGCATTATGGAAACATTCATTAAAGGAAATATAGATGGGTGGCAGACAAAATTAAGTGGGCGTGCCACCCAGTAGAAAGGCTCTAGGGAGAACAATAGAGCCTACATGTACATCACTTACAATTACTCAAAATTGTACAAAAACCTTATAAATAAATTATTTATCATGAACTATAAATAAATTAGAAACTGTAAGATCGCATTTCACAGCAACATTTACAAATTGCATACAATTAAAAAAAAAAAAAAAAAAAGCTCACAGTATTAACCAAGGCTTTCACAGCAGCTCTGTACTCAGTTCTGCATTAAATGTATTTCATTTCATTAATCACAACAAAATATTTTAAAGTTAATAATGCCCTCAAGAATTTTGATAGGGAACATACCTGCAACAAGTTGAAGGAGATATGGAAATTCCTTAATTCCTTTTTTGTTTTTGCTGCCGACCCAGTTCAACTGCAAAACAACATCCTTCGTCATCACAGAAGCCAAAACTCGCCGTGTAGCTTCATTAACATCTCTCCCACCGAGTTTCCCAAGCTGCCTAACCTAGAAAATAAATAATTATATCACTCATAAAAATGTATTAAAAAAATTTAGTTTTCCAAACTGCTTAACCTGAAAAATAAACAATAATATCACACACAGAAATCTATATAAAAAAGACAGTTTCCAAGCTTACTTAGTCTGGAAAATAAATTATACCTCACATAAAAAGTAGCTTGTACAAAATTCTAGCGGATAATGCTTACCTTGGCATTCCTTTCTAGCGACGGAAACATTTCACGCACGTGTTTTCCGGTCTTTGTTGATGTTATTGTCCTAAAGTCCGTTGTATGCGATGACTGGCTTTACTTCTCACACTTTTCGCTGGGTATACTCATTGGATCTTTGCCTTAGGATTCAAACATCAATTTTTACCGTTCTTTATACTCGAAATTTTCGCCCATGCTCTGGGCATCTTCAGGAGCGTGGCAACTTTACCACCGATGTTCGTGGTTAACTTTGCGCTAATGGAGTCCGATACTCCTTGTTGCCATTCGTCGGAAATACTTTCCTGGATATATTTTGTTATCAAGCCCGGCTGGCGCCATCTATGTTTCGTTAAAAACACTTTTTTTTTTTTTTTGTATTTTTTTTTTTAATTTTCTTGAAATATCGCACGTAAAAGAGAATGGTAGAGTAATTAGAGCTATATAATAGTCAGAATTAGAACTACTAAGTGGAATTTTCTCACATAAAAATTTATGGGGAAAAAATACACAAACTTAGGCTGATATTTGTATACCACAGCAGTTTTGTTTTCCATTTGAATTTTGTAATACCTACTGGGCCAGATAAATATTGTTAGTAGTAATATTTAAGCTCCCAGATGAGAAGGCCTGTCTAAATTGTACTTATACGATTTCACAATTTATAACAAAATTTTGCCAGCACATCAGCTTTTTGTAAACCCAAAAGTTATTTACATGGCTTCACTGCACTGCTGAGCCTAAATGCAAATTATGCTACGAACAGAGTGGGAAATTAGAAAAATATCCTAGGATCAAAATGGCTCCTATAGCTGAAATTCTAGGAGCCGATCTTAGCAGTGACGTAAGTAGCACAACGTGCCCCCCTCCCCCCGCACGCTGCTACGGGGGTGGTAGTTATACCACTGGATCTCAGTGGTCCATAGGACGGACTCGCCAGGTTAAAGTGAAAAGTATGCACAATTTTGCTACTGCAAATCCAAAGAATTAGAAAACACTTACCTGGGAACTGAAGTAATCCAGATCTTCATAAAATTCTTCCTCATTGATAATTGAGTTAAATTTGTGCTCATAAATTGTTACGAGGATTTGATGTAAAATATTTAAGTAGGTTTTGAATTCCACAAACACTGACAGCCAACAAATAATCATTTTAGTATTGCAAAAAATATTTACATTTTCAGTTCTCTTACAAATTTTTGTACCTGTTTTGAGTTGACATGTTGAAGAAACTACATTAAAAAAGTTCTTCAGTAATGTATTGTGTTTCCTTAGTAGTCAACTATGACTTCATGATCTGGACGACGAGTTCGTCCAGCTGACACATCTTCCCACCCTATTTTTATAGCTGGTTTTGCATCGAAGTCATCCATGCTTTGACCCTTAATTTTTATTGTCAAAATATCATTTAAAGTAGTCACTTTTAATTTGTTTCTGATGTCTGTTTTTACAAGGTTCATTGCACTAAAACCATGTTCACAAATTGCTGTGCTTCATTGGTATGCATTGTAAAAATGTAATTATTGTCAGTAGGTTTTTATATTCCCCTGAAAATTCATTATACAGTCTGTTCCACAAAACATCAGGTTTCTGTGTAGCTTTGGTTTTTGCCCACAGTTTCCAGTCCAGATATTCTTCTTTGATTTCATTACTACAGATTTCTACACAAGATGGTAAATTATCTAGAATGCTGTCCAGTTCTTTTATCCCGTATGTAAGTAAATCATTATCTTTATCTGGCAAATTAACTGCATCAAATACACTATCTACCAACAAGTAATTGGACACCCCTGCAATCGACGATATCTGCGGTCCTGATACACGTTACGGCCGCCACCGTAAAATATCGTGTGGGAAACAACAACGCAACCAGTCGCATGCAAGATGCCACACAGTTCGGAGCTCTCTGATTTCGAGAAAGGTGTAATCGTCGGGTATCACAGAAATGGCGGATCCATACGTGACATATCCAGCGAGTTGAAGTACCTAAAATTGACAGTGGCCTACGTGATTGGCAACCGGAAGGTGAGAGGTGACTGTCGGATTGTGCCCCGACCCGGCAGACCCACAAAACTGGGAGTTAGAGACCGACGGGTGCTGGCCAGAGAAATTCGGATGAACCGCACCAAATCGGTGGGCTACATTCGCAAAGAGTTTCAACAGTCATCCAGGAGTGTTCTTTCGATGAATACCATCTGTAAGGAAGCCCATCTGCTCGGTTATCATTTACGTGCTGCCGCCTACAAGCCTTTGATCACCAAGTCCAATAGCGCTGCTCTGCTGACGTGGTGCAAAGAACGTCGACAGTGGACCGTTGAGCAGTGGAAACAGGTTCTCTGGAGCGACGAATCAAGGTTCACCCTCTACTGTTCAGATGGTACGGTCTGGGTTTGGCGTCTGCCTGGAGAACGCCTCCTGCCGGAATGTATTGTGCCAACTGTGAAGTTCGGCGGCGGTGGAATTATGCTATGGGGGTGTTTCTCCTGGTATGGCACGGGACCCTTGGTCGCAATTCCTGGTAGACTCAACGCCGAGACCTACTGCACCATTTTGCATGACCATGCGCTTCCTACATTGTGGCAGTTTTACAGGGTGGACCCATGTTACTTTCAGGATGACAATGCCACCTGTTATGTTGCGAGGTCCACCATGGCTTGGTATGGTGACAATGGGGTTAATCGAAGGGACTGGCCTGCGCAGAGCCCGGACCTTAACCCTATCGAGCACCTCTGGGACAAGTTGGAGTGTCAACTTAAGAGGTGCCCCCACCGTCCGAAATCGGTGAAGGAACTGACCTGTCTTCTCCAAGCCGAGTGGAAGGAAATACCACTAGCCGTCGTACAACGCCTAGTTGAGGGTATGCCCCGGAGGGTCACAGCTGTAATCGCCGCTCGTGGAGGTTCCACCAACTATTGAAAGTGAATAAACTTTGTTTTCCTTTGCTATCACAGGTGTCCAATTACTTGTTGGTAGATAGTGTATATGGATACTGCCCTAAACAGCATTGGAAGCAAAATCACTAAACCTCTTCTTGGCAAACTCACTAAGCTTTTCACAAATGGTCACTCTGTTATTATGAAATTGTGATTTCATATCATCATCATTTTTAAGTATGACACCTTTGAAGATGCCACTTTGCTGACTGAAATTTTGTTCAAATTCAGTAAGTACTGTTTCATCATCTTCCTTCATAAGGTTAAACTTAACTTGAGTAGACTGCAAAATTGATTTTACATTGTCAACAGATATAGCAGTTTTTTGAAATATTTTAGAAAGCCCACTCAATGTAGTTGTAACATCCAGCAGAAAGTGCATGAAGCGAAGCATTCGAACAGATTTCAAACTTTTCAGCAAACCTTGCATTTTAGCTACTTTATTTTTATCACTTTCACCAGCAGAGCAGAAATGTTCCATATGGCAAATAATAACAGGTAGGTTGTTAGTCATTGCCTTCAGAGCTTGATTTTTGGAAGAAATCCACCAAGTCGAATTTATGTTAGTATTCTTATATAAAACATCTCCAAGCAATTCTGCTACTTCTTTCAGCTCCATAAGAAGCTTTGGACTGTTGTTATACATTTTGTACACTGATTTTTTTAATTGTTTACATTTTGAAGCAAAAGGCACTAGTTTCAAAGTGTCTGAAATTACAAGTTCCAGCCTATGGGCAACACAATGAACTGGAATGATTCCTTGTGACTGAGAAGATAACTTTGTCACAACACCATTATATTTTCCAAAATTCACACCTGCTCCATCAAAACATACAACCACAAGCTTATCTTTCCATGCTGGGCAACTTTCTTCCATTGCCTCATCAGTAGCAGAAGTAATGCATTCAGCAGTACCCATTTTCAATTCTGCTAACTTGATAAAATTAGTTTGGACCAAACCGCTTTCATGGACAGCTGTGGCATAAATGATTTCTGACTCACAGGTTGAGATGTCAGTGGATGAATCTGCCATTACAGAAATATATTTTGCATTTTTTTATGATATCTGCATTTTCCTGACAGATTGACTCAGCAATATAATATATAAATAAAGCACAAGATTTGTGATTGATGTAATTATCACCAATGTGCAGTCCATTTTTCTTTTGTAACTGGCATAACTTTTCAAACTGATGGAAAGATAAATTCCCATCAACCACAGAATAAGCTGTATTAAAAAGAGCAATCATTTTCAATAATATTTGCTCACTCATAGAGGAAATACACTGCCGAAGAGATGAAGTTGCAGGATTTTCTTTCACAATTTTTATCTGGCATGAATCCATATGAATTCTTGATTTCTCATGTTTAACCAAAGATTCATGCTTGAAGTTGCTACAACCAGCAACAAATAATGTTGTTGCAACAGTTCTCTTTCTCGATGTTTCAGCTTTGTTATTTTCTCAGCATACTGAACAATACATAAACTTCATATTACCTTTGACTTCAATTCTTAGCCATGAGAATTCCTTTCTCCATTTTAGTAATGTTGTTTCACCCACATTTTTTCTTTCATCCTTTCGCTTCATTGCAGTTTGGTGTTCCTGGGCAGAAGAACTCGCAACAGCTAAATCATCCTGATTACTGTTTGTATTAACATCCTCAGGAATAACAGTACTTTTCTTTGTAGATACAAAAACAAATTTGCTAATTTTTCTTTTGCTCATCTTTCAAAAATAATAACGGAAACAAAGGGAAGCAAATTCTGACTTGAAGGACTGTATGAATAAAACTAAAAGAGCGTTTACTTGTTTGAGATCGCAAAGTACTCTACTTCCAGCAAGTGAGGGTCAAATGGGTCCACCTTTCTATGGCAAGCTTCCCTAATCTTCTGCTTTCCCACCCCACAAGAGCAGCGGGCACGTGCAATGTACCCCTTCTCCCTCCCCCAGCCAGCCCAGCAAGGAACTGGCTCCAGCAGTAGCACATTCCCCACCTTGTTCAACTATGGAACTAGATTAAAAAAAAATCGGAAAGCTATCTTCACGAATTTTTAATAAAACTGGCTGAAATTTTTATACACAGGATAAGTAGATAATTGAAGCCCACCCTGAAAATTTCATGTGAATCAGTAAAATACTTTCTTAATTACCCACGAAAATTTTTATTAAGTACCGTATTTTTCAGCATATAATCCGCAGACAGCAAAATTCAGCGCGAGAGAAAAAACGTCAGTGTATAATCCGCAGACGGCAAAATTCAGCGTGAGAGAGAAAACGTTGGTGTATAATCCGCAGACAAAATTCATGGTAAAAGTTAAAAAAAAAAAAACAGATATGTAATCCACAACAGAGTTTTACAATATATAGTGCAAAAAAGTAATCGCCAATATTTTCACCAACACTTTTTTCCCCATCGCCAAAACGATTTCTTTTTCGCAAATTGCAAGAATGCGATCGACAGCGCGACCCCTCCATATTTATAAGGCGTAGGCGCGCAAATTTTCTTTTTTTGGATTGAAGGTTTAAGACCACCGTGAGCAACTCAATGGGCTATAAGCACTCGCCCGTCCCTAATTTAGGGCCACTGGTTCCAGGGAAGAAAGAGAGCCAGTGCCATAAGACAAAACACAAAATTGTGTTAGTGACTTGTTGTGTGTAAGTAGGTGCTTTACGTAGCGCCCGTTACGCAATTTTTGGATGGCTTCAGAAATCCGGAATTTTCATAAATCTGGCACTCGTCCGGTCCCGTCAATACCGGATTTTCGAGGTTTTAACTGTATAAATATACTTTCTTTCCATTTAATGAGTTTAAAAACTTATAAATTCATGAAATTTTTTGAAAATTTTAAAAAGTTAGTTACGATACCCCGCAACTTTCAAACGGTTGTGATATGTATTTTTGATTTCTGTGGCAATCACGCTGTAACTCTGAGTAATGTTTAAAATTACATCAACAACTGAAACACTGGTTTTCAGATCGTAAATAATTTGTGATGGTGTTGAAGTTCTCCAGTCTTGGAGCTGAAGTGGCAGAGGCATTCTCTTCGAAGTAAAGGAAAATAAACAAGTGGGAGTGAGGTTGGAAATTCGGGAAGAGTGTGTGTGTGTGTGGGGGGGGGGGGGGTGACATCACGGTTCAGAGCGGCACGTCTCAATGTTTTATAGAATGGAAACCGCACTCCCCTATTCAAGGTCAACGCGCTTTGCTGAAGGCAATGTTTCCTCCTCTTAACTTTTACAAAGCAGCAATCCCTTCCCAGAGGAAAATGTCTACACACAGACATTTTTGCCAAAGCCAAGGGGCAAGCGGAAATATGTTGGAGTGACACTGCATATTATAGTCGAACACATGGCATTCTTAAAGCTTCATTTTGAAGTTTACGGGGGGGGAGGCTCTGTATTATCCGCACCGTAGTATATGTGTCGGAAAATGCGGTACTTCTATGCACAACAAATTCTTAATTTCCATGCCTTGTTTAAAAAGTATTTAACCAATTTAGGAGCAGTTTGGAGGGCCTTTCGTATCAATGATTTATGGTGTTTGTAAAAAATTCTACCAGTTACGTGGAAAATTCGCATAGATATATATATTTTTTATTTTTTATTTTTTGACAGGCTGTTTAGTTAGAATGGCAGGAAATGCCAAACACCCCATCTCCCATGCTGATACTCCCCCTTAACAGCTGCTCTTCTTGTCCCCCTCTCCTCCCCCCACACTCTACCTCTGAAGCTGATTTCCCCCCAACCCTTTCTTAAGGCTTGCTCCCCTTCCCCACCCCCAGTAGTGCCATCGAAGGTCACAGTAGCACGCACCTACACTCCTCACAGGACTTTTACGTACACTCTCCTAGTTCAGCACATGCTAGCGGCGAGGTTAAACTTATTTCACCCTACCCCAATATACTTTTAACCACACACCATTGGCAACTTTTTAAAAAAGAAACATAAATACCGCATTTGAAAATTACTACATACACATGTTAAAAAAGAAAAATCAAAAATTTATGCAGTCTTGACGATTATGGGCAAAACACGTAACAATATTAACAAAGAAAGGTAACTTGATCACGCTAGTTACGTTAAATAAAACTTTTACAAAAAGTTCGTAAGTTGGAAGCTTTCGACCTTATCTTAGGTCTTCATCACGCCAATGGAGGACTAAAATTGTTGCCAGATTCTACATTTGAATTTTTCCTATTTTTGTTGCCAAAACTTAGAATTGATCTCCAGATCAACGGAATGTAGAGAGGAGATTCGGAGTTGCAAGTCAAAAAGAATTCAGGTCATTTATTCAAGAAAATGACCTAGCCGTATGCAAAGCAGATAAAGTTGGTTGCCCAGTCATCATTGGTAAAGAAACTCTAAACCAAAAGTGCTTTCTTTTCTTACATCTGCTAACTGCATCCCTTTACAGTCAGACACCACCAACTCACTCAAAAACTCAGTTGACAGATTAGCTAAGAAAGAAACTCTTCAATCCTTCCTTGGTGATATATCACCCCCTCCTTACTTCAGAACTCCCAGGCTCTTCCTGCAAGTGAAACTGCATAAAGCTGGTAACCCCATCAGACCTTTAGTGGAATATTCGTTTTCTCCAGCTGTAAACCTTGAAAAGAGATTGGTCCACAAATGCAAATCCCTGGCAGCCAACCATCCTCATACAGTTGTCTCTACTTCAAACTTCATCCACAACCTTCCTGATTCCTTTCCCCCTTGTGATAATCTGTATACTCTTGATGTAGAATCTTTGTTTCCCTCTGTACCATATTTTGATTCCTACATGCTCCTCATGAAGAAATTGATTCTTCATTTTGAACCCCCCGGTCCTCTTATCAAAGATCTTTATGATTGTTTCCACACTATTCATCAACACAGTTGTTTTGTTTTCAACAAAATTGTGTATAGGCAACAATCTGGTCTCCCCATGGGCTCACCTCTTTCCCCTCTGCTTGCTGAAATCTACATGCAACATATTGAAGTTTCCATAATTCCTCTACACCCTTTTCAACCTTCCCTATGGTTAAGATATGTAGACGACATTTTCATTAGCTGGCCACATTCCGAGTCTGAGCTACAGATACTGATCAACTCCATTACAGAAAAATTTCCTTCCATTAAGCTCACTATATCTAAGGAAGTAAATCACAAAATTGATTTCCTGGATGTATCTATCTGCAGAAACGCTGATCTCTCCATTACTCGTTCCGTCTATCGAAAACCTTCTGCAGCCACTAACATCATTCCCTACAAATCTTGCACCCTGCATCTCTACAAGCTTGCAGCATTGAAGTCCTACATCCACAGAGCTCATATCATTTGCAACAACCAACTCTCTCTTCAAGAAGAACTCTCCAAAATTTCTACAATAGCCCTCTCTCATGGTTTCCCTGCTGTTACAGTTAACTCCCTCATAAAGAAATATGAAAACCATTCGAAAATCGAATGCCTCCTTCCCACAAGAAAGAAGACCTGAAATTCTGTGGTTCTGTTCCTTACCATCCTTCCTATGCTTATAAGTTACAGATCCTTTTTAGAAGTTTTGGTTACCATCTTGCCATTAAATCTACCCCAAACATCTTGAAACTTCTACAAAGGGATAGGGACAAAGTTGAAAGCCTGAACCTCCCAGGAGTTTACTGCATTCCTATCTCTTCTTCTACTGGGGATAACTTATACATTGGAAGCACATACAGGAGCATTAGCCATAGAATTTTAGAACACAGAAAAGATGTTTCGAAAGGCAATCCCAACACTGCCTTGTCTATTTTGACAATGGAAGACACATCTGCAGTTCCCCACTGGAACGAAGCAAAAGCAATTGCTTCGTTTGACAATCGTTTTGCCCTCCGTTACCGTGAAAGCATAGAAATTATTTTCAACTCAATGACTTGCAACTCCGAATCTCCTCTCTACATTCCGTTGATCTGGAGATCAATTCTAAGTTTTGGCAACAAAAATAGGAAAAAATTCAAATGTAGAATCTGGCAACAATTTTAGTCCTCCATTGGCGTGATGAAGACCTAAGATAAGGTCGAAAGCTTCCAACTTACGAACTTTTTGTAAAAGTTTTATTTAACGTAACTAGCGTGATCAAGTTACCTTTCTTTGTTATTTATGCAGTCGCGAATTTGCTCCCAGGTTTAACATACTGGTCACATTTTTCTTCTGGCGACCGCTAATTTCCCACCCTGGCTACGAACATAATCAATTCCTTTTTATTGTTACGGCTAAGCACAAAAAAATCATCTCAAGTGTTTTGCCGGTGTTCTGTAACCAACGTACCACATAGTTTTCCATGCGTTTGCAGCAGTCGTGTAGCGAGGCTTGTTATTCTTCTGGCTTTATTTTTGCCACGGGAAAGTTTTTTTTATACAGCCGTGAACTTTGACATGGTCGCACGATGTGATTATGTGGGCTGAGTACAGCTACAGGTCGACGGAGAACAGAAATGTTAGAAAAGTGTATGTGCCTTTGGAGGTGTGCGAGTTCTTTTTCGACAACGTGAGCATCTGACTGGATTATTTTCTGTGCTTATGAAAAACTAATGCTCGTGAGTTTTATATTTACGATGAACAAAAGCTTATCGGATAACTTGTGCAAACTTTGAACACCGTAATAAATCATTCTTTCGATATTTGTGTTGTGCATCATGATCACAACAAAGAGGTAAGGCGTATTTGACTTTGCTACCTGAAGTTATCAGGAAAAGAATTTGCTTGTAGAACTTGCTGCCTAGGCATTATCAAGTGTATTGTTGGACATTTCAGTCATTCATTATTCTTCCAGTGCATTTGCAAATTATGCTGATGTCCTTTGTGATGGTTAGAAATGCACTTTAGAGGAAGTTTTATGGGCTCACTATCTTCTTTATTGTTCTCTGATCCAGAGGTCGAACTCGAACAATTCGGTTCCAGCTTTGTAATACATCTTGACTATACAATCTAAATCGGAAAATACCTTTTCACCCGCGAACAAGCATATGCCTTGAAATATGACTTTTCCAAGAAAATTTCTTGGAGCACACATCACGTCGGTAAGGCTTTTCACCTGAACGAACAAGCATATGCCTTGAAAGATGACTTTTCTGAACAAATTGCTTAGAGCACACATCACACTTATGAGGCTTCTCACCTGTGTGAAGGAGAATGGGCTGTGAAAGAGGACTTTTCCAAGCAAATTGTTTGCAGCATACATCACACTGGTGAGGATTTTTCCCCGTGGGAATGAGTAAATTCTTCGAAAGATCACTTTTTCGAGCAAATTGTTTGAAGCATACATTACATTGGTGAGGCTTTTCCCCCATCTGAAAGAGTAAATGCTTCAAAAGATCACTTTTTCGAGCAAATCATTTTTTGGAGCATATATCACACTGGTGAGGCTTTTCCTCCATGTGTATGAGTAATACTTCGAAAGAACACTTTTTCGAGCAAATTGTTTGGAGCATACGTGACATTGCCAAGCCCCCACCCCCTTCTTTAATGAATGAGTAAATGCTTGGAAAGAGATCACTTTTTCGAGTAAATTATTTGGAACATAAATCACATTGGTAAGACTTTTCACCTGTGTGCATAAGCATATATATGCTCCAAAAGATGAGTTTTATTAGAATTTTTTATTATTTCCGAGTTTCTATTAGAATTTTTACCTCTATTAGTACAACAAAATGTCATACTGTTCAGTGCCATTCTGTCAATCAAAATGGGAAATTAAGCTGGTCATATCAAAATTGACTTCATATATATACGTGCTTTACTACTAACTGCTCTTCAGAAATTAAAGGAATTCATATTAAATGTTTCTCCGTTGCTTACCTGTGAAAAGTAACACCAGGAGGTGGTTGACTGGAATTGCTGTGACATCCGTAAGTTCAACAACGCACCATTTCTAAAAAAAATGACTTCAAATTTCGAAAATCAAACTTGTCATGTCCGAAACCCAATGGCTCAAAACCACTATCAGAGGCTTAAGATGGCTGTCACACCGTCAGCATCATCTGCTAAGAAAGCTTCAAGTTTGTGATGTCATACTTTCTCCCCTTATTCCTACCTCCATGAATCCCCTCTCCCCAAGGAACTTATTAGTCACCATTTCATAGCATTTTCAGAAATGAACTGACGGTTGAATCTTAAATTCTTCTGAAACTCAAAAACTGGCTTTTCAGGTTTTGAATGTGAATAAATCCTGGAATTCTGCGCTACACCAGCATTACAAAAAGGTCTGATAGGTAATAACTACAATACGTGTGCAACACCTCCCCCAGTGTTCTGACTTTCAGAATTTCACAACAGATGTGATACTTGGTAGAACTGGCAATCTGAACACTTTCAAACCCATTAGTTTCAAATACCAGTATGCTTTCCAGGAAACTAAGTACATGAGACAAAACTGATTATCATATGATAAAGTACAACCAAAATAAAATTTAAAAAACAATAATAAGGTTCTGAAAAACACAAAAAAGAAGACTGACTTTCATTTTTGCTGCAGTTACAGAAATCTTTTCTTGAGAAATTAGATGGCAGTTCACGCTGGGTTGAACTTTGTCTTAACTGCACAGGCGATAAAATGTGGTTCATTGGTGGAGGGGTCGGTGGATGTGGTGGCTGTGATGAAATTGAAGGTTTCTTTTTAGGCCTTTGGATTGTAGATCTGTTATCATCTTAGGATTCCTCACTCTCTCCAGGAAAAGCTGTGCTTCTATGCCTTTTTTTTTTTTTCTCTCCTCGATCAGAGTACAACTCTATGTCAGTGTGCATCTCATACTCTGCCAAGGCTTTTGCAGCATTCTGGTATGAAGCTGTAAAGCTAAAAACTGCTTTGTTAGTCAAAATAACATCTGGAGAAAAAATACTATGTTGGTAAGACACACCTAAAAAACGAGTTTTAAATTGCAGAGGCAATGTGAAAATTGTTTGCACAAATTGTGCCAAGAAATAAAACATCTTTCATAATGCATAAGCACATAATACAACATGACAGAAGCAGGGAAAAAATGGAACTATTTTGATTAAAAAAAAAGCCATCTTCTTGAAAGTTTGCATTTTAATTTAATAATATAGGTAGAAAAACCTATAGTAAACTAAGCACGAGTATTCTCTCATGTTTACCTTTTTTTCTATTAGAACACAACCAAACAATTTTGTTTTCTGTTATAACAAGAAATGCAAATACTTGCAACATTCAGTTCATTATAAACAGTACTATAAAATAACAGGATACAAATAACAGTGATCACTCTGGCTTATTTACGTTTTTGCCAACTTGTTCACCAAATTCAATTTTTTTCGCACCAAAGTACAAAAAGGTAATCACCAAAACTTTGTCCCCCCTCCCCCATCTCCAAAATTATTTTTTTCGCGAATTGCAAAGAAATGCAATCTGCAACGTGACCCCTGAAATGTTTAGTTTGTACCAATGTCAAAAGGGTGCATAACAAGTATCAGTTCCACACCTTTATTATAGGTAATGACCAGCATGTTAACCTTTAGGCTATCACAGCAGATTATAGCTGTCTTTTATATTTTTTATATTTGAAGTTCTTTTCTTAGTTACATTTTTGTATATATTGTTTACATTTCAGTATATTATTTTAAGTGAAGTGAGGAAATGTATTATTTAACAAAACTGTAGTAAAATAACAGAAGATATTATAATACATGTACATGCAGGGCTGTAGCTACCCAGGTGGGACAGTATTACCAACAGTATAAATTCATGCTTGGAGAGACAATAGAAAATAAAAAATAAATGTATAACTAAAGATACTCACACAACATGTGGATACATTTACTGAAAATTGAAACTGAAAAAGAAAGCTCTACAATCTTCAGTATTTTATTTTTTTAAGATTTTAATGTGCCACGTTCAGTGTTCTGCACAGATAACCAGGGTACAGAATAACTTACACTGTGTCATATCAGCTCTTCATACACATGAAGAAATTGTCCAAAATGTATTTGAATGGAATTTTTCCAACTTCTACAATGACAGCTAATGTGTACTGTTGAGTTAAATATCTGATATTTATTAGTTCTGTGCTGATTTGGTTTTTATTCTGCATTTTCGGGACGTGCTGTGTTGTCAGCATTTATATAACTTTTGCATTTTACTTGTTATTCACAGCCATTTGCCCTTTTGTATTTGCCTGGTTTTTACATTCTCAGTAAAACTGTCAAAAACCTGAAGGGCAATTTTTGTAGGATCATAACACTTCCGTAAAAAGGGGGTATGCGATGATAAAAATTGCACCCTGTTTGAGTTAAGTGTGGAACTTTTGAACTCAAAGCGGCATAGTTTCAAAGTCTCGTCCTCCCAGATAAGTAAAGCCTGTTCTGCTCCTGAATATACAGCAATACATTGATTACATTCTTCTAATACATTGGCAACGGAGTTATGTGAGTAGAGGCAGGACGATGATGGCTATTGGAAAGTAGTTCAATATGTGTATGTAGTTCCTCATAATAAATGGAAAATAATGAAGTTGATCAGGTATGTAAGTTGTCCTGTATTAACACTAACATATTTAGGAGGTTAACAAGTGTACTATACATACCACGCACACACACACACACACACACACATATATATATATAGCAAAAGCAAATAATGTGAAACAACAAACACCATTGAACAGAGTAATTGGTGACTGATGAAGTAATTAGTGACTGTTGGTCTTTCTATTATTTTTATTTCTCTTGTTAAAAATTTTGCTTTGTTTTACCCTATATATATATATATCATCATCATTGTCAACCATTATCAATCCACTGCTGGACGAAGGTCTCCCCAAGTTTCCTCCACAACGGTCTGTCTTGTGCCAGTCTCCTCCATGTCACTCCCGCATACTTTCGAATTTCATCCACCCATCTTCCATGTGGTCTTCTTCTGGGTCTTTTCCTGTCCCTTAGAATCCAATCTAAAATTTCGGCTGTCCATCGATGGTCTGTTCTTCTGGCAGTATGTCCAGCCCATTGCCATTTCAGGGATTTATCTCTGATCATGATGTCTTCCACTCTTGTCATTTTTCGGATCCACGTGTTCCTCTTCTTATCTCTCCTGGTTACACCAAGCATGCACCTCTCCATGC
Source organism: Macrothele yani (assembly GCA_039090855.1). Classification (NCBI taxonomy): domain Eukaryota; kingdom Metazoa; phylum Arthropoda; class Arachnida; order Araneae; family Macrothelidae; genus Macrothele; species Macrothele yani. Next base: position 87,298,959 of record CM077011.1, on the reverse strand, counting down.
GTTTTTGAGTTGTCTGCAGCCTTTGTATGTCTCTTTTAGCTAAGGTCCACGTCTCTGCACCATACGTAAGCACTGGAAGGATGCATTGATCAAACACTTTTCTTTTAAGACATAATGGCATATTGCTCTTGAAAATTATGCTGTTTCTTCCAAAAGCTCTCCAGCCAAGTTTTGTACGCCGATTAATTTCTTCACCAATGTGACCCTCACTTGATATCTGCTGTCCAAGATAAACGTACATGTCTGTTATCTCCAGCTTTTCTCCATCAATCGATAAATCTTCATTTCTTGTAAAAGCATTGAACATCACTTTTGTCTTCTGAAAGTTCATTTTTAATCCCACTTCTTTACTCTTGTCAGCAAGTTCCTGCATCATACTCTGTAGCTCTGATGGGGTAGTTGCAAAAATGACTATGTCATCAGCAAAATGAAGGTGGGTTAGATAATCTCCATTAATCTTTATCCCTTTGTTTTCGAAGTTCAGTGATTGAAAGACATTTTCCAATATGGCATTAAAGAGCTTCGGAGATATGGTGTCACCCTGTCTCACTCCTTTTCCAATTTTTATGTGTGTTGTATTTTCAAACAGCCGAATCTTTGCACTTGCATTTTCATAGATGTTATTAATAATATTAATGTATGCATCTTCAATACCGCAGGATTTCAGAGCCATTGCAACTGCTGATGGTTTCACCGAATCAAAGGCTTTTTCATAATCGATAAAAGCCATGCACAATGGAAGTTCATATTCCCTCGCTCTTTCAATTAGTTCTCTCAGTACGTGGATATGATCTATTGTGCTGTAGCCACTCCTGAATCCAGCTTGTTCTCTCGGTTGAGCCATGTCCAGTGTTACCTTCAAGCGGTGTGAAAGAACTTTAGTGAAGATTTTATAAACCACTGATAGGAGGCTGATAGGTCTCTAGTTCCTGAGATCCTCAACGTCACCTTTTTTATGTAGCAAGATCATTGTAGCGTTGTTCCAATCCTCAGGAATTTTCCCTTCATTAAGGCATCGAGTGAAAATATGGGCGAGTACTGTTTCGATTTCTCCACTTGCTTCTTGTATGATGTCTACAGTAATTCCATCTTCTCCTGGAGCTTTTCCCCGCTTCATGTTCTTGATTGCATGTGCAACTTCTGCTGGAAGGACTGGAAGAACTCTGGTACCTTTCATGATGCCTGGAGTACATGTATCATCCCTTTCATATAATTTGGAGTAGAAATCCTCTTGTCAAAATTTCGCCTCTATTTCTTGTTACAGAACCATCTTCTTTTCTCAGTGCCATAATCTGTTTTTTTCCCTTACTGAGATGTCCCTTTGCTATCTTTAGGCTTTGGTTGTTTTCAATTGCTTTCCTTACTAGTTCACAGTTGAATTTCCTTACGTCTTCAGTGATACTTTTTCGTACTGTCTTGCATAGCTCTATATATTCCCCTTTGGAAGTCACATCTTCTTTAGTTGTCCTCATCTCTCTTCTTTTTGCATCAACATTTTGGTTTTTCCTGATAATTTGTTCACATGCAATTTGTTCTTAGACCCAGCTAATTTTGTTGCTGTTTCCATATGAGCTTTGGTTACTTTTCTGTTAACTTCAGAAATATCCACTTCTTCCGATGTTAGGCCTTCTAAAGCAGAGAATCTGTTCTTCAGTTCCAATTTGAAGGTATGATGGTGTTTTTAAGGTTGGTTATGTCAATACATTTTATTTGTCTTATGAGCTTGCTACGTTCGAGTTTAGTGTTGAGGTGCATCTTACATCTCACCAATCTATGGTCACTGCCTGTGTTGAACTTGTTTAGCACACCGCAGTCTTCTATGACGAATTTTTTGTTACACATAATAAAATCAATTTCACTTGTCGTCCCATTTGGATGTCTCCATGTCCATTTCCTGTGTGGCTTTTTTCTTGAAAAAGGAGTTCAAGATGAAAAACCCTTCTGCCTCTGCAAACTCTATGAGAGTATTTCCACACTGGTTTCTGTTGCCGTGACCAAATTTACCTACTGAAGTTTCATTCTGTTGTCGTTGCCCTATTTTTGCATTGAAATCTCCCATAATTATCTTCAAATGCTGCTTACCTTTATTATTTAGATCACGAATTTCCTCATAAAATTCTTCAATTTCTTCTTCAGCATCACTTGTGGTGGGTGCATAAGTTTGAATAATCTGAGCCTGGTATCTTCTCGAGAGTTGGATAACGAGTCGTGCAGCTCTGTCAGAGGAACTTTCAACTTCTACAACTTTATCCTTCAGTTTCTTGTTTATTATAAATCCAACACCACTAGTTCTGCCAGTATCTGTCCCACGATAGTTGAAGAGATGTCCACTTTTCAGTTCAATGAGATCTTCTCCTTTCCTCCTTACCTCACTTAGCCCGACGATGTCCCACTTGATCCTTTGTAGTTCCTCTTCCAATTCAAGAAGCCTTGAATCAGAAGATAGGGAGCGTCCGTTATACATAGCCAAGGTCAGCATCAGATGGCAGCCTAGTCCAGTCGTCCGGGGATTCTTAGCACCCTCTGCCTTCATGTCGCACTGGCTGCTGCCTTGGCCAGGTACATTCCAGCTGCCGGAGACTGAGGGCCAAGATTTAAGTTGTGGAGTCATTTTGGAGGGGTTTGGCCATAACTCACCACGCTGGCCAAGCGGGTTGGTGAGTGTGGGATAGCATTTCCTCTAATCCCGATGGTATACTTATACCGCTATTGGCGGTCGTCAGAGCCCCTTTAGTGGGAACAGGATGTACCACGAGAAGGCGGGGTTGACATTTGTCAAGGAGAGGCTGTGATGTTACGCATCACCTGACCTTACATCCCATATATATATATATATATTATTGACATAACCAACCTTAAAACACACCATAATACCTTCAAATTGGAACTGAAAAACAGATTCTCTGCTTTAGAAGGCCTAACATCGGAAGAAGTGGATATTTCTGAAGTTAACAGAAAAGTAACCAAAGCTCTTATGGAAACAGCAACAAAATTAGCTATGTCTAAGAACAAATTGCATGTGAACAAATTATCAGGAAAAACCAAAATGTTGATGCAAAAAGAAGAGAGATGAGGACAACGAAAGAAGATGTGACTTCCAAAGGGGAATATATAGAGCTATGCAAGACAGTACGAAAAAGTATCACTGAAGACGTAAAGAAATTCAACTGTGAACTAGTAAGGAAAGCAATTGAAAACAACCAAAGCCTAAAGATAGCAAAGGGACATCTCAGTAAGGGAAAAAAACAGATTATGGCACTGAGAAAAAAAGATGGTTCTGTAACAAGAAATAGAGGCGAAATTTTGACAAGAATGAAAGATTTCTACTCCAAATTATATGAAAGGGATGATACATGTACTCCAGGTATCATGAAAGGTACCAGAGTTCTTCCAGCAGAAGTTGCACATGCAATCAAGAACATGAAGCGGGGAAAAGCTCCAGGAGAAGATGGAATTACTGTAGACATCATACAAGAAGCAAGTGGAGAAATCGAAACAGTACTCGCCCATATTTTCACTCGATGCCTTAATGAAGGGAAAATTCCTGAGGATTGGAACAACGCTACAATGATCTTGTTACATAAAAAAGGTGACATTGAAGATCTCAGGAACTACAGACCTATCAGCCTCCTATCAGTGGTTTATAAAATCTTCACTAAAGTTCTTTCACACCGCTTGAAGGTAACACTGGACATGGCTCAACCGAGAGAACAAGCTGGATTCAGGAGTGGCTACAGCACAATAGATCATATCCACGTACTGAGAGAACTAATTGAAAGAGCGAGGGAATATGAACTTCCATTATGCATGGCTTTTATCGATTATGAAAAAGCCTTTGATTCGGTGAAACCATCAGCAGTTGCAATGGCTCTGAAATTCTGCGGTATTGAAGATGCATACATTAATATTATTAATAACATCTATTAAAATGCAAGTGCAAAGATTCTGCTATTTGAAAATACAACACACATAAAAATTGGAAAAGGAGTGAGACAAGGTGACACCATATCTCCGAAGCTCTTTAATGCCACATTGGAAAATGTCTTTCAATCACTGAACTGGGAAAACAAAGGCATAAAGATTAATGGAGATTATCTAACCCACCTTCATTTTGCTGATGACATAGTCATTTTTGCAAGTACCCCATCAGAGCTACAGAGTATGATGCAGGAACTTGCTGACAAGAGTAAAGAAGTGGGATTAAAAATGAACTTTCAGAAGACAAAACTGATGTTCAATGCTTTTACAAGAAATGAAGATTTATCGATTGATGGAGAAAAGCTGAAGATAACAGACACGTACGTTCATCTTGGACAGCAGATATCAAGTGAGGGTCACATTGGTGAAGAAATTAATCGACGTACAAAACTTGCCTGGAGAGCTTTTGGAAGAAACAGCATAATTTTCAAGAGCAATATGCCATTATGTCTTAAAAGAAAAGTGTTTGATCAATGCATCCTTCCAGTGCTTACGTATAGTGCAGAGACGTGGACCTTAGCTAAAAGAGACATACAAAGGCTGCAGACAACTCAAAGAAGCATGGAGAGGTGCATGCTTGGTGTAACCAGGAGAGATAAGAAGAGGAACACGTGGATCCGAAAAATGACAAGAGTGGAAGACATCATGATCAGAGTTAAATCCCTGAAATGGCAATGGGCTGGACATACTGCCAGAAGAACAGACCATCGATGGACAGCCGAAATTTTAGATTTAATTCCAAGGGACAGGAAAAGACCCAGAAGAAGACCACATGGAAGATGGGTGGATGAAATTCGAAAGTATGCGGGAGTGACATGGAGGAGACTGGCACAAGACAGACCGTTGTGGAGGAAACTTGGGGAGACCTTCGTCCAGCAGTGGATTGATAATGGTTGACAATGATGATGATGATGATATATATATATATATAGATTGGTGAGATGTAAGATGCACCTCAACACTAAACTCGAACGTAGCAAGCTCATAAGACAAACAAAATGTATTGTATTGACATAACCAACCTTAAAAAACAACATAATACTTTCAAATTGGAACTGAAGAACAGGTTCTCTGCTTTAGAAGGCCTAACATCGGAAGAAGTGGATATTTCTGAAGTTAACAGAAAAGTAACCAAAGCTCTTATGGAAAGAGCAACAAAATTAGCTGGGTCTAAGAACAAATTGCATGTGAACAAATTATCAGGAAAAACCAAAATGTTGATGCAAAAAAGAAGAGTGATGAGGACAACTAAAGAAGATGTGACTTCCAAAGTGGAATATATAGAGCTATGCAAGACAGTACGAAAAAGTATCACTGAAGACGTAAGGAAATTCAACTGTGAACTAGTGAGGAAAGCAATTGAAAACAACCAAAGCCTAAAGATAGCAAAGGGACATCTCAATAACGAAAAAAAACAGATTATGGCACTGAGAAAAGAAGATGGTTCTGTAACAAGAAATAGAGGCGAAATTTTGACAAGAGTGAAAGATTTCTACTCCAAATTATATGAAAGGGATGATACATGTACTCCAGACATCATGAAAGGTACCAGTACCAGAGTTCTTCCAGTCCTTCCAGCAGAAGTTGCACATGCAATCAAGAACATGAAGCGGGGAAAAGCTCCAGGAGAAGATGGAATTACTGTAGACATCATACAAGAAGCAAGTGGAGAAATCGAAACAGTACTCGCCCAAATTTTCACTCGATGCCTTAATGAAGGGAAAATTCCTGAGGATTGGAACAATGCTACAATGATCTTGCTACATAAAAAAGGTGACATTGAGGATCTCAGGAACTACAGACCTATCAGCCTCCTATCAGTGGTTTATAATATCTTCACTAAAGTTCTTTCACACCGCTTGAAGGTGACACTGGACATGGCTCAACCGAGAGAACAAGCTGGATTCAGGAGTGGCTACAGCACAATAGATCATATCCACGTACTGAGAGAGCTAATTGAAAGAGCGAGGGAATATGAACTTCCATTGTGCATGGCTTTTATCGATTATGAAAAAGCCTTTGATTCGGTGAAACCATCAGCAGTTGCAATGGCTCTGAAATCCTGCGGTATTGAAGATGCATACATTAATATTATTAATAACATCTATGAAAATGCAAGTGCAAAGATTCGGCTGTTTGAAAATACAACACACATAAAAATTGGAAAAGGAGTGAGACAGGGTGACACCATATCTCCGAAGCTCTTTAATGCCATATTGGAAAATGTCTTTCAATCACTGAACTTCAAAAACAAAGGGATAAAGATTAATGGAGATTATCTAACCCACCTTCGTTTTGCTGATGACATAGTCATTTTTGCAACTACCCCATCAGAGCTACAGAGTATGATCCAGGAACTTGCTGACAAGAGTAAAGAAGTGGGATAAAAAATGAACTTTCAGAAGACAAAAGTGATGTACAATGCTTTTACAAAAAATGAAGATTTATCGATTGATGGAGAAAAGCTGAAGATAACAGACACGTACGTTTATCTTAGACAGCAGATATCAAGTGAGGGTCACATTGATGAAGAAATTAATCGGCGTACAAAACTTGCCTGGAGAGCTTTTGGAAGAAACAGCATAATTTTCAAGAGCAATATGCCATTATGTCTTAAAAGAAAAGTGTTTGATCAATGCATCCTTCCAGTGTTTACGTATGGTGCAGAGACGTGGACCTTAGCTAAAAGAGACATACAAAGGCTGCAGACAACTGAAAGCAGCATGGAGATGTGCATGCTTGGTGTAACCAGGAGAGATAAGAAGAGGAACTCGTGGATCCGAAAAATGACAAGAGTGGAAGACATCATGATCAGAGTTAAATCCCTGAAACGGCAATGGGCTGGACATACTGCCAGAAGGACAGACCATCGATGGACAGCCGAAATTTTAGATTGGATTCCAAGGGACAGGAAAAGACCCAGAAGAAGACCACATGGAAGATGGGTGGATGAAATTCGAAAGTATGCGGGAGTGACATGGAGGAGACTGGCACAAGACAGACCGTTGTGGAGGAAACTTGGGGAGACCTTCGTCCAGCAGTGGATTGATAATGGTTGACAATGATGATGATATATATATATATATATACTAAAGAGCAAAGCCGAAAACATAAGAAAAACTTTAGAATTTAAAACGAAAGTTGCAAAATATCCTGAAGATCAAAACGCGCAAAGCAGCCGTTATGAAAATTCAGAATTCATATTCTATTAAGAAGAGACTGAAGCAAAAAAAATTTTTTTTTTTTGACTCGTACCAAGTACAACATAGAAAAGGTTATGTATTGACCGGTGTGAGTAAAAAGAGAAAAAAATAGAACAACTGAATGTAGAAAGTGTCGAGAATACTGAGCCTTGGCTTTATCAAGGACCAGCAAAAACTCTGCATTTTCTCACTTCCACAACAACCTATTTGGAAATGGGTTTCTGCAAAGTCATAGATGTTCTGCCTGCAAAATAACCTGAAGATCAAAACGCGCAAAGCAGCCGTTATGAAAATTCAGAATTCATATTCTATTAAGAAGAGACTGAAGCAAAAAAAAATTTTTTTTTTGACTCGTACCAAGTACAACATAGAAAAGGTTATGTATTGACCGGTGTGAGTAAAAAGAGAAAAAAATAGAACAACTGAATGTAGAAAGTGTCGAGAATACTGAGCCTTGGCTTTATCAAGGACCAGCAAAAACTCTGCATTTTCTCACTTCCACAACAACCTATTTGGAAATGGGTTTCTGCAAAGTCATAGATGCAAGTAATAAGCCCACCAAAAAAATTTTTTTAAATATATATATGTCATGACCTCCGCAGAGTTGTATGACCAAGCTTTAGGTAACAATTTAGCTTGCATCCATAACTTTCCTGGCCCGGCTCATGCTCTTCATCTGTTACTATTAAACAGAAAGAAGATGATTATAGAAAACTCAAGTGGTAAGAGTGACATAATGAATCAGAAATAATGTGCAGCAATAACAAATTACCAAGTTTGCCTGAGAGAGAATTTAAACCTGAATAGCAATACAAAAGTATTACAAATTCTTAAACATTGCAATAAAAAAGGAAATATTAATTTTTTTCTAAAGCACAGATTCTTGAAGGAAAACTGGATTATAAAAACCTTCTACTCCACAACTTTTGACAACACAAAAACGAGAATAAAATAAAGACAATAATAAACTAAAGAAATGCTTTGTGAAGGTTATGTGACATAAACAATTAGTTGCAATATGTACAAAGTATTTCAGAAGTGCTTTAAGTGCATAATTAAGTAGTTATTAAGACCTTAACTACATTGAAAACACATCGCAGACTACAAGAACAATGAAACGGCCGGCTGCTTTGCCTTAGTTCCCTAAAAAACGAGCAAAGTTACCAAGAAAAGAAAGAGTTAAAATCCGCAAAAAATTTAATAGACTTCATAAAGTGCTATTTGGTGGGTCCCTAATAGCTAAAGATCTTATCTACATGCACAGTTTTGCATCTTGTCAATTCACACATTTTATGGCTTACCTGGTAGTTGATTAACCGTGACCACCTTTTTTTATCAGTGTATATATTTGGGTTCTTGTGGGTGCTCTGTTCAGTCTTGTTTGACTTTTTGTCATGGTGGGTTTTGTTCTGCCTGTAAGCTTTTAATTCTTTTTTTAGTTTTATAAATTTGATTCTTGGAATTTTTGAGCTTATTAGAATTTGGTTTTGTGGCCTAGGGAGCATGACCAACCGACAATTTTGGCTTGCCTTGTCGTTTTGTTGGTACTAGAAAGGCCACTCCCACAGGTTGATACTCTCCTGATGACGGCAACCTGTTCCAGTTTTCACTTGTTTTGAAATTTTTGTATTTTTGTTCTGTAATATTTTTATTCTATATATATATTATGGTTTTTACTGATATAAGACTTTGAGAATAGAAAGGGTGAACTCAACAAATCCATGGTTTGAGAAAGTCCTCAGACTTAATTCAACGTGTCATTTTCAGGTGTATTGCCACCATTATTCACTTCATTGTTTTCTTGTTATATTTTGGGTGCATTTCCCCATGAATACAAGTGGCACTCAACCTTAATCATACCATTCACTGCCTGATAATAAACATGTTCATAGATATCAAACACTTTTTTTACACAATGTCAAGTTTGCTGTTTCTGTTCTCAATGGCCCAGACATCATTTGAGGTGCGACATTCAGCAAGGGAAATTGGTGCATTATGTAGCTTAAAAGTTAATCAAAACATAAACACAAGGCTTTTAAGGCTGATACTGCTGAGCATATTCTTAATTATAAATAAGTACAAAGCAATTATTTAAAAACTGTAATACTATATAATAATACCATTTACATTTCCACACCACTGGAATCAATAAAGTTTGAGAAAATTTTGCAATAAAAACCATTTCCTGAAAATTTCACAAAAGGGGGTCAGGGAGAGAAAGAGAAAAGGTTTGACCACCACCATCATTTCCAGTTTTATAATGGGGTTGCAATGCAGTGACATGGCATGATAGTATTCAATGTTACACAGAAAATAGTTTAAAATAAGATATTAATAATTTGTTCATATTCAGGGTTCGTACAGTCCTTAAAAGTCCTTAAGAACTCCTTAATTTCCATTTGCTTTTTTTAAGGGCCCTTAAGAACTCCTTAATTTCCATTTACCTTTTTAAGGGCCCTTAAGAACTTAACTCCTTAATTTCTGTTCTGTTTTTAAGGGCTCGTATTAAAAATCCTTGAAAACTCCTTAAATATAATATATTTGGTCGTTAAAAAGGTCGTAATTTTTTTTTAACCAAAGAAATGCGCGCGGTACACAGGCCAGCTAGTTTCATTAGCGTACTGATGATGGTTTTACGTCACTAGATCGCGTGTTGCAAAAGTTTACCCATGTTCTGTATTGCTTTTGGCAGTTTGCCAACCAGCTACCTTCAAATCCCTTAGGTTTAGATTAGATTTATTGCTGGCTTCTTGTTTTCTGTGCACGGGGTCAGTGCAGTTCAGATCTTTATCTTCTGTTATTTATTAGAGAATGTGGTACTAAGTAAAGAGCTTAGAGCTTCTGTCTTTTCAGCTTGACACAAATATGTTCAATATTTAGATGCCAAAAAAAAAAAAAAAAAAAATGTGCCAAGCAACATCTGGGAGGAAACGTAAATTGGTTGAGGAGGAATTGCAAATGCTTAGTACGAAAAAACTGAAATTAGAAAAAAATATTGCCGAATTAGAGAAACGTGCAGATGACCTTGCCGCCCAAGGGGAATTGATGGGAGATATGAACTGCTTCCTTCAATCAAATAGTTTTTGAAAATTAATAAATGGAAAAAATGAAGAATTGGCAGAAATTACCATGTCAGTAGTTGCAAAAAAGGAGCTGGAAAATTGATTTCATTGTAGGCCTACGTCCTTTGTTTGACCTCAAAAAAGTGAATATGTACATAATATAATTTCCTTGCAGTCATTGTTAAATTGCATTACTGTTTTTTAAGTTTAAGAGCAAAAAAAGATGTATAATATAAGTAAAAATTCTGAAGAAAATTTCATAGGTGTCTTGTTACTGCAATTTGTTTTAGCTTTTACACCTATACACTATTGCAGGGCTGCCAGACCTGCGCCAATTGCGCCAGCCGGCGCCAAAACGTTGTTCTTGCGCCATTCTGCTAAAAAAATCGCCATTTCGACGAAATCTGCGCCAAAAGTTTAAATTTACCGGTCATCGATATTTTAGCATTATCTTACGACATTCAAAATCGATTCAGCGGTTAATTCGTACGTGAGATTCTTCCGCGGATTCCCCTCAGTTTTTTTTTTTTTTTTGTCATTTTCAAGATCGATGCAAAAGTGAAGAAATTTTCGGGATATTAGTTGGGGGGGGGCATATTCCGTCTGGGGACGTTGTTTTGTCTTTTTAAATGTTCGGAAACTGAAGTTAAACGAAGTGCAGATTTTTTCTGTAATTTTTTTTTTCTTCTGCTTCTTCTCCTCCTCCTCCCTCGCGCGATGTTGCTTCTGTTCAGTATTGTTAAATATAATTTCATTGCATAATTTCAGCTTGAAATTGTAGGAAACGATTTCCGAAAGCGGAAGTTAGGCCGCCCGAAAATTTCCCTGTGATCTTCGGTGACGAGATTCTCGTGCTGATTCGAGGAATTCCGTCTTTTTTTGTTATCATTTGGACCATGTACGAAATTGATCCATAACTGAACTGAAATTTTGGGAGGATTGGTGGTGGGGGGTCGTTTTCTCCGTCGGAGGACAGAATTTCATCCTTCGAAAACGGAAAGTAGACTGAGGTAAGATTTCTCTGGTAATCGTAATTTTTTTTTCTCACGATGTTTCCTCTAACCAGTATTGTTAGATATCATTTTATTCCATAAATATTTGTATTTCAGCTTGAAAATGTTGGATAAATTTCCGAAAACTGAAGTCAGACAGAGCGAAGATTTTTTCCGTAATTGTACCCCCCCCTTCGCCGCGATGTTTCCACTCCTATGTAGTTGTTAAATGTCATCACCCTCATAAATGTGTGTGCATTTTAGCTTGATAAGGGTGGGGGAAAATTTCCAAAAACAGAAATGACGAAGTTTGGAAATTTGTAAGAATCGATGCATGGTGTTTAATAAAAAAAGTATTCATTCTCTGAAAATTAAACCATTTATCTAAAATAGTTAAAGCTCTGATATCAGAATTCATGGTTCTCATCCTGAAAGTTCTTTAAGCATGATGGATAAAATTGTCATCTGAAAGAATAAAAAAACAAACAAAAAAAAACAAAGAAAAGTAACAAAGAAAAATGGTAAAAGGAAAACTATGAGCAGAAAAAAAATAATAATCAGTGGATGCTGTGCAGTGGCAGAGTCAACAAAAGACAAATATGGCCGTGGAACTTGCTGGGAAAAAAGTAGGGTTTGCTCGCATAAGGAAACCAGAGCTAATGTTTTAGCAAGTACAAGAACAAAACCAGGAAAAAAAAAACTGTTTGAAGCTCTCTTTCAAAACCACCCTATTTTGTTTAGAATTCACTAATTTTATAATTGTGAATGCAGTGGTGTGATCTAGTTAAATATTTTCGTAAATAAATTACAGTAAACGATTCAGTTTTCATGCTTTGTAATATTCACACTTTTTCACCGTGCAGTCTGATTTTTCACCAAATTAAAAAGTGCTTTGTTTTTTTCTTCGTCAGTCATGTTTTTTTCTTCGTCAGCATGTTAATTAAAATCGCTCACGAGCGCTATGGATAAATGAAAGGATTGTTTATATTGCATAACTTGTAATCAATTATCAGGAATACTGATCTTTTGGTTCTTACTAAAAGTCTGAATTTTGCCCCGTACGTTCAGGGATCGGAATTTTTAGGTAGTTTTCTTTTTCTCATTTTGATCTACCTTGGGGAACATCTTCACCCTCACACTTTTCTTTTTCCAGATGGAAGGTGCATTGAACCACTTACTAACTCGCAATCGTCTGCTTAATGTCCATGTCCATACATGCAGGATCCCATGTATGCAGGAACAGTGGCTCTTTCAGACAGCAACAACAAAAAAGTCATACACTGATTCTACTACTGAAGAAGGGGGGGGGCAATCTTGTGCCAAAACGTCACTGTGCAAGCGTTAAGCGATAAAAGCAGCTTTTATCTAACCAACTTTACAAAATCTCACTATCATATAGTTTTGGTTCCAGTTGTAATTGTTCACAGCAATGACGAAAGTTTGACATTGATAATTACTTGATAAAAAACATTGTATGAAGAGTATCATGGTGCAACTGCTTAAAGATGATGCATATAGTTTTCACTGTTATCTTATAGTTTTGGTTCCAATTTGATTATTAAATGTTACATTAGTTTTCCTTTTATATCGAAGGTATGCTTTCCTTCAGAAAACCTTAGGAGTTTGTGATGAATACGCAAACCACGTATGCGTAGCTTGCCAGTTGGTTGGTTTCAGAAATAATGTATTTTAATCTGAATGCCATGAATCTCGAAAAATATGCTGCTAAAAAACAACCAAACAACAAACAGTAATTACATATTATTTATTCTTCCTAATTGTATATTCGGTAGCGTTCAGTATCAATAGCAACAGTTCTTGGACGCGGCAGCATCCTATTTGCGTTACAGCGAAACAAATGCATTCAGAAGAAAATCCCTGATATTAATGTGTTACGCTTAAAATATTGCAGGTCATGTAGTTTTCAATAAATCGTGGGTAGTATAATTGTTTTCCTATTTATCTCACTGTAGGAATGACAGAAATGCTAATTAACAGTCGTAAGAGAAGCAGTAAAATGTTAACAAACCTGAAATATAACATTTTTTCATAGTTCATAAAATAATGGTAATTCAGTATATAAACATAACTTAAAGCACAGCATGACAAAACAATTAAAAATACTATCATTAGCTGCTCCAAAACCCAACTTTTCTGCTCCAAGTTGCATATTTTCCTGCTCCAAGAATTGCTCCAAAACATGGTAGGGGCACTAACACCCCTGCTATTGCCAAATGTTGAAAATCAACCTGCATTAAGTGTATGGAAGAAGTTACTACTAGTGCTACAGCTGTAGAATAAAAAAAATGCAACAGTTACATAAGCAAAAATGTGTTATTCGTCCAAATCTACGAAAACCAAATTTTTCTCCAGATTTGGGAATTCGGAAGCTGTGTAGTAAATAAAAAAATAAATAAATAAATACTTAAAAGAAAGTGATGCTTCGCTGTTCAGTTTTGATTTTTTGAAATCTGCCAATGTAGTTTTGAAATTTATGCAAACATTTTTATTGAACTTACGGCTTTCAATTCCGATGATATGATTTAAGTTACAATGAACTTGTGTGTTTCGATTTGATTAGATAGTGTGTTTACTTGCTTCATTAACCTAAAACAGGTCTAACAAGCTGTTCTGCATTTTTATAAAAGTGTTATTTTTCCAGCTGCAGCACTTGTAGTGATGCCACCCACAGAATTAATGCATTTAGTTTCTTAGCCTGTGTCCGTACATATTTGTAAAAGTAATTCTAATGGAAGGAATTAAGTTATTGAATGGAAAGGTAAAGATACCAAAATTTTTAAAGACTGACAATCACAGCCATATGAAATTCTAAGCTGTATTTGTAATACTGTTTTTGTTAAATTAATAAAAAAATATAAATTCGGATAAACTTTGAAGGAAAAACAAATGCAAATTTAAAAAGTTTTCGAAACCACAAAGATGGGCCTATAATCACAAATAATGGGTGAAAATTTGTTGAAAATTGAAATTCCAAAGTAATTAAATTTTATGCTTCACACCACAATACGAAGAAGCAGAGTGTTAGTTCTGTAGATACAAAGATCTTCAGGACAAATAATGGATCCAGTATTACCAGTAAATAATGTATATAAGGAACTTTTAAGTTAGTTGGTTTTTCTGTTGGAATATTTAGTTTTATTTTAGTAGAACTAATTTTAATTCATATATTTGTGCAATGGAATATTCATTAGTTTCAACAAAATTGATTTATTGTGTTAAAATGACTTATGTTGTAATAGTTAACTCACATTTTGTATATTGTGTATATTTGCATGCAGCGATTATGAAGTCCTTAAAAAATATTTAAAGGTCCTTAAAAATAGCCTGAAGGTCTTTAAGAACTCCTTAATTTCCATTTTCAATAAAGAGTATGAACCCTGATATTGGTACCCATTTTTAAACAAGCATGAACTCAGTTATACCATTGAAAGATCAAATCTTTTGCTAGTTTGCTTGGTAAATGAAAAGAAACCAAGCAAAAGTTGGGTGTTTCAACTTTAGGTTGGCTACTGAACAGAAAAATTTCTATGAACTATGCCTGAGTGAGGATGGCAGGGATTTCAGGAATGAAGTCCGCTAACCACAAAGTTCTAGTGCTGCTCATCACCTGCTCTGATTTTGGAAATGCTGCATGTGTACTGTAAATGTGACAGTTTTTCATCTTTCTATTATTTAACTAAGTTTTACATTACAAATTACCACCTACAGATAAATCTTTAGTTAATCAGAGTATTGTGTTCATTCTCATCTTTAAGCTGCACTTGAGTCATTTAAAAAAAGGAGAAATGAACTACATCCATAGTAGTAGAATGTAGGCGTATGCGGATAGTTTCCAAATTATAAGCGGATTGTGCAGATAGTTTTTGCTTGTATATTAAAATAAAAAATAATTAGAGCAATTAAAACACTTACTCAAGGCTTTACTGATATTAATATACTTAAACTATTTTAACTTTAAGAACTTTAAATTATTTTTCACATTTTCTATGATCTTTTGTTTTTACAGAAGTTTCTGGCCTCTGATTTTATCAAGGCCTGTTCTCGATCTATAGGATCTGCATCAAAAGTTTTGTTTACACTAAAAGAATTTAAGTTTTATTGGCAGGTTCCTCTGCAGCTGCCAGATATTGAATTCAAATATTTTTCTTACATGTTTTGTAAGTCTTCTACTTTAGAATTTTGTTGTTTAAAATGCTATTTATAATTTTTGAAGGTTCATTAATGGAACTGTTTTGCTGGGTATCAAAACTATAATTGCATTTTTGAACTTACCGTTATGTTGGTGAAGTTCGATTAACACTTACCACACGTGGATCTTGGCTTTCGTATATCGGTTATGTAGATGCGGCATTGGGGTTTTTTCATTCAGTTTCGGGTCCTCCCATGCCACATCTACATAACAGAAATACGAAATGCGGTAAGTGTTAATCGAACTTCACCAACATAACGGTAAGTTCAAAAATGCAATTGCATTAACGCACGTCAAAAAAAAATTGACCTCCAATATCGGAAGTAATTAAAACTATAATTAGTCGCTAGTTTTTTTTATGAGGTTCATTAACCAATATTTTAATATTTTGCCATAAAGATCCATTTCACACACATTGCTGCACATTCGATTACACGGTGTGTGTACTTATGTTGTTCTCATTGGAATCTGTAATGTTCTAATAATAATATATTCTTTTATTAATTTCTTTAATTATCAAATTCTATTGTTATTGTGTTTCGCTCTTCACCGATTTGTAGCAAGTTTTCTGTTTCAATCGTGTATGCAGATACATTTTCTTTTTAAATACAACTCTGACTACATCTATGAAGGAGCCCATTTAGTATCCTGCGTGAATGTTCTTCACGAACACCAACACATGGCATTGCAGTATTGATGTTTGTATCGGTGTTTCCAACATGGTTTTTTCATTTTGCCATTCATTGTGACTGGGTATGTGAAAATGAAGTTATGTAAAATTCCTTATGAGAATGAACCTTTTTGATCACTTTCCATCCATATCAATCTAGCAAGTTATCAACAGGGGGTAAAAATGCCTCTGAGTAGAACATTGCAATAGTTAACTGACATGTCAGGGCTTGAAAAATACCTGAAAAGTTACATGCTCAGCTGGGCTAGTGCAGAAATTGTTTACTTGCCACATAGTAAAAAAGCTGGATGCTCAGGAAAATTTATCTTTTAAAATAAAAAAATCAGAACCCTCATTTTTTTTAAGTTAAAAACTAGGGACATTTTTTACATGTTTTGCATTCCTGTTTTTAGGGTATGTATTCAAAATGTTCCATGCACAAAAGCATGTATGTCAAGTTTTAAAATGATGCTGAAGTTGTTATGAAATAGTATGCATACATGAGATTCTTTCGCGAATTCGCGAAATTCCGCTGTTTTCGTCATTCTCCAGATCGATGCAAAACTGAAGATAAATTTTGAGGGAAATAGTAGGAGGAGAGGTTAGTTTCCCGTCAGGGGACGATATTTCATCTTTCGAAACTTTCGAAAATGGAAGTTAAGCAGAGTGAAGGTTTTTCCCGTAATCGTAATTTCCTGTTCTTGCAATGCTCCTTCTGCCGAATTTTGTTGTTAATTATCATTTTATCCCAAAAATATTTGTATTTCAGCTTGAAAATGGAGGAAAATTTTCCGAAAACGGTAGTTAGACGGCACAAAAACTTTTCTGTCACCTTCTGGCATGAGATTTTCCCATTTATGTTGTTCTCGAGATCGATGCATTATTGAATACAATTTCAGAGGGGGTAGTTTTCCGTCAGAGGACGGAGTTACAACTTTTGAAGTCGGACGCCAGGCGGAGCGAAGATTTCGCCGGCAATCGTTATTTTTTCCCAGTGATGTTCTCTCTCTCCTGCGTTGTTGTTAAATGTTAGTAATTTTTGTATTTTATGCAGTGAAGTGCTCCAGTTTAATATTTACATAAATAAATTAATGTTAAGAATTCTGTCTTGTCTGTCTTGCTCGTGCTGCATTTTATTAACGCTGTTTCACAGAGCATTCTGATTTTTTACCCAGTTAAAAAATTCAGCTTTTTCTTTTCTTCATCAGTCTCATGTATGAGTATGATGGTGAAATTAATATTTTAGAAATTTAGTAATTCTGCCATGCTTCTTTCGTTGAAGTTTTCGCCCTTTGTCACTAAACGCCAGATGCTGGTTCCATCGCTGAAGTATGCATCCAGTCGCTGACTATAAACATTTGGAGTAAAACTGCATATGGTTTTAATTTTAGAACCTAGAGCATAATAACTAAAAAAGTGTTTTTTTTCTGTCATTGGCACTCTGTTACAATAATACAACTTCCAGTAATCAGCAGTGAAATGAAACACAGCATGCAATGACTATTTTTTCTTATAGTAGAAAATTCTATGAAACACTGCATGCAACGACTGTATTTTTTTCTTGTAGTAGAAAATTCTATACCAAACTTTATTTTTAAATTTAGTTGCCTGGACCGAACCCTTAGAAAATCAATTATATACTTACTTGCATGCAGGGCCGGACTGGGGAGAAAAATCAGTCCTGGCATTTTTAATTACGGCAGCCCACTTTTGATTTCATATAGCTTTGGGTGAAAAGCGAAAAGTATTCACCACCCATCCATCCAATTTAGCAAACTGATCACCAAACTGGAAACATTTTTCATATCAATAAAACTTTCTTTATTTCTGGCATTTGCTATGTCTTGCAGAGCAGCTCCAGTAAGACCAACATCTCGACAGAGCTGCACTGGACAAAGTAAGATATGCTGAAATACATTTTATAAATAATAATGGAGATGTTAATTTCTCGAGGTACGTGGAGACATATAAGAACAGATAGCATTGAGAATTTTTGGCTGCTATGGCGTAATGGTAACGTACTTGACATGCAACTAGGAGTTCCACAGTTTGATTCCAGGTGGCGATTGAAAAACAATTTTTTAAATGCTCTGTGCTAACAAACTTGGAAGAGTGAAGCCGTCATCATCTGTTCTTACTGCATTTTATATATGTGTTTTGGTCACAAGGGATTTCAGTTGTTCTAATGAAGTATGATAGGTTACATGCACACTGCACAGGGATGCTAAAAATGGCCAAATAACATTCAGAAAAAGAGATTCTAAATTAAAAATTTACTGTTTATGTTGGTATTTCCTGGAGAAGTGCCTCTACACCTAATTACATGTGATAATGCAGCAACAAAACTGAAGGACTGTCAAATCATGGAATTAGAAATACCATACTGTAAGGGCTAAGATTATAACTTAAAATAACAAAAGAATATGTACTGGTTGCAACCTCTAACAGTTAATATATTACATATTTGTTCCCAAAATTGGAACAGACTTTCGTAGTTTTTCTGTACATGGTTACTAAACTTTTTAGAGATATTAATGAATCCTTCTGGGAAAATTCAAGAAAGGTTGAATTTTTCTGCTTCCCTGGGTATGCTTTGTTGTGGTCAGTAATTTTTTTACAGTATCACATAAGAGAATCTGATAACTACGATGCACTGAAAAATTATGAGGATAATCTTCATGTTGATCTGGTCTGTTCGTACAAGTATATAAAATAAAAATGATACATGAATTGTTAATGTGTAAACATGAATGTAAACAAATGTGTTACTTAAATAACAGAAACTAATTGCTTGTCACTGTAAATTTATATCTTATAACAGATGAGCATATTTTGGGATACCTATATATATGTGTGCATCTCTTTAATCTACTTACCCAGTCACAAAAGTAAAAGTTTCTTTAACAATCCACTTTTCTGACTAAGTCTGTGAATCACCTTTTTGGGCTCAATACTGTTTAAAACGTCCCTCTCAGATTTCATAAGCATTAATGAATCCAACTTCTCCTGTGAAAGAGTTGATCTTAAATTTGGCTTCATGAATTTAAGTTTTGAAAACAATCTTTCACATGCTACTTGTGAGCATGACAGTGTTAATAATGCCTTGTATGCCAGAAATAACTATTTATATGCTTGCGCATAGAGGTTAAATTTCTTAAGCACATTGTAGCAACAAACATTACATTCTTTGCACTTCTGTCCATCATGATGCCTGATGGAACTTTGATGCTCTTCATCACAGTCATATTCAGAAATGATAAGATCAAGGTTTTGAGATGTCTGATTTAGCTTTTCTTCCTTTTTCAAATTCATCTTGGAGTGACAGTCTCAGTTTTGGTAATTTGCTTGCAAAATCCTTCAATTCAGCTTTCAGTTCACTTTTATCAAAGTCTGAGTATATTTTATTTAAAACACAGCTGAGTTTTTCCAGTGCAGTTTCTGGAACAGTTTCTTTAAGTTGGGAAAAATTTCGTGGGTCTAAGCAGCTGATATCAGCTGCAAGGCACCATGCTCTCGGAAGCAATCACCAAGACTCTGAACTGCCACATCAAGAACATTGTTATACACATTTATGCGGTAACGATCTTGTGCATTACTAATGGGTTCATCATATGTAGTTTCAGAAAGAGTTCTTTTTTCCTTCGAACCCTACTTTCTGGTAGTTCTGGAAGAATCTCCACGTCGATCTCCTGTTCTTCAAATTTCTTATTTGCCCAAAGAACAAACTCATCAGCAGTTTTCTTCATGCTTAAGAAATCACACTGAATATCCTTTAACTTAATAAGGGTACAGTCCACCATGCGCTGGGCTTGGAGAACATCCATTCCCTTAGTTTGCAGATAATTTGACAGGGGCGTTGTTGATTCAAAAATACGAAGGTACAGGTGTGCGGTGAGAATTGTTGAATACTTGCACAGTGTTTCTTGAAAGCTTCTTGCCATGAACCTCGTTTCAGAATTAAACTTCTCAGATGATACTATTTTATGCATTGTCACTATTAAATCAACATACATTGACTGAGTGGAATCACCATATATGCCAAAAACTGACTTTAAACATCTATCTTTGGCCCACCACCTTGTTTTTCCGATAGATATTAATCGACTGTTACTTGATCCTATTGTGCTCTGCCATGTATCTATTCGCAAATAAGAATCACTGAAGAAAGTAGCACAAGAATTTAATGTTCCAAACAAAGTCAGAGACTCCGGGCATGACTGTGTTGCATCGGTCATAACTAGGTTTAAGACATGCGCATAGCACCAGACATGTATTTGTCCTGGAGAAGCAGCAGATAACCAAGATGTGAAGCCTTTGTACTCTCCTTGCATATTTCGTGCACCATCTGTTGCATTGCCTATGCATTTTTTTATGTCAATACCAAGAGAAAGCATCTCTGATTTCAGTAGTTCACACATGTTGAACCCTGTTTCAGATTTGCAGTTTACTACACTTACTAGACGTTCTTCAACTTTATCATTAACATATCTAACAATGATTGAACACTGTTTCCTTACAGAGATGTCTTGTGTTGTATCAAGCTGAACAGAAAATATATCAGCATTACGAATTTCATCTGCTATTTTTTCTTTCATTAAGGATCCTATAATATCAATAATATAGCCAACAGTTGTTTTAGAAATAAAAGTGACTTTACTTCCACGTCCACGTTTCAGAACATTTTCATCAAATTCATCTTTAGCTGATTGAATAACTTTATCCAAATGCACTTTTAGAGTGGCATCAAATTTTGAATGCAACTTTAACAATTAAATAAAGTTTCCATGATCCATATTATCATCTTCCAACATGGCAGCACTTTCATTTTTTTCACGAAATGGAAGACCTCGTTTGCCAATAAAATTTACAATTTCTACAATTCTTTCTAATATTTTCTTCCTCTCCAAAATTTCTGTCTCACGTTTGGATAACATTTTTGTAAACAAAGTTTTCACATCACCACCATGGCAACTTATCAAATGTGCTTCGGCACATGCAAAGTGTTGTTTGCTAGTTTCATGTTCAAGAATGTGTTGCATTGCATGACGCCAATCTGTCATACCATGAACAAAAATGTTGAGATTATATCCGTTTCCATATGCTAAGCAAACAACAAAATAATGCCTTTTTTTTTCTGAATAAGACAGCCACTGTATAGGCATACCACTCTTTTGCATAAAAAAATTTGTGGTAACAGGCTAGGAGGAAATATCTGGAGACAAGGGTGAAACTTGAAAAAAGAGTCAATTGTAATTTTACTAACCTCAAGAGGAAGAAAAAAATCATTATTAGCAATGTCCTCATCTTGCAGTTTTGAAAAACATTCATTAAAATGAACACCAGTTCCTCGCATCCCCATCATGTGAAAGCACGTCACAAACACAAACTGTTGCTTCAGCAAATCAATGTCCTTTTTCTGGATAGTTTCGCACTTCATTCCTAACAGAAATTACTTTTGTTTCGGAAGCAGAACAGCTTTATCTATCTCCCTTTGTTCTGTCAAACTAAATGTTTTAGTTCTCTTCTGGGCATTAAATATATCACCTAAATTTTGAGTTGATGAAGCGTCTTGTTCACGAAGCTTCACTTTCCTTTCCTTTTCTTTTCTTGACCACCCTTGCACTTCCGCCTTTTGGAGTAATCCATTTCAAAAAAATTTTAACCTTCAAAATCTCAACTCACTAAAAAAAATTTCATTGTGATGTGTGCAAATAATTTTAATACCTTCAAAAAATTGTACAGATATTTGTCACTTAAGTGCATCACTAATAAATTTGATGTCAAGAATAGTATAGCTTTTATAGATCTGAAGTGTTCAAGGGGATGTACATGGCAGGTATAGATGTTACTTCTGTATACACTAATACTTCCATGCCTGAGGCTATTGAGATTATAATTGAAAAACTAACGGAAAGGAATAAGTTGCAGTTAAATCAAATTAAAAAAATTACCAATATTTTAGTATATATTTCCAAAGATAATTTGTCCAGGTATGGTGGAATAACATACAGACAAAAAACCTGGTGGTCCAGTGGGTTCACCATTGTCATCATTATTTGCTGAAATAATTTAGCAGATATTGAAGAAAGAGTTATTGAAAAGTTAACACAAAAAAAAAAACCATACTGTATTGTCCATATGTAGATGATATATTCATCATATCTAAAATAAAAGAAAATGAATTAAGGGTTTTGACTGAAAGATATACTGAAATGTATCCATCCCTAAACTGGACATTAGAAGTAAAACATAACTCAATTCCATTTTTAGATGTTCAAGTAATGAAAGTTGATAAGTAATTAAAATATAAAGGATGTAGAAAGCCTTCTTTTGTTCCCATTATAGTGATTCTATATGACTCATACTATCCCAAGGTACATACGGTTAATACATACATATCACTAAGCTGTTCTCTGAGATTCGGAGGTTAGCTCCAAAAAAAAAAAAAAAAACACAAACTACCAGATATGTTTACTTACTGTTGTCATATCAAACTTCTCCATTTACAGCGATCTTGACATACAACTCGGGCTTCGCTGATATCCATTACACGCCGTACACCAGATCTTTTATACTTCCTACTCATAATATTTTTCTCATGCAGATACTCCTGAATCTGATCCACCCATGTCTTCCTTGGCCTTCATCTACCTTTCCTTCCTGCCACTTGGGCTGAAAATATTTTCTTAGTAAGCATCTCATCACTCATTCTTTCAACATAGCCAAACCACCGAAGCATATTAGTTTCCACCTTGCTAACAACATTTTGCATCACATCACACAACTGCAACACATCTCCATTCCTCACATAATCAGACCGTGTCTTGCCACAAACCCACCGTAAATAACACATTTCTGCAGCACACAAACAACTTCTATGTTTCTTCTGTAGTACCCAGGTTTCACTATCATACATCAGAGTAGGAACAATTACACTTTCATACACACGATGTGGGACTCTCTAGAAAACCCATAGAAAATCCTGTGAAAACTTTCCAGAGCAGCTATGACTTTCAATGAAGAATTCACTCGCCTACTAATTTCACCATCCAATTTGTTCTCTCTGTCAAACATGCTTCCTAAATATACAAACTCACTCACCTGGTCAATCACAGTGCCATTTATACTTACATTATATTCAGTGCTACAAGTTCCTATTTCAAAGACCATAACTTTGGTTTTTCCCTTATTATTACTCAGTTTGAATTTCATGCAAACTTCGTAAATCTGGGACAACATATCCTGCAAATCGCTTTTGCTCTCTGCCAACAGGACAGTGTCATCAGCATACAGCAATCTGCACACACGGATATCACCAAGACATAAACCAGCATCATCTGTTTTGGCATCGTGCATGCACGCACCCATAAATATATTAAACAGCCATGGTGACATTACACAGCCATGGGGACATTACACAGCCATGTCTGACTCCTGCACCAATAGAAAACCATTTTGATGAAACACCATTTACTCATACACAAGCTCTACTGCCAGCATACATGGCATTTACACTATTAAGTAGATTCCCAGTAATACCATATTCATTCAATACCTTCATCAAAAGTGTCCTATTTACTCGGTCGTAAGCTTTCTCTAAATCTATGAAGGCAGCAAAAACTTTCTTACCAACAGCCAGATACTTTTCAATCATCATGCGTAATGCAGAAATTTGGTTAATGCAGCCTTTACCAGGCATAAAGCCACTCTGAACATCCTACACTTTCTCTGATGTAAGACCCCGTACTTTTTCAATAACAACTTTACTAAACGCTTTCCCTGGCACACTATGTAGACTAATACCGCAATAGTTCTTGCATTCCGTCCGATCACCTTTTGTCTTATACAGGGGAACAATAATAGCATCCTTCCAATCCTGAGGGACCATTCCTAACTCCCAGCACAACTGGCAAGTCTCAGTTAACCAGTCAATTACAGAGTCACCACCATATTTCAACATCTCGGCAGTTATGCCATCAACTCCCGGAGCCTTACCAATCTGAAGAGATTTTAGAGCTTTACACACTTTTTCTCTTGAGATCCCTCCTGTGTTTCCACCCTTCCCTGTGACATCATCTGCTTCTGCCTCTTAATCACCTTTGCTTTCCTGATCTAATAACTCACAGAAGTATTCACCCCATCTTTCACTTAATTCATTGGGCTCCCATATCATTTCCCCAATCTTATTCTTCACACAACTTACAACTTTGTTTCCCCTATTTTTCCTGAGTTGCATGTACTTCGAGAAAGACTTCCTATCTTTTCAAAAAGCCGATTCATGCCTTTCCACCTTCTCCTTCCTATCTTTTGCCTTACTCTGGCGAACCAGCTTAGCAGCTTCACGCTTCTTACGGCGATATTCATCCACAGAAACTCTACCTTGCAACATCCCCAAATAGGCTTTCTTCTTTCTCTTTACTGCCTCTTCAATCTCACTGTTCCACCAAGTATCACTTCTATTGTTACCCACTATTGCGGTGCCACAGACCTTACATAAGGTTAACAGTTTGTATAATCTGATAAAAAGAGCTTTTACTCACTCTGGTAGTAAAAAGTTTTGCAGACAAGAAATACAAATGATAAGAGATATAATGGACATAATTTTATTCAAAGGAATTAAAGATGTATTTGTAAAAAAAAAAAAAAAAAATCAGGAATCGAAAGGCATGCTGTACATGAGTTCCTTTCCTTTTTTGGGAAATGTCAATCAGAAAATTAATAATGTGGTTAAAAAATTTAATAGAGGACTAGGACAATCTGTGAATGCCATAACCAATTTAATAGTTAACAGAAAAGACAAAAGGCCTATGTTAGATCAAGCAGGTGTATACAAAATTCCCATTGGCTTAAAGGACAGTCAATCTAATAATTTTCCAAAAAAAAAAAAAAAAAAATGTACATTGGTAGCAGAAGGAACAGATTTTAAAAAGTGGCTGAATCAACATCTAGTTAATTGGAAGAAAAAATAAAAGACGGCATTAGTACAAAATTGTTTGGAACAACAGAAAAGTCTGCAATTTGAAGGTATTAAAATTATTAGCACAAGTAATGAAATGGAATTGAGTTATTCCGAGAAAGGCAGTTGCTATTGAAAAGTGGAGAAACGTTTCATGTAACATCCATGAACCACATCACATTCCTGAACCTCGGACAGCATTAATTAAAAAGGGGGCAAAATATAAAAAATGTATCAAAAAGAAGTAAAATTGTCTTACCTACCTGTTCATAGAGGGCAGCATAGTGTTTCTGCCAGAGATGTTTTCATGACATCATCGCACGATCTCCAGTGTGTGAGGAGAACCCTGCATCTTTCAGTACTTCAGTGCCGGGTGTTGCTGTCAGTGGCGAAAGGGTTGCGAGGCTCGATCTCCGAAGATGCGTGTTAAACACACAAAAAGCTTAAGATTATTTGTATATGTGTTCAAAGAAGAATTTAGCAAGTTAATTATGTATATAGTGTAGATAACCTATGGCTTTTAATATGTTAATATTTTAGTTAATTGGTTATGTATTTTTAAATCAATTTTAATTAGTAATGAAATGTTAATCTTGTTAATGTAAATGTTTAGGTTTTTAGTTTTAAGGTTAAATAATTATAATTTATAGTATTTTTAGAATAGTGGGTTACAATAGATAATTATGATAAAAACAGCAAGCTACATTTGCTTGAATGCCCCTTCGGAGTAGGCCACAGCTCAAGATAATGTGAAAAAGTCGCCTAAGCTTTTAAGGTACATGAATTTATATTTTTACTCTACGATATCTGTGCTATATGACTTGCTGGTATTATTGGAAGGCAAAGCTGTGATGTCTGACAGAACACACAAGGAACGCTTATAGCAAAGTTAATCCGTTTATTTTCATGGTGTAAATTTGTATACAGATTCACCAAGCTTTCACACTCCACTGGGAGGCTTTTTCAGGGCAACATAGACATAAAATGGAGTGTGAAAGCGTGGCGAATCCATACAAATTTACACCATGAAAATAAACGGATTTGCTCTGCTATAAGTGTTCCTTGTGTATTCACGACCTGGTGTATTTAAAAAGGAGTCTGACAGAACATTTGAATTCCTTATTAATAACAAAAGATGCATTGTTGAAGCATTATGAAAACAGTCCATATCTTGTATGTAAGAAGGCCAATGGTCTATCTCACTCACCACATCGCACAGAAGGGTCTGACAACATCCCCCCCCCCATCAAGGGCCTGTGTTCTCTTCAATGGTGAGTTGTGGTACACCCTAAACATGGATTCTTGAAGTGTCTACATTTGGGGGGGGGGAATCTTCCCTCTAACATAAGGGAAATTGACCACTACTGTAGTGGAGGACTCCTGGTTTGGGCTGGCATCATGTTGGATGGATGCATGCTATTTCCAGGAGGCATCCTGACTGCTGCATGCTACATGGATAATATCCTAGAACCTCATCTACAGTTCTTTAGGGGAGCTGTTGCCCACCAGGTCCTTTTTAAAGATAATAACGCTCATTCTCCACAGGGCTCGGCTAGTTGGATATTCACAAGATGGAGTGGGCCACACAATCTCCAGACCTGAACCTGATAGAGCCTGTCTGGAATGCCCAGGGAACAGCAATTGCAAGCCAGCAGCTTCCTCCCAGAATGTACCTTAGTGGAGAAGTGGCACTTATTGCCGTAAACTCTCATTCACAGCCTTGTAAACAGCATGAGAGCTTGTTGTGCAAGCGGTATTGCTGATCAGGCTAATAACACTTTCTATTAGCCCCTCAAATTTCATGCCACTTGCTGCATCACTTTTGAACTGTCATGTGCATGTTTCTCCTTCATGCAGTGATGGCATTCCTTTTCTGTTGTGCATTGCTGTGTTATCTTTATATGTATGTCCATACCATCTGTCATTAAGCTCTGTCATGTGGATTTTTTGTTATTCATGATTTTGTGTAGGTCACATTAATTTGGGATACCAGCGTATTACAAAAAAACTTACCACTTGAGCTCAGGATGCATATCAATGTTGACAGATGTATTTAGGTGATAATAACAGATCTGAACAGAGAGAACAAGAAAAAAAGGTTATATGCAATGGAACTAGAAAAGACAAAGTAGTAGCTGAATTAAACAAAACTAAGGTTACTATTTTCTAAAAGACATCCTTTCCCATTTGCTTAATTTGTAACAGATTGGTTTTAATATTCCCTTATTGCTTGTAATATTCCTTAGCTTTCAGCAATTCCAAAGAAAAGTAATAATGTGCATTTTTGGTAATTTACCAG
The DNA here is from genome assembly GCA_039090855.1 of Macrothele yani. NCBI lineage: Eukaryota > Metazoa > Arthropoda > Arachnida > Araneae > Macrothelidae > Macrothele > Macrothele yani. The sequence goes on along the minus strand of CM077011.1, from coordinate 87,271,589 downwards.
GTTAAATTTTGTGTAACATAAGAAATGCTACATACATGTAGATTTGGTAATACAGAATTAAAAGTGAATTGTGGCAATATGCATTTTTTCTTACTGACTGCAGTGAACTTTTTATTTATTTACATTTTTTGTGTGCTCAATGACTGCTATGAGATTTAGAACTTATCTTTCAAAGTATTTTTTTATCCTTCACATTTGGGGACTAGGATTCAAACAAAATAGGGCAGTCTGCAAAACTGTTAATTGTGATGTCTGCCAGAGTTCAGTTTGTGACAGTGCAGTTAAGATACAATGCCTTGACTATACATTAAATTTAGGACAAATAATTCTTGCATAGGGTTATAATCCCTGGCATCCCTCTTGTTGATCAAGTGGCCAGGAGTGTGGGTTTCTGGCAAATTGTCCCAGTTGGATGCAATGTGAAGTCCCAAATGAGGTATTGATGGTGTGTTTATTCTATAATTCTAGTTTTCTGTTCCTTTCATAGAACAAGTGGCCTTAAATTAAGGCTAAGTAACTCCTTGTAACCTTAGATGCTCATGAATTTCTTCAAAATTAAAAAAAAAAAGAAAAAAAAATTCAGACCTTGCATGCAAGGCACACTAACTGTGCTTTAAATAAACTCTTGAAAGCAGTCATTTGATGCACTATAACAATGAAAGGCAAGCCATTTGATTAGTTATTTCCTGAAGGAGTTTCTTTTAATTCTTTTGATACTGTGCTTGAAAGTCTTAGTGCGTTGGCAGGATATGAAAGCAACTTAGCACCAACAGTATTGAGAAGCTCTCTGGTGACATAGTGTTTAAAAAAACATGGTACTTAGAGACATTTGGACTTAAATGAGAAAACATTGTTGTGTTATTTGATTTCACTGTAATAAGCAATTTCCAAAAAATATAAGTGTTTCTTTGTTTTTTTCCCCCAAAGATCTGCGGAAATAGCACCAGAGTTCTATTCACAACAATCTAAACTTCTTAAGTTTTAAGTTTTATTGCCTATTACGTTCAGTTGAATTCTTTTTTCTTCTGCATAGTATCTCACAGAGATGAAAGCAATGCAATGCTTGTTAAGACTGAACTAAATGACATACATTCATTACTATATAAATACTTGCTTAAGCATCTTGAGAGGAGACTACTGTTCTGCAGTTTGGCCACAAAGGCATGAAGTTGCATCAAAATGAAGTGAATTTATTTGTGTTCTGTTATATAGCTACTATCAGCATTTCGGTATTTTATATTTTTTTCCAGATGAAAGTATCTTGAATTGTGAGATCAAATATGTAAAATACTGTATGTTCTCACAGGCTATGAAGTTATGAATTTAAATACAAATTAAGTGATTTATCAAAGGGGCCCCACCAGATTATCTGAATGAAACAATAATAGTGGATTGGAAAACAAACTCAACATACACATTTTATATGAAGCATACTGTCTCACAGAAGCACATGTTCCAAGGAACACTGTATTGATCTGTGCATGTGTTTAACTGCAGTATTTTTTAGTACTTCAAGAAATATGCTTCACATAAAATGTGTGGTTGCCTGCAACCAAACATTATTTTGGTATAAGAATAATTCAGTGGGACCTTATTTGGGATTGCCCCCATGCAACCAAGTGTAACTGTTGTCATTGTCACTAGTTCTGATCCTTGAAGGTGTCCCTAGGCCTGCAAATGCCTTTTGTGTAGGGTTCAACAAAAATTCTTTGTTTTGCTAAATAAACGTTATATGTATTCAGATATAGATATGTCATGGCCCCTTTATGTAAAAGTAACTTTTTCTTTTGTAGGAAATAAAAAAGTCAGTGCGCAAGGAAAACATAAAGAGCATGTATGAACAATTTCAAGCTGCATTGGTTTCATATGATGAGGTATGTTTTGGTTCTTTGGTTCACAATAATGAAATTCAAGTGAGTTTAAGTATTATAAATATTTAACGGGAATTATCGACGGTAAATTCATTAAGGTACATTACCTCTCAAATTTTCGATCTATACACTAGAACTCCTGGCGAAGATCTAGTGTATAGATCAGAAATTTGAGAGGTAATGTACCTTAATAAATTTATCCTCGATAATTCCCGTTAAATATTTATAATACTGAAAGTAATATGAGGAAGCCATGAAGTCATTAATTATTAGAAGTGAATGTAATTTTTTTTTTTGATGCAGGTCTCTCTCTCTCTCTCTCTCTCTCTCTCTCTCTCTCTCTCTCTCTCTCTCTCTCTCTCTCTCTCTCTCTCTCTCTCTCTCTCTCTCTCTCTCTCTCTCTCTCTCTCTCTCTCTCTCTCTCTCTCTCTCTCTCTCTCTCTCTCTCTCTCTCTCTCTCTCTCTCTCTCTCTCTCTCTCTCTCTCTCTCTCTCTCTCTCTCTCTCTCTCTCTCTCTCTCTCTCTCTCTCTCTCTCTCTCTCTCTCTCTCTCTCTCTCTCTCTCTCTCTCTCTCTCTTTGAATGTTTTTATTTTCAAAAATGGTTAAGAGCCTAACAAAAGAATAAATATAAATGTATGCTTGCCAGCCATGCATTAACATATTCACCCCCTTGTATCATTTGATTGTCAGATAGATTCCTATGTCTGACATGTCATGCAATGTATGGCAGATAGCAACGCATGTGAAATTTTTGTATTGACTCCTATATCTGACTGGCAGTCCTGTGTTTGTTGAATAGCAATGTATGCAAAACTTTATTTTTCTTAGTAAGTTCAGATCACGGCATTCTCTGTATTCATAGAGAGAAGAAACAAACATTTCTGAAGCTGTATTATTATTATTATTATTTAAATTTCCCATTGTAACATTCTGAACAAACAAGTGCAGATATTAGTTTGGTATTTCTGGTGCAATTTTGTAGCAACAAAGAACTCACTATAACAGGAAAAAGTTTGCATAGCTTTTGTCTGTTGAAAGACAAATTGAGATTTAGGATTGATGTTATATGTAGAAAAGATTCCAGTTGTCACTAGATTCCAGAGATTGAATCAAAGTTATTGCAGTGGGGAAGAATATCCTGAAAGTGCTGCTGCTGGTTACATTACAATGGCCTCCACATATCATGACACAACACCCGGTTGGCTCCAAACCTGCCATACCATTTCCAGCTCACACAAAACTAAATGTTGAAATGGAAAAATCAAATGTGATCTCTCTTGGAAATTTATTTGCTAATTGCTTTGTTTAATACATGTCTGAGCAAATGCACTTTGTGGAAACCACATTACCTGTGATGCAATGCACCCTTTATAAAATATTCAGTAGTAGAGGATGGATACTTACAACAGTGACAGAATTGAATTTTTCTGATTGATATTTGTATAATTGGGAAGAATAGAACATCCTAATCTCCAAATGTAATGAGACTGAGGGTCCTATTTTGATACTCTTGTATTTTCAAAAACAATATTCCAGAATTATTTTGAAAACATCGTGTTATCGATACACGTCAAAGGTAGCAGTATGATTAAGGTACTGATAATTTATTCTCAGTTAATCCCATACTTGAAAGAGTGTATGATAAATTTCCTGCTGTATGTAGGAAATTTTCATATCACCCTAACATTTCTTGCAGAAAAGTAGAGGCAGATTGAACTTTAGGGTTTACAATCCAAGCAAAGTATGAATTTTGATGAGAATGGTATGTGAGTGACATGACAATATGCAAACTCTGGATAGATGTTAAAAGTGGTATGATCCTTCATACTGTATTTAATCTTCTAAAGTCTCATAGAAATAGTATAAATGAGTAATCATTACAGCTTTGTTCATTTGGGTAAACAACTTAATGAAAAAAAAAACCTAGTGGATTTGGGAATAATTCAACAAAATAGGAATCTACCCAGTAAACTAAAATAACATTAAAATAAAAAAATAAAAAAAAAACTTTAGAAAAGCAAGGTTACATTTTACAAAATATACCAGAGGACTTCCTTAATATTAATGAAATGGGTATGTTTTTGTATCATTCTCTCACATCAATAATGCCTCCAACCATTTGGCATCTAAAAAGCCCTCTCCCCTGCATGAGGTCATCCATTTTTCGTGAGTGGCAAAGGGGGAACGGGGGGGGGGTGTTTCGATTGTCGGCCATTAAAAGTGATAGCATCTCACAAAATATGGAGTGTAGTCAATGTAAATTTTGTGAAATAAGGCAGTACTGCCAGAAGTGTGGTGTTTCCTTCCATTCAAGAAAATGCAAAACTAGGTCTTGTATCCTTAAAAAATAATGGCACTGAATTCTCCAGTGTAATGAGCATATTTTTGCATCCTTTCCAACACAAAGAATTTTTCATAGCAAGCTTATAGAATAGGAGAAAAATCAGCAAAAAAGAAAATTCATTTACTCCTGCAGGGGGAAAATTGTGCACTGTTTAAAATACCCAACATGTTGTTCATAGGAAATGAATGGTACCAGTAACAAAAAGAATTTTTTCAACTGGATTTCTGTAATCTATAAAAAATGAGCAGGTGGAAATAGCTTTTTATGCCCACCAGCAACAGAGATGTGCATTACAAAAATAAATAAATAAATATTGCATATTGCACACAAAATATTCCTCAAAATGGAAAATATCTGAAGCAAAGGAAATTTTTCAAATAAAACAATTAGAAGCAAAAGTATGGGAGAAAACTCAATTTAATTGAGTGTTCTCCAGTGAGGAAACTGCATTATATGAAGAAAAAAAGAGGGGGGGGGGGGGTGGAGGTGCGAAATGTTCTTCATAGTTAAGGGTATTGTACTCAGGAAGGATGTTTTCAATCATATATGTAGAATTGATAAAAACTTGCAAATAAAAATGTGCACTAACTCCCTGGCATTAGAATTATGCATTAAGAGAAAGCAGGAAACATGCAAAATGTTCTTTGTAGTGGGAACTATGTGATGGAAAAGGGACTTTTCAAATACAGCTTTTAGAAGCAGAAATGGGAAAATAAAGCTTACACATATATGCCACTTAGGAGGAAAATTGCATTGTTTAAGGTACTATATGCCACTTGTTACATTACAAAAGGCATAACAGTACAATTTTTTTCAGCTAGACTTTTGCAAGTAATGATACAATTAGAAAACAGAAATGCACACTTATACCCCCTAGCAGCAAACTGTACATTATAAAACAATTGCAAATGCATCAAAAACATTCTATGCAGTGAATGGTATCCAACAAAAACGAATTTTTCAAATCAAAATTTTAGAAGAAAGAATATCAAGAAAATAACAAGTGGCATAACAGTACATGACGAATTTTCTTCAGCTAGATTTTGGGAAATGGAGATGCAATTAGAAAACACAAATGCACACTTATGCTCTCTAGCAGCAAACTGTACATTATACAAAAAATTGCAAATGCATGAAAATCGTTCAATGCTGTAAATGGTATCCAATGAAAATGAATTTCAAATCAAAATTTTAGAAGAAAGAATATGGAGAAAAATAAAATTTACATCTTCCCATTGCAGGGAACGTGGTCGGTGATCTTAGTGAGAGATGGGTTTGCCTCCATGGGGCGCTACGTCAGACGACAATGGTACACACAACAGCAACAAGGGCCTCTATGAATCTTGGAAACTGACCCAATTTTAAGCTTCAGTATAATTAGTGTTGAGGTACCAGCTAGTTCTGTGTGACATTGGCCAAAAGACCCCAACTCACTGGGTTTTGTTCCAGAATCCATAGTTGGAATGACAAACTGGAACTGTCAGCTGTGGGCTAATCCCCCACACTGGTGTACTTTCCTGATTAAAAAGACACAAAGCAATACTTTAACGGACTCTAGTGTGGGGGACTTACCACACTTGAGAAGAATGGTCCACCACAGAAACAATATGGAAATGGCAAACGGTGTATGAGAAAGAGATTCCGGCTAAGTGAGTGTAAGATTAGTGTATGGAATACTATAGTCCCTGCACACATAACCTGATAACAGGAGATACGCTACGGCGACCTATTCGCACACACTGCACAAGTATCTCTATGCCACTTCAAAGAGCAAAATGCCATATTCGGCAGTTTATCACAAAAAGAAAAGGGGAGGGGTACTTGTTTAGTGGGGGGGGGGGGGTACATTTTCACAGTTTTATTAACATTTTGAGCTAATTTGCTCATGTTAAAGTACACCAAATTAAATTTTCAAATTGTCTTACCTTGCACTTGTTACAGAGGTTCATTTCTGGTAAGGCTACCATAATCGTCACTGTAAGGTTCAGTATCGTCTGATGAATCTCCTATTGTAAACTGTACAGCTTCAATTGTGCTTTCTGCAATTCCATCCAACATCCACATTTTTTTTTCTTCCTGTATTACGTGTTCAACACACTTAATCCAAGAAGAAGCTGATACTTTCTCGATACCTTCGTTGGTAAGTTTCATAACTTCGTCCATTTTGAAAGTGTGATTCTCCACAGAAACATATCCCTTTACCTGGCTCCACATAAGTTCAGTGGGATTTAACTTGCAATGATATGGAGGCAGGCGGAGAACTATATGTCCATGTGGAGCCACAATTTGGTCAATTCTGTAAGCTTCATAAACTGATTTGTTATCTGTCACAAGTTCCAAAAGTTCCTCTTTAAGCATGTCAGAATTCCAGTATATATTTTTCTCAGTCAACCATGCTTGTATGTAGCCCTTTTTTGTTGCACTGGTTGGAATCTGCTCCATGTGCACAGAGTTATATGAAGCATTTTCCATAACAATTATGCTTCTTGGCTGGAGTTGAGGGAGAAGTCTTTTCACAGACCACTCTTCATAATGTTGACCATTCATTTCTCCATGGTAATCATCTACATTTTTTTCGCCTTAAAAATTTCAGCAAATCCTGTAACGAAACAGTCTTCATTCCCAGCATGAATTATAATTAATCTCAAATTTTTGCCTGCTGGAGCTTTCAATCCCGATGATAAACCACTTAAAAATGCCTGTTTGTGGGATTTTATAGTTGAATCTTGCCATACATGTTTTTTAGTATGCCCAATATTCACCCACGTTTCATTAGTGTAGCAGGGATCGCATTTCTCCTAAAATTCCTAATATTTTGTGACCCTCCTTAAATTCCTAAAATTATAACTAAAATTTGCTATTCTTCCTAAAATTTTTGTAAGCTTATTTATTAAAAATATAACCGTTATTAACGCCAATACATTTACCATTACAGTAAGGTAAGAAGACCTGTTATTGTAGAAACACAGCCTATATGGTGTGCTGCTGAAGGGAGGGAAAATGACCCCATCGAGATGCACTTGCTTCGGGGCGGGCGATCCACTTTTGTGCCTTCGGACAGTTTTCGAGAGTAACAAGAGATCTAAGGGAAAAGGGGAGGGGTCATTTTCACCCCTGGTTTGCGCTTTGCAGACGAACTCAGTGGCACGCAGAAGATCATACTTTATTTTTGAACATGCCTCGTGGAACCTCCTCTTTCTGCTGATGTTTTGTTATTGTAAACCGCAGGTGGGTGGAAGCAAAGAGGAAACACGTGGTCTCCTTCCGTAACCTCCGGTAATGACGATGGGATGGTAGCTGAGTGTTATCGTGGCAGGCAGTAGTAGAGCACGTGATCATTAACCTTCGATCGTGCGTCGGCGACAGCGACCTTTGATACGCAATATATCTGGGCTCCGACTCGCTTTGACTGAACTTGCGTGAGATGCGTATGATAGTTTCTGGTTTTGCGTCTTTTATGGTGTTCTCTGTGCTGTGTGCAGGTTCAGTTCTCTAGTGGTGACCTGCTTTTTTTTTTTTTTTTTCTATCTTCTGACATCCTCGCAGCCAAACTTCGGGAAGTTGTCTGGTTTTGCAATACTGGAACGTGTTTTTGTACTTCCCTTTCATTTTCTGGTTAGTAATACAAGTGTTTAAGATGCCTAAATCCAAAACGAAATTTCAAGATGCGTGGCTCGCCAAAGAATTGGACGGAGTGAAGTTGAAAGAATGGTGTTCTGCAACTGAAACAATATTTTCTGCTAAGTGTATATTGTGTTCAGAAATTTTCAATATTTCTAATAGTGGCTTTTCACAAGTAAAAGCGCATCATAAAGGAAAAAAAAAACATTTGCAGAAATTTCAAAGTAAATTTCAAAATAAGTCCATCCTAGCCTTTGGAGGACAGGATGCCGCCCCGGTGGCGCAGTGGTCTAAGGCGTTGGCCTCTGATCATTCGTCCGAAGGGGTCCGGGTTCGAATCCCGGTGAGGCATGGATGTTGTGTTTGTCTTACGGCACTGGCTCTCTCCCTTCCCTGGAACCAGTGACTCTAAATTAGGGACGGGCGACTGCTTATAGCCCATTGAGTTGCTCACGGTGGTCGTTAAACCTCCAATCAAAAAAAAAAAAAAAAAAAAGGACAGGATCTTCAGCCCAAAACAAATATTAGTGAAGTACTGAGTCATGATTTACAGTTGGCTAAAGCCGAAGCATTATGGGCCATGAAAGTTGCTAAGGACAATATGTCTTTTGTTTCATGCACTGAAACAGTTGAATTTTTCAAAGAAATGTTTCCTGATTCTGCTATTGCAGCCAAAATGCAACTTAAAGAAAAAAAGTTGCTTATGTGATATCACATGGATTGTCAAAATATTTTGAAGAAGATTTGAAAAAAGACATTGCATCTAGTAGCCCAGGAAAGGTTACTATAGCATTTGATGAAACTACAAATGCACAAGTCAAACGGCAGTTGGATGTGTATCTCAGGTACTGGTCTTCAGAAAAAATTCAGTTTCTTGCCGATACCTAACAAGCGTTTTTCTGGGTCATGCAACAGCAGATATTTTGCTAAAAGAAATTCTTGATGTGTTATCATCCTTCAATATTTTGTTGAACAGAATTATTTGTGTATCCATGGACAGCCTAAATGTAAATAAGTGTTTTTACGCAAATTCAATGAAGTTGTAAAACAAGAAACAGCCCAGAAATCTTTGGAACTAGGTTTTTGCAACCTGCGTGTTGTTAGTAATGCATTTAAAATTTTTTTGACAAGCTTAAATATAGATTTTGACGAATTTGCTACTGATATGCATTACTTTTTAAAGAGTAGTGCTGCAAGACGAGAGGATTATAAATCGGTCGAGGATATAACATTGGCCACAGCCAAATTTGTTTTGCGTCATGTCAGCAACAGATGGTTAACCGTTGGTTCTGTAGCCCAGAGGCTCTTGGATCAATGGCTAAATATTACAGAATATTTTTTAAACTTCTTGCCATCTCAAAAAATATTTGAAAAACAACTACGCAATTCAGCAAGGTATAAAAGAATTCACTGTTTCCTGAAAAATGAGCTAACTCCTTGCTATTTAGCATTAATTTCATTTTCACACCAAAATTTTGAAAAGTTTTCATTATGTTATCAGAGTGAAGAACCAAAAATACACCACTTATATTCTGATTTAAATACTTTAATGAGGAATGTTATGGCTCAGTTTATCCAAGATGATGTTATTGAAGGGAAATTTGGAGAAGATCTAAAGAATGTAGATTTTGAAAACAAAAATTCATGGAAAAAACTAGGGGAGTTAGAAATTGGTATGAAGACAAAAAATCTCCTCAGGAATGTTCAGGAGATAAGGCAGAAATTATTTCTCTTAGATGTAAGATCATCACTAATTGCAACCACAAAATATTTAAAGTCAAATTTGCCATTCTGCAATCAAAAGCTAAGAGACATTGAAGTTTTAAAGGTAAAAGAACCAAAGAAAGAGTCAACTCAACTTTCAGTCACTGAAGGACTTTCAGAAATAACCAGAATTTCAAGTGTTTTGCATCTTTCTGAGGAACAAATTGATAGAGTAAGAGAAGAGTGGAAACTTTTAAATTCTGATAAGCCATCTCTAGATGAACTAGTGAAATTTTCAGAGGAAGGGCATATTCCAGTGCGGATTGATCATTGCTGGCTTAATATATTTAGTATTAAAGACTCTAGCGGAAAAGAAAAATACTCAAATCTTGCTAAACTCATCAAGTCAATTTTAGTTTTACCTCATGGTAATGCTGATGCAGAAAGGGGATTTTCGGTTAATACTGCTCTGTTAAGGAAGGACAAGGCTAACTTAAAAGACTCAACTATAACATCATTAAGAATAGTTAAAGGGGCCATTAAACACTATGGATGTGTAAGTAAAGTTCCCATAACAAGAAATTTGTTAAATAGTGTTCGTGATTCACATAAATGTTATAAAGAGTATGTTGATAAGCTGAAGGAAGAAGAATCAAAAAAGGTAAAAGAAAGGAAGCAGAAAGAGAGGGAAAATAAGGAAAAGCAGCTAGAGAAAAAAAGAAAAGCTGAGTTTGATGACAAAATAAAAGAAAATGATGCAGAAATAAATAGGCTTAAAAAAGATAAAGAAGCCTCCCTAGCAGTAATTCAAGAGGGAACAGAAAGAATGAGAAAAGCTGTAGAAAAACAAAATACTGTTGAAATAGCAGTTGCCTCTAACTTGATCATACAAGGTTCAGCTGAAATAAAGAAAACTACAAGTAAATTAGTTGTGGTGGAAGCAGAAAAAGATCGGCTAATCAGGAAAAGGTTAAAACAATAATATGAAAAAAGTAATTCAGTGAACAATTGTACATAGTTCTTGGTTTTTAATTACCTTTTTAGGATATTATAATTTAATGTGAAACCTGAAAACTTTACTGTGAAAATCGTGAATTGCTTCTGGTTCAAGAGCATATTAATGTTCAAAGTGAAACTTGAATGTGGTAAATATACTTGAATATGATAATAACACGTGAAAAGATAAGAACTGAACATTAGAAGTAAATCATACTTAAACTTTAGACATTAGACGTTATGCAAAAAATTTGGGTGTGAACTTCGACCATATATACTAATGGACTGAGCATTGGCAATAGCTGCATCAAAGCCGCCATGGCTCCAACATTGGGCACGTCATCATCAGACTCCAAATTTCGTGTAAAAATGCTGTTATGATTACTAATTTACGCTGCAGAACTTCAGTGTTTTCGGTGTATTATGTGAATGCGCCTCATATATAATGAAAACTCTTCAGGTAAGTTTACTTATGAGCTATATACATGCATGATCGGGTTGTTTACATTTCGTGATTTATAATGTGATGAACATTTGCGAAGAATTTGAAACATGCATTCCATTTTTTTCTTAAATTACTATATTTTTATATCAATAGCTGCAAGTTTCTGGTTAAGTAATTGAACTTTATTGACTTAGGTATTTAATTCGTTTCTTACCCATGAAAAATCATAGAACTTCCTTTACAATATCGCTCAGAGCAACCATAAGCACAGCAGGTGTAACCCATCTTTTTGACTGATGTCATGTGATTTTATGTTGGAGCCAGAAATTTTGATGTCATGAGCAGTCTATCAGTATATATGGTTGAAGGGTGTGAAGCAAACTCTTTACAATGTATACGAAGTTGTTTTACTAGATTTATACAAATATACATCTAGTTTTTATTGAAAATACACTCCTAAAATTTTCCTAAAATTTTTCCAAAAATTCCTAAAATTCCTACCTAAAATTTTCCAGAAGTATGCTATGATCCCTGGTGTAGTCTATCTTTTGACCTTCGGAACAGTAATGCTGTATACTGCTCAAATAGTTATGGCGCTACTGCTGAATATCGTCACGCTCCTTGAACAGTGATTTCTTTTCTGAAAGACAAACCTCACATCCTTGATTAAATTTCTGACACACCTAACACTGAAGTTCGGAAGATACCGTAATTTTTGTGCTAAGAGCCGCGGCTCTTACGTTACTAAAAGTGAATTTTTTCGGGTGTGCGGCTCTTATGCCGAATTTGTTTTCGGAAAGACTGTTTCTGCGCTGCTTTTTTTTTCTCATGCAGATGCTTAGTAAATTTTTTGAAAGAATGTTTTTTTTTACAAACTCGACTGTGATTGTTTTTTTCCCTCTTTCTACTTATACGTTAGACACGTCTATTGAAAAGATAACTCCGCTCCGCTGATGGTTTATAAGGAAAAGTGTGTGCGGCGGGGGTGGGGGACGGGAAACACTCTGGTAGGTGTAGGTCTTAAGGTCAGGAGGTTTGTTTGTGAAAGGAATGTCTGATCCAAATGCCCTTTGCATGAGAGTGGGGGAAGCACATCCCGTGGCAGTAGCATGGAATCTTAATAGATGGGGGATGGAATGGAGACATAAGCACACAAACCAGTAGCGTGACTTTCGAGCTTCAGAACATGAACAATGCAAAAGCCTGCCCCAGGATGATTCCAGCGATTCCATTAACAGTGACCTTGACCTATTCCAAACAATACTGGCGGGACGAAAGACAAATTCTGTTCACTCTTCTTGGTTCATCTGGCAATAAATTTGTTAAATATTTAGAAAGCTGCATTGAAGCCACAAAACGTTCTTCTGATTTAAAGCGGAGAACATGAAAAAGATTGTGACGAGTAACGATGTTAATAAATATTTAGAAAGCTGCACTGAAGCCGCAAAACGTTCTCCTGATTTAAAGCCGAGAACATGAAAAAGATTGTGACAAGTAATGATGTTAACAATGGGTAATTAATTTAATACTTGGCTGAAGATAAAATCTTTTCACAAACGCAAAAGAAGGGAGAGTTTCCTTTTCATGTAAAAGTGGACGGAGCTCAACGCGAAGGCTGAGTGAAAGTAGGTCAGACCACTTAAAAGAAAAAAAGCAAGAAAGCGGAGCCCGCTGTTTCGAAGTGATTGGCGGGGGGGGGGGGGATCAGCGAACACGTGCGAGGCAGCTAGTGGGCAGGACGTGTTAACTACCCCAGTTAGCAGATGCATACAGAAAAGCAAAACAAAAACATCTGTAGATGAGAAAAAAGCATAACAAGATAGAAGGAACATATTATTAAAGAAAACATTAATCAAAAGCATTACAAGTGATAATTTATAAGTTAATTACTTCTAAGACGGAGGATTCTATTGCGGTGAACAGAGCATCCACATTGAATGGAATTTAGACAATTGTGCGGTTTTACGAGCAATGCAATATTCTAATAGGAGTCGGGAGTCTTAAGATTAACTGTGATTTATATTGATTACATAAATGGTTTTGAGCATTCAATAAGGGCAAACAAATAACATCATTAGCATTATTAAAAAAATTTTTAAATAAAAGCTTTTGCCAGTATGAAAAAATAAGTGCATAAAGCAGATCAACACTGAGTTTCAGAATTAGCCTTTGAAGTATACATATAATTATGTTGGGTGCGAGTTAATTCATGAAAATAAGGAAGATAATTTAGTTTTCTGAGCAGCACCACGATTTCATAGCTGCGGCCCTTATGCCGGTGCGGCCCTTACGGCAACTTTTGCTTCCAAGATTGCAAAATTTCTCACCTGCGGCTCTTAGTCCGAAAATTACGGTAGTTGTCTTCATTTATAGCACGCATTACTTTATAAGCAGTTGGTATTTCATTTTTAAAATAAAATGAATGCACCTTTTTACGAATTGCAATTTTTGTAAACTCATCATTGACTTGTTTTCTTCTCTGAGTGTTCACTTTCAAAGGACATTTCTTCACGGGAGTTGAAAGTATGCCATTCTTCTTCATCTCAGCCTTAATTCTGTTAATACTGGCCAATGGAACATCGGTGAAATCAGCACAGAGCTGAACAATTTCGTTGTCCGATTTCATACGATTCTGTTTTCTGAGCTTTGAATACACATTTGGGATGATAACCATAGCAGAACTGCATAAAGGTTTTCCAGCAATACGCAGCTGAGAAGTATAAACAAACAAATCTGAATAAGGCGCCATAGCTACGAAAAAACTGAATGCACAATGGAAGAGTTACACTACAGAGATGAATTGGCAAGACTCCAGACAACAGAACCGGTTTACCAGAATTCCCCTGAACGCCAGCCATACTCACGCAAAGCAAAAAACTGTGGGAGTGGTCAGATTATTGTATGATGTCATACTCTTGCTTGCTTGCTGTAGTGTATATGCTTTTGTAAATACATTACAGACCAAGTTTCAATTTCACAAATATCCCTACTTTTTATCAGTTCAACCATTATTTTAATGTTTTATGTCTGAAATGTATCTTTTATCAACTCCGTTAATAGGCGAAAGTGCGAACTATATTGCAATTACAGAATCGTGCTGCTTCAGGCTTTCCATCCATTATCAGGTTAGGTGTGCCTGGAGTATACAGGAATGAATAGAAAGATGAATGAGGTGATTGAAGAAATTAATAAGTGTAGATTGGATGTGCTGTGTGTAAATGAAACTAACAAAAAAAAAAAAATGGGGATAGAAGTAGTGAATGGAACCTTGAGTGTGTGATCTGGAGTGTTAAATAATGTTAAAGGACAGGCTGGTGTAGGTGGGATTTTAAGCGAAAAGATGAAAAACAACTTGGTTTACTATAGCTGTATAAGTGAGAGAATTCTTTGGATTCATTTGAAAGTGAAACTTTGGAGAATAGTAATTGCCGTAGTGTACGCTCCTTGTGACACAAAACCTTCTGATAGGAAGAAAGATTTCTGGAATGAGCTAAAAGCTGTTTTGAGCCAGTTTGGTGCTAAAGAGAAAGTTATAATAGCAGGGGATTTCAATGCTAGAGTAGTAGGTGTTCAGAATGGGATTTTTGAGAACTATCTGGATAAGTTTATGTACCCAGAAAGTTCTCAGAATCCCATTCATGATCCTTGAGCGAATGACAATGGTGAAAGGTTAATTGAACTCTGCATGGGAATGGTTTGAGTGTATCTAATACGTTCTTCAACCACAGGCACATCTACACATATATACTTGGGAAAATCGTACTCGGGGACAAAAGAATGTAATAGATTTTGTTGTTTACGATCAGTGTCTGAAACACTTAGTTGTTGACACTCGTGTGATGAGAGGTGCAGATGTTGGCTCTGATCATTACTTGGTAGTATCACGAGTGAAACTGAATGTTGGTTGGAGGAAAAGGAAGAGGCCTAGGATGGAAAGAATAAAGGTTGAAAGGCTCCCTGAAGATCATCAGCATTACTCTAATTTACTCAGAGAATGACTGAAGGAGCTGAAGTCATGTGAGAGGGATGTAGAAAAGAAATGGGAATGTTTTAAGAATAGTGGGTAACATTATTGGTGATTCTGGGAAACATTGGTGATGCTTGGTGGGATAGTGAGATTGAAGAAGCAGTAAAGAGAAAAGAATGAAGCATATGTGGGGATGTTGCAAGGTAAAGTTTCTGAGGATGAATATCACTGTAAGAAGCGTGAGCCAGCTAAGCTGGTTTGCCAGAGTAAGGAAAAAGTAGAAAGGTATGAATTGGCTTTTTCTAAAGATAGAAAAACTTTCTGAAAGTAACGCAGGAAAAATAGGGAAAATAAAGTTTCAAGTTGTGTGAAAAATAGGATTGGAGAAATGATATGGGAGCCCAAGAGTTAAGTGAAAGATGGGATGAATACTTCTGTGAGTTATTAGAACAAGAAAGCAAAGGTGATTTGGAGGCAGAAGCAGATTATGTCACAATGAGAGATGGAAGCACGGGAGCTCAGAAGCAGAATTACATTCAACATTTTGACTTTCAAGGGTTGTAAATGTTCTGCAGGCAAAGTGTGCAACAGTTTGACCAAATTTCATTAAAAAAATAAACCAAGTGAATAAATCAGAGTAAACATTAAAAAATTATTTACCACCAGTTAAAACCCCTTGTTAAATATAATGATACATAAATCTGTTATTTAAATCACTTAAATTTAATTAGACCAAAGTATGCATTTAGAATTTGGTATTCTGTCAATTTTTGAAGTTAAATGTGTGCTAGTGATGCAGATGAACTATTTACGAAGTGTTTGTGGTCTATACGTTGAAACTAGGGCAGCTTTCAGTATTTTTTGGATTGATTTATGTCCAGACAGTGCTCCGTTTGACATTATAAACATTCGTTTTTATCATTTGTTCCCAACTATAAGATCATCTCTGTCATTAGTATTGAGTCTTTTACTGACAATCTGTGCCTGCTTCAGAGACAGGCACAGATAGAATAAAAACAGCAAACTTAATAAATTATATTAATTCAACATTTGTCGAAAACATTACGTGGTTTCAGAAATTATTAACTATATGTCAACAAAATAGTTTCCATATCATCTACTGTTTCGCACGTTACTAGAAATTCGAGAACGGGAAAAACGTCCATATAATAAGAAATTTTTTTATTTCAACTTGTCACTAATATTCCTTTTTTCTTTTTGATGTTCCTTATAATAGTTTAGAATTTTATTATGAAGATTACAAATTTATATGAAAAAATGTTTTTATATGTGCAGTCAAATGCATCATAAGTTGTCAAAGTCCTCCAATACGTAGAGACAATATGTATTAAATGATTAATATTATTCCAGTTTTTAAGTCATGATTCACGAAATTAATACAATAGAAAAGAACTTTCGAACCTTTTGATTATGATGCGTTGAATCAGTAATAAGCCATCTTGTTATCGAAGAAGGCATGATTTTCCTTTCCTGTGGTATCAGCTTCCAAGTTGAACTTCGATCTTATAATTTCTTATTATAGATGATGGTTGCATGTTTTATTTTCCGTGGCTCGATATCCCAAACTAGTTTCAATTCCTTCTTTTTGGAATCATCTTCAGTGGGTATTATGATCTTCTCATTCACGTTGTGTTTCGGCCACTTACATCGATTCTACTGGCAGCGTCCGACTTTTCACGGCAGTTGTACTCTTGCGCATGCTATTTTTGGTATTAATGCACGTTCTTAGTCGTGTTTTGATATAATTGGATGACATGAATTCCGATTCTAAATTAATTGGTGTTGCCATTCGTTTGTTGAAAATAATTAATAAGGTCTTTTATTATATTTTTTATCGTTAATTTCTTTTTCGATAAAATATTTCCAAGCGTACGGTAGATTCATTGGATCATTATTATTACAATTTATTTCTTTAGTTTTTTCAATCATTACCGCTTCTGAGGTTAATATTTGATTTTTAGTTTTATGTGAGGTTATTAATTTTGCATCATACCAATCAGGATAAGCTTCATTTTCAATACAATGATTTAGTAATGATGTTTTGTTTTCTTTTTTATTCCAGTTCGATATATGTTCTTTTAATCTGGTCTTAAATCTTCTTTTTGTACTTCCTATGTATACTTTATTTCTTTCATTTCTTTCTATTTCTGTATAATATTTTGTTGGTATAGAATATACTCCGGCTTTATCAAGCATTGATCTTCTTTCATTTCCATTAGTTAATATAGTTTCGTTATCTATGACGGTTTCTGCCAATATCATTTTTTCTTTAATGCATTCCTTCTTTAAGATATCTGTTATTGGAGGAATGTAGGGAATTTTACCAGCAAATTTTGTTTCATTTTTTTGTTTATTTTTATTTTCATTTAAAGATTTCTTTATATTTTCAAGTATATCATCTATGATCTTTTTCTTGTATCCAAATTTCATAGCAGTTCTTTTTATCCAGTTAATCTCAATCTTTTCTTTGTGTTTATTACAGGAATGGGTTAATGCTCTTCTTATGTAAAATTGAAGTGCTGCTCTTTTATATTTCCAAGGATGATTTGAATCAATCGGAATTATCGTTGGAGTATAAGTTGGTTTTCGATATACTTCGTATTCAATCATATTATTTCGTCTGAATAAAGAAATGTCTAAATAGTTTAGTTGTCTCTTAACTTCTTTTTCCATAGTAACTTGTATTGTAGGATAAAAACTATTGTATTTGTTTACAAATGTTTCAAGTTCTTTTTCAGATTGCTTCCAGAAGATAAGGATATCGTCAACGTATCTTACGTATAGTATTAGTTGTTTTTGATTGAATGAATCCAAAAGTTTATTTTCTATGTCTTGTAATATTATTTCAGCAAGAAGTCCCGAAATTGGTGATCCCATTGGTGCACCTTGTTTTTGTCGGTATATTTTTTTATTATATGTGAAGTAGTTATTATCAGCTACTAGTTTCAAAGCCTGGATAATACTAATTCTTTGTGCTTCAGGTATTTTTTCATCTTTTAACTTCTGATCTAACAATTGAATTGCTTCATAAACAGGTGTATTTGGATATAGGGAAACAATATCTAGACTGATCATCAGAAAATCGGTTGTTTTTAGTTCTTTAACTTTTTTAATCACTTCAATGGAGTTGTTAATTGTATAAATATGTTGAAAGTAATACTGTTTTAAATGTTTAAATAGTTCTTTTTCAAGGAGAATTGTTGGAGACGTTGTTTTATTTACTATTGGTCTTAATGGTTCTTCTTTTTTATGCGTTTTGATTTTGCTGAATATGCTTGGAATAGACGCTCCAACGGGCGGAATGGCTTTGTTTTTAATATTATCAGGTAAATGTCCATGGTTTTTTATATAAGCCATTTTTCTTAGAATTGTATCTGTTGGGTCAAGTGTAGTTTCTTCGATATCCAATTTTTCTATAGCCGTTTTCATTTTTATATCATAATCATCTTTGTCTAATATAATAATTTGTTTGGCTTTATCAGCGCTTACGCATTTAATTGCTGGGTTGTTCTTGAGGTTCATTAGCTCTTGTCTCTCATATTTTATAGCTGGTATTTGTTCTTCTTTTTCTTTGTTATTAATTGCTCTTAATATTTTAAATCTTGTAGGGTTTTGTCTTTTATTTGGTCAATAACAAAGAAAAAGAAGAACAAATACCAGCTATAAAATATGAGAGACAAGAGCTAATGAACCTCAAGAACAACCCAGCAATTAAATGCGTAAGCGCTGATAAAGCCAAACAAATTATTATATTAGACAAAGATGATTATGATATAAAAATGAAAACGGCTATAGAAAAATTGGATATCGAAGAAACTACACTTGACCCAACAGATACAATTCTAAGAAAAATGGCTTATATAAAAAACCATGGACATTTACCTGATAATATTAAAAACAAAGCCATTCCGCCCGTTGGAGCGTCTATTCCAAGCATATTCAGCAAAATCAAAACGCATAAAAAAGAAGAACCATTAAGACCAATAGTAAATAAAACAACGTCTCCAACAATTCTCCTTGAAAAAGAACTATTTAAACATTTAAAACAGTATTACTTTCAACATATTTATACAATTAACAACTCCATTGAAGTGATTAAAAAAGTTAAAGAACTAAAAACAACCGATTTTCTGATGATCAGTCTAGATATTGTTTCCCTATATCCAAATACACCTGTTTATGAAGCAATTCAATTGTTAGATCAGAAGTTAAAAGATGAAAAAATACCTGAAGCACAAAGAATTAGTATTATCCAGGCATTGAAACTAGTAGCTGATAATAACTACTTCACATATAATAAAAAAATATACCGACAAAAACAAGGTGCACCAATGGGATCACCAATTTCGGGACTTCTTGCTGAAATAATATTACAAGACATAGAAAATAAACTTTTGGATTCATTCAATCAAAAACAACTAATACTATACGTAAGATACGTTGACGATATCCTTATCTTCTGGAAGCAATCTGAAAAAGAACTTGAAACATTTGTAAACAAATACAATAGTTTTTATCCTACAATACAAGTTACTATGGAAAAAGAAGTTAAGAGACAACTAAACTATTTAGACATTTCTTTATTCAGACGAAATAATATGATTGAATACGAAGTATATCGAAAACCAACTTATACTCCAACGATAATTCCGATTGATTCAAATCATCCTTGGAAATATAAAAGAGCATTAACCCATTCCTGTAATAAACACAAAGAAAAGATTGAGATTAACTGGATAAAAAGAACTGCTATGAAATTTGGATACAAGAAAAAGATCATAGATGATATACTTGAAAATATAAAGAAATCTTTAAATGAAAATAAAAATAAACAAAAAAATGAAATAAAATTTGCTGGTAAAATTCCCTACATTCCTCCAATAACAGATATCTTAAAGAAGGAATGCATTAAAGAAAAATGATATTGGCAGAAACCGTCATAGATAACGGAACTATATTAACTAATGGAAATGAAAGAAGATCAATGCTTGATAAAGCCGGAGTATATTCTATACCAACAAAATATTATACAGAAATAGAAAGAAATGAAAGAAATAAAGTATACATAGGAAGTACAAAAAGAAGATTTAAGACCAGATTAAAAGAACATATATCGAACTGGAATAAAAAGAAAACAAAACATCATTACTAAATCATTGTATTGAAAATGAAGCTTATCCTGATTGGTATGATGCAAAATTAATAACCTCACATAAAACTAAAAATCAAATATTAACCTCAGAAGCGGTAATGATTGAAAAAACTAAAGAAATAAATTGTAATAATAATGATCCAATGAATCTACCGTACGCTTGGAAATATTTTATCGAAAAAGAAATTAACGATAAAAAATATAATAAAAGACCTTATTAATTATTTTCAACAAACGAATGGCAACACCAATTAATTTAGAATCGGAATTCATATCATCCAATTATATCAAAACACGACTAAGAACGTGCATTAATACCAAAAATAGCATGCGCAAGAGTACAACTGCCGTGAAAAGTCGGACGCTGCCAGTAGAATCGATGTAAGTGGCCGAAACACAACGTGAATGAGAAGATCATAATACCCACTGAAGATGATTCCAAAAAGAAGGAATTGAAACTAGTTTGGGATATCGAGCCACGGAAAATAAAACATGCAACCATCATCTATAATAAGAAATTATAAGATCGAAGTTCAACTTGGAAGCTGATACCACAGGAAAGGAAAATCATGCCTTCTTCGATAACAAGATGGCTTATTACTGATTCAACGCATCATAATCAAAAGGTTCGAAAGTTCTTTTCTATTGTATTAATTTCGTGAATCATGACTTAAAAACTGGAATAATATTAATCATTTAATACATATTGTCTCTACGTATTGGAGGACTTTGACAACTTATGATGCATTTGACTGCACATATAAAAACATTTTTTCATATAAATTTGTAATCTTCATAATAAAATTCTAAACTATTATAAGGAACATCAAAAAGAAAAAAAGGAATATTAGTGACAAGTTGAAATAAAAAAATTTTCTTATTATATGGACGTTTTTCCCGTTCTCGAATTTCTAGTAACGTGCGAAACAGTAGATGATATGGAAACTATTTTGTTGACATATAGTTAATAACTTAATAAATTTTGGGATCTCTGCTTTCATTTCGGGTTTGTTTTAAGAGAGCTTTGATCTGGAAAAATGTTCCACTTGTCCTACTTTCTTGCATATTTCTATAGATCCAAGTGACAAAAACAGTGTACTCAAAAAGTAAATCTTTGTTCTTCCCCATCTGCAGAGTGTGGAACCCAAAAAAATACCTTTACAAATTCAATGGAATTGGAATTATCTTTCAATTCTTTCTTCTGCTCAGAATTGGTATCAGTTCTTGGAAATATTAAGTACAGTAAAAGTCTGTTACTACGAGTACAGCTTATAATGAGAATCCCGCTGTTATGAGAGATTCAAAATTGCACCATCAGTTTGTTATTGTTAAAGATAGGAAAAATCTTCATGTATTACAAGTGGTAAATCTAAGGAGCTCCCGCTGTAATGTAATAGAGGCTTTCATGGCCAGTCTGTCTTCTTTCAACAATTTCCAACAAATTCTTTCCCTGAAATTCCTTCCAGGAAGTGGTAGGGAGATAGCCTGTACAGCTGCACACAGAGATGAGTCACCATTGGTTAGTCTGCTTGGCTCTTTGGATGCTGTCCCCTGCGTTCTCCCACCCCTGTGCACAACTGTGAGAAGCCAAAACGGATGTTAGGCGTAGTGAGAATTTCTCCCGTAATCGTAAAAAATTTTCTCGCAAAGGATGACGTAAGTCGCAGAATTATTTGGTACTCATCCTCGTAGCAGAATCGCGGCGACGGCCGACTTACATCGCAGATTTATTTTGTACTCATCGCCGTAGCAGAATCGCGGCGATGCCCGACGTGCATCAGAGATTCATTTTGTACCCATCCTCGTTAGAAGTATCGCGACGACGTACATCGCAGGTTTATTTTGTACCCATCCCCGCAGCAGAATCGCGCTGACGCCCGACGTACATCGCAGATTTATTTTGTACTCGTCCCCATAGAAAAATCGCAGCAACGAGCGACATACATCGCAGGTTTATTTTGTAGGCTACTCATCCTTGTAGCGGAATCGCTGCGAAGGCCGACGCACATCGCAGATTTATCTTGGTCCTGCAGACAGAAACAATATCCCCAGAACCCTAGTAAACCATCTGGCAGACTCCCTATCATAGATGCAAG
Organism: Macrothele yani; assembly: GCA_039090855.1. Lineage (NCBI taxonomy): Eukaryota > Metazoa > Arthropoda > Arachnida > Araneae > Macrothelidae > Macrothele > Macrothele yani. The sequence continues at coordinate 87,249,371 of CM077011.1, read as the reverse complement.
TTTTCTGCATTTCAAAATTTCCGAAAACGGAAGTTAGGCGGAGTGAGGATTTCTCCTGTAACCATAATTTTTTCTCTCCCGACATTCCCTCGATGCTTGCAGAGAGAATTATCTGGTATTGTTGTTAAATATCATTTTATTGCATAAATACTCATGTTTTTGGTTTAAAAATGGAGGCAACAATTTTCTAAAAGGAAAGTTTGATGGAGCCCAGTAATCTTGAATTCTTTTTCTTTTGATATTCCCTCAGCCCTCTATGGTCGTTAAAAATATAATTTCATTAGATAAATGTTTGTATTTATGATTGAAAATTGAGAAAATTTTTCTGAAAACCAAAGTTGTGTGGAGCAAAAATTTCTCTCTCTAATGGCCTTCCACTCGCTGTGCTGCTGCCTTATTGTTTAATCATCATTTAATTGCATAAATGTTTGCACTTGAGATGGGAAATGGCAAAAAATGTTCCGAAACGGAAGTAGAACGGAGAGAAGATTACTCTTTTTATGACAATTTTTTTCTAGTGATGCCTCTGCTCTTTATCGTTGTTAAATATCATTTTATTTCATAAATCTTTGTGTTTCAACTTAAAAATATTGGCAAAATTCCAGATACAGAGTACCAGAATGTTCTTAATCCTAATCAGCATTGCAATAGCTGTAGTACCTAGGTTAGGCATTCTTTTAGGTAGAAAAATGTTTGTGCATTTTATATTGTTTTACGCATTTATAGCAGTTATCTTGCACAGTGAACCTGCAGATTATTTTGTGGCACAATGATATCTGTCGCAGACTGACCGGGAACTTTCTGCTGTGGGGGTGTACATCATGTGCTTTCTTTCTATAAATGGACAGGAAGGTTTGATTTTGGAAACAAAGTTAAAAGTTTTGTACGAATATGAGAAAAGTTTGAAGTTGAAAAGTGAAATTGCAAAAAAATTTGGTCTTGCGTCATCAACACTGTTAACAATTTCAAAGAACAAAGAGAAGATCAAGGAGGCAGCTTTGCAGAATAATACACCGCCGAAATCCATAAAATTACGCAGTGGTGAACATAAGGAATTGGAGGAAGCACTGTTTATGTGGTTTTGCCATAATCGAGCCAAAAACACTCCTGTTTGAGGACCGACGATAAAAATTAAAGCTAATGAATTAAGCGTTGAAATTAAGATCAAGAATTGTAGCTGTTCGAATGGCTGGCTAAACCGATTTAGAACTAGAAAAGGGATTTCTATTAAAAAAATATTTGGCGAATCAGCTTCTGTTAGCACACAAGCGGTTCAGGACTGGTCCCCTATCCTTTCAGAAATTCCAGTTCGATACAATGCAAAAGACATTTACAATGCAGATGAAGCACATGATTTCCTCCCTGGAAGCAGCCATTTCTCGCTCTTCTCCTATTGACCAACCTCTCCTTAGGGCAAAATCTGCTGTTATTTTAAACAATTTGAAAAACAACCGGTTTTACAAATATTCTTCTTCTCAGCTCAAAGCCTTTCGTAATTTCACTGACACCCATAACCTTGCAAATACGTTAAGCAGATAAAGTTGGTTGCCCAGTTTTTCTTGAAAAATCTGTCCTTGATTAAAAATGTCTAGTCCTTTTTATCAGAATCCCATTGCAAACTCCTTCCTAAAAACTCCACTGAACTTCTAAAATCCTTTGTTGATAAACTCTAAACATTCCTTGGTAATACCCCCCCCCCATTTTTCTATCGCACCCTCCTCCCCATCTTTTCCTTCAAGTCAAATTGCACAAAGAAGGTTTCCCTATTAGACCTCTAGCTGAATACACCCACTCCCCAGCAATCAATCTTGAAAAGAAATTTCTTACAGCCAACCATTCTATGTCCATAAATTCCACGAAAGAGTTTTTACAAAAACTTCCCACCTCCATTGAAAACCAAAATGCTGTTTCCCTTTTCCCTTCTGTCCCCTTCTTTGAAGCATTTATGATCCTCATAAAAAAACTTGATAAAAAAACCTGGACTTACCTGGAGTATTCATTAAAGACCTTCATGACTGCCTTCACACCTTACAAGAAAATAATTGTTTTACTTATAACAAACAGTTTTACTGCCAACTCCAAGAAGTACCCATGGGATCATCTCTTTCCCCTCTTCTTGCAGAAATATTCATGCAAAACATTGAAAATAGCATTGTAAAACCCTCTTCCTTCCAACCCAAACTTTGGATTCGTTGTGTGGATGATATCTTTATAATCTGGCCTCATGACCTAAAAGACTTGCACAATCTCACCTCTTCTATCTCTAGAAAATTCCTCACCATTAATTTCACTTTCAATCATGAAAACAATAACTGTTTAATTTCTTGGATGTACGAATAACTTCTTCCACAAACATCATCCCGTTTTACTCTAATACTGCTCTTTCCGTATAAGCTTGCTGCTCTAAAATCACTCATTCACCGTGCTGATGCCGTTTGCAATGAACCCCACTCATTACAAAAAGAATATGAAACCATCCAAGAAATTGCCACAAACCATCAATTTCTCCTTGAAATTGTCAAAAAACTTTTCAAAAAGTTTGATCCCAATCAATTTGTCTGTCACCTTTCTCCACTGCAGAAACCGTCACTTTCCTTTATTGATTCAATCCCCTACTGTCATTCTTGTAGTTACAAACTTGTCAAAATTTTCAAAAGTTTTGATTACAGGCTTAAAATCAATCCTCCTTCTACCATCCAATCAGTATCTAAAGACAGAGATCCTCGTGATCTTTTAGACTGTCCTGGGGTATACCTTGTCCCTCTGTCTACTTCCTCAGGTGAAATTGTTATATTGGTAGTACCTTTCATACAATAAACTACAGAATTTTGGAAAATAAAAGAGATGTCAGAAAAAGTCTTCCGACTTCTGCACTTCTGCCTCTCCAAACTGGAATTGTACCAAAAAGATTGCACCCTTTTCAAACAAATTTTCATTATGCTACAGAGAAAGCATTGAAATTCTCTTCAACAAAAACTCTTGCAATTCGGATGCACCCTTCAATATTCCGACAATTTAGAAATCTCTACTGGCAACAGTTAAAGAAATGATGCCAACCACATGAGTGTTTGCTTTTAGTGTGAACAAGGCTGATGCTGCAGCCGAAAGATCTTACAAATCTGGCTATTCCTAAAGTTTAGTACGTAATAAAACATATGTGAAATTTTCTGCATTATTGGTTTCTTCATATTACATGAAATGGCCTTTCTACCGACATTTAAACCACCCCCACCCCCACCCCCATTCGTCTTTGACTGCGCCCTCTGCTCCTGTTCTGATTTAAGCAGTCTTCATATTTTGCTAAAGGGGAAATAACGGAGCAGTATCCGAAGCACCAGATTTTTGGAAGAATCCAACTAATAATAAATACAACAAAGAAGAAAAAAATTTCATGCTATGATTTATTTCATATTTAACATCAAAAATTAGTAAGATCTTTTGGTCGAAACATCAGCCTTCTTCGCACTAGTGGTAAGTAATACTTGCTACTAGTTCACACCACATGAATACTTTTTCACACCATGTGAATACTTGCTGCTAGTGTGAACAAGGCTGATGTTTCAGCCGAAAGATTTTGCTAATCTTTGATGTTAAATACGTAGCAAATCGTACATACATACATACATATCACTAAGCTGTTCTCTGAGATTCAGATGTCAGCTCCACAAAGAAATACAAACTACCAGATAATTGTTACTTACTGTTGCTGTATCAAACTTCTCCATTTACAGCAATCTTGACATACAACTTGGGCTTCACTGACATCCATCACACGCCATACACAAGACCTTCTATACTTAATACTCATAATCTTTTTCTCATGCAGACACTTCTGAATCTAATCATCCCATGACTTCTTTGGCTTCCTCTGCGTTTCCTTCCTGCCACTTGGGCTAAAAAGATTTTTTTAGTAAGCATCTCATCGCTCATTCTTTCAACATGGCCTAACCACTGAAGCATATTAGTCTCCATCTTGCTAACAACATTTTGCTTCACTTTTCACTCGCATACTAATTTCACCATCCAATTTGTTCTCTTTGTCAAACATGCTTCCTAAATACACAAACTCATTCACCTGGTCAATCACTGTGCCGCTTAGACATACATTACATTCAGTACTACCAGTTCCTCTCTCAAAAACCATAACTTTGGTTTTTCCCTTATTTATACTCAGTTTGAATTTCATGCAAACATCGTACATCCGAGACAACATACTCTGCAACTCACTTTTGCTCTCTGCCAACAGGACAGTGTCATCAGCATACAGCAATCTGCACACATGGATATCACCAAGACATACACCAGTGTTCTCTTTTTTGGCATCACACATGCACACATCCATAAATATAACAGCCTTGGAGACATTACACAACCTTGTCTGACTCCTGCACCAATAGGAAACCATTTTGATTAAACACCATTCACTCGTACACAAGCTCTACTGCCAGCATACATGGCTTTTACACTGTTAAGTAGATTCCCAGCAACACCATATTCGTTCAAAACCTTCCACAAAAGGGTCCTATTTACTCAGTCATAAGCTTTCTCTAAATCTATGAAGGCAGCAAAAACTTTCTTACCAACACCCAGATACTTCTCAAGCATCATGCGTAGTGCAAAAATTTGGTTAGTGCAGCCTTTACCAGGCATAAAACCATTCTGAACATTCCTCACTTTCTCTGATGTAAGACCCCATACTTTTTGAATAATGACCTTGCCAAACGCTTTCCCTGATACAATCGGTAAGCTAATACCACAATAGTTCTTGCTTTCAGAATGATCACCTTTTTCCCTTATACAAGGGAACAATGATAGCATCTTTCCAATCATGAGGGACCATTCCTAACTCCCAGCACAACTGACAAATTTAAGTTAACCAGTCAATTATAGAGTCACCACCATATTTCAACATCTCGGCAGTTATGCCATCAACTCCCGGACCCTTACCAATCTGAAGAGATTTTAGAGCTTTACACACCTCTTCCCTTGAGATCCCTCTTGTGCTTCTATCCTTCATTGTGCCATCATCTGCTTCTGCCTTAGAGTCATCTTTGCTTTCCTGATCTAATTCCTAGCAACACAGAAGTATTCACCCCATCTTTCACTTAACTCATTGGGTTCCCATATCATTTCCCCGATTCTATTTTTCACACAACTTACAACTTTGTTTCCCCTACTTTTCCTGGGTCTCATGTAGTTCCAGAAAGTCTTCCTATCTTTCAAAAAAAAAAAAAACAATTCATGCCTTTTCACCTCCTCCTTCCTTTTTTTTTTTTTTTTATTCTGGCAAGCCAGCTTAGCGCCTTCACACTTCTTACAGCAATACTACCTTGCCCAAATAGGCATCTTTCTCTTTACTGCCTCTTCAATCTCACTATTCCACCAAACATCACCTCTATTGTTACGAGCTATTATGGTGCCACAGACCTCTTCAGCAGCAGTGACAACACAGTACTTAAAACATTCCCACTTCTGTTCTACATCTTTTTCACAAGACTTCAACTCCTTCAGTTGTTCTTTGAGTATGTCAGAATAATGCTGATGTTCTTCAGGGAGCCTTTCAACCTTTATTAGTTCCATCCTGGGCCTCTTCCTATTCCTTTTCCTCCAACCAACATTCAGTTTTACTCTTGACACTATTAAGTAATGATCAGAACCAACATTTGCACCTCTCATCACACTAGTGTCAACAACTAAGTGTTTCAGACACTGATCGTAGACAACAAAATCTATCACACTCTTTTGACCAAGAGTACAATTTTCCCAAGTGTATGTGTGGATATACTTGTGGTTGAAAAATGTATTAGATAAAACAAACCATTCTCAATGCAGAATTCAATTCATCTTTCACCATTATCATTCACACAAGAATCATCAAACTTACGCAGAACATTGTTTTTGATGTAACAAATCATAGCCTGAAATTTGTTTTCTATTATTGGAAAAGTAAAAATTTACTGCAGTATACATTCTTGAAAAGGAAGAAAATATATTCAGTTTCTAATTTTAAAAAATCATGCTTTATAGTAGTACAACGGAAATACTGTCCTTTGAGACATGAATTATATTAAAATTCTTGTGTTGTAGTTTATATTCACTTTGTTGCAGGGTTTGTTTAGTGAAGATACAGTTCTGGCTGCTGCAGTATGGCGAACAATTTTTGGTTTTGAATACCGAGATCCAAGACTTTTGGAGAGTATGGTGATATACATCAGAAAACAGGTACAGTACTTTAATGTTTACTTCATGTATTTTATGATTGCATTTAGAGCATTGCAAATTGCTATTAATTAATGATTTATAAAATGTTATATTGTGGAATAAGTGGTATAAAGAATAAGGCAAGAGTTTTAAGTGAAGGTGGAATTAAAAAGGACCTCTGTGCTACAGAAATGGAAGTTACATTAAGTTGTAACAGTTTTTTCAATATTAATGGCAAAGCTTTAAAGCACCAGAGATACAATATGTGAGACAAGAGATTTAAGGGTTACAATATGTGTTGATATTGAAAACGTAGGTATTAACATATTCCTGGCGATCACTGAATTATGACCACCCCTATGGAAAGTGGATGTGCCCCGTTTACCATGTAATTTCAGAGATGCCCAACGTAGCATGTGTGAGGTGTGAGTGGAGCAGTAGGTAGTTAAGTTCGGAGTGTGATTGGTAAATGGAAGGATTTATCGGACTTTGAGAAAGGACAGATTGTGGGAGCCTCAATTTCACAAACAGCTGAACTGGTGAGTTGCTCGCTATCCACTGTAGTTAAAATGTATCAGGACTGGTATGAAAATGGTCAAACAGCGACCCAGATGCTAAACTGCTCAGGACAGCAAAAGGTTGATGTGAAAAGTGAGAGCCGGGTCCGATGACTTCTACAGGGCCACAGACGCAGCACTGTTAAACAGTGAACTACCTAATATAACAGAGGTCAACCTGGAACAGTATGTGTTATGACCATGCACCGGATGCTTACATGCATGGGCTATAACAACAGATGACTCGGATGACATCCTCTCCTAACAACAGCTCATCAGCACAAAAGACTAGCCTGGTGCAAAGATCATGCAAGTAGGATTTCGGATGATTGGGAAAAAGTGTGCTGGTCTGACACATCACACTTTTTACTCCACTCTGTGGATGGTCGTGCACGTATTTGGCACTAACAACATGAGGCACTCGATTTATCCTGCATGGTCTCCACAAGGCAAGCTGGTGGAGGTGGCTGTATGGTGTGGGGCATGTTCCTGGTGCTTGTGGAACGATGTATGACTGATGCCCACTATAATGAATTTCTTGCTGATTTTGTACACCCAGCAGTGTTGCTCGTTTTCTCGATTGGTGATGGTGTCTTCCAAGATGACAGTGAGCTGAGCCACTGGTCCAGTGTTGTGCAGAAATGGTTTGATGAACACAGTTCAGACTTCCAGCATTTCGATTGGCCTCCGAACTCCCCAGATATATCTATCCCATAGAGCACTTGTGGGACACTATGTAATGACATATCAGGCATCTGGATAACCAATCACCTCCGTACTTTGCATTTAAGTTTGCATTACACCCAGCATGGTTGGCCATATCTCTCAATTGCTTCCTGCATCTTATTGATGATGCACTTCAGGTAGCTGTGATAAGGGCGAAAGGAGGACATACGAAGTTATGTTCAGACAGAATTACACAAGGAAAAATTGCACGGAATGAAATTACACAGCAAAAATTATACAAAGAAGAAATTACGCGAAGAAAAAATTACTCGTGGAAAAATTATACGAGTCCGAAATTACACATAGAGTAAATTTTACAATGGATTATACAAAATATATAGCCTGATTGGCAAATTCATTATTTTGTAACTATTCAGTTTAACCCAGAGGTTCCAGCAGATGTAGTGAGTGATAAGCCTCCCTGATTAGGATTACCATCTATTATTTGAAACGTGTTCTTTTAAATTTTGGTATTTAAATTAATTTTTACTAGCTAAATACCTGTTCTTCGAACGTGATGATATTAAAATACAGTTGAAATACAGATGATATACAGTTGAAATGGCTATACACTGCATATTTCTTCGCTCTTTTGGGAAACATTTCTGCCTGACTTATTCTCCCAGACGACACATAAGCAATTTCGTTCATAACTGTAAATTTAAAATTTCAAGCCTACATGAAACAAATCAAAATACGTCATTACTCTTCACTTTCATCCTTAAAATATTAATAGAAAACAGAACAAAATATGTTGTTACTTTCAGCATAAATGTAAAAAGAACCACAATTTCGTTCAAAACTGTACATTTAAAAGTTAGCAAGTCAGATGTTTTTGGAAGCGTGAGCAAAATTGTGTTGCCATTGCTAATATCCCAAGGGGGAAACTTTTTTTTTTTCAAATTTCAATTACTATGAAAATCTACCTGCATATTTATATTTATTACAGTCACCTTACCACTGATATGGCGTCACCGTTGCTTCAGTGAAAACAAAGTTGGTAATTTGATTTTGACTCAAAAAACCTTGACATTCGATATGTCAAACGATAATATTAATGTTTAAATGCAAAGCATATTATGATATAGTGCTTTTTACGTGATATTTTAAAAAGTCTTTTTGTTAAATAAATTTAGAACAAATAAAAAAACATTGACATTCCATATGTCAAATGATAATAAATGTTTAAATGCAAAACATATTATGATATAGCACTTTTTACGTGGTTTTTAAGGTATTTTGTTAAATAAATTCAGGATAAATAAATTTAGAACAAAAAATTTGTATTTATTACAGTCAGCTTACCACTTATATGACGTCACCGTTGCTTCAGTGAAAACGAATGTTGATAATTTGATTTTGACTCAAAAAACCTTGACATTCGATATGGTTGGTTGGTTTTTGTGGCGCAAGGGCCATGTTTGGCCAAAGAGCGCCAGACACAAGACAAACAAACAGTATTAAAAACGTGGTAACAAAGTTAAAAACTGGATGATCACGTAAAACTGAACAATGAGAATGATGGAAGGGCTAAAAAAGATAATGAAACAAACAGTATTAAAAACATGGTACAATGGTTAAAAACTAGCTGATTAAGTAAAACTGAGGAATGAGAATGATGATAGGGCTAAAATCTAGATACGTTTAAAAAAGTCAGTTTGTTTTAAAAATGAGAAAACAGCGACAGTATCGCAGTGGTCATTCAGGAGCCGCTGCAGTGTAGCAGCGTCCTCGGTCAACAAATGAGAATGAAAGAAATGAAATCGCACAACACAAAAACGAACACAACTACACAAAAGATGAGTGACAGTGAGTCGGCAATTGCACGTCTCACACATCGGTGCGGTGTCGCCACACAGCAAAAAGCGGTGAGTGAAACGACAATGCCCAATGCGGAGACGCGCAAGCACCACTTCCTCCCTACGGTTCCGACGAACTGAGGATTTCCAGATTCCAAGATTAGGTTTTATACGATGCAGTTTATTTTCCACCTCTTGGTCCCACAGACCCTGCCACGTTCGCTCAATATGGTCGTGAAGAAGAAAGCGGAAATCCCGGTGAAACAGTGGCAAGGGTGTGACGACCAAAGAGGAAGCAGATCTAGCAGCCGCATCAGCACACTCGTTACCGGAGATTCCAACATGCCCAGGAATCCAGCAAAAGTGAACATGAAAACCGGCCCCGAGCAAACTACGAAGCAACTGTCTCACATCCAAGAGAACAGGATGGTCACCGCAATCTGAAGATGACAAAGACTGCAAGACACTTAAGGAATCCGTATAGACCCTAGCACGATGATGAGAACCTGACTGAACATGGAGAAGGGCGAGATACACATCATGCGTCTCCACCGAAAACACTGTGGCCTCAGCTGGGATCCGCGCTACTGACACGTCATCAACACAGACAGCTGCGGATCCAACGACTCCATGCATCTTGGAGCCATCAGTGAAAATGGGAGTGTATTCAGTATTGAGGGCACGGTGCTCAGCGAAGAGCTGCTGGTACACTGACACAGGGGTTGAGGATTTGTCGAAATACGTAAAGGTGGTATCAACCATGACACCAAGTGGGTGCCATGGAGGATCCCCAAAGCCCCTGGTCGCTGCAACAAGTGACAAGTCTAGCCCTGCATCACGAGCTACGGCCGCCATACGAAGACCGAAGGTTGGAATGCACGAGGGCCGATTCTCAAATAAACGAGCATGCTGAGGATGGAAAACTGCACCGTACAAAGGATGGTCTGGAAGAGACCAAAGTTTTAAGTAAAAGTGAAACGACAGCTGCAGACGGCGTAATTTGAGTGATGGTTCGTTCGCATCAGCGTAAAGGCTGGGAATCGGAGATGTTTGAAATGCTCCCGTACAAAGACGCAGCGCCTGATGATGAACAGTGTCCAAAGGCCGGAGAACAGAAGGATGAGCCGAGCCATACACGATACAGCCGTAATCCAGTTTCGACCGAATTAAGGAGTGGTAAATGCGAAACAAAGAGATCCTGTCTGCGCCCCACGAAACTCTCGAAAGGATTTTTAGAATAGAAAGAGCACGCAGACAGGAAATCTTGAGCCGCCGAACGTGCGCACGTATTTTAAGCACACGGTCGACGGTCAGTCCAAGGAACTTGGTCTCTGGCAAAACTGGAATGGCTGCACGGTCTAAATACAGCTCGGGGTCAGGATGGAGGCCACGCCTCCGGCAGAAATGAACACATGCTGTCTTGTCGAGAGAAAGAACGAAACCATTGCTATTCGCCGCTTTAAAAATCTGATTAATTGCAGACTGCAACTGCCTTTCAATAAAACGCATGCTTGATGATGAGCAGAAGATGTGCAAGTCATCGACATACACAGTAGCCGAAACCGCAGGAGGAATATTTGTGAGGAGACAATTAATGCGCAGGATGAACAATGTGACAGATAAAATGCAACCTTGAGGAACTTCTTGTTCTTGATGGAATGTTGCCGATAGCATCGTACCCAGACGCACCTGGAACACCCGATTGCGAAGAAAATTTAAAATAAATGTCGGAAGATTTCCTCGCAATCCGCATGCGTGGAGGTCACAAATAATCCCATGCCGCCACGCACGATCATAGGCTTTCTCGATGTCAAAGAATACAGAAACCAGGTGCTGCCTACGCAGGAACGCCTCGCGCACAGATGTCTCAAGGTGCAGGAGATGATCGTGAGGTGAACGATGACGCCGAAAACCGCTTTGTGATGGTGAAAGTAAGTGATGTTCTAAAAAATGAATTAATCGTGAGTTAACCATGCGTTCAAGAACTTTACACAGACAGCTAGTGAGAGCAATTGGGCGATAACTAGAGAGAGACTTAGGATCCTTGCCAGGTTTCGGAAAAGGTAGAACAAAAGCCTTACGCCAAGACTCCGGGAAACTGTGCTCTAACCAGATGCGATTGTATAAGATTAAAAGGTTCTCGAGAGACGACTTCGAGAGATGACGGAGCATGTCGTAGTGGATGTCATCGGGACCGACAGAAGTAGCCCCGGACCGATGCAGAGCCACCCGAAGTTCACACATGCTGAAGGGGGAGTTATAACTAGTGTTAATATACGGCGCAAAAGAGATTCTCTGGCGTTCCGCGGTGAATTTAATCCTATGAAAGGAGGACGGATACGCCAGATCACTCGAAACGGAGGCAAACGCCTCCCCCAAACAATCTGCAATCTCCCTGACTTCAGCATATGTGCAGCCGTTACTCTCGAGAATGGCAATCTGGTGAGAGCTGTAGTTACCCCGGATCTTACGAATCTTGTCCGACACACTTTTCGAACTGGCACGTGAAGTGAGAGATGACACATACTGGATCCAAGACTCCCTCTTGCTACGTCGACGCACCAACCGAGCATAGGATTTAGCTCGTTTAAAAGCAACGAGATTAGCATCAGTTGGATAAGGCCGAAAAGTAGACCAGGCCTTATGTTGAGCTCTCCTAGCCGCTGCGCATTCAGGGTTCCACCAAGGTTTCGGAATTCTGGGGAGCTTCGTAGATGTTTTAGGAATTGGAAGATCAGCTGCCTGAAGAATACAAGTTGTGACTTTTAAGTACAGCTGCGTCGATTGACTCTTGGGTCACCATTTCCGAAGATATCACCGCGGACGATGTGAAGACCTCCCATCTGGCACGATCCATCCTCCGTCGAGGTGGGCGGGCGGTAGAAGATGGCACGTTTGCATGGTGCCAGAGGACGATTGGGAAGTGGTCGCTCCCGTGGAGATCCTTACACACCCACCGTCCACGACCAGTCAGCAATAATCGATGGTGAACCCAAGGTCAAATCGATTGCACTGAAGGATCTTTTCGGCTCATGGAAGTAAGTGTCAGCACCGGTGTTTAAAAGACACACAGAGGCCGAGCACAGAAGAGACTATGCGACGACCTCTCGCGCTGGCTCTGGCACTACCCCACAAAGGATGATGAGCATTAAAGTCACCCAAAAGAAGGAAGGGTGAAGGCAGCTGATCAATCAAGCTCTCCAGAACAGAGACGCTAACATCCTCATCCGGTGGCAGATAGACACTGCAAACAGTAAGAGGCACAGGCATAGAAATACTAACCGCCATGGCCTGCACAGTTGTGGAAACGCTACGGAAGATACCGGAACCCTGTGAGGGACGAGAATAGCGACACCCCCACAGGCTATATTTCCAGACGAGTTATCTGTCTGAAATGCACTGTAGCCTCGAACTGAAAGCAGGTCCGATGGTTTAAGCTTTGTTCTCCTGTAGACAAAGGCACACCGGAGAGTACAAATAAAGCAAATGTTTCACGTCATCAAAACTGGTGCGAAAACCTCGGCAGTTCCACTGAATTATTGAACCCATTGGTAAAAATGAAATGAAAAAGGAAATGGTTAAACTTGGTCAGCCTCCATTTCCTCTGATGAGCGTTCCCCCAGATTTGGGGGTGTGTGACCAGGGGGCCAAGATTGGTGAATGCTTTGTCCCAAGTGTCTTAGCGGGATTTGCTCGCCGTTGATTGTTTGGCTGAGACTTTGAAGGAGAAGAAATGCTCTTCTTATCCTTGACCTTGGTGTTAGTGTTGTCGTTTTTGCCAGAAGAAGTGGCCTGAGTTCCCTTGCTGGTGTTGGAGTGAGTCTGCTTTGGTGAAGTGGCGGGTGCCGCTTTCAAACCCCTAGCTCGCGACTGGAGTGCCTCCAGTCCGGCTGCGATGATTTCCTCCACATTGAATGGATATTTAGGGGGGATCTGAATGTCGGTCTGAATGGCAACCGTAGATTTGGCAACCACCACTGAAGCGTATGATCGCCGATCAGATGTAACAGGAACCACTCTTCTTCTGGCCTCAGGATAGGAAATATTTTCCACCGTTTTGAGCCTTTGGATTTCCTTCTCCTCATTCCACTTGGGACAATCTTTGGCTGATGCTGGGTGTGAACCCTTGCAGTTCACACAAAACTCTGCCTCGGCCACACATTCTGAAATTAGATGCTCTGTGGCACCACAGTGTCCACACCTAGGAGTACTCCTACATGACTGCTGAGAGTGGCCGTACGACTGGCACCTAAAACATCTCAATGGGTTAGGAATGTACGGTCGTACCTCGAGGTGGAGATACCCTGCCTTGATGGATGTAGGCAGGGAAGGGCTGTTGAATGTCAAGATGATGTTCCAGGATGGGACAAAACTGCCCATTCCTCCTGAAAGAAATACGCCGCACACCCGTAACATGTTGGCTCCTCAGTTCTTCGAGAAGTTCATCCTCGGTACATTCAATAAGATCCCGAGAGGAGACAACACCTCGAGATGAATTTAGGTAACCGTGTGGTGTTATTTTGACAGGAGTCTCGAGCAGCATGCTGGTGTTGATAAGTGTGGAACTGTAGGCCACAGTAGACATCTCAACAAGATCTCCAGACTGGAGCTTCTTGACACTCTTAGGAGAGCTTGCGATTGATTGAAGTGCTTTATGGATCCAAAATGGACTTTTGGCACTCAAAGGCTTTGAAGGGTCCAATGAGTGCACAAAAAATAATCTAGCATTGGAAACATCAGCGACAATTTTTTTTGGCGGAAGGACCTGAACCTTCCTCCATACCTCTTTTAGTTTTGGGTTCATGGGAAATTTCATTAAGAGCCATGAAAAAAGTAAAGGATTCATCCGCCGACTTCCCCACCCACAATCGAGCCCAACAAGAGAGAACCGGAGGTCCGCAAGCCCAAGTGGACGCAGGACACGGCTCTAGGGATAGCAAGCGGATATAGCAAGTTGATAGGGCAGACATGCGCTCAGCGAGCACCCAGACTTTCCCATGCCTGGGGAACACCCCTTTGGCATGCCCACCCTATCCCCAGACTCACCCTGTCGTACGAGACGACAAGCCGTTAGAGGTCTGGGCTCCACTCGGCCACAGACCTCATTGACTAGGAGTGGGTTAGTTCCCAGCCTCCCGTTTAGGGTGAAGCAGGGGGCAAAGAGGAGTGTTGGCAACTGGCGACAACAACACCCAGGCCTCCAGAAACCTCAGCCTCCAGCATCCCCTTTTCCACCTTACGGGTCACCGCACACGGCAAACGTGCATGTAGGTCTAGCTAACCAGCTCGGAAGAACAAAGAAAGGAACATGAAATGGAGAAGACGGGATAGAAAACGAGAAACTATAATCCAAAGCTGGCGCATAATTACAACCTCAGCAGCCTACAACTGAGGCGGGTTCGTATCAAGTGAAAAAACATAAAAATGTGAAAATCATCACATATAGTACATGTCGGCTCGGGCCGTGGGGACGCCATCCCCCAACAGCTGGATGAACAGCTGTCCCTTCGGTGATGTAATTGTACAAGACGAAAAAGAAAGATGTTCCGTCACAAGGTCAGCTCAGGCCGTGGGGGTGCCGCTCCCCAAATAACCGGAAAACCGGTTATCCCCGTTCGGGGACATTCGATATGTCAACCGATAATATAAATGTTTTAATGCAAAGCATATTATGATATAGCACTTTTTATGTGATATTTAAGGTTTTTTGTTAAATAAATTCAGAACAAATAAATGCAGAACAAATAAATTTAGAACAAAATATATACTGAGCAGGTCAACTCAAGTCATTTGAAACTTAGGGCGGGGCTTCAGTTGCTGGGTAACAATGGCTCGATCATTGTAAAACGTCCTAGCATTATCAAAGCTGGATTATTTGAAAAACCCATTTCGCCCGACTTAAAGCTATCGTAGGAAAAAATCATTTCCTAGTGCGTCTCTATGTTGTAAAAGGAACATTCCTGACAAATATGACAGTTCTAAGTTCAGTAGTTTCTGAGATTCGGTGATGAGTCAGTGAGGGCTTTCAGTTTTATATGTACAGATTTCGTAAACAATTTCGTTCGAAATTATACATTTAAAAGCTAGCAATTCAGATGTTTTTGGAAGCATGAGCAAAATTGTATTGCCATCGCTAATATCTCAAGGGAAAAAAACTTTTTTTTTTTTTAATTTCAATTACTATGAAAATCTATCCGCATATTTATATTTATTGCAGTCACCCTACCATTTATATGACGTCACTGTTGCTTCAGTGAAAAGGAATGGTGGCAATTTTATTTTGACTCGAAAGAACCACTTATATGACGTCACCGTTGCTTCGGTGAAAAGGAATGTTGGTAATTTGATTTTGACTCAAAAAACCTTGACATTTGATTTGTCAAATGATAATAAAATGTTTAAATGCAAAGCATATTATGATATAGCGCTTTTTTGGGGGATTTTTAAGGTTTTTTGTTAAATAAATTCAAAACAAACAAATTTAGAACAAAATATATACTGAGCAGGTAAAGTCAAGTCATTAAAACTTAGTGTGGGGCTTCAGTTGCTGGGCAACAGTGGCTCGATCACTGCAAAACATCCTAGCGTTATCAAAGCTGGGTTATTTAAAAAACCCATTTCGACCCACTTAAAGTTATCGTAGGAAAATTTTTTTCTTAGTGCGCCTCTATGTTGTAAAAGGAACATTCCTGCCAAATATGAAAGTTCTAAGTTCAGTAGTTTCTGAGATTCTGTGATGACTCAGTAAGGGCTTTCAGTTTTATATGTATAGATTTTTCCCATGGATAATTTTGAGTGTGGCATTAGTAATAAAGGTGGTTAAACTATCATAAAGGATTTGAGTTTGTTCACCATCATGAAACTGCTAGAGGGACTATTCATTGCGTTTTAGCCACCCTGATTGGGATTACTAAAACATAATCCTTTAATGTAGAACCAACGGATAGTTGATTACTATAAAATGTACGTTTCATTTTATTATTCGAAACATGTCCTCTTAATGGTTAACCCCTTTTAATCTCCTTAAAAATTTCTAGGAATTATTTGAAACGTGTTCTTTTAACCTCCTTAAGAATTTCTAGGAATTGTTTGGTTGATTGAGTATATTTAAGTAAATTTCTATCTTACTTTCTGCAGTTCTTCTTTAGTTACGCATAATGCAACCAGTATACAATAAGTGTTTGCTTTTGCATTTATAGTGCCACTTCATAAATTTCGGTATTTAAAATTAATTTTTATTTTTCCCGTGGATAATTTTGTGTGTGGCATTAGTAATAAAGGTGGTCAAACTATCATTTACAAAGGATTTGAGGTTGTACGGCGTCGTGAAACTGCTAGAGGAACTATTCATTGGCGTTGTGCGAACTTCAGAACTTTACACTGTCGATCGCTGCTCCATACCAGGGACAACAAGATCATCCGTGAGCCTTCCGAACACTGTCATGCTAATAGGATTTTTGAAGCTGCAGCTCATAAACTTGCAAATCAAATGAAAATTGAAATGTTGCATCCAGGGGCAACGACTCGTTGAATTATAGGTGACAGTTTAGTAACTGTATCAGATGGGATAAAAATGTGTCTACCAAAGAAAAGTTCCTTGACGAGGTGATTAAATGGATCCAAAGCTAAAACACTCGGGAACATTCGGGCAAATCCAAATAACAAAAATTTTGAAATACCAGAGATGTACGCAAATTGAATTATTCATGATTCCGCCGTAGATGACCCAGAATGCATAATACTTATTGGTCACAAGACACTTCTAGATCTCCTTGTGGTTAATAACTTTTGGCTAGCAGATGGTACATTGAAAGTTGTTCCAGAAATATATTACCAGTTATACAGTATCCATATCCAATGCGATTCAGGCATCAATTTTTCTTGTGTACTGGCTCTTCTACCAGTGAAAGAATAAATAATATACGTGAAGATGTTAAATACGTTTCTGGAAAAAATTCCTCAAGCCCGGCCACAAAAAATTTTGACTGATTCTGAAACTGCAGCAATGAAAGCTTTCTGTACGGTATTTGAAAATATGAAAATTGGAGGCTGTTTTTTTCATTTATCACAATCTATTCTGCGCAAAGTAAATGAATGTGGATTGAAATCTTTATATGGATCTAATCAGTCATTTGCGATACCCATTAAAATGTTATTATCACTTGCTCTGTTACCAGAAGAAGAAGTGTTGAAAGCATTTTTAAAAGTTTCTGATCTGTTCTCTGATTTAAACGAATATACTGAACAAATCGATCAAATTCTCCTTTATTTCGAATGTACATATGTTCGAGGTCGACAGCTGAGGAATGGCACTTACGAACAACCTCTATTTAATATTTCTATTTGAAGCAGCAAACTGTATAGCAAGAACTACAAATTGTATCGAAGGATGGCACTACGGACTTCAGTCACTTTTTCAGTGTTCCCATCCAACTGTTTGGAAATTTCTGGACAACATCGTCAAAGAATTATCCTTACAACATACAAACTATTTGCAGCATTTAACTGGTCAATGAAACCTTGGACATGGTAGGTACATTTTTTTAAAACAATGTATTTCAAATATTGTACAGAATTACAACTCCAATAGATGATAAGATTTCTTGCGTTGTATAGCTCATATGACTTCATGTTTTTTATTTGATGTTTTATATTTAAATTTAATTTTATCTATGTAACCATTATTAGAAAGTTTAAGTATTTGATATGACAACCAAAGAATTTAATAAATTAAAAAAAATTAAATAGTGTAATTTTTTCTTGTGTATTTTTTCCATGTGTAATTTCTTCCTTGTGTAATTTATTCCTTGTGCAGTTCTGTCCATGTGTAATTTTAGCAGTGTAATGTTTTCCTGTGTAGTTTTATCATTCATAATGACGAAGTATTAGGTAGGTGGCCATAATTCAGTGATCGCTCAGTGTATGTTGAAAACTTTTTCATTGCAGACATGTTTTGCTCATGCTTGCAAAATTCAGTTGTTGTTTATGCATTATTATACTGTAAATTTTGCATTATTTTCACAACTGCTGTGTTCCAAATGTAAAATTTATTGCTTGCACACATTTACATATTGTTACGGCTTTGCAACCTGAATCACATTTGGAATGTTACCAGTGTTAGAAAGGAAACTGAGGGCACTGAAGTAATTCTTTTTTTAGGCTTTGTACCTTTCTCTATACTTTCTTATTTCTTCTGTTGGGGGGTGGGGTGGAGTCTTTTCTGAGAATATTGAACAGCTCCTGTGGAAAGTATAATCAATGCATAATATCAACTTATACACATTATTCAATCAGACAGTTCAAGACACTTTTATGCTGTAGGGCACCATAATTATAAATTTTATTATTGTTGTCGAGGCGCTTGTTAATCGCATTGTGAATTTGTTCAAAAAGTAGGAACTGTACACCAAATTATACTCAAAATAGTATAACTATACTAAAAATCCAAAAATTTCTTGGCATAGAATGGAAATCAAAATTTCCAAGCTTTCGCACATCAAACAGATGACAGCTAACTGCAAACTGAATAATAGAACATTTCAACCGCGTTCAAAGTGTTGAAACGTTCTAGTATCCAGTTTGCAGTTACAGGGATCGCATTCCTCCTAAAATACCTAATATTTTGTGACCCTCCTTAAATTCCTAAAATGATACCTAAAATTTGCTAAGGACAATGTCTTTTGTTTCATGCACTGAAACAGTTGAACTTTTCAAAGAAATGTTTCCTGATTCTGCTATTGCAGCCAAAATGCAATTAAAAAAAAAGTTGCTTATGTGATATCACATGGACTGTCAAAATATTTTGAAGAGGATTTGAAAAAAGACATTGCATCTAGTAGCCCAGGAAAGGTTACTATAGCATTTGATGAAACTACAAATACACAAGTGAAACGGCAGTTGGATGTGTATCTCAGGTACTGGTCTTCAGAAATAAATTCAGTTTCTTGCCGATACCTAACAAGCGTTTTTCTGGGTCATGCAACAGCAGATATTTTGCTAAAAGAAATTCTTGATGTGTTATCATCCTTCAATATTTCGTTGAACATAATTATTTGTGTATCCATGGACAGCCCAAATGTAAATAAGTGCTTTTTACGCAAATTCAATGAAGTTGTGAAACAAGAAACAGGCCAGAAATCTTTGGAACTAAGTTTTTGCAACCTGCATGTTGTTAGTAATGCATTAAAAAAAATGTTGACAAGCTTAAATATAGATTTGACGAATTTGCTACTGATATGCATTACTTTTTATAGAGTAGTGCTGCAAGACGAGAGGATTATAAATCTGTCGAGGATATAATATTGGTCACAGCCAAATTTCTTTTGCGGCATGTCAGCAACAGATGGTTAACCGTTGATTATGTAACCCAGAGGCTCTTGGATCAATGGCTAAATATTACAGAATATTTTTTAAACTTCTTGCCATCTCAAAAAAATATTTGAAAAACAACTAAGCAATTCGGCAAGGTATAAAAGAATTCACTGTTTCCTGAAAAATGAGCTAACTCCTTGCTATTTAGCATTAATTTCATTTTCACACCAAAATTTTGAAAAGTTTTCATTATGTTATAGAGTGAAGAACCTAAAATACACCAGTTATATTCTGATTTAAATACTTTAATGAGGAATGTTATGGCTCAGTTTATCCAAGATGATGTTATTGCAGGAAAATTTGGAGAAGACCTAAAGAATGTAGATTTTGAAAACAAAAATTCATGAAAAAAACTAGGGGAGTTAGAAGTTGGTATGAAGACAAAAAATCTCCTCAGGAATGTTCAGGAGACCAGGCAGAAATTATTTCTCTTAGATGTAAGATCATCACTAATTGCAACCACAAAATATTTAAAGTCAAATCTGCCATTCTGCAATCAAAAGCTAAGAGACATGGAAGTTTTAAAGATAAAAGAACCAAAGAAAGAGTCAACTCAACTTTTAGTCACTGAAGGACTTTTGGAAATAACCAGAATTTCAAGTGTTTTGCATCTTTCTGAGGAACAAATTGATAGAGTAAGAGAAGAGTGGAAACTTTTAAATTGTGATGAGCCAACTCTAGACGAACTCTTGAAAATTTCAGAGGAAGTGCATATTTTGCAGTGCGGATTGATCATTACTGGCATAATACACTGGCAGAAAGTGAAAAAGAACACCAAGAAGGAATAGGCGGATGATCATAAAATTTACATATGTTAATGGGGTCGAGTTTACGTAGGTGTGATGTTAATTTCGGGACCAACCGGTGAGCGCTTACGCCACAGCACGGCATAATATTCAAATTATCATTGGTGGTATTTAAGGAGTACAGCAAAATGAATGTAATCAGTCGTCGGCGTACGGACGCGTGCGAAGACCCTGAAGAAGCTGCAATGCCTGGACATGGAAGAAGTGTACGATTTCAGCAGTTATCAGACTTTGAGCGAGGTCTCGTCTAGTCGGACTCCGCGAGGCCGGGTGGTCGTATTGTCGTATTGCGGAGCGAATTGGATGGGAAGTATCGGTGGTGGTACGATGGTGGCGTAGATTGTCCGAGGAACATTCCCACACGAGAAGACGTGGAACCGGGACTCACAGACGGACTGATGAGCGGACCGATCAACGCATAAGAAGAGCGGCGTTGTCAAGCAGAACATCCACTGCGACGCAAATCCAAGCTGCCGTTGCACCTGAGGTGACTGTGCGAACAATCCACAACCGTCTACTGGATGCAGGACTACGTGCACGTGTGCCTCTGGCATGTGTACCTCTGACTCCAGCCCACCGTCAGAAACGTCTGCACTGGAGAATGCAATGGCAATCTGTCGTGTTCAGCAATGAAAGCAGAATCTGCTTGGGAGCCTTCGATGGCCGTATGCGTGTTCGCAGATGCACAGGAAAGCGTCTCCACCCTTCTTGCATCCGCAAGCGACACACAGGGCCTACACCTGGTCTCCTGGTGTGGGGAGCGATCAGCTATCACTCCCGTACACAACTAGTGTTTGTACCGGGTACATTAAACAACACCTCCTACATCAACAACGTCATTCAGCCCGTTGTTGTGCCATTTGTAAGGTCGGTCCATCGTGGTGTTTTCCAGCAAGATAACGCACGCCCACACACGGCACGTGCAATGCAACATGCACTTCAGGGTGTGAGACAACTTCCATGGCCTGCACGTTCACCGGATTTGTCCGCCATTGAGGATGTGTGGGGTTTTATGGGACAACGACTTATCCGGTCTCCACGACCATCCCCGATTTACGCGTCCAGGTTGAGGATGCTTGGAACTCAATACCCCAAACTTACATCCAACATCTGTACAACAGACTCCATGCCAGAATTGCACAGTGTGAAGCAGTTCATGGCGGTTCAACCTCGTACTAACCATGTTACATGGAAATGTTATTTTTCAGTTTACCAGCAAATACAGCTGTATTTTGCCATAATGTTTTGATCACATTATCCTCTGTATTCCGTTATTATGCTGTATAAATTTCGTTGATATCGGACGTCTCCTTCTTGGTGTTCTTTTTTCACTTTCCACCAGTGTATATTTAGTATTAAAGGCTAGCGGAAAAGAAAAATACTCAAATCTTGCTGAACTTATCAAGTCAATTTTAGTTTTACCTCATGGTAATGCTAATGCAGAAAGGGGATTTTCGGTTAACACTGCTCTGTTGAGGAAGGACAAGGCTAACTTTAAAGACTCAACTATAACATCACTAAGAATAGTTAAAGGGGCCATTAAACACTATGGATGTGTAAGTAAAGTTCCCATAACAAGAAATTTATTAAATAGTGTTCGTGATTCACGTAAATTTTATAAAGAGTATGTTGATAAGCTGAAGGAAGAAGAATCAAAAAGGTAAAAGAAAGGAAGCAGAAAGAGAAGGAAAATAAGAAAAAGCAGCTAGAGAAAAAAAGAAAAGCTGAGTTTGATGACAAAATAAAAGAAAATGATGCAGAAATAAATTGAATGAAAAAAGATAAAGAAACCTCCCTAGCAGTAATTCAAGAGGGAACAGAAAGGATGAGAAAAGAAGGCTGTAGAAAAGCAAAATACTGTTGAAATAGCAGTTGCCTCTAACTTGATCATACAACGTTCAGCTGAAATAAAGAAAACTGAAAGTAAATTAGTTGTGGTGGAAGCAGAAAAAGATAGGCTTATCAGGAAAAGGTTAAAACAATAATACGAAAAAAGTAATTCAGTGAACAATTGTACATAGTTCTTGGTTTTCAATTACCTTTTTAGGATATTATAATTTCATGTGTAACCTGAAAACCTTACTGTGAAAATTGTAAATTGCTTCTGGTTCAACAGCATATTAATGTTCAAAGTGAAACTTGAATGTGGTAAATATACTTGAATATGATCATAACACGTGAAAAGATAAGAACTGAACATTAGAAGTAAATCATACTTAAACTTTAGACATTAGACGTTATGCAAAAAATTTGGGTGTGAACTTCGACCATATATACTAATGGACTGCGCATTGGCAATAGCTGCATCAAAGCCGCCATGGCTCCAACATTGGGCACGTCATCATCAAACTCCAAATTTTGTGTAAAAATGCTGTTATGATTACTAATTTACGCTGCAGAACTTCAGTGTTTTTGGTGTATTATGTGAATGCGCCTCATATATAATGAAAACTCTTCAGGTAAGTTTACTTATGAGCTATATACATGCATGATCGGGTTGTTTACATTTCGTGATTTATAATGTGATGAACATTTGCAAAGAATTTGGAACATGCATTCCATTTATTTTTTTCTTAAGTTACTATATTTTTATATCAATAGCTGCAAGTTTCTGGTTAAGTAATTGAACTTTATTGACTTAGATATTTAATTTGTTTCTTACCCATGAAAAATCATAGAACTTCCTTTACTATATCGCTCAGAGCAACCATAAGCACAGCAGGTGTAACCCGTGATTTTATGTTGGAGCCAGAAATTTTGATGCCATGCGCAGTCTATCAGTATATATGGTTGAAGGGTGTGAAGCAAACTCTTTACAATGTATACAAAGTTGTTTTACTAGATGTATACAAATATACATCTAGTTTTTATTGAAATACACTCCTAAAATTTTTCTAAAAATTTCCTAAAATTCCTACCTAAAATTTTCCAGAAGTATGCTATGATCCCTGCAGTTAGTTGTCTACCTTCTCTGAGAAAGCCATCTGGTTGATGTGCGAAAGCTTGGAAATTTTGATTTCCATTCTACGCCAAGAAATTTTTGGATATTTAGTATAGTTATGCTATTTTGTGAAATTTGTACAAGGATTGTACTGAAAGTAATGCAAAAGTTGGCATAACTTTTTTATTAACTGACAGAGGTCATTCAAATTGCACATGTTGGTAGAGTAACTCTTCCTCTATACAAAGGTACTACTCAGCATAGTCTCCATCACAAGCGATTCATTTGTGCCACTGTTGAACCCAACTCTTGAATCCTCTTTGAAAAAATTCAGGTGTGGACTGTTGTACCCACTTCTTCACAGCCACTTTCAAGAGGTGCGACACCATTCCATGGATTGATTCTTCATTTCCAGATCGTAAAGATATGCCCACATTTCATCCCATCGCCAGACTGGAAAATAATGTGTCTTCACTGGCTTCAAAAGCTTCCAGCAGATTTGAGCAGACTTCCACCCTTCTCTCCTTCAAATCGGATGTCAGCTGCCACTTTGCACACACTTTCTGATACCCTAAGTCTTTCACCATCTTTTAGTATGGCATTCTGACCACAGTCCAGTTGTGCAACGAGCTCACGGATTGTGACTCGTCTCTCCGCATTAATCTATTCATTCACTCGCTGATAATTCGTGTCAGTGGTCGCAGATGATGGTCACCCACTGCGTGGTTTGTCTTCAATGCTTGTTTCCCCTTCTTTAAACTTCTTTATCCATCTGTGCACATTGCTCTTGTCAGTGGTGTCATCTCTGTAAACATTCTGTAGCCTTCTGTAGATGTCGGACAACCTGCACCCTTCCTTCGTCAAAAACTCGGTGACTGCACGTTGCTTCCGCTTGAAATCCATTATTTACCTGCGATGAAGAAGAAGGTTTACTATAGAGGAAGAGTTACTTTACTAACATGTGCAATTTGAACAACCCCTGTCAGTTAATAAAAATGTTATGCCCACTTTTTAATTACTTTCAGTACAGCCCATGTATATACACTGAAGAGCAATTGAATTACAGATACCTGTCTAGTAATGTGTAGCACCACCTTTCGCCCTGATGATGGCGGCGATTCGTCTCGGCATGGATTCGACAAGACTTCGGAAGCCATACGGATCCATGACCCCTGAACAAGCTCCCACAGTTCACGAAAATTTGATGGAGGGTGGTCAGAGCCTCGAACATCTCTCATGCTGGCATCCCAGATGTGTTCGATGGGGTTGAGGTCAGGTGACCTAGCTGGCCAAGGAAGAGAGGTCATGTCGGTGAAGTGTTCATCCAACCATCCAGATACAATTCTGGAGTGATGGCATGGTGCATTGTCTTGTTGCAAGATGAGGTCCCCAGTGGGGATGTTAAAGACGTGCAAATGGGAGCAAATGGTCGTCCAGGATATCATAGTAACTTTGACCTGTGATTGACGATGTCACACGTACCAGGGATATCATTTTAGTCCACGTAAACAGTCCCCAGACGAGAATGCCACCCCCACCAGCTTGAAGAGTACCCTGCTGGCAAGAAGCATCCATTGCTTCATGTGGTTTGTGCCATACTTGTATCCTGCCGTCCGCATGTACCAACGTGAATCTCGACTCATCAGTCCAGGCAACATTTTCCCACATGTCTAGGGTCCAGTGGCGATGTTCCCGCACCCATACTAATCTTTGCACCCTGTGATGTGCTGTCAGCAACGGTACCCTCGTGGGACGATGGCTTCTGTACCCCATAGCGAGGAGATGGTTCTGGATGGTGTGGCTGCTTACATGTTTTTGTGCACCAGCATTAAATTGCCAAGTGATTTCTTGTACTGTGGCCCATCTATCTGCTATTACAATGCGAGCTAGCCGACGATGACCCCGCTCATCCACACGCTGTTGTCCACGGCAGTTGGCTCTTGCAGGGATGATTTTACTGGATTCGATGTACTCACGGTGCACCCATGACACACTGGCTTGTGAAAATCCCAGTGCCTGCACGACTTCCGACATGGAGTGACCCATTCGTCGGGCCCCGACAATTTGCCCACGATCAAATGCACTTAGATCCTTCGCCTTACCCATACTGCGTCCGACTCTTACTAATTTCCGTCGCATCACTCCTTATATTGTCGGATCAGTGCATACGTAATGTCGTTTCCGTCTACAGGGCCACCCACAGCGCCACATTTGCATAACGCCAGCTGTCTCTAATTCAATTGCTCTTCAGTGTACATGCCATTAAACTATTATGTCTGAGTTAACTCCTTCAAAGAAATATAGTCTACCAATTTGTATTTACTGCAGATGAATGTGTCAGACCTTTGCATGCATCTATCACACTACCTTTAGTACTTCATAGTCATGTAATTTTTAATACACCACAATATGAATACTCAAGAAATGCACATAGTGTATTAAATCCGTTTATTTCTTATGGTGCAATAATCACAGAGATTCGCCAAGCTTTCACACTCCACTGGGAGGCCTTTCACACTCCACTGGGAGGCTTTTTCAAGCTTTCACACTCCCAGTGGAGTGTGAAAGCTTGGCAAATCTCTGTGATTATTGCACCATAAGAAATAAACGGATTTAATACACTATGTGCGTTTCTTGAGTATTCATAGTCATTCCTTATAGATTGTTGAATCTAATCCTCCAATGATTCCCTTGGCTCATAGTGAGAAGAATTGGCAGGAATACACGTAACACACAAAACACTAAAAGAATTCTTGAAATTGTCATCACACGCGTAAGTTATGTTGAAAATTATAAGCGGGGCGCTTCGGTAGCGACTTCTACCTTCATCAACCATGGAATGAGACACGTGGTAAAAGCGTTAGTTGTTGCCAGATTTCAAAATCGCTTTCCAAATAATAGGGATGTTAAAAGGTGTGTCAGTATTGCAGGTGTTAGGGGTAAGGTAGATTTCAGTGCTTTCACGGTATCTGAGGGCATGCCGATTGCTGAACGTGGCAATCCCCTTCACATTGCGCCGATCGGGAACCGCGGATGTATCGCTGATGGTTAAAATTGAAAGGGAGGTGGAAGGGATGCTTTTCTTAACATCAGCGATATGCTCCATCAATCGCCGGTTTATGCTGCACTAAGTACTACCAATATAGTGGGTAATGCCTGTGGAAGTGTTGATAGGTATAGTGTAGACACCTTGTAACTCTAGGGGTTTATTGAGATCTCTGTCATTAAGGATGAGGTTGAGAAGATGTGGAGGTGGTTTGACGGCAATCCTGTAGCCCAAAGACTTGAAAATAGAGCAAACGTTATGAGTGAAAGACAGGCAAAAGGGCAAAGTGCCAACAAACTGATGGGTGGTGGAAGGTTCAGGTAGTAAACTAGATATATTCTGTGATTCAAACCTCTTGATTAGCGCAATGTGAAGCGGATCGGCCCGTTCAGCAATCGGCATGCCCTCAGGTACTTCAAAAGCATTGAAATCTACCTTACCCCTAACACCTGCAATACTGGAGCACCTTTTAACATCCTTATTATTTGGAAAGCGATTTTGAAATCTGGCAACAACTGAAGCTTTTACCACGTGTCTCATTCCATGGTTGATGAAGGTAGAAGTCGCTACCGAAGCGCCCCGCTTATAATTTTCAACATAACTTACGCGTGTGATGACAATTTCAAGAATTCTTTTAGTGTTTTGTGTGTTACGTGCATTCCTGCCAATTCTTCTCACTATGATTCCTATAGTTAACGCAACTTCTTGGCAGATTTTCGACTGGAATGAAGATTGGATCATTTTTCGTAAAGACCGAATCAAAGTCGTTTCTTTGTTATGCCGACTTTGCTTCCTCATTAAGTGCAAGGGGTCCAAGATTATTCCTATTGCGTTTCAGGTGCATAAACCTTTTTTCATGGAAGATGCAAGAAAGTTCTAGACCGTACCTCCACCAGCCTCCTCTCCGCAGCTATCCGAGATCTCTGTGCCTCCATCGCGACTTTGGAATTCAAGTGTTACACCAGGTACCAATTTCTATCTTTCGCCACCCATCCAGCATTAGTGGACAATTTTTTTATCCGAATTCATGAAACTATATCCAGGACTCACAGTTGTGAAACCAAAAGACTTGAAAACATGTTTCAACACCTAGCCTCCACTCAAAAAACACTCGAAGTTCGGTTCCCACGAAGTTTGCCGATATCAACTTTCCAAGGTATGTGAACTTGTCTTCTGTGCCTATTCCTGCTGAAATTGATAAACTACTTGCCAATGGACCCAAATTTTCTCCTGTTGCTAATCCTAGCCTACCACATACTATTTCATTACTGGAAGCAGTGATCCAAAACATGGATCTCGCACATCAACGAATCATTCATGCAAAATCGGCTATTGCAATTTCCGAGGTTCAAACCCCAAGGCTCAAATATTCCTACTCCTTTTTGAAGAAATTTTGAATTTTCACCCAGTGTAATAATCATGAAGTTTGCAAAGCAGACAAAGCAGGATGTCCTGTCTTCATCCATAAGAATTATTTGGACATCAAAGTGGCTGATTTCCTGGGAAAAAAACAATTGCATAAGACTCAAGGCTGACTACACTGAAAAACTATGTAAAGCTGTTAGTAAGCTTTCTAAAAAATCTTCTCTGAAATCTTTCTTAGGAGACATCCCCCCCCCCCAGTTTATTTTTGTACTCCCAGGTTCTTACAGATCAAGCTACATAAAGTTGGACATCCCATCAGGCCATTAATTGAAAACACCTTTTCTCCTGCAGTCAATCTTGAAAGGCAATTAATTGGTCAAATGTTGCAAAGTTCTGACAAGAAATCATCCTTATTCTGTTGTATCAACAAAGGACTTTATCCAGAAACTCCCTTCTTCCATCAATCTTCAAGATTTCCTGTGCACCTTTGACGTGGATTCATTGTTTCCTTCTGTTCCTTTCTTTGATGCCTACATGCTCATGGTCAAAAAACTAATGGAGAACCAAGAACTTCCTGGAGAACTGATCAAAGATCTTTATGATTGTTTTGATATTGGAAAAGTATTCTTGTTTTGTAAACAATGGTATCTATTACCAACAAAAACAAGGCATACCTATGGGCTCTCCTCTTTCCCCCTTACTTGCTGAAATGTATTTGCAAAATATTGAAACATTAATTGTTGCCCCTATCTCTCTTAAAGCCCACCATTTGGTTAAGGTATGTGGACGACATCTTCATTATTTGGCCACACCAGAAACACTCTCTGTTTGAACTTGTGTCCTCCATAACTTCAAAATTCCTGCATATAAAATTTTCTTCTTAAGAACAGATCGACAACAATATTAGTTTTCTGGATGTTAACATCAACATCAACCCGGACTTCTCACTTGGCCTCTCTGTTTACAGGAAACCTTCTGCCACCCATAATATCATCCCTTACCATTCTCGCACTTTTGGAAAATACAAACTGTCTGCTCTAAAGTCATACATTCACCGGGCCAACCTTATTTGCAACAGCCATTCTGCTCTTCAACAAGAATATCAGAACATCATCAACATTAGCAAATTGCATGGCTTTCCACCCCTCTTAGTACATAGGCTAATCAAGAGGTTTGAATCACAGAATATATCTAGTTTACTGCCTGAACCTTCCACCACGCATCAGTTTGTTGGCACTTTGCCCTTTAGCCTGTCCTTCACTCATAACATTTGCTCTATTTTCAAGTCTTTTGGCTACAGGATTGCCGTCAAACCACCTCCACATCTTCTCAATCTCATCCTTAATGACAGAGATCTCAATAAACCCCTAGAGTTACAAGGTGTCTACTCTATCCCTAACAACACTTCCACAGGTGTTACCCACTGTATTGGTAGTACTTACCGCAGCATAAACCGGCGTTTGGAGCATATCGCTGATGTTAAGAAAGGTAGCCCTTCCACCTCTCTTTCAATTTTAACCATAAGCGATACGTCCGCGGTTCCCGATTGGCGCAATGTGAAGCGGATTGCCCCATTCAGCAATCGGCATGCCCTCGGGTACCACGGAAGCATTGAAATCCACCTTACCCGTAACACCTGCAATACTGATGCACCTTTTAATATCCCTATTATTTGGAAAGCGATTTTGAAATCTGGCAGCAACTGACGCCTTTACCATGTGTCTCATTCCATGGTTGATGAAGGTAGAAGTCGCTACCGAAACGTCCCGCTTATAATTTTCAACGTAACTTATGCATGTGATGACAATTTCAAGAATTCTTTTAGGGATTCCCTTGGCTTTTCATTGTTTCTTTTCTCTCACCTGATTCGAATAGCTTCTGTAAGCACATCATTTATTCTTTCAACATTGTAAACCACCTCAAAGTATTTGTTTCTACCTTACTGATAACATCCCAACAAAAAACAATGTTGCTGGGCCAGCAGTTATCTATCACAGACAGTGGCACATCAATGTCCCTACAAGCACGTGCCTTAAATGATGGCTAGCCTAATGTAGTCTGCTAGTTTACCTGCAGGGGCAACCGACAAGCACGTGACATAACTGATGGCTTGCCAAATCTTGTCCGCCAATTTCCCAGTAGTAGCCATTAAAAAAAAAAGATAACTGCAGTTTCCCAAAGCCGCAACTACCCTCCCCCGGTGGGTCAAAGACGTGGAAATCACAGGGAGTGAGGTCAAGGTTGTAGGCAAGATGCGTCAAAACTTTCTAACCGTGTTGCCAAAACCATTCTGCATGTGGTGTGGTGTGATGTTATTGTGCAACAACACAACGCTGTTGCTTAGCAGCCCTGGCCTTTTGCAGTGAATGGCATCGTGCAGCCTGTCAAGCATCTGACAGTACAGTTTCTCTGTTATATTTGCATCACAGTCTGTTCAGAAAATCCAGCAGAAGCACATTATACTTGCACCACATTTCAGCAAATAAATCAGAAGCACATCCTGACAGTCCCAAAAGATGATTGCCCTGATTTTTGGCTAGTTAGTGATGTCTTAACCTTTTTGGCAGATGGATATCATGGGTTCTTCTAAGTCATGGATGCTTGTCTTCATACTAGTGTCAAATGATGTACACAAGTATCATCTCCTGTGACAGTATGCTCCAAGAAGTCCTCACCTTCCTGATAGATAGTACAGGGTTTGTACAGAAAACAACTAGTCAATTTCCCTGACTTGTAATGCTTAATTTCCCTGACCACCCCAAACACATTCTTCTGTAACTTAGTGAACTTGATTTATATGTAATACTTCATCTTACTTTTTTCTTTTGTTACTGACTGTCAAATATTATACCTAAGCCCAAGTACAAGTTTTTGAGCATAAAAATTAGTTGAATTGCTGATGACATCACAAGTGATAAAAGAACAAAATAAAAATCAAATGTGGAAAACATGGAATGGATTTGCCCAATTTGTTCAATTATGCTCTAATACATAAATTATGACATTAAATATGCATGTCTTATGCAGGTATCTGTGAGATATTTCATTATTTTGGGGTAAACTTTAAACATGGGAAGACATCATGATCAGAGTTAAATCCCTGAAATGGCAATGGGCTGGACATACTGCCAGAAGGACAGACCATCGATGGACAGCCGAAATTTTAGATTGGATTCCAAGGGACAGGAAAAGACCCAGAAGAAGACCACATGGGAGATGGGTGGATGAAATTCGAAAGTATGCAGGAGTGACATGGAGGAGACTGGCACAAGACAGACCGTTGTGGAGGAAACTTGGGGAGACCTTCGTCCAGCAGTGGATTGATAATGGTTGATGATGATGATGATGATATATTTTAAAAAACAATATATACACAGTGTGCCTATTAAATAATGAGACAAAAATTATTATATCAAAACAAACTATATTTTGAATTGTCACTTACACAGATTCAAAATAATTTCCGTCCAACTCCACAATGTTGAGATTTTTCGTACAGGGTTTTGGAGGCGCAGCGGTCCTGAAAAGGTCTGCAGAAGCCAAATTTAGGAAGTAGGGTGGGCATTCGATCACACAGATCAACTTCGAAGCCGGAAACTGCTTCAAAGGCAATGCACAGTGTGGGCACGTTGTTGTGCATCAAAAACCAATTATTTTCTGACACATTGCATGCAGGTGTACAGATGTTGCAATACTCCTAAATAATACTGTCTGGTCACTGTGGTGTCCTGAGAAACAAATTTGCAGTGGATAATTCCAGCAGTGTCAAAAAAACAAAACAATGACCATTGTCTTGACATGTGATTTTTGCAACTGGACTTTTTCCTGCCAGGGAGATGACGTTTCACGCTCTGGCATTTTGTCTCAGGATCAAACTGAAAACACCTACTTTTGTCACCGTAGACAATTCTTTGCAACTAATTGTGATCTTGATCACATATGGACAAAATGTTGACAACATGCAACCTGGTGCTCTCTCTGTTTGTGTTGCACAAACTTAGAACAAATCTTTCTCTTGTTTATATCGTTTTCTAAGATTACCCTGGCCATTTTTGATTGAAGAGATGAATAAGTATAGACTGGATGTGCTGTTTGTAAGTGAAACCAAAAGAAGGAAATTGGGATAGAAGAAGTGAATGGAACGGTGAGTGTGTGGTCTGGAGTACTGGATAATATGAGAGGACTGGCTGATGTAGGTGTGATTTTAAGTGAAAAGATGAACAACTTGATTCACTATAGCTGCATAAGTGTGAGAATTCTTCGGATCCGTTTGAAAGTGAAACTTCAGAGAATAGCAATTGTTGTAGTGTATGCTCCTTGTGACTCAGAACCCCTGATAGGAAGGAAGATTTCTGGAAGGAGCTAAAAGCTGTTTTGAGCCTGTTTGGTGCTAAGGAGAAAGTTATAATAGCAGGGGATTTCAATGCTAGAGTAGGTGTGCAGAATGCAATTTCTGACAATGTTCTGGGTAAGTTTAATGATCCTTGTGTGAATGATAATGGTGAAAGATTAATTGAACTCTGCATTGAGAATGGTTTATGTGTAGTGTGTCTAATACGTTTTTCAACCACAAGTATATCCACGCATATACTTGGGAAATTCGTTCTCTTGGTCAAAAGAGTGTGATAGATTTTGTTGTTTACAATCAGCGTCTGAAACACTTAGTTGTTGACACTCGTGTGATCAGAGGTGCGGATGTTGGCTCTGATCATTACTTGGTAGTGTCACGGGTGAAACTGAATGTTGGTTGGAGGAAAAGGAATAGATAGAGGCCCAGGATGAAAAAAATAAAGGTTGAAAGGCTCCCTGAAAATAATCAGCAGTATTCTGACTTACTCCAAGAACAACTAAAGGAGCTGAAGTCTTGTGGGAGGGATGTAGAAAAGAAGTGGGAATGTTTTAAGAACTGTGTTTATCACTGCTGCTGAAAAGGTCTGTGGCCCCACAATAGTGGGTAACAATAGAAGTGATGCTTGGTGGAATAGTGAAATTAAAGAGGCAGTAAAGAGAAAGGAGGAATCCTATTTGGAGATGCAGCAAGGTATGGTTTGTGTGGATGAATATCACTAAGAAGCGTGAAGCCGCTAAGCTGGTTTGCCAGAGTAAAATAAAAGATAGGAAGGAGAAGGTGGAAAAGCATGAATTGACT
Organism: Macrothele yani; assembly: GCA_039090855.1. Taxonomy (NCBI): domain Eukaryota; kingdom Metazoa; phylum Arthropoda; class Arachnida; order Araneae; family Macrothelidae; genus Macrothele; species Macrothele yani. Next base: position 87,216,410 of record CM077011.1, on the reverse strand, counting down.
TTTTGGAAAGATAGGAAGACTTTCTGGAAGTACATGAGAATAAAGAAAAATAGGGGAAACAAAGTTGTAAGCTGTGTAAAGAATAGGGTCGGGGAAATGATATCGGAGCCTAATGAGTTAAGTGAAAGATGGGGTGAATACTTCTGTGAGTTATTAGATCAGGAAAGCAAAGGTGATTCAGAGGCAGAAGCAGATGATGTTGCAGTGAAGGATAGAAGCACAGGAGGGATCTCAAAAGAAGAGGTGTGTAAAGCTCTAAAATCTGTTCAGAACGGTAAGGCTCTAGGAGTTAATGGCATAACTGCCGAAATGTTGAAATATGGGGTTGACCCTGTAATTGACTGGTTAACTGAAATTTGCCAGTTGTGCTGGGAGTTAGGAATGGTCCCTTGAGATTGGAAGGATGCTATCATTGTTCTCTTGTATAAGGGAAAAGGTGATCAGACTGACTACAAGAACTTTCGTGGTATTAGCCTACTGAGTGTGCCAGGGAAAGTGTTTGGTTAGGTCCCTATTGAAAAAGTACGGGGGACATCAGAGAAAGTGTGGGATGATCAGAGTGGTTTTTTATGCCTTGTAAAGTCTGCACTAACCAAATTTTTGCATTACACATAATGATTGAAAAGTATCTGGCTGTTGGTAAGAAAGTTTTTGCTGCCTTCATAGATTTAGAGAAAGCTTATGACTGAGTAAATAGGACAATTCTGTGGAAGGTATTGAATGATTATGGTGTTACTGGGAATCTACTTAACAGTGTAAAAGCAATGTATGTATGCTAGCATTTCAGCTTGTCTACGAGTAAATGGTGTTTTATCAAAATGGTTTTCTATTGGTGCAGGAGTCCGACAAGGATGTGTAATGTCACCATGGCCCATGGCTATTTAATATATTTATGGATGTGTGCATGCGTGATGCCAAAAAAGATAACACTGGTATGTCTTGGTGATATCCATGTATGCAGATTGCTGTATGCTGATGACACTGTCCTGTTGGCAGAGAGCAAAAGTGAGTTGCAGAGTATGTTGTCTCGGATGTACGATGTTTGCATGAAATTCAAACAGTATAAATAAGGGAAAAACCAAAGTTATGGTTTTTGGGAGAGGAACTGGTAGTACTGAATGTAATGTACACTGACGGGGAAAAAAATCCCAACACCAAGAAGGGGTTGTGTTAGATAAACGACAGTTGGTAGGCGGTGAGAGTACATCAGTGAGATGACGTCTATGCAAATTTTGCGCTCGGTGCATACGTGTGGCGCTAGTAGCGCCCTCGGAACATGCAAAGCAGGTTTGCTGTAAATACGCGCTGTAACGTTCGTGAGCATTAGTTATCGTTGAGATTCGACGTAGTGTGTTGATGTTAGTCAAGAATGCCTTTAAGAAGACGAAGAAGCCATTATCAACAGCTCACGGAGTTTGAACGAGGTCGTGTAATAATGCTACGAGAAGCTGGATTTTCTTTCCGCAATATTGCAGAACGACTTGGCAGGAATGTAGCCACTGTGCATGATTGTTGGCAGCGGTGGTCAAGGGAAGGTACTGCCTCAAGAAGACCGGGTTCCGGCCGGCCACGTGGCACTACTGAGAGGGAAGACCGTCGTGTACGGCGTATGGCCGTGGCACGTCGTACCGCGTCTGCGGCAGCAATTCGAGCTGCAGTTGCCACCACAGTGACACAACGAACTGTTACAAATCGGTTACTTGAAGGACAGCTCCGAGCCAGACGCCCTGTAACGTGCATTCCACTTACTCCAAACCACTGCCGTTTGAGAGCTCATTGGAAGACAGAGTGGAGATCTGTTGTGTTTTCTGATGAAAGCTGGTTCTGCCTGGGTGCCAGTGATGGCCGTGTGTTAGTTAGAAGGAGGCCAGGTGAGTGCCTGCAACCAACCTGTCTGCGGCCGAGACACACTGGACCTACACCTGGAGTTATGGTCTGGGGAGCAATTTCCTATGACAGCAGGAGCACTCTCGTGGTTATCCCACGCACCCTGACGACACAGTTGTACGTCGGTCTGGTGATTCAACCTGTTGTGCTACCATTCATGAACAGCATTCCAGGGGTGTTTTCCAACAAGATAACGCTCCCCCGCATACCGCTGTTGTAACCCAACATGCTCTACAGGGTGTCGACATGTTGCCGTGGCCTGCTAGATCACCAGATCTTTCACAAATCGAGCACGTATGGGATATCATTGGACGACAACTCCAGCATCACCCCCAACCAGCATTAACCGTCCCTGTATTGACCGACCAAGTGCAACAGGCATGGAACTCCATCCCACAAACTGACATCCAGCACCTGTACGACACAATGCATGAACGTTTGCGTGCTTGGATTCAACATTCTGGCGGTTACACCGGTTATTAATGTACCAGCATTTCACATTTAAAATGGCTCTTCTCGCGCTTACGATAAGCTGTGATCTTGAAATTTTAATTGATTAAATATGTTACCTATACAAATGTATTGCTGCCATTTCATTCCTCTACAACTATTTTTTCGTGGTGTTGGGATTTTTTTTTCCGTCAGTGTATGTCTAAACGGCGCAGTGATTGACCAGGTGAATGAGTTTGTGTATTTAGGAAGCATGTTTGACAAAGAGAACAAATTGGATGGTGAAATTAGTATGCGAGTGAATTCTTCATTAAAAGTCATGGCTGCTTTGGGAGGGTTTCACAGGAGTGATGTGTTCTCAAGAGAGTCTCGCATGACTCTATATGAAAGTGTAATTGTTCCTACTCTGATGTGTGGCAGTGAAACCTGGGCACTACAAAAGGAACATAGAAGTTGTTTGTGTGCTGGAGAAATGCGTTACTTATGGGGTGGTTTGTGGCAAGACACGTTCTGATTGTGTGAGGAATGAAGATGTGTTGCAGTTGTGTAATGTGAAGCAAAATGTTGTTAGCAAGATGGAGTCTAATATGCTTCAGTGATTTGGCCATGTTGAAAGAATGAGTGATGAGATGCTTACTAAAAAAATCTTTTTAGCCCTAGTGGCAGGAAGGAGAGGTAGAGGAGGAAGGTCAAGGAAATCATGGGATGATCAGATTCAGAAGTGTCTGCATTAGAAAAAGATTCGAGTATGAAGTATAGAAGATCTTGTGTATGGCGTGTGATCGATGTCAGTGAAGCCCGAGTTGTATATCAAGATTGCTGTAAATGGAGAAGTCTGATACGAGTAAAAATATCTGTTTGTATTTCTTTGTGGAGCTAACCTCTGAATATCAGAGAACAGCTTAGTGATATGTATGTATGTACCCTGGCCACTTCCTTACCGACACCAAGCTGTTCAGGGAGTAGCTTAGTTGTTATTCACCTATCGGACTGGATGTCCTGTACATCATTTTCATTTTCTGTACAGGATGTCCAGTCTCTGCACAGACAACGAAAATGTTGCTAGCCTTCACCACATTTTCATTTGCCCATGCAGAAACTGGATGTCCTGTGCGTGGTTCATTCTCAAGGAACTTCCTTCCATCTTTAAACGTTCAAAACCAGCAGAACACCTGTGTATTGCTGTAAAGTTTTTTAAGTCTTGTTACACTTCCGTGGCAGTTTTCCCTAATTTACAGTAAAATTTTATCACAGCTCTTTGCTCCATTATGTAACTTCTGTGACACACTCCACTCACACAGTCTTATTTCAAACGAAAACTGCTGTGTCATCTGACTTGAAAGTTGCTCCTGCAATTATAGCACACTCTAGTGGTCAAAACAATAAAAATGTTTGGTACTTTTATTCAAAGGGTTGTACTGTAAAAAAATCAGTCTCACTACGTAATGGCCACACTGTGTCGAGTAAGAAACAATTCATTTAGAATTTTGATAAAACACCAAAATTCTCCAGTAATTTTTTTAATGCAGAACTAACAATTTGACAATTTTTGCTTTGTCATTTTAAGCTGAGAATCAATGTTTGATTTATTATACTCAGCTTCTCATTTCAATCTTTTTCTCTCGTTCAACACATTTTACTTGTGCTAATTTTTGTCTTTCATCTTTCTTTCTCATATTTTTTTATTTTCTAAATATTCCTGATACGTTTTTCATGAACTGTCATACACAATTCATGCTTTTATTGATATCAATGTATTGAATGCCACCTGCTTTACAGATAGCATCATACAAACGCTTCTTACAAACAATAGTCTCTTTTACATGTTCTTAACTTATTAAAAGAAAATCCACTTTCTACCATCACATTATCATGAGATAAAATGAAGCACAATTTAAATGTTTCCCAGAGATTTTTATAGTTTCCTTTCTCTGCCAAGAATTCGCTGTAAAATTTGTCGAGTTTTGTGCCGTCTGAGGAGTTATATGTTTCAAAAAGTTCTTTATTCTTTTGGTACAGTTGCAAAGACTATGATATTCTTTTCTTTTTTTTTTTGGAATTTCCTGTAGCATCATCACTGATTTGCCCAGCAACACACAAAGTTTCAAGTGAAGCAGAAAACAGCATCTCAGAAGTTTTTGGGGAAGTTTTTATAATATAGAGATCTGGTGATAAGCTACAAACATTTTTTTTTTTTAACTAAGGATTTTTCTTGAGTTTTTCGACCATAGGAACAACCAGTTTGCAGCACTGAAGATTAAACTGTATCTTAATGTTGTTTACTATAACTTTTGACAAAAGGCACTTATACTGAAATCCAACATCTACATCTTTCGGCAACATGAAATTTTTGTTTGCGGTAAGGTTGGCAGATATCAATTTTTGAACTGATGAACACTTCTTCACAATATCTGACTTAATGAACCTACTCATTAAACTTTATAATAAATGATGAACATTTTCATATGTAATAAGGTAACACTGGCTCAGCAATTTGAAATTTACAAAGAAATGACATCAATTTTAAAGCGATATTATCACTCTTAAATAGATTAGATAACTTTTAATTGACTATATAGATTCTCAATCAATAACACCAATGTTTTTACAGATATAGATTACTTTTATTGATTTATGAGATTTACACTCTTCTCTTTTGATTTCTAATCTTCCACCTAGTACCTGACTTTCCAGAATGTATGAACCCTGTAGTAGCATATCAAATGTTGAGGGAGAGACCCATTCATCTTGCCCTAGGTTCTTCCGTGAGCTCCTTAGGCACCCACCTTGCACAAACTTTCCAGTAATGCAGTTGGTGATGTACACTGTTTGGGCAATATTCACTAAAATTTGCAGTTTGTAGCAAGTTCTTTTACTTTAATCCAGTTGTTGTCATGAATGAGAACACCCATCTGTAGCGCATTGTCCTCTCTAATGGTGATCATTGTTTTTTTAAAACTGTAAATTCAACTATTATTTTTATTCAACTGAAAAATAATATAAGGCAATCAGTTAGAAAAAATTGGTACCAAAAAAAGCATGATAGTATCCAAATACATTCGAAGGTTACTCTCCTTTTCACATAAAGTTTGGAGGTTTTCACTTCATTTAAGTACATTTCTAACAAGTCTTTTGTCTGCTCGTTGTGGTTCTAGAAGCTGACATTTCTTATGGAAATTTTCCCTATTGTGCATATTGAAATCACCGGCCTTCTATTATAAAAACATTTAAACTTTAAGAGCAGAACACTTCTGTTTTCACACACAAACATGTGTCGAACAGCTCACACAAATTCTTGACAAACATACCAATCCTGAAAACACACACATTTTAAAAAACTATATATTATAAAAAATAAAACCCTAACTTCCTGTTAAAAATCCTTTAGCTACATGTTTACAAATTGCCTCTGTTTATCTTTGAAACCCAAAAAACGAACCAAATATCCAAAAAGAAAGACCACAATATCTATCCATTCCTATTCTCTCCCCACACTGCAGCAACATTCTCTTTGAGCACTTTCAACCTTAGCGAAGGCCGTTTCTCAAGAAGCTCTGCAGCAGACGACCACATCCACTGCCTTCCAGCTAGTGAGTGTTCTAATCGTTGTGTAGTATCGTCTCATCAGGCTCTTCCCGATTTATTTTGGTGGCGCCATCTATTAGGCGATTGTTTTTTTTTTTTCTTCCTTTTGTTTTTATATTTTATGGTTAACTCCTATTTCCTTTTGTATTATTTTATATTCATTTGTCCTACCTGGGTTCTTTGTTTATATTTATTTTTCCCCCTGTTTTCATAGTTTATTTCTCCATCTTTTTGGCTTTCTGTTCTTATTAATTCCTTCCAATGTATATTTAAACTGCTAGGAACATTAAAGTTACATAACCTGTGCCTATTTTTTTTTCTATTAACACTGTTTCTGCTAAGCATAGATGCCATTTGACAACTTTTGAAAAATTTTATATCGTCAGATTTTGAATATTCCTTACTTTTCAATGCAATACTGGATTAATGCTGTTTTTTTAGCACGTCTTTTGTAAAAAAAAGATCGTGCTTATGTTATTGGTTTGTCGGTCCGTACCCACGAAATCTCTGCAACTATTAGTCCGATTTAAAAACTATTTTTGCATTGGGAAGCTTGAAATATGCGAATGATGATCCTTCATTTAGGGTTTTTTTACAATGTGCAATTTCGCCGCCAGAGGGCGTAAATGCAGATGATGCCGAATTCAAAAATACCTTTTATTCCACATATTTGCTTCTAAACATCCGATTGAAAAAATTCTTTTATCTTTCGATTCCATTTATGTCGAAAAGTATTTTAGATATAGTTACATTTTCAAATTATGCATAGATTTCCCGCTAGGTGGCGTAAAAGTAAATTACATTTTTCCCGATAACTGTTCTTCTAAAACTCCGATTTGAATATTTTTTTCTTCAGCGGATACACCTCCTGATGCAAAATCTTTTGCATATAATTTCTAATTTTTGGTAAAGCATACTTTGGCCACCAGGGGGCATAAGTGTTAATTTTTGCTTCTGATAATATTTGCCTTAAAATCTGAGCTTCTAAAATATCGATTGAAAAAATTATTTCGTGAACTGATGCCACTCACATCGATAAACCTTTTCGGAACATTTTCTTAAAATATTCCGCAGTTTCTCCGCCAGGGGGCGTAGTTGTATATCTTATTTTTGTGAATATCTCTACTTCTAGGAGTCCGATTTGAAAAATTCCTTCTTTGTTATGTAGTGTTTTCAGTGTGACATGTTTTTCATATAATTGCAAAATTTTCAAGTAATTCATAGATTTTCCGCTAGGGGGCGTAGAGGTAAATTGTGTGTCCCTCTATATCTCTGCTTCTAAATCTCCAATTTGAAAAAGTTTTTCTGCACCGGATACAAGCTCCTGATGGGAAATAGTTTGCACATAATTTCGAATTTTTGTAAAAAAAATGGTTTGGCAACCAGGGGGCGTAAATCTTAATTTTCGCTTCTGATGTATTTGCAGCAAAATATGAGCTTCTAAATTCTTGATTGAAAAAACGTCGTTTGTTGACTGATACTACTCATGTCGACAAACCTTTTAGGAACATTTTCTTCTTAAAATAATTCATGGTTTTTACTCTAGGGGCGTAGATATATATCTTATTTTTGTCAATATCTCTACTTCTAAGAGTCCGATTTGAAAAATTCTTTATTTGTTGGATATTGTATCCGATGCGAAATGTTTTTCCTATAAATTCAAAATTTTCAAGTAAATCATAGACTTTCCGCTAGGGGGCACGAAGATAAATTGTGTTTTCTGCGTTATTTCTGCTTCTAAAACTCCGATTTGAAAAATTCTTCCTCTATCCCATACAAGATGTGATGGGAAAAAAATTTCACATATTTCTAATGTTTGGTAAAGAATCGTTTGGCCGCCAGGGGGCATAAGTGTTGATTTCTGCTTCTGATGTATTTGTAGCAAAGTCTGGGCTCCTGAAAACTCGACTAAATTTTTTTTTTCTTGGACCGATACCACTCATATGGAAAAACCTTTTGAGAATACTTTCTTTCTAAAATAATGCATGCTTTTCCCACCAGGGAATGTAAAGTAACATCTTATTTTTGTCGATATCTCTGTTTCTAACAGTTTGTGAGCTCATGATTCCGTTTACAGCAATATCTGAGGGATTAAAAACCCGATGGGAAACTTCTTTCTTCCGTCAGATACTATTGTTTTCCATACCGGTTCCATTGACTTTAAATAGCTTTGATAAATTTAATTTGCATCAGAACGGATTGAAAAGACGTGCTTATTACACCCGAAAATTCGGTGTCATCTTTCTTGTTGTTGTTTTTTGTGCCAGTTTTTCAAATGCTGTTGCAAACTGTGTTTTAGTTTGTTTTCAGTGCTGCCTATGTATGACATTGGAGAGTTTTTGCTTATGAGAATTTCCTATATACCTGCCCTATCCAAGCATTTTGTATTTCCTTTATTATTCAAAACAATATTTTTAATGGTGTGCACTTTGTTTCCTAATTACAAATTGTATTTAATACATAATTTATTTATTTCTGCAGATATTCCTTTTATATATGGGAAAGCTCCAATTTATCTAAACTGCATATTACCGTTCCTTTTTGTATTTGTGGTATCATTAAAATTATTCTGTACTTCAGTAACCATTTTTTTTTCAATTTATTAATAGGGTAACCATAATTTTTTGCAACTTCTTTAATGTGTCTTAATTTTTTATTTTTATAATGCATATTTGATGAATGTGTAAAGACTCCTTTTATTAGTGCTTTAATACTATCGCATTTTTGAGTTAATGGATGATATGAGTCATAAGGTGTCAGCACAGGTACATATGATGATTTTCTATATACTTTATGTTCCAATGTATCAGATCTTTTAATTACTTGTATATCCAAAAAGACCAAAGTTTTTTGCTGTTCTGATTCTATTCTATGGAGGGGTACACTTCATTAAATTTTTTAGCCAAGTCTCCCAATTCTGTGTTAATTTTGATAAAATGAAAATGTCATCTAAAGATCTTGTGTACTGCATGTAATGGATATCAGTGAAGCACGAGTTGTATGTCAAGATCGCTGTAAATGGAGAAGTTTGATACGACAACAATAGATAAAAATATCTGAAAGTTTGTATTTCTTTTTGGAGCTAACCTCTGAATCTCAGAGAACAGCTTAGTGATATGTGTGTATGAAAATGTCTTCAACGTATCTGCAATAAATGAACAGTGGTTCTTTCATTCTTTTAATCACTTTAGTTTCAATATCTGTCATTATAACCAGCAAATGCAGCAGATAGGGGTGACCCCATAGGACCTTCCAAAGTTTTGTCTATATATCATATTTTTAAATGCAAAAACATTATTTTCATGTATGTATAACATTACATTTTTTAATACCTGTATCTGAATTTCATTTAAGATTTTTAATTGTATTAGTTCCTCAGTAATAACGTTTACCGCTGGTGGGACAGGAGTGCTGGCATATAATGCCTTTACATCTATACTGGCCATTTTGTAATTTTGCAAATCTTGTTTTATATTTTTAATTTGATCAATAAAATCAAGTATTTTTTAAACTGTATTGCATTTTCATAAAAATTGGTGCAAGATAATTGTATAGGTTTTTTATCCAATGTAATCAAGGGCAAATTCACCTTTGATACTATCAATCTCATTGGTGCATCTGGTTTATGTGTTTTGATTTTAACGAAAATCTTTGGCATGCTCGCTCCCATTGGTGGGAAGGACTTTTTTTTTTTCTGTTGGCAAGGTGCTGTGATTTCTTATATTTGCTAAATATTTAATTTGATTTTCAGTTGAGTCTTTATAAATTAATTAATGTGCAATTTCATTCCTTTATGGCTTTATGAATTTTATTATTATATTCATTAAAACAATCTGTCCAGACTTATCTGCTTCATAAAATATAATGTTGTGGTCTTCTTTCAACAGCAGTAATTGCTTTTTTCATACTGTAACTTCTTCAGAATTTTTTTTTTTTTTTTATGCTTGTCATTAAATTCTTTCAATATAATTCTATATAACTTGCAACTTATGTGTTCTTTATCTTTACTCGGTATACTTCTAATACCATCTCCCATTCACGGGATTAATTCTTCAGTTCTAGGTAACTCATGAGGGTATGCATATTTTTCCCCTCGTTGTAAAGCTGCTTGTCCAGAGTAACTTAAATTTAAAGATGATTGGGACAACATACTCTGTAACTCGCTTTTGCTCTCTGCCAACAGGACTATCATCAGCATACAGCAATCTGCACACACAGGTATTACTAAGACATAAACCAGTATTGTCCATCTTAGCATCGCACATGCACACATCCATAAATATATTAAACAGCCATGGTGACATTACACAACCTCGTCTGACTCCTGCACCAACACAAGCTCTACTGCCAGCATACATGGCATTACTCTTATTAAGTATATTCGTTTTGATAAAACACCATTCACTCGCACACAAGCTCTACTGCCAGCATACATGAATTTTACACTATTAAGTAGATTCCCAGTAACACCATATTTATTCAATACCTTCCACAAAAGTGTCCTATTTATTCGGTCATAAGCTTTCTCTAAATCTAAGAAGGCAGCAAAAACTTTGTTACCAACAGTCAAATACTTTTCAATCATCATGCATAATGCAAAAATTTGGTTAGTGCAGCATTTACCAGGCATAAAACTTCTCTGATGTAAAACCTTGTACTTTTTCAATAATGACCTTACCAAACACTTTCTTTGGCACACTCAGTAGGTTGATACCACAATAGTTCTTGCAGTCAATCTGATCACCTTTTCCATTATACAAGGGAACAATTATAGCATCCTTTCAATCCCAAGGGACCATTCCTAACTCCCAGCACAACTGGCAAATTTCAGTTAACCAGTCAATTACAGAATCACCACCATATCTCAACATCTCGGCAGTTATGCCATCAACTCCCGGAGCCTTACCCAAGAGAGTTTAGAGCTTCACACACTTTTTCTCTTGAGATCCCTCCTGTGCTTCCATCCTTCACAGTGACATCATCTGCCTCAGAATCACCTTTGCTTTCTTGGTCTAATAACTCACAGAAGTATTCACCCCATCTTTCACTTAACTCATTGGGCTCCCATATCATTTCCCCGATTCTATTCTTCACACAACATACAATTTTGTTTCCCCTATTTTTCCTGAGTCTCGTGTACTTCCAGAAAACTTTTGTCTTTCCAAAAAGCCAATTCATGCTTTTCCAGCTTCTCCTTTTTATCTTTTGTCTTACTCTGGCAAACCAGCGTAGCTGCTTCATGCTTACAGCGATATTCACCCACAGAAACTCTTCCTTGCAACATCTCCAAATAGGCATCTTTCTCTTTACTGCCTCTTCAATCTCACTATTCCACCAAGCATCACCTCCATTGCTACGCATTATTGTTGTGCCACAGACTTCTTCAGCAGCAGTGACAACACAGTTCTTAAAACATTTTCACTTCTTTTTTATATCTCTCTCACATGACTTCAGCTTCTTCAGTCATTCTCTGAGTAAGTTAGAGTAACACTGATGATCTTCAGGGAGCCTTTCAACCTTTATTCTTTCCATCCTCTTCCTTCTAACAACATTCAATTTCATTCGTGACACTTACTACCAAGTAACATGGTTCGTACCCTCCTTGAAAAGTCTTTGACTAAAAAAAGTTCATTTTCAAGTCCTTGAAAGTACTTGAAAAAGTTTAAGGCTCTGTAAACAGTACTTGAATTTGTTGTTGTTGTTTTTTAAGTAATGATATGAAAGAGCATATGTTAAATAATTGTTTCTGCTAAAAAGATGTGTAGGAGATTTCTGTGTAGTCCTGATAAAATCACCAAGCTGATCAAATAGCACCAAACTTGTGTTCAACCCAGGGGAGTGTTTGGACAGCTGGTGCCTTGGCTATGATATCACTACAGAATAAAGCATCAGCCATGTGAGTAAAATAAGTGGAATGATGTATTCGCAAATTGTGATGGGCTTCTATTTACTGGGGTTATGGACACGTTCTTGCCGGAAGATGGAACTTCCAGGAATTTCTTGTGCTTCATGCGTGAGCCCTTCATCTCCTAGCTGCATAAAAAAATGCATCAAAGTCATGCATCAAAAATAAAAGGTTAAACCAAACAATAAGTGTCATACCAGCAGATGAATACGAAACTTTAAAAATTATTGGGGGTTCTGGAAATTTTAAATCGAATAACCCATGCATTTTTAACAAGATTTAAGATGGACCTCAAGTAATTTTGCTTCCTGTACTTCCAATGGGAAAACTTCTGTACACATTTTCTTCACAATTAATGCGTTCCCAAGGATGAAAATTTGAACATCGATTAAAATAGCTTCATTTTATAACTTTGGAATACTTAATATTTTTTAAAACATAACCATAATTATGCAGTCCAACATTTGTTTGTCTACTGACGTCATCAAAGTACAGGTCGCGCCATCTTTTTTCTGGTTTCAACAACATCAAAGCAAAAGTTATGGATTTTTAATATAATTATGGTTATGTTTTAGAAAAAATTAAGTATTCCAAGTTATAAAATGAAGCTATTTTAATCGATGTTCAAATTTTCATCCTTGGAAACGCATTAATTGTGAAGAAAATGTGTACAGAAGGTTTTCCATTGGAAGTATAGGAAGCAAAATTAGCCGCCCCGGTGGCGCAGTTCGTCCGAAAGGGGTCCGGGTTCGAATCCCATGCAGGCATGGATGTTGTGTTTGTCTTACGGGACGGGCGACTGCTTATATAGCTCATTGAGTTGCTCACGGTGGTCGTTAAACCTCCAATCAAAAAAAAAAAAAAAAAAAAAAAGCAAAATTACTTGATGTCCACCTTAAGTTTAATTTAAATTTCATTCAGTCAGATTATCTGACACAGTAAGATATCTGAAGTGCTAAAAATAAAGCAAATTAAACTTAATTACAGGAAAATATTTTCTTTTTCTCAGGTAATTATTTATTTCATTTATTTTGCTTTTGTAGGCCCAACATTATTATATACAATACACAGGTACTGTGTGAATTTCCTACACAATTATCTTTATGAAAGTAACCAAAACATGTAAAATTTATTTTTAGGTGTTTTTACCAATTTTAGAAAAGCCTTCAAATGATTTCTGAGTTAAAATCTTGTATTCAGTGCTTTAAAAAATCCAATGTTCTCTTGGAAAATGGTGTAAACTCTGAAAATTACATTAAACGTTTAGTTTTTGAGCATTATGACATGAGTTGTCAAATTCTTTCTGTTAATCACGTTTTATTTTACCTTTGTCGGAAGAGCTACACAGGTTTTTGGTTGGTTCTTATTACTATTGTCTTAATGTTGTAAATAAAGAAATGTATTTCTCCTGAGTCTTGCTTGTTGTTTTTTATTTTCTCCTTATGTAACTAATTCTTTGAGATAATATACATTTATATTGAATGGCATATCTGTAGTGCATACATACATACATATCACTAAGCTGTTCTCTGAGATTCAGAGGTTAGCTCCAAAAAGAAATACAAACTTCCAGATATTTTTACGTATTGTTGTCGTATCAAACTTCGCCATTTACAGCGATCTTGACATACAACTCGTGCTTCACTGATGTCCATTACACGCCGTACACAAGATCTTTTATACTTCATACTCATAATCTTTTTCTCATGCAGACACTCCTGAATCTGATCCACCCATGTCTTCCTTGGCCTTCCTCTGCCTTTCCTTCCTGCCACTTGGGCTGAAAATATTTTCTTAGTAAGCATTTCATCACTCATTCTTTCAACATGGCCAAACCACCGAAGCATATTGGTCTCCACCTTGCTAACAACATTTTGCTTTACATCACACAACTGCAATACATCTTCATTCCTCACATAATCAAATCGTGTCTTGCCACAAACCCCACGTAAGTAACGCATTTCTCCAGCACACAAACGACTCCTATGTTTCTTCTGCAGTACCCAGGTTTCACTGCCATACATCAGAGTAGGAATTACTGTTTCATACACAGCCATGCGGGACTCTCTAGAGAACCCATCATTCCTGTGAAAACCTCCCAGAGCAGCGATGACTTTCAAAGAAGAATTCACTCGCCTACTGATTTCACCATCCAACTTTTTCTCTCTGTCAAACATGCTTCCTAAATACACAAACTCACTCAGCTGGTCAATCACAGTACCATTTATACTTACAGTACATTCAGTGCTACCCATTCCTCTCTCAAACACCAAAACTTTGGTTTTTCCCTTATTTATACTCAGTTTGAATTTCATGCAAACTTCGTGCATCTGAGTCAACATACTCTGCAACTCATTTTTGCTCTCTGCCAACAGGACAGTGTCATCAGCATACAGCAATCTGCACACACGGATATCACCAAGACATAAACCACTATTATCTATTTCGGCCTCACACATGCATGCGTCCATAAATATATTAAACAGCCATGGTGACATTACACAACCTTGTCTAACTCCTGTACCAATGGAAAACCATTTTGATAAAACACCATTCACTCGTACACAAGCTCTACTACCAGCATACATGGCTTTTACACTATTAAGTAGATTCCCAGTAACACCATATCCATTCAATACCTTCCACAAAAGTGTGCTATTCCCTCGGTCGTAAGCTTTCTCTAAATCTATGAAGGCAGTAAAAACTTTCTTCCCAACAGCCAGATACTTTTCAATCACCTTGCGTAATGCCAAAATCTGGTTAGTGCAGCCTTTACCAGGCATAAAACCACTCTGAACATCCCACACTTTCAATGATATAAGACCCCGCACTTTTTCAATAACAACCTTACCAAACACTTTCCCTGGCACACTCAGTAGGCTAATACCACGATAGTTCTTACATTCAGTCTGATCACCTTTTCCCTTATACAGGGGAACAATAATAGCATCCTTCCAATCCCGAGGGACCATTCCTGACTCCCAGCACAACTGGCAAATTTCAGTTAACCAGTCAATTATAGTCACCACCATACTTCAACATCTCTGCAGTTATGCCATCAACTCCTGGAGCCTCACCATTCTCAAGAGATTTTAGAGCTTTACGCACTTCTTCTCTTGAGATCCCTCCTGTGCTTTCATCCCTCATTGTGACATCATCTGCATCTGTCTCAGAATCATTTTTGCTCTCCTGATCTAATAACTCACAGAAGTATTCACACCATCTGTCACTTAACTCATTGGGCTCCCATATCATTTCCCCAATCTCATTCTTCACACAACTTACAACTTTGTTTCCCCTATTTTTCCTGAGTCTCATACTTCCACAAGGACTTTCTATCTTTCCAAAAAGCCAGTTCATGCCTTTCCACTATCTCCTTCCTATGTATTGCCTTACTGTGGCGAACCAGCTTAGCAGCTTCACGCTTCTTACAGCGATATTCATCCACAGAGACTCTACCTTGCAACATCACCAAATAGGCTTCTTTCTTTTTCTTTACTGCCTCTTCAATCTCACTATTCCACCAAGCATCACCTCTATTGTTACCCACTATTGTGGTGCCACAGACCTCTTTAGCAGCAGTGACAACACAGTTCTTAAAACATTCCCACTTTTTTTCTACATCTCTCACAAGATTTCAGATCCTTCAGTCATTCTCTGAGTAAGTCAGAATACCGCTAATGATCTTCAAGGAGCCTATCAACTTTTATTCTTTCTATCCTGGGTCTCTTCCTATTCCTTTTCCTCCAACCAACATTAAGTTTCACTCATGACACTACCAAGTAATGATCAGAACCAACGTCCGCATCTCTCATCACACGGGTGTCAACAACTAAGTGTTTCAAACGCTGATCGTAAACAACAAAATCTATCACACTCTTTTGACCAAGAGTACGATTTTCCCAAGTATATGTGTGCATATACTTGTGGTTGAAAAATGTATTAGATACACACAAACCATTCTCAATGCAGAGTTCAATTAATCTTTCACCATTATCATTCACACAAGGATCATTAAACTTACCCAGAACATTGTCAGAAATTGCATTCTGCACACCTACTCTAGCATTGAAATCCCCTGCTATTAGAACTTTTTCTTTAGCACCAAGCTGGCTCAAAACAGCTTTTAGCTCATTCCAGAAATCTTCCTTCTTATCAGAAGGTTCCGAGTCACAAGGAGCATACACTACAACAATTACAATTCTCTGAAGTTTCACTTTCAAACGAATCCAGAGAATTCTCTCACTTATGCAACTATAGTGAATCAAGTTGTTCTTCATCTTTTCACTTAAAATCACACCTACACCAGCCTGTCCTCTCATATTATCCAATACTCCACACCACACACTCACCGTGCCATTCACTTCTTCTACCCCAATTTCCTTCTTTTTGGTTTCACTTACACACAGCACATCCAGTCTATACTTATTCATCTCCTCAATCACCTCACTCATCTTGCCATTTATACCTCTAGTATTTCATACACCAATCTTACATTCACTCAGCCGAGATCGTTTTCTCATACGCCGTTTAGAAAGTCCAGGTCGATTCTGTGGTGGACCGTCCTTCTCAAGTGTGGTAGGTCCACCATATCCCACACTTGAGTCATTCTTAATATTTCTTTTTGTCTTTTTAATCAGGTAAGTACATCAGTGTGGGGGATTAGCCCACAGCTGAAGGTTCCAGTTGGTCATTGAACCTAAGGATTCTGGAACAAAACCCAGTGAGTTGGGGTCTTTTCGCCAAAGTCACACAGAACTAGCTTGCACCTCTCCAAGATTCACAGAGGCCTAGTTGCTGTTGTGTGTGCCATTGTTACCACGGAGCGCCCCGAGGAGGCAAGCCCATCGCTCACTACGATAGCATTTATGATTAGTTTTCCATCATATTCATTTCATACAAAGAGATCCTAGTTGAAAACATCATTTTGTAGTTAAAAATACTTCGTAATTACACCGCCTCGGTGGCTGATGAAATGGCAAAGTCCAATTTGTTCATTTGTAAGTATTTCGTAGAACTTATCTTTAGCCGTCAATAAAATGTTTTTTTACAATTAAAACAAAAGTTTACTTCATTAAAATTTGTGCAGTGATCGAAGCCCAATGTCTCATAAAAAATTGTTCACTCTATAATCACTATCTTCTGTCGTATGTCCTTGCATGCCATTGTTGAGTCGATATTCGTACTTATTGTAAGTTATCGGAGCTTGGCAGTCCTCCAAAAATTTCTTCTTTCATATTAAACTGAGGTCTTACAACTGTTAAAACATTTTATTAAGAAGACAAAAATTAAAATATTATTTGAATAAAGCTCATGTTGAGAAATGGCTTCCTAGTTTAATTGAATTAATAATCTAAAGCATTTTTTATGGGAATTTTACTAGGAATTTTTCTCTTTTTTTTTTCGGAGAAAACTCTTCTCCTTCTTCAGGCTGTCTTGTTGTTGTCACTTTTTACCTGTCACTATCACGGTTACGGTTTACCTTTACGGTTACGGTTAACCTTGACGGTTTAGGTTATTTTTCAACAAATCCTGCCAGATGTTAGGCAGGGAAAGTCCTTTGCAGTCATTGATGATGGAATTTTGATTTTTCTCAATCTCTATTCCTTCTTTCAGTTTTCTTTTTTGGAAATTGCTTTGGAAACTGATTACTTTAAGGGAATTCCAATCCATGCTGTGCCCAGTTTCTCTAACATGCCTATCTAATCCAGTCTTGTTGGAGCAATTTTTTATAGCTGCTTTATGCTCAGCTACACGAGTTTCTAGTCTGCGACCTGTTTCACCTATGTAAGATTGTCCACAACTACAATTTACTTCATAAACTACTCCTTGCATTTTTAAAATATCTTCTTCTCTTTGAACTATTTTAGGGAAAATTTTTTTAACTTTGTTCTCTAAAATATTAGTTTTTACCTTGTAATGCACCACACATGAAGAAACTAATGATATGACATACCTTGCATATCGTAGTTGCGAACTTCAGGTGTATATATGTACATGTTGTCACTAAGCTGTCATTGCGTAGTCATTTCTGCACAAACCAAATTTCAAAATCCTGTGAGCGTCGAAATTCTTCTGTAGTGTTGTTCTTCGTGAAATTCATGACACAAGAGACTCTTCATTTCAAAGTATAGCATACAGACTCGGACATCTCGCTTCTTCAATGCAACCACTGGATACCAGCTCTTGCCGACTTAGGCCTACGCATAGGATGCGTTTTGCCGTGTGACAACCACGGCATCTTCAGCTGAACTGATGTCATTCTGTATCGGTCTAGCATAACCTCGACAGATGTATTCCTGCGCTGGGAGTTCAGTCCGTTCCCTTGTCTCGTGTATCCATCTGTTGCTGGTTTTCGTAAGTAGATTCCTTGTTATACTTCCGTTTGATATTCTTATGTTTATTTTTATTTTTCTGCATTCATTTTTTTTTCTGTTAGTATTATATTTTTCCATGGATCTGGTAATATTATTGGGTTGTTATTATTGCAGTTTTCAGGGGTTTTTTTATGAGTATAGCTTCTGCTGTTAATATGGATTTCCATGTTTTTTGTTGAGCTAATAGTTGTATATCTTCCCATAACAGCATAACTTGATTTTCGATACAAAATTCTATTAATGAAGTTTTTATTTATTTTTTATTTCAATTTGAGAGATGTTCCATCATTCGTAATTTAATATTCCTTTTTGCACTTCCTATGTATTGTGATATCATTTTATTATTTTGATCAATTATTGGAATGGAGTACACCCCAGCTTTCTTCAAAATAGAGCAACCCTTTTCCTTCGTTGTTAGTAAAGCTGTAATTTTTTGTACATGTTTTTTTCCAGAATATTATTGATTTCTTATATATATGGCAGTAATCCACCGTATCTGTATTTATTTTTATTTGTTGTTCATAAATTGCTATTGTTTTTGTAGTACGTTCTTAAATTATCGATTATCCGAAATTTGCAGCCAAGTCTTTTATCCAGTTGAGTTTATCTTGAATGTATTCTGTGTTGGAGGAATGTGCTAATGCTCTATTAATATAGGCTCGGAAGGCTGACAATTTATAACTCATCGGGTGTGCTGAATCTTCGGGAATTATATTTGCTGTAAAGTTAGGTTTTCTATGAACTTGATAAGTTAATTCCAAATTACTATTTTTAGATATAAAGATGTCTAGAAAAGGAAGCTTGTTATTTTGTTCCAAATCTATTGTAACTTTTATCTGTTCGTAAATATTATTATATTTGTCAACAAAGATCTTTAAGTTTTTTTATCTTCATCCCATATTTTATTTTTATTTTTATTTTTTTTGTTGATGAATATAATAATATTTACAAACAGATAAAAGTTACAATAGATTTGGAACAAAATAACAAGCTTCCTTTTCTAGACATCTTGATATCTAAAAATTGTAATTTGGATTTAACGTATCAAGTTTATAGAAAACCTAACTTTACAGCAAATATAATTCCCGAAGATTCAGCACACCCGATGAGTTATAAATTGTCAGCCTTCCGAGCCTTATATTAATAGAGCATTATCACGTTCCTCCAACACAGAATACGTTCAAGATGATCTCAACTGGATAAAAGACTTGGCTGCAAATTTCGGATAATTGATAATTTAATTGAAGAACGTACTACAAAAACAAAAGCAATTTACGAATAACAAATAAAAATAAATACAGATACTGTGGATCACTGCCATATATACCAGAAATCAATAATATTCGGAAAAAAACGTGTAAAAAATAATTTGAATTTTGTCACCCATGTACAAGATATTACAGCTTTACTAACAACGAAGGGAAAGGGTTGCTCAATTTTGAAGAAAGCTGGGGTGTACTCCATTCCAATAGTTGATCAAAATAATATCACAATACATAGGAAGTGCAAAAAGGAATATTAAATTACGAATGATGGAACATCTCTCAAATTGGAATAAAAATAAATAAAAACTTCATTAATAGAATTTTGTATCGAAAATCAAGTTATGCCGTTATGGGAAGATATACAACTATTAGCTCAACAAAAAACATGGAAATCCATATTAACAGCAGAAGCTATACTCATCGAAAAAACTGAAAATTGCAATAATAATAACCCAATAATATTACCAGATCCATGGGAAAATATAATAGTACAGAAAAGAAATTAACGCAGAAAAATAAGCATAAACATAAGAATATCAAACGGAGTATAATAAGGAATCTACTTACGAAAACCAGCAACAGATGGAAGCACAAGACAAGGGAATGGACTGAACTCCCAGCGCAGGAATACATCTGTCGAGGTTGTGCGAGACCGATAAGGAATGGCATCAGTTTAGCTGAAGATGCCGTGGTTGTCACACGGCAAAACGCATCCTATGCGTAGGCCTAAGTTGGCGTAGGCCTTTTGGTATCCAGTGGTTGCATTGAGGAAGCGAGATGTCCGAGTCTGTATGCTATACTTTGAAATGGAGAGTCTCTTGTGCCATAAATTTCACGAATAACACTACAGAAGACTTTCGACGCTCGCAGGATTTTGAAATTTGGTTTGTGCAGAAATAGCTACGCAATGACAGCTTAATGACAACATGTACATATATACACCTGAAGTTCGCAACTACGATATGCAAGGTATGTCAAATCATTAGTTTCTTCATGTGTGGAGCATTACAAGGTAAAAACTAATGTTTTAACGGTTGCAAGACCTCAGTTTAATATGAAAGAAGAAATTTTTGGAGGACTGCCAAGCTCCGATAACCTACAAATAAGTATGAAAATCGACTCAACAATGGCATGCATTTAAATATGATGGAAGATAATGATTATAGAGTGAAAGATTTTTATGAGACATTGGGCTCCTCTCACTGTACAAATTTTAATGAAGTAAACTTTTTAAACTTTTGTTTTAATTGTAAAAAACATTTTGATGGCTAATATAAGTTCTACGAAATACCTTCGAATGAACAAAATGCATTTTGCCATTTCATCAGCCAGCGAGGCGGTGTAATTACGAAGTATTTTTAACTACAACATGATGTTTTTAACTAGGATCTCTTTGTATGAAATGAATATGACGGGAAAACTAATCATTATAAATGCTGTTCTATATTTATGTAATAAATAATGTACGCACTACAGATATGCCATTCAATGTAAATGTATATTATCTCGAAGAATTAGTTGCATAAGCAGAAAATAAAAAAATAAAAAATAAAATACAACAAGAAGCAAGACTCAGGATAAATACATTTCTTTATTTACAACATTAACACAACAGTAATAAGATCTGTGTAGCTCTTCCAACAAAGGTAAAATAAAACGTGATGAACAGAAAAAAAATTGACAACTCATGCAGGGTGAGGAGCCGGTCACCTTTCTCACATTTTCAAACCTTTTTTAAAATTAGTCACCTTTTCAAACCGTTTTTGACCATATTGGGGAAATGTGCGATTTAACAATATAGTTTCAATAGAAGTTGCTAGAAGTTGAAAGATTATTATTGTAAGTATGCCTACAACTACAGGGTGTTTCACTCGCTACTTTACTTGGCATTTTTGCAATAACTGTAGGAGGAATGAAGATATCGTAACGAAATTTCAACTGGACTTACCTTAGGCTGTGAGAAATCAAACTGAAGCAATGTGTAGTTGCGGCGCTAGCCCAAAATTGGTGGGCTAGAGCCGCCACTAGCCCAATATTCCCAGTGGTGGCGCTATCCCAAAATTCCCGTTTTGGGGCAACTGACAATCCCCACGTGACACACGAAGAACCCCTAAATCCAGCAAAGATCGGTGTTTGGTGTGCAATGTCACAGCGGCGCATTATTGGGCCCATCTCGACAGCAGCTTACGTGGAAATTTTTCAGACCTTCGTGAATCAGTTGGATGATGAGAAATTATCCATTGGATATTTCCAGCAGGATGGAGCAACATGCCATACTTCTGGTGCCAGCATGGCCGAAATTGAGTCATTTTTCGAGAACAGAGTTATTTTGAAGGGACTTTGGCCTCCGCGGTAGCCAGATTTGACGTCGCTCGATTACTTTTTCAGGGGCTATCTGAAAGGTAGAGTTTACGGCAATAATCCACGATCCATTGCCGCATTGAAATTCAACATCATTCAAGAAATTCAAGGCAATTCCTGGGGGCATGCTCACCCAAACCTTCCAAAATATCAAGCATGGTGTTCAGCTCTGCCTGGATGCAAATGATGACCATTTCCAACACATGTTATGATGCCATCTCTTTTCTCACAGCCTAAGCGCTAAGTCCAGTTCAAATTTTGTTACAATATCTTCGTTCCTCTTCCAGTTATTGCAAAAATGCTGGGTAAAGTAGCGAGTGAAACACCCTGTATGTGAATGTAGTTACATAGTACAGCTATGTGAATGTAGTTATTTCCATAGTCCTATACCTCCCCTTATAATTGTAGGAAGACCTCATAATTAACACGTTCGCGGGCAAGGTAGTAAATGCCATTGCACATCCAGTGACATGACATTATATGCTGTCCAACTTTACTTCACGCCGTAAGTACAAAGCTGCAAATGCCGACAAAATTGTTTGGGGGTTCCAGTTTACTGTCCTGCTGAAAACATGAATTTTCCATAAATGTCTCTGCATTTTTGTTACTGTCCGTTAATGTGTTAAGCCCCAATGATGAATGAAGATGAGCTGAGGGACATCTAAGCCAATAACATTTTATCCTTTCATCCTCTGAGAAAATCCGTTTAAAAGGAAAATCTTGCGGGCTGTCGTCAAAATATTTTCCTTCCTGTGACAGAATTTTCGAAAGCAGTCATTGTTTTTTATTGTATTCGTTGGGCGTATGCTTCTTGGTCAAATTTACAGATTTCGACAATTGTTAAATGTTTTCAGAAAGCTGGATTTCCGCAAAACACAGAGATGAATAATGAAACTGAAGTTGTCCAGGAATGGAATATGGAATTACAATATACAATACCAATTTTGAAGATGACAATCCGTTTTTTGGTGTAAATATGACAAGGACGGTAAGTCAGATAACATCTGAAAACTTGAAAATTTCGTCATCCTGGAGCTAGGAATCGAACCCGTGTCTCCCAGATAGTGCCAGGGTATGCTAATCACTACACCACCCAGAACAACCAAGCCTCTAGTTTCCAATTAATTTGAATATAACCATCACAGGATTCGCTAGTCAAAGCAACCGGCATTCATGTTTAGCGAATCTGGAGGTTAAGAATCCTATCCCATGATTGCCCGGAGGAGCAGATAAATCATGAATGGAATATGGTATTACACCATACAATACAAATTTTGAAGATGACAATTCGTTTTTTATTGTAAATATGACAAGGATGGTAAGTCAGATGGTAAGTTTTTCAAGTTTTCAGATATTATCTGACATACCATCCTTGCCATATTTACACCAAAAAACGGATTGTCATCTTCAAAATTTGTATTGTATGGTGTAATCCTGCATTCCATTCATGATTTATCTGCTTCTCCGGGCAATCACGAAATAGGATTCTTAGCCTCCAGATTCGCTAAACATGAATGTCGGTTGCTTTGACTAGCAAATCCTGTGATGGTTATATTCAAATTAATCAGAAACTTGAGGCTTGGTCTTTCTGGGTGGTGTAGTGGTTAGCATACCTGAGCACTATCTGGGAGACATGGGTTTAATTCCCACTCTGGGATGACGAAATTTTCAAGTTTTCGGATATTATCTGACTTACCATCCTTGTCATACACTGGCATGCAAAAATTAAGGACGAGACGGTTTTCGAATGTAACGTCATGCAGAAGTGCTCCACATCGACTCAAATCATACCATAAGATCCCCAAGATGTAAGAATATAGGACAAGTGAGCACAACCGTCCAAAAAAGGAAATCCAGAAGATACAAAGGCACTTTATTGAAAAGGTAGCTTCGAGCACAACTGGACAGAAGACAGAAACGTCCATGTGACAGGCGGCTGCCAAGAAAAATCCAATCTTTAGTAGGGGATATGATCACCCCTGACTGCGTTGCAGTATTTACGACATCAGTCCATGATGAGGACGAGGTTATCAAGAAGCTGTTGAGGCATCGCGGCCCATTCCTCTTGTAGCGCCAATTGCAGCTGCGGAATCGTTGCTGGTGGCTGGTGACGCGTCTCCCGAGAAGGTCCAACACTTGTTCGATTGTATTTAGGTCCAAGGACCTTGTGGACCAATCCATGCATTGAATATCTTCACTCTCCAACAGCTCTGCGACAGCCACTGTACGATGAGGTGTAGCGTTGTCGTCCATGAAGAGGAACTCAGGACCCACAGCACCTCTAAACAGACACACGTGAGGCAGGAGAACCTCAGTACAATAGCGGACACCAGTGACTGAACCTCCTTGGAAGATGTGGAGGTCAGTACGGCTACCAACCATGATACCACCCCAAACGAGAACTCCGCCACCTCCAAGCCGGTCCCTTTCGATGATGTTGGAGGTGTGATTGCGTGTTCTCTCCAGATGTGTATACGTCCAGAATCGCTCATCAGACTAAATCGGCTCTCATCCGTAAAGAGAACTCGACCCCATTGCTGATATGTCCAGTTCTTGTGTTCCTGGCACCACAGAAACCGCCGTCTCCGATGAGCAGGCGTTAATGGCATACACCGTACTGGTCGTCGTGCAAATAGATCACCTTTGTGCAGCCTCTTTGCCACGGTAAAACGCGATAACGGACACCCAGTTGTCTGTTGCATGTGCCTTGCGATTTCTTCCGCTGTCTGCCATCTGTCTCTTCTCGCCTGTAGGGCAATATACTGGTCATCCGCCACTGTGGTTGCTCGTGGACGACAACTGCTAAACTCTCAGACAGCTGTTCCTGTCGTTTGAAATGCTCTCCATGCTCGTGAAACAATGCTGTGATCGATCCCAAACTCCTCGGCCACACTAGTCACACTTCGAGCTTCTTCCAACTTCCTAATAACGCGACCTCGGGTAAAGTCATCCAGATGTCGTCTACTGGATTGCCTGTTGGCCATATCACATGGTGGCAGCAACTCGATGTCGTTCAAACCGATGTACACCATGCAATCGCTTTCACCGAATTGCTGAGCGCACACCGCCCGTGTGCTTTATATACCCTTCCGACACTCACCCCCCCCATCATGCTGCATATATGCGCATGCCCTACCGTACCGGACCCTAGTCTATCTCCTGAGTGGTCTTTCGGTCCGTTCTGCCTGCTCGTTCCGCTGTTATGCTAATTTCTCCTCTCCGTCCTTAATTTTTGCACATCAGTGTATTTACACCAAAAGCTGGATTGTTATCTTCAAATTTTTTACTGAAGTTGACAATACCACCACCAACCTACTAGGAACATTACCTGAAGAATCAAAAATGACCTGCTTAAGTGAAGATCAGTTCCCACCAATAGATTGCAATATCATAATATATACTTATGTTAGAGGAAGCATGTTTATCATACTACACATGGAGTTATGATGAAACAACTAATGTTAAAGATAAAAAGGAGCTGCAAACAACCATCACATTTTGGTCAGAAAGCAAATGTGGCATAACGACAAAACACTTCAGAACTTTCTTTTTAGGTAAAGTGGATGGTGAAACATTGCGTAAAAAACTATGTAAAGCACTTTCTGAGGCCAATTTATCACAAAACAGATGCCTAATGCTTGGATCAGACGAACCTAATGTTAATAAAAAAGTTTTTAGGCTTTTCAATAGTAATGTCCAGGAGACACAAGGGACAGGTCTTATAAACATATGTACCTGCAACTTCCACACAATGCATAATGCATATGTAAAATTATCAGAGTGTTTAGGTGAAGAAGCTTCTGAGCTGCTGATCAACATTTACCATTATTTTGACAGTTGGTCTGTCCATTAGGAAGAGTTTGAAAAAATCCAATCTAAATATAACATTCCACACCACAAATTTTTGAAACATGCAACAACGAGGTGGCTTGCCTTAGGGCCTTCAGCCAACAGGATTTTGGAGCAGTGGGACATTATTCAATTATATTTCCTTAAGCACATGCCTCTCAGAAAAATTCTGCTGCTCTTCAATCCAGATCCTACAAGGCTGTTGTGAGTGCCTTAAAGAAACCTTCAATAAAAGCTGGACTTCATTTCATTATTTCATCAGCAGAACTATTCATGAAGTTCACACAACGTTTTCAGTGCCAAGCACCCATGATCCACAAATTGCATGAAGAAATGGGGAACGTTCTTCAGACCTTTCATGGCTCGTGTTTTGAAGACAGCTGTCATTAGAAAAATCAGTAATTTTTCTAAAGTTGATCTTGATGAACTGTTTACATTTGGTAATCTGCTTCCTCTTGAAGAACTTGTCATTAATGAAAAGGCCACAGACGAGCTTTCTAAACTGAAAGAAAGTGAGAAGTTGTTATTTCTGAAGGAAGCTCAAAAGCACTATATTACTGCTTGCAAGCATGTGATGGAAAAAGACTTGCTTATCAAATTGATCACTTAAAAATTTTATATTTTTAGACCCAAAAGAATGAGTGAATGATAGAAGCTGCAGAGACGTACCGAAAGTTGCAAAAATTATGCCATTTCATGTTCTACTGGATTATTTGTTAGATGAATGGAAAATTTTGCAACTGGAAAAAGATGATACAGCATTTGAAAACAAAACTGTTGATGATTACTGGCAACAACAAGTCTCAAAAAGGGACTCATTATCAAAAGATATAGTTTCCAAATGTTGCAAAAGTCATAAAGGCAGCTCTTACTTTGTCATATGGAAATGCTGTCATAGAGAGATGATTTTTCATTTCGAAGCATATATTACGAGAAGATAAATCAGCAATGATTGAAAGATTTTTAAACAGTGTACTGACTGTGAGGGATGCCTTGAAACAATATCCTAATTTTATTTTTGTGCCCATTAATCCAAAACTCATTAAGTACAAACAACAAGCACATTTAAAGTACACTGCCTTTATGGAAGAATGTAAGAGAGAAAAGAAAATGGAATTAGAAGAAAAGCTAAAAGAAGAACAATAAAGAACAGATTATGAAGAAGATATGAAAAAAGTGGAAAAGATAAAGTCAATCAAATGTGAGACTGCTGCTCTGAATGACAAGAAAAAAAACCCTACTACAAACTAAGGGTGCAAGAGAAGAACTATTTTTGGAAGCTTTGGCTAAACTGAAGAAAGCACTTGGAAAAGAAAAAAGATTTAAAGAGGGCAAAATTAGCTGAAGGCTTGCTCGAGGGAGTAAAATGTATGCAAACGGAAGAAAGATTGAGAGAAAAGGAAGTGGAAATCATTCAGAAGAATCTTGAGAAAAGAAAATCAAGTATGATTACATCATTTTTTGCTAAGATGCCTAGAAAACAGTAAGCCAAACAGTTTTTTTATTCAGAATTGTTTTTTTGGAACATTGAAGAGAATTGTACGTCATTAGATTTTCAGAATTTTGTGTAATGCTTTTTCTGTAAAATTATATAATGACAATAAAATGACCATACCCCATCCAAGACGATAATAAAGAAATTTATTATGATCTTGCCTGGCCTTTTTTGGTAAGGGAGTATAAAAAAATATATATATTTTTTTTGTAACCATATTTGTTGTTTTGTCCTATTGGCAAGAAGTCTCTTAATCACCTTTTAGTCACCTTTTAAAAAAAAAAAAGTTGTCACCTTTCTCACCTTTTTCAAAGGTCGCCTTAGCACGTCACCCTGCTCATGTCATAATGCTCAAAATCTATGTTCCACGTAATAGAATTACTTGAAGAGATTAACGAATAAATCTCATAGAATTATATAGACAAAAGTTTAGTGTTGTGGTTTTATGAACATGCCAGAGAATAGAGATAATTGGAAAACTAATATTGAAATTTGGTCTAAATTAGACTCAGCTTTTGTCACCAGAAGTTTAGCCTAATACAGACATAGTTGCTTACCTTATTTTTTCAAAGTCAAGGAAATTTTTTTTTCGTAAATTATTTTGTTGGATAAATTCATTTGCAACTTCGTCCTCTATGATTCTTGAGGCCATTTCACAGTGTGTGTGTGCAGAATGGCAATGTCATTAAGGCGGTTTTGTGCCATGGTTGATCTGGTATACAATTTAACACGTCGAAGGCTTGAAAATGATCTCTCCGCTGTACAGGTCGACACTGGTATAGTTAAAATTATATGAGTAAATTTCACGAACTCCTGTAGCATATTTGCTAGTACCAAATCCTTTTTCAAGTCATTCACAATGCTGTTGAAATCTGTGACAATCAGATTTTGCGATCATAAAATGTCAAAGAACATAGATCTATGTCTATATTAAGGTAATACAACATAGTTTGTCAGAATTATTTATTTTTTTAAGCTGACCATGGTTTCGCTGGGTATTGACTTGGTTTCGCTTCATCAGAACGAATGTCATGTAAATATTCAAATTGTATATGACACCATAAATGGTGTTTACAGTCACATGTTTTGGTTAGATGCTTCCACGCGCTTGGTAGAAATGGCGCGGATACCATGTCATTAGCAAGTTGCGAAGACTTCTGATATACACTATCAACCAACAATTGCCAGCCATGGGGGCCACACGAACTATTGATGTCTGTGTGTTCCGCAAGTCGCACAGGCCTGTAAGCTCAATAGTTTCATCTTTGTATCTGTTATGTGTCTAGTAAATCTGGCGTTGCTATCTCGTGTCCTTCTTGGTGTTGCATTTTGGGTGGCCAGCAGTGTATATAGAATTGTACAATTAATCAAGGAACCTACTATGAAGGCACAGATAATGTTTGTCATTGAAAGTGTGAAGTGTTTCACTGTTATTCAAAGTATTTCCAACTTGAACGACCTATGATTCAGTGCTTGTATATACACTATCTACCAACAAGTAATTGGACACCCCTGCAATCGATGATATCTGCGGTCCTGATGCACATCACGGCCTCCGCCGTTAAATATCGTGTGGGAAACAACAACGCCACCAATCGCATGCAAGATGCCACGCAGTTCGGAGCTCTCTGATTTCGAGAAGGGTGTAATTGTCGGGTATCACAGAAATGGCCGATCCATGCGTGACATATCCAGCGAGTTGAAGTGCCCAAAATCGACAGTGGCCTACATTATTGGCAAGTGGAAGATGAGAGGTGACTGTCGGAATGTGCCCCGACCCGGCAGACCCACAAAACTGGAAGTTAGAGACCGACAGGTGCTGGCCAGAGAAATTCGGAAGAACCGCACCAAATCGATGGGCCACATCCGCGAGGAGTTTCAACAGGCATCCGGGAGTGTTCTTTTTATGAATACCATCCGTAAGGAAGCCCATCTGCTCGGTTATCATGGATGTGCTGCCGCCCACAAGCCTTTGATCACCAAGTCCAATAGCACTACTCGGCTAATGTGGTTCAAAGAACGTCAACAGGGGACCGTTAAACAGTGGAAACAGGTTCTCTAGAGCGACGTATCAAGGTTCACCCTCTACCGTTCGGATGGCAGGGTCTGGGTTTGGCGTCTGCCTGGAGAACGCCTCCTGCCGGAATGTATTGTGTCAACTGTGAAGTTCGGCGGCGGTAGAATTATGCTCTGCGGGTGTTTCTCCTGGTATGGCACGGGACCCTTGGTCGCAATTCCTGGTAGACTCAACGCCGAGACCTACTGCACCATTTTGGATGACCAAAGCGCTTCCTACGTTGTGGCAGTTTTATGGGGTGGACCCATGTTACTTTCAGGATGACAATGCCACCTGTCATGTTGCGAGGTCCACCATGGCTTGGTATGGTGACAATTGGGTTAATCAAATGGACTGGCCTGCGCAGAGTCCGGACCTTTGTCCTATCGAGCACCTCTGGGACGAGTTGGAGCGTCGACTTAAGGGGTGCCCCCACCGTCCGAAATCAGTGGAGGAACTGACCTGTCTTCTCCAAGCCGAGTGGAAGAAAATACTGCTAGCCATCGTACAACGCCTGTTTGAGAGTACGCCCCGGAGGGGGTTGCAGCTGCAATCGCCGCTCGTGGAGGCTCCACCAACTATTGAAGGTGAATAAACTTCGTTTTCCTTTGCTATAACAGGTGTCCAATTACTTGTTGGTAGATAGTGTATATGGAAAGCTTCCAAAATATCAAGTTTGGTGGTTGAATCTGGCTTGTCAATTAGCTTTGCTTCTTCAAAGAGAAATTCGTGGTCCTTTTCGTAACAATGTTTAGCTATCGATGACTTCTTTATGTCACAATTCCGAATGTAGGTCTTGTGCTCCTTCAATCAAAAACGCAAGGCTCTACGGGTCTGTCCTATATATAAGGGGCCACATTCACATGGAATTTGATAAATTCCCCGCGAGTTTTTGTCTTTAACATAGTCCTTTGATCCTAAAAATCTCCTTTTGTTTATGGGTTTGAAAATCACCTTAAAATTAAAGGTTTTGAGAATTTTTGTAATTTTGAAGGCAATGTCACGGGGAAAATGGAATAATGGCAAAATGCTCTCGCAATAGATGCATCACAGGAGTTAACGTGAAGATAGGCTTCGGTTTCCAGAATTTTGTTAGAGCCTTGTCTATAATGGAAGGGTTGTATCCTCGCTCTACTGCAACACGTTTAAGGAAATAAAGATATAGTTTTTCAAACTGTCTTTATCTGAACATATATGTATCACGCGATATACGCAAGTATAAAAGGCACTGAGATTTTGTTGATTAGGGTGATTGGACTTGGCATATGGAGGTGAAAAAATAATGAAAGGCTTCCAATAAATTGTGGTTGCAAGAGATCCATTTAAGCAAGTTACCAGGACCTCAAGGAATGGTAGGCATCCGTTATTTTCAGTTTTGTAGCTGAATTGAATGTGAGGATCAATGGAATTTATAAGTTTGACTAATTCCGGAATTTCATAATACTTTTTTTCCTTCCATAGAACGAAAGTATCGTCTACATGTCGTATCCATAAGTCAAATTTCACAAGTTTGAAAAGTTTTTCTTCAAATCGACGCATGTAGATTTCACATAATATAGGTGACAGTGGGCTGCCCATGGCTAGACCTTCCGTCTGTTCATAAAGCGTTCCACGGAAAGTAAAACTGTTCTGTTTTATGCAAATGTCCTCTAGTCTTGTTATTTCTTCAACTTCAGGTTGGCTGTGATGATGATCTAAAAGACTTGATTTTAGGGATTCCAGAGCTCCTTTTACAGGAACATTGGTGAACATAGATACAACATCAAAGGGTAACATTAGTTGATCTACGTAGGGGTGTAGTTTGAGTTAATTGGTAAACTCAGTGGAATTTTTCACAGATGTTTCGTTTAGAGTGGCCAATGTAGATAATTTTGAAGATAAGAACTTTGATAACTTATATGCTGCTGTGCTGATATTACTTTACTATAGGCCAGAAAGGAATTCCAGATTTATGTAGTTTAGGGAGAGCATAGAATCTCGCACAACGGGGATATGAAGGTTTAAGTTTCACTCAAACTACACCCCTACATAGATCAACTAATGCTATCCTTTGATGTGGTATCTATGTTCACCAATGTTCCAGTAAAAGGAGCTCTGGAATCCCTAAAATCAAGTCTTGTAGATCATCATTACAGCCAACCTGAAGTTGAAGAAATAACATGACTAGTGGACATTTGCATAAAACAGAACAGTTTTGCTTTCCATGGACGTGGAACATTTTATGAACAGACGGAAGGTCTAGCCCTGGGCAGCCCACTGTCACCTATATTATGTGAAATCTACATGCGCCGATGTGAAGAAAAACTTTTCGAACTTGTGAAATTTGACTTATAGATATGATATGTAGACTATACTTTCATTCTATGGAAGGAAAAACATTCTGAAATTCCGGAATTAGTCAAACTTATAAAATGCCATTGATCCTCACATTCAATTCAGCTACAAAACTGAAAACAACGGATGCCTGCCGTTCCTTGACGCCCTGGTAACTCGCTTAAATGGATCTCTCGCAACCACAATTTATCAGAAGCCTTTCGCTATTTTTTTACCTCTACATGCAAAGTTCAATCACCCTTATCAACAAAAACTCAGCGCCTTTTACACTTGCGTATATCATGCGCTACATATATGTTCAGATAAACAAAGTTTGGAAAAAGAACTTTATTTCCTTAAATGTGTTGCAGTAGAGCGAGGATACAGCCCTTCCATTATAGACAAGGCTCTAACAAAATTCCAGAAATCGAAGCCTATCTCCACATTAACTCCTGTGATGCGCCCATTGCAAGAGAATTTTGATCGCCTTCAAAATTTAAAAAATTCTCAAAACCTTTAATTTTAAGGTGATTTTTAAACCCATAAACAAAATGAGATTTTTAGGATCAAAGGATTATGGTGAAGACAAAAACTCGTGGGGAATTTATCAAATTCCATGTGAATGTGACGCTTCGTATATAGGACACACAAGTGTAGAGCCTCGCGTTTTCGATTGAAGGAGCACAAGACCTACATTCGGAATTTTGACCTAAAGAAGTCATCGATAGCTAAACACTGTTACCAAAAGGACCACAAATTTCTCTTTGAAGAAGCAAAACTAATTGACAAGCCAGATTCAACCACCAAACTTGATATTTTGAAAGCTTTTTATATATATTAGAAGCCTTCGCAACTTGTTAATGACATGGCATCCACGCCATTTCTGTCAAGCGCGTGAAAGCGTCTAACCAAAACACGTGACTGTAAACACCATTTATGATGTCATATACAATTTGAATATTTACGTGCCGTTCGTCCTCATGAGGTCAATAGCCAGCGAAACCATGGTCGGCTTGAAAAAAGAAATAATTGTGACAAACTACGTTGTATTACCTTAATATATATATATATACTCACCAACCCGCTTGGCCAGCATGGTGAGTTATGGCCAAACCCCTCCAAAATGACTCCACAACTTAAATCTTGGCCCTCAGTCTCCGGCAGCTGGAATGTACCTGGCCAAGGCAGCTGCCAGTGCGACATGAAAGCAGAGGGTGCTAAGAATCCCCGGAGGACCGGACTAGGCTGCCATCTGATGCTGACCTTGGCTACGTATAATGGACGCTCCCTATCTCCTGATTCAAGGCTTCTTGAATTGGAAGAGGAACTACAAAGGATCAAGTGGGACATCGTGGGGCTAAGTGAGGTAAGGAGAAAAGGAGAAGATCTCATCGAACTGAAAAGTGGACATCTCTTCTACTATCGTGGGACAGATACTGGCAGAACTAGTGGTGTTGGATTTATAATAAACAAGAAACTGAAGGATAAAGTTGTAGAAGTTGAAAGTTCCTCTGACAGAGCTGCACGACTCGTTATCCAACTCTCGAGAAGATACCAGGCTCAGATTATTCAAACTTATGCACCCACCACAAGTCATCCTGAAGAAGAAATTGAAGAATTTTATGATGAAATTCGTCATCCAAATAATAAAGGTAAGCAGCACTTAAAGATAATTATGGGAGATTTCAATGCAAAAATAGGGCAACGGCAACAGAATGAAACTTCAGTAGGTAAATTCGGTCACGGCAACAGAAACCAGCGTGGAAATACTCTCTTAGAGTTTGCAGAGGCAGAAGAGTTTTTCATCTTGAACTCCTTTTTCAAGAAAAAACCACACAGGAAATGGACATGGAGACATCCAAATGGGACGACAAGTGAAATTGATTTTATTATGTGTAACAAAAAATTCGTCATAGAAGACTGCAGTGTGCTAAACAAATTCAACACAGGTAGTGACCATAGATTGGTGAGATGTAAGATGCACCTCAACACTAAACTTGAACGTGGCAAGCTCATAAGACAAACAAAATGCCTTGACATAACCAACCTTAAAAAACACCATAATATCTTCAAGTTGGAACTGAAGAACAGATTCTCTGCTTTAGAAGGCCTAACATCGGAAGAAGTGGATATTTCTGAAGTTAACAGAAAAGTAACCAAAGCTCTTATGGAAACAGCAACAAAATTAGCTGGGTCTAAGAACAAGTTGCATGTGAACAAATTATCAGGAAAAACCAAAATGTTGATGCAAAAAAGAAGAGAGATGAGGACAACTAAAGAAGACGTGACTTCCAAAGTGGAATATATAGAGCTATGCAAGACAGTACGAAAAAGTATCACTGAAGACGTAAGGAAATTCAACTGTGAACTATTAAGGAAAGCAATTGAAAACAACCAAAGCCTAAAGATCGCAAAGGGACATCTCAGTAAGGGAAGAAAACAGATAATAGCACTGAGAAAAGAAGATGGTTCTGTAAAAAGAAATAGAGGCGAAATTTTGACGAGTGAAAGATTTCTACTCCAAATTATATGAAAGGGATGATACCAGACATCATGAAAGGTACCAGTGCCAGAGTTATTCCAGTCCTTCCAGCAGAAGTTGCACATGCAATCAAGAACATGAAGCGGGGGAAAGCTCCAGGAGGAGATGGAATCACTGTAGACATCATACAAGAAGCAAGTGGAGAAATCGAAACAGTACTCGCCCAAATTTTCACTCGATGCCTTAACGAAGGGAAGGTTCCTGAGGATTGGAACAACGCTACAATGATCATGCTACATAAAAAAGGTAACATTGAGGATCTCGGAAACTACAGACCTATCGGCCTCCTATCAGTGGTTTATAAAATCTTCACTAAAGTTCTTTCACACCGCTTAAAGGTGACACTGGACATGGCTCAACCGAGAGAACAAGCTGGATTCAGGAGTGGCTACAGCACAATAGATCATATCCACATACTGAGAGAACTAATTGAAAGAGCAAGGGAATATGAACTTCCATTGTGCATGGCTTTTATCGATTATGAAAAGGCCTTTGATTCGGTGAAACCATCAGCAGTTACAATAGCCCTGAAATCCTGCGGTATTGAAGATGCGTACATTAATATTATTAATAACATCTATGAAAATGCAAGTGCAAAGATTCGGCTGTTTGAAAATACAACACACATAAAAATTGGAAAGGGAGTGAGACAAGGTGACGCCATATCTCCGAAGCTCTTTAATGCCACATTGGAGGGTTTCTTTCAGTCACTGAGCTGGGAAAACAAGGGGATAAAGATTAATGGAGATTATCTAACCCACCTTCGTTTTGCTGATGACGTAGTCATTTTTGCAACTACCCCATGAGAGCTGCAGAGTATGATCCAGGAACTTGCTGACAAGAGTAAAGAAGTGGGATTAAAAATGAACTTTCAGAAGACAAAAGTGATGTTCAATACTTTTACAAGAAATAAAGATTTAACGATTGGTGGAGAAAAGCTGGAGATAACAGACACGTATGTTTATCTTGGACAGCAGATATCAAGTGAGGGTCACATTGATGAAGAAATTAATTGGCGTACAAAACTGGCCTGGAGAGTTTTTAGAAGAAACAGCATAATTTTCAAGAGCAATATGCCATTATGTCTTAAAAGAAAAGTGTTTGATCAATGCATCCTTCCAGTGCTTACGTATGGTGCAGAGACGTGGACCTTAGCTAAAAGAGACATACAAAGGCTGCAGACAACTCAAAGAAGCATGGAGAGGTGCATGCTTGGTGTAACCAGGAGAGATAAGAAGAGGAACTCGTGGATCCGAAAAATGACAAGAGTGGAAGACATCACGATCAGAGTTAAAATGGCAATGGGCTGGACATAATGCCAGAAGGACAGACCATCGATGGACAGCCGAAATTTTAGATTGGATTCCAAGGGACAGGAAAAGACCCAGAAGAAGACCACATGGAAGATGGGTGGATGAAATTCGAAATTATGCGGGAGTGACATGGAGGAGACTGGCACAAGACAGACCGTTGTGGAGGAAACTGGGAGACCTTCGTCCAGCAGTGGAGTGGATTAATAATGGTTGACAATGAGGATGATGATATATATATATATATATATATATATATATATATATATATGGGATGTAAGGTCAAGTGATGCGTAACATCACAGCCTCTCCTTGACAAATGTCAACCACGCCTTCTCGTGGTGCATCCTGTTCCCACTAAAGGGGCTCTGACGACCGCCAATAGCGGTATAACTATACCATCGGGATTAGAGGAAATTCTATCCCACACTCACCAACCCGCTTGGCCAGCGTGGTGAGTTATGGCCAAACCCCTCCAAAATGACTCCACAACTTAAATCTTGGCCCTCAGTCTCCGGCAGCTGGAATGTACCTGGCCAAGGCAGCGGCCAGTGCGACATGAAGGCAGAGGGTGCTAAGAATCCCCGGAGGACCGGACTAGGCTGCCATCTGATGCTGACCTTGGCTACGTACAATGGACGCTCCCTATCTTCTGATTCAAGGCTTCTTGAATTGGAAGAGGAACTACAAAGGATCAAGTGGGACATCGTGGGGCTAAGTGAGGTAAGGAGAAAAGGAGAAGATCTCATCGAACTGAAAAGTGGACATCTCTTCTACTATCGTGGGACAGATACTGGCAGAACTAGTGGTGTTGGATTTATAATAAACAAGAAACTGAAGGATAAAGTTGTAGAAGTTGAAAGTTCCTCTGACAGAGCTGCACGACTTGTTATCCAACTCTCGAAAAGATACCAGGCTCAGATTATTCAAACTTATGCACCCACCACAAGTCATCCTGAAGAAGAAATTGAAGAATTTTATGAGGAAATTTGTCATCTAAATAATAAAGGTAAGCAGCACTTGAAAATAATTATGGGAGATTTCAATGCAAAAATAGGGCAACGGCAACAGAATGAAACTTCAGTAGGTAAATTCGGTCACGGCTACAGAAACCAGCGTGGAAATACTCTCGTTGAGTTTGCAGAGGCAGAAGGGTTTTTCATCTTGAACTCCTTCTTCAAGAAAAAGTCACACAGGAAATGGACATGGAGACATCCAAATGGGACGACAAGTGAAATTGATTTTATTATGTGTAACAAAAAATTCGTCATAGAAGACTGCAGTGTGCTAAACAAGTTCAACACAGGTAGTGACCATAGATTGGTGAGATGTAAGATGCACCTCAACACTAAACTTGAACGTGGCAAGCTCATAAGACAAACAAAATCTATTGACATAACCAACCTTAAAAAACACCATAATACCTTCAACTTGGAACTGAAGAACAGGTTCTCTGCTTTAGAAGGCCTAACATCGGAAGAAGTGGATATTTCTGAAGTTAACAGAAAAGTAACCAAAGCTCTTATGGAAACAGCAACAAAATTAGCTGGGTTTAAGAACAAGTTGCATATAAATAAATTATCAGGAAAAACGAAAATGTTGATGCAAAAAAGAAGAGAGATGAGGACAACTAAAGAAGATGTGACTTCCAAAGTGGAATATATAGAGCTATGCAAGACAGTAAGAAAAAGTATTACTGAAGACGTAAGAAAATTCAACTGTGAACTAGTGAGGAAAGCAATTGTAAACAACCAAAGCCTAAAGATAGCAAAGGGACATCTCAGTAAGGGAAGAAAACAGATTATGGCACTGAGAAAAGAAGATGGTTCTGTAACAAGAAATAGAGGCGAAATTTTGACAAGAGTGAAAGATTTCTACTCCAAATTATATGAAAGGGATGATACATGCACTCCAGACATCATGAAAGATACCAGTACCAGAGTTCCTCCAGTCCTTCCAGCAGAAGTTGCACATGCAATCAAGAACATGAAGCAGGGAAAAGCTCCAGGAGAAGATGGAATTACTGTAGACATCATACAAGAAGCAAGTGGAGAAATCGAAACAGTACTCGCCCAAATTTTCACTCGATGCCTTAATGAAGGAAAGATTCCTGAGGATTGGAACACCGCTACAATGATCCTGCTACATAAGAAAGGTGACATTGAGGATCTCGGAAACTACAGACCTATCAGCCTCCTATCAGTAGTTTATAAAATCTTCACTAAAGTTCTTTCACACCGCCTGAAGGTAACACTGGACATGGCTCAACCGAGAGAACAAGCTGGATTCAGGAGTGGCTACAGCACAATAGATCATATCCACGTGCTGAGAGAACTAATTGAAAGAGCGAGGGAATATGAACTTCCATTGTGCATGGCTTTTATCGATTATGAAAAAGCCTTTGATTCGGTGAAACCATCAGCAGTTACAATGGCTCTGAAAACCTGCGGTATTGAAGATGCATACATTAATATTATTAATAACATCTATGAAAATGCAAGTGCAAAGATTAGGCTGTTTGAAAATATAACACACGTAAAAATTGGAAAGGGAGTGAGACAAGGTGACACCATATCTCCGAAGCTCTTTAATGCCACATTGGAGGGTGTTTTTCAGTCGCTGAGCTGGGAAAACAAGGGGATAAAGATTAATGGAGATTATCTAACCCACCTTCGTTTTGCTGATGACGTAGTCATTTTTGCAACTACCCCATCAGAGCTGCAGAATATGATCCAGGAACTTGCTGACAAGAGTAAAGAAGTGGGATTAAAAATGAACTTTCAGATGACAAAAGTGATGTTCAATGCTTTTACAAGAAATGAAGATTTATCGATTGATGGAGAAAAGCTGGAGATAACAGAGACGTACGTTTATCTTGGACAGCAGATATCAAGTGAGGGTCACATTGATGAAGAAATTAATCGGCGTACAAAACATGCCTGGATAGCTTTTGGAAGAAACAGCATAATTTTCAAGAGCAATATGCCATTATGTCTTAAAAGAAAAGTGTTTGATCAATGCATCCTTCCAGTGCTTACGTATGGTGCAGAGACGTGGACCTTAACTAAAAGAGACATACAAAGGCTGCAGACAACTCAAAGAAGCATGGAAAGGTGCATGCTTGGTGTAACCAGGAGAGATAAGAAGAGGAACTCGTGGATCCGAAAAATGACAAGAGTGGAAGACATCATGATCAGAGTTAAATCCCTGAAATGGCAATGGGCTGGACATACGGCCAGAAGGACAGATCATCGATGGACAGCCGAAATTTTAGATTGGATTCCAAGGGACAGGAAAAGACCCAGAAGAAGACCACATGGGAGATGGGTGGATGAAATTCGAAAGTATGCAGGGGTGACATGGAGGAGACTGGCACAAGACAGACCGTTGTGGAGGAAACTTGGGGAGACCTTCGTCCAGCAGTGGATTGATAGTGGTTGACAATGATGATGATGATGATATATATATATATATAAGTGTAGTTAGAACTGAAGAACAGGTTCTCCGCTTTAGAAGGCCTAACATCGGAAGAAGTGGACATCTCTGAAGTTAACAGAAAAGTAACCAAAGCTCTTATGGAAACAGCAACAAAATTAGCTGGGTCTAAGAACAAGTTGCATGTGAACAAATTATCAGGAAAAACCAAAATGTTGATGCATAAAAGAAGAGAGATGAGGACAACTAAAGAAGATGTGACTTCCAAAGTGGAATATATAGAGCTATGCAAGACAGTAAGAAAAAGTATCACTGAAGACGTAAGGAAATTCAACTGTGAACTAGTGAGGAAAGCAATTGAAAACAACCAAAGCCTAAAGATAGCAAAGGGACATCTCAGTAAGGGAAGAAAACAGATTATGGCACTGAGAAAAGAAGATGGTTCTGTAACAAGAAATAGAGGCGAAATTTTGACAAGAGTGAAAGATTTCTACTCCAAATTATATGAAAGGGATGATATATGCACTCCAGACATCATGAAAGATACCAGTACCAGAGTTCCTCCAGTCCTTCCAGCAGAAGTTGCACATGCAATCAAGAACATGAAGCGAGGAAAAGCTCCAGGAGAAGATGGAATTACTGTAGATATCATACAAGAAGCAAGTGGAGAAATCGAAACAGTACTCGCCCAAATTTTCACTCGATGCCTTAATGAAGGAAAGATTCCTGAGGATTGGAACACCGCTACAATGATCCTGCTACATAAGAAAGGTGACATTGAGGATCTCGGAAACTACAGACCTATCAGCCTCCTATCAGTAGTTTATAAAATCTTCACTAAAGTTCTTTCACACCGCTTGAAAGTAACACTGGACATGGCTCAACCGAGAGAACAAGCTGGATTCAGAAGTGGCTACAGCACAATAGATCATATCCACGTGCTGAGAGAACTAATTGAAAGAGCGAGGGAATATGAACTTCCATTGTGCATGGCTTTTATCGATTATGAAAAAGCCTTTGATTCGGTGAAACCATCAGCAGTTACAATGGCTCTGAAAACCTGCGGTATTGAAGATGCATACATTAATATTATTAATAACATCTATGAAAATGCAAGTGCAAAGATTAGGCTGTTTGAAAATACAACACACGTAAAAATTGGAAAGGGAGTGAGACAAGGTGACACCATATCTCCGAAGCTCTTTAATGCCACATTGGAGGGTGTCTTTCAGTCGCTGAGCTGGGAAAACAAGGGGATAAAGATTAATGGAGATTATCTAACCCACCTTCGTTTTGCTGATGACGTAGTCATTTTTGCAACTACCCCATCAGAGCTGCAGAGTATGATCCAGGAACTTGCTGACAAGAGTAAAGAAGTGGGATTAAAAATGAACTTTCAGAAGACAAAAGTGATGTTCAATGCTTTTTCAAGAAATGAAGATTTATCGATTGATGGAGAAAAGCTGGAGATAACAGACACGTACGTTTATCTTGGACAGCAGATATCAAGTGAGGGTCACATTGATGAAGAAATTAATCGGCGTAGAAAACTTGCCTGGAGAGCTTTTGGAAGAAACAGCATAATTTTCAAGAGCAATATGCCATTATGTCTTAAAAGAAAAGTGTTTGATCAATGCATCCTTCCAGTGCTTACGTATGGTGCAGAGACGTGGACCTTAACTAAAAGAGACATACAAAGGCTGCAGACAACTCAAAGAAGCATGGAGAGGTGCATGCTTGGTGTAACTAGGAGAGATAAGAAGAGGAACTCGTGGATCCGAAAAATGACAAGAGTGGAAGACATCATGATCAGAGTTAAGTCCCTGAAATGGCAATGGGCTGGACAT
Organism: Macrothele yani; assembly: GCA_039090855.1. NCBI lineage: Eukaryota > Metazoa > Arthropoda > Arachnida > Araneae > Macrothelidae > Macrothele > Macrothele yani. The sequence goes on along the minus strand of CM077011.1, from coordinate 87,175,733 downwards.
ACTGCCAGAAGGACAGATCATCGATGGACAGCCGAAATTTTAGATTGGATTCCAAGGGACAGGAAAAGACCCAGAAGAAGACCACATGGGAGATGGGTGGATGAAATTCGAAAGTATGCAGGGGTGGCATGGAGGAGACTGGCACAAGACAGACCGTTGTGGAGGAAACTTGGGGAGACCTTCGTCCAGCAGTGGATTGATAATGGTTGACAATGATGATGATGATGATATATAAGTGTAGCGAGACTGTAGTCTTTGAGATCAAGAATAAATCTATGTTGTCTGCATAAAATTTAATTACCCCTTTGTCTTCTTCATTTGTGGATTGTCCAATTACAAATTTTTCTATTAACTAAAGTAGTACCCAATAGGGAAAGCAAACAGGACGAAACATTATCCAGCATTTCCTAAAATATTTTTTTGCAATACTCTTTCAGAGAATTAAACCAAAATTTGTTGGCTTCATCGTCTATTCTTCGCGGAACTGGTCACTGTGGCTCATCTGATTCCAAAGCAATTGCTTTATCCAATATCGTTTCCCAAAAATCTGCAAAATATTCGTCTTAACGGAAGTTTGGAATTGTAGTGTTTAAAAAATCAAGAATAGCAATTGCTTTCTGAAATGAGAGTGACATTTTTGAAGAATTGTATTCGTAGCATCTACATCTTGGTTCTCATTTTCCTTGCTAAATACCTTAACAAAATTTTACATTTACTGTAGATGAAAGAAGAAATCAAATGACATCGTATTTAGAAAGAAGTTATTCGCTTTTGCTCCGGTATCAATGTTTTTTTTTTTTTTGCTTTGCAGCAGTTTTGTTCATAAATTGTATGAGACTGGAATAACTATATACAATGGAGTTCATCAAAATTAATCTTATAATCCATGTAGTTGGGCAGAACAGATGAAGGTTTTCTTGGTTCTCATTTTCCTTTTGGAAATGGGAGAAAAGCGCCAGTCTTTTTGGAGAATTTTTCACAAAAGATATTATCTCCGGAGATTCAATGAATTTCGGCAGCCTTCTTGGAGTTGAACACTTTCTTGCACAACTAAATTTAAACTGTGTGCCAAACAGTGAACATAAATTGCTCGGGATTCTATCTCTAAAATCTCAGCACGACTCCATTTATTGCTCCAGACATGTTTGCCGCTCCATCATAGCATTGGCCGCGACAAAAACGCTACAGATATAATAAATCTTTGAAGCACGTCGAGAATAATTTTCACGAGTGTGCAAGATGAAGTAGCTGATGTCTCGTAAATCACCCCCACCCCCCACCCCCTTTTTTTTTTAAACTCCTCTGCAGTAAAGCTGTCAAATACTATGCAAATGCGAAACGCCATTTCCTCATGGACTGCAATGTCACTTGTTTCGTCGACAATAATGGAAAAGTACTTTGCCAGATGCACTTCAGCAATAAGCTGTCTTAGTACCATATGGCTCATTATTTTTAAGATTTCATTTCCAATTTCATGGGGCATCCACCTGTAGAAATCTTTCCTTAGCCATCAATCTAATTCCACAAAATCAGCTGCTCTCAGTTTAATTAAATTGATAAAGTTGCTCGTTTCATCACTATGGCCACGAATGGCCAAGCCTTGGATATCTAAAAATTTCAATGAAGAAATCATTTTTAGCAGAGCTGATCTTGCCATCTGCATCTCCTTTTCCTTCAGTACAGAAAGCTGAGTAGAAACATTATTATGATCGTGAGCATGTAGGTTCAATTTTGGCACTGATTCTGTGTGAGTTGCTGAAGCTTCGTGTGTCCAAAATCTTTCAAAAGCTTTATTCCATGACTTGAACCCTCGTGAAATAAAAAACAAATCAGTCTTTGTTGAAAATGTGAGAAGTTTTTTTATTAAAAGCTTGTTGATGCAGATTACAAAACACAATACTATTTTCACTGTCATGTAATCCAAGTAAATGTTGATTTCCATACTTCTTTATGGCCGCGTTCGTGAATTTCTTTGCATGTTGTTTTTTTTACCACACTTTGGAATTGGTGCATAACACTCACACTTTCAATATCAGTTTCTTCACTTTCGTTTGTACATTGAGCACAAGGAACAACGAACTGCCTCTCCGGTATTTCTTCTTCTGCTGCTGGATATTGTCTTTTGGTCGTTTTTTTATCACAAATTTATCCATATTAGACAAAACATCAACATCGGATAAGAAACCACATGCGATAATGATGATATGTTCGAAAACTCAGCAGCGAAATTTCCCTGCCGTTGAACAGTATGAGAAAGTCCAAGTCGTAAAATCTACGTGGGTGAGATTTCCATAGGTGCCGAGTTTTGGGAGTTGCCTGTGATCCTAATGACAGACTGGCTTAAAAGTAACGTCGTGTAAGCTTCTTCAACAATCAGAAGGCGAAGGAGCTGACCTTCTAGAAAGGTCCTAGAAAAATATACCCCGGTTGTTTCACGTTTGCTGCCAAAATACTGAGATGTGACCTCCACCCCCCATTAAAAGCTGGCTGAAATAAAAGCCAGTTTTCTCCAGGTGGTTCAGTTTTATGAGTGCTTGCAACCAGGGTCGGTGCTAGGGTGTTTGGTGCCCTAGGCAGGCCATCATTCTTGTGCCCCCAAAATTTATGTTATTCTTTGTGTGGCTAAGCATACTGCATTTATTCAATAATCATTTCAAGATACGAAAATACAGTAAACAAGAAAACACTAATGGAAACTACATCCATTTACTTACTGGTCCAATATAAATTAAAATTTCATTTTGCGTGCTTTATTGTTCGCAAAATTACCAACAAGTCTTCAAATTTATGTCACGAGCAATTTCTCAATTTCTTGTTCTATCGATGGCGTAGATAACTCATCAAGATTATATCCCGCATCCTCAAAAAAAAAAAAAAAAAGAAACAAGAATTCCAGCCGAATGAATATAGTAGTATGGGCCTCTCTTACCCTTCCCCTGTTTTCATTAGAAAATAGTCTGAGTGTGACAATTGGTACTCGTTAGGCAAGCTGCCATCCACTGGGGGGGGGGGCACAGTTGTCTAAGCACTGGCTTCTGACCATTCTTCCGAGACGGGTTCGGGTTCGAATCCCGGTAAGGCATGGATGTTGAGTTTGTCTTACGGCATTGGCTTTATCCCTTCCCTGGAACCAGTGGTCCCAAATTAGGGACAGACGACTGCTTATAGCCCATAGAATTTCTCAAGGGTGGTTGTTAAACCCACAAAAACTCTTAACATGCTAAGCATTGCCATTATGATAGAAGTGGACAGTTTCCATATTTCTATTGAAAGCTGGAAAATACAGAATCCACTGCAGCCCTCAGGCGCCGCCTGACTTGCCTGCTGCATAGAGACGGCCCTGGTTTATGGCAATTTTTCGACAGAGGAACACTTTCTCATCGGCGTCAGATTTACAGCAAGCTAACTCACCGAATCTATAAGCGTAATTCTCCTGCCAGTTTTTCACTTACTCAAGAAATATAAACATTCAGAAGTTATATAGAACATCAAAAAGGCAATGGAAAATAAAGTTGCCTTTGTTTTTTGTTTTTGTTTTTTCCTTATTTATTAACTCATTTTATTTTATCAACTCTAAATCTTGGCGCTCTAGGCAGCCGCCTAGTTCGCCTAGTGGTTGAACCGGCACTACTTGCAACGCAACGAAGAACAAAGTAAAAAGTAAAGCAAGGGTAGGTCCCTGACACGGAGGTTAGAAGGGAGCCCTATGTTTTCTGTGGGCTCCTCTTCGTATATGCTGTGTGTGCCTAGTATGCCCAACTTGGGCTGCTTCTGTACTTTTCTATGGGGAAATCATAGACTTTGGAGAGGTTTTAGAGGTACTTGTGCAGCATGTACAGTCAGGGAAAAATGAGACTGAAATATATATGCACATAACTAAAAATCTGCAGAAAATTACAGAAATACTGTTTAGTATTTTCTAAAAAAATTAAGCAAAATTATGCTTCATAGAGGGGAAGTGCATATTGCGCATTAGTCAATCACGGCCTTGCTAAAGCTGTGGTAGCTATCTTGACCTTCAGGGACTGCTGCAGAGAGTAACAGGCGGCCGCTATCAACCTGTGCTCCCGCAGTGGTCTTCAGGAAGTGACGTCATGTCACTGAACCCTCTCCACCCCGAGGGCACAAGAAACCATTATGAAAACATGTTTGTCCACGACGGGCATCAAATCCATGTCCCCTCACTCCAGAGTTAGTCGCTCTCCCAACTGAGCTATGCGGACAGAATGTTGCGCTGTAGATTTGTCATCCTGACACATATTTTCACCTCTGTAGTATGTCACATCAACTCCCTCTTAATTTTTTTTTCTTTGAGGTGAAGTAGGAATTTTTCATTACTTCCAAACAATGTGCGGAACATACACCACACATTTTTCAAAGAACCCAACCGCCAGTGTATTCATTTTCCCCAGTTGGGCACCAATGTGAAAACACAAGTTTATCCGCAACGGGCATCGAATCCGTGTCCCCCTCACTCTGGAGTAAGTCACTCTTCCAGCTGAGCTACACGGACAGAATGTCTCGCTGCAGATTTGTCATCTTGACACGTTTTCACCTCTGTAGTATGTAATCAGATTTGGCTTCACCAGCAGAGGCTGATACACTTTTAACCTTTCCTTGGTCCCCTACTGTCCGAAGATAGGGTGGGACTGACTGTACAACATATTTCCGCTTTTATCACTATGACCTCGAATAGGTTCTTGTCTCCGTATGTAGAGCTAGAGACTAGACTTTTGTATTTTGTAGAAACCCAGACAAACTGAAGAATTTTCTTTTATAAAGGAGGCAATTTTAAATGCTCTTAAACAACCGTACTTGAGGTATTGTCTGTTGCATCAAATTTGATGAGCGCGAGCAAACACTAATTCTTTTTTAAGGCACAATAAACAGTCTGAGGGGTAAATTTCTATACACACTTTCTATATATAGTTAACGGGAAATGAATAATGGAAAACTTAAGAATTGATAACAAAAACAAAATTTATGCATATCGTACGTGTAAAAACCCACAACAAAATAATTGGGGGTTCAAAAAGTGGCTCGAACTCACAAAGTCGGCGCCTATGATGACCATTGTTAAGTATCAGGGAAATATCAGAGAATTTTGAAATAAGGTTTGGTTGGTCACACTGATTATCATCAGGGAAAATAGTGAGATTTCAGTGAAATATCAGGGAATTCTGAAATGATTTTTGTCGGACCACCCTGAAATGTTTGCTGTGGTATTTTTTACTTTATTTTTGTTCTAACAGTAATTATTTGTCTTTTCTTTTTCATAGATGGATCATTTAGACACGCTGAATACTGATGAACTTATGTATAATGGAGCCATAACTTGGATTCCACTTAAGGAAATAGTTTTATCCATGGACAGTGCAAAATGATAGGACAGTATGTTTGTTATATTTACAGTTCCATTAGTTCAAAAAATATTGATTTGTAAATAAAGAAGCTTCCTTCAAAAACAGTTTCCCACATAGAATAAAAGACTATTATTCATAGATTTAGTGATTTATTGAAGTGCAACAGCACAATGAAAAATGGCTCATTCTTTAGTATTTATGGGGGTGAGAAGTATTATTTCATACAAAAAAGCATTGTCATAAAATAGTTAATGCCATAAAATTGCATGCAAATTCTGATTTATTCAGATGTCTTGGAACACCACTAATGGAATGCATATAACAAATCATTTGTTTTTAGAAATAATTTTATAGAAGGATTTATCTGTAGCTGAAATAGATCTAAGTGCATCATGAATTGAAAGTAGAACACAAGGTGAATACCATAGGAAAACTCTTTTCATGTTTGTACGGACACTGAACACAAGAGGTAGAAGTTTGTGCTTATTCTTTTGGTGAAAGAAAGTCATGAATGCAGTCATAAACCAGTACTTGTAAGACAAGTCCCTCCTACTGAAATGTAGACCCACACTGTCTAAAAAGCTTTTTTTGTTGTTGTTGTTGTTATTTTGCAGTTAATCATCATTTATTTGCATGAGTGAAAAACCAAGTAAATTGAAAAAAAAAAAAAGTTGAATCCCTAAGCTTCAAGAGGTACACAACAATCAAAACACTTACTGAATTTGCAAAGCTATGGGAAATTGTTTTCAAATAAATAAATAATCTACTACCATTTTCAAAATTTATTAAATACTGAAAATAATTTCATTCTTGGTTGGTGCCAACCACATAAAGAATAATACATAATATTACGCACGTTAAAATACGGACATGTGATTATGGTGGTGCAGTTATTTATGACGTTTATTATTGAAAAAATAAAGACTAAAAGAAAGCAAGATTATTTGGGTCGACTACTACTTTGACATTGCTAAACACCATATTATAGTCACCATCGGACTTTTTGCAATGCATAGCCGCTGAACACCTGAGACCAAACAACTTGCGGAACTACGGTGGTATGCGCACAAAAACGACCTCTGGACGAATATATGTGAGTAATTGCTCTTGCTTTCTTTTAGTCTTTATTTTTTCAATAATAAAGGTCATAAATAACTGCACCACCATAATCACATGTCCGTATTTTAACGTGCGTAATAGCAATTCTAAAAGAGATACTGAATCTCTATGTATTATGTATTTTAACCACATATAACTTGTGGCTTCCTTATACGGAAGATATACATGAAGTATCTACACATAAAGAATACTACTATGTTGGTTAGTTTGTTCATTAAAAAGACTGATTTTAATTGAAATGTACAGAATGCTGTTTTGAAATTCAACTTGAAAAATGCAAAAGTACCAGTTCAAGTGTATGGGGAACATAAAACCATTTTGTATTGAGACCATAGATTTTTGCTTAAGGAGAAAAGAAAATCTGTAGTCTTGGCCACTCCATTGACAAAGTGCAATTATAGGTTGTTGTTTTGTTTCCCCAACCACAGTTCAGATGAAAATACCAGCAATCAGACTTATTAATTTTAATTAATTTTTGAGTTTTAGATATTATTAGGCAAGTTTTTATCCTCATACATTTGAAATCAGAGCAATTGATAATGCTCATTTTTAACAACTGCAATATTCTGGTAGTTGAAGATAAGTTTTAATTTGGTAGAGCAGTAAACCGAATTGGCATAATATTACAAACTATTTCAAAGATGTGGATGCTGCATAGAAGGAACAAAAGATCTGAAATTCCAAGAAAAATGGTTTTTAATTTTGTTAAAAAGGTCTCTATGTAACCAATAATGATGAAATATATTGAAAACAATCTTTTGTGAGCAATAAATTATCCATGGGGGGGGGGGGGAAACAAAACTCAAATTGTCCATCAGTGTAGATTATGGGACAGATGAAACTACACAATTTTTTTCTTATTATCCAAAATGTCATACTCCACCTGAAAATTAGCCTCAAAACTCTAATGATCTGTCATTTGTTTTCACTCCCCACCATACGTTTGCACAAGCAACAAGAGAATTTATCCTGATTTTCAAACACTTCACTAATGCTTTCTTATATTCCCATACGCAAAAAATGTATGGCGCAATATTACGTGGCTAAAGACTTCAATGTATATATACGTGACGGACAGTATAGCAGCGATAATACTGTCCGTCACATATATTTTGTTTAAGTATGCAGGGTGGAGTAGCTAGGTCCATATAATGATATGAAAATACAAAACGAACATTAATGGTAAAAAAATTTTACTTACTCTTAATAATTTCGGCATTTTGTCACTGTTGCAAATCCTCTGCTCGTAGAACAGACATTTGCTTATTTTGACGAGATACTAGATCTGCCTGAATGGAAGATTCGTGGTTCAAAAGTACTATTCCGAGTTAAAATTCTATACCTTTGTATAGGTGTTTGCAAGGAATGATGATTAAATAATGAAAGTTAAAAACACAAAGGAATAAAAGATGGACCCAAACTCAACTCACCACCGCAACACACTTCCAAACATGTTTCGACAAGAATTTTGTCTTCCTCAGTGGAAATATCAAGGTGTACGTGGGTACCAAGTCCTCGTCGACGATTCTTGAAAGACTGATGTAATGTCTTGTATCGCTCTGCCTTCAACCTTCGTCGTCGCAGACCATGGACAACTGCGTATCACTGCGCAAGCTGTTAGTGGCGGCATCTATGGCATTGTGTTCTTTTCGGTCTACTTTTGCCATTCCGCTCCTGTGATCTTTGAACCTGTGTTTATTAGCCTTTTGTAATCGATTATTTTCCTGTTCGATTAGATATCGCCATGCATGAGGTAATTCAATTGGTGAATTAGTGTAGCAGCATTTATCTCCAAATTTCTCAATGACCACCGCTTCCGATGTTATGATCTGTCTATGACTTGTGTGATGTCAAATGTCTAATATTCTCCAAGTCGGGCTTCGATTGATTTTCTATGCAGTGTTGTTGTATCAGATCTGTTCTTGGTCTTTTCTTTTGCCAATCTTGAATATGTTCTTTTAATCTCATAATCATACGTCTTTTTGTACTTCCGATATAAATGGAATCTTGTTGATTGTTGTCTGTCTTGGTTGGAATGGCATATACTCCTGCTCGATCTAGAATGGATTTTTTTGTTATTACCAGAAGTTAGTAATGAGCCATTATCAATGATGGTTTGTGCAAGATTTATTTCATTCGAAACACATTCTTTCTTTAATATGTTACTTAATGGGGGTAAGTATGGTAAAGAGATGTAAGATTTTGTATATCCTTTTGTTTCGTCTGGTTTTGATTATTCTTAAGATTGTTATATATTGAATTAATCAAACATTTATTGTATCCAAAATGTTCAGCTATATTTTCGATCCATTGTATTTCTGTAAGTTCAAACTCTGCGGTAGAGGAATGCGTTATAGCTCTGTTAATGTAATATTGGAATGCAGCTAGCCGTCTTATATCTCCATGGGCGTGCGGAATCCGATGGTATTAATGCAGGCATGAAACATGGTTTTCGATAAACAGCGTAATCCATGTAATCGTGCCTTTTGAATAAATTAAGGTCTAAATAATGAAGATTTTTGTTAACCTCTTCTTCAAGCGTTGTCTTTATGGTTGGTAAGTATTATTGAAGGTTTGTATGAACATATCTAGTTTGTCCCTAGTATGCTGCCAAAAAATCAAGATGTCATCAACATAGCGTAGATATAAAATTGGCAAATCAAGGTCCGAGTTCTGGAATAGCATTTGTTCAATATTCTGTATAACAACTTCTGCTAGAAGACAGGAGAGTGGTGATCCCATGGGTGCACCAAATACTTGTTTGTATATAATACCATCATTTGAGAAATAATTGCTGTTGGTTATAAATCATAATGCATGTATAATACTTGTTCGTTGTTTTTCATCAATGTTTTCATCTACAAGTTTTGTATTAATTAGTTCAATTGCTTCTGTAACCGGAGTGTTTGGATATAATGATATTATGTCCATACTACACATTGTGAAGTTATATTCCTGCAAAGATTGAATTTTATTGGTTAGTTCTTTAGAATTTGAAATAATGAACGAGATTAAAAGAACATATTCAAGATTGGCAAAAGAAAAGACCAAGAACAGCTCTGATACAACACTGCATAGAAAATCAATCGAAGCCCAACTGGGAGAATATTAGACATTTGACATCACACAAGAGTCATAGACAGATCATAACATCGGAAGCGGTGGTCATTGAGAAATTTGGAGATAAATGCTGCAACACTAATTCACCAATTGAATTACCTCATGCATGGCGATATCTAATCGAACAGGAAAATAATCGATTACAAAAGGCTAATAAACACAGGTTCAAAGATCACAGGAGCGGAATGGCAAAAGTAGACCGAAAAGAACACAATGCCATAGATGCTGCCACTAACAGCTTGCGCAGTGATACGCAGTTGTCCATGGTCTGCGATGACGAAGGTTGATGGCAGAGCGATACAAGACATTACATCAGTCTTTCAAGAATCGTCGACGAGGACTTGGTACCCACGTACACCTTGATATTTCCACTGAGGAAGACAAAATTCTTGTCGAAACATGTTTGGAAGTGTGTTGCGGTGGTGAGTTGAGTTTGGGTCCATCTTTTATTCCTTTGTGTTTTTAACTTTCATTATTTAATCATCATTCCTTGCAAACACCTATACAAAGGTATAGAATTTTAACTCGGAATAGTACTTTTGATCCATGAATCTTCCATTCAGGCAGATCTAGTATCTCGTCAAAATAAGCAAATGTCTGTTCTACGAGCAGAGGATTTGCAACAGTGACAAAATGCCGAAATTATTATGAGTAAGTAAAAATTGTTTACCATTAATGTTCGTTTTGTATTTTCATGTTGTTATGTGGACCTAGCTACTCCACCCTGCATACTTAAACAAAATATACGTGACGAACAGTATTATCGCTGCTTAATATAGCAGTTCTAAATTGAACTTCACTAATGCGTTATACAAATAAGAGAGGTACAAATAATAAACTAAGCATTGGAAGTGCTACAGATGAATAGGCTCAACTCGCTTGCTTTTAATCTATGTCGAACCAAAGAAGTTCTTAGGTTTATTGTTTAGAATTTTAGCACACCCAGTTTTGAAGAATTTGACCCATGAATTTCATTCTTGGCAACTTTTAGTACAGTGTAACTTGTCTAATTTGAACGTTTTTAATTCGAATTCTTGGTTAATTCGAATTTTTAATTTGGTCCCTTGAATTTTCTATATAATGATTTAAAAAAAAAACAAAAAAAAACCTTTAATTCGAACTTTTTTTTTTTCAATTCAAAGAAAACCCGATTTTCGTATTCTCGTATTTTCAACAAATACCTTTTAAAGTGGGTATGTACTGTTCTGGATGAAGCAACAAGTTAAACCTGAAACTATAGCCAACTGCTTTGGAAAATCAGGCTTCCAGCACCCTGATGATGAGTCTCAACGACATCAAGGTAATGGTGGCGAGGAGATCAGACCCACTGTGGAGTACTGGGAAGATGTAGGCCATGATGTACCGTATGAGGCTTTTGTGAGCGTTGATGACAATTTAGCTGTTTGTGGTGAGCTCACAGGTGATGAGATCTTGGCTGATGTTATGAATAAGAAGACCTTCTGTGTATCTTCGGATGAAGAACTGGAATGGCCAGAATTTCCTGAAGAGCGCCTTCCAAATTCAGTAGAAGCCTTGGTTCACCTCCAACAGTTAAGGAAGTTTGTTGAGGGACAGAAGAATGTAAATGACTGTCTATTTCATTCACTCAATAAACTTGAAGAATTTACACTTACCCATCACATAAATTCCAAGAAGCAGGCCAAAATTTCATGTTTTTTACAAAAAAAAAAAAAATAAAGTAAATTTACTGTACTGAACTTTTTTGTACATTATGAATAAATATGTTGTTTTTTATAGTACTTAAAGTGAATTTTTAATGTGCCCATATCCGAATTTGTCGATAATTCGAATTATTTTTGTCGTCCCTTCAGCTTCAAATTATCTAAGTTACACTGTATTTTCTGCATTGTTGAATCTGGGAAATAAATTAATTAGCCAACAAAAATTGCATGGTGAGTACCCCTAATCAGTAAAATAAATTCATGGACTTTTCAAGGGAATCATCGAAGAAGACAACCTTTTCCCACTATCCAATGACGGTAGTCCTATGCCAACTGCAGGCATCATTGCCGATGGACCTGGGTTAGCATGGGCACCTTGATGCTGCGCCGACTACAGAGACCCTTGCGTAACAGGGTTCACTCTACTGTTATCGGGGACACGTACCTGGGCGCCCCAGCATTCATTTACGTGTTCAACTGCTGCACTGTTACGCATTGATTGCCCTTTACCGTTTGATGGAGACAACGTTTACCTTTGGGGGTTCCACAGTTTTGACATCGGGAGGTACTAGGTGTGCCAGCTGTCCATTCTTGGTACCCCCTTACTACAACACTTCGCAAACAGCCCATGAAGTCTGCTGTTTCTGAGATTATTCCACCCTTGGCGTGGTAGCTGATGAATATTCCTTTTTGAACATCCGTCAAATCACTACCTTTGCCAATTGTGCTCACGTTTTGCGCTATGGCTCATCTGTCGTGGCCAGCCACTTAATATCTACATGTAGTCGACCTTGTCACATGCACTCTGTGACGTGCCTGGATAGGTGCACTGTGATTCTGACTGTGTATATATCATTATCTTCAACCATTACTAATCCACTGCTGGATGAAGTTCTCCCCAAGTTTCTTCCACAATGGTCTATCGTACGCCAGTCTCCTCCATGTCACTCCCACATGCTTTCGAATTTCATCCACCCATCTCCCATGTGGTCTTCTTCGGGGTCTTTTCCTGTCCCTTGGAATCCAGTCTAGAATTTCGGTTGTCCATCGGTGTTCCGTTATCCTGGCTGTCCAGCCCATTGCCATTTCAGGGATTTTACTCTGATCATGATGTCTTCCACTCTGATCATTTTCATTATCCACAAGTTCCTCTTCTTATCTCCCCATGCCTCTTTCAGTTGTCTGCAGTCTTTGTATGTACTTTTTAGTTAAGGTCCACGTCTCTGCTCCATACGTAAGCACTGGAAGGATGCATTGATTAAACACTTCTCTTTTAAGACATAATGGCATATTACTCTTTAAAATTTTACCATTTCTTCCAAAAGCTCTCCAACCAAGTTTTATATGTATAAAACTTGGTTTGTTGAATGTCGCTTCATAAAATAACCATAAAACAAGTACAATTTCTGTAAATTTTTTGGGTAAATCATAAAACTTGGCAGGTATATATAAGTACACATGCTCATGCATGTAAGGACCGAAATGAGCACTAAAACAGAAATTACGGCAGGTAAAATAAATTTCACTGAAACTAGCACGCAAAAAATTCTCAACCTTCTGAACTCCAAATCTACAGAAACTACCACACACTGTGCCATGCTATGTGTAAGTAAATCTATTCCGTTCCTTTCTCATAGTTCAGGTAATGCAAACCCATCATTGTCTGGAGGCAAAGCACAAATTCTGAACTTTCTGAAAGATTGTGATTTGTGGCTCATCAGAAATTAAAAACTCCTACAACTTACAGAGGGGAAAAGTCCCTTCCCCGAAACTAAAAAAAAGAAAAAAAAAAAATTAGTTCTTGGAAGTTTCCCCACTGGCTGTAAATTTTGTCAGATTTACTCTGACATAAGAGTCACTCCCAAGGCTAAAAAATGTTTTTTCTCTACAATACCCTCCCACTTTATACTGTAACAAAATAGGCACTATGCTCACAATTGTCTCCTTTATCTTAATTTTTGAATGCAATGCCACCTATTTATACTTGAATTTACATTTATAAATACACTGTACATTAGAGTGTCACTCTATTATAAGGGAAAATTAAATTTCAGAAACTTTCTGGTCTTACCTGCTAAATTTGTGTTTACCATAATGAATACAAATGTGAAAAATTTCAACAATACATTCATTATCGCCATGAATACATCACTCCAGGGGAGTCAAGGTAAGTCAATTTCTGCCACATTAAATGATAACTGACAGCAGCATACAGCACAGAACGTGCATGTGTTGGCACACTTTTTAAAGCTCTTAAGTGCAAAGTTAGACCTTTCGAGGCCGCCCCGGTGGCGCAGTGGTCTAAGGCGCTGGCCTCTGATCATTTGTCCGTCTGGGGTCCGGGTTCGAATCCCGGTGAGGCATGGATGCTGTGTTTGTCTTACGGCACTGGCTCTCTTCCTTCCCTGGAACCAGTGACCCTAAATTAGGGACGGGCTTATAGCCCATTGAGTTGCTCACGGTGGTCGTTAAACCTCCAATCAAAAAAAAAAAAAAAAAAGACCTTTCGACTTGTGCTAAAATACCAACATTTAACAGAGGAAACATCAAAAGGGGCGGGGGAATTACGACTTAGGAAAAAAATATCGTTTCATCTACTAACGTTTTCAGAAATTTTTTAATCCATTTTTTCAAAATGAAACAAGAATTAGGGTGTAAATTGGCATTTATCGCATGAGAAAAAAAAATGTGATTACAAGAGAAACCTTTGCACTGTCCAACTTTTGTTTTTATCCATTTTTAAGCTGGAATTAGGTTATATTTAACTTTAACAACAATACACAAGAAGTGAAAGCAGAAAAAAAAAAAATATATCTCTGTCTATAGCATCTATTTTCAGATATTTTTTTTTATTTTCATGATGAAACACAAATATTTATGGAATATTGAACAATACAAAACAGATGGAACTCCAAGAAAAAAAAATGACAATTACAGTACAAGGAAATTTTTGCTTCATCCAGCTTCCATTTTTGGAAATTGCTGCTTTCATTTCAAACAACAATATTGGAACGAAAGAATATAACCAGAAAAAAAAAATTATTACAGGAGGAATCTTTGTTCCATTCAACTTCTGTTTTCAGAAAATGTTCCTCCATTTTCAAGCTGAAAAATGAATGTTTACGGAATAAAATATATTTAACAACAATATAGAGCACAGCAAACATCGCAAGACAAAAAAATTAAAATTACAGGGAACTTTGGTATAACTTCCATTTTTGAAAGTTGCTACCTCCATTTTCAAGCTGAAATACCAACATTTATGGAATAAAATTATACTTGACAACACATGAAAGAGGGAATGTTGAAAAATAAAATCCTTCACTCTAATTTTTGTTTTTCAGGAAGTTTTGAAAGGATGTCCATAGACTAAGAACTTAAACCCATGTATGATACCAAAGTACATAACTCGAGTTTGATATCAATCAAAAATATTATGACAGTGCATTTACACTGCTAAAATGCTATTCAAAAGGCTGAAAAAAACGCTGTTGATAAAAGTTGACCTCCCCCCCCCCCCCTTCCCCTCGTTTTCAAAAAATGTAAATATAATGTTCTACTTGGTATTTTATTATATCATATTCAAATCCTAGTACATAAAACGCTAAGTTGCGACGACGTGGATAACTTTTTAAATCGTCATAGCAACAACCGAAAAACAAATGTTTGTGACGTCACGCTTAGTTTTCGTGTAGGTAACGTCGTCACCTACACACGCTGAGCACGTGTATATCACTTTTGTTTTCATAGCAACAAAGAACACAGCTGCTGGTGTGATGTCATCTCATCCAAATCATTCTCGCATGACATCAGAGATGCATTACGTCACACGGTCAACTGACATTCCATTGCAAAATAGACCGTCTTCACTAAGTGTTGTTAACCAATGTACAAAGCCACAGTCAAGCATTACACAAATGCAGTACTATCAACATTGTCTTTCGATCTGGGATGAATTTAATCCATTATTAAGTGCAGGAAAGCTTACACAGCAATACATTGTTGATGCGTATGTAAAAATGGAAGCTAATACACTGAATTACATACGACAAAATCAGTCTCAGTTAAGTGTCGAGAAGTATAAAGGTCTGATGGACCAAATTCAGAATGCTGAGGATGATGAGTTTCTTCCTGAAAAAGCTCTTATTTTCCCATCATCATTTCAAGGTAGTCCACGAAATATGATGCAAAATTATCAGGATGCAATGGCGATAGAAAGTATGGCAAGACCAGGGATCATAACATACTTCTGGAAAACTTTAGGTAGGAATTTTTAGAAAAATTTTAGGAAAATTTTAGGAGTGTATTTCAATAAAAACTAGATGTATATTTGTATACATCTAGTAAAACAACTTTGTATACATTGTAAAGAGTTTGCTTCACACCCTTCAACCATATATACTGATAGACTGCGCATGACATCAAAATTTCTGGCTCCAACATAAAATCACATGACATCAGTCAAAAAGATGGGTTACACCTGCTGTGCTTATGGTTGCTCTGAGCGATATAGTAAAGGAAGTTCTATGATTTTTCATGGGTAAGAAACGAATTAAATACCTAAGTCAATAAAGTTCAATTACTTAACCAGAAACTTGCAGCTATTGATATAAAAATATAGTATCTTAAGAAAAAAAATGGAATACATGTTCCAAATTCTTCGCAAATGTTCATCACATTATAAATCACGAAATGTAAACAACCCGATCATGCATGTATATAGCTCATAAGTAAACTTACCTGAAGAGTTTTCATTATATATGAGGCGCATTCACATAATACACCAAAAACACTGAAGTTCTGCAGCGTAAATTAGTAATCATAACAGCATTTTTACACAAAATTTGGAGTCTGATGATGACTTGCCCAATGTTTGAGCCATGGCGGCTTTGATGCAGCTATTGCCAATGCGCAGTCCATTAGTATATATGGTCGAAGTTCACACCCAAATTTTTTGCATAATGTCTAATGTCTAAAGTTTAAGTATGATTTACTTCTAATGTTCAGTTCTTATCTTTTCATGTGTTATTATCATATTCAAGTATATTTACCACATTCAAGTTTCACTTTGAACATTAATATGCTGTTGAACCAGAAGCAATTCACGATTTTCACAGTAAAGTTTTCAGGTTTCACATTAAATTATAATATCCTAAAAAGGTAATTGAAAACCAAGAACTATGTACAATTGTTCACTGAATTACTTTTTTCATATTATTGTTTTAACCTTTTCCTGATAAGCCTATCTTTTTCTGCTTCCACCACAACTAATTTACTTTCAGTTTTCTTTATTTCAGCTGAACCTTGTATGATCAAGTTAGAGGCAACTGCTATTTCAACAGTATTTTGTTTTTCTACAGCTTTTCTCATTCTTTCTGTTCCCTCTTGAATTACTGCTAGGGAGGCTTCTTTATATTTTTTAAGCCTATTTATTTCTGCATCATTTTCTTTTATTTTGTCATCAAACTCAGCTTTTCTTTTTTTCTCTAGCTGCTTTTCCTTATTTTCCCTCTCTTTCTGCTTCCTTTCTTTTACCTTTTTTGATTCTTCTTCCTTCAGCTTATCAACATACTCTTTATAAAATTTATGTGAATCACGAACACTATTTAACAAATTTCTTGTTATGGGAACTTTACTTACACATCCATAGTGTTTAATGGCCCCTTTAACTATTCTTAATGATGTTATAGTTGAGTCTTTTAAGTTAGCCTTGTCCTTCCTTAACAGAGCAGTGTTAACCAAAAATCCCCTTTCTGCATCAGCATTACCATGAGGTAAAACTAAAATTGACTTGATGAGTTTAGCAAGATTTTAGTATTTTTCTTTTCCGCTAGAGTCTTTAATACTAAATATATTACGCCAGTAATGATCAATCCGCACTGGAATATGCCCTTCCTCTGAAAATTTCACTAGTTCATCTAGAGTTGGCTTATCGCAATTTAAAAGTTTCCACTCTTCTCTTACTCTATCAATTTGTTCCTCAGAAAGATGCAAAACACTTGAAATTCTGGTTATTTCTGAAAGTCCTTCAGTGACTGAAAGTTGAGTTGACTCTTTCTTTGGTTATTTTACCTTTAAAACTTCTATGTCTCTTAGCTTTTGATTGCAGAATGGCAAATTTGACTTTAAATATTTTGTGGTTGCAATTAGTGATGATCTTACATCTAAGAGAAATAATTTCTGCCTGGTCTCCTGAACATTCCTGAGGAGATTTTTTGTCTTCATACCAACTTCTAACTCCCCTAGTTTTTTCCATGAATTTTTGTTTTCAAAATCTACATTCTTTAGGTCTTCTCCAAATTTCCCTGCAATAACATCATCTTGGATAAACTGAGCCATAACATTTCTCATTAAAGTATTTAAATCAGAATATAACTGGTGTATTTTTGGTTCTTCACTCTGATAACATAATGAAAACTTTTCAAAATTTTGGTGTGAAAATGAAATTAATGCTAAATAGCAAGGAGTTAGCTCATTTTTCAGGAAACAGTAAATTTTTTTATACCTTTGCCGAATTGCGTAGTTGTTTTTCAAATATTTTTTGAGATGGCAAGAAGTTTAAAAAATATTCTGTAATATTTAGCCATTGATCCAAGAGCCTCTGGGCTACAGAACCAACGGTTAACCATCTGTTGCTGACATGGCGCAAAAGAAATTTGGCTGTGACCAATGTTATATCCTCGACAGATTTATAATCCTCTCGTCTTGCAGCAGTACTCTATAAAAAGTAATGCATATCAGTAGCAAATTCGTCAAAATCTATATTTAAGCTTTTCAAAAAAATTTTAAATGCATTACTAACAACATGCAGGTTGCAAAAGCCTAGTTCCAAAGATTTCTGGCCTGTTTCTTGTTTTACAACTTCATTGAATGTGCATAAAAAGCACTTATTTACATTTGGGCTGTCCATGGATACACAAATAATTCTGTTCAATGAAATATTGAAGGATGATAACACATCAAGAATTTCTTTTAGCAAAATATCTGCTGTTGCATGACCCAGAAAAACGTAAATGTATTTTGGCATATTTTTTTATCTATGCTATTAACGAAATTAAAGTTTTACACACTGTTTTGTTTTCATTTTTCAGGTCACTTGCAAATTATAGACAAAAAAAAATGTTTTTGATCAAAAATATCCGTTAACTCTTTGCATGACTCGACTGTATGCATCTCAACTTGTAAACTGCTTTTTAAGTTCAGTCACTTAGCAGACAGCATGGAGAATGGGTTTAACACGTGAGCAGAAAATTTACTTGCTGCGTTTTGAAAATTGCATAACTTGCATATTACTCTTACTGTTCATAGCCTGATATATTCAAAATTGCAAATGTGGTAAAGATCCAAATATTACACCTACTCAAGTTCTTGATCTCAAAGACTACCATCTTGTGACGATTATATATATATTAAGATAATACAACGTATTTTGTTACAAATATTTATTTTTTCAAGCCGACCATGGTTTCGCTGGCTATTGACCTCATTAGGACGAACGGCACGTAAATATTCAAATTGTATATGACATCATAAATGGTGTTTACAGTCACGTGTTTTGGTTAGATCCTTCCACGTGCTTGATATATATATATGGAAAGCTTCCAAAATATTACATTTAGTGGTTGAATCTGACTTGTCAATAAATTTTGCTTCTTCAAAGAGAAAGTTGGGGTCCTTTTCGTTACAGTGTTTAGCCATCAATGACTTCTTTAGGTCAAAATTCCGAATGTAGGTCTTGTGCTCCTTCAATCATTCGAAAACGCAAGGCTCTACAGGTCTGTCCTATGTACGAAGCGCCACATTCACATGGAATTTGATAAATTCCCCACAAGTTTTTGTCTTCAACATAGTCCTTTGATCCTAAAAATCTCATTTTTTTTTTTTTTTTGTATGGGTTTAAAAATCACCTTAAAATTAAAGGTTTTGAGAATTTTTGTAATTTTGAAGGCAATGTCACGGGAAAATGGAATAATGGCAAAGTGCTCTCGCAATAGATGCATCACAGGAGTTAACGTGAAGATAGGCTTCGGTTTCCAGAATTTTGTTAGAGCCTTGTCTATAATGGAAGGGTTGTATCTTCGCTCTACTGCAACACGTTTAAGGAAATAAAGATATATTTTTTCAAACTGTCTTTATCTGAACATATATGTATTGCGCAATATACGCAACTGTAAAAGGCGTTGAGCTTTTGTTGCCAAGGATGATTGGACTTGGCATGTGGAGGTGAGAAACCAGTGAAAGGCTTCTGATAAATTGCGAGAGATCCATTTGTGTGAGTTACTAGGATGTCAAGGAGTGGTAGGCATCCGTTATTTTCAGTTTTGTAGATGAATTGAATATGAGGATAAATGGAATTTTATAAGTTTGACTAATTCCGGAATTTCAGAATGTTTTCCCTTCCATAGAACAAAAGTATTGTGTACATTTTGTATCAAAATTTATTTGAAAAGTTTTTGCATGTAGATTTGAAGAAAAACTTTTCAAACTCGTGAAATGTGACCTTTTGATATGATATGTAGACTATACTTTCGTTCTATGGAAAGGAAAACATTTCGAAATTAGTCAAACTTACAAATTCCACTGATCCTCACATTCAATTCAGCTACGAAACTGAAAATAACGGATGCCTACCATCCATGATGTCCTGGCAACTCGCTCAAATGGATCTCTCGCAACCACAATTTATCAGAAGCCTTTCGCTATTTTCTCACCTCCACATGCCAAGTCCAATCACCCTTGGCAACAAAAACTCAGAGTATTTTACAGTTGCGTATATCGCACGATACATATGTTTAGATAAAGTCAGTTTGAAAAAGAACTTTATTTTGTTAAACGTGTTGCAGTACAGAGAAGATACAACCCTTCCATCATGGACAAGGTTCTAACAAAATTTCGGAAACCAAAGCCTATCTCCACGTTAACTCCTGTGATGCGTCCATTGCAAGAGAATTCTGCCATTATTCCATTTTCCAGTTACATTGCCTTCAAAAATTCTCAAAACCTTCAATTTTAAGGTGATTTTTAAACCCATAAACAAAAGGAGATTTTTAGGATCAAAGGACTATGTTGAAGACAAAACTCGTGTGGAATTTATCAAATTCCGTATGAATGTGGTGCTTCGTATATAGGACAGACCCGTAAAGCCTTGCATTTTCGATTGAAGGAGCACAAGACCTACATTGGGAATTGTGACCCTAAGAAGTCATCGATAGCTAAACACTGTTACCACAAAAGGACCACAAATTTCTCTTTGAAGAAGCAAAACTAATTGACAAGCCAGATTCAATCACCAAACTTGATATTTTGGAAGCTTTCCATATATATCGGAAGTCTTAGCAACTTGTTAATGACATGGCATCCACGCCATTTCTGTCAAGCGCGTGAAAGCGTCCAACCAAAACATGTGACTGTAAACACCATTTATGATGTCATATACATGAATGCATCCTTCCAGTGCTTACGTATGGTGCAGAGACGTGGACCTTAGCTAAAAGAGACATACAAAGGCTGCAAACAACTCAAAGAAGCATGGAGAGGTGCATGCTTGGTGTAACCAGGAGAGATAAGAAGAGGAACACGTGGATCCGAAAAATGACAAGAGTGGAAGACATCATGATCAGAGTTAAATCCCTGAAATGGCAATGGGCTGGACATACTGCCAGAAGGACAGACCATCGATGAACAGCCAAAATTTTAGATTGGATTCCAAGGGACAGGAAAAGACCCAGAAGAAGACCACATGGAAGATGGGTGGATGAAATTCGAAAGTATGCGGGAGTGACATGGAGGAGACTGGCACAAGACAGACCGTTGTGGAGGAAACTTGGGGAGACCTTCGTCCAGCAGTGGATTGATAATGGTTGACGATGATGATGATGATGATACAATTTGAATATTTACGTGCCATTCGTCCTGATTAAGCTAGGTCAATACCCAGCAAAACCATGGTTGGCTTGAAAAATAAATATTTGTGACAAAATATGTTGTATTATCTTAATATACAATATTGGCCAAAATTGTGGAAACCTTTTGGGAAAAGTGTATTTTTGAGGTTTGATGGCTCATAACGCCACTGTTTTTTGGAGTAATACCATAAAGTTATATATCAATGGAAAGATAATTTCATCAAGAATGTAATGCAACAACGTTTGTTCAATTATATGTAATCTATGAAAAGTTATAGCCAAATAACCAGAAAAAGGAAGCACAACTTGCTTAGGTTGATGTGAAGTAGCTTTCCTTCATTTGAATGTGGCCAATGAGCATGAGTGCTTAGTGAGCCAATCAGGTGTCATCTTGTTTTGGCAATGAGCCAATCGGGTAACAGTAGGATTCAGCTTTTCACGTCGTGTATTGGAGCTGAGAGGACATTTGTCAGTGTGTCTTGTGATTGCTATCAAGTTGGTTGGGGTTTTTTTTTTGTGTGTTCTTTCATTTAGTGAGCTTGTAAAACGTAATAAAATTAAAGAAACGGAGCAACTGGTCACCCAGAAAACGATGTAAAATAGTGCTATTAAATGAACAAGGCTTCAGTTATGAAGAAATTAGAAGAAAAACTGGTGGAAACTTAACCAAAGGTGGGATTTCTAAATTTTTGAAGAGGTAAAAGGAGACTCAGTCACTACAAAACCAGACTGGTAAAGGCAGGAAAAGGTGCACAACAGCAAGTGATAATAGAAGAATTAAGAGTGTGCCTAGGTGATAGAAGAAAATCATCTGGGTGTGTACAAGATGAAATGGCACAATGCAATGTGAAGTTGAGTGCAAGGACTGTTCGCCGCAGACTGCAGGAATTTGGTCTAAAAGCTAGAATTCCATGAAAGAAGTCATTTTTATCTGTCAAACAAAGGTTAAACAGATTAAACTGGGCTAAAACCCATATTAACCGGACAGCGGAACAATGGGACAGTGTTATTTGGAGTGATGAGACCAAAATCTCCGTGTTTTGTAGTGATGGCATAAAATATGTGAGAAGAATCGGAGATTTGCATCCTGATTGCATTAACATGTACCGTGAAACACCCAGTTAGTGTTATGATCTGGAGTTGTATGACATCAAAAGGTGTGGGCAGAATTTGCATGATTAATAGGAATATAAATGGCCAAAAATACATTAATGAAATACCTGAGCCCAAACTGAAGCCTTCCGCACGTGATCTTTTTCAAGATAATGAAGCATTTATATTTCAACAGGATTCAGCTCCATGTCATGTTGCTGTTGTGTGCAAAAAGTGGTGTCAAGATAATCATATTCCACCACTGGAATGGTCTGGGGAATAGCCCAGACCTTAACCCCATTGAAAATCTATGGATTAGACTAAAGAAACTTGTTAGTCAGAAGCAACCCAGCAATAAAACCCAGTTAATAGAATAAAAAACTTGGTTCATTCCATGGGAAGGCGTTGTAAGGCCGTAATTAACACTAAAGGTTACCCAAATAAGTATTAACTGAAATGGTGAGAATTGTTGTGTATCTCATTTATTTTATGTGTTTCACTTTTCTTCTTTATAACTGCTGTTCTAAAACAAAATCCTTCATAACAGTTATTGCATTACATTTTTGATGAAATTATCTTTCCATTGATATATAATTTTATGGTATTACTCCAAAAAAAAAAATGGTGTTATGAGCCATCAAACCTCAAAAATACACTATTTCCAAAAGGTTTCCACAATTTTGGCCACTACTGTATACTGTATATACCTACTCAAGTGTTTAAGTACTTGCAAAGCATGAAACTTTCTATTCGGTCTTTACAATCTCTGTGAAATCAGTGAAAAAATTATTAATCTCCGTGAAAACATGGCATATAGTCAAAGCATGATATCACAAATGACATTCATTAATTATTGTGTATCAAGTGATCCATACACACTTTGCATCTAATTCTTCTCCTGTGATGGTGCACAATTCCCTTTCCTTGAGAAAATATAGCATTTTGTTACTGTTTTGCAATCTATCATGAAAATAAAAATGACTGCCAATATGCTAGGAAAGTACCAAGTTCTTTAAATAATGAAAGTTATGTGTTGTGTGTAAAATGTGAGTGTGGAGGAGGAGAAGATGGGTAGATGGAATTTTAAAACATGCCAGAGTGACATGGATTGAGATCAAGATTTGAGGAGACCTTCATCCAGCACTGAATTGAGAATGGTTAGTGTTAATTATCAGATTCTTTATAGAATCTGATCTGTAGAATTGTTAGGTATCGGCAAGAAACTGAATTTATTTCAGAAGACCAGTACCTGAGATACACATCCAACTGCCGTTTCACTTGTGTATTTGTAGTTTCATCAAATGCTATAGTAACCTTTCCTGGGCTACTAGATGCAATGTCTTTTTTCAAATCCTCTTCAAAATATTTTGACAATCCATGTGATATCACATAAGCAACTTTTTTCTTTAAGTTGCATTTTGGCTGCAATAGCAGAATCAGGAAACAATTCTTTGAAAAGTTCAACTGTTTCAGTGCATGAAACAAAAGACATATTGTCCTTAGCAACTTTCATGGCCCATAATGCTTCGGCTTTAGCCAACTGTAAATCATGACTCAGTACTTCACTAATATTTCTTTTGGGCTGAAGATCCCGTCCTCCAAAGTCTTTCAGGATGGACTTATTTTGAAATTTACTTTGAAATTTCTGCAAATGTTTTTTCCCTTTATGATGCGCTTTTACTTGTGAAAAGCCACTATTAGAAATATTGAAAATTTCTGAACACAATATACACTTAGCAGAAAATATTGTTTCAGTTGCAGAACACCATTCTTTCAACTTCACTCCGTCCAATTCTTTGGCCAGCCACGCATCTTGAAATTTTGTTTTGGATTTAGGCATCTTAAACACTTGTATTACTAACCAGAAAATGAAAGGGAAGTACAAAAACACGTTCCAATATTGCAAAACCAGACAACTTCCCGAAGTTTGGCTTAGAGGATGTCAGAAGATAGAAAAAAAAAAAAAAAAAGCAAGTCACCACTAGAGAACTGAACCTGCACACAGCACAGAGAACAACCATAAAAGACGTAAAACCAGAAACTATCGTGCGCATCTCACGCAAGTTCAGTCAAAGCGAGTCGGAGCCGAGATATATTGCGCATCGAAGGTCGTTGTCGCCAACGCACGATCGAAGGTCAATGATCACATGCTCTACTGCCTGCCACGATAACACTCAGCTACCATCCCATCGTCATTACCGGAGGTTACGGAAGGAGACCACATGTTTCCTCTTTGCTTCCACCCACCTGCGGTTTACAATAACAAAACATCAGCAGAAAGAGGAGGTTCCACGAGGCATGTCCAAAAATAAAGTACGATCTTCTGCGTGCCACGGAGTTTGTCTGCAAAGCGCAAACCAGGGGTGAAAATGACCCCTCCCCTTTTCCCTTAGATCTCTTGTTACTCTCGAAAACTGTCCGAAGGCACAAAAGTGGAGCGCCCGCCCCGAAGCAAGTGCATCTTGATGGCGTCATTTTCCCTCCCTTCAGCAGCACAGCATATAGGCTGTGTTTCTACAATAACCGGTCTTTTTACCTTACCGTAATGGTAAATTTATTGACATTAATAACGGTTGTATTTTTAATAAATAAGCTTACGAAAATTTTAGGAAGAATAGCAAATTTTAGGTATAATTTTAGGAATTTAAGGAGGGTCACAAAATATTAGGAATTTTAGGAGGAATGCGATTCCTGCAAGACTGATCTTTTTCTTACTATGACTTGCAATCCAAAATGGGAAGAAATTACTGAAAACTTGAACGATCAATCTGTCAAAAACCGTCCAGATTTAGTTGCAAGAGTCTTCCAACTAAAGCTGAAAGAATTAATGGACGATATAACCAAAAGGCAAATTTTTGGAGTTCCGGTGGCCAAAATTCATGTAATCAAATTCCAAAAAAGAGGGCTTCCCCATGCTCATATGCTCTTGATTTTGAAAGAAGACAAACCAACATTGCCTGAGAAAATTGACCAAATTGTATCAGCAGAACTTCCAGATAAAGAGCATTTACCAGTTTAACATGCAACTGTTGCGAAACACATGGTTCATGGCCCGTGTGGTGAAATAATCACAATTCACCTTGTATGAAAGACGGCAAATTTACCAAGCAATTCCTAAATCTTTCGATAATGAAACAGTAGCTAACAAAGGCGGGTATCCTTTATATCGCCGTAGAAAGAATGGTGCAACCACAACTGTACATGGTAAAATTATTGATAACAGCTGGGTTGTCCCTTATAATCCATATGGTTTGTTAAAGTACAATTGCTACATTAATGTTGAGGTGTGCGCTACTGTGAAAAGCGTGAAATACCTTTTTAAGTATGTATACAAAGGTCATGACTGTGCAGATGTGCATATAACAAAGCACAACACCAAATACAATGAAGTAAAAAGTCATGTTGATTCCAGATATGTTAGCACACCTGAGGCAATGTGGCGAATATTTGGTTATGATATGCATCAGCAATCTCATACAATAGTTAGATTACCTGTTCACCTTCCTGAAGAACAGAACATTACCGTTAATCCGGAGCCTTTAAACAATGATCGAAATGCAGTTGTTCATAATGCTCAAAGAGATACAATGCTGACAGCATGGTTCAAACTAAATGAGGGCAATTAAGATGCACAATCCATTTCATATAGCGACATGCCAAAACATATGTTCAATCAAAAAGAAAGACAATGGGTCCAACGAAAACGTGGTGGGGATAATGTGATTAGAATGTATTCAGTCAACCTTGGCTCTGATCCAGGAAGATATTGATTGACACTATGGCTACTTCATGTGTCTGGAGCAAAAAGCTTTACAGATCTAAGAACAGTCAATGGAATTCTATATGATACCTTCCAAGAAGCTGCATTACAGAAAGGCTTAATTAAAAATGATGAAATATGGGAGAAAACCTTAGATGAAACATCAGTTTGCAGCATGCCTCGACAACTTCGAGATTTATTTACATACATTCTTATCTTTGTTTTACCACCCAATGCACAAGAATTGTTTGAAAAATATAAATCCCATCTTTGGGAAGATTTTGCACACAGACAAAGCATTTGGACATACTGAGGATTGTGAACATTGCTTGAATTTGACACTTCAAGAGATTAACAACACTCTCAAAGCTAACAACAGCTCATGCGATAAATATAATCTTCCAATTCCATCCAAGAACATTCCTCAAAATCCAGATGTTTATTTCGACAGTGCTGCAGAACTACAAAAAGGGCAAGTAATTTAAATGCAGAGCAAAAATTAGTGTATGACAGTATCATGTCAGCAACCACTAATGATGATGTTTTTTCCTTGATGACCCAAAGGGCGCAGGAAAAACTTATTTGTATAAAACCCTCCTCAGTAGAGAAGGAAACTTAGCTTTGCCTGTTGCATCCACAGGAATTGCTGCTAATCTGTTAGAAGGTGGCAAAACATACTTTCCCAATTTAAGTTAGTGTCACCTTTAAATGAAATGTCTATGTCAGATATAAAGATTAATTCCACCGACACTGAAATCATTCGATCTGCAAAAGCCATAATTTGGGACGAAGCTATAATGCTGCTCTACTTGCAGTTGACCGAATACTGAAAGATATGAGAAATCAGAAACTTTTTGGTGGCAAAGTCATTTTACTTGAAGGAGACTTTAGACAAACTCTCTTTGTTGTCAAACATGGTGACAGAACCAAAGTACTCGAAGCCAGCATTAAATTCAACCAATTGTGGGAGAAGTTTGAGATTTTAAGATTCAAAAGTAATGTTCTAACTGTTGATTCATCATTCAGTGAATGGCTTTTACGACTTGGTTATGATACCCATGAAACAGCTGAGGGCCTACCAAAGGAAGTACCTACACATATTTTATATGATGGTGTATAGCTAAAAAAGTACTTGGTGAGAACTTGAAAATTTCTGATTTTAAAACATTTGCAAAGAAATCTATTCTGTGTCCCCAAAACTCTGATGTTGACAAAGTAAATGAAAATGTTCATGATCTCTTAGAGGGGACAGCAAGCACATACTTAAGCTCTGATTCAATTGATGCCAATGGCAAAGAAAATACTGAACATTATTATCCTATAGAGTTTCTAAATGAGCGAACTCCATCAGGAATGCCACTTCACAGACTGAAGTTGAATATTGGAGCTATTATCATGCTCCTGAGAAACCTCAATACACAACGAGGTTTGTGCAATGGAATTAAAGAACTAAAACCCAATATGATCATTGCAGAAGTACTCACAGGCTCAGCATGTGGTAAAACTTTTATTCCACAAATTGACCTCGCACCTACTGATGTAGACCTCCCATTCACATTAAGACAACAACAATTTGCTGTAAAACTCTGCTTTTCTAGGACCATTAATAAGTCTCAAGGTCAAACACTGAAGAAAGTAGATATCTATCTTCCTGAACCAGTGTTTAGCCATGGACAACTTTATGTTGCACTGTCAAGAGTTCAATGGTTGGATGATGTCACAGTTAAAGTAGACCATGGGCCAGAACAAGGAAAACTACTTCCAGATTTCGAAAAGATATATACAAAAAATATCGTGTACAAAGATATTTTCCAACGTTGTTAATAAACGCTTGAATAGCAATAAGTGATTTCTAGAACCTGTTGTATTCTTTTCTCAATGGGCTTTACAGCTATTGTAATATATTTGTACAGTGGTATCAGGACCTCAGAGCTTTTTTTAGTTTATTAGTTTTTGTGCAGGAGAAAGCAATAAATTATCACTCCCCTGCTTCCATCACCAGTGGTATAAACAATTGTTCCCCTTATTCTTTCATTTATGCCAATGTCTCATCTTCAACCATTTCATACTGGATCAGGACTGAAAAAATAAATATAATATGTTCATATTGATGTAAGTGCTCCAACAAATAAATGCAGGATACACATTTGAATCTATTTGAAATTCCAATAAGATCAATCTGATTTATTTTTGATAATGTAATAAACAAATATAAAAAGTAAGAATGCCAAGAAGAAAATACCATTATTTTTCTGTGGAAAACAGAACTGAAAAGAACTATGTGGTATTCCTACAAAAAAAATATTGGAATTAGTTATATTCTTAATTCCTATATTAACTTATCAAAAATACCCAAAAGGCTTCAAATCATCAGAATTTCAAATCGTGATTTAAAAGTGTTTCTGTGGTTATTTGTCAGAGCACTTGCACCGGCATGCCACACATTGCAAAACACAATGTTGTGATGTGTTGTAAAACTTTTATGTTGAATTTATTTCCTAAATAGTGATTTTTATCGCGTGCGGTTCCATGTCTGAAAACTGGAATTTTCCATAGGGTTTGTACTGTCCCCAACAACATACTAAAATTTCATTACTCCTGGTTTTGTCTGTACAGGCAGACATATAAATGCTTCTGCAATGTTACGTTTGAAAAACAATCAAAGGGTGTCTCAATACCGATAAAGCTCAAAAATTTATTTCTTGTAATAAAATCAATCAAATTTATTACAATCGCCAAGATTCTTCAACATAAAATGTTCTTTGATTGTTTTTTAATCATAAATGTTGAATAAAATGTTCTTTTACGTTTACCTAAATTAAATCTATTCATAATTTCAAAATTAAAAAACAAAAATCGTCACGTATGAGTGAAACACATCTGAAAAAAAGCATACACGTGTGTAACTTCTGAAGTTCTCAATGGATTTTGACAAAATTCAAAAGGGAACTTTAGTTTTGTGTATCTTGTCCACTGTAAAAATTTCACTCATTAAATTCAAAAATTGGAAAATTCGTTTTTGTAAATTTTCTCCCTTTTATTGTCATGATTGATAGAAAAAAGCAGCTCTCAACCTCCCACTCAATGGGAATAAAGTCCAAGCTTTACCCAAACGACACAGTCAGATGAACAACAAAAAGCAAGCCAAGTGTGGGGTGGGGCTGGACGATGTTGGGATTTTAACATCACGATGTATCGTCTTTGAAACATTGGTTTTCACGATTTATTGCGATATCTGCTGATATTCAAAATCATGCCTTTCTTTCTGTTTATAAAGTGAGTTACAGACCATTTTCCAAGTTTTTAAAATGCCAAAAGGTGGAAATATAGTATAATATACAGAACTAATCCCAAAGGTTTCTAATTCATCTCAAGTTAAATGCAATAACATTTGAGGGCATGAAAACTCAATTTTTATTTCAAAAATTACACAATGAGATAATTTTCTTATTCTAAAAAATATCTCTTAAGAAATTGCACAATAATTTTTTCAACAAAATAAGGTGGTCATGTCTTAAAACATATTTTGCTATCTGTTCTGTATGCATTAAAATATATAAATTTGATTAGGGTATGCAATAAATACAAAGTTGAAAATTTTAAAATGCACATTATTAGAGAATTTAAAGCAATTTTATAGGTTATGCCATCTATATACTTACATCACCTTTTTGTATAAACATAAATTTAATAAATGACACTAAAACAAAGCAAATAGCAAATGAAAAAGGATGGTCATGTTTTGCAAATTTATTGAAATACATCTCTTTCAGTATTTGAAATTTCCTGTTGTGCAACAAAAAAAATGTGCACTCTGCACTTTCAGAAGTGAGTGTGCTGCCCTCTGTCTGCGTAATTTTTTTGTTGAATATTTTGAGTTTCTGAATCAAATAGTAAGCCTATCAGAAACAGTGTGAGAGATTACACATATCATTTCTCATATTTGTTTGTGAACCTAGGTAGATTTTTTTAAGTAATGGTTAAGTAGACCATGGAAAAAAAATAGCCATTTTTAGCCAGGTCTGATTCAAATGTAACATTTATGAGCATATCTACTGCACGTGTAGTGCCAATTTCTATTATAATACATATATACACTGACGGAAAAAAAAATCCCAACACCACGAAAAAATAGTTGTAGAGGAATGAAATGGTGGCAATACATTTGTATAGGTAACATATTTGATCGATTAAAGTTTCAAGATCACAGCGCAGTGGTCTAAGCGATGGCCTCATTCGTCCGAACGGAGTCCGGGTTCGAATCCCGGTGAGGCATGGATGTTATGCTTGTCTTACGGCACTGGCTCTCTCCCTTCCCTGGAACCAGTGACCCTAAATTAGGGACGGGCGACTGCTTATAGCCCACTGAGTTGCTCACGGTGGTCGTTAAACCTCCAATCCAAAAAAAAAAAAAAAAAATCACAGCTTTTGTAAGCTGATGGAGTTCCATGCCTGTTGCACTTGGTCGGTCAATACAGGGACGGTTAATGCTGGTTGGGGGTGACGCTGGAGTTGTCCAATGATGTCCCATACGTGCTCGATCTGGTGATCTAGCAGGCCACGGCAACATCTCAACACTCTGTAGAGCATGTTGAGTTACAACAGCGGTATGCGGGCGAGCGTTATCCTGTTGGAAAACACCCCCTGGAATGCTGTTCATGAATGGCAGCACAACAGGTTGAATCACCAGATCGACGTACAACTGTGCTATAGCGTCTAGAAGGTAAAGTGTGCCGAGCGCCTAGCATGCGTAATGATTGGCGTGGATACCGAAATTTGTCTCCTTCGTAGATGGCGCTGCGATCGCCTTCCCTTCCCTCTTTCTTAATGTGAGCGAAGCGGGAAACTAAATTCGTGTTGCTTACTGTGAAAAGAGCGGCGATTTAGACGAAGACGTGTTATGTTTTAGGTTTTAGAAGGAATGTGGATTACCTAAATATTGTATATAAGTTATACTTATATACAGTATTAGTATAACTTATATACAATATCATTATGCGGAAGAGAAATAACCATTGTTTTGTGCCAGGTTGCAATACTCAGTACAAAAACAGTAAGCTGTCGCTTTTTGGAATACCCAAAAATGATAAACTTTTACAGCAATGGCAAAAATTGATTCCCCGTGCAGATAAAAACTTAGAGAAATGTAGTGCTGTATGTGAACTGCACTTTGATGAGAGATTTGTGGTTCGAAATTTTGTGCATAAAATAAACGAGGAGACTGTGTTAATACCCAGAGATCGGCCCATCTTGACACCAGATGCAATTCCAACAATATTTCCAAACCTTCCCCATTATTTATCAAAACCTCTGGCAAAAAAGAGGAAAGTTAGGGAACCGATGATAAGCCTGATGGTAATTTAAATAGCTTGGAATTTACTTCCCATAGAGTTACACTGAACTGCCTTCTGAATATCAACCTTCCTTCAGAATTTTGGGGTAAGCAAATACCTGCTAATAATTCAAAGTGCATAATTTTCCATGTTCATTCATTCAAATGTGAATTGTCAAATTCATTGACAACTGAAAAACTGGTTGTTGTAACCGAAAGTGAACCAGAGTTTACCTGTGAAGTGTATTTACGTGGATTAAAAATGAACACAGTTTCTAATATTACTTCTAAAGATGAATTAGAATCCATTATTCGAGACACTGATAGGCTAACAATATGTCATGGTGCAGGCTCCATTTCAGAATTTGAAAATAACAGGAAGTACCTTGAAAGTGGAGTTATTTTTTAGAATAATTTGTACAGCAAAAAATGTGTAAGGAAAGGAACAACAGCGACTTGCCTCAAATGTAAGTATCTGCGGCGCTTACTTTTGCACAAAATAGCTTATCATAGAAAAAAGGCTACATTTAAAAATAAGTATCAGAATAAAGTTCGGAAAATCAACAGGCTGAAGAAACAAGTTATTTCGCTCTCTGATTACATAAAAAAAAAAAATCCAAAACAAAAAAATAAGAATTTTACAGAACTTTCCATTAATGAAAAAATAGCTGAATTACCCATTAAGCAGCAGCAAATGGTTATTCATTGTTATAAGGCAGCAAAATGGAAATCTGCAAGAGGTATGTCATATACCAAGGAATGGTTACTTGAATGCTTACTAATGCACATAAAAAGTCCAAAATTGTACGAGCACATACGGAAACACAAAATCATGATCCTACCTAATAGAACAACTATTAGAAAGTATATTTCAAAGAAAACAAGTGAAATGGAGCCTTTTGCAAGACATGGTGGTATATTAATAGATGAAGTGAAGCTTACAGAAAAACTGCAAGCAAAATCATCTGGTGAAATATTAGGGTTTGTTGATATTGGGCCATACACTTCAGAAACTGTTAAGCATACTCCATGTAATCACGGACTGGTAATGGTGTTTCAGCCATTAAATGGAGATTAGACCCAAATAATTGGTGTTTTTGCCACAAGTAACAATATAAGTGGAACTTTGCTTGCAAAATTAATTATTGAAGCTGTTATTCTCACTGAAAATGCAGGTCTGTTTGTTGATTTCATTACGTGTGATGGGGCTTCTTGGAACAGGAATATGTGGAAGACATTTGGTATATCAGCAGATTGTTCTGGAACTAAATACAGCATTATGCATCCTACAGATTGTTCTAGAAGTTTACATTTCATATCAGATTTTCCTCACTTAATAAAATGTGTACGGAACGTATTTGTTACCAGAGGTTTTCTTCTGCCCGAAGGAGAAGCAAGACCAGAGCATGTTGAAGCAGCATGGAGGAAGGACTCTGACATAACTACTCTAAAAGCCATGCCAAAAATTACACGCGTTCATATTCACCCAAATAACTTTGAAAACATGAGGGCAAGCTATGCTTTGCAGCTTTTTAGCAACGAAGTATTAAAAGGCCTTTTTCTCTATAAGCATCATATTGAAATACAGTTTGGAAGCACTAATGCAACTGCATTTTTCATAAAGTTGATGATGGAATTAATAACTGTAATGACCTCTAGGAGTCCATCAAGTAGTCTCCGCATAGATTCTGAGGGATGCAAAGTACTTAATGGTTTTCTGTTATATTTAGATAAATGGGAAGCTTTTGCAGGAGATAAGAAGATTGGGTTTTTAAGTGCTAGCACAGCTGCAGGATTATGAGTCACTATAAGCAGTACTATCTCTCTACTAAAATATCTAACAGAAACCTTGAACTACAAGTATGTAATGACATCGCGCTTGAGTCAAGACTCAATAGAAAACATTTTTGGCATTATTCGGCAACTGTCAGGCTGCAATGACCACCCCACTGCAGCAGAATTTTTAGTGACCATTCAGTGTTTAAGTTTTTATAATCTGGCCAAGCCTGTAAAGTGTGGTACTAGCTGCACAACAGAAATCATCAATTCCCTTATTGGGCCAAGTGACACCATCAGTTGCAAACCTAATGTTTTGTTAAATTTAAATGAACTTTTAAGTGATGAAATGCTAGATAATGTGAAAGATACCTTGAATAGTGCTGCATATTCTGATTGTGCTTCCCTTTTCCCACATAATTCCCATAACCAGTTGCTAGTTTATGTTGCAGGTTATGTAGCTAGGAAATGTGTTGCAATAACTAAATGCAAAGATTGCACCAAAATGTGTTTAACATGCAGTATTGAAGAAAAGGCCAGGTTTTCTGGAACACTGATACGAGAATTTGATAAAGGTGGCTTATTATATCCATCAAAGGAACTCCTAGTTCTTGTCAGTCAACTGGAAGGTATTGTTACACATTATTTTAGCACCGAAAAACTACACAGAGATAGTATCGTTGATATTCTAGCTATCTTGATGATAAAGAAAATTAAATTCATTGGTTGTGCAGAACACAGTAAAGATGTGACATGTAAGATTGCAAAATTTTATTTACTGACTCGGTTGCATTTCTATATAAAGGGACTTAATAAGATTCACAATGATAATAGAGAAAAAATGAAGTACCTTAAGCTGAGACGTTGCAAATAAATATGAAGTTCCTGGATTTGGGTGTTGAGGTTCTTTTTATGAGGAAGCAAGTGAGAGACAGGTTTTTTATTACTGTGGAGAGAGAAAATATATGTGGAGTCAGTCAATAGCTCTCACTTATAATTACTGTGGAGTCAGTAAATATATACCGACTCCACAGTAATGCTACAGCTCAAACCCTCAACGCGCTTCCTCAAAACTACCTTAACAGCTAATAAGAACTTTGCAACAGAACAGGTTCCGTCATTCAAACCCAGGGGCTTGAACTTAGTCACATTACCAATGTTCAACTCGTAGCAAGCAGAGCAGCCACTGCTGTGTTTACTGATCTACTATATATTACCATATATAAGCATATGACTGTATTAAAAAGAATGGATAATTTTGGGAGTATGTAGCAGTGGCTAGTTAACTTTTCCTTCATTAAATATGATATGTATGCACATAGCAGACAGTAAGCCTAATGCATATGCAAATAAGTGATCCTAGAAACTTAACCCAAACTCATTAAGAATTTTTCCAGCCTATAATGAGGTCAAGAAATGTCCAGGTTGTTAACAAACTTAGAAAAGAAAGTTACAAAAACTGGTAAGTTATTTAGAGATTCAAAATTCATTTCTTTAAATGTATTTATTTTTAAAAAATTAATCCCCTCCCCTCCCACCAAGTAACTGAATAGTTCAGCAGATAAGATATTAATATACAAAAAGATTTTAAGGAACATGTGTGGTGGTAATAATATTGCAGAGTTACTATTTTTCATTAAAAATGTTTAGAACTGTGGGATTCTTTAGCAAGCTGCCCCACCCCTTCATCTTTTTTTATTTTTAATGTTCAAATCCCAAAACCACTGGTGGTAATCTGATATAAACACACTTTTTTTTTTCAATCAACATTTAGCTTTGGCATTTTCAGCATTGCTAACTAGGGCTTCCATGATGGAATTACATATTACAAAATTCAGTATTTTGAAGAAAACTTGTAAAATTCCATGAGTGATTAAGTGTGACTAATTTACTCTTTACAAGGTGGTGTAAAAGTAATAAAAAAATAAACTAAACAGGTATAAAATTTATTTCCGGAAATTTAATTGTGTGTGAAAACATCTAATAGTTGCATTCACAAATTCTTGCTCTTTGATTCAATTGCATTTTCTAAGATGCCTAAAAATCAAGTTGTGTGTTATTTATTTTTTGTGTAATGTTACTTTTTAAATCCCCCTCCCAAGTTCTGTTGCTGATAAATTTCTCTGTCGCTATACAATTGAGAAACGGTTTTTGATAAAAAAATTTCAACAACTGCTGCACTAGCCTTTGACATATAACAGCCCACAATGAATTAATCAAGCTTCTACTTTATAAAAAATAAAAACGAAAAAAACCCATTTAAAATGGGATGCTTACTGTATAAATTGAATAAAGCTTAACCAATGTGCTGAGGTTTAGTAATATTGTAATAAATAATGCTACAAGCAATGTAAGATTAAAACATTGCTTTATTACAAACTACACGTGGCTTCTGTATGGAAATTCCTAAAGCCATGTATAATTAACTCTCATCAGCAAGCTTTTGGTCCCCGTGCTGATGAGAGTTCAATATTCCACACCGATCCACGTCAGAGGTCAGTTTTTCCACATGTGCTTCAACATTTGTTTCAGTTGGTGTAAATTATATCTGTATTACCTATTCCCAACTATTAGGGGCATTACACAACGATGTTACATGTTTACATTGTGCACAATGTGTCACTGCGCGCACCTTACTGGGACGACAAACCTTTCTGGATTTACTGAGGGGATGGATATCAGTATGAGACTGCAATAATTCCAATTTCAGAAATTAAGAACAAATAAATGTCTTGGTCAATTATTTGCTCCCCCACAATATTTCTTCATTTAATAGTAAAATTTATCTAACGGTATAAAAAAATCCCTCTAAATCAGCCCCTTTTTTTTTTTTTTTTTTTTTTTCGTTTTTTTTCTGGACAATTACTGGTAAATATTTTCTGATGCATGCATTATGACCAAAATTATGCTTCAGTCAGAGAGGAATGTCATTATAAATGCGTGTGCTTAAATAAGGTGGTACACACCATTTTTTAAACCAGTCAGTAACAGACAAAAATAATTTTTGTTAAGCCTCTTAATAATACGAAAAGCTTACCCA
Organism: Macrothele yani; assembly: GCA_039090855.1. Classification (NCBI taxonomy): domain Eukaryota; kingdom Metazoa; phylum Arthropoda; class Arachnida; order Araneae; family Macrothelidae; genus Macrothele; species Macrothele yani. The sequence continues at coordinate 87,139,544 of CM077011.1, read as the reverse complement.
ACGTTTATATATATCTGTTATATCCACGCTAATATATACATACGCTGGGTGCTCGGCACACTTCCCCTTCTATGCTATATATCAGCTGTTTCTGTATAACTGTTTGAAGAGTAGATACATGGAAGCACTTTATATTTACATGCCCCTACGTATTTACTTCAAACAGCAAATTTTGCCCGCTGTCCCTAAATTGTTTTTAAGGAGGGCTCTGTATCTGACTGGCAGCATTAAATTTGTTGAACCATGGTATTACTTATACCTGATCATAGGCCTAACCACTGGGGGATCAGGACCCCCAGATTTTCATAGAGTCTGGGATCCTCAATGTAAATGATACCTCAAATGTTTCGGGAATATAATGATATGAACTTTTTATGTGAACCAACTAAATTATTTAATAATATAAGATTGTAATTTTTCATAGAATGCAAACACGTGTATAATGTGTACTTAATAAAACAGTGATGTCGATTAAGCATGGTTACCAACATCGCTGGCGTATATACATTATGTGATCAGACCCCCCCCCCCCCCCCCCCAATTTTGAAACACAGCACAGTTATGCCACTGTACCTGATGGTCACTGGCCAACATCGCCGACGCTGACACTTAAGCATTCAATATAATGTCCCATACAAAAAGCCTTGCAATTTTTGTATATACAGCAGGAGCGGCTCCTGCAATAATCCAAAGCAGTTTTTTTTTCATGCCACATCAAGAGAGAAGTTTACTGAACTCGGCTGGAAGTTTTTCCTGCACAACGCCACTGGGAGCGAAAAGAACGCTTGCGCGCTGCTCTGACTGCTATTGAAACCAACTTATGTGGGAAACTCTGCCTATTCCCACATCAGTTCATTTCCTTTGAATAAAACGTCCGTGGGGGCTGCAGCTCTCGCTGGTACAGCAGATATAAGTGGTCCTCGGAGTTATTTGCGAGTGACGTTGCTACAATGCAGTCTTTCGTTGGCTGCAAATACATCTCCGGGCCTTCAACTTTTGGTTTGTTCCTACTTTTATTCAACATGATAATTCTAACAACTGGAGATTATTCGTGTTTGCTAACAACAAATACTCAGTTGCCGAGATTTTTGCCAAAAAGTTTTACTTCTGGTCAAAATGGGCATGTGAACAAATTGCGATTAAGAATAAAGTTCAGTAATGAATAAATTGAAAAATGAAAAAAAAAAAATGACTAATTTCTGCAGCGAAATACTTGCACAAAATTAATATTTTCACTTACCAGGCACAGCCAAAATTTTCGCTTTTAAACTCATGTACATTTCTATTCATCAAAAAATATTGAAGTTGCTCCATTGGCCATATTTCACTTTTCTGCTGCATATGCATACCCCCCCCCAAAAAAAATAAGCTGAACATTTGAGTTGAGGTAGTGCTTTATTACTTTAAACACAACATTTAATCAAACACAATTGTTTAGAAAATTTACGAAGTTGGTAAATTTTGAAAACAAATTGTTCTACACTAAATTGTAATCATAGCTTGAAAATTAAAACTGGGAATATGTTTGCAATTCATATTTATTAAAGAGAATGCCTGTAAGTCAAAATTCCAAAGGGAGCGTATCAGAAGAAAAATATTTATTATATTTCTACTAGGGGTCATAATTGACACCTGAAAATGCGTATATGACGTTGGGTGCGTGTCCGCTGTCACTGGCACACGCATTTTTTTTTAATCTTTAAAACTGGTTCCCTTAACTGAGTGTGTGTTGCTCTTACAGTATCTACATTTATATATTATTTACAACCACTATCTCAATCCACTGCTGGATAACAGTCTCCAAGTTTCTTCCACAAAAGTCTGTTTAGAGCCAGTTTTCTTCTTGCTCCCGAATTTCATTCACCCATCTCCCACATCATCTTCTGGGTCCTTTTTTTTTATGTCCATTGCTATCCAGTTTAATATTTCTCGCTGGCTCTTTCTTCTAGAAATATGTCCATCCCATTGCAATTTCAGGGATTCTGATCATTGCTGTCTTCCATCCTTGTAATTTTCCCGATCCACGAGTTCCTCTTTGTATCTTTCCTGTTCCTGGTTATATCAAACATGCATCTCTCAATCCTTTTTTTCTGTTGTCTGCAACCTCGGTATATCTGTTTTAGTTGAGGTCCATGTCTCTGCTCTATGCGTAACAACTGGAAGGATGCACTGATTAATGAGCGTCATGTTAGGATCGTTAGCATCATGTTAAGATCGTTAGGATAAGGGTCCTGCATGGAATGTATGTGGAACTAATTTCTTTGACGTGCAATGGTGTATGCGTGGGTGATGATCATATGTAGAGGATTTTAGGGAGTGTCTGACCCCAGGTCTTAAACAACCCTTAGAAATAGGAAACTAGGAGATTTAGGCTAGAGCGCCCAATACGAAGTGACACAGAAGCGAAGTAGGAAGGGAGAGGAAGACGCCCTTATTTATTACCGGGAGGCCAGTACCGGCAGTACCGGTGTATGCTGTATGCATGGGTACCTCTCCACAAGGTAAACAATGAGGAAATATACACGAAAATACTGGATAGCACTATGATTCCGAAGTTCACATTAACATGATTTGTGACTACAAAATATGCCAAACACTTTTCTTTTAAGAAATAATGCATCAAACCAAGTTTTATACGCCGATTATTTTCTTCATAAATATGGCCACTCCTTGATATCTGTTCCCTAATTCAGGTATCGGTTATCTCTAGAATTTCCCTATCAGTTGCTAAATATTAATTTCTACGAGTACATATATAAATTATTATTAAAGGGACAACATCAGCAGGTTCAGTAACTTAGCTTTCGAAGTGATATCTACAAAATTTGAATGCAGGCCCTCCATCTCAGCTTACCACTAGCCGCTACTGAGTGATATATTTAAATTTTCCAAACAGCACGTCTTTACTTGGCACATCCACGCCATTTGTTATCGTTTTAGTAGGCATTCTTCGAGGAGGTTGCATATCAATTTAAATCATGTAGAATTCTATTGTAAATTAAATTGACGACGACGCTGCACTCTATGGCAGACTTATGACATTTCACTGAACCGTAAAAGGTGTTTCCATAATCGCACACTTAAGAAAATCGTGCCGCCCCGGTGGCGCAGTGGTCTAAGGCGCTGGCCTCTGATCATTCGTCCGTCTGGGGTCTGGGTTCGAATCCCGGTGAGGCATGGATGTTGTGTTTGTCTTACGGCACTGGCTCTCTCCCTTCCCTAGAACCAGTGACCCTAAATTAGGGACGGGCGACTGCTTATAGCCCATTGAGTTGCTCACGGTGGTCGTTAAACCTCCAATTAAAATAAAAAAAATCGTACACTTACATCCTAATTCAACCCCCGTTGTTTGGGTTACATGCACATCGCTACACACATTCTCTGACACAGATACCGTCTGCAGCGGCGTGGGACATATTTCGAACGCAGTTTTTGAGTTCGCACGGCACACTTCCCCTTTTAGACGCTATAACTGTGCCGTCAGGGTGCGTGGGATAACCACGAGAGTGCTCCTGCTGTCATAGGAAATTGCTCCCCAGACCATACCTCCAGGTGTAGGTCCAGTGTGTCTCGGCCGTAGACAGGTTGGTTGCAAGCGCTCACCTGGCCTCCTAACCAACACACTGGCACCCAGGCAGAACCGGCTTTCATCAGAAAACAACAGATCTCCAATGAGCTCTAGCTTGACACCACTGAAGTCGCAAACGGCAGTGGTTTGGAGTAAGTGGAATGCACGCTACAGGGCGTCTGGCTCGGAGCTTTCCTTCAAGTAACCGATTTGTAACAGTTCGTTGTGGTGGCAACTGCTGCTCGAATTGCAGACGCGGTACGATGCGCCACGGCCATACGCCGTACACGGTGGTCTTCCCTCTCAGTAGTGCCACGTGGCAGGCCGGAACCCGGTCTTCTTGAGGCAGTACCAGTGGCGGCTCGTGGTAAGCTGAGATGGGGGCTGCATCTCAATTTTGTAGATATCACGATACCACTTCGAAAGTTAAGTTACTGTGCCTGTGCTGACGCTGTCCGTTTAATAATAATAACAATAATATATATACTGATCGAATGTGCTATTTTTTACAAGAAATTAATATTTAGACTTTATATTTAGTGATTGATAGGGAAAATGAAAAGGTAGCGATACCTGAATTAGGCAACAGATATTAAGCGATGGCCACGTTTTCACATTTATGAAGAAAATAATCGACCTATAAAACTTCGTCGGATACATTATTTCTTAAAAAGAAACTGATTAATCAGTGCCCCCTTCCAGTTCTTACGCATTGAGCACAGACATGGACCTCAACTAAAATAGACAGACAGACGTTGCAGACAACTGAAAGAAGCATATAGAGATGCATGTTTGATGTTACGTGGAATGATACAAATAGGAACTCGTGGATCGGGAAAATGACAAGAGTGGAAGACATGGTCAAAATTCCTGAAATTGCAATGGGATGGACATATTGCTGAAAGAAAGAACCACCGACAGAGAGTTGAAATATTGAACTGGATAGCAAGGGAAAAAACAATATCCAGAAGATGACAAGAGGGAGATGGGTACATGAAATTCGAAAGCATGAAAGAAACTGACTCAAGGCAGACTGTTGTGGAAGAAGAAACTTGGAGACTTTCATCCAGCAGTGGATTGATGGTGGTTGCAAATTATATATACATGCATATACTGTACGTATATATAGGTATATATAAGGACAAAAAAAATAATGTGTGTGTCAGTGGTAACGGAGACACACTCAAGGTCATATACGCGTTCTCAAGTGTCTCATTGTGACCCCTAGAAATATGACAATATATATATTTTCTTCTGATACACTCCCTTTGAAATTTCGACTTGCTGCCGACCACTGCAACTTCGACGGCGATGAAAAACATTTTGTGGATGGAATTTTGAAGGGTCTTCCAGAATTTCGCGACGAGTTGTTATTGCGATACTCACACACCGGCATTCTCTTTAATAAAAACGGATTGCAAACATATTCAGTCCAGTTTTAATTCTGAAGCCATTATGATAACAATTTAGTGTAGAAAAATTTGTTTTCCAAAATTTACCAACTTCGTAATATTTCTAAACAATGATATCTGATTAAATGTTCTTTTCAAAGTAATTAAGTACACTACCTCAATTGAAATGCGCAGCTGATTTTTGGGAGGGAGGGGGATGCAACAGAAAAATAAAATGTATCCAGTGGAGTGACTTCAATGATTTTTGGTGAATAAAAATTTACGTGAGTTTAAAAGCGAAAATTTCACTGTGCTTGGTAAGTGAAGAAATCAATTTTGTGCAAGTATTCAGCTGCAGAAATTAGTATCTCTCTCTCGCTCTCTCTTTTTTTTTTTTTTTTTTTTTTTTTCAATTTATCCGATACTGAACTGTATTTTTAATCGCAATTTGTTCACATGCCCATTTTGACCAGAAGAGAAAATATAAGTAAAACTTTTTTTTGCAAAAGTCCCGGCATTCCGGCAACTGAGTATTGGCAATCTCAGCGGTCCACTCTCCCTCTAGCGGCAAAAGGAAAAATTACTGTAGTACGGGTAACGTTTTTGGCTCAATGCTTGGCTGTTGGTAGATCGCTCATTACGTTCAGTTGTTGTAGTTTGGTGTATTTTTGCATTCATTCTGGAATTAGAGAGTTGTATAATGGAGAATTCCGTGAAGAAGAACAAATCATATTGTTGTGTCCCGCAATGTCGTTCCCAAGGTTTCGGCTATGTTTTTCACAAGTTAGTATAAACGTTTGTGCCTTGCGTTTGAAATCTTTCCAGTGAAATGTTACTAACCTAGTAACGACTTTGAATGAATAATAAACAAGGCAGCATGTTTTTATTGTACAGTAGTAATTAAAAAATCCGCATTTCTACATAATCTTGAAAACAAATAATTGCTGTTTTCCATATAAATTTAAACTTCATTATGGAACAAGATTCGCAATGTTCTGTCAACAGTCATCGGTTCAAAAACGCAGAACCCAATGATGATCAACAATTACCAATTCACAAACACTTTTAGGAACAGAATGTTCAAAAATTACAAATGTTATTGTTGACAGTATTGAAAATGGGTCCTGTGAAACGAAATGTCAGCTTTTAATAGTAATCCGGATTAGAACACCCCTGTCGGTATTACTATATCACTAGCCTGAAAATGTAAAAATAAAAATTACCTGTTACAGTAAAGCATTACTGCTACACAGTGCTTACACGTTCCACTTCTGCCCGCTTTACAAGAGCACTCAAATGACTTCATAGAAATTTCACTGTTACTTGTATCTAAAACACCGTTGATGGAGTGAGGCGACGACGTTATTGCCGTGGACTGAATGCAGTGCGAAACTATGAGAATTTCTCTTCCATCTTCCTTCTTAATTCCACAAGAAATTATATGGCCTACATTAACAATCACTTCCCCTTCTTTAATGCATCTTGAATTTTTGGAAGCGTCCACAAATTTCATTATTTTAAGGATTGAAAGCGACAAACCAGCCATTCTAACATTCGACTTTATGGAAACACGTGCGACGTTACCCGTACTAGAGAAGTTTGTTTACGTTTGCGCAGTGCCCCCTATAGTTCGTTGAGGTTCCCAATTTGTTATTAGATGGGAGCAACATTGTTGTTAGAATTATTACGTTGAATAAAAGCAGGGACAAACCAAAAATTGGAAGAGAAAAAAACAGGTTGAGTAATACATTCAAATGTACTTTATTTAATACTTTATTTCAACATTCCTCATTATTTTTAATTCATTCCCCTATTTTATGTCATATTCGTAAGCACAAGAACCGTATTAATCAACAAAGCACACAGGCCCGGCGATGCATTCCCACCCAACGAAAGACTGCATTCGCGAGCAACCCTGCTAGTGAGAGCTGCCATGAATGCAGTCCCCATGGAGGTTTTATTCAAAGGAAACGAACTGATGTGGGAATAGACAGAGTTTCCCACATGAGTTGGTTTCAACAGCCGTCAGGGCTGCAAGAAGCACAGTCCGTGACGTTCTTCCCACTCCCAGTGGTGTTATGCAGGGAAAACTTCCAATTGAGTTCAGAAAACTGCAGTCGTGGCATTATGCTGGGAAAACTTACAGCGGTGTTCACAAAACTTCTCTTTCTTGGTACGGCATGAAAAAAAACTGCTTTGGGTAGGGGCTGCAGCCTCATAGCAGAAGCCACCCCTGGGCAGTACCTTCCCTTGACCACCGCTGCCAACAATCATGCCAAATCGTTCTGCAATATTGCGGAAAGAAAATCCACCTTGTCGTAGCCCTATTACACGACCTCGTTCAAACTCCGTGAGCTGTTGATAATGGCTTCTTCGTCTTCTTAAAGGCATCCTTGACTAACATCAACACCCTACGTCGAATCTCAACGATAACTAACGCTCACGAACGTTACAGCGCGTATTTACAGCAAACCTGCTTTGCATGTTCCTAGGGGCGCTACTAGCGCCACACGTATGCGCCGAACGAAAAATTTTCATAGACGTCATCTTACAGATGTACTCTCACCGCCTATCAACTGTCGTTTATCTAACACAACCCCTTCTTGGTGTTGGGATTTTGTTTTCCGTCAGTGTATATAAATTTAAGAATTTTATATTTTTTGTTCGTCTGCTTAATGTGCTGTGCATTTGAACCGATTTCCATGGCAAAATACCATTTTGCCATGGAAATCGGTTCAAATGAAAATTGATACAGGCATTCTAAATGTAAAGTAAAGTAAATAGTACATAAATGCTACATTCTTAAAAGTTTACACAGCACAAAAATGCTGCATTAAAAGTTTTAATCAGGTCTGTGATTAGGCCGTTTCACAGCCTGTCCCAGGCCTGATTAAAACTTTTAAGAATGTAGCATTTTTGGGTCATTTACTTTACATTTAGAATATCTGTATCAATTTTCATGGCAAAATTCCAATCGGAAGTATCCAAGCCACCTGCTGGGTCTTTATGCCTAACTTACACCTGATTTTTTTTTTATTTTTTTTTATTTTTTTTTTTTAGATTATGACATAATTGTTTAGTCTGCTTTGTGCTAAGTGTATTTGTACTGATTTTCAGGGCAAAATTCCATCAGAAAATATTCAAGCCTGCTATTAGACTTTTAGTGCATATCCTTGGCTTGATTAAAACTGTTGAACATGTAACATCACTGCATCCTTCTACTACACGATTAGTACATTTGCACCAATTGTCAGGGAGAAATACCCAAGCCTACAGTTAGTTTTTTTTTCTACGGGGGGCCTAGGTCTGATTAAAGATTTTTGAAAATGTAATATTTTTGTGTCTGTCTGTTGAACGTGTACTACACTACCCAAGCCTGCTATTAGAGGCCTTTAGTGCCTATCCTAGCCTAGGCCTGATTTTAACTGTTGAGAATGTAACATTGTGTCTGTCTAGCTTAGTTTGGGGTAACATTCCATTGGGAAATACCCAAGCATGGGGTTAGGCCTTTTTTCCTTCTTTTGTGCATAGCCTAGGTCTGATTTACATTTTTGGGGATTTAACATTTCCGTGGTTGTATGTGTGGGTTAGGTAATTCTCTGAAAGCATGAAAGTGCACCAATGGACACTCGAAGAATTTTTTATATAATTTTAAATATGCATAAATCTCACCATACTGTTTTGCAAAAAAAAAGAAAAAAAACCCTGCCAACTACTTCCTAAACTGCGGTAAATTCATGAGATCCAGGAGATTGCACTCACGATGAGGAACACACTACCCTTTTCTAGCATCATCGACACACGGTGGCCTGATAAGAAACCCTTTTGAACATCGAGTCTGCTTCCTGATGGATTCCCTCAGCTCGAGGCTCCGACGTCTACGATTCCCTTTTACTTCGCACGATGCATAGCGAAAGCCCTACGACCATCATGCATGACACATCTCGAGGTCCTGTGATGTTTCATGGAAATCCCCCGATGTAGTGTCTTGCAGAGATGCCAGCCACTCCGGAAATTCCGGAGTCTGTCTAGTATTTCTATGAAAATATGGATTAGCAATAAAAAAATATGGGGTTGTTGTTTGTTTTTTTGTAATTTTTTTTGTTTTTCCAATTTTTTTTTAAATAAATGCTGGTGTTTGTGTGCGTGTGTGTTTTTTTTTATGTAATTGTACGAATTCTGCTTACCGCTGAAGTTGCTGCGTAGATTCAGTTTTTATTTCTGAAGGCAGGTATGAAAGCTGTGCTTAGGTGCTAGAGCCATAAAATAACTGCTCGCGATTTGTTTGTTAAGCGATCCATCCTTTTAGTAAAGGATGGAGCTGCAGCCGCGCATGCGTGCTGTGGTAAGGCAACTCAACTGAGAAGTAGCTCTTCTTAATTTGTGCTCTCTGCTTATAATAATGATGGCTGACTTAATTTATAGAAGAAAGGGAATAAGAAATCAGAAGTTCTTACCGGAATATAGTGCAAAATGGCCATGTTTAAAAAACGGAAAAACAGCCAGTAGTGCACTGTGTATTATTTGTAGAAGTGATTTTTCAGTAGCGCACGGCGGTCCTGATTATCGTCTTCGACATATTGGTGGGCCGAAGTATCAGAAACTTGCTCCTGAATTTGAAAACTCAAGTACAGTTAATTCCTTCTTTAAAGTTGATGATTCTGAATCCATAACGAAGGCTGAAAGACTGTTTGCTAATAGAGGTTATTATTCAAAACAGTTGGTGGTCAAATTTTCGAACTAAAGCCTAGTTCATCATCAACGGTAATTGCAGTTGGACACTTCCGACTGAGTGGCAGCAACTACTCCCGTGACGTAGTCTTGATGATGAACTAGGCTAAAGTTCAAGAATTTGACTACCAACTTTTTTGAGTTATAACCTCTATAAGACCCGTAAAAAAGTTAATTCCACAGTACACTATGAATAGAGGTGCCATAAATCCATTTACAACTGTTTGCTAATTTCCTTATTGAGCGTAATATTCCAATAGCGGGTAGTGACCATGCGGGACCATTATTTCGTCGTATGTTCCTGGACTCTAAAATTGCAGGAAAGTATAGTGCTGGCCACACCAAGACAACAGCTATGGTATCAACTTTAGCTCGTGCAACATCTCAGAAACTAGCCTTTTTATGCAAAATGGTCCATATGCTGTTTGTACAGATGGCAGTAATGATACAGGAACATCACAGATGTACCCCCATTGTTCGTAGAAGTTTTGACACTGCATTTGGAAAAGTGATTTCAACATTACTGTGTATTGCTTCAAATGTTGAGAGATCCACAGCTGCATTAATTTTCAAACTTCTGGATGATGAGTTTGCAGCACGAAATATTCCATGGAGCAACTGTGTTGCATTTTGGAGTGATAATGCATCTGTAATGGTTGGTGTACACAAAGGAGTTAGCAAACACATTCTTCAGCAACAGGAAAATGTATTTGTGCAAGGTTGTCCATGTCATCTTGTCCATATTACTGCAGAAAGGGCATGCACAAAACTACCAGTTGCCATAGATGAGTTCTTAATAGATATTTATTTTTATTTGAATAAAAGCTTCAAACGTCAAAAGGAACTCAAACGGTTTCAAGATATTTCTTGTGTTGCAACTAGAAAATTTTTAAAACACTCTACTTAGACAAGGTGGTTCCTAGAGCTATATTTTACAGCTGGGTTGCAAGAAATTGTAGCTGGATGGTACTTTAAACGACCCCTTCCTCCATCAAAAAAAAAAAAAAAGGATGTTATTTTGCTTAACATGATTGTACTTATTAAATCATCATCATCATCATTGTCAACCATTATCAATCCACTGCTGGACGAAGGTCTCCCCAAGTTTCCTCCACAACGGTCTGTCTTGTGCCAGTCTCCTCCATGTCACTCCCTCATACTTTCGAATTTCATCCACCCATCTTCTATGTGGTCTTCTGGGTCTTTTCCTGTCCCTTGGAATCCAATCTAAAATTTCGGCTGTCCATCGATGGTCTGTCCTTCTGGCAGTATGTCCAGCCCATTGCCATTTCAGGGATTTAACTCTGATCATGATGTCTTCCACTCTTGTCATTTTTCGGATCCATGTGTTCCTCTTCTTATCTCTCCTGGTTACACCAAGCATGCACCTCTCCATTCTGCTTTGAGTTGTCTGCAGCCTTTGTACGTCTCTTTTAGTTAAGGTCCACGTCTCTGCTCCATACGTAAGCACTGGAAGGATGCATTGATCAAACACTTTTCTTTTAAGACGTAACGGCATATTGATCTTGAAAATTATGCTGTTTCTTCCAAAAGCTCTCCAGGCAAGTTTTGTACGCCGATTAATTTCTTCATCAATGTGACCCTCACTTGATATCTGCTGTCCAAGATAAACGTACGTGTCTGTTATCTCCAGCTTTTCTCCATCAATCGATAAATCTTCATTTCGTGTGAAAGCATTGAACATCACTTTTGTCTTCTGAAAGTTCATTTTTAATCCCACTTCTTTACTCTTGTCAGCAAGTTCCTGGATCATACTCTGCAGCTCTGATGGGGTAGTTGCAAAAATGACTATGTCATCAGCAAAATGAAGGTGGGTAAGATAATCTCCATTAATCTTTATCCCTATTGTTTTCCCAGTTCAGTGATGGAAAGGCATTTTCCAATGTGGCGTTAAAGAACTTGGGAGATATGGTGTCACCTTGTCTCACTCCCTTTCCAATTTTTATGTGTGTTGTATTTTCAAACAGCCGAATCTTTGCACTTGCATTTTCATAGATGTTATTAATAATATTAATGTATGAATCTTCAATACCGCAGGATTTCAGAGCCATTGTAACTGCTGATGGTTTCACCGAATCGAAGGCTTTTTCATAATCGAAAAAAGCCATGCACAATGGAAGTTCATATTCTCTCAGTACGTGGATATGATCTATTATGCTATAGCCACTCCTGAATCCAGCTTGATCTCTCGGTTGAGCCATGTCCAGTGCTACCTTCAAACGGTGTGAAAGAACTTTAGTGAACATTTTATAAACCACTGATAGGGGGCTGATAGGTCTGTAGTTCCTGAGATCCTCAATGTCACCTTTTTTATGTAGCAGGATCATTATAGCGTTGTTCCAATCCTCAGGAATCTTCCCTTCATTAAGGCATCGAGTGAAAATTTGGGCGAGTACTGTTTCGATTTCTCTACTTGCTTCTTGTATGATGTCTACAGTAATTCCATCTTCTCCTGGAGCTTTTCCCCGCTTCATGTTCTTGATTGCATGTGCAACTCCTGCTGAGAGGACTGGAAGAACTCTGATACTGGTACCTTCCATGATGATTGGAGTACATGCATCATCCCTTTCATATAACTTGGAGTAGAAATCTTTTACTCTTGTCAAAATTTCGCCTCTATTTCTTGTTACGGAACTATCTTCTTTTCTCAGTGCCATAATCTGTTTTCTTCCCTTACTGAGATGTCCCTTTGCTGTCCTCAGGCTTTGGTTGTTTTCAATTGCTTTCCTCACTAGTTCACAGTTGAATTTCGTTACGTCTTCAGTGATACTTTTTCGTACTGTCTTGCACAGCTCTATATATTCCACTTTGGAAGTCACATCTTCTTTAGTTGTCTTCATCTCTCTTCTTTTTTGCATCAAAATTTTGGTTTTTCCTGATAATTTGTTCACATGCAACTTGTTCTTAGACACAGCTAATTTTGTTGCTGTTTCCATAAGAGATTTGGTTACTTTTCTGTTAACTTCAGAAATATCCACTTCTTCCGATGTTAGGGCTTCTAAAGCAGAGAATCTGTTCTTCAGTTCCAACTTGAATATATTATGGTGTTTTTTAAGGTTGGTTATGTCAATACATTTTGTTTGTCTTATGAGCTTGCCACGTTCAAGTTTAGTGTTGACGTGCATCTTACATCTCACCAATCTATGGTCACTACCTGTGTTGAACTTGTTTAGCACACTGCAGTCTTCTATGACGAATTTTTTGTTACTCATAGTAAAATCAATTTCACTTGTCATTCCATTTGGATGTCTCCATGTCCATTTCCTGTGTGGCTTTTTCTTGAAAAAGGAGTTCAAGATGAAAAACCCTTCTGCCTCTGCAAACTCAACGAGAGTATTTTCACGCTGGTTTCTGTTGCCATGACCAAATTTACCTACTGAAGTTTCATTCTGTTGCTGTTGCCCTATTTTTGCATTGAAATCTCCCATAATTATCTTCAAATGCTGCTTACCTTTATTATCTAGATGACGAATTTCCTCATAAAATTCTTCAATTTCTTCTTCAGGATGACTTGTGGTGGGTGCATAAGCTTGAATAATCTGGGCCTGGTATCTTCTCGAGAGTTGGATAACGAGTCGTGCAGGTCTTGCAGAGGAACTTTCAACTTCTACAACTTTATCTTTCAGTTTCTTGTTTATTATAAATCCAACACAACTAGTTCTTCCAGTATCTGTCCCACGATAGTAGAAGAGATGTCCACTTTTCAGTTCAATGAGATCTCCTTTTCTCCTTACCTCACTTAGCCTGACGATGTCCCACTTGATCCTTTGTAGTTCCTTTTCCAATTCAAGAAGCCTTGAATCAGAAGATAGGGAGCGTCCATTATACGTAGCCAAGGGCAGCATCAGATGGCAGCCTAGTCCGGTCCTCCGGGGATTCTTAGCACCCTCTGCCTTCATGTCGCACTGGCCGCTGCCTTGGCCAGGTACATTCCAGCTGCCGGAGACTGAGGGCCAAGATTTAAGTTGTGGAGTCAGTTTGGAGGGGTTCGGCCATAACTCACCACGCTGGCCAAGCGGGTTGGTGAGTGTGGGATAGCATTTCCTCTAATCCCGATGATATAGTTATACCGCTATTGGCGGTCGTCAGAGCCCCTTGGGGAACAGGATGCACCACGAGAAGGCGGAGTTGACATTTGTCAAGGAGAGGCTGTGATGATTTGAATCACCTGACCTTACATCCCACTTATTAAATACTTACTCATAAATCATGTTCAACCCAGATTTCAGTCGTTTTCACCCATATTTATGGTGTATGTGGGAGTAAGTTTTCCACTCTTACTATTGTGTGTGTTGTGAAAACATTCATTAAAGAAATTTAGCTGGGCGGCAGAGAAAATTAGTTGGGTGGGCTGCCCAGTAAAAAGGCTCTAGGTAGAACACTAAGGTGGTAATCATTAAATAATTGTGTGGTGAATCTTTTGGAACAGTGGCCAGCTCTCATAGCTTTTTTCTGAAATGAAAACTGCTTGCTTCAGCCTGAACTTAAGAAAAAGAACATTGTTAAAACAGTGTCTAAGGAAACTGATGTCAGCATATCAAAAGTTGTACCCTTAGTTGATCAGCCAGCCAAAAAGCAAAAATTGGATTAGGGTCAACTTCAAGAAATGGTTAATTGTAAAGATAAACATGTTCTCCCCTCCCATAAAATAGTGAAGGCCTCAGAAATTATTAGCAAAGCACACATTTCTCAGAACCAAAAAAATAGTGAAAGGGCAAAGGCATCATCAAGTAAACAAAAGGGGTGCTTAAAGCTGGGAGACAGTAGGTTAAGTTTAATTTGTGCTGTTTGAAGAATCTACTAAACTCTATTGTTTGCTTCTGAAGAACTGATTGCCTTTATTTGGCAATGTGAACAAAATTCGTCGTGCATTACGAAAGTTTTTGCTGCCTTCATAGATTTAGAGAAAACTTATGACCGAGTAAATAGGACACTTTTGTGGGAGGTATTGAATGAATATGGTGTTACTGGGAATCTACTTAATAGTGTAAAAGCCATGTATGCTGGTAGTAGATCTTGTGTACGAGTGAATGGTGTTTTATCAAAATGGGTTTATATTGGTGCAGGAGTTAGACACGGTTGTGTGATGTCACCATGGCTGTTTAATATACAGTAAAAGCTCCTTATTCGCGGGGTATATGTTCCGTAAATATGCCGCGAATACAGAAACCGTGAATATGGAATGGTAATTTGTATGGGATTATAAGGGATACGTTCCAAGGTTCCAAAATAAAAAAAAATAAAAATAAAATCCATTTAATGAGAGTTTTTAACAATATCTATTAATTATTATTGTCAGGCTTAGGCAAGGGTTTAAAGAACTTAGTAATTTTTTCTTGTTTTGCCGCTTTTAAAAGGTCTTTCAATTCAGATTGATATTCAGCTGTGGCATTAACAATTTGCCTTTTAAAAATAAGACTTCTTTCCATAGATGGATCAATTTTCATGAAGAAATCACAAAGCTTATTTGCCATCCGTAAACCTTCACTCAGGTTTTTCAAGTTAAAGGTCACCTTTTCAGTGCTCGTTGAAGCCTCTTCTTCAATGGAATGCGGATTTAACATTTCCTCCAAGTCGGTTTCGGTCAAATCTTCATCTTGCGATTCAAGCAACTGTTGAATGTCACTTGATTCTATCTGTTCAAAGCCATCTCGTCCTATTCCATTCGCAACTTGAGCAATGTTTGCAGTTAAAGTTTGAATTTGCACGGATTCTTCATCATTTCCGACAGTCAGAACAGGCCACAGTTTTTTCCAACATGATTTCAATGTGTATGGTTTCAGTTCTTCCAACGATTCTTTTATGTTAACAATGCATTTTGCTATGTCAAAATTTTTCCAGCGTTGCATTACATTCATATCAGGATCACATTCCATGGTGTCCAGTATGATTTTGAAGGTTCGTCTAATGTAATAGAGCTTGAACGCCTGGATTATTCCTTGGTCCATGGGTTGGAGTAAAGCCGTCGTGTTAGGAAGTAAAAATATCCCCTTTATATTTGGATGCATAGTTTCAAGCTCACGAGGGTGACCTGGAGCATTGTCCAAAACTAGAACGGCCTTAAAGTCTAAATTATTGTTTTTCAAATAAGTCTCAACTTCAGGAGCAAAACAATTCCGGAACCAGTCACAAAAAATAGCACTTGTAACTTTCTTATTTGCACGCCAAAACACTGGCAGGTCGTCCTTGTTTTGATTTTTTAAAGCACGAGGATTTAACGATCTGTAAAGCATTAGTGGCTTTATAACACAACCTCCAGATGCGTTAGAACACAGCAGCAGTGTAACTCTATCTTTTGCTGCCTTGAAACCAGGGGCGGACTTCTCACTTTTGGATATGAAAGTTTTGTTTGGCATTCTTTTCCAAAACAAGGCAGTTTCATCTGCATTAAACACTTGTTCCGGTTTGTATCCACCATGAGCAATTAAGTTTGAAAATTCTTCTGGATATCTTTCTGTTGCGGCGGTGTCTGCAGATGCAGCTTCTCCAACAATTTTAATGCTATGCAATGATTGTCGCACCTTGAATTTATTGAACCAACCTTCTGATGCTTGAAATCCTCCATCTGTACGTTCATCACCAGGTTCTTTAAAATGTGTGTAAAGACGCTTTGCCTTCTCGCGGATCATAAGACCATTTAGGGGCACTCTTTTCTGGTTACGATCTTCAATCCATAATGATAACGCAGCTTCCGTTTTTTCAATTGCTGGATCACGAACAATTTTTGCTGATAGTGAGGTCGAAGCTATAGAATTCCTTATTTTGTCTTCGGATTTCTTGATGGATCATACAGTTGATTCATTAACATTGAAAGAGCGTGATATGGATGCAAACGACTCACCAAGGCGTAAACGGTCAAGCATTTCTATTTTTACTTTAAGCGGCAACACTATTTTTTTCCGCGTCGGAACTAATTTTCTTTCCTTTTACTCGACATTATAAATTGGGAACAAAGCAGAAGAGACACGTGTTATTCAATCAAAATTATTGCAACGACTGACAAGTTGAAGCAATAAAACACCGACCGTGGCGAAGGCGGCTCTTATCAAAGGACATAGCGGAACGTATAATACGGCGGCGGCGGCATTTGACGACGTACTTTAGGCATAGTGGCAATAAGGTTTGTTTTACTTTGATATTAGTCCATTCGGTTACACTCTTTGTAAAAGCCGCCTCGGCACGTGCCAGCAGTACTCAAAAGATGTCGATGCGTTAAGAAAGGACACCGAATCCTTTTAATATACCGACTGAATCCGCGAATAAAGAAATTTTTAGTCGCGAATACAGGAACTTGGTCACAATTTTTTAACCCGCGAATTGTGAAAACGCGAATAAGAGAACCGTGAATAAAGAGCTTTAACTGTATTTATGGACGCGTGCATGCGTGATGCCAAAATAGATGATAGTGGTTTATGTCTTGGTGATATCCGCTTGGGCAGATTGCTGTATGCTGATGACACTGTCCTGTTGGTAGAGAGCGAAAGCGTTTTGCAGAGTACGTTGTCTCGGATGTACGAAGTTTGCATGAAATTCAAACTGAGTATAAATAAGGGAAAACCCAAAGTTATGGTGTTTGAGAGAGTAACTGGCAGCACTGAATGTAATGTAAATGTAAACGGCACTGTGATTGACCAGGTGAGTGAGTTTGTGTATTTAGGAAGCATGTTTGTGATATAAAGGAAAATTGTTCTAATTTGTGTCTCTGTCTCTATGACCATGTGTTATAATGTAAATACACTTGTATAAAATAGTGTGAAACAATATGGCACGTGATGTATAAAAAAGTAATTAGTGGTAGAGCAAAAGAAAAATGTATGCACAAACAGTAAAATTTACGTTGTCAAAGTATCAATTAATTGAATCTTACCAGGCTCAGATCCTAGAAGTCTGCCAAGTGCATAGGTGATTTATGAGTTTGACAAAAAAATTACACAAGATTTACCTATCAATACCTTGGATTCACTGAACACACATAAACAAGTAATAAAAGTGACTCAAACTTTTTAGGTGTAAAAACTGATTATCAGTTGCGTTTATTGTTGATCAGGCCTCTCGCCTGATCAGAATTTTGTTGAGATTTTTACAGATTTTTTTATCTTTTGTTTTTCATTCACAAAGCACCCACAAATGCCAAATATGAGTTTTAGAGTCCAATTTTGTTGGTTGTATATTTCTAAATTAGTTATACAATTTTCAGTTTTGTCTAATATTGCAAATTTTTAATATTTCAATTTGTAGTATACATAATATCTAAGGTATTTTACCTGATATTGTCAAAGTATTTCTCACGTTGTTTGCTCTGTGAGGCACGTGCTTCCGGCCCCGAGAGGTCCCTTACGTTACGGTCCTTTGGTTAGTTATAAAAAAATTTGCAGAAATAAAACAGGATATATATTTTCAGTTCCACATTCATTCACTTGCACAATCAAACGTTTAAAATTTACTATTAATTAAAAGATTTTAGTAGAAAGAGTTATACTCGTCGGGTCAGGAGACGTCTCACAAGGGGTTCGATGTTACGGCGACCAAACAATTTGGATATGACGCAAAAACTGTCAAAAAGCTGATTTTTGAATACAAGATGAAATTAAGAGTCTAGACAAAACATCCCAAAAAAGAAATACAAATTTTCAGGTTCTTTCCCTTTCAGTAGAGGACTAAGTGGGAAATTTTTAAGATTAATGAAGAAACACAACATTATTTTTGGACATTCAGTACAGAATATTGGTGACTTAATTATAAAGAAAAAAAGTAACAATAATATACTACAATCAGCAGGCGTATATGAAATTCCTATTGTTTCACAGAGTTCTGAAGACCACATATCATACATTGGCAACACAAAAAGTAGATTAATAAAAAGATTACATCAACATATAAAAAACTGGAAAAAAAAAGGAAAAAAAATGCACTTATCCAACACTGTGTTAAACATAAACAATACCCTGATTTTGAAAATATTAAATTACTTACCACCCATACAAACGAAAAAGAATTAAGAATTTCCGAAAGCGTTATAATTGAACAAAAAGAAGATAAAATATGCAACTTACAAGACCCCACCACACTAGACACAGCCTGGAAATCACTTATAAAAAAAGAAAAAATCCATAAAAAAAGGCAAAAAAAAAAAGAACATTACAAAAAATCACACCAATAAACCAAGAACAAAAAAGAAAAAAATACACCTGTTTCTACGAACAAATAATAATAGTCCAAAAATATCTACACAAAAGAATTACACTTACGAGTGATACCTACCAACTCATCCAATAGATGGCAACACATTAGAAACAAATCACCTAACACACAGGCACACAATAGAATTATACTTACGACTGATACCTACCAACTCATCCAATAGATAGCGACAAATTGGAAACAAATCATCTAACACATACAGGCAGCAAACCTTCCCATCGATTCCCGACATGCAACTCCAAAACTACACACACGCGAGGAACCCTCGTGTAGAAGTAGTGGCCAGATGATGGCGGTTAAGTACCGCAGAAAGCGCTCGCCGTAACAACTAACCCCTTATGAGACGTCTCCTGACCCGATGAGTATAACTCTTTCTACTAAAATCTTTTAATTAATAGTAAATTTTAAACGTTTGATTGTGCAAGTTAATGAATGTGGAACTGAAAATATATAACCTAACTGTTTTATTTCTGCAATTTTTTTTTATAACTAACCAAAGGTCCGTAACGTAAGGGACCTCTCAGGGCCGGGAGCCCGTGCCTCACAGAGCAAACAACGTGAGAAATACTTTGACAATATCAGGTAAAATACCTTAGATATTATGTATATTATAATCAAAAGCACGTTTATAACAAAAGACAACCTATAAGGTTGCCTCGTGAATTGCAATTTGTAATTTATTTATTATTCAAAATTCAGTGTGATTCAATTATCGTTTGCTTAAAAAAAAATTATGTGATCAATACTTGATATTTCCTTTTTAGGTACATTTACAAAACATCATGCACAATACAAAAGAATAATTACACTTTGGCCTAAAATTAAGTGAGCACTCAGGTTTCTCAGCGCGTAATGCATTACACCTGCCTCTGAAGTTTTTTTCCTTTTATATTATTTGTGTTACTTCAAAAATCACTTATATGAACTCTCCCCTATTTTATAAGACACGATAAATTTCATATTTTTTAACAACCATCACACCTTTTTTCCCCGTGTCATTTCTCCACCAATAAGATATTCTCAGAGAATACTAGTTTCAAATGAGAATATGGGAAATGCTGCATAAAATTCAAAAGCAAATAGTTACATTCTTAGGACAACCCTTTTCTTTATTTCCACCATTAGTAACTGAAGGCTAGAAAAGCTTTGGTGCAAAAAAAAAATCTGCGTGGTTTACTGGTGGCCAATAGGAAGATAAGTCGAAATGTTACCTCTTTTTAAGCAGACTTTCGAATCCTGAAACATGATGGGGTCGTCTCTGAATCGCCTCCTAACTGGGTTGTAACAGTCGCTGGCCGGGCATCAAGGTAACCAATCTTGAAATGTAATCAGAGGAGACAGATGTCTAACAGTAGGCTGTTTTTTTTTTCTTTTATTTGCCTTCACACCACCTGTACGATGTTAAAAGAATTCTTGAAATCGTAATCACGCGTAAGTTACGCTGAAAAATTAAGAGCGGGACGTTTCGGTAGCGACTTCTACCTTCATCAGCCATGGAATGAGACACTTGGTAAAAGCGTCAGTTGTTGCCAGATTTCAAAATCGCTTTCCAAATGATGGGGATGTTAAAAGGTGCGTCAGTATTGCAGGTGTTAGGGGGTAAGGTAGATTTCAATGCTTTCGCGGTATCTGAGGGCATGCCGATTGCTGAATGGGGCGATTCGTTTAACATTGTGCCTATCAGGAGCCGTGGACGTATCGCTGATGGTTAAAATTTAAAGGGAGGTGGAAGGGCTACTTTTCTTAACATCAGCGATATGCTCCATCAAACGCCGGTTTTTGCCGCCCCGGTGGCGCAGTGGTCTAAGGCGATGGCCTCTAATCATTCGTCCGAAAGGGGTCCGGGTTCGAATCCCGATGAGGCATGGATGTTGTGTTTGTCTTACGGCACTGGCTCTCTCCCTTCCCTGGAACCAGTGACCCTAAATTAGGGACGGGCGACTGCTTATAGCCCATTGAGTTGCTCACGGCGGTCGTTAAACCTCCAACCAAAAAAAAAAAAAAAAAAAAGAAGAAACGCCGGTTTATGCTGCGCTAAGTACTACCAATATAGTGGGTAACGCCTGTGGAAGTGTTGATAGGGATAGAGTAGATACCTTGTAAATCTAGGGGTTTATTGAGATCTCTGTCCTTAAGGATGAGTTTGAGAAGATGTGGAGGTGGTTTGACTGCGCTCCTGTAGCCTAAAGACTTGAAAATAGAGCAAACTTTATGAGTGAAGGACAGGCTAAAGGGCAAAGTGCCAACAAACTGATGGGTGGTGGAAGGTTCAGGCAGTAAACTAGATCTATTCTGTGATTCAAAATTATTGATTAGTCTATGTAATAAGAGAGGTGGAAAGCCGTGCAATTTGCCAATGTTGATGATATTCTGATATTCTAGTTGAAGAGCAGAATGGCTGTTGCGAATAAGGTTGGCCCGGTGAATGTATGACTTTTGAGCAGACAGTTTGTATTTTCTAAAATGCGAGAATGGTAAGGGATGATATTATGGGTGGCAGAAGGTTTCCTGTAAACAGAGAGGCCATGTGAGAAGTCTGGGTTGATGTTGATGTTAACATCCAGAAAACTAATATTATTGAAAATTTTATATGCCGGAATTTTGAAGTTATGGAGGACATGAGTTCAAACAGAGAGTGTTTTTGGTGTATCCAAATAATGAAGATGTCGTCCACATACCTTAACCAAATGGTGGGTTTTAAGAGGGATGGGGCAACAATTAATGTTTCAATATTCTGCAAATAAATTTCTGCAAGTAAGGGGGAAAGAGGGGAGCCCATGGTGCACCTTGTTTTTGTCGGTAATGGATACCATTGTTTACAAAACAGGAATACTTTTCCAATGAATCAAAACAGTCATAAAGATCTTTGATCAGTTCTCCAGGAAGTTCTTGGTGCTCCATCAGTTTTTTGACCATGAGCATGTAGGCATCAAATAAAGGAACAGAAGGAAACAATGAATCCACGTTGAAGATGTACATGAAATCTTGACGATTGATGGAAGAAGGGAGTCTCTGGATAAAGTCCTTGGTTGATACAACAGAATAAATATGATTTCTTGTCAGAACTTTTCAACATTTGACCAATTGCCTTTCAAGATTGACTACAGGAGAAAGGTGTTTTCAATCAATGGCATATTCCTACTGAAATTGATAAACTACTTGCAAATGGACCAAAATTTTCTCTTATTGCTCATCCTAGCCTACCACATACTATTTCATTACTGGAAGCAGCAATCCAAAACACGGATTCCGCACATCAACCGATCATTAGTGCAAAATCGGCTTTTGCTATTTCCAAGATTCAAACCCCAAGGCTCAAATACTCCTCCTTTTTGAAGAAATTTAGAATTTCACCCAAGTGTAATAATCTTGCAGTTTGCAAAGCAGACAAAGCAGGATGCCCTGTTTTCATCCATAAGAATTCTTTGGACAACAAAGTGGCTGATTTCCTGGAAAAAACCAATTGCATAAGACTCAAGGCTGACAACACTGGAAAACTATGTTAAGCTGTTAGTAAGCTTTCTAAAAAAACTTCTCTGAAATCTTTCTTAGGAGACATCATCCCCCCCATCCAGCTTATTTTCGTACACCCAGGTTGTTCTTACAGATCAAGCTACATAAAGTATGACATCCCATTAGTCCATTAATTGAAAACACCTTTTCTCCTGCAGTCAATCTTGAAAGGCAATCGGTCAAATGTTGCAAAGTTCTGACAAGAAATCATCCTTATTCTGTTGTATCAACCAAGGACTTTACCCAGAGACTCCCTTTTTCCATCAATCGTCAAGATTTCCTGTACACCTTCGACGTGGATTCATTGCTTCCTTCTGTTCCTTTCTTTGATGCCTACATGCTCATGGTCGAAAAACTAATGGAGCACCAAGAACTTCCTGGAGAACTGATCAAAGATCTTTATGACTGTTTTGATTCATTGGAAAAGTATTCCTGTTTTGTATACAATGGTATCTATTACCGACAAAAACAAGGTGTACCATGGGCTCCCCTCTTTCCCCCTTACTTGCAGAAATTTATTTGCAGAATATTGAAACATTAATTGTTTCCCCATCCCTCTTAAAACCCACCATTTGGTTAAGGTATGTGGACGACATCTTCATTATTTGGCCACACCAAAAACACTCTCTGTTTGAACTCATGTCCTCCATAACTTCAAAATTCCCGCATATAAAATTTTCAATAATATTAGTTCTCTGGATGTTAACATCAACATCAACCCAGACTTCTCACTTGGCCTCTCTGTTTACAGGAAACCTTCTGCCACCCATAATATCATCCCTTACCATTCTCGCATTTTAGAAAATACAAACTGTCTGCTCAAAAGTCATACATTCGTCGGGCCAACCTTATTTGCAACAGCCATTCTGCTCTTCAACTAAAATATCAGAATATCATCAACATTGGCAAATTGCATGGCTTTCCACCTCTCTTATTACATAGACTAATCAATAATTTTGAATCACAGAATAGATCTAGTTTACTGCCTGAACCTTCCACCACCCATCAGTTTGTTGGCACTTTGCCCTTTAGCCTGTCCTTCACTCATAAAGTTTGCTCTATTTTCAAGTCTTTAGGCTACAGGAGCGCAGTCAAACCACCTCCACATCTTCTCAAACTCATCCTTAAGGACATAGATCTCAATAAACCCCTAGATTTACAAGGTGTCTACTCTATCCCTATCAACACTTCCACAGGCGTTAACCACTATATTGGTAGTACTTAGCGCAGCATACACCGGCGTTTGATGGAGCATATCGCTGATATTAAGAAAAGTAGCCCTTCCACCTCCCTTTCAATTTTAACCATCAGCGATATGTCCGCTGCTCCCGATTGGCACAATGTTAAGCGAATCGCCCCGTTCAACAATCGGCATGCCCTCAGATACCGCGAAAGCATTGAAATCTATCTTACCCCTAACACCTGCAATACTGACGCACCTTTTAACATCTCTATTATTTGGAAAGCGATTTTGAAATCTTGCAACAACTGACGCTTTTACCAAGTGTCTCATTCCAAGGCTGATGAAGGTAGAAGTCGCTACCAAAACGTCCCGCTCTTAATTTTTCAACGTAACTTACGCGTGTGATTACGATTTCAAGAATTCTTTTAAAGTTTTGTGTTTTATGTGTATTCCTGCCAATTCTTCTCACTGTAGGAGGTCGACAATCGTGGCGGCGTCATCTAAGCCTTTCTTTTGTAACTGAGGCGTCCAATTTCCAGTGACTCGCTCTGGCCGGAGCGACACTAAGCGATACGTTTTTTGTCTTTTTTTTTCTACAAGAGCTGCTATCTTGACCAACGGGCGAGAACAAGTCATCAGGTGCTGACCTCCGTCCAACACGAGGCAAGTGAAGAAAAACCCAAAGGGGCAAGAGTGCGTGAGAGTTGAAACCTCACATCACGGTCAACTGCAGAGTGAAAGAGTGAGTGATGAGTTCGCCCAACATGAACTTCTCGCGGGTCAGCGAGTGCTGACCTCAGTCCAACACGAAGCACGTGAGGTATTACCCTCTGAAAAACTAAGTAGCAAATGAGAGAGTGAAGAGAGAAAAATCTCCTCTTTGCTCAAACTTTTACAAAACTCTAGCGTACATGCTCCAAAAGGAACGCTGTGGTTTTCAGCTACGCTATTGGCAGAAAGTCCTCCCTTATGCTCTCTGTAACTTGGGGGAAGGTGTTTATGAGGGGTGTGGTGGGCGATGAAGTACCTGCTGGTCATCCATGGCGCCTCGCTTGACCATGACTTTGCAAAATTCTTGAAATACACTTTGCTATGCCCTGGGGATTTATTGAATTCAGGTTTTTCCCAAGGTGACTTTCCTAAGGAATTTCTGGGCTAACAGGAAGCTAAATTCTTATCTCTGGATTTGGCGACTCCCTGTCTAGTGATAAAAAAAAACGAAAGGGTGCAAATCCCGGGGATCCTAATGTTCACATAAAATTTACATCAGGTACACAATTAACATTTCTCGAAACTCAAGAATACAAAAATTTTCACATCCTTTTCTTTACAAATTTCTGAAGAAGAAATTTCAGAATTCGAGAGTGAAAAAAAAAAGAATTAATTTCCTTAAAAAAATCATTCTACTGACATAATGCACGATTGTATACCAAATTTTGTTGTGTCTTGCTAACACACCTGAACAACACAAACTTTTGTACCAATAAATGCTTCTCACCACACACAATTTAATCTTAGTCATAATGTAAGCTTAATTTGATTTAATTAATTATGCACGAGGTCACTTTACGATTCCAATCTTCATAATTACTATATACATAAATATAAAATTTAGTTTTTAAAATGAAGTCAATAATTTAGTTTACACATGTTCTAGTTTCACACATACTAAAAGTAATTTTTTAAGCCAGTTCAAATTCTTTCTAGCTCTCGTTCCAAAAACACATATACAGTACACGTACAAAAACTATAAATACACAATTTCCACTAAAATCCTTGAACGAATGTTTAAGTGAAAAAAAAATGTTTTTCATGTCGCTCAGTACACCTCAAAAAATGAAATTGAGGAAAAAAATTAACGAGAGGAAAAATTTTAGGAATCATTCTTGGAGAAAAGAATGCGTGGATGTGTGATTTTTTTCGCATAGTGGAACCGAAGACTGGCCCCTAATCTTCGACACCACTAATAGAAAAATATCAACACATCATTTGTCGGAGGGAACAAATTAGATGGCGAAATTAGTAAGCGAGTGAATTCTTCTTTGAAAGTCATAGCTGCTCTGGGAGGTTTTCACAGGAATGATGGGTTCTCTAGAGAGTCCCGCATGGCTGTGTATGAAAGTGTGATTGTTCCTACTGTGATGTATGGCAGTAAAACCTGGGTACTGCAGAAGAAACATAGGAGTCCTTTGTGTGCTGGAGAAATGCTTTTCTTACGGGGGGCTTTGTAGCAAGACACTGTCTGATTGTGTGAGCAATGAAGATGTGTTGCAGTTGTGTGATGTGAAGCAAAATGTTGTTAGCAAGATAGAGACCAACATGCTACGGTGGTTTGGCCATTTTGAAAGAATGAGTGAGGAGATGCTTACTTAGAAAATATTTTTAGCCCAAGTGGCAGGAAGGAAAGGCAGAGGAAAGCCAAGGTAGGCCAAGGAAGACATGGGTGGATCAGATTCAGGAGTGTCTGCATGAAAAAAAGATTATGAGTATGAAGTATAAAAGATCTTGTGTACGGCGTGTAATGGATGTCAGTGAAGCCCAAGTTGTATGCCAAGATTACTGTAAATGGAGAAGTTTGATACGACAAGAGGAAGTAAAAATATCTGGTAGTTTGTATTTCTTTTTGGAGCTAACCTCTGAATCTCTGAGAACAGCTTGTTGATATGTATGCATGTGAACAAAATTCTGCAATCTGAAAAACCACTATATACACCAGTTACGAAGGGAATTGCAACGTTTACTTACTGAATTATACATTAGATTTGTCACCCTGAATCAGTTGCTGCTTAAAAAGAAATGACAGAAATAATGTAATAGGTATTGAGACAAAACAATGCCTCAGGAAATTACTAAATGAGGAGAAAATAAATGAAGATGATGTAAACCAATTTTATTCTTCAGTTGTCAAGTTTTTCATGAGTGCCATTGATTACATAGTGAAAAAATTTCCCCTTGAAGATCTTGGTGTTGAAATATGCTGAGGTGACCAATGTATCTTTGAGCAAAGATCTGAAGTAACATTTGAATATTTTTAGTTATATATCTGCAAGTGATGTTGATAAAATTGAGCTTCAGTTTCTGCAATACCAAGTTGACAGATTTGTTGACATTTTGAAATGTGACCGAACTGACACAGTGTGGCACTTGATAAGCCAGACGAAAGATGGCAGTGGAGCTGCTAAATATGACTTGCTTGCAAAGGTAATGCTTTTAGTACTAGTAATTCCCCACAGTAATGCAGAAAGTCAATGCATATTCAGCATTGTGAGAAAGAACAGGACTGACTTTTCATCCAAATCTTTCTGACAAGGTTCTATCAGATTTGTTGGTGGAAAAAACTAGAATGATTTCTGCAGAAGAACTGTGTTATAAACAAGATTTTTCAAAAGATATCAGGGAGCTACGATCAGCTACTTCTGCTTCCCTTGCGAAGGACTTAAATTTATTAACAACAGAAGTTCATTTCTTTTCTCACTAGGTGCTTGATTTTTTCTGCAAAGTGAGTTAATTGCAATACAATATAAAAACTTAATATTTTTCAGTTATGTGCAAGGAATATGTTTATGTGAACTGTATTTTCAAGATTAAAATTTACGAGCAGGAATCTTTAACTGAACAAAATGCTGACCTGTTTATGACGTATGTTAAAATGTTGAAATTTTGTATTTACTAATTTCAAATAATTTATACATTCAATTAAAAATACATTGCTGTATTTTTATTAAGTTGTAATTATTTTTTTTTAATTATTTCATACTTTTGTAAATAATGCGTAAAATATCAGGCACGTTAGTACTCCTGAAGTTATGCTCAAAACTCGTGAAATTTACCTTAACACTCCTGATATGGGGTCTCTAGGGTTGGCATCTCCGGTCTTGAACTACACATCATGAGAACACCCGATGTTCACAGATATACCAACTGCCGACAGTGGCAGGTGAACATGTGCTGGGTGGTGGCAGCAAGATTTCGTAGTTCATGGTACATCACGATGAATCATAGTTCTTACAGTTGAAACACTAAAATCGATGTTAAATTTACACCTGTTTTTTGCTATGTATTGATACATCACCCAACCTTAGTGTGGGGGTCAGGCTACTGCTCCCACCCCTCACTTTCTCTTTCCCTACGACAATAATGTAACATATCATTTTCGTAGGATATCTTTGCTTCAGGACATTAGCTGCCTTAAAATGGCGGTTAGAAGCAAACTCAATGTGTTCGTGGTGTGCCTTTTAAACGCATTCACATTCAGAGGTAGAGAGGATGGGGAACAAAAATGGAGATAAGCAACAAAAAAAATTCTAAATGGCAAAAAAAAAAAAAAAAAGTAAATGGTGGTGAAAGAATACTGGATTATTAATATAAAATTCTCAAAAATCAAAGACTTTTCATAGATCCAAAAGTTTTTCAAGGCTTTGAAAATGATCCATTAATTTTCAAGGAGCATACACACCATTAATGGGGTTTTTTTCTTAGCAGATGATGCCACTGCTATAGTTTTGTAGAAAATCCTGTTTAGGTGTTGTGGCATTGGTTAGAAATTACTCTAAAAATGTATGCCAGGAAATTATAAATACCTTAAACCATTCCATATAACGCCTGAATTTAATTCCATGTCAGGGAGTGACAACGACCAGTGGTACAGTTGGTGAGGTCTACAATAATTTGTCTCCCTTTTGTAGAAAGGGCTACCATGCCATAGAAACTAATGGGAAGTGAATCCATGAAATATATTTTTTTCTTTACAAATACATGAAATGCATACTGGAACATTGGAACTTTGTTGTCCTGGGTGGTGTAAAAGTTGTAGGTTCAGTTCTCATTGCAGGAGGATGTAACTTTCAAGTTTTCTGACTGATGGCTACACAGTAAGCGGTACAGCATGTATGCGCTGAGAATTATGGTTACCATACATGTATTCTGACGTGACAGTGTGGAGCCAAACCATATTTTTTGTAAGATTCAAAATTTCAAATCTTACAATTTTTTTTATTCTATTAGTTTTGCATTGAGACCACATTTTTTAAACATACAGGAGACTGACATAGAGAGAAAAAAAAAGCTGAACTTTAACTGGGTAAAAAACCGGAACACGCAGTACATGGTGCGCACGCTCCTTGAAAATTAATGGACCATTTTCAAGGCCTTGAAAGTACTTGAAAATCTTTAGGATCCATGAAAAGTCCTTGATTTTTCAGAATCTTATATTTGTAATTCCATTATTCTTTCTGCCCCGTTCCCGCCATTTTCGCTTACTTCTCTTTTTTTCTTTGCCATTGACAGCGCTTCCCTCCCCCTAAATGTTAGAAGGCACCTATACCATCAACTCGCAGGGGACCACTCTTTTAAGACAGCTAATGACCTGAAGCAAAGGGGTCCCACAGAAAGATAAGTTACATTACGATGAGATAGGAGCTTGTAAGAGGGCAACCTCTCCCCCACACTTGGCTTTTTTTCTTTTTTTTTTTTCATTGGAGGTTTAACGACCACCGTGAGCAACTCAATGGGCTATAAGCAGTCGCCCGTCCCTAATTTAGGGTCACTGGTTCCAGGGAAGGGAGAGAACCAGTGCCGTAAGACAAACACAACATCCATGCCTCACCGGGATTCGAACCCGGACCCCTTTCGGACGAATGATCAGAGGCCATCGCTTAGACCACTGCGCCACCGGGGCGGCGCACTTGGCTTGCTTTTCGGTGAAGGTCGTTTGGCAGATACATTCAGCGGGAGAGGATAGCAGTTGGTTCTTTCTGTCAATCCGGACAATGAGATTGGGAGAAAATACATGTATATATACAAAAATTTAAATTTCCCAATATTTAAAATTAATGAATGCAATTTTTACAATGACCAAGACACACACAACAAAAGTTTCGTTTTGAATTTCTTCAAAATCCTTCAAAAACTTTAGAAGTTACGCTTGTGAACGCATTTTTTTCCGACTTGTTCCACTCATACATGATAATTTATTTGAGTTTTAATTATTTTGAAATCACTGAATAGATTTATTTTAGCAAAGTGTAAAAGAAAATTTTATGTTGAAGAGTCTTGGTGATTGTTATAAATTCGATGTTTTTTTATTGCGGGATTTTTTTTTCAGTTCTAGGGGCATTTGAGGCATTCTTAAACATATTCTGAATATAAGTTGCAGAAGCATTTATACCCTTGGTTTTGTCATTCCGCACAATAACTTAACGTAAAATTGCGTGGCTCGCATTCTATGAAATTTCAGTACCGTATATACTCGTGTATAGGTCGACCCCCCCCCCCCCCGATTTTTATGTGAATATCTGCAGTTTTTGTAAACCTACCTATCTTGTGCGTAAATTAAAAAAAAAAAAAAATTCCGAGGATGTGCCCGCATGCGGAAATGTGAACCTACTATTTATTGTGCAGCATAACAGCTATCAGTCAACTGCTGAGCTGGACGAGTGTGTGATTGACACAGAGGTCGTTTATCTACTACCGAGTTCCACCCCCACCCCCTCTCCACCGTGTTTGTGACAAACAATCGGCTTTAGTGTGTGTCAAACAACTAAGCTTCCTTCTAAATGGCAGCAAAAAAAAAAGAAAAAAGCAAGAAGCACTTCGCGAAACATTAGGTGAAAACATAAACAAGTACTCTCCAAAGAGGCTTGGAGTGCGAAATAAAGCAACTTAGCTGGCGCGCGCAGTCAAGACAGTGGGAGATGTATTTATATGGAGAACACTCGCAGGTGTTCATTGGCCAACATAACAATTGGGACCCCGCACCGCAAAAAAAGAAGTTTAAACAGATAGCACAATGAAAAGACATAAATCTCAAACACGGGAAAAATCGCAGATATTTTCTCTATAACCATTTTGTATTAATTTACTGTCATAATATATTATGATCGATATCAACAAACTAAACTTTAATTATGTTATTTGGTGTCATAGAAGATAGAAGCATGATGATAATTCTTTCCTGTGAGAGGCCGACCTCCGAATAAGAAGTACGCTCCAGTGGGCTACCGATTTCATCCTTCAACAAGTATATATGCTAAGGAAAAATGCACTAAGAACAATGTGGTCCCTAGTAAAGAGGTCTACTAAGATAGCTGAAGTTATTACAATAGTATAAAGCGTGTTCTGGATTTATTTCTAAGTGTGGAAAAAAATTCAGAACAGGTGCATACTTCTGACATTTATTTCCAATTTGAGATTTACTTCCGATTTGATTGGATTTCCCCTTCAAAAATTTGAGTATTGCAAGTTGATGTTTTGCTATGATAAATTTAAGTTTATCAAAACTTATCAAAATTGTGTGAAACTTTACATCCATGGGTGAAAATCACTTTAAAAGATCATAATAAAGTATAAATATTTAGTTCCATGAAAAAAAAAAAGGATTGAAGGAGGAAGGAAGTTTTATTTGTAAAGGGGGGGGAATCCAAAAGTGTAAAACATAATGAATTTCTGGTCCGATCGGGAGATTTTTAGCATTTACTACAGCTCGACACATTATCTGAGGGCATGTGCTTACTCAAGAAACCTGTCGGGGGGGGGGTTAGTACCAAAAGTGTAAAATGTAAATATTTCTGGTCCGATCGGGAGATTTTCAGCATTTGCAACGATCATCTCAACAAACTCTCTGAGGGCTTGTGGTAACTCAAAAAAGCTGGGGGGGGGGGGGGAGGTTAATATCCAAATTATAAAACAAAGTATTTCTGGTTGTAAATGCTGAAAATCTCCGTATCGGACCAGAAATACTTTATATTTTATACTACTGGTTACCCCCTTTCCCTCGACAGGTTTGCTGAGTAGGTTCATGCCCTCAGATAATGTTGTAATGTCTCGAGTTGTAGTTTGTAAATGCTGAAAATCTTCCGATCGGACGAGAAATTCATATTTTATAATTTTGGTATCCCCCCCTCAACAGGTTTGCTGAGCAGGCACATGCCCTCAGATAGTGAGTCGAGTTTTAGCTTGTAAAGGCTGAAAATCTCCCGATCGGACAAAAAAATTCTTCGTACTTTACACTTTTGGTATTACCCCTACCCCGACAGGTTTGCTGAGAAGGTTCATGCCCTGAGATAATGTCTCGAGTTATAGCTTGTAAATGCTGAAAATCTCCCGATCGAACGAGAAATTCATTATCGGTAATAGTTTTGGTGTTACACCCCCCTCCCCCGGTTTCCAGGGCAGGAACATGCCCTCAGATATTTCGTTGAGTTGTAGCTGCTAAACGCTGAAAATCTCCCAATCGGACCAGAAATTCTTTATATTTCATATTTTAAGCTCCCCCACCCGTCAAGTTTCTTGGGTTTGCACATACTCACAGATAATTTGTTTAGCTGTAGTTTATAGAAAATTATCGTAAATAAGAAAATACGAAATTACGTTTAACATTAGAATGGAATACAAAAGTTTTCTTGTTACAGTTGTGGCTAAACTGACTGAAAAAGCACCTGTGACATACAGTTCAGTGAGACACCTGTCGTGCCCCAGACACATGGCAAATAACAAGCATAGTTGTGTGAAAAAATTGCGTCTAATGTTGAATTACCTGACTGAAACTAATCAGTTGCAAGAGAGTGAATGTGATGATGTAATTAGACAGTTTTCCATTTTTAGACACTGAGGTAGCTACTGAACATTCACTCTTCAGTGATTTTGACCCAAAAAATTCTCGTGTGGACACATTTTTATGTGCTAAAATAAATATTAAGAAATATTCCAATTTGTGGAAAGTTGTTGCTTTTATTGAGTCATGGTCAGGCAACTGTTGAACGTGGCTTTAGTGTCAACAAAAAAATTGAGATAGAAAATATGAAAGAGCATACTTACACACAGGCTGATATGTGACTACATAAAACTTTCAGGTGGCGATGTGCACAACATTACGATCACCAAAGAATTACGAAGTTGTGTAGCTAATGCACGGCAAAAATACCTAACATATTTGGAAGACCAAAAGATGGCATCTTTGGTACGAGGTCAGAAGAGAGCTGTTGATTCTGGAAAGGCAGATGAACTGAAAAAAAAAGAAAATATGTCTTGAAAAAGACATACAAGAACTATTGAAATCTGCTGACAGTTATGTTCAGCAAGAAGAAGATACTAGTGATGTAGTGATGTAACAGTGATTGCCAAATCGAACAGTCTTAGGCGTTCAGCCAAGGATAAGCAGCAAAAGTTGTTTGAAATGGAGAGGACTTTAAAAGGCTTGAGTAGTTAAAAACACAAGCTTTTAAAGGTTATGTAAAAAAAAAAAAAAGGCTGATTATAAGAATTACATTTAGATTAACTTTTCGTACAAATTTTGCTTATTTCAGAGCTGTTTTTCTTTATTTTTTTGCTACCAAATTTCATATAATCCAGTGAGTTCTTCCACAAAAGATTGTAAAAATGTCTCAGTCTTCATGGCCTTGACGACAGCTGTAATTTCTGCATCACATGTCGAAAGTGAAACTGTGGTTTGTGTTTTTGAAGTCCAGCTGATGAGATTTGGTCCCAGTAGGTATAGGTACTCACGTACTGATCTTTGCCCATTTTGTTTTCCACATTTCCATGACGCATCACTGTAGCATTCCAGTTTTGGATCACCTTGGGTAAAAGTATCTTAAAACACGTTTGAGTGCTTGCATGTGTATTTCTCTTGGGTCCTTGGTAATTTTGATAGAGTTGTTATTGGATAAGCTATATCTGGTCTTGTTTTGTAACAAGATACATAAGTGATCCTAAAAATTCTTGGTATTTTTTAACATCGCATCCGTTTGATTCTTCATATTTCTCCAGGTCTTGATTTAAGTCAAGTGGTGTAGTTACAGGATTGCAATTTTTCATACTATATCTTCTCAGAATTTCTTCGATAAAGATTTGTTGTTTAATAGTAATCTGTCCTTCCTTCTGAATGGCTTCCATCCCTAGAACATTGCTTGTATCATCACTTTCTTTTAGCTTGAATCTTCTGCTGATTTTTTCAGTTACCCTTTTAGTATCTCATTATCTGAACTAATAACAATCAAGTCATCTACATGTAATCCTACAAATAATTTTGAGTTACCTTTATCATAGCTAAAAGTACACTGGTCAGATTTGAAATTTTTAAATCCACATTTTACCAGATAGTTTCTGATAGTCTGGAACCATATTCTTCCACTTTGTTTTAGCCCATAAAGTGCCTTGTTTAACTTGCACACTAACCTTTTGCTTCCCTGTGGGTTTTCAAAGCCTGAAGGTTGTTCCATATATATCCTATCCTCTAATTTTGCATACAATGGTGTATTTGCCAATTTTTCATAGCTGCAAAAGCAATTAAACATTGAAAACTGTCTGCTTTCATTACTGGCAAAAATATTTCGTTGTAGTCTTGCCCAAACCTTTGAGAACATCCTAGTGCAACAAGCCTTGCCTTGTATATTTTGTTTCCTGATTTGTTTTCTCTTTTTACTGAATACCCATTCACATTTTATGGGCTTTACACCTTCAGATAAATTTACTGTGTCCCATACTTCATGAGCCTTGAGAGAATTTATTTCTCTCTCCATTGCTCTTTTCCACTTGGCTGCATCAGGCATTTGCATAGCCTCTTTAAATGATTTTGGTATGCAGCACTGACTTTCAACCTTAAGAATTTCATCATGAGGATCGTAATCAGGATTTTTTGCTGTGTCATCTTCGTCTGGTGATTCGTAATAGTTTTTAAGCCTTGCTTGGGGTCTAAGATATGGTCTCTCCTGTTCTACAGCAATTCTTTGAGGTTCATTTTTACTTTCTTCAGTGGTTTCCAATTGTGGTTCATAGATGATTTGCTCATCTTTCTCATTTAATTCTGTTTCTTCTTAATCACCAGGCACATCTTGAAAATTTTCTTTATTTCCACTGAAGTCTAACATTTCACAATCTTGAATTTTAAATTTTGCTGTTTCCAACATTTCGCTTCCTTTCTTGTATTCCAAGAATTTTACATCTCTAGATACTACAATAGTATTTTTTATTGGATCATAGATATGGTAGGCTTTCCTATTACTTGAGTATCCCATAAAAATTACGGCGGCTGTTTTGTGTTGGAGTTTTCCTCTTTCGTGCTTTGGAATCCAGTAGTAAGATGTACATCCAACCCAAAGTAGGTTTTTTTCCCTGCAAACTTTTCTTCTGGGGTTACTGTGTCATTTTTCTTTGCAGGTGTTCTGCTTTTTATGTAGGTGAAAGTGTTAGTTGCCTCTGCCCAAAATTTCATTGGAAGTTATGAGCCTATCAGTAATGTTCTGGTACCTTCAAATAGTGATCTGTTGGCTCTTTCACAAATTCCATTTTGTTGTGGTGTGTAGACTGTAGTCAACTGATGTTCAATACCCTTTGCCTTAAAATATTCTACAGCTTGTTTAGAAAGAAATTCTGAACCATTGTCTGATCTTATTCTCCTTACTTTTGTATTCATGGTGTTTTCAATTTGCTGAATAAAAGTAGACAATTTCTCTAGTGTTTCATTTTTGTTCTTTAAAAAATGTGTGAAAATTTTTCTGGAATAGTCATCTGCAATAGTTAACACATAACTTGCACCTCCAATTGAATTCTCACAAATTGGACCAATTAAATCAATATATAAAAGATCAAGTGGTTTAGTTGATTGAATTTCCTACACACTTTTAAAGGGTTTTCTAGAATATTTTGCTTGAATGCAGGTTTCACAAAATCCAAGGTTTGTAATTTTTCCATCAAGTTTGTGGACCATGGAATGTGTTTTTATTTGGTTCATGTATGTTTCATTTACATGTCCAAGTCATTCATGCCAATTTTCCTATGTAATTTCCCCTGCTTTCATAATTACAGATTTGTTACTCGTATCATTTTCACAATTTACTACAAAAAAGCTATTTACTCTACTGGCATTTAATAGGTTCTCTATAATATGGCCACCATTCGAGTCGAAAATTACTTCTTGGTTATCCTCGACAAATTTATTAACAGATACCAAGTTTCCAGAAACCTGAGGAACATATAAAACATCCTTCATTAATAGGGTTTTATTATTTTCAGTTTTTAATTCTACAGTGCCCATAGTCTGTGCATGTATAGTTGAATTGTCTCCCAGTTTTATTAACCTGTCATCTTCCCTTGCATTGATTATCCACTTTGAATTAGATGCCATATGTGATGTAACCCCATTGTCCAGGATCCATTCATTTTCTGAGTATTTTTCTGGTTTTTCTGTCTTGACTGTCAGAACTGTGTGACCCTTATTTGTTACATCATCTATAATATTCGCCTTTTGATGCTTTGGATAAAATTTCACCCTGTGAGAATGTTGAACATAGCTTCCCGTTTTTCACTTCCCTTCCATTTGTTAGCTGGATTGTGCCAACATTCAGCAGCTTTGTGATTAGGCTTAGAGCAAATATGGCATATGATTTTCTTCATATTTACATTTTACCTGGGATAGTATGAAAGCCTTTCTCTATAATTTACTTTATATGCTGAGGAATCGTGTGCATTAACCGAATGCTCATTTCTTTCATGGTGAGCTTTAAAAGTTATAAGTACATCAGCCATCGTAGCACCTTCAAAATTATCAAACTGCATTGCTATGAAGTTATATTTACTCAGTAAACCCCTAATTAGTTCATCGATAAATTTTTGGTCATCAATATCTGCCCCTAATATTCGTGCCATTTCGAGCAGTTTTTCAGATCTTAATAAATAATCCTGCCAATTTTCACTTGCTCCCATTGTAATTCTAGAAACGTCATTTCTTGCCTCTACCATCCTACATTTTGAATTGCCTTCATAACGCGTATGTAGGGATTGCCAAATAAAGTTAGAACTAGAGCGACTTGTGTATCTGACATAGAACATGTTATAATTCCTTTTGCCTGAGAGTCTCTCTTTTTCCATATAGCCTTTTCAGTTAAAACGCTATATAACTCTTTACTTTCCAGAATGCACAAAATTCTGTACTTCCATGATGTAATATTTTTGCCATCAAATTTTGGGAGTTGTGTGTTTTCCATCATCTTAAAGTGAATTTATTTCTGTAATGTAAATCAACGTTTCTTGTGTTTTCCACTCTGCGAACAAATTGTAACACTTTTTTTTTGCCGCAAACAGTGTTCTTACCTTTTCAGTAAGTTATCCTCGGTTGCTTAAGACTTCCACGCCAAAAGCAAACATGGCGGAGCTGAGCTTCTGTTCGCAGAACGAAAGTAAAAATGGTGAAGGCTTCTTCAGTCTGTTCCATGCTCAGCATTCTGTTTCCCCCTCCTGGGCCCATAACCTTTTGCTAGTGAGAAGTTTGGATTCGGTTGATGGCTTTTGGTGATTAAATTATTTTATTGCTTGAATCCTCTTTCTTCTCCTTTACTACAATGTATCCAAAGCACTACTCCACTTAGAATCACTTACCACAATCACATTTTAAAAAAAACACACTTTATTACATAAAAATGACATGTAGACAATATGAACTCTTCACGACAACCTCTCTCTATGGAGGAGAACATCGAAGTGGCACTCTTACGTTGTACATAATCTGTGCAATATGATGTGCATCTGGCGCCATCTATTAAGACAAATAGTTTGTAAAAGATTGGGAATTACAAAATTTACAACACAGTTTTGCTTAAAATGGATGTTTGCTCATTCCATAGTTACATCTTGCCTAGCAAGTATTTCCCCTTTTGTTTAATATGAAATTAGAGCTCACCAATTTAATCACCATCTATCACAATTTGTAGTTGTTTTCTTTGCCCAAAGAGCAAACAGCACCATTTTTAAACTTTAATTTCACATTGAACAAAAGCAAATATAAAAGCTCTTGATATGACAAGAAGTGACTAGGGAATGCGAAAACTTCCATTTTAACTGAAATCAAGCTTTAAAAATTGCACTACCACTACTTACTCTGCCATGAGAACAACTATATACATCAAGGAAATGAATTGGCTCTAAGTACTGGACAGAGTTAGTATTGATCTTTAAAATTTCATTTCACTTAGAAAAAGAGAGAGAGCTCTGCACAACCAGCAGGCAGTACCATTTTATGTTTGTTAATTCCATTGATCAATATAGCCAAAAGAGGTTAAGTAATAAGAAAACACACATTTCAATAGAAAAAAAAAATATGAAGCCACTCCTACACCATTATCCTTTTTCATTTCATATGGAACATATTGTTACATAGGGAACCTGGGATTTGAATCCCATATCTGGAATTCAAAATCTATGACAACTAAATATTGGTAATAGAACAGTCCAAAATTAAATACAATTACCAAACTGACACCAGCTGAAATTCTACTTTTTCATATTTAGTTCCGACTACCATAATTCACTTTAAATCAGAGTAACTTCCGAACTGGGCATACGAGTTAGGGTCACTGGATTTTGATCAAGGAAGTATTAAAATAAAAAGTACCTTTGTACCCTTAAATCTAGTCAGTCAGTGAACTCTTCTCAATTAACTGATGCGATTATGTAAATAACAGTAAATGTGTATAGGAACTGTCTGATCATGTAGCGCTAGTTCTGCTATAAGGTATTTAATGTTTAGTGCCACATTACTGTGTTATTAATGCCACAGGCACTTGCTCTCAGTGAGCTTCTGCAACACACTTGGGTTCATCAAACCAACAAGAATAGGTGTATTTACAATTCCTGAAATCAGAGTATCCACACAAATATATGGCACACATTTAATTGATATGCAAATCCCCTATCAATAAAATTCATGCTGCATATATTGGTGTTAACGACTTCCGTCTAGTTGCATGATAAAATAAGTTAAAACTACATTGAAAGTTAAATGCAAATATTATAGACAATACTATAGTCCAGGGCCATAGGGTCAAAAATTAGGTCCCGTGTGCTACTTCGTGAAGAAAGCAAGGGACCTGTTTTTTTCTTGTTTCTATATGTGTGGGGATGCCGAATTGCTTTGGTGCCACTTTCAAAATGGCGGCCATTTGTATCCCGTAACATGTATTTACTCTTAACTCGGTTAATTATCGTCCGATTTCAATTTTCTTTTCTTTTAAATGGAAGCTTGTTTATGTTCTTTATTTTGTGCTATTACCAATTTTCATGTATACCTGTTTTCCCATAAAATCTGAAAAACCAAAAATTTTAGTGAATTTTTGACCATTATATCTCGATTCGTTTTGATCCAGTTTCTAGGAAACTTGTGTTTACCATATAAGTTAAAGGCCTGTATTGTATGAGGAAAATAAGGATTATATATTCTGTATTAAAAACTATACATACAGTAAGAACAATATTTAAACAAAAATATATACACATTTCATTTGAGAAAAAAAAGTATCATGGTTAAACAAGGGGAACATCTTGGGCATTTCAGTGTCCTTACTTTCATCATCAGTGCCAAAAACTTGTTCACAAGTTTCCGCAGCATTTTCACATAAGTCTTCAGCACCAAACCAACTGCACATTTTTGTCCACGGAAATTAATTAGTGATACACTTACAACGCTTACTACTACATTTTGTTTTGGCACAGTTGCACTTAAAGAGTTCCAGTACATCCTGGGGTGCTGCAGGAGTACAGCAAGCAACAGGTACTAGCCGGTTGTTTTCATGCTTCCACCCAAAATAAGTTGGAGCTGGTAGGTTGGGATGTGTTTTGTCACATTTGTGCCATTCCGTGGCTTGAAGGTGGTGTGCTCTTTGTATGCTAGTCTTAGTGAAGGCCGTGTGGTAGGAAAATTTTCTCCTACTACCTGCTTTTGCGTGAAAAGCCACCATCTAAGTTCTCCAACAGTAGTAATCTTTGTGTTCAGCATGTATACCTTGCAAATAAATGTTTTGATAGAAAACATCGTGTCCTCCGATATTTCACTTGTTTTTTCAAGGTTTGCCAAAACTTGCAGAAAATTGTCATCAGCGGCAATAAAGGGCTTCCAAAAACTTAACTTCCCTTTTTTATTGTATGATCTGGTTACGTCTGCCCCAGATAATGCATGTAAGTCAATAAGATATTTTGCTTTGATTATTCCCAACTTGCTGTATATGGTTGTAAGGGGAACATTTTACTTCCCCTTCCACTTCCAGTGATGAAGTTGGTATCTTGTGGCAGATAAGAACATTTGCTTAGCGCTAGAACTAACACATCTGTTTCACGGGAGTGTATGTCCAATCGAGTTGCTCCTCTTTTTGTAGCTTCTATTGCATGTAGAATTATTTTACTGTCAGCTTCTTCATGTGAGCTACTCAGTGATGTCATATCCTCATGTGATCCTTCAGCAATTTGTCGCCAAAGAACAACTGTGTTGCGGTTTATTACTTTTGCATTTTCCAAGAACCTTTCAGCTGGAAAATTGGACAACTTATCCTTGAGTTTATCATGAGAAAGAAGCTTCTGTCTAGTTATAAAGTGGATAACAGTTTCAGGTTCTATTCGGTAGTGTGTCGGTTGAGTGTGGCTTTGACGTCGTTCCCTAGTGAACTTCTTAAGTGAATCTTCAATGTATGAATTAAAAATCAAATGAAGGCAACTTTCCATTTCATGCTTCTTGTTGATCCGGTCGATGAAGTGGTTAGCAAGGTCTGCGCAAGACTTGATTGTTGGTGACTTGTGAAGAGATTGCACTTCTGGCATACTATCTATAATAGCAACACCATTAATTGACCATTCAGTTTCCATGATTTCATCCACATCTGCAGGTATGTTTTGGTCCTGAGGCTTCTCAAGTAAAGACTCTAAGAGTTCCATAAGTTTGCTCTTGGCAGAGCAGTGTAACATTGTACAATCTGGTGCAAACATTGATCGTGGTATTATTGAAAGTTCGTAATTGCTTATGATGGCTTGCACATCAGCCTAGGGGCATGATCTTGCAACAATAAGCATTTGGAAAAAAGTGCTTTATCCTGTTTTAATTCTGCTATGGTGTCTTAGACTTTTAGACGAGTTTTCTTCAATGATTGTTTGCAGGTCTGCAGATTAATTTTCTTCACTGAGTCCCATAGATTGACTTAACCAGTCACTATGCGTTCCTTTGTAAACTTAGTAAACTGTCTTTGTCCAATTGCTGCTATGTTACTCATATCTTCTTTTACCTTTTCTTGCACTAAGCACTTTGTATTCATGTTTACCAGCTCACTTGTACAGAGTACCATATGTACCAAAACAGAATCAAGAAGAGAAATCCAATGCCAAGGACGGATATTAACGCCTTCGAGAAGGATCCCTTACTTGTTTTTGTTTTAACCGATAAATCCCAACAGTTAGCAGCTTTGGATACTATAGACTACGAGCGGAAGATCAATGAATTCATCCAACAATCAGAGTCAACAGTGCCCCCTGAACCGATGGACTGCCAAGCTAATGAGAGTGGCAAAGATGGCACACCTACCACCAAATCTTATGAGAGCCGCTAAGCTCTCTCCGGGACCCAAAATCCCGCAACTTATTGGGCGTTTAAAGCACCATAAACCAGAGCTTCCTATTAGACCGATTGTCTCACACAGATCTGCTCCTTCCTGCCACCTAGAAAAAGAATTGGCGCGTTTCCTCACATCTTTCCTGCCTGAATCCGACAATGTGCTGCGCTCGTCTACAGACTTCATCTCCAGAATCTCCAGCGTTGCCATTCCTGAAAATCATCTTATGGGTAGTTTTGATATAGTGTCCTTATACCCATCCATCTCGATTGCTGAGGCCATTGGCAATCTTAAACAAGCGCTGACAGCTTCTGCCTTGTTTCAACAAGGCAGAAGCTGTCAGCGCTTGTGACGAGTTCAATCAGAAGCTGTCAGCGCTTGTGACGAGTTCAGAAGCTGTCAGCGCTTGTGACGAGTTCAATAAGGTGGAAAATCCTCCAGATTTTCCACCTTATTGAACTCGTCACAGACTCTAATTTTTTCTGTTTCAAAGACCAAATCCATAAGCAATCTAAAGGAGTCCCTATGGGATCAGCACTCTCAGCCGTGCTTGCTGAAGCTGTCCTTCGTCCACTAGAAGAGAAAATCCTCAGCGCTCAAACCCTGCTCTTAACAACATGGCTGAGATACGCCGATGACAGATTCTTCATCTGGCCGCATGACAGTATTGATCTCAATCGTTTTTTCGAACGGCTCAATACTATGCACCCAAGCATCAATTTCATGATGGAACAGGAACCCAACAACACGCTCCCGTTCCTTGATGTACTTGTCAAAGAGACACCACACGGAAGGCCGCTAACAAGTGTTTACTACAAGCCAACACACATCCCAAACGTTATGCTGCCTTCCTCATCATGCCCGATGATGCACAAAATGGCCCTTTTCCGGCACATGGCACAACGGGCCTTCACGCACTGTTCTGATCTACATACTCTCCGGAAAGAACTCAATGATTTGCGAAGCCTTGCCACCACAGCAGGTTATGACGTACAGAGGATAGAAGCCATTATTGAAAGGTCGAAAATTAAATCAACCAGCCCTGACAACCGGACATATGACAACACACCCCGCTACATTGGATTCTTCCGCTACATACAGCATTTCAGTTATTTTCTCAAGAACTCGCTCCGGAAATTTGGGCTTGACATCGGAATAAGAGGACCAAAACCACTCGACAGGATCCTCACTTCAAAAAAGAGCACTATCACGGATTTTTCAGACGCCGGAGTCTACTCTATACCGCTATTCTACCCCGACGGATCAATGAAAGAATATGTGGGCATGACAAAGCGTTCCTTCAAGGTAAGATTAACGGAGCACGAGAGAGATGTTGCAGCGGGAAGAGTAAACACAACACTAGCGAAGGTCACAACACATTCAGCCACTCCACAATGGGGCGACATGAAGAAAATCGCCACCTACACGAACGCCAAGGGCACTGCTATAAGGGAATCCATTGAAATCATAACCAACCAGATCGCGTGCAACGATGAACTTTCTTTTGATTTACCTTTTGCATGGCGCATGTTTCTGCGAACAGCACACGCCTAGCACATGCCTTTCACCCGCCTGCGCGAAGTTTTTTACGTTTATATTATTGTTATCTTGCATTTAAATTCTTGTATATATTCTTTAGACGTTATTCCAGCCTGAAGAAGCTACCCGTTGGTAGTGAAAGCTCGCTCGTTTCTTTACTGTATATTACGCCAAAATAAACGGATTTTCACAAGAATCGTTAGCAGTTCATGTAGTCAATATCATGTTTGTTTTGTTGCAATGTATACTTAACAATATATCATAATATGTCACAGTTGAAGTTATCTAATATTCGTAAGAACATGCATTATTCATCAACAGTTTTGCTGGGTTTTTTTTCCGTGCCACCTTTTTGAATAAGTGGCGATTTGGTAAATGTTTAGCACAAGTGGCGATTTGGCAAATGTTTAGCACAACATAAAATGTTTGGTATTATATCTGTAAAAAACAGAGGGCCAATTAATCTAAATATTTTTTTTTCTCAGGGATAAAAAAAAACTGTATAAAACGTTTGTACGGCCGTACACAAGCGAAAACGTACAAAGTACAGGTAAACCATATAGGTTGACAGGTTTGCCCCTCGTTACTTTTACTCGTGAAAACCCTGATTTCTAACAATGGCTTAGAGTATAAGCAATATTAATATAGCTAGATAAATGTATTCATATAAAATATTATTATTGTGATTATTAGGCCCATTTAAATCTAAATAATTATTATTAAAAATACTAACTGCACTATTTTCAATAGTCAGATTGTGGTACTGAATTGTTGGCCATAATCAGTAACCAGAGGTACCAAGGTTTTGCTTCATTCCCCACACTGCAGCTGTCTCAGTTCAAATGCTTACTGTTGTTGCAGTCACTTCCTACCCAGATGCAATGTTGGATATGTGTGTCATCTATCAGTTGGTTAATAATTGTGTGATGTTGTAGTGGTATCTACTTGTATTTTTGATGTTTGCATTTGTTTTCTTCTTGCATGAGGTACTGCCAAACATACAATAATTCAAAAGGGGTATTAATATTGCATTATTTACTTTCATTTTCACGACTGCAGTAGATCTAGCCATAAGAATTGCGCTATGTTTAGAGTGAGTACAAAGAAGTTTAATATTTTCCCAATCAGGGGATGCTTAGTTGGTGCAGTAGTATTCCATTAGAGAAGTACAAATTCTGCTGAGATTTCAATCTGTCATGTTTGTTCAATCGAATTCAAAATTTTATTTTTGTACTGCCCAAATAAACAAGAGAACATTTATCATCTTGTTGCTGTCTTATTGAAATTTCGTAAACTCCTACTCTATCTAATATAGATGTTTAAATTCTGTATCTGGTTAAATATACATGAGACATCCTGCACTGTATCAACAATAGCCAAACACCGACATGATGATTCTCTATTTAGGATACTGGAAATCTGCTTAAGAATGGTATTTTCCCAAAGTATTATCATAAGCAGTGGGTGAATTTTTTAATGATATATTTCAGTAAGTATTTTGGGCTAGGTGATCAGCAATTTAATGATTGCCACCAAATTTTGTAGCCAAATCAAATTCTTGATCCACGTCAATTCTCTATTTAGTGTTATATTGTTTGATGAGTGCATGTATGACCTACAGATAGATCATAATGCAGCCAATTTGTTGAGGTGATCTGAGTTATTAAGTTCGATGTTGGGCAGCAATGATGGTTTATGATAAACTTCAAAGCTCATACTTTGTTTCTCAGCAGCAGATATAAATATGAAAGTTGAGTCCCCCCCCAAGTTTCAGGGTTAGTATGATAGATGGAAGTATCTGTAAACTTATAAAAATTTC
The DNA here is from genome assembly GCA_039090855.1 of Macrothele yani. Classification (NCBI taxonomy): domain Eukaryota; kingdom Metazoa; phylum Arthropoda; class Arachnida; order Araneae; family Macrothelidae; genus Macrothele; species Macrothele yani. The sequence goes on along the minus strand of CM077011.1, from coordinate 87,095,218 downwards.
TGTAAATCAGTAGTGTTTTCAGAAAACAAGAATATCGTCAACATAACAAATAGGATAATACACTGCTGGACAATTGCTAAGGACGGATCATAAACGGCTATATAGCGCATAAAAAAGTAAGTGTGGTTGGATGCCAAGTGAACTAAAATAATGTCAGAATGCCAGGACATTACAAGAAAGACAATTTATTGTGTTCTGAAATCCAGAAGGCTTTGGAACGTGTTCAAGGGACAAACAGACCATTTTGTGCAGAATACGTAAACGTGAAAAATGCAATTACCGTTCGCAGGCGTTCCGGCGTAAGATGCCAATACGGGATATGGCCACCATGGAGGGCGATGCAAGATTCCACACGTCGTGTCATGCTTTGCACAACATTATCAAGCAGCTGTTGGGGTAATTCATCCCATTCCTCTGTCAGTGCATGGGTGAGGGTGTCCTTGTTTATTGGAGGGCATTGGCGACCAGCAAGACTCCTCCCCAAAGCATCCCACCCATTTTCAATGGAATTCAGATCTGGAGAACGTGCTACCCATAAGAGGCGTTGAATATCCTCGCTCTCAAGACACTCCTGGACAGCGACTGTTCGATGACATGTTGCGTTGTCGTCCATGAAAATGAATCTATCACCGACAGCACCACGGAACATGCGAACATGAGGTAGCAGAACATCGTTAATGTATCGTTGGCCAGTCATAGTCCCAGTTGGAAGCACATAGAAGGACGTACGGTTATTGATCATGATGCCAGCCCATACCATGACACTACATGTCGGATATCGGTCCTTTTCCTGTATGTTTGCTGGACAATATGCAGTACCACTATCACGCCAGATCAGTTGTCGTCGACAATCAGACGATAGACTGTATCTACTCTCATCTGAGAAGAGGACAGCAGACCAGTGGTTATCAGTCCAATTGCAATGTTGATGGCATCATTGCAAACGGGCGGTACGGTGACGTCTGGACAATTGGATGCACACAACAGGACGGCGGGCGTATAGTCCTCCTTCATGCAAACGTCTAGCGACAGTTTTTCGGGAGATCCGCTTTCCAGTAGCAGCCATAAACTGATTTGCTATATCACTAGCTGTGCTGCGCCGGTGTCTTTTTGTTGATAGCACTATGTACCGATCTTCTGCAGGTGTCGTACTGCGAACACGACCTCCCCCGTGACGTTTGCTACACTCTCCATTTGTTTGAAATGATTTCCAAAGCCTTGAAACAACACTGTGGCTGACGTCGAACTCCCTGGCAACATCTGTTATTTTTCGCCCTTCTTCAATCTTGCCAATAATATGGCCACGCGTAAAATCATCTAGGTGATGTCGGGAAGACATACTGAAAATTGCAAGTTCGTCAATTGATTCTTTCCCTTTCAACTTTGTGTTTGAACGACAACGGTCAATACGCGTCAAATCCTTTATATCTCTTATCAGCGCTATGACGTCACGAACAAGTTCGGCAATCCAAAATTTGCATACGCACAACACGTCTTACTGTATCCCGCACTTATGCTAATTTCCACATTTTCCTGCCTTCCATTTTATGGTTGCTATCGTTCCTATTGTCATCCGTCCTTAGCAATTGTCCGGCAGTGTATATATCAAATACGTGGAGATAACGTAAATGGACGATGTCATCGCTCTTTCCACGTTATTTTTTAAACAACGCATAGCGACTGAAAAATTGTATTCCGGCACCGCTGGGATCGAACCCCAGAACTCTCGATAACTAGTCGAGTGCGTTCGAATTTACGCTACGGCGCCAACAATTCTCAGCGCCATGCGTGGTTTTTCAGTCAGCACCTGACTACACGAATACGTATTGATGGTCTCAGCAACTGAGATGTGACAATAATTCTATTTATTTCAGCAGTCAGTGACATAGCTACACTTGTGGGCATATTGAGATAGTGTCATAACATCAAAATTAGCAAGTAGTAAGTCCCCAGACTTAATATATTGAATTATTTTTCTTTTTAGTTTAGTATGCTATTTTAATAGCCTAATGAAAGTGCCAAAGGACATACAGAGGGAACTAAGAGAAGTCTGGGGAGATGCACACTTTGTGTAACCAAGAAAGAAAGATAGGAAAAGGACAAGAGTTGATGACATCTTGATCAAAGTGGCAATGGGCTGGGCATATTGCTACAAGAGCTAACCACAGTTTGGACAACTGAGATTTTAGACTGGATACCAAAGGACAAGAAAAACCCAAGAAGATAACCACATGGGAGATGGGTGGATAAAATTCAAAAGCATGCCAGGATGATATGGAAGAGAATTGCTCAAGACTGAGAGTTGTAGACGAGACTTGGGGGGGGGGGCTTCACCCAGCAGCAGAATGAAGATTATATAATACAAGGTGGAACAAAATTTGCTGCCAGTGAAGGCAACAATAAACATAAAACAAATGGTAACGTATAGGTACAAACCCGATTTTTTTAAGTAACAGTTTTACAAATGCTTTATGTGACCACCACGTGGTATGTAACAAAGGTCCCATCCGGACGTCACTAGACTTCGAAATCAGGTGGGCGAGTATTATTTTTGGTGGGGCAAGCTTGATAACAAATTTATTTATAAAACACTGAAAGAAAGAATTTGTTTTTCGTTTTCTACAGGCTGCAAAGGTATCCGCACCCCCCCCTCCTCCTCCTCCAAGATACATACTCATTAATTTGGGAACTGTCTTGAAGTTTTTGCACTTTTTGGAACATAAAAGAATCTAAAGTTTGGAGTCATTTTTTTCTAATGTTCTGTCCATCCATTTTTAATAAAATTGGTAAAATCTAAAGAGTTACATACCCGTATAATAAATATGACACACTGCCACCAGCACCAGTGACATGCCCTGGTTGAAAGAAAATTTGATGCCTAAGGGAAAGGTCTTAAAGAAAAATTTTTGTGGATTAGGGTGGAAGGGAAATGTTCAAGTTATTATGATGAACTTGCACATTTCTCCCCACCAGTGGAAGTTAGTATGATTCCAACATGCAGACAATGGCCTTCCTCTCCTTAACTCCTTTCCTTCAAACCAGCAACTTTGTCTTGCACTCATCTCTTCCAAAGTAGTCGTCAGCTACGACCTGTTTCCTCATTACCCTAGGGCTGGATTAAGAGCTCTGGTATAGCTTTAGACTCCATTTTCTATGTTGAAATCCCTGCTTAGGAGCACAAACAACAGAGCAATTGCTAATGACCTCTGACAACAGCAGAGCAATTTCTAATGACCCGCTAATGACCTCTGACAACAGCAGAGCAATTTCTAATGACCTCAGTCAATTCCTATTCACCCTCTTCATTTGCCCCTGATCACACTAACTGGTCTTGCGGATGCATGTTGATAACTTTTCTACGGGGAAGAAAAAACGCTCTTTCTGGAGGAAAATAAGTTGGGCTACATGACGAAAAACATGGGTGTCATTATTCCTTGGCAATTAGAGATTATAAGCTTATTTTAAAGGTAAAATAATTAAAATATGGCACGTCTTGAACTGGGTGGGCTCCCCTTGGCAATGTCCTTGGTCCCACCTATAACAAATTTCATCCTATATCCTGGAAAGCTTATCTTCATTTACAGCAACAGCAGCTGTAGATACACTTAATTCTGAACATAGCCCTATAGGAAAAATGTCAGGTGGCTTCAAATCTGGGGACCTTGGGGACACCCAATTGGTTCTTCTTGATCTATCCATGCATTGGGGAACTTGTCATAAAATCTAATATTTTTTTAGTCCTAATAATCTCTCACTTCTAAAAGGAAGTGAGGTGGTGCTGAAAAATGATACCTGGAGCATACAACGTCTTGCAGCTGAGGCACAAGAAATTGCTGCAGCATCTCCTGGTAACAAGTGATACAAGAAGCAATTTTTTTCACTAAAAAATGGACCATAATTTTTTAATTCGTGACACAACCAGCGTTCATACCATATTTTGGAAGTCCATTTAAGGAACTTCCCAGAAGTCCAAGCCAATTGTCCAGGAGTATGATGACATTAGAACTTTTTAAAGTTTAATTTCTCTGAAAATGCATTGTTTCCCCATTTCTTAGTCGCTTCTTGCTATAACAACAGACAAAAAAGAAAAGCATTTTTGATTTTGTTTATGAAAAACAAAGTTGAAAATTGGAACTTCAACTTTCCTTCACACTTTTGTTCATCATACGTACTTTTTTCTGACAGCACGCGGTAGCATTTTATTTTAACATAATTTCTCTGTAAACAACAACAAAAAAAAAGATGCTTACCCACACATTTTAAGCAAAATTAAATATCAAAAATTGGTACTGCATTGTTTACTCTGCGGACAGATTACCGTATATACTTGCGTATAAGTCGAACCCCCCCCCCCTCCCACTTTCAGAGTAAAGAAATCGTAAAAATCAAAAACTCGCGTATGAGTCGATCCCGGAATGAGAAAAAAAAATGTTTCGATGAATTTATTCAAAAACATTTGAAAACGAAAAAAAAAATTATATATATAGTAATAAATTTAAGTTGCATAACTAAAAACTTCATTGGAACCCTTCAAAATCCGATTCCGAGTCAGACTCGCCAAACAGTTCAAAAAAGTCTTTCTCCGTTATTGGCGCGTCATCGTAAACATCAGTATTGCCACCTGTGTCCTAAGAATCACTGTCGTCGTCACTCATAAAAATTTCATCATCCTCTGTGCCATCAAGTTCGCTACTAATGCAGCATTTCTTGAATGATTTCACGACCATTTCCGCAGGTATTGCATCCCAAGCATCCTTGACCCATGGCGCAATCAAAACGATATACGGCTTCTTTAGATTTCCGCCCTTGGTTTCAGTTGGCAAATCGGAACTTATCCAATCCACCCAACACCTCCGTAATTATTATTTTTTTTATTGGAGGTTTAACGACCACTGTGAGCAACTCAATGGGCTATAAGCAGTCGCCCGTCCCTAATTTAGGGTCACTGGTTCCAGGGAAGGGAAAGAGCCAGTGCCGTAAGACAAGCACAACATCCATGCCTCACCGGGATCCGAACCCGGACCCCTTACGGACAAATGGTCAGAGGCCATCGCTTAGACCACTGCGCCACCGGGGCGGCCCGCAAATTGTCCTTGAAGGGCTTATTAAGACAGACATCTAGTGGTTGGAGAACAGATGTCAACCCACCTGGGATGACAGCAAGTGTTGTACTAATATCGGTTCAAATCGTTATGTCTAACCACTTGAACGTCACTACGTGGCTTATTATAAGAAATTTTGGCAAGATATCACAGAAATCCTGTAATTCTTCTGTTCCTCACGTTTTTTAAAAAGTTCGTTAAAAATCCCGATGTCCGGACTCCACAGCTTCTTATTTAACCAGTGGGTGTCATACTGAGAGTGAATGATATATATATTAAAATATGAACCAAAAACAATTAATTCTTAAAAATGAGGATAAAATAATAGCTTTGCTACCTTTTATCGGTCAGTAGCTTCTTCCCGGCTAGTTGCTTTTGGTAGAATTTCGTCAATACTCTTGACCTTCGATTGATAGATATTCTTCAAGAAGAAATTGAGTAGTAAAGAGATTTCACAAACCAAAGTCTCGTTCGAGCAATATGTAGGCAAAAGAAGGGTTTGTGGGTGGCAGACACTTCGCAACGAAAACACAACTGACGATCAAAATATTTATAGCTAAAATCCGCAATAAAACTCAAATTGAAAAAACTTGCCTTCCGACAGAGATTTGAAAGAATTATTCTAATGAAATAATAAAATGAAATTAAAATCCATTTGTCCAACTTCAAATGAAAACGATATGCAAAATGCCAACCAAGGAATCCAGACATCGAATTTCCGACGCATTTCGGCTCACATTTTTCGTGGCCATTCTCAAGGGCATTTCCTGCTGTACTGTTCCATACTAGCGTCTCAATTCTACAGTTGCCGAATCCTCATTCCCTGTAATGCGCATGCCCGAGACTTAGAAATTTTCTCCCCATCTGTTCGTCTCGCACTCTTTGCCCAGAAGTGGATAGTCGATATGCGCCCCAGATTAAGGTGCACGTTGAACATTATGCTCAAATGCTGTGTTAATACGAAGTCTGACGTCACAATATGGCGCTGGGTAAACAAGTATCTGTTCCTCTATGATTCCCATATCCCATGTTTCAACGTGAGTGGTGAAATGTGCTCATATTTTGCAACTTCTTCATTTTTTGTGACAATTCCAGATAATTTTAGACGTCTCTGTCGATCTTGCACGGGTTCATAGCCCCCACTTTGATGGCATTTATATTGGACAACAGTTCTACCATCTGCTAGCAGGAAGTCTGATCTGCATTTAACAAAATGAGACCGAGACTCAATTTCAATTTTCTCTTCCCACACAGCAAAATCGTTCATACAATTAAACTTTTTATTTTCAAATGACAGAGAGATATCCAAATTTTCTGCCTCAATGTGTGTATGCAAAATCTTCAGAGATAAAAAAAAACAAAAAAAAAACTATTATCACAAATACAACACGTCATATTCGTAACTACAGTATTTTTTTCTTCAGAAAATGAGCATTAAGGTTTTTTTTACAAGTAAACGTTTTTTCACAAATGGTGCCACGACCGAAGGGGCACAGCCGTTGCTTCCGAGGACTCACCTTTGATTTGCGATGGATGAACGTTATTTACGTGTCTATTCAAATTATATTTCTGTAAAAACGTTTCTTTGCAAAACGAACATGAATATACCTTCCTCTCAGATGTCATACCTTCTACTACTTGATGATGGGAATATTTCATATGCCTATAAAAATTCTGTTCGTGAGAAAACGATTTCTCCCACCCTGAACATCTGTAGTGAGCATTAAGGGTTTTTTTTTCTGAAGACGATGAATCAGTGCTTTGGTCAGAATGAATATTCCTCATATGTCGATACAAATTAAACGACTTCATGAATATTTTCTTACAAAACCCGCAAGAAAAACAATTTTTTTTCTCCATACAAGGGGCATCAACGATATTACCATCCATCGTCCACATTAGATTAAAGAAAAAGCACACGTGATATGAAAAATTGAGGTTCAAGTAATTTGTTAAGTCTCGGGCATGCGCATTACAGGGAATGAGGATTCAGCCGATGGAAATTTAAAACAGCAGCATTCAGGTATTACTTAAAAAGAGCAATCGTACTTTCGTCTAATAATACTGTAAGGCAAAAAGAGTTGAAATGGATCAAAACTTTGGCTGGGACTTCGGCTACAAGGAGAGATTGATTGACGATCTTTATAAACAAATTCAGAATAACCAAAATAGACCAAGGCAGAATCTGACTGACACATACAGATTCTGTGGAAAAAACTACCATATTGTCCACCTATATCGGCTCCTTTAAAAAAGGAATGCCACAGATCAATATTACTTATTGCAGACACTGTACTTGACAACAGCAGACTTTTGCAATCAAACAATGAAAAAAGTTCCATATTACGTAAAGCAGGTGTATATCGTGTACCAATTATTAATGTAAACGAGAACCCAGAAAATAAAACAGTTTACATAGGTAGCACGAAAATAAATGTTGATATCAGATTACGCGAACACTTAAATAACTGGAATAAGGGTGAAATTTGAACTTCACTTATACGATATTGTCATAATAACGAGGCCACGTCCGACTGGGAGAATATTAGTTTGGTTACTTCTCACAACACACATAAAAAGATCCTGACAGCTGAGGCCATTATGATCGAGAAGATTAAAGCATATAATTGCAATTTAAATGTCCCAGTCGAATTATCACCAGCCTGGTTGAACATGATAAAACAACGAATTATTCAAATAAGAAGATCAAGTCGGCAAGTGCAAATAAGATTAAAAAACAGGACGACACTAGATGACGCCAACGATGTTTTAGGTGATGAGCACGAAGATGACGCGGACGATCGAGATGGCAGCATAGTCGACTTAGCAGTTAACGTGCATGGAACCAGAGGCGACTTTAGATCTTTTGGGGCCCTAAGCGCTAAAAGATTCAGGCCCCCCCTCCCCGTTTCCCCATTTTATGTCCTCAGAAATTTTCATCACACCTTATCTCTTCAGAATTTTTTTGTGAAATTAACAAGAAAAAACAGGGTTTTACGCTCTTTAAAATGCCATTCTATCTTTCTATTGTTAGAACGGTTTGTAAGAAACAGTGTAATCACTTTGTCTGTCCATGCACATCGAACTTTTTGTTTTTAGAGATATTTCAAAAATAATTTTTGCGGCTAATAGGAAATCAAAGGATATTAAGTTTGGCACTTTAAATATCCCATATAATTCATGAATTTACCGCTAAGGGGTTTCAAAGTCGAAAATTCAAGAAATTAAAGTTCCATTTTGTGAAGAATTATTCAACTTAGAGGAAAAAATTATTTTTGTGCCTCTCAGATTAGGCTTAACTGTTCCTTCTCAAATATTTAAATTTCCCAATTAGTTCATTAATTTCCTGCTGGAGGCGCTAAGTCCAAAGAATTTGATTTTCACAAATTTTTCGAAAATTACTTTTGCAAATGATAAGACACAAACATTAATTAAATTTTGGCCATTTTAAATTTCACTACTAGTTCATAAATTTCCCGCTAGGAGTTCTCGAAGTGGAAATTTAGTTAGTTTTAGCTTTACACTACAAAGAGACCATTTCAGTTACAGCAAAAGTTCTTGAGTTTGATGCGTTAGGCAAAACTGACGACTTTAGCACTTTTTCAGTTGCAAGTTACTTAGCAAACTTAACGCTAAGGGCGCTGAAAATGGAATTTCTCTAAATTTATCAGTACATTGCTTATAAATTGCTACAAAATTAGAATATGTTTCAATTACAAAACGAGCTTTTTCCATTACTTCAGCTGTGGAAAATCATCTTGTTTTTACGTTATGAGTTAAATCAGTAGGAAACGAGCATGGTATCAAGCGAAAATGAAATACTTGAAGACATTGACAAACGGAAGTCCTCGACATTAGAAAATTCGGGTAAAATGCAATTTGTGCACAGTATTTCACTTGAAAAGGGTGGATGATTTTCCATGGAAGAGTATTTTTATGGCAAACAATTCCCTAAATCGAAGAAATTAAGCAGTTCATGGCATAGACGAATGCCATGGACTGAAAATTCTCGAATTTCTTTATTTTTCAGCCTAAATATTAACGCTTTTGGCTTAGATCAGTTCTTCGGCGACCTTTTTTCCGGCTAGAAAATTGAGTCGACCTGAATGGACAACTGGCTTGAGGGAACTCCACGTATCTCGAATAAGGACATGGAGCTCCTCGAAGGGGATTTCACGGGTACGGAAGTTAGGTCGGCGATCCAGGCCCTTAAACCCGGTAAGGGTCCTGGGTGCGATGGGCTTCCTGCGGAATTCTACAGGAAGTTTGTTAAAATTTTAGCTCCCTGGCTTTGCAGGGTGTTTAATGAGATTGTTAGGGCTGGTCTAATGCCAGAAACCACGCTGATGAGCATGGCTATCCTTTTGTGCAAGACCCCCGGCACCCGTTCTAGATCATTAGGTGGCTGGAGACCGGTGTCTCTATCGACTGTTGACTAAAAGATCCTGGCCAGAATCACCAATTCTAAGTTCTGTTTGGTTGCTAAACACCTCATCGGTGTCAATCAGACGTGTGGTATCAAGGGGCGTCGTATGTTTTGGAATATCAGTGATGCTATCACTTACCTGGGCGAGAAGGGTATTAATATGGGCCTTTTCCCGCCGATCAGAGTAAAGCCTTTGATACGGTTTCTCACAAGTTCATCGGGAGTTGCTGGAGGCCCACGGTTTCAGGGATTTCTTTCGAAGTAAAGGTAGGGATCCTCTACAGAGGTTTCTCCAGAAGGGTCATCATAGCTGGGCATCTCTCTCCCCTCTTTGAGGTTCAAATGAATGTTTTGGTGTTAGAAACCCTGCTTAGGAAAGTCATTGGTGCTAACAGGATTAGGGGTTTCCCGCTCCGGGGACTGTTACTTCTTTGAAGTATCTCGCTTACGCCGATGATGTCACCTTCTTCGTAGATGGGGAAGGCAGCTTGAGGGGTTTTCAGGAATCACCGAGGTACCTGTCGGGATACTGGGTATCCAATTTTCCAAGGACAGGGTCCACAGAAATACCTGGGGGAATATTCTTGCGAATATGAAGAAAGAGCAAGAGCGTTGGCAAGAGATACACATCTCGAGGGTCAACCGTGCCATGTTGGCGAATATCCTCCTGGTTTCTAAGTGCGCCTTTGCCGGAGAATTAGTCCCCATCCCTAGGTATTACGAGGCTTCTGGAAAGAGCGGTCTTTGGCTTTGTTTGGGCCGGCAAGAAGACCGAGGAAGTGGCTCGGGCTGTCCTAGGGAGGAAGGGGGCTTGGATGTCAAGCACTTTCCTACTTGGCTGAGTGCACAAGCACCTTCCTACTTGGTTGAGTGCACAAGCACCTTCCTACTTGGTTGAGTGCACAAGCACCTTTCTACTTGGTTGAGTGCACAAGAACGTTCCTACTTGGTTGGTTCGCAGAGGCAAGCCTCAGTGGGAAGAGGACGAGGCAGTCGAATGTTGATCTTCTCCCTAGGTCTAGGGAACACGTCGTCAATGATTTTAACGCACCTAGGAACTTCTCTATGAGAGAGGCTTGGATGAGTATTCACTCGACGGGGGTGGATTACAAGAGGAGGGACTTTAAGTGGCGGTTGGCCCACAATGTCCTTCGGACTAGGAGACGACAGCTTCGGTGGGGAGGCATTTCCTCCAATAGGTGTCTTTCATGTGCGGGCATTGAGGACAGGTTCCATCTCTTTTGGACGTGCACTATGTCTGGCAAGGAATCCGGACTTGGTCTTGACGCCCTCCAGTTTCTTCCTGCTAACGTGTTTTATCTGCACTCTGCTCCGGCGGCGGGCAGGGATGTATGGAGGATGATTACCACCGAGGTCTGTTATAAAATGTAGAGGGAGAAAAACAGGCTTCTGCATTCCTGGACAGTTAACTCGGGCTTCTCTGCAAGAACGGTCATCCTTCAAGTCAAGTGTGAGCTTCGGGACAGTGCAAGAGTGGGCTCCCGCACTTTGACAGACCGGGCCTTTAGGTATCGGTGGGGGCCTTGGCCTCGGATTGTTAACGAGACCAAGGACAACTACACCTTTCACTGGAGTAACTTACCGCCTTAGTGGCGTTGAAACTCAAGGGATATCTCTGGGGGAGGGGGGTTCTAGTGTATGTTTTTGTGACTTGTGTTTGTTGTTTCGTTGTAGGGTGAGGAGGTTAGCCTCCAACCTACTCATCGGTAGTTTATTTTGTCTTGTCTCCGGTCGAGGTTGGCGGTACAGGCCGCTGACCGAGACGGCAGGAGGCTGTGTGAGTCGGGGTGGTGCGAGTTTTTGGGTTCTGTCTCTCCTTCGTGTGTCTTTGTGTGTGTGAATGGAGGGTTGCTGTAGGGAGGCTGTTGTGTATTTCATACTTATGGTGTGTCGGTTCTGTGTGGATGTGGGCCGGGGAGGCGCCAGTCATCGTTGAGTCGTGCGAGTGCCTTGGTGCACCCGTTGACCCGGCGTCCTCTCCAACAGTCTCCCGTCCGGGCCGCTGTCACTTGGTCACCTCTGAAGAGGACTTTGTCCGCCTATATGCAGGTACCGCGTGTACCTACGGGTCACACCCGCCGTTCTAGGTGACCCCGCAGCCAATTTGTGTCCGAGTCCGTTCGAGTTTTTCAGCGGAACTAAAAGACTTGGGGATTTGATTGGTGTTTCTTGTTGGGCTGTGGTGAGTTTCGAGGAGTGTGTGTAAACTTCAGTGAATCAAGTCTAGGTATATAGTTGCGGCTTGGTGAACAGTGTGAAGATGTTGCGTGGCGACAAAAGTTCGTGTATGGGGGAGGGGAGGTCGTGCGAGAGCACGCTATGGCGTCCCCCTCTCCCTGCCCCCATAATTTGGGTCTTATACGAAGACAATGTTATGGACCAAGAAAGTTGGACAGTAAGAATTTCAGCAGTCAGTGCAGGAAAGCGAGAACGTATTTCTTGAAAGCATTTTTCTTATTATTTTCGTCGGAAAATAGAGAAGGTCTACATTTTTTTTATTCTGTCAAAAAGATGCGTGAGATTGTTTTATACCTGCAGTGCAGTTATCAGAAACAGAAGCGCAAGAAATAAATGCAGAAGATCCGGTTTGAAAATGAAAAAGTAGGAACCACAGCTTTTCGAGTAAGAGCATCATTGAAAATTTCTTATTGCTTTTTCAAAAGTTAGTTTCATGTCGATTTAAGGAATAGAAAAGGTGAGAATACTTGATATTATCAGTACAAACCAGTAGAGACAATAGAAATTTCTTTTAACACTATTAAAAAAGAAAGAGATAGTGTAATATTCTCAAATTTCTTTATTTTTCCAACCTAAATATTAACTCTTTTGGTTTAGGGAGATTCGGACTGAGAAAGAACTTGATCACCCTATCCCAAAAGAAAAAAACAATTACCAGCAAACACCCCGAACATCAGGACAGTATCTACAAGCACTCCTCATCGCAACTCAGTGGAGAAGGGGAAAAGGTTCCAACACAGATGTTTTTCTTTGGCTGGAAGTAGCATGAAAGTAATTTATATAACAGCAGAAGAGTTAAGTATTCGCCTTAAACCCTGAAAGGTAAAGGAAACGTGGATTCTTCTTTCACCTACCATTAAAAGGAAGGCTAAATAATTTTAACTGTTCCTTTCAAAACAAGTACATCGATAAGAACTCAAAAATTTGGAGTATCAACAAAGCAAGAAAAAGTATGTTACTAATATCAGAAAGTGAAATATCAATTGACAATACAAAGTGTCGCTTTAAAGATTGATTTTTTCCGTCCGTGAGCACTAAAACAAAACTGGCAACCCATTTCTACGTTTTCGGGGCCCCTCAAGCTCTGAGGCCCAAGGCGCACGCCTGCTGCGCCTAGTCGGAAATCCGCCCCTGCATGGAACAGTACAGCGCGAAATGCCCTTGAGAATGGCCACGAAAAACGTGAGCCGAAACGCGTCGGAAGTTCGATGTCTGGATTCCTTGGTAAAGTTGGCGTTTTGCATATCGTTTTCATATGAAGCTGAAGTTGGACAAATGGATTTTAATTTAATTTTATTATTTCATTAGATTAATTCTTTCAAATCTCTGTCGGAAGGCAAGTTTTTTCAATTTGAGTTTTATTGCGGATTTTAGCTATCATAAATATTTTGATCGTCAGTTGTTGTGTTTTCGTTGCGAAGTGTCTGCCACCCACAAACCCTTTTTTGCCTACATATTGCTCAAACGAGACTTTGGTTTGTGAAATCTCTTGACTACTCAATTTCTTCTTGAAGAATATCGATCAATCCAAGGTCAAGAGTAATGACGAAATTCTACCAAAAGCAACTAGCCGGGAAGAAGCTACTGACCGATGAAAGGTAACAAGGCTATTATTTTATCCTGATTTTTGAAAATTGTTTTTGGTTCATATTTTAATATATATATATCATTCACTCTCAGTATGACACCCACTGGTTAAATAAGAAACTGTGGAGTCCGGACATCGGGATTTTTAACGAACTTTTTAACAAACGTGAGGAACAGAAGAATGACAGGATTTCTGTGATATCTTGCCAAAATTCAGCAAAAGTTGTTTTTTAATTTTTTGCAGTTTTTTTCACTTCTGCACAACAGTGTGCAACAAACATATCCCACACCAAAAGGGAAGGTTTCCTCAAAAGTGGGCCTGGCCTTTTATTCCACACATTTTTTAACCAGTCAGTTGTTCCGGATTCGTTCATCCATCCTTTTCCATGGGCACGAACGAGCACACCAGACGGAGTTTTGCGTTTGAAAATAATTACCGGAGGTACTTCCTGCCGTCGGCCAAACAGGAAAGAACAATAATAATACAGGAAAGAATAATTTCATAGTATAGGAATGCACTTTTGACATTTGGAAAACTTCCTTGTAATTGAGTGTTCACCACTTTTGCTCTTTAGAGTTTAAGGACAACGATGAGTAATTCCAAGGATTATGGGCAATCATCGTCTGTCCCTAACTTAGGGCAACTGGTTCCAGAGAAGGGAAATCATCAGATAAATATACCACCTACAGCTTACCCAGGCTCATCTTGGATGAATGGTAATAATTCAGTGGCTCAGACTGCTTATCCACTGGTGTGATGATAAATTTCCTATTTTTGTTTTATAATTTGCTATTTTGTCAGGTGCTATGAGTTTTTGGTTCTCCTTGGTTTGGCCCAGCACTGATTCATAACATATACTCTTTTTTCTGTGCCTAACCTAGGTTAAAGTTAATGTTTTTAAGCATATTATGATATGAAATTAACAATTTGCTTTGAATAAACTCATAATTATTCAAAATAGAAATAGAACAAACTTTTCTTGGAGATGTTTACCAATACTCAAATCACTTCCCAAAGCCACTTTCTCAATTGTCTGTTGTGTCGTTTTCTAAGGGGTGCAAATTACATATCTTGTCCCTCAGGCACCAAGCACTTTTGTCATGCTACTGGCTTGGTCAGAAAAACTCAATTTTTTTTTATTGGAGGTTTAACGACCACCGTGAGCAACTCAATGGGCTATAAGCAGTTGCCTGTCCCTAATTTAGGGTCAATGGTTCCAGGGAAGGAAGAGAGCCAGTGCCATAAGACAAACACAACATCCATGCCTCACGGGATTCGAACCCGGACCCCATTCGGACGAATTATCAGAGGCCATCGCTCAGACTACTACGCCACCGGGGGCGGCAACTCAAAATTTAGGAAACAGTTCATTCTCATCCCTGCTAGAACAATATCTGGCAGTTCCAAACATTTCCAGCCGCCCAGGTAGCGCAGTGGTCTAAGGCGTTGGCCTCTGATCATTCGTCCGTAAGGGGTCAGGGTTCGAATCCCGGTCAGGCATGGATGTTGTGTTTGTCTTACGGCACTGGTTATCTCCTTCCCTGGAACCAGTGACCCTAAATTAGGGACGGGCGACTGCTTATAGCCAATTGAGTTGCTCACGGTGGTCGTTAAACCTCCAATCAAAAAATAAAAAAAACATTTCCAGCCAGTAAACGACTTGATCATGTCAAAAAAAACGTTGAAGAAATGTCACAATAGTAAAAACATCAAATAAAAGAGACTCAAAAACATCAAAATAAGCTTCACACAGATGTTGAATAACATTACTATTGAGATCTTTAATTTCTATAATATATTCAGT
Organism: Macrothele yani; assembly: GCA_039090855.1. Classification (NCBI taxonomy): domain Eukaryota; kingdom Metazoa; phylum Arthropoda; class Arachnida; order Araneae; family Macrothelidae; genus Macrothele; species Macrothele yani. Next base: position 87,080,039 of record CM077011.1, on the reverse strand, counting down.
TTCCTGTACTACGTCGCAGGCCAAATTAGGACTCTGGAGCACTTGAACTGTATCTTCTCGGAAGCTCGCAATGAAATTTATCCAATTGCACCAGTTGCTCACCTCATCTGGAAAGGACTGAGTACATGTCAACTGGAAAAGGTGAACTCAAAATAGCTTTCACCAGGAAAAGGAAAATCGCAAATTTTGAGATCGGGGGAGGGGGGATAGAAATAATCTGCTAAATGAGCAATGAAAGACATCTAAAAAGTCCAAAGTGCAATAATATCCAGGAGTCAAAACTGAATTTAAGGACTGAGGGAGAAACATGAAGGGTTCTGTGCCAAATCAAATGGCCATTTTCCTTTGTAAGTTTTTGCGACCTGACCCCTTTTGATTTCCTTGAAATTTTGTATGATTGTTAGGCATGTAGATTTACGCATAAATCCCAAATTTAGCTCTGTCCACCTACTGAGTTTCAAATTACATGACCTCAAAAATTAGAAAATCATGACCTCTGGACAAACATTCTTTGAGTACTTGTATCTCATTACCTAATTGGGCTAGAAGGTTGCAATTTGTCTTTTTATAGAGTTTTATATGAGCCTTCGTATCATGTGCTGAAAAATAAAATTATGTTGACCTTTTTAAGGTCACAGAACTTTTAAGGCCACCTTTGACCTTAACAGGGGTGTTTGCGAGACCAGATAAAATTCCCTGAAAATCTCGCGGGCTTACTAGGGTTTTATGACTTTTAGTTCAATGAGTATTATAAAACCAATTATTATACCTTATATTATAATAACCCAATTGTATTATAATAATTCAAAATTTATTTACATTTACCTTCTTTTAGCAATATTTAACAATTTTAAACATTTAAATCACAGAATATATTATGAAGAAAAATACAATAAACCAGTCTTAAAACACCTGAATTATTTTTAAAAAAAGCATGCAGTTTCCTTTGTTTCCTTGAAATAAGCTCTGAATCTGCCTTTCTTTTGTAATATATTTATGGACGCATGCATGCGTGAGGCCAGAATAGATAATAGTGGTTTATGTCTTGGTGATATCCGTGTGTGCAGATTTCTGTATGCTGATGACACTGTCCTGTTGGCAGAGAGCAAAAGTGAGTTGCAGAGTATGTTGACTCGGATGCACGAAGTTTGCATGAAATTCAAACTCAGTATAAATAAGGGAAAAACCAAAGTTATGGTGTTTGAGAGAGAAATGGGTAGCACTGAATGTAATGTAAGTATAAATGGCACTGTGATTGACCAGATGAGTGAGTTTGTGTATTTAGGAAGCATGTTTGACAGAGAGAACAAGTTGGATGGTGAAATCAGTAGGCGAGTGAATTCTTCTTTGAAAGTCATAGCTGCTCTGGGAGGTTTTCACAGGAATGATGGGTTCTCTAGAGAGTCCCGCACGCTGTGTATGAAACAGTAATTGTTCCTACTCTGATGTATGGCAGTGAAACCTGGGTACTGCAGAAGAAACATAGGAGTCGTTTGTGTGCTGGAGAAATGCGTTACTTACGTGAGGTTTGTGGCAAGACACGATCTGATTGTGTGAGTAATGAAGATGTATTGCAGTTGTGTGATGTAAAGCAAAATGTTGTTAGCAAGGTGGAGACCAATATGCTTCGGTGGTTTGGCCATGTTGAAAGAATGAGTGATGAAATGCTTACTAAGAAAATATTTTCAGCCCAAGTGGCAGGAAGGAAAGGCAGAGGAAGGCCAAGGAAGACATGGGTGGATCAGATTCAGGAGTGTCTGCATGAGGAAAAGATTATGAGTATGAAGTATAAAAGATCTTGTGTACGGCGTGTAATGGATATCAGTGAAGCACGAGTTGTATGTCAAGATCGCTGTAAATGGAGAAGTTTGATACGACAACAATAAGTAAAAATATCTGGAAGTTTGTATTTCTTTTTGGAGCTAACCTCTGAATCTCAGAGAACAGCTTAGTGATATGTATGTATGTATGTATGTATGTAAGTCCTCCTGACATGCTCTCCGACTTCTATTGATATTTACAAGTAAATCCTTATTAATTGGATCAGTCACAGAATTTTTCGAGCCATATTTTTGGAAAGTTGTTTCTTTGGAAGACATTAAGTCATATTTAGCAGTTTGCACTGCATCCAATGAATCAATTTTAAGAGATGTTCTACTTTCAGTCAAAATATCATCTATTAAGTTGAAAGCACTTTCAACTAGTAGGCCGTGGATGCAGGTAAGGTATGCCTTGGCTAATTTTCCTAACATAGGATATTATTTGTAACTTCATCTTTTAAGTAAAAAAATTTAGACCAATATTTGTCTATCGCACATTTTTTTTATTGGTATCACAACAGTAGAGCATTTCATCAGTAATATCAATGTCAGTTTGGTATAATCTTAATTCTGCACACAGTTGTGGTTTTTCAGCCTCAGAAAATATATCAGACAGATAAAAAGATAATTTTCCAAATGCTAACATAGTACTAGTTTTACCTCTTAGCTCTGGGTCCAATGCTGTAAAACTAATAGGAAATGAATTTCCAACAGGTAATTTTTGTGTCATATACTGTGCTATGTTAGTGTAGGATTTGACCAAAGAGGTTTTGAATTCTTTTGCTATCACATGGTCTTTTGATAATTTTTTCATAATGGTGCAAGCTTCTGATCCAATATACAGCCACTTGCTGGGTAAGTGGAAATTAAAGTTACTAACATCAAGCTTTAACAAATCCTTGTAAGACATGCACTTTGAAATAACTTCTGGCTTTATAAAAAAAGTAACAAATTTTAACATCAATTTATAAATGCTGGTATGCAACACATGAAGCATTGGTTTTTTTGGTTTCAAATAATTTTATATACACATCAAATTCTGGTAGCACTGCTGTATATAATGCTACTTGCAATAAAGTTCTTTTCTGCAAAACAAATAATCCGTTGACTATTCTTTTTTTCTGAGCTACAGCATCCTTTGTAAGTTTTTGGGAATGTAAAGAGGAATGTACTCCATCTACAAGCTCTTTTTGAGAAGATGAAATATTTCTGTTATCATACACAGCTTCGACATCAGAAAAATAACACTCTTTATCTTTATCCACATAACAAAAATAACATACTATAAGGGCATCCCACAACTCTTTAATTCTATTTAAGACAGTTAAAATATACACTCACCTGTGATCTGGCCTCTTCAAGGGTTTCAGTTTTTTAATTCCAAGAACTGCACATATTTTGAAAAAATTCTCCCTTTTGCTACAGCTTTTCATGTCAAAATAAATATCATCAAAAAAATCTTCCAAGTAACTTTCGAAAAACGATGAAAATGTTTTGGCACAGTTATTTGCTATATGGCAAGTGTTATTTGCTATATTACATCAATATCTAATGAGGCGCTTTATTTCTTCTTATTCTAGTTTCGACACCACTTTTTTTCCCACGCATAGTGTTACACGAATCCATTAAAATACTAGTTAAATTCTTTCCGTGGAATCTGATTTTCTTTAATGATACTGACAATTGCTGTATAAACAGCTTGCGCAATGCAATATTCCAGTTTTAAAGAAGCAAGATGATGAACCACAACCTCACTCCGATCGTCATCGTAAAACTGCACTAGCATTGCAAGTATGCTCTCTTGTGCATTGCTAGTATTTTCATCCACATTTAAAGAAAACGTTGTGGTTCTTAAAGTTCTAATTATATTTTCTTTAACTGTTCTGCCAATTCCGTATTTTAATTTGTAACATACGGTAGTTCTGTTCATGGACAAAGATTTCAGCGCAGTTTAGTCCCGGCTTAATTCTTGACACAGCTCAATCAAATTTGGCGCCAAATTAGAAGAAAGAGAATTTCCCGCGATGAATGATGATACTAATACTTCTTGACGAGCTTTTCTTGTCATTATATCAAGTGGTCGATTATCGCTCTCCACCAGATCATCCGTATTCTTCGCACTTGCATAATAACTCAGGGTCATTGAACTTTTAACACATTTTGAACTTTTAATATGTGTCATAGTTTTTGCATGGTTCATTAAGGCTTTATAACCTTCTCCACCATACTTCAGCAATGAGTTGCAAAACACACAATAAGTTTACCCCGAACTATCTATTTTCTTGCACCACGTGCTGACGGTATCGCCATTACTATCCGTGTGTTCAAGCCAGGGCACGGAAAATCTCGGAAATTTTACCCGTCCTCGAGGACAGTTTGTCTAAAAATGTACCCGTCAGACTCGTATAAATACCATAACTACGTAGAATTTAAATATCGTTGTAAGAGCGAACGTGTCGTCACGTAACTTAGCGCCGCCTCCTACTTAAGGATCCGAGGTGTCTGCGCTACGTAGGATCTCACAACAAACAGAGAGTTGTTTACTCTTTCCAGAAACACACACACACACACCTCTCTCTCTCTCTCTCTCTCTCTCTCTCTCTCTCTCTCTCTCTCTCTCTCTCTCACTCTGTTCGAGCGAACAAACGAAGCCTCCCTTACTTTACTATATAAATCTGTGGACCGGGGAGGCGGGGCGACAACAGCTAATCATACAGAAATAAATTCACCTTCAGAAATAATAATTTGAAGAGAACTCTTGGTTGAAACACATACAAAACATTTATTTCCGCATCAATGAGAATTTTGATGGCGGCGGATTAGTCGCTGCTCTCGACGTTAGGCCTCACTATGACTGACCTGGCAAGGATCGTGGAACGCGCAAGCTAAGACGGTCGATTTCCGCAGAAATCTCACTCTGCGTTGAAGTCCTAACTTAGAGTCTCCTTGACGCTAGGTAGACCTATATCTCGTCGACGTTTAGGGAGTAGTCTTGTAGCTATCCTTCTCTTATCGATGTTTCAGTAGACTGTACTAAGTCCGTAATTCAGTAGTATAACATCAACTACTCTACCGGAATCCCTGACGCGAGCTGATTCCTTCTGTGGCGACTACCTATCTCTTCCCGGGGATAGGTGCCCGCTCGTTTCCCGTAGACTTCGGGAGTCCACCGCACAATCCAGGCAAACGCGTCGCGCTTCCCTTCTATCGGAGAAACTATTTTCTCCGCTTTCCGAAGACAGACTGGCGAACAGATCCTCTCGGAGTTACCTCTTCGCCTTCCTCCTTCACGCTGCACCTGTTTCAAGGGCGATGGCGCTGACCTTGACCTCCACTGACCGGTTCATGCTGTTCTCTTTTCTGGTCACGTGGGTCACTTCTGGCGCCCTTCACCTGTCCCACCCCTAGTCGTTTTCTGGGTATCTGGCTAATGGACCTTTAATTCTACCTTGCGCGTCCTCGCTTATCCTCAGGTCATTCATTCGTGAGTGCCTCCCTCCAAGGAAGCAATCCTACCGCCGTAGTGCATCCGTAGCAATACAATACACATTGTGATAATGATACAAAAGAGTATGTCTGCATTTCAGACTTGTAGGCGCCATGTCGAAATGAACAATGTATCTGTGAAAGTCACAGTGTCCTTGACGATACTCTCAGTTCGTAGAAAAAGGCCTCGCCCTTTCTAAGGCGTGAGAACCTGAAGTCTTTTGTTATACATCTCGACTTCACACACAAAAAAAAGATTAAACATATTTGCGAACTTTCTGTCGCCATTTTGGGAAGTTGCGATGTTTCTTTCGTCAAAAAAAAACAACCACATAATGTTTATTATTGAAATGAATTAACATCGTTAATGTGTTCGTTCTTACAGGCCCCTACTTCTGAGACGAAACATGTGGGATGTCATATTTCACATGTAGAGTCTTAAACCTCATGAGCAAAGTTCGCTCGGTGACCTCTTCGGCGTCTCTTTAATTAGACACGCCCACAAGTTTCTGTTGTGACACACATATATACATACACTGGGCAGTACCACCAAAGAACCTCGCGGGGTTACTACCTGAGTGTTGACTCCTCCCCCTTTCAGTTTTCTAGGGTGCGAAGCTCTCCTCCTTCTTCCCTAAAAGCCAATCGTGATAGGGCATCTGCGTGGGGAATTAATTTCCCTGCGATGTGCGATATGGTTAAATTGAATTAGGCTATGGCTAAGCTCCACCTCTGTAGTTTGGAACTCTGTGAAGCCGCGCTGGTCAAATACGTTAGAGGGTTATGGTCAGACATGATCTCGATCTGGTGTCCGAAGATCCACCCCTCAAACTTCTGTAACGCCCACACTCTCGCGTAGGCTTCCTTATGGCTCGCCGCCCAGCGTCCCTGTGTGCTAGTAAGCTTTTTACTGGCGTACGCTACTGGTCGGACCTTCCCCCTCTCATCTCTTTGCCCCAAACAACACGCTACTGCGTAGGCGCTGGCGTCCATGTGCCATACAAACGGCTTATTAAAGTCTGGGGTAAACATCATGGGTGCCGTACACAATAGCCCCTTCAGAACGGTAAACGCCTCCTCCAATTCTGATGTCCAAACAACCTTCTCTGACGCCTTCTTTCCGGTCAGATACCTCAACGGTTTAGATATCTCTGCAAATTTAGGCACATAATCTCTGTAGTAGCTACACAGTCCGAGAAAGCTCCGTACCTCCCTTTTCGTCTGGGATGGGGGGGGGAGTTCTAGATCTCGTACTCGGAGTTTCTCAGGATCTGGCTGGTGGCACCCAGACCCTACTACATGTCCTAAATAATGCACGCTCTCCCAAGCGAAACAACATTTCTTCAAGTTGTCCGTGAACCCGGCTTCCTCCAGGGCTGCAGGTGTTCTTCCCAGCTCTTCGAAAAAAGTGCCACATCGTCGAAGTATGCCACGGCATACTCCTGGTGGGGGTGAGAACCCTGTTCATGATCCTCTGGAAAGTGGCCGCGGCTCCCGACAAACCGAAAGGCATCACTTTCCACTGAAATAACCCGCGGTGGGTGGCGAACGTGGTATACTTCCTGCTCTCCGGGTCCATCGATATCCGATAGTACCCTTTGAGCATGTCCAACGTGGTAATGAAATGCGCCACCCCTACCCTAGCTAACAGGTCAGGAATGTGCGCCATCGGGAACGCATCGGAGACGGTGTGCGAGTTCAACATACGGTAGTCTATGCACATCCTGACGTCACCCGAGCGTTTAAGACACAGACGATGGGATGACTAAATTCCTCCTTAGATTCCTCTAGCACCTCCCTGTCGCACAATTCCTGAATTTGGGATTCTACGGCCGATTGCATGGCCTGGAGCACCTTATACCTATGCTGCGTGCGCAGTAAACTCCCTGGTTTAACGGTAATAGTGTGCTCCCCTTCGGTAGTAGTTACCACCTCTCCGAAAAAAATTATCCATGCTACTTACTAACTCCTGTAGCTCCTGTAACTGTTCCCGAGTTATTTTTGGGCTTCCTACCTGTACGTCCGTCGGACACGCCCTCTCCTCCTCCGTTCTCCTCGTTGGCACTTCTTGTATGTCCCCGAAATCCTCGTCCGATTCGAAGATGACCACTACGACGCTGATCCTGGGCCTGTACTCCCTCAGCTTTCCTACGTGCACGTGGCGCTTATGTCCCAGACCCAAATCAATGACGTAGCTATTGCTCCCTCGCTTCTCTAAAATAAATACTGGGCCCGTCCACCTTGCATAAATCTTATTCTTAGAGTCGGGGATGAGTGCTATCACTTGGTCTCCTACTTCAAAGGCTTTTGGCCTCAGCCGTCGGTTGTGGTACGAGGCGTATCGCCTCTTTTGCTCCTCGGCTACTTCCTCTACCTGCTGGGCCATCTTCGCCATCCGCTCCTTGATCTCTTGGAGGTATTGAGTCGCCGAAGCGGATATGCCTATGGGCAACTTACATCCGCCCGTCCAATTCTTCTTTAAAATAGCTAGTGGCCCCACCGGTTCTCTACTGTATAACAACTGAAAGTGTGCTATTCCGGTGGTGGCATTCGGTACCTCTCGGTACGTTCACAACAAATAGGTTAATGCCTTGTGCCACTGCCTCGGCTCTTCTCTAATGACGTGATGGAGCATTCCCTTGAGGGTTCTATTGTAGCATTCTACCAGACAGTTGGCCGCATGGTACCCTGGGATGGAGAACCTGGGAGTCTAACCCAGTCTCCTTAGCATCTCCTGTGTCAGTCCTGACACAGAATTGGTACCCGGGTCCATGGCGACCACCTCCGGGATCCCTGTGCGCTGGAAAATTTCCAAAAGCGCGTCGCAGGTACTTCTGGCATTTAATGACGTTAAACATACCGCCTCTGGCCACCGGGTATGTTGGTCTACCAATACTAGAATCCAACTGTGCCCTTTACTCGACGCGGGTTCTATGGGACCAATGAGGTCTACGTTTACCACCTGGAAGGGTAACGCTGGCCTTCTAACTGGGGTGATGGGTACCCGGTCGTTCCGTGTGACTGGCCTCCTAAGTTCGCAAGCTTGGCAGTCATCACAATATCTCCTAATGTCCTTCTTAACGGATGGCCAATGAAAGGAGTAGCGTATCCGCTCTAAGGTCTTTTTGTGGCCTAAATGAGCCGAAAACACTGAATCGTGCGCCAATCTCATTACTTCTCCCCTCCTACATTCCGGCACTATTAGCTGATTGACTGTTTGTCCTAACACCTTCTCTCGATGATGTAGTAGCCCATCTTCCAAAAGAAATCCTCCCTTCCCTTCTATGGCTTGGGTAAAGGCTTCTTTCAGCGTCTCGTCGCGTGTCTGCTGGTCCTTGAAAACTACGTAGTCTGAGCTACGAGCCTCCCCGCCTATGTGAATCCTATCTCGGCTAGGGCTGGCCTCGCTCTCCGTCGACTGCAAAATTTCTGTCCATGGACCTGATTGGCTGCCTGCCGCGCGCTCCGCGGATGCCCCGCCTATCTCAGTAACCTCGCTCCCTGACACCTGGGGCGACAACGGTTCTTCCGATGCTTGCTTCTCTCGCTCTCCCCTCGCGACGCAAACATCCTGGGCTTCGTCTAGATCTCTTCCCGTAAGCTTTTTACCTTCTCGTAAATCACTTTCGTCGTCCTCCTCCCCTGAAATGGTAAACGCCCCTGGTTTGAAACTAATTTCTCGGGACTTGCTTGCCTAGTTTCCTCCATATTCGCATAATCTAACGGCGTAATTAACGCATCGTTACTGAGCTGGGGTACGATAGCAGAAATTATTTCGGTCATACCCATTATCTCTTTCCCGGCCTTTTCCAAATCTGGGTCTATTAACCTAACTTGTAGTTGTTTCACGGGAAAGTTGGCAGTCCTCCCGTCGAACCCCGTCAAATTAATCCGCCGGATCTCCTTCCCCTAGCTTACCCTCTTTTACACAACAAAATTCGGCCTCGCTGTCTACGATTATTCTGGCCCGAATTCTTTTCGATGTTTCTTTCTTTAAATGTCCTCCTACGGGTATCTCCATAATCTCGCCTTGGCTACTCTCGGATCCCCGTATCCTTCCCATATTTGCCTTTAACTTCCTGGGGTCCTCTTCGGGTTTCGTCTCTACGTCCCTTACTTCGGTTATTTCCCTTCTATCCGCTACCCGACTTACTTTCTTATTCCCATCGTTTCTCCAATTGCCTGTTGACCCCTTGTTATCTTGCCCCGTACTACCTCTCAGCTGGCAGTTCACGCGTCGGTGCCCCGCCTTACCGCAGAGAAAACAGATCATACCCTGGTCAAAATTGGAGTTCCCTGGAGGTCTATTAAGTACCCCTCTATTATGGAACCCTGATCCGGTAGCTGGGAATTTCCCTTTCTGGGGTAGCCCGTTATTAGGCGGATTTCCCTCTTTATCTGATTTGTCCCTCCTGCATTATATGGACCTCCCTTAAAGTTAAAGCCCGCCGCATAATTGTTTTTGGGGGTCCCTTCTCCCAATTCCATCACTTCCACATGTATCTCATACAGGTTACATAACTCTCCCAGTTCGCTCGCTGGAACCAATTTCCCTACGGCGCCCCTCTGCAGCAGATAATTTTTCAAACTTGGAGAAAGCTTACCCTTGAATTTATCACAAATTAATAAGTTCATTAACTGCTGGAATTCAGATACTCCGCTCTTCTGCACGTAGTATTGGAGCGCCCGTCCAATACGACCTGCTAACTGCTGGAAGCTTTCCCCTTATTCCGTTTCTTTGTCTCAAACTGTTTGAGATAGATATCGGGGGTCAAGTGGCACTCCGCCAAAATAGCTTCCTTGACGGTGCTGTAGCAGTCATACTGCTCCAGGGTTAGTCGTCTGAACAAGTGGTTCACGCATTCGGTGTTAAATAAAGCCACGACTAACCGTCCCTGCATCTCTTCTGGAACAGCATGTAACAGAAAGGCCCTCTCTATGGAATCGAGGAAATCTAGGATTTCCTCGGGCTTAGAGGGACTCTTTGGAATTGTCCTCTCTATTATCCTCATGTAATCGGCCAGGCGCTCTTGATCGTTCCCTTTCTTCGCCGGAGCTGGACTATCTGAGGATAATGGTATCTTATTCAGCTCAAAGTCCCTTTCTTCCTTTCTATCTTTTAACTGTAGCTGAAGCATCCTCTCAGCCCGTTCGGCTTTTAGTTCGATTTTTTTCAGCTCCCTTTCTTCTTGATTTTCCTGCCATTCCCTTTCTGCTTTCTTTTCCTGCAATTCCCTTTCTGCTTTCCTTTCCTGCAATTCCCTTTCTGCTTTCTTTTCTGGCAATTCGAGCATACGAAATTTAAATTCCATTTCCAACCTAGCGGTATCCACTTCCATCTTTCTTTGGTTGTTCTGTACCTCTTGGTTAGAATCTGACCTGTTATATCTCTTTATCACTTTCCCCTTCACTTCACTCTACACTCTGTCCTTCGTACTCCTGACTCTTTTGCCGTCCAAAAGCTCATCCATATTTCATGCAATATTCAAATATAATACTCATAAAATCAATATACATATAAAAATACAATCAAATTTTCGATATCAGCCTATGCTCTCAACCTGGTTAGCCTATTCGCTCCTACATGCTTATTTCAACATATAATAATAATACACAAATAAATTCCTAATTTAAATAATAACCTTTTCACCGATTGCGTCCTGTAGCACCGTGAGGCACTCTGGTTACGAGCTCTCCTCACTGTATCCACTCTCTCGCCATCTAATTTCACCGTTTGCGTCCTGTAGCACCGTGAGGCACTCTGGTTACGAGCTCTCCTCACTGCATCCGCTCTCTCGCCGTCCGGGTCGTAGGTCTCCTTCGATGCGCTGGATCTCTCGTCCGCCGCAGCGTGCGAGAAGCGTCCTCGTTGCGGACCTCCTCTAGTCGTCCGTCGTCGGATAAAGTTCTGTCGGTACCTTCTCTTTCACCTGTGGGTACCGGAATCTTTCTCTTGTCTACCTAACCGAATTTTTCCTCAGCCTGTCTCTCTCTCTCTCTTCAAAGTTCGTTTGTTCTGTATATTACCGACTGCGCCAAATGTATCTCTTGTTGTAAGAGCGAACGTGTCGTCACGTAACTTAGCGCCGCCTCCTACTTAAGGATTCGAGGCGTCTGCGCTACGTGGGCTCTTACAACAAACAGAGAGTTGTTTACTCTTCCGAGAAACACTCTCTCTCTCTCTCACTCTGTTCGAGCGAACAAACGAAGCCTCCCCCACTTTACTATATAAATCTGTGGACCGGGGAGACGGAGCGACAACAGCTAATCATACAGAAATAATAATTTGAAGATAACTCTTGGTTGAAACACATACAAAACATTTATTTCCGCATCAATGAGAATTTTGATGGCGGCGGATTACTCGCTCTCGACGTTAGGCCTCATTATGACTGACCTGGCAAGGATCGTGGAACGCGCAAGCTAAGACGGTCGATTTCCGCAGAAATCTCACTCTGCGTTGAAGTCCTAACTTAGAGTCTCCTTGACGCTAGGTAGACCTATATCTCGTCGACGTTTAGGGAGTAGTCTTCTAGCTATCCTTCTCTAATCGATGTTTCAGTAGACTGTACTAAGTCCGTAATTCAGTAGTATAACATCAACTACTCTACCGGAATCCCTGACGCGAGCTGATTCCTTCTGTGGCGACTACCTATCTCTTCCCGGATAGGTGCCCGCTCGTTTCCCGTAGACTTCGGGAGTCCACCGCACAATCCAGGCAAACGCGTCGCGCTTCCCTTCTATCGGAGAAACTATTTTCTCCGCTTTCCGAAGACAGACTGGCGAACTGTTCCTCTCGGAGTTACCTCTTCGCCTTCCTCCTTCACGCTGCACCTGTTTCAAGGGCGATGGCGCTGACCTTGACCTCCACTGACCTGTTCATGCTGCTCTCTTTTCTGGTCACGTGGGTCACTTCTGGCGCCCTTCACCTGTCCCACCCCTAGTCGTTTTCTGGGTATCTGGCTAATGGACCTTTAATTCTACCTTGCGCGTCCTCGCTTATCCTCAGGTCATTCATTCGTGAGTGCCTCCCTCCAAGGAAGCAATCCTACCGCCGTAGTGCATCCGTAGCAATACAATACACATTGTTATAATGATACAAAAGAGTATGTCTGCATTTCAGACTTGTAGGCGCCATGTCGAAATGAACAATGTATCTGTGAAAGTCACAGTGTCCTTGACGATACTCTCAGTTCGTAGAAAAAGGCCTCGCCCTTTCTAAGGCGTGAGAACCTGGAGTCTTTTGTTATACATCTCGACTTCACAAGCAAAAAAAAAGATTAAACATATTTGCGAACTTTCTGTCGCCATTTTGGGAAGTTGCGATGTTTCTTTCGTCAAAAATAAAAAACACATAATGTTTATCATTGAAATGAATTAACATCGTTAATGTGTCCGTTCTTACAATCGTCATTCTTTTTCCGTATTCCATTCAATAGTGGCTTAACTGTTGGAACTTTTTACATGTTATAGTTCCTTTGTGTGAAATGCAATTTCTCAGTTGGAAATTATTAGTATTTAATGCGAACAAATACCTCGGTAATCAAATGTAATTCAAGGAAAAACTTTTCACGTACGTCTCAGTTGTAAGTGGTCGATGTTCGAATCTTTGTAAGGCTGTTCTCATCAGGCTCTTGAGTTTAGACTTTTAAGAATTTAATCGGCACAACTTCTTCACGGGTCCCGAAATTGGACAGACACAGGGCCCGATTTAGGTCAGCGGAGGCTCTGTGCACGTTCTATGTCTGGGGCCCCTTCGATTAAAATTTCCAGCCTACAGTTGAAAATAATATCTGCTGATAAATATTTATTTTGCAAGCAATTTTTCTAGTAGTAAAACATTAAAATGCATCCCACATGCTAGTCAACTTTATAGCCAATGTGGTTTGTAATAGACGAGCATTCACACCACTTGTACTTCCCCGCATCCACAGAGCTTACAGCTGTTACAATAATTACTCTGGAATCCTTTTTGTTTTTGTTTTATAGTATCATTTACAAAACAAATAACTATCCTCCCAGAGATATAATTTAAACCTCTAGTCTACCACAAATTTAATGGAAATGATGAACTGGGTAGTTAAGCTGTACGAAGTAATCCCTCACAAAATGTTACAGCTGACAACACATATTGTGGGATAAATTATTGCAACAGTCCATGTAAATTATTACAACCGTCTTTAATTAAAGTAGTGTCATTTGAACTTTTTCCGTATTTTCATTTATGTTAAAATAAACCCTACATAATTATGAATATTGATTCACAAATCTCACAAAACTAATATTAATAAAAATATTTTTAGTAAATTCTACATGTTTTGCTGAAATGCTTTTCATGTATAATATACCGTATTGCTGCGAATAATAGGCTTCACTCATGATATGAGATCTCAAGGAAAAACAAACCATACCTACATGCTATTACAGGAGCGTGATTATAAGTCACACTCCATTTTTAAACAAACCATTAAAAATGTATGAATAAAAATATTTAAAAAATACTTGATAATTTTTAACTGTTGAATTGGCGCAAGACATTAAAAAAAGACTTTTTTTTGTACCTTTTGTATCTGCAAAATCATCAGTTATATCGTCAAGACTTAAATCTGCTGTTACATCAGTTTTAATGGACAGTATATGAAGAGCATCAATTGACTCTTCTTATAAACTTTAATGCTTTTGTTCTTTTCAGAACCACAAACGAGCGTTCGTTTGAACAGTTGGAAATTGGTATTGGTAAAAAACATCCTGAGGCATGTGTCAACAATGGGAAAAATATGAACTAAATTCAAGTCCCTTAACTTTCCAAGGCAAGTGAGGGGAATCTGTGCTCTCAGTGAATGAATTGTTTCGTCAGGATTCGAAACTGAAGGAACTCTTCAGCAAAGTCTTCTTCAAGTTCATTTGAATACTGCTTTTGCAACATTTCAGCTGCTTCCATCACATCACTTATGTTATGGTGGGAAAAAAGATAAGGCTTATTCTGGATAATTAATATTTGAATGTATGCAAATCATATTAAAATTATGGTAAAAGTTGGATTTAGGGCGAAAATTAAAAAATTTGGGAGATGGGTGGGTGCATTTCGAAACAAAAATAAATTTAATTATCTTAAGGCCATGATAAATGAAAATATAAATAAAATGCCACCCTGATGTTTGAAAATTCCCAAAAATTATTATTGAAGGTTTGCGTTGTTTGAATGTTCGATGAGTTGAGACACCTGCAAGTGTAAAATAAGCAATTACTGTTTACATGTGTACCAAATTTGTAAACACTAAAAATTAGATGGTATACAATGTACACGTGTAATAACATTTGAAGGCTGTGATGATCAAATTAGTGGTTAGGGCAAAATGCATTAATTAAATAAGGGATGCAAGGTCAGGTGATGCGTAACACCACAGCCTCTCCTTGACAAATGTCAACCCCGCCTTCTCGTGGTGCATCCTGTTCCCACTACAGAACTCTGACGACCGCCAATAGCGGTATAACTATACCATCGGGATTAGAGGAAATGCTATCCCACACTCACCAACCCGCTTGCCCAGCGTGGTGAGTTATGGCCAAACCCCTCCAAAATGATTCCACAACTTAAATCTTGGCCCTCAGTCTCCGGCAGCTGGAATGTACCTGGCCAAGGCAGCGGCCAGTGCAACATGAAGGCAGAGGGTACTAAGAATCCCCGGAGGACCGGACTAGGCTGCCATCTGATGCTGAACTTTGCTACGTATAATGGACGCTCCCTATCTTCTGATTCAAGGCTTCTTGAATTGGAAGAGGAACTACAAAGGATCAAGTGGGACATCGTCGGGCTAAGTGAGGTAAGGAGAAAAGGAGAAGATCTCATTGAACTGAAAAGTGGACATCTCTTCTACTATCGTGGGACAGATACTGGAAGAACTAGTGCTGTTGGATTTATAATAAACAAGAAACTGAAGGATAAAGTTGTAGAAGTTGAAAGTTCCTCTGACAGAGCTGCACGACTCGTTATCCAACTCTCGAAAAGATACCAGGCTCAGATTATTCAAACTTATGCACCCACCACAAGTCATCCTGAAGAAGAAATTAAAGAATTTTATGAGGAAATTCGTCATCTAAATAATAAAGGTAAGCAGCACTTGAAGATATTATGGGAGATTTCAATGCAAAAATAGGGCAACGGCAACAGAATGAAACTTCAGTAGGTAAATTCGGTCACGGCAACAGAAACCAGCGTGGAAATACTCTCGTAGAATTTGCAGAGGCAAAAGGGTTTTTCATCTTGAACTCCTTTTTCAAGAAAAAGCCACACAGGAAATGGACATGGAGACATCCAAATGGGATGACAAGTGAAATTAATTTTATTATGTGTAACAAAAAATTCGTCATAGAAGACAGCAGTGTGCTAAACAAGTTCAACACAGGTAATGACCATAGATTGGTGAGATGTAAGATGCACATCAGCACTAAACTTGAACGTGGGAAGCTCATAAGATAAACAAAATGTATTGACATAACCAACCTTAAAAAACACCATAATACCTTCAAGTTGGAACTGAAGAACAGATTCTCTGCTTTAGAAGGCCTAGCATCGAAAGAAGTGGATATTTCTGAAGTTAACAGAAAAGTAACCAAAGCTCTTATGGAAACAGCAACAAAATTAGCTGGGTCTAAGAACAAGTTGCATGTGAACACATTATCAGGAGAAACCAAAATGTTGATGCAAAAAAGAAGAGAGATGAGGACAACTAAAGAAGATGTGACTTCCAAAGTGGAATATATAGAGCTATGCAAGACAGTACGGAAAAGTATCACTGAAGACGTAAGAAAATTCAACTGTGAACTAGTGAGGAAAGCAATTGAAAACAACCAAAGCCTAAAGATAGCAAAGGGACATCTCAGTAAGGGAAGAAAACAGATTATGGCACTGAGAAAAGAAGATGGTTCTGTAACAAGAAATAGAGGCGAAATTTTGACAAGAGTGAAAGATTTCTACTCCAAATTATATGAAAGGGATGAGACATGTACTCCAGACATCATGAAAGGCACCAGAGTTCCTCCAGTCCTCCCAGCAGAAGTTGCACATGCAATCAAGAACATGAAGCGGGGAAAAGCTCCAGGAGAAGATGGAATTACTGTAGACATCATACAAGAAGCAAGTGGAAAAATTGAAACAGTACCCGCCCAAATTTTCACTCGATGCCTTAATGAAGGGAAGATTCCTGAGGATTGGAACACCGCTACAATGATCCTGCTACATAAAAAAGGTGACATTGAGGATCTCAGGAACTACAGACCTATCAGCCTCCTATCAGTGGTTTATAAAATCTTCACTAAAGTTCTTTCACACCGCTTGAAGGTAACACTGGACATGGCTCAACCGAGAGAACAAGCTGGATTCAGGAGTAGCTACAGCACAATAGATCATATCCAGGTACTGAGAGAACTAATTGAAAGAGTGAGGGAATATGAACTTCCATTGTGCATGGCTTTTATCGATTATGAAAAAGCCTTTGATTCGGTGAAACCATCAGCAGTTACAATGGCTCTGAAATCCTGCGGTATTGAAGATGCATACATTAATATTATTAATAACAACTATGAAAATGTAAGTGCAAAGATTCGGCTGTTTGAAAATACAACACACATAAAAATTGGAAAGGGAGTGAGACAAGGTGACACCATATCTCCAAAGCTCTTTAATGCCACATTGGAGGGTTTCTTTCAGTCGCTGAGCTGGGAAAACAAGGGGATAAAGATTAATGGAGATTATCTAACCCACCTTCGTTTTGCTGATGACGTAGTCATTTTTGCAACTACCCCATGAGAGCTGCAGAGTATGATCCAGGAACTTGCTGACAAGAGTAAAGAAGTGGGATTAAAAATGAACTTTCAGAAGACAAAAGTGATGTTCAATGCTTTTGCAAGAAATGAAGATTTATCGATTGATGGAGAAAAGCTGGAGATAACAGGCACATACGTTTATCTTGGACAGCAGACATCAAGTGAGGGTCACATTGATGAAGAAGTAAATGGGTGTACAAAACTTGCCTGGAGAGCTTTTGGAAGAAACAGCATAATTTTCAAGAGCAATATGTCATTATGTCTTAAAAGAAAAGTGTTTGATCAATGCATCCTTCCAGTGCTTACGTATGGTGCAGAGACATGGACCTTAACTAAAAGAGCCATACAAAGGCTGCAGACAACTCAAAGCAGCATGGAGAGGTGCATGCTTGGTGTAACCAGGAGAGATAAGAAGAGGAACTCGTGGATCCGAAAAATGACAAGAGTGGAAGACATCATGATCAGAGTTAAATCCCTGAAATGGCAATGGGCTGGACATACGGCCAGAAGGACAGATCATCGATGGACAGCCGAAATTTTAGATTGGATTCCAAGGGACAGGAAAAGACCCAGAAGAAGACCACATGGGAGATGGGTGGATGAAATTCGAAAGTATGCAGGAGTGACATGGAGGAGACTGGCACAAGACAGACCGTTGTGGAGGAAACTTGCGGAGACCTTCTTCCAGCAGTTGATTGATAATGGTTGACAATGATGATGATGAAATAAAAACAAAATTCCCAATCGTTTCCGGCCTTAGGCAAGCTAAGGTGGATTAGCATGTGACCCTGCAATGAACTTCAACTGAGTCAACTAATTCTTCACTGCACAAGGTTTGGGTTTTTGAAAGGCCACTTGGCCTGCATTTATTGTTAAAACTTAACCAAATAACAACAAAAACAAAGCATGCCATTTGAGTTTCAAAATACATAAAAACCCTTGTGAGTATGGAACATGCACAACACCTGATTCAACATAAATTGACAAGTTCTGTCGCTGAAGTGCAATGTCTCTCTCATCTCAGTTTGGAAAGCTATAAGAACATGTGTACTATAGTTTTGATTAATCACCTTCGAACTACCCCCTCAAACCAGATTTATTAACACAATAATTTTATATATCACAACCCCTGACCAAAATTCACAAATAAAAGTTACGTTACTAAATGGAAAATTCAAAATACTTCACTATACAAACTTACTCAATATCCCACCATGTAAATAAAAGGCAAACACTAACTCTCAACACTCCTGGACCCATATTCATACTTATCTGCACTCCCAATGTTCATACAAATTTAAAATTACACCACTAATTCTGACCAGCAATTTATAAACAAATTAATCTAAAAATTCAAACTAGTACCATGTAAGCTTTTTGTAATTTTACCAACTCTTGACTGAGATGTTTTGCCTACCCGTTACCACTGAGGTAACGGGTAGGCAAAACATCTCAGTCAAACCACTAAATTTCACTAAAAACAAAGTTCTCACTGTGAGGAAGTATTATTTAGGCTGAAGGTGAGATTGGGTCGTGAATCCGATCAGGCCTATGCACCGAAATGGAAGAATAAGTGTGACATATCACCCTGTATTGTTTTCTCTTACTGTTTTGGGACAACACACTGCACTCGCCTTGCTCGGGATAGCTTCCTATGGGTCTTCGGCTTACCGGGGTTGGAAGAACAATCTCCCAATTGTTTCCATCTATACCCTTTCAGTCGCGAAGCATTTTTCCACATACGGACAGCACCCTGCAAGAACTTTCTTGCTCCCAAATTATATTCCTCTGGTACACACAGATTCCAGAAAAAACACCATACGAAGACTCACATTATTTCTAGAAATACTCTTATCTATTCATTTCCCTATAGGCACACAGCTTCTAGAAGAATTAACACTACCTTCCAGAAAAATACACTAACCTCATTATTTCCCAGAAATACTATCTTTTCACTTATTTCCCAGAAAAATACACTATACCGCAGAACCATTTATTTCCAGAAAATTACACCTATCGAAGAACTATCCATTTCCAGAAATCATCACCTCCTGAAGAATTCTACCTCTATACAAGGGTAATGTACAGTACAACACTTTATTAACCTAGTCTGCGTGCATGCCTTTTGTAATGTCTCCCACTCATGAAAATTAATTTTCCAGATCCATCAACTGATATTGGAAACTAGTCCACACTACTACAAAATGGTACAATTTTACACTCATTACTTGCCAAACTCAAAAATCACCATAACCTGCCTCCAAGACACAAATCTTTTTTTTTTTTTTTTTTTTTTTTTTGTATGTGTATAGATACAAATGCAATTTATATATCAAAACTACCAAGCACAAAAAAAGTTAAATCTCCTAAATAAAATTACTGGTTTGAGAGGTTGTTCCTCGAAATAGCTTATATCAAAATTTTGAAGTCATATGTCAATGCCTTAACACATGTAAAATTACATTTTTTTTATAGAAGATGACATGAAGTTTTCTTTTCCAAGATAACACTTAAACAACAAAAAATAAGACTCGAACAAATTATCTACCAGCATCCTGAATTTTAACATAAAAAAAAAATACATTATTCACCTGAAGCTAGGTGTTTAACGTAGATCAATACTTTTCAACTGTAATTCGAATAACTGTTTCTTTCCTACCACCTTCCAAAGATGTCGGATTACCTTTTGAAGTGTTTGAAAATCATTTCCCATATGTCACGGGAGAAAAAAAATTTCAATACGGCTTACCTCGGCATCACGGCGAGGGAAAAAAAAAAGAATATCTTCATGTGCACTACTATCACCAGTTTCGAGGCTGTGTGGCACCACAATGCCACGGTGGTTTTCAACAGACACAAAATGTCTCTAGGGACCCGTGGAGAATCAGAAGAGTGGTCTCCCGGCTCCTGGAGGAACTTGCCTGAGTCCCGGGTGAATGTAAGCCTACAGGTCGAACCTACTCTCTCTCCCTTGGACCTGATTGAGAGATTAGCGCTTGGCAACTGGATAGGGGGCTCCTCCCCAATGGCATGTTTTTTCCATCCACTGAAACCCAAGGGTGCAACTTTAACTTATGAAGGTGGCGGCGAAAATTTGGAATTGCAGGTCCTCATCCTGCAAGTGGATGCTTGGAACCGGGCGTTGCATCCAGGGCATTATCGTCCATCTTTAAGATGATTTCGAGCAATCCAATTTTTTCCAACGGCAAAAAAAAAAAAAAAAAAAGACCTCGCGTCGGACACTCCACCCCAGTAGCAAAAAGAGCCAGTAGCATTTTGCCTAGCACAGGGACAAAAGCCCCATGCGTGCATTTCTTTCAGATGGTCCCCTCCCCGCCAAAAAAGGCGAGGAGAAAAACTCGGCCATCCGCTTTTTTTGCCGGCCAGCAAGAGAGTCCAGAGCGAGAGTGACGATTTCTCAAACAAAAGCTGAGGTGCTTGAAACTGCTAACCCCCATTGGCTAAAACTTTCCCTAGTAACAAACGGCTTCGCTGGCCATTGGCTAACAGTTCGCGCCCAAACTCTGACTGACCGAATACATGGCCCAACTTCCGTGCAAGCCAAGAGTGACCTCTGACCTCCACGGAAGGGGGAAAACGCTGTAGCTTCCTCTGCATGCTGTTGTGACCATGTTCTAAAAATAGCCTGACGCTGGCTTACGAGAACTTTTGGGTGACACGCTTTGGGAGACAACTAAAGTTTCCCAAAAATGGCGGATTCTAAAAGAAAGATTTTGGGCTTTTTTCACAAATTTAGAGAAACGCTTTCCCTTCATTCCGTGATTAATAGCAAATAATTTTGTTTTCTGAAATGGTTGATGATGACTTCTTGCTCGCCTTTTATTTTTTATTTTTTTACTTACAAAAGAAAAAAAGTAAATTAAGCCAAAAGAAAAAAGAAGCTTAACTCTTAGTATTACTTTTTTTTTCACGAAATTTTGCTTGTTTGGTCAGGGCTGAGAAGTAAACGACCATGGCCATTTATTCCCTCACTTCACCGCCTCCTCCAAACAAAATTTTTGAAACGTGGGACTGTAGAGAATTTTCATTCTATGTATTTTATTTATTTTTTTAATATATTTTTTTTCGTAAATCTCAGCGAAGTGATCAGTTTCCCCAAGATTTATGAACATGAAAATTCTCGACAAGACACTTAGGTTATTCTTGTAGACAAATCCAAATCTAGAGTCCAATTTCTCATATGACTTCTTTCTGGTTTGCAACTGTGAAACAAGGTTGTCACATATTACCTAAAAAGTTTGAGCAATGAAGGAATCTCGATTATTAAAATCAACGTCTGGAGTTTATGAATCATCTTATAGAAAGAAGTCGGTTCTTAGGTATTTTCTTCCTTCTTGAGGATTCATAATCCATTTCTCTCCCTAACAACTGGTTGGATTCTTTATCGAACAGTTCGAAATTTTTCTCACGAAATTCAGGATGAAGTCAATAATTGACTGATATAATAGTAAAACTAACAACAAATTGCCCACGGAAGATTGAAAGGAAAATGCTCACTTTGTTTATTCGTTGCAATATTATCCCAGATAACCGTTAACCAAGCAGTCTCTTTTTTCATTAATTTGGAATGAAGAGACTTAAAAATATATTTGGTTTTTTGGGGGTAGTTTGGAGGTCCCCCAAATTCTGAGGCCGCGTGCACGTGCAGAAATCCGGTCCTGGATAGACAAATTAATTTATTCGATGAATTTGTCTATCCGATTTCGGGACCCGTGAAAAAAATGTGCCGACTAAATTCTTAAAAGTCTAAACTCAAGACTCAAGAGCCTGATGAGAACAACAATACAAAGATTCGAACATCGACCACTTACAACTGAGAGGTACGTGAAAAGTTTTTCCTCGAATTACATTTGATTACCGAGGTATTCGCAGTACATACTAATAATTTCCAACTGGAAATTGCATTTCACACAAAGGAACTATAACATGTAAAATGTTCCAACAGTTAAACCACTATCGAATGGATTTAACTGAAAAAGAATAACGTATATAAAACATGTTTTTTTAATCTCGATACGTCGAGAAATACGTGCGTATTAAATATCGTCACTTTACTGAAATTTTTTTTTAATGTACATACAGAAAATAAATACATTTCTGCTTTCACAGCAAAAAGCTTGTTACGCGGAATCCAGAATTTTCAACTGCAAAATGGCAAAAGATGAGAGATAGAATGTGCGGCATTAGGTAAGATCGTCGTCGAGAACGCCAGGAAACATGCGGAAAACGGTAATGCACAGATGCATTTCACCAGCACCCCTACCACAGATTTTTTAATTTTTCAGACGCCATTCGTTTGTACCACGTATAAACCGGAATGAACTCCGTTTTTTTCGTTTGAACCGCAATAGTTTTGGAGTTATTTAAAAAATAAAGTGGGGGGTGGGTAGGGGGGTGAAATGGTACCCCCAAAAATGGAAATTTCAAATTTCAACATAGCCATTCGTTAATAAATCGTATGAACCGGAAGGAACTCCATTTTCATCGTTTGAACCGCAATAGTTTTTGAGATATTTAACAAATAATATTGAGAATTTACATATAAATTAGGAGGCCGACCATTTCACCAGCCACCCCAATATGGAAATTTCAAAATAGCCATTCATTAGTACATCGTATGAACCGGAAAGAACTACATTCTTATCGTTTGAACCGCAATAGCTTTTGAGATATTTAAAAAATAATATTGAGTATTTACATATATACAGAAGACCGACCATTTCACCAGATCCCCACCATGTAAATTCAAAATTTCAAAATAGCCATTCGTTAGTAAATCGTATGAACCGAGAAGAACTCATTTTCAACGTTTGAACCGCAATAGCTTTTGACATATTTAAAAAATTATATTGAGAATTTACATATACAGACAGAGAACGACAATTTCACCCCCCCCCCCAACGGAAATTCAAAATTTCAAAATAGCCATTCGCTAGTACATCGTATGAACCGAGAAGAACTCTATTTTCATCATTTGAACCGCAATAGCTTTTGAGATATTTAAAAAATAATATTGAGAAATTACATATACAGACAGAGACTTATTTCACAAGCCCCCCCCCCCCCCCGCCGTGGAAATTCAAAATTTCAAAATAGCCATTTCTTAGTAAATCGTATGAACCGGAATGAACTCCATTTTTATCGTTTGAACAGCAATAGTTTTTGAGAGATTGAAAAAAAAGTAGGATTGAGTAAACCCAGAACCGACCATTTCACCAGCCCACCCCCCCTCACCATGGAAATTCAAAATTCCAAAATAGCCATTCGTTAGCAAATCGTATGAACCGGAATGAACTCCATTTTTATCGTTTGAACCACAATAGTTTTTGAGCTATTAAAATAAAAAGGATTAAGAAAATTAGGAGCCGACCATTTCACCAGTCCCCCAACCATGGAAATTCAAAATTCTAAAATAGCCATTCGTTAGTAAACCGTATGAACCGGAATGAACTCCATTTTTATCACGTCTTTTGTAAAAAAAAGATCGTGCTTCTGTTATCGTTATGTCCGTCCGTCCGTCAGTCCATCCGTCAGTCCATACGTCAGTCTGTACCCACGGTATCTCTGCAACTACATGTATTAGTCCGATTTAAAAAAAAATTCCATTCGGTAGCTTGAAATATGCGAATGATGATCCTTTATTTCGTTTTTTTTTACGATGTACAATTTTGCCGCTAAGGGGCGTAAATGCAGATGATGTCGAATTCAAAATTACATTTCAATCCACATATTTGCTTCTAAACATCCGATTGAAAAAATTCTTTTATCTTTCGATTCCATTTATGTCGAAGAGTGTTTTAGATATAGTTTCATTTTCAAATTACGCATAGATTTTCCGCTAGGGGGCGTAAAAGTAAATTACATTTTTTCCGATAACTCTTCTCCTAAAACGCCGATTTGAAAAATCTTTTTTCAGCGGATACATCTCCTAATGGAAAATCTTTTGCATATAATTTCGAACTTTTAGTAAAGAATACTGTGGCCACCAGGGGGCGTAAGTGGTAATTTTTGCTTCTGATGTATTTGCCATAAAATCTGAGCTTCTAAAATATCGATTGAAAAAATTATTTCGTGGTCTGATGCCACTCACATCGATAAAACGTTTCGGAATATTTTCTTCCTAAAATATTTCACAGTTTCTCCGCCAGGCGGCGTAGATGTATATCTTCTTTTTGTCAATATCTCTACTTCTAAAATTTCAATTTGAAAAATTCCTTCGTTGTTGGATAGTGTTTCGGATGCGAAATGTTTTTCCTATAAATTCAAAATTTTCACGTAAATAATTAAAGACTTTCCGCTAGGGCGCATAAAGGTAAATTGCGTTTTCTGCTCCTAAAACTCCGATTTGAAAAATTCTTCCTGTATCGCATACAAGACATGATGGGAAATATTTTTCACATAATTTCTAATGTTTTGTAAAGAATGGTTCGGCCACCAGGGGTCATAAGTGTTAATTTCTGATTCTGATGTATTTCTTGCAAAATCTGGGCTCCTGAAAACTCGACTAAATTTTTTTTTCTCGTACCGATACCGCTCATATAGATAAACCTTTTGAGAATACTTTCTTCCTAAAATATTGCATGGTTTTCCCACCAGGGGACGTAAAGTCACATCTTATTTTTGTCAATAACTCTGTTTCTAAGAGTTCGCAAACTCAAGATTCGGTTTACATCAATATCTGAGGGATTAAAGACCCGATTGAAAAACTTCTTTCTTCCGTCAGATACTATTGTTTTCCGTACCGGTTCCATTGCCTTTGAATAGCTTTGATAAATTTAATTTACGTCAGAACGGATTGAAAAGACGTGCTTATATTACACCCGGAAATTCAGTGTCATCTTTCTTGTTATCGTTTGAACCGATTAAATATTTGAGATATTTAAGAAAAAAGGGTTGAGAAAATCCGGAGCCGACCATTTAACCAGCACCCTGCCACGGAAATTCAAAATTTCAAAATAACCATTCGTTAGTAAATCGTATGAACCGAGAAGAACTCCATTTTATCGTTTGAACCGCAATAGCTTTTGAGATATTTAATACAAAATATTGAGAATTTACATATACAGAGACCGACCATTTCACCAGCACCCCCCCCTAGAAATTCAAAATTTCAGAATAGCCATTCGTTAGCAAATTGTGTGAACCGGAATGAACTCCATTTTTATTTTATCGTTTGAAGCGGAATAGTTTTTGAGATATTTAAAAAAGAAGGATTGAGATAATTCGGAGCCGACCATTTCACCAGCACCCCCGCCATGGAAATTCAAAATTTCAAAATAGCCATTCGTCAGTAGATCGTATGAACCGAGAAGGACTCTATTTTCATCGTTTGAACCGCAATAGCTTTTGAGATATTCAAAATATAATATTAAGAAATTACATATACAGACAGATCTACTATTTCACTAGCCCTTCCGCCATGGAAATTCAAAATAGCCATTTCTTAGTAAATCGTATGAACCGAAATGAACTCCATTTTTATCGTTTGAACCGTAATAGTGTTTGAGAGATTGAAAAAAAAGGGATTGAGAAACTCCGAAGCCGACCACTTCACCAGCCCCCATTCCCCACCACCATGGAAATTCAAAATTTCAAAATAGGCATTCGTTAGTAAATCGTGTGAACCGGAATGAACTCCATTTTTATCGTTTGAAGCGGAATAGTTTTTGAGATATTTAAAAAAAAGGATTGAGAAAATTCGGAGCCGACCATTTCACCAGCACCCCCGCCATGGAAATTCAAAATTTCAAAATAACCATTCTTTAGTAAATTGTATGAACCGAGAAGAAATCTTTTTTCGTCGTTTGAACCGCAATAGCTTTTGAGATATTTAAAAAATAATATTGAGAATTTACATACAGACAGAGACCGACCATTTCTCCAGCCCCCCCCCCAGGAAATTCAAAATTTCAGAATAGCCACTCGTTAGTAAATCGTATAAACCGGAACCGGAATGAACTGCATTTTTATCGTTTGAACCGCAATAGTTTTTGAGCTATTTAAAAAGAAAGGGATTGAGAAAATTCGGTGCCGACCATTTTACCAGTCTCCCAACCATGGAAATTCAAACTTCAAAAATAACCATTCGTTAGTAAATCGTACGAACCGAGAAGAACTCCATTTTCATCGTTTGAACCGCAATAGCTTCTGAGATATTTAAAAAATAATATTGAGAATTTACATATACAGAGACCGACCATTTCACCCCCTCCCCCCATGAAAATTCAAAATTTCAGAATAGCCATTCGTTTGTAAATCGTGTGAACCGGAATGAGCTCCTCCATTTTTATCGTTTGAACCGCAATAGTTTTTGAGATATTTTTAAAAAAAGGATTGAGATAATTCGGAGCCGACCATTTCACCAGCACCCCTGCCGTGGAAATTCAAAATTTCAAAATAGGCATTCGTTAGAAGATCGTATGAACCGAGAAGAACTATATTTTCATCGTTTGAACCGCAATAGTTTTTGAGAGATTGAAAAAAAATAGGATTGAGTAAACCCGGAGCAGACCATTTCACCAGCCCCCTCCCCTCCACCATGGAAATTCAAAATTCCAAAATAGCTATTCTTTAGTAAATCGTATGAACCCTCCATTTTTATCGTTTGAACCACAATAGTTTTTGAGCTATTAAAATAAAAAGGATTGAGAAAATTCGGAGCCGACCATTTCACCAGCACCCCCGCCATGGAAATTCAAAATTTCAAAATAACCATTCTTTAGTAAATCGTATGAACCGAGAAGAACTCTATTTTCATCGTTTGAACCGCAATAGCTTTTGAGATATTTAAAAAATAATATTGAGAATTTACATATACAGAGACCGACCATTTCACCAGCCCCTCGCCCCCCCCCCATGAAAATTCAAAATTTCAGAATAGCCATTCGTTAGTAAATCGTGTGAACAGGAATGAACTCCATTTTTATCGTTTGAAGCGGAATAGTTTTTCAGATATTAAAAAAAAAGGATTGAGAAAATTCGAAGCCGACCATTTCACCAGTCCCCCAACCATGGAAATTCAAAATTCTAAAATAGCCATTCGTTAGTAAACCTTATGAACCGGAATGAACTCCATTTTTATCACGTCTTTTGTGAAAAAAGATCGTGCTTCTGTTATCGGTATGTCCGTCCGTTCGTCCGTCCGTCAGTCCATCCGTCAGTCCATCCGTCAGTCTGTACCCACGGTATCTCTGCAACTATTAGTCCGATTTGAAAAAAAATGTTTGCATTCGGAAGCTTGAAATATGCGAATGATGATCCTTTATTTCGTTTTTTTTTATGATGTACAATTTCGCCGCTAGGGGCGTAAATGCAAATGATGTCGAATTCAAAATTACGTTTTAATCCACATATTTGCTTCTAAACATCCGATTGAAAAAATTCTTTTATCTTTCGATTCCATTTATGTCGAAGAGTGTTTTAGATATAGTTTCATTTTCAAATTACGCATAGATTTTCCGCTAGGGGCGTAAAAGTAAATTACATTTTTCCGATAACTCTTCTCCTAAAACGCCGATTTGAAAAATCTTTTTTCAGCTGATACATCACCTAATGGAAAATCTTTTGCATGTAATTTCAAATTTTTTTAAAGAATACTTTGGCCACCAGGGGGCGTAAGTGTTAATTTTTGCTTCTGATGTATTTGCCATAAAATCTGACCTTCTAAAATACCGATTGAAAAAATTCTTTCGTGGTCTGATGCCACTCACATCGATAAACCTTTTCGGAATATTTTCTTCCTAAAATATTTCACAGTTTCTCCGCCACATGGCGAAGATGTGTATCTTATTTTTGTCAATATCTCTACTTCTAAAATTTCAATTTGAAAAATTCCTTCGCTGTTAATTAGTGTTTCCGATGCGAAATGTTTTTCCTATAAGTTCAAAATTTTCATGTAAATCATTTAAGACTTTCCGCTAGGGCGCATAAAGGTAAATTGCGTTTTCTGCTCCTAAAACTCCGATTTGAAAAAATTTCCCTGTATCGCATACAAGACCTGATGGAAAATATTTTTCACATAATTTCTAATGTTTTGTAAAGAATGGTTCGGCCCACAGGGGTCATAAGTGTTAATTTCTGATTCTGATGTATTTCTTGCAAAATCTGGGCTCCTGAAAACTCGACTAAATTTTTTTTTTCTTGTACCGATACCGCTCATATGGATACACCTTTGAGAATACTTTCTTCCTAAAATAATGCATGGTTTTCCCACCAGGGGACGTAAAGTCACATCTTGTTTTTGTCGATAACTCTGTTTCTAAGAGTTCGTAAGCTCAAGATTAGGTTTATTTACACCAATATCTGAGGGATTAAAGACCCGATTGAAAAACTTCTTTCTTCCGTCAGATACTATTGTTTTCCGTACCGGTTCCATTGCCTTTGAATAGCTTTGATAAATTTAATTTGCGTCAGAACGGATTGAAAAGACGTGCTTATATTACACCCGAAAATTCAGTGTCATCTTTCTTGTTATCGTTTGAACCGCAATAGTATTTGAGATATTTAAGAAAAAAAGGGTTGAGAAAATCCGGAGCCGACCATTTAACCAGCACCCCGCCACGGAAATTCAAAATTTCAAAATAACCATTCGTTAGTAAATCGTATGAACCGAGAAGAACTCCATTTTCATCGTTTGAACCGCAATAGCTTTTGAGATATTTAAAAAATAATATTGAGAATTTACATATACAGAGACCGACCATTTCACCAGCCCCCCCCCCCACCCCCGTTGAAATTCAAAATTTCAGAATAGCCATTCGTTAGTGAATCGTGTGAACCGGAATTAACTCCATTTTTATTTTATCGTTTGAAGCGGAATAGTTTTTGAGATATTTAGAAAAGAAGGATTGAGATAATTCGGAGCCGACCATTTCAAAAGCACCCCCGCCGAGGCAATTCAAAATTTCAAATTAGCCATTCGTCAGTAGATCGTATGAACCAAGAAGGACTCTATTTTCATCGTTTGAACCGCAATAGCTTTTGAGATATTCAAAATATAATATTAAGAAATTACATATACAGACAGACCTACTATTTCACTAGCCCCTCCGCCATGGAAATTCAAAATAGCCATTTCTTAGTAAATCGTATGAACCGAAAAGAACTCCATTTTTATCGTTTGAACCGTAATAGTGTTTGAGAGATTGAAAAAAAAGGGATTGAGAAATTCCGAAGCCGACCACCTCACCAGCCCCCTTCCCCACCACCATGGAAATTCAAAATTTCAAAATAGGCATTCGTTAGTAAATCGTGTGAACCGGAATGAACTATATTTTTATCGTTTGAAGCGGAATAGTTTTTGAGATATTTAAAAAAAAGGATTGAGAAAATTCGGAGCCGACCATTTCACCAGCACCCCCGCCATGGAAATTCAATATTTCAAAATAACCATTCTTTAGTAAATTGTATGAACCGAGAAGAAATCTTTTTTCGTCGTATGAACCGCAATAGCTTTTGAGATATTGAGATATTTAAAAAATAATATTGAGAATTTACATACAGACAGAGACCGACCATTTCTCCAGTCCCCCCCCCCCCCAAGAAAATTCAAAATTTCAGAATAGCCACTCGTTAGTAAATCGTATGAACCGGAACCGGAATGAACTGCATTTTTATCGTTTGAACCGCAATAGTTTTTGAGCTATTAAAAAAGAAAATGATTGAGAAAATTCGGTGCCGACCATTTCACCAGTCTCCCAACCATGGAAATTCAAACTTCTAAAATAGCCATTCGTTAGTAAACCGTATGAACAGGAATGAACTCAATTTTTATCGTTTGAACCGCAATAGTTTTTTAAGTTATTTAAAAAAAAGGGTTGAGAAAATCCGGAGCCGACCATTTAACCAGCACCACCGCCATGGAAATTAAAAATTTCAAAATAACCATTCGTTAGTAAATCGTACGAACCGAGAAGAACTCCATTTTCATCGTTTGAACCGCAATAGCTTCTAAGATATTTAAAAAATAATATTGAGAATTTACATATACAGAGACCGACCATTTCACCCCCTCCCCCCATGAAAATTCAAAATTTCAGAATAGCCATTCGTTTGTAAATCGTGTGAACCGGAATGAGCTCCTCCATTTTTATCGTTTGAACCGCAATAGTTTTTGAGATATTTTAAAAAAAAGGATTGAGATAATTCGGAGCCGACCATTTCACCAGCACCCCTGCCGTGGAAATTCAAAATTTCAAAATAGGCATTCGTTAGTAGATCGTATGAACCGAGAAGAACTATATTTTCATCGTTTGAACCGCAATAGTTTTTGAGAGATTGAAAAAAAATAGGATTGAGTAAACCCGGAGCAGACCATTTCACCAGCCCCCTCCCCTCCATCATGGAAATTCAAAATTCCAAAATAGCTATTCGTTAGTAAATCGTATGAACCCTCCATTTTTATCGTTTGAACCACAATAGTTTTTGAGCTATTAAAATAAAAAGGATTGAGAAAATTCGGAGCCGACCATTTCATCAGCACCCCCGCCATGGAAATTCAAAATTTCAAAATAACCATTCTTTAGTAAATCGTATGAACCGAGAAGAACTCTAATTTCATCGTTTGAACCGCAATAGCTTTTAAGATATTTAAAAAATAATATTGAGAATTTACATATACAGAGACCGACCATTTCACCAGCCCCCTCGCCCCACCCCTATGGAAATTCAAAATTTCAGAATAGCCATTCGTTAGTAAGTCATGTGAACCGGAATGAACTCCATTTTTATCGTTTGAAGCGGAATAGTTTTTGAGATATTTAAAAAAAAAGGATTGAGAAAATTCGAAGCCGACTATTTCACCAGTCCCCCAACCATGGAAATTCAAAATTTTAAAATAGCCATTCGTTAGTAAACCTTATGAACCGGAATGAACTCCATTTTTATCACGTCTTTTGTAAAAAAAGACCGTGCTTCTGTTATCGGTATGTCCGTCCGTTCGTCCATCCGTCAGTCCATCCGTTAGTCTGTACCCACGGTATCTCTGCAACTATTAGTCCGATTTGAAAAAAAATGTTTGCATTCGGAAGCTTGAAATATGCGAATGATGATCCTTTATTTCGTTTTTTTTTATGATGTACAATTTCGCCGCTAGGGGGCGTTAATGCAGATGATGTCGAATTCAAAATTACGTTTTAATCCACATATTTGCTTCTAAACATCCGATTGAAAAAATTCTTTTATCTTTCGATTCCATTTATGTCGAAGAGTGTTTTAGATATAGTTTCATTTTCAAATTACGCATAAATTTTCCGCTAGGGGGCGTAAAAGTAAATTACATTTTTTCCGATAACTCTTCTCCTAAAACGCCGATTTGAAAAATCTTTTTTTCAGCGGATACATCTCCTAATGGAAAATCTTTTGCATATAATTTCAAATTTTTGGTAAAGAATACTTTGGCCACCAGGGGGCGTAAGTGGTAATTTTTGCTTCTGATGTATTTGCCATAAAATCTGACCTTCTAAATTACCGATTGAAAAAATTCTTTCCCGGTCTGATGCCACTCAGATCGATAAAACGTTTCGGAATATTTTCTTCCTAAAATATTTCACAGTTTCTCCGCCAGGCGGCGTAGATGTATATCTTATTTTTGTCAATATCTTTACTTCTAAAATTTCACTTTGAAAAGTTCCTTCGTTGTTGGATAGTGTTTCCGATGCGAAATGTTTTTCCTATAAATTCAAAATTTTCACGTAAATAATTTAAGACTTTCCGCTAGGGCGCATAAAGGTAAATTGCGCTTTCTGCTCCTAAATCTCCGATTTGAAAAATTCTTCCTGTATCGCATACAAGACATGATGGGAAATATTTTTCACATAATTTCTAATGTTTTGTAAAGAATGGTTCGGCCACCAGGGGTCATAAGCGTTAATTTCTGATTCTGATGTATTTCTTGCAAATTCTGGGCTCCTGACACAAGAATAAATTTTTTTTTCTTGTACCGATACCGCTCATATGGATAAACCTTTTGAGAATACTTTCTTCCTAAAATAATGAATGGTTTTCCCACCAGGGGACGTAAAGTCACATCTTATTTTTGTCGATAACTCTGTTTCTAAGAGTTCGTAAGCTCAAGATTCGGTTTACACCAATATCTGAGGGATTAAAGACCCGATTGAAAAACTTCTTTCTTCCGTCAGATACCATTGTTTTCCGTACCGGTTCCACTGCCTTTGAATAGCTTAGATAAATTTAATTTGCGTCAGAACGGATTGAAAAGACGTGCTTATTTTACCCCCGAAAATTCAGTGTCATCTTTCTTGTTATCGTTTGAACCGCAATAGTATTTGAGATATTTAAGAAAAAAAGGGTAGAGAAAATCCGGAGCCGACCATTTAACCAGCACCCCGCCACGGAAATTCAAAATTTCAAAATAACCATTCGTTAGTAAATCGTATGAACCGAGAAGAACTCCATTTTCATCGTTTGAACCGCAATAGCTTTTGAGATATTTAAAAAATAATATTGAGAATTTACATATACAGAGACCGACCATTTCACCAGGACCCCCCTCCCCATAGAAATTCAAAATTTCCGAATAGCCATTCGTTAGTAAATCGTGTGAACCGGAATGAACTCCATTTTTATTTTATCGTTTGAAGCGGAATAGTTTTTGAGATATTTAAAAAAGAAGGATTGAGATAATTCGGAGCCGACCATTTCACCAGCACCCCCGCCGAGGCAATTCAAAATTTCAAAATAGCCATTCGTCAGTAGATCGTATGAACCGAGAAGGACTCTATTTTCATCGTTTGAACCGCAATAGCTTTTGAGATATTCAAAATATAATATTAAGAAATTACATATACAGACAGACCTACTATTTAACTAGCCCCTCCGCCATGGAAATTCAAAATAGCCATTTCTTAGTAAATCGTATGAACCGGAATAAACTTCATTTTTATCGTTTGAAGCGGAATAGCTTTTGAGATATTTAAAAAAAAAGGATTGAGAAAATTCGGAGCCGACCATTTCACCAGCACCCACGCCATGGAAATTGAAAATTTCAAAATAACCATTCTTTTGTAAATTGTATGAACCGAGAAGAAATCGTTTTTCGTCGTTTGAACCGCAATAGCTTTTGAGATATTGAGATATTTAAAAAATAATATTGAGAATTTACATACAGACAGAGACCGACCATTTCTCCAGTCCCCCCCCAAGGAAATTCAAAATTTCAGAATAGCCACTCGTTAGTAAATCGTATGAACCGGAACCGGAATGAACTGCATTTTTATCGTTTGAACCGCAATAGGTTTTGAGCTATTAAAAAAGAAAAGGATTGAGAAAATTCGGTGCCGACCATTTCACCAGTCTCCCAACCATGGAAATTCAAACTTCTAAAATAGCCATTCGTTAGTAAAATGTATGAACAGGAATGAACTACATTTTTATCGTTTGAACCGCAATAGTTTTTTAAGTTATTTTAAAAAAAAAGGGTTGAGAAAATCCGGAGCCGACCATTTAACCAGCACCACCGCCATGGAAATTCAAAATTTCAAAATAACCATTCGTTAGTAAATCGTACGAACCGAGAAGAACTGCATTTTCATCGTTTGAACCGCAATAGTTTCTGAGATATTTAAAAAATAATATTGAGAATTTACATATACAGAGACCGACCATTTCACCCCCTCCCCTCCCATGAAAATTCAAAATTTCAGAATAGCCATTCGTTTGTAAATCGTGTGAACCGGAATGAGCTCCTCCATTTTTATCGTTTGAACCGCAATAGTTTTTGAGATATTTAAAAAAAAAGGATTGAGATAATTCGGAGCCGACCATTTCACCAGCACCCCAGCCGAGGAAATTCAAAATTTCAAAATAGGCATTCGTTAGTAGATCGTATGAACCGAGAAGAACTATATTTTCATCGTTTGAACCGCAATAGTTTTTGAGAGATTGAAAAAAATAGGATTGAGTAAACCCGGAGCCGACCATTTCACCACCCCCCATGGAAATTCAAAATTAAACAGATATTCGTTAGTAAATCGTATGAACCGGAATGAACTCCATTTTTATCGTTTGAACCGCAATAGTTTTTGATCTATTAAAAAAGAAAAGGATTGAGAAAATTCGGTGCCGACCATTTCACCAGTCTCCCAACCATGGAAATTCAAAATTCTAAATTAGCCATTCGTTAAAAAACCGTATGAACAGGAATGAACTACATTTTTATCGTTTGAACCGCAATAGTTTTTTTGAGTTATTTAAAAAAAAAGGGTTGAGAAAATCCGGAGCCGACCATTTAACCAGCACCACCGCCATGGAAATTCAAAATTTCAAAATAACCATTCGTTAGTAAATCGTACGAACCGAGAAGAACTCCATTTTCATCGTTTGAACCGCAATAGCTTCTGAGATATTTAAAAAATAATATTGAGAATTTACAGATACAGAGACCGACCATTTCACCCCCCCCCATGAAAATTCAAAATTTTAGAATAGCCATTCGTTTGTAAATCGTGTGAACCGGAATGAGCTCCTCCATTTTTATCGTTTGAACCGCAATAGTTTTTCAGATATTTAAAAAAAAGGTTTGAGATAATTCGGAGCCGACCATTTCCCCAGCACCCCAGCCGTGGAAATTTAAAATTTCAAAATAGGCATTCGTTAGTAGATCGTATGAACCGAGAAGAACTATATTTTCATCGTTTGAACCGCAATAGTTTTTGAGAGATTGAAAAAAAATAGGATTGAGTAAACCCGGAGCCGACCATTTCACCAGCCCCCTCCCCTCCACCATGGAAATTCAAAATTCCAAAATAGCTATTCGTTAGTAAATCGTATGAACCCTCAATTTTTATCGTTTGAACCACAATAGTTTTTGAGCTATTAAAATAAAAAGGATTGAGAAAATTCGGAGACGGCCATTTCACCAGTCCCCCAACCATAGAAATTCAAAATTCTAAAATAGCCATTCGTTAGTAAACCGTGAGAACCGAAATGAACTCAATTTTTATCGTTTAAACAGTAATGGTCCTTGAAATATTTAAAAAAAAAAAAGAATTGAGAAAATTCGGAGCCGACCATTTCACCAGCACCCCCGCCATGGAAATTCAAAATTTCAAAATAACCATTCTTTAGTAAATCGTATGAACCGAGAAGAACTCTATTTTCATCGTTTGAACCGCAATAGCTTTTGAGATATTTAAAAAATAATATTGAGAATTTACATATACAGAGACCGACCATTTCACCAGCCCCCGCCCCACCCGCATGGAAATTCAAAATTTCAGAATAGCCATTCGTTAGTAAATCGTGTGAACCGGAATGAACTCCATTTTTATCGTTTGAAGCGGAATAGTTTTTGAGATATTTAAAAAAAAAAGGATTGAGAAAATTCGAAGATAACCATTTCCCCAGTCCCCCAACCATGGAAATTCAAAATTCTAAAATAGCCATTCGTTAGTAAACCTTATGAACGGAATGAACTAAATTTTTATCACGTCTTTTGTAAAAAAAGATCCTGCTTCTGTTATCGGTATGTTCGTCCGTTCGTCCGTCCGTCCGTCAGTCCATCCGTCAGTCTGTACCCACGGTATCTCTGCAACTATTAGTCCGATTTGAAAAAATATGTTTGCATTCGGAAGCTTGAAATATGCGAATGATGATCCTTTATTTCGTTTTTTTTATGACGTACAATTTCGCCGCTAGGGGGCGTAAATGCAGCAGATGATGTCGAATTCAAAATTACGTTTTAATCCACATATTTGCTTCTAAACATCCGATTGAAAAAATTCTTTTATCTTTCGATTCCATCTATGTCGAAGAGTGTTTTAGATATAGTTTTATTTTCAAATTACGCATAGATTTTCCGCTAGGGCGCGTAAAAGTAAATTACATTTTTCCCGATAACTCTTCTCCTAAAACGCCGATTTGAAAAATCTTTTTTTCAGCGGATACATCTCCTAATGGAAAATCTTTTGCAAATAATTTCGAATTTTTAGTGAAGAATACTTTAACCACCAGGGGGCGTAAGTGTTAATTTTTGCTTCTGATGCATTTGCCATTAAATCTGAGCTTCTAAAATATCGATTGAAAAAATTCTTTCGTGGTCTGATGCCACTCACATCGATAAAACTTTTCGGAATATTTTCTTCCTAAAATATTTCACAGTTTCTCCGCCAGGCGGCGTAGATGTATATCTTATTTTTGTCAATATCTCTACTTCTAAAATTTCAATTTGAAAAATTCCTTCGTTGTTGGATAGTGTTTCCGATGCGAAATGTTTTTCCTATAAATTCAAAATTTTCACGTAAATA
Organism: Macrothele yani; assembly: GCA_039090855.1. Taxonomy (NCBI): domain Eukaryota; kingdom Metazoa; phylum Arthropoda; class Arachnida; order Araneae; family Macrothelidae; genus Macrothele; species Macrothele yani. Next base: position 87,043,624 of record CM077011.1, on the reverse strand, counting down.
ATTTAAGACTTTCCGCTAGGGCGCATAAAGGTAAATTGCGTTTTCTGCTCCTAAAACTCCGATTTGAAAAATTCTTCCTGTATCGGATACAAGACATGATGGGAAATATTTTTCACATATTTTCTAATGTTTTGTAAAGAATGGTTCGGCCACCAGGGGTCATAAGTGTTAATTTCTGATTCTGATGTATTTCTTGCAAAATCTGGGCTCCTGAAAACTCGACTAAATTTTTTTTTCTTGTACCGATACCGCTCATATTGATAAACCTATTGAGAATACTTTCTTCCTAAAATAATGCATGGTTTTCCCACCAGGGGACGTAAAGTCACATCTTGTTTTTGTCGATAACTCTGTTTCTAAGATTTCGCAAACTCAAGATTCGGTTTACACCAATATCTGAGGGATTAAAGACCCGATTGAAAAACTTCTTTCTTCCGTCAGATACTATTGTTTTCCGTACCGGTTCCATTGCCTTTGAATAGCTTTGATAAATTTAATTTGCCTCAGAACGGATTGAAAAGACGTGCTTATATTACACCCGAAAATTCAGTGTCATCTTTCTTGTTATCGTTTGAACCGCAATAGTATTTGAGATATTTAAGAAAAAAAGGGTTGAGAAAATCCGGAGCCGACCATTTCACCAGCACCCCCGCCATGGAAATTCAAAATTTTAAAATAACCATTCTTTAGTAAATCGTATGAACCGGAACCGGATTGAACTGCATTTTTATCGTTGGAACCGCAATAGTTTTTGAGCTATTAAAAAAGAAAAGGATTGAGAAAATTCGGTGCCGACCATTTCACCAGTCTCCCAACCATGGAAATTCAAAATTCTAAAATAGCCATTCGTTAGTAAACTGTATGAACAGGAATGAACTACATTTTTATCGTTTGAACCGCAATAGTTTTTTAAGTTATTTAAAAAAAAAGGTTGAGAAAATCCGGAGCCGACCATTTAACCAGCACCACCGCCGTGGAAATTCAAAATTTCAAAATAACCATTCGTTAGTAAATCGTACGAATCGAGAAGAACTCCATTTTCATCGTTTGAACCGCAATAGCTTCTAAGATATTTAAAAAATAATATTGAGAATTTACATATACAGAGACCGACCATTTCACCCCTCCCCCCCATGAAAATTCAAAATTTCAGAATAGCCATTCGTTTGTAAATCGTGTGAACCGGAATGAGCTCCTCCATTTTTATCGTTTGAACCGCAATAGGTTTTGCGATATTTTAAAAAAAGGATTGAGATAATTCGGAGCCGACCATTTCACCAGCACCCCTGCCGTGGAAATTCAAAATTTCAAAATAGGCATTCGTTAGTAGATCGTATGAACCGAGAAGAACTATATTTTCATCGTTTGAACCGCAATAGTTTTTGAGAGATTGAAAAAAAATAGGATTGAGTAAACCCGGAGCAGACCATTTCACCAGCCCCCTCCCCTCCATCATGGAAATTCAAAATTCCAAAATAGCTATTCGTTAGTAAATCGTATGAACCCTCCATTTTTATCGTTTGAACCACAATAGTTTTTGAGCTATTAAAATAAAAAGGATTGAGAAAATTCGGAGCCGACCATTTCATCAGCACCCCCGCCATGGAAATTCAAAATTTCAAAATAACCATTCTTTAGTAAATCGTATGAACCGAGAAGAACTCTAATTTCATCGTTTGAACCGCAATAGCTTTTAAGATATTTAAAAAATAATATTGAGAATTTACATATACAGAGACCGACCATTTCACCAGCCCCCTCGCCCCACCCCCTATGGAAATTCAAAATTTCAGAATAGCCATTCGTTAGTAAGTCATGTGAACCGGAATGAACTCCATTTTTATCGTTTGAAGCGGAATAGTTTTTGAGATATTTAAAAAAAAAAGGATTGAGAAAATTCGAAGCCGACTATTTCACCAGTCCCCCAACCATGGAAATTCAAAATTTTAAAATAGCCATTCGTTAGTAAACCTTATGAACCGGAATGAACTCCATTTTTATCACGTCTTTTGTAAAAAAAGACCGTGCTTCTGTTATCGGTATGTCCGTCCGTTCGTCCATCCGTCAGTCCATCCGTTAGTCTGTACCCACGGTATCTCTGCAACTATTAGTCCGATTTGAAAAAAAATGTTTGCATTCGGAAGCTTGAAATATGCGAATGATGATCCTTTATTTCGTTTTTTTTTATGATGTACAATTTCGCCGCTAGGGGGCGTAAATGCAGATGATGTCGAATTCAAAATTACGTTTTAATCCACATATTTGCTTCTAAACATCCGATTGAAAAAATTCTTTTATCTTTCGATTCCATTTATGTCGAAGAGTGTTTTAGATATAGTTTCATTTTCAAATTACGCATAAATTTTCCGCTAGGGGGCGTAAAAGTAAATTACATTTTTTCCGATAACTCTTCTCCTAAAACGCCGATTTGAAAAATCTTTTTTCAGCGGATACATCTCCTAATGGAAAATCTTTTGCATATAATTTCAAATTTTTGGTAAAGAATACTTTGGCCACCAGGGGGCGTAAGTGGTAATTTTTGCTTCTGATGTATTTGCCATAAAATCTGACCTTCTAAATTACCGATTGAAAAAATTCTTTCCCGGTCTGATGCCACTCAGATCGATAAAACGTTTCGGAATATTTTCTTCCTAAAATATTTCACAGTTTCTCCGCCAGGCGGCGTAGATGTATATCTTATTTTTGTCAATATCTCTACTTCTAAAATTTCACTTTGAAAAGTTCCTTCGTTGTTGGATAGTGTTTCCGATGCGAAATGTTTTTCCTATAAATTCAAAATTTTCACGTAAATAATTTAAGACTTTCCGCTAGGGCGCATAAAGGTAAATTGCGCTTTCTGCTCCTAAATCTCCGATTTGAAAAATTCTTCCTGTATCGCATACAAGACATGATGGGAAATATTTTTCACATAATTTCTAATGTTTTGTAAAGAATGGTTCGGCCACCAGGGGTCATAAGCGTTAATTTCTGATTCTGATGTATTTCTTGCAAATTCTGGGCTCCTGACAACAAGAATAAATTTTTTTTTCTTGTACCGATACCGCTCATATGGATAAACCTTTTGAGAATACTTTCTTCCTAAAATAATGAATGGTTTTCCCACCAGGGGACGTAAAGTCACATCTTATTTTTGTCGATAACTCTGTTTCTAAGAGTTCGTAAGCTCAAGATTTGGTTTACACCAATATCTGAGGGATTAAAGACCCGATTGAAAAACTTCTTTCTTCCGTCAGATACTATTGTTTTCCGTACAGGTTCCACTGCCTTTGAATAGCTTAGATAAATTTAATTTGCGTCAGAACGGATTGAAAAGACGTGCTTATTTTACCCCCGAAAATTCAGTGTCATCTTTCTTGTTATCGTTTGAACCGGATTAAATATTTGAGATATTTAAGAAAAAAAGGGTTGAGAAAATCCGGAGCCGACCATTTAACCAGCACCCTGCCACGGAAATTCAAAATTTCAAAATAACCATTCGTTAGTAAATCGTATGAACCGAGAAGAACTCCATTTTCATCGTTTGAACCGCAATAGCTTTTGAGATATTTAATACAAAATATTGAGAATTTACATATACAGAGACCGACCATTTCACCAGCACCCCCCCCCACCCTAGAAATTCAAAATTTCAGAATAGCCATTCGTTAGCAAATTGTGTGAACCGGAATGAACTCCATTTTTATTTTATCGTTTGAAGCGGAATAGTTTTTGAGATATTTAAAAAAGAAGGATTGAGATAATTCGGAGCCGACCATTTCACCAGCACCCCCGCCATGGAAATTCAAAATTTCAAAATAGCCATTCGTCAGTAGATCGTATGAACCGAGAAGGACTCTATTTTCATCGTTTGAACCGCAATAGCTTTTGAGATATTCAAAATATAATATTAAGAAATTACATATACAGACAGATCTACTATTTCACTAGCCCTTCCGCCATGGAAATTCAAAATAGCCATTTCTTAGTAAATCGTATGAACCGAAATGAACTCCATTTTTATCGTTTGAACCGTAATAGTGTTTGAGAGATTGAAAAAAAAAAGGGATTGAGAAACTCCGAAGCCGACCACTTCACCAGCCCCCATTCCCCACCACCATGGAAATTCAAAATTTCAAAATAGGCATTCGTTAGTAAATCGTGTGAACCGGAATGAACTCCATTTTTATCGTTTGAAGCGGAATAGTTTTTGAGATATTTAAAAAAAAAGGATTGAGAAAATTCGGAGCCGACCATTTCACCAGCACCCCCGCCATGGAAATTCAAAATTTCAAAATAACCATTCTTTAGTAAATTGTATGAACCGAGAAGAAATCTTTTTTCGTCGTTTGAACCGCAATAGCTTTTGAGATATTTAAAAAATAATATTGAGAATTTACATACAGACAGAGACCGACCATTTCTCCAGCCCCCCCCCCCCAGGAAATTCAAAATTTCAGAATAGCCACTCGTTAGTAAATCGTATAAACCGGAACCGGAATGAACTGCATTTTTATCGTTTGAACCGCAATAGTTTTTGAGCTATTTAAAAAGAAAGGGATTGAGAAAATTCGGTGCCGACCATTTTACCAGTCTCCCAACCATGGAAATTCAAACTTCAAAAATAACCATTCGTTAGTAAATCGTACGAACCGAGAAGAACTCCATTTTCATCGTTTGAACCGCAATAGCTTCTGAGATATTTAAAAAATAATATTGAGAATTTACATATACAGAGACCGACCATTTCACCCCCTCCCCCCATGAAAATTCAAAATTTCAGAATAGCCATTCGTTTGTAAATCGTGTGAACCGGAATGAGCTCCTCCATTTTTATCGTTTGAACCGCAATAGTTTTTGAGATATTTTTAAAAAAAGGATTGAGATAATTCGGAGCCGACCATTTCACCAGCACCCCTGCCGTGGAAATTCAAAATTTCAAAATAGGCATTCGTTAGAAGATCGTATGAACCGAGAAGAACTATATTTTCATCGTTTGAACCGCAATAGTTTTTGAGAGATTGAAAAAAAATAGGATTGAGTAAACCCGGAGCAGACCATTTCACCAGCCCCCTCCCCTCCACCATGGAAATTCAAAATTCCAAAATAGCTATTCTTTAGTAAATCGTATGAACCCTCCATTTTTATCGTTTGAACCACAATAGTTTTTGAGCTATTAAAATAAAAAGGATTGAGAAAATTCGGAGCCGACCATTTCACCAGCACCCCCGCCATGGAAATTCAAAATTTCAAAATAACCATTCTTTAGTAAATCGTATGAACCGAGAAGAACTCTATTTTCATCGTTTGAACCGCAATAGCTTTTGAGATATTTAAAAAATAATATTGAGAATTTACATATACAGAGACCGACCATTTCACCAGCCCCCTCGCCCCCCCCCATGAAAATTCAAAATTTCAGAATAGCCATTCGTTAGTAAATCGTGTGAACAGGAATGAACTCCATTTTTATCGTTTGAAGCGGAATAGTTTTTCAGATATTAAAAAAAAAGGATTGAGAAAATTCGAAGCCGACCATTTCACCAGTCCCCCAACCATGGAAATTCAAAATTCTAAAATAGCCATTCGTTAGTAAACCTTATGAACCGGAATGAACTCCATTTTTATCACGTCTTTTGTGAAAAAAGATCGTGCTTCTGTTATCGGTATGTCCGTCCGTTCGTCCGTCCGTCAGTCCATCCGTCAGTCCATCCGTCAGTCTGTACCCACGGTATCTCTGCAACTATTAGTCCGATTTGAAAAAATGTTTGCATTCGGAAGCTTGAAATATGCGAATGATGATCCTTTATTTCGTTTTTTTATGATGTACAATTTCGCCGCTAGGGGGCGTAAATGCAAATGATGTCGAATTCAAAATTACGTTTTAATCCACATATTTGCTTCTAAACATCCGATTGAAAAAATTCTTTTATCTTTCGATTCCATTTATGTCGAAGAGTGTTTTAGATATAGTTTCATTTTCAAATTACGCATAGATTTTCCGCTAGGGGGCGTAAAAGTAAATTACATTTTTCCGATAACTCTTCTCCTAAAACGCCGATTTGAAAAATCTTTTTTCAGCTGATACATCACCTAATGGAAAATCTTTTGCATGTAATTTCAAATTTTTTAAAGAATACTTTGGCCACCAGGGGGCGTAAGTGTTAATTTTTGCTTCTGATGTATTTGCCATAAAATCTGACCTTCTAAAATACCGATTGAAAAAATTCTTTCGTGGTCTGATGCCACTCACATCGATAAACCTTTTCGGAATATTTTCTTCCTAAAATATTTCACAGTTTCTCCGCCACATGGCGAAGATGTGTATCTTATTTTTGTCAATATCTCTACTTCTAAAATTTCAATTTGAAAAATTCCTTCGCTGTTAATTAGTGTTTCCGATGCGAAATGTTTTTCCTATAAGTTCAAAATTTTCATGTAAATCATTTAAGACTTTCCGCTAGGGCGCATAAAGGTAAATTGCGTTTTCTGCTCCTAAAACTCCGATTTGAAAAAATTTCCCTGTATCGCATACAAGACCTGATGGAAAATATTTTTCACATAATTTCTAATGTTTTGTAAAGAATGGTTTGGATACCAGGGGTCATAAGTGTTAATTTCTGATTCTGATGTATTTCTTGCAAAATCTGGGCTCCTGAAAACTCGACTAAATTTTTTTTCTTGTACCGATACCGCTCATATGGATACACCTTTGAGAATACTTTCTTCCTAAAATAATGCATGGTTTTCCCACCAGGGGACGTAAAGTCACATCTTGTTTTTGTCGATAACTCTGTTTCTAAGAGTTCGTAAGCTCAAGATTAGGTTTATTTACACCAATATCTGAGGGATTAAAGACCCGATTGAAAAACTTCTTTCTTCCGTCAGATACTATTGTTTTCCGTACCGGTTCCATTGCCTTTGAATAGCTTTGATAAATTTAATTTGCGTCAGAACGGATTGAAAAGACGTGCTTATATTACACCCGAAAATTCAGTGTCATCTTTCTTGTTATCGTTTGAACCGCAATAGTATTTGAGATATTTAAGAAAAAAAGGGTTGAGAAAATCCGGAGCCGACCATTTAACCAGCACCCCGCCACGGAAATTCAAAATTTCAAAATAACCATTCGTTAGTAAATCGTATGAACCGAGAAGAACTCCATTTTCATCGTTTGAACCGCAATAGCTTTTGAGATATTTAAAAAATAATATTGAGAATTTACATATACAGAGACCGACCATTTCACCAGCCCCCCCACCCCCGTTGAAATTCAAAATTTCAGAATAGCCATTCGTTAGTGAATCGTGTGAACCGGAATGAACTCCATTTTTATTTTATCGTTTGAAGCGGAATAGTTTTTGAGATATTTAGAAAAGAAGGATTGAGATAATTCGGAGCCGACCATTTCAAAAGCACCCCCGCCGAGGCAATTCAAAATTTCAAATTAGCCATTCGTCAGTAGATCGTATGAACCAAGAAGGACTCTATTTTCATCGTTTGAACCGCAATAGCTTTTGAGATATTCAAAATATAATATTAAGAAATTACATATACAGACAGACCTACTATTTCACTAGCCCCTCCGCCATGGAAATTCAAAATAGCCATTTCTTAGTAAATCGTATGAACCGAAAAGAACTCCATTTTTATCGTTTGAACCGTAATAGTGTTTGAGAGATTGAAAAAAAAGGGATTGAGAAATTCCGAAGCCGACCACCTCACCAGCCCCCTTCCCCACCACCATGGAAATTCAAAATTTCAAAATAGGCATTCGTTAGTAAATCGTGTGAACCGGAATGAACTATATTTTTATCGTTTGAAGCGGAATAGTTTTTGAGATATTTAAAAAAAAAGGATTGAGAAAATTCGGAGCCGACCATTTCACCAGCACCCCCGCCATGGAAATTCAATATTTCAAAATAACCATTCTTTAGTAAATTGTATGAACCGAGAAGAAATCTTTTTTCGTCGTATGAACCGCAATAGCTTTTGAGATATTGAGATATTTAAAAAATAATATTGAGAATTTACATACAGACAGAGACCGACCATTTCTCCAGTCCCCCCCCAAGAAAATTCAAAATTTCAGAATAGCCACTCGTTAGTAAATCGTATGAACCGGAACCGGAATGAACTGCATTTTTATCGTTTGAACCGCAATAGTTTTTGAGCTATTAAAAAAGAAAATGATTGAGAAAATTCGGTGCCGACCATTTCACCAGTCTCCCAACCATGGAAATTCAAACTTCTAAAATAGCCATTCGTTAGTAAACCGTATGAACAGGAATGAACTCAATTTTTATCGTTTGAACCGCAATAGTTTTTAAGTTATTTAAAAAAAAGGGTTGAGAAAATCCGGAGCCGACCATTTAACCAGCACCACCGCCATGGAAATTAAAAATTTCAAAATAACCATTCGTTAGTAAATCGTACGAACCGAGAAGAACTCCATTTTCATCGTTTGAACCGCAATAGCTTCTAAGATATTTAAAAAATAATATTGAGAATTTACATATACAGAGACCGACCATTTCACCCCCTCCCCCCCATGAAAATTCAAAATTTCAGAATAGCCATTCGTTTGTAAATCGTGTGAACCGGAATGAGCTCCTCCATTTTTATCGTTTGAACCGCAATAGTTTTTGAGATATTTTAAAAAAAGGATTGAGATAATTCGGAGCCGACCATTTCACCAGCACCCCTGCCGTGGAAATTCAAAATTTCAAAATAGGCATTCGTTAGTAGATCGTATGAACCGAGAAGAACTATATTTTCATCGTTTGAACCGCAATAGTTTTTGAGAGATTGAAAAAAATAGGATTGAGTAAACCCGGAGCAGACCATTTCACCAGCCCCCTCCCCTCCATCATGGAAATTCAAAATTCCAAAATAGCTATTCGTTAGTAAATCGTATGAACCCTCCATTTTTATCGTTTGAACCACAATAGTTTTTGAGCTATTAAAATAAAAAGGATTGAGAAAATTCGGAGCCGACCATTTCATCAGCACCCCCGCCATGGAAATTCAAAATTTCAAAATAACCATTCTTTAGTAAATCGTATGAACCGAGAAGAACTCTAATTTCATCGTTTGAACCGCAATAGCTTTTAAGATATTTAAAAAATAATATTGAGAATTTACATATACAGAGACCGACCATTTCACCAGCCCCTCGCCCCACCCCCTATGGAAATTCAAAATTTCAGAATAGCCATTCGTTAGTAAGTCATGTGAACCGGAATGAACTCCATTTTTATCGTTTGAAGCGGAATAGTTTTTGAGATATTTAAAAAAAAAAAGGATTGAGAAAATTCGAAGCCGACTATTTCACCAGTCCCCCAACCATGGAAATTCAAAATTTTAAAATAGCCATTCGTTAGTAAACCTTATGAACCGGAATGAACTCCATTTTTATCACGTCTTTTGTAAAAAAAGACCGTGCTTCTGTTATCGGTATGTCCGTCCGTTCGTCCATCCGTCAGTCCATCCGTTAGTCTGTACCCACGGTATCTCTGCAACTATTAGTCCGATTTGAAAAAAAATGTTTGCATTCGGAAGCTTGAAATATGCGAATGATGATCCTTTATTTCGTTTTTTTTTATGATGTACAATTTCGCCGCTAGGGGGCGTAAATGCAGATGATGTCGAATTCAAAATTACGTTTTAATCCACATATTTGCTTCTAAACATCCGATTGAAAAAATTCTTTTATCTTTCGATTCCATTTATGTCGAAGAGTGTTTTAGATATAGTTTCATTTTCAAATTACGCATAAATTTTCCGCTAGGGGGCGTAAAAGTAAATTACATTTTTTCCGATAACTCTTCTCCTAAAACGCCGATTTGAAAAATCTTTTTTTCAGCGGATACATCTCCTAATGGAAAATCTTTTGCATATAATTTCAAATTTTTGGTAAAGAATACTTTGGCCACCAGGGGGCGTAAGTGGTAATTTTTGCTTCTGATGTATTTGCCATAAAATCTGACCTTCTAAATTACCGATTGAAAAAATTCTTTCCCGGTCTGATGCCACTCAGATCGATAAAACGTTTCGGAATATTTTCTTCCTAAAATATTTCACAGTTTCTCCGCCAGGCGGCGTAGATGTATATCTTATTTTTGTCAATATCTTTACTTCTAAAATTTCACTTTGAAAAGTTCCTTCGTTGTTGGATAGTGTTTCCGATGCGAAATGTTTTTCCTATAAATTCAAAATTTTCACGTAAATAATTTAAGACTTTCCGCTAGGGCGCATAAAGGTAAATTGCGCTTTCTGCTCCTAAATCTCCGATTTGAAAAATTCTTCCTGTATCGCATACAAGACATGATGGGAAATATTTTTCACATAATTTCTAATGTTTTGTAAAGAATGGTTCGGCCACCAGGGGTCATAAGCGTTAATTTCTGATTCTGATGTATTTCTTGCAAATTCTGGGCTCCTGAAAACAAGAATAAATTTTTTTTTTCTTGTACCGATACCGCTCATATGGATAAACCTTTTGAGAATACTTTCTTCCTAAAATAATGAATGGTTTTCCCACCAGGGGACGTAAAGTCACATCTTATTTTTGTCGATAACTCTGTTTCTAAGAGTTCGTAAGCTCAAGATTCGGTTTACACCAATATCTGAGGGATTAAAGACCCGATTGAAAAACTTCTTTCTTCCGTCAGATACCATTGTTTTCCGTACCGGTTCCACTGCCTTTGAATAGCTTAGATAAATTTAATTTGCGTCAGAACGGATTGAAAAGACGTGCTTATTTTACCCCCGAAAATTCAGTGTCATCTTTCTTGTTATCGTTTGAACCGCAATAGTATTTGAGATATTTAAGAAAAAAAGGGTAGAGAAAATCCGGAGCCGACCATTTAACCAGCACCCCGCCACGGAAATTCAAAATTTCAAAATAACCATTCGTTAGTAAATCGTATGAACCGAGAAGAACTCCATTTTCATCGTTTGAACCGCAATAGCTTTTGAGATATTTAAAAAATAATATTGAGAATTTACATATACAGAGACCGACCATTTCACCAGGACCCCCTCCCCATAGAAATTCAAAATTTCCGAATAGCCATTCGTTAGTAAATCGTATGAACCGGAATGAACTCCATTTTTATTTTATCGTTTGAAGCGGAATAGTTTTTGAGATATTTAAAAAAGAAGGATTGAGATAATTCGGAGCCGACCATTTCACCAGCACCCCCGCCGAGGCAATTCAAAATTTCAAAATAGCCATTCGTCAGTAGATTGTATGAACCGAGAAGGACTCTATTTTCATCGTTTGAATCGCAATAGCTTTTGAGATATTCAAAATATAATATTAAGAAATTACATATACAGACAGACCTACTATTTAACTAGCCCCTCCGCCATGGAAATTCAAAATAGCCATTTCTTAGTAAATCGTATGAACCGGAATAAACTTCATTTTTATCGTTTGAAGCGGAATAGCTTTTGAGATATTTAAAAAAAAAAGGATTGAGAAAATTCGGAGCCGACCATTTCACCAGCACCCACGCCATGGAAATTGAAAATTTCAAAATAACCATTCTTTTGTAAATTGTATGAACCGAGAAGAAATCGTTTTTCGTCGTTTGAACCGCAATAGCTTTTGAGATATTGAGATATTTAAAAAATAATATTGAGAATTTACATACAGACAGAGACCGACCATTTCTCCAGTCCCCCCCCCAAGGAAATTCAAAATTTCAGAATAGCCACTCGTTAGTAAATCGTATGAACCGGAACCGGAATGAACTGCATTTTTATCGTTTGAACCGCAATAGGTTTTGAGCTATTAAAAAAGAAAAGGATTGAGAAAATTCGGTGCCGACCATTTCACCAGTCTCCCAACCATGGAAATTCAAACTTCTAAAATAGCCATTCGTTAGTAAAATGTATGAACAGGAATGAACTACATTTTTATCGTTTGAACCGCAATAGTTTTTTAAGTTATTTTAAAAAAAAAGGTTTGAGAAAATCCGGAGCCGACCATTTAACCAGCACCACCGCCATGGAAATTCAAAATTTCAAAATAACCATTCGTTAGTAAATCGTACGAACCGAGAAGAACTGCATTTTCATCGTTTGAACCGCAATAGTTTCTGAGATATTTAAAAAATAATATTGAGAATTTACATATACAGAGACCGACCATTTCACCCCCTCCTCCCATGAAAATTCAAAATTTCAGAATAGCCATTCGTTTGTAAATCGTGTGAACCGGAATGAGCTCCTCCATTTTTATCGTTTGAACCGCAATAGTTTTTGAGATATTTAAAAAAAAGGATTGAGATAATTCGGAGCCGACCATTTCACCAGCACCCCAGCCGAGGAAATTCAAAATTTCAAAATAGGCATTCGTTAGTAGATCGTATGAACCGAAAAGAACTCTATTTTCATCGTTTGAACCGCAATAGTTTTTGAGAGATTGAAAACAATAGGATTGAGTAAACCCGGAGCCGACCATTTCACCACCACCCCATGGAAATTCAAAATTAAACAGATATTCGTTAGTAAATCGTATGAACCGGAAGGAACTCCATTTTTATCGTTTGAACCGCAATAGTTTTTGATCTATTAAAAAAGAAAAGGATTGAGAAAATTCGGTGCCGACCATTTCACCAGTCTCCCAACCATGGAAATTCAAAATTCTAAAATAGCCATTCGTTAGTAAACCGTATGAACAGGAATGAACTACATTTTTATCGTTTGAACCGCAATAGTTTTTTTGAGTTATTTAAAAAAAAAGGGTTGAGAAAATCCGCAGCCGACCATTTAACCAGCACCACCGCCATGGAAATTCAAAATTTCAAAATAACCATTCGTTAGTAAATCGTACGAACCGAGAAGAACTGCATTTTCATCGTTTGAACCGCAATAGTTTCTGAGATATTTAAAAAATAATATTGAGAATTTACATATACAGAGACCGACCATTTCACCCCTCCCCTCCCATGAAAATTCAAAATTTCAGAATAGCCATTCGTTTGTAAATCGTGTGAACCGGAATGAGCTCCTCCATTTTTATCGTTTGAACCGCAATAGTTTTTGAGATATTTAAAAAAAAAGGATTGAGATAATTCGGAGCCGACCATTTCACCAGCACCCCAGCCGAGGAAATTCAAAATTTCAAAATAGGCATTCGTTAGTAGATCGTATGAACCGAAAAGAACTCTATTTTCATCGTTTGAACCGCAATAGTTTTTGAGAGATTGAAAAAAATAGGATTGAGTAAACCCGGAGCCGACCATTTCACCACCCCCATGGAAATTCAAAATTAAACAGATATTCGTTAGTAAATCGTATGAACCGGAATGAACTCCATTTTTATCGTTTGAACCGCAATAGTTTTTGATCTATTAAAAAAGAAAAGGATTGAGAAAATTCGGTGCCGACCATTTCACCAGTCTCCCAACCATGGAAATTCAAAATTCTAAAATAGCCATTCGTTAGTAAACCGTATGAACAGGAATGAACTACATTTTTATCGTTTGAACCGCAATAGTTTTTTTGAGTTATTTAAAAAAAAAGGGTTGAGAAAATCCGGAGCCGACCATTTAACCAGCACCACCGCCATGGAAATTCAAAATTTCAAAATAACCATTCGTTAGTAAATCGTACGAACCGAGAAGAACTCCATTTTCATCGTTTGAACCGCAATAGCTTCTGAGATATTTAAAAAATAATATTGAGAATTTACAGATACAGAGACCGACCATTTCACCCCCCCCCCCCCATGAAAATTCAAAATTTTAGAATAGCCATTCGTTTGTAAATCGTGTGAACCGGAATGAGCTCCTCCATTTTTATCGTTTGAACCGCAATAGTTTTTCAGATATTTAAAAAAAAAGGTTTGAGATAATTCGGAGCCGACCATTTTCCCAGCACCCCAGCCGTGGAAATTTAAAATTTCAAAATAGGCATTCGTTAGTAGATCGTATGAACCGAGAAGAACTATATTTTCATCGTTTGAACCGCAATAGTTTTTGAGAGATTGAAAAAAAATAGGATTGAGTAAACCCGGAGCCGACCATTTCACCAGCCCCCTCCCCTCCACCATGGAAATTCAAAATTCCAAAATAGCTATTCGTTAGTAAATCGTATGAACCCTCAATTTTTATCGTTTGAACCACAATAGTTTTTGAGCTATTAAAATAAAAAGGATTGAGAAAATTCGGAGACGGCCATTTCACCAGTCCCCCAACCATAGAAATTCAAAATTCTAAAATAGCCATTCGTTAGTAAACCGTGAGAACCGAAATGAACTCAATTTTTATCGTTTAAACAGTAATGGTCCTTGAAATATTTAAAAAAAAAAGAATTGAGAAAATTCGGAGCCGACCATTTCACCAGCACCCCCGCCATGGAAATTCAAAATTTCAAAATAACCATTCTTTAGTAAATCGTATGAACCGAGAAGAACTCTATTTTCATCGTTTGAACCGCAATAGCTTTTGAGATATTTAAAAAATAATATTGAGAATTTACATATACAGAGACCGACCATTTCACCAGCCCCCGCCCCACCCGCATGGAAATTCAAAATTTCAGAATAGCCATTCGTTAGTAAATCGTGTGAACCGGAATGAACTCCATTTTTATCGTTTGAAGCGGAATAGTTTTTGAGATATTTAAAAAAAAAAGGATTGAGAAAATTCGAAGCCAACCATTTCACCAGTCCCCCAACCATGGAAATTCAAAATTCTAAAATAGCCATTCGTTAGTAAACCTTATGAACGGAATGAACTAAATTTTTATCACGTCTTTTGTAAAAAAAGATCCTGCTTCTGTTATCGGTATGTCCGTCCGTTCGTCCGTCCGTCCGTCAGTCCATCCGTCAGTCTGTACCCACGGTATCTCTGCAACTATTAGTCCGATTTGAAAAAATATGTTTGCATTCGGAAGCTTGAAATATGCGAATGATGATCCTTTATTTCGTTTTTTTTATGACGTACAATTTCGCCGCTAGGGGGCGTAAATGCAGCAGATGATGTCGAATTCAAAATTACGTTTTAATCCACATATTTGCTTCTAAACATCCGATTGAAAAAATTCTTTTATCTTTCGATTCCATCTATGTCGAAGAGTGTTTTAGATATAGTTTTATTTTCAAATTATGCATAGATTTTCCGCTAGGGCGCGTAAAAGTAAATTACATTTTTCCCGATAACTCTTCTCCTAAAACGCCGATTTGAAAAATCTTTTTTCAGCGGATACATCTCCTAATGGAAAATCTTTTGCAAATAATTTCGAATTTTTAGTGAAGAATACTTTAACCACCAGGGGGCGTAAGTGTTAATTTTTGCTTCTGATGCATTTGCCATTAAATCTGAGCTTCTAAAATATCGATTGAAAAAATTCTTTCGTGGTCTGATGCCACTCACATCGATAAAACTTTTCGGAATATTTTCTTCCTAAAATATTTCACAGTTTCTCCGCCAGGCGGCGTAGATGTATATCTTATTTTTGTCAATATCTCTACTTCTAAAATTTCAATTTGAAAAATTCCTTCGTTGTTGGATAGTGTTTCCGATGCGAAATGTTTTTCCTATAAATTCAAAATTTTCACGTAAATAATTTAAGACTTTCCGCTAGGGCGCATAAAGGTAAATTGCGTTTTCTGCTCCTAAAACTCCGATTTGAAAAATTCTTCCTGTATCGGATACAAGACATGATGGGAAATATTTTTCACATATTTTCTAATGTTTTGTAAAGAATGGTTCGGCCACCAGGGGTCATAAGTGTTAATTTCTGATTCTGATGTATTTCTTGCAAAATCTGGGCTCCTGAAAACTCGACTAAATTTTTTTTTCTTGTACCGATACCGCTCATATTGATAAACCTATTGAGAATACTTTCTTCCTAAAATAATGCATGGTTTTCCCACCAGGGGACGTAAAGTCACATCTTGTTTTTGTCGATAACTCTGTTTCTAAGATTTCGCAAACTCAAGATTCGGTTTACACCAATATCTGAGGGATTAAAGACCCGATTGAAAAACTTCTTTCTTCCGTCAGATACTATTGTTTTCCGTACCGGTTCCATTGCCTTTGAATAGCTTTGATAAATTTAATTTGCCTCAGAACGGATTGAAAAGACGTGCTTATATTACACCCGAAAATTCAGTGTCATCTTTCTTGTTATCGTTTGAACCGCAATAGTATTTGAGATATTTAAGAAAAAAAGGGTTGAGAAAATCCGGAGCCGACCATTTCACCAGCACCCCCGCCATGGAAATTCAAAATTTTAAAATAACCATTCTTTAGTAAATCGTATGAACCGGAACCGGATTGAACTGCATTTTTATCGTTGGAACCGCAATAGTTTTTGAGCTATTAAAAAAGAAAAGGATTGAGAAAATTCGGTGCCGACCATTTCACCAGTCTCCCAACCATGGAAATTCAAAATTCTAAAATAGCCATTCGTTAGTAAACTGTATGAACAGGAATGAACTACATTTTTATCGTTTGAACCGCAATAGTTTTTTAAGTTATTTAAAAAAAAAGGTTGAGAAAATCCGGAGCCGACCATTTAACCAGCACCACCGCCGTGGAAATTCAAAATTTCAAAATAACCATTCGTTAGTAAATCGTACGAATCGAGAAGAACTCCATTTTCATCGTTTGAACCGCAATAGCTTCTAAGATATTTAAAAAATAATATTGAGAATTTACATATACAGAGACCGACCATTTCACCCCCTCCCCCCATGAAAATTCAAAATTTCAGAATAGCCATTCGTTTGTAAATCGTGTGAACCGGAATGAGCTCCTCCATTTTTATCGTTTGAACCGCAATAGGTTTTGAGATATTTTAAAAAAAAGGATTGAGATAATTCGGAGCCGACCATTTCACCAGCACCCCTGCCGTGGAAATTCAAAATTTCAAAATAGGCATTCGTTAGTAGATCGTATGAACCGAGAAGAACTATATTTTCATCGTTTGAACCGCAATAGTTTTTGAGAGATTGAAAAAAATAGGATTGAGTAAACCCGGAGCAGACCATTTCACCAGCCCCCTCCCCTCCATCATGGAAATTCAAAATTCCAAAATAGCTATTCGTTAGTAAATCGTATGAACCCTCCATTTTTATCGTTTGAACCACAATAGTTTTTGAGCTATTAAAATAAAAAGGATTGAGAAAATTCGGAGCCGACCATTTCATCAGCACCCCCGCCATGGAAATTCAAAATTTCAAAATAACCATTCTTTAGTAAATCGTATGAACCGAGAAGAACTCTAATTTCATCGTTTGAACCGCAATAGCTTTTAAGATATTTAAAAAATAATATTGAGAATTTACATATACAGAGACCGACCATTTCACCAGCCCCCTCGCCCCACCCCCTATGGAAATTCAAAATTTCAGAATAGCCATTCGTTAGTAAGTCATGTGAACCGGAATGAACTCCATTTTTATCGTTTGAAGCGGAATAGTTTTTGAGATATTTAAAAAAAAAGGATTGAGAAAATTCGAAGCCGACTATTTCACCAGTCCCCCAACCATGGAAATTCAAAATTTTAAAATAGCCATTCGTTAGTAAACCTTATGAACCGGAATGAACTCCATTTTTATCACGTCTTTTGTAAAAAAAGACCGTGCTTCTGTTATCGGTATGTCCGTCCGTTCGTCCATCCGTCAGTCCATCCGTTAGTCTGTACCCACGGTATCTCTGCAACTATTAGTCCGATTTGAAAAAAATGTTTGCATTCGGAAGCTTGAAATATGCGAATGATGATCCTTTATTTCGTTTTTTTTTTATGATGTACAATTTCGCCGCTAGGGGGCGTAAATGCAGATGATGTCGAATTCAAAATTACGTTTTAATCCACATATTTGCTTCTAAACATCCGATTGAAAAAATTCTTTTATCTTTCGATTCCATTTATGTCGAAGAGTGTTTTAGATATAGTTTCATTTTCAAATTACGCATAAATTTTCCGCTAGGGGGCGTAAAAGTAAATTACATTTTTTCCGATAACTCTTCTCCTAAAACGCCGATTTGAAAAATCTTTTTTCAGCGGATACATCTCCTAATGGAAAATCTTTTGCATATAATTTCAAATTTTTGGTAAAGAATACTTTGGCCACCAGGGGGCGTAAGTGGTAATTTTTGCTTCTGATGTATTTGCCATAAAATCTGACCTTCTAAATTACCGATTGAAAAAATTCTTTCCCGGTCTGATGCCACTCAGATCGATAAAACGTTTCGGAATATTTTCTTCCTAAAATATTTCACAGTTTCTCCGCCAGGCGGCGTAGATGTATATCTTATTTTTGTCAATATCTCTACTTCTAAAATTTCACTTTGAAAAGTTCCTTCGTTGTTGGATAGTGTTTCCGATGCGAAATGTTTTTCCTATAAATTCAAAATTTTCACGTAAATAATTTAAGACTTTCCGCTAGGGCGCATAAAGGTAAATTGCGCTTTCTGCTCCTAAATCTCCGATTTGAAAAATTCTTCCTGTATCGCATACAAGACATGATGGGAAATATTTTTCACATAATTTCTAATGTTTTGTAAAGAATGGTTCGGCCACCAGGGGTCATAAGCGTTAATTTCTGATTCTGATGTATTTCTTGCAAATTCTGGGCTCCTGAAAACAAGAATAAATTTTTTTTTTCTTGTACCGATACCGCTCATATGGATAAACCTTTTGAGAATACTTTCTTCCTAAAATAATGAATGGTTTTCCCACCAGGGGACGTAAAGTCACATCTTATTTTTGTCGATAACTCTGTTTCTAAGAGTTCGTAAGCTCAAGATTTGGTTTACACCAATATCTGAGGGATTAAAGACCCGATTGAAAAACTTCTTTCTTCCGTCAGATACTATTGTTTTCCGTACAGGTTCCACTGCCTTTGAATAGCTTAGATAAATTTAATTTGCGTCAGAACGGATTGAAAAGACGTGCTTATTTTACCCCCGAAAATTCAGTGTCATCTTTCTTGTTATCGTTTGAACCGCAATAGTATTTGAGATATTTAAGAAAAAAAGGGTAGAGAAAATCCGGAGCCGACCATTTAACCAGCACCCCGCCACGGAAATTCAAAATTTCAAAATAACCATTCGTTAGTAAATCGTATGAACCGAGAAGAACTCCATTTTCATCGTTTGAACCGCAATAGCTTTTGAGATATTTAAAAAATAATATTGAGAATTTACATATACAGAGACCGACCATTTCACCAGGACCCCCTCCCCATAGAAATTCAAAATTTCCGAATAGCCATTCGTTAGTAAATCGTGTGAACCGGAATGAACTCCATTTTTATTTTATCGTTTGAAGCGGAATAGTTTTTGAGATATTTAAAAAAGAAGGATTGAGATAATTCGGAGCCGACCATTTCACCAGCACCCCCGCCGAGGCAATTCAAAATTTCAAAATAGCCATTCGTCAGTAGATCGTATGAACCGAGAAGGACTCTATTTTCATCGTTTGAACCGCAATAGCTTTTGAGATATTCAAAATATAATATTAAGAAATT
This sequence comes from Macrothele yani, assembly GCA_039090855.1. NCBI lineage: Eukaryota > Metazoa > Arthropoda > Arachnida > Araneae > Macrothelidae > Macrothele > Macrothele yani. The sequence continues at coordinate 87,024,132 of CM077011.1, read as the reverse complement.
ACATATACAGACAGACCTACTATTTAACTAGCCCCTCCGCCATGGAAATTCAAAATAGCCATTTCTTAGTAAATCGTATGAACCGGAATGAACTTCATTTTTATCGTTTGAAGCGGAATAGCTTTTGAGATATTTAAAAAAAAAGGATTGAGAAAATTCGGAGCCGACCATTTCACCAGCACCCACGCCATGGAAATTGAAAATTTCAAAATAACCATTCTTTTGTAAATTGTATGAACCGAGAAGAAATCGTTTTTCGTCGTTTGAACCGCAATAGCTTTTGAGATATTGAGATATTTAAAAAATAATATTGAGAATTTACATACAGACAGAGACCGACCATTTCTCCAGTCCCCCCCCCAAGGAAATTCAAAATTTCAGAATAGCCACTCGTTAGGAAATCGTATGAACCGGAACCGGAATGAACTGCATTTTTATCGTTTGAACCGCAATAGGTTTTGAGCTATTGAAAAAGAAAAGGATTGAGAAAATTCGGTGCCGACCATTTCACCAGTCTCCCAACCATGGAAATTCAAACTTCTAAAATAGCCATTCGTTAGTAAACCGTATGAACAGGAATGAACTACATTTTTATCGTTTGAACCGCAATAGTTTTTTAAGTTATTTTAAAAAAAAAGGGTTGAGAAAATCCGGAGCCGACCATTTAACCAGCACCACCGCCATGGAAATTCAAAATTTCAAAATAACCATTCGTTAGTAAATCGTACGAACCGAGAAGAACTGCATTTTCATCGTTTGAACCGCAATAGTTTCTGAGATATTTAAAAAATAATATTGAGAATTTACATATACAGAGACCGACCATTTCACCCCCCCCCCCCCATGAAAATTCAAAATTTCAGAATAGCCATTCGTTTGTAAATCGTGTGAACCGGAATGAGCTCCTCCATTTTTATCGTTTGAACCGCAATAGTTTTTGAGATATTTAAAAAAAAGGATTGAGATAATTCGGAGCCGACCATTTCACCAGCACCCCAGCCGAGGAAATTCAAAATTTCAAAATAGGCATTCGTTAGTAGATCGTATGAACCGAAAAGAACTCTATTTTCATCGTTTGAACCGCAATAGTTTTTGAGAGATTGAAAACAATAGGATTGAGTAAACCCGGAGCCGACCATTTCACCACCACCCCATGGAAATTCAAAATTAAACAGATATTCGTTAGTAAATCGTATGAACCGGAAGGAACTCCATTTTTATCGTTTGAACCGCAATAGTTTTTGATCTATTAAAAAAAGAAAAGGATTGAGAAAATTCGGTGCCGACCATTTCACCAGTCTCCCAACCATGGAAATTCAAAATTCTAAAATAGCCATTCGTTAGTAAACCGTATGAACAGGAATGAACTACATTTTTATCGTTTGAACCGCAATAGTTTTTTTGAGTTATTTAAAAAAAAAGGGTTGAGAAAATCCGCAGCCGACCATTTAACCAGCACCACCGCCATGGAAATTCAAAATTTCAAAATAACCATTCGTTAGTAAATCGTACGAACCGAGAAGAACTCCATTTTCATCGTTTGAACCGCAATAGCTTCTGAGATATTTAAAAAATAATATTGAGAATTTACAGATACAGAGACCGACCATTTCACCCCCCCCCCCATGAAAATTCAAAATTTTAGAATAGCCATTCGTTTGTAAATCGTGTGAACCGGAATGAGCTCCTCCATTTTTATCGTTTGAACCGCAATAGTTTTTGAGATATTTAAAAAAAAAGGATTGAGATAATTCGGAGCCGACCATTTCCCCAGCACCCCAGCCGTGGAAATTTAAAATTTCAAAATAGGCATTCGTTAGTAGATCGTATGAACCGAGAAGAACTATATTTTCATCGTTTGAACCGCAATAGTTTTTGAGAGATTGAAAAAAAATAGGATTGAGTAAACCCGGAGCCGACCATTTCACCAGCCCCCTCCCCTCCACCATGGAAATTCAAAATTCCAAAATAGCTATTCGTTAGTAAATCGTATGAACCCTCAATTTTTATCGTTTGAACCACAATAGTTTTTGAGCTATTAAAATAAAAAGGATTGAGAAAATTCGGAGACGGCCATTTCACCAGTCCCCCAACCATGGAAATTCAAAATTCTAAAATAGCCATTCGTTAGTAAACTGTATGAACAGGAATGAACTACATTTTTATCGTTTGAACCGCAATAGTTTTTTAAGTTATTTAAAAAAAAAGGTTGAGAAAATCCGGAGCCGACCATTTAACCAGCACCACCGCCGTGGAAATTCAAAATTTCAAAATAACCATTCGTTAGTAAATCGTACGAATCGAGAAGAACTCCATTTTCATCGTTTGAACCGCAATAGCTTCTGAGATATTTAAAAAATAATATTGAGAATTTACATATACAGAGACCGACCATTTCACCAGCACCCCCTCCCATGAAAATTCAAAATTTTAGAATAGCCATTCGTTTGTAAATCGTGTGAACCGGAATGAGCTCCTCCATTTTTATCGTTTGAACCGCAATAGTTTTTGAGATATTTAAAAAAAAGGATTGAGATAATTCGGAGCCGACCATTTCCCCAGCACCCCAGCCGTGGAAATTCAAAATTTCAAAATAGGCATTCGTTAGTAGATCGTATGAACCGAGAAGAACTATATTTTCATCGTTTGAACCGCAATAGTTTTTGAGAGATTGAAAAAAAATAGGATTGAGTAAACCCGGAGCCGACCATTTCACCAGCCCCCTCCCCTCCACCATGGAAATTCAAAATTCCAAAATAGCTATTCGTTAGTAAATCGTATGAACCCTCAATTTTTATCGTTTGAACCACAATAGTTTTTGAGCTATTAAAATAAAAAGGATTGAGAAAATTCGGAGACGGCCATTTCACCAGTCCCCCAACCATAGAAATTCAAAATTCTAAAATAGCCATTCGTTAGTAAACCGTGAGAACCGGAATGAACTCAATTTTTATCGTTTGAACAGTAATGGTCCTTGAAATATTTAAAAAAAAAAAAGAATTGAGAAAATTCGGAGCCGACCATTTCACCAGCACCCCCGCCATGGAAATTCAAAATTTCAAAATAACCATTCTTTAGTAAATCGTATGAACCGAGAAGAACTCTATTTTCATCGTTTGAACCGCAATAGCTTTTGAGATATTTAAAAAATAATATTGAGAATTTACATATACAGAGACCGACCATTTCACCAGCCCCCGCCCCACCCGCATGGAAATTCAAAATTTCAGAATAGCCATTCGTTAGTAAATCGTGTGAACCGGAATGAACTCCATTTTTATCGTTTGAAGCAGAATAGTTTTAGAGATATTTAAAAAAAAGGATTGAGAAAATTCGAAGCCGACCATTTCACCAGTCCCCCAACCATGGAAATTCAAAATTCTAAAATAGCCATTCGTTAGTAAACCTTATGAACGGAATGAACTCCATTTTTATCACATCTTTTGTAAAAAAAGATCCTGCTTCTGTTATCGGTATGTCCGTCCGTTCGTCCGTCCGTCAGTCCATCCGTCAGTCTGTACCCACGGTATCTCTGCAACTATTAGTCCGATTTGAAAAAAAATGTTTGCATTCGGAAGCTTGAAATATGCGAATGATGATCCTTTATTTCGTTTTTTTTATGACGTACAATTTCGCCGCTAGGGGGCGTAAATGCAGCAGATGATGTCGAATTCAAAATTACGTTTTAATCCACATATTTGCTTCTAAACATCCGATTGAAAAAATTCTTTTATCTTTCGATTCCATCTATGTCGAAGAGTGTTTTAGATATAGTTTTATTTTCAAATTACGCATAGATTTTCCGCTAGGGCGCGTAAAAGTAAATTACATTTTTCCCGATAACTCTTCTCCTAAAACGCCGATTTGAAAAATCTTTTTTTCAGCGGATACATCTCCTAATGGAAAATCTTTTGCAAATAATTTCGAATTTTTGGTGAAGAATACTTTAAGCACCAGGGGGCGTAAGTGTTAATTTTTGCTTCTGATGTATTTGCCATAAAATCTGAGCTTCTAAAATATCGATTGAAAAAATTCTTTCGTGGTCTGATGCCACTCACATCGATAAAACGTTTCGGAATATTTTCTTCCTAAAATATTTCACAGTTTCTCCGCCAGGCGGCGTAGATGTATATCTTATTTTTGTCAATATCTCTACTTCTAAAATTTCAATTTGAAAAATTCCTTCGTTGTTGGATAGTGTTTCCGATGCGAAATGTTTTTCCTATAAATTCAAAATTTTCACGTAAATAATTTAAGACTTTCCGCTAGGGCGCATAAAGGTTAATTGCGTTTTCTGCTCCTAAAACTCCGATTTGAAAAATTCTTCCTGTATCGGATACAAGACATGATGAGAAATATTTTTCACATATTTTCTAATGTTTTGTAAAGAATGGTTCGGCCACCAGGGGTCATAAGTGTTAATTTCTGATTCTGATGTATTTCTTGCAAAATCTGGGCTCCTGAAAACTCGACTAAATTTTTTTTTCTTGTACCGATACCGCTCATATTGATAAACCTATTGAGAATACTTTCTTCCTAAAATAATGCATGGTTTTCCCACCAGGGGACGTAAAGTCACATCTTGTTTTTGTCGATAACTCTGTTTCTAAGATTTCGCAAACTCAAGATTCGGTTTACACCAATATCTGAGGAATTAAAGACCCGATTGAAAAACTTCTTTCTTCCGTCAGATACTATTGTTTTCCGTACCGGTTCCATTGCCTTTGAATAGCTTTGATAAATTTAATTTGCCTCAGAACGGATTGAAAAGACGTGCTTATATTACATCCGAAAATTCAGTGTCATCTTTCTTGTTATCGTTTGAACCGCAATAGTATTTGAGATATTTAAGAAAAAAAGGGTTGAGAAAATCCGGAGCCGACCATTTAACCAGCACCCCGCCACGGAAATTCAAAATTTCAAAATAACCATTCGTTAGTAAATCGTATGAACCGAGAAGAACTCCATTTTCATCGTTTGAACCGCAATAGCTTTTGAGATATTTAAAAAATAATATTGAGAATTTACATATACAAATACCGACCATTTCACCAGCACCCCTACCGATAGAAATTCAAAATTTCAGAATAGCCATTCGTTAGTAAATCGTGTGAACCGGAATGAACTCCATTTTTATTTTATCGTTTGAAGCGGAATAGTTTTTGAGATATTTAAAAAAGAAGGATTGAGATAATTCGGAGCCGACCATTTCACGAGCACCCACGCCGTGGCAATTCAAAATTTCAAAATAGCCATTCGTCAGTAGATCGTATGAACCGAGAAGGACTCCATTTTCATCGTTTGAACCGCAATAGCTTTTGAGATATTCAAAATATAATATTAAGAAATTACATATACAGACAGACCTACTATTTCACTAGCCCCTCCGCCATGGAAATTCAAAATAGCCATTTCTTAGTAAATCCTATGAACCGAAATGAACTCCATTTTTATCGTTTGAACCGTAATAGTGTTTAAGAGATTGAAAAAAAGGGATTGAGAAACTCCGAAGCCGACCACTTCACCAGCCTCCCTTCCCCACCACCATGGAAATTCAAAATTTCAAAATAGGCATCCGTTAGTAAATCGTGTGAACCGGAATGAACTCCATTCTTATCGTTTGAAGCGGTATAGTTTTTGAGATATTTAAAAAAAAGGATTGAGAAAATTCGGAGCCGACCATTTCACCAGCACCCCCGCCATGGAAATTCAAAATTTCAAAATAACCATTCTTTAGTAAATCGTATGAACCGAGAAGAACTCTATTTTCATCGTTTGAACCGCAATAGCTTTTGAGATATTTTAAAAATAATATTGAGAATTTACTTATACAGAGACCGATTATTTCAATAGCCCCCACCCCACCCCCATGGAAATTCAAAATTTCAGAATAGCCATTCGTTAGTAAATCGTGTTAACCGGAATGAACTCCATTTTTATCGTTTGAAGCGGAATAGTTTTTGAGATATTTAAAAAAAAAAGGATTGAGAAAATTCGAAGCCGACCATTTCACCAGTCCCCCAACCATGGAAATTCAAAATTCTAAAATAGCCATTCGTTAGTAAACCTTATGAACGGAATGAACTCCATTTTTATCACGTCTTTTGTAAAAAAAGATCGTGCTTCTGTTATCGGTATGTCCGTCCGTCCGTCCGTCCGTCAGTCCATCCGTCAGTCCATCCGTCAGCCTTTACCCACGGTATCTCTGCAACTATTAGTCCGATTTGAAAAAAAATGTTTGCACTCGGAAGCTTGAAGTATGCGAATGATGATCCTTTATTTCGTTTTTTTTATGACGTACAATTTCGCCGCTAGGGGGCCGTAAATGCAGATGATGTCGAATTCAAAATTACGTTTTAATCCACATATTTGCTTCTGAACATCCGATTGAAAAAATTCTTTTATCTTTCGATTCCATTTATGTCGAAGAGTGTTTTAGATATAGTTTAATTTTTAAAGTACGCATAGATTTTCCGCTAGGGGCGTAAAAGTAAATTACATTTTTCCCGATAACTCTTCTCCTAAAACGCCGATTTGAAAAATCTTTTTTTCAGCGGATACATCTCCCAATGGAAAATCTTTTACATATAATTTCGAATTTTTAGTAAAGAATACTGTGGCCACCAGGGGGCGTAAGTGGTAATTTTTGCTTCTGATGTATTTGCCATAAAATCTGAGCTTCTAAAATATCGATTGAAAAAATTATTTCGTGGTCTGATGCCACTCACATCGACAAAACTTTTCGGAATAGTTTCTTCCTAAAATATTTCACAGTTTCTCCACCAGGCGGCGTAGATGTATATCTAATTTTTGTCAATATCTCTACTTCTAAAATTTCAATTTGAAAAATTCCTTCGTTGTTGGATAGTGTTTCCGATGCGAAATGTTTTTCCTATAAATTCAAAATTTTCACGTAAATAATTTAAGACTTTCCGCTAGGGCGCATAAAGGTAAATTGCGTTTTCTGCTCCTAAAACTACGATTTGAAAAATTCTTCCTGTATCGCATACAAGACATGATGGGAAATATTTTTCACATAATTTCTAATGTTTTGTAAAGAATGGTTCGGCCCACAGGGGTCATAAGTGTTAATTTCTGATTCTGATGTATTTCTTGCAAAATCTGGGCTCCTGAAAACTCGACTAAATTTTTTTTTCTTGTACCGATACCGCTCATATGGATAAACCTTTTGAGAATACTTTCTTCCTAAAATAATGCATGGTTTTCCCACCAGGGGACGTAAAGTCATATCTTATTTTTGTCGATAACTCTGTTTCTAAGAGTTCGCAAACTCAAGATTCGGTTTACACCAATATCTGAGGGATTAAAGACCCGATTGAAAAACTTCTTTCTTCCGTCAGATACTATTGTTTTCCGTACCGGTTCCATTGCCTTTAAATAGCTTTGATAAATTTAATTTGCGTCAGAACGGATTGAAAAGACGTGCTTATATTACACCCGAAAATTCAGTGTCATCTTTCTTGTTATCGTTTGAACCGCAATAGTATTTGAGATATTTAAGAAAAAAAGGGTTGAGAAAATCCGGAGCCGACCATTTAAAAAGCACCCCGCCACGGAAATTCAAAATTTCAAAATAACCATTCGTTAGTAAATCGTATGAACCGAGAAGAACTCCATTTTCATCGTTTGAACCGCAATAGCTTTTGAGATATTTAAAAAATAATATTGAGAATTTACATATACAAATACCGACCATTTTACCAGCACCCCCTACCGATAGAAATTCAAAATTTCAGAATAGCCATTCGTTAGTAAATCGTGTGAACCGGAATGAACTCCATTTTTATTTTATCGTTTGAAGCGGAATAGTTTTTGAGATATTTAAAAAAGAAGGATTGAGATAATTCGGAGCCGACCATTTCACGAGCACCCACGCCGTGGCAATTCAAAATTTCAAAATAGCCATTCGTCAGTAGATCGTATGAACCGAGAAGGACTCCATTTTCATCGTTTGAACCGCAATAGCTTTTGAGATATTCAAAATATAATATTAAGAAATTACATATACAGACAGACCTACTATTTCACTAGCCCCTCCGCCATGGAAATTCAAAATAGCCATTTCTTAGTAAATCGTATGAACCGAAATGAACTCCATTTTTATCGTTTGAACCGTAATAGTGTTTAAGAGATTGGAAAAAAAGGGATTGAGAAACTCCGAAGCCGACCACTTCACCAGCCTCCCTTCCCCACCATCATGGAAATTCAAAATTTCAAAATAGGCATCCGTTAGTAAATCGTGTGAACCGGAATGAACTCCATTCTTATCGTTTGAAGCGGTATACACTGTTAAAAATTTCACAGTTAGATTACGGGCAATGGCCGGCAACTGGGGGCCCGGCCGTTGCCCATAAAACTACGGCTTGGCCCATTTTTGTGAAAGCCCATGAAATTACGGTCTGAACCCTAAATACTAAGCCCATAATCTGAAGAGCAACGCCCACAAAAAAATAAGTTTGACCGTATTGAGCTACGCCATAATTTGAAGGGCATTGCCCATAAAAAAATAAGTTTGACCGTATTGAGCTACGCCATAATTTGAAGGGCATTGCCCATACAAAATAAGTTTGACCGTATTGAGCTACGCCATAATTTGAAGGGCTATACCCGAAAAAATAAGTTTGACCGTATTAACTTAAGCTGTAATTTGAAATGCAATCCCTGTAAATATGAAGTTTGGCCATATTCGGTTAAGCCTCACGGCAAGTAGTCACCGACTTTTACATAAATGCATTTTTTGTGGAAGAGTGTGCAAGTAAATGCATGTTTTTTGTGGAAGAGTGTGTGAGTGTGAAATTGTTGGATACTTACATTATAACTGAATCAATTCAGTTCTAAATGTGAGTAATGATATTTTCATATCTTAAAATCAGGTTTATTACAATATGATAAATAATGACATCAGTTACACACAGATTTGTTTAACATTAGGCTTTACGAACTCTGTACACACAGTTGGTTGAACAATACTTACGTTTCTTTTAGACATGTTTTAATTGGAGAATTATTTCTAAAGCACAGTTGGTTGAACAATACTTAGTTTCTTTTAGACATTTTAATTTGCACATACGTACTTATGTAGTATTTGCATGAATTAATACAAAGGGCAGTTATGTAGTAAAGATATGTACAGGCATATTCTTGTATTTATATGTTATATCAATGACAAACAGAACTACGAACTGGCATCCGAGTACATTGCGTCTATAAGGGTATTCAATCCACAATGGTGTCAAAGTTGGTTTTTCATGTAGGTTTTGGCTAGTATTACATTTGACATAGGGTTGAATCATGCTTTTTTTGTTTTCACATTCACTGCCTTGTGTGCTGGTTCATTTTACATTCTACTGAGCACTGTGTTGTCAGTGTTCCCAGAACTTTTACTGTCTTGTTTCCTATCTCTAATTTTTGGATATTTACCTACTTTTCACATGTTTAGTAAAATTATGTCAAAAACTGGAAGTACTGCTTTTGAAAGATCACATTGCTTCCCCATAATTAAGGTATCAGAAAGAAAAGAAAAAAATACTTGAATGGAAATGAGAGCTTTTGAACTTGATAGGGCATAATTTCAAATCTCAGACCCCCACCCAAAAGAAGAAACACTTGTTTAGACCCTGATTCTAACTGAGTCATTGTAGAACATTAATGCATATCAATATTTCTAAAATATTAAATTTTCCTGTTTGGAATGTTTTAGAAATGACTTCAGTGACTAAACCTGTTCTTTCATTGTTGTGTTGCCACAAGGAAACCATTTTGGAGCACAATTTTTTTTTTTTTTGGAAAACTATTAAATAGTTGTATTTATAATATCTTGGCAATACCTGAAGATACTGAAACAATTTTTATTGATGTGCAAATCAGGTGTTTAGTGACAAAGGAAAAGAACACGGCAGAATCTTTAAATTTCTCAAAAAACAATTTCATCACATCATTTTGTACCAATTTCAGCACTATCATCTTAAAACATGAAATACATGCTTTGCATATTGAACATTTTGAATAGACCTTTAAAATAGGAATTACAAAATGTGTAAAAAAAATTTCACATTTTTTAACTTAAAAAAAGAGTGGCTTCTGATTTATCTTAAAATATAAATTTTCCTGGGCATCCAGGTTTTACTACCTGGGTAGGTAAATAATTTATGTATATACCCAGCTGCGCATGTAACATTTCGGATATTTTCCAAGCCCTGCTTAAAGTGACACAGGTGAAAGATTTCACTCGCAGAAATTTAGAATGAAATCAATTCTTTTTTACATTTAACTTTAATTACTACATTTGCAAAGCAAAGAAACTGTTCATGATATATTTTCACTGTCATTTTCTTGGCCAGCATTTACCAGATTCAGTAAAAAAAGAATAACCGTCGAAACTCGTTATAATGAAATTCAAGGGGGACAAAAAAATAATTGTAGCAACGTATTGTTCTTAAAACATTACAAATTTTTCATTAAAAAGTTAGTATGTACTACAGAAATTTTCATTACGCATAAGATTGCAATGCTGTAAAAGTGAAATAGTGCCCACAGAGACAAGCAAAGGTAATTTTTTTGTAATGGGAAGTTTTTGCTAAAGTAGTAATAATGAAATATATAAGCTTTAATTAATATGTATGTATGAAATTATGTACTGTATATATTTTTACTTATACATATCAGGGTTTGAAAAATACCATGCCTGAGTCGTGTGAATCATTGACCTGGGCAGGTAAATAAATAATCTAGTTGCCCTAGGTGCCAGACTGGGCAATTAAATCTAAAAATGAAGTTCAGAATATAATTTTCTACTACAAGAAAAAAGACAGTCATCGCATGTCATGTTGCTTTTCACTGCTAATCACTGGAAGTTGTATTATTCTTACGCAGTGCCAAGGACAGAAGAATATCACTTCTTTAATTATATTATGCTTTAGGTCCATAAATTGGAAGCATATGTAATTTTGCTCCAAATGTTTAGTCAGCGACTGAATGCATGCCTCTGATGGAACTAGCCTCCTGTGTTTATTGACAAAGGGTTAAAACTTCATATTTTTCATATTTTAATGTATTTCATATTTTTTCAGATATTTCATATTTTAAACGTGTTTTAAAGATTTTTATTGTAATATGGACCTGTGAGTCTGACACTGTGAAGAGAAGCTGCGATAGGAATAATGCATCGCTCCAGTGAAGATGTGAAGCTTTGGTTCGTTAAAAGGAAGGTTTGTTGCTGTGTGGAAATGACGGGTACAAGAGAAAGAGGACTTACGTTATTGGCAGAAGAGCAATAAATGTTGTAGTGATACGCTACAGAAAATAGGTCCACAGCAGCCACCCTTTCTTTTGTTGTATCCTGTACGTTGTTGGCAGGAAAAACCGGATAAAACCTTTTCGATTTGCAAAAGATACATATGAGTAAGATAGAAACTCGCGTGCGAACAAGCTATTAACAGAAGAACCAAAAGTGCAGAGACACAGCAAATCTGTTCAAACCAAAACCGAAATTTATAGTTCCCCAGTTTTCTGTACAACATAGAAAAGCATATTAGTACTTTCGGTAAATGTGTACTTCAGCGTCCTAAACTATTTCGTTGGAAAAATTTAACGGTGGGTGAAAAGTTCGATGCACACATTTTTTTAAGCATGCAAAATAATAGGGAAAGGTGAAAAATTATATTTTTAAATAAAAAGGAAATAATTTTTCTGAAGTATTAACCTGCGAGTACGATGGTTTGTAGCAGGTGGTGCGGGAGGCTGAAGCGATGCTAACGGCCACCACGTGAAGGTGCTGTGCGACGGAGCGAAGTACGAGTTGGTAGCAAATGCGTGGAAGAATACGACAGCAGTAGGGTATATTTTTCGGAAGAGTTTCGTGTAATTGTGCGCAGAAGTAGTTCAAACCTGTTTTATTCATTTTTGAGAAAGATATGTGCAGAATGTCGTTATTAGTGGTTTCACAGTGTCTCCGAATGGAAAGAAATTAAGGAATGTAAAATAATTTATGTACGACAGAAGTTTTGAGGAAGACGTTTTGGTTCCGGTTGAACCCAAAGTTTTAGTTTTGGTTTGGAAGATGTGCACAGGTAGGTGATTTCTTCAAGCACTTCATTTGCAGTTCTGCTGTTATTCAGTACATCGTAGCTCACATTTTTTCCTCGTGACATGGATATTTTTCAAAATAAGCAATTTTCTTCAATTCATATATCGCACTATGGCAGGGAGACAGCTTCTTGTATTGTGGCGGATAATGAAATTTTAAGCCCTGACGAAATCCGAAATGACTGACGATTTTGTACTTCCGCTTTCTCAAAATTACCCTTAAAAAAAACAAAAACTTACAATGCTGCACAAATTCAACCTCTTTCTTTCTGCATATGCCTACAAGACTTTTCGATGACTACGTACTGCTAAACCGCTTACTTCTTAATTCTTCCGCCCGTTACTTGCCCTTCTCAACGAAGCTTCCATTCACCGGACTCCACCTTGATGCCGTTGCCGCTCTCTCGTCCTATGCCTATACCGCACGTACTCTTCCAAACCATCGCACTCTCAGGTAAATACTTTGGAAAACTTATTTCCTTTTATCTAAAAATACTATATTTTTGCACCTTTTCGCATTATTTTGCATGCTTAAAATATTGTATGTCACACTTTTCCCACACAGTTACATTTTTCCGACGAAATAATTTAGACGCTAAAGTACACATTTACCAAACTTTCTATTTCGGATCAGGGAATCATATGCGAAAGAATGAAAAATTTCACGTCTGCTTTAAAAACAATTACAAAACATGAACAAACTATATTGTGTAGCATATGAGTATAAAATGGTTCGCTCTCCTGGCAAGAAGGTACTTGCTTGGACTTGTAGTCATCCGCACGTGAATTGCACAGCGAAGCGAATCTTCCTTTCAACAAAGCAAATCTTCACATCGTTGCCGTAGTGATGTGTTAGGCCTACCACAGCGTCGCACTCGCAAGTCAATATTACAAGTTTCCGACAAAATAATTTAGGACGCTAATCTACACATTTACCGAATAATCTGCCAATGATGAAGATTGGAGTGCCATTTCAGGTGGATTCAGTAGTTTTAAAGAGTTTGTAGAAATCAATGAAAATGCATTATTGGGGAATTGAGGGATATTCAAGAAATAGCCAATGAAATTCAGGATGATGATGAAGAGACATAACAAAGAATTAACAAAAGATCCCCAGACTGTCACGAAAGCAGTGTAGAAGCTTTGGAAACACTGTCACTACATACAACTCACTGATACATCTAATTGCCACACATTCCTGTTTAAACAAACTTGAAAAAGCTGTTTTCAATGAGAGGCAACAGCAGAAACAGTCTTCACTTTTACATAACTTTAAAAAGCCATAAATATAAAAAAGGTATGTAATTAAAATTTTGAGATCAAGTAATTTACATTTTTGAGTAATCTAAGCTTTAAAGTGTTAAATTTAACTAAGTAAATTCAATCATTGATATTTTTCTTATTTTGCATGTTATTCTCATGTTAATTACTTTTTAAACTTAATTTTGGCTGGAATTACACTAACTTTTACTTATGCTGCGCTCTTATTTATGCGTGCTTTGGTTTGCGCTGACATATATGTGAAATATTACTGTATACATGTGATGAGGTGATTATAGATAGATATAATTAGAAAATATATATTTTTTGGCTCTTCTGGTTTCCAATTAAATTTATGTAATTTATGTGTTGAGTGGTAAAAAAGCTATTTTCAATGAGAGGCATATGGGGTTTGTATATATGCAGATTTCCATTGTTTGCTTCTTCCTGCTGAAAACTAAGCTAGGGATGCCTATGAGTTAACTGAATATACCATAGTCACAAAATGATTGATAATTATATACTAAGAAATGTGAGTGAAATGGTATTCCTAAAAGCAATCAAAACCATGTAGCAGTCAGGGAGAATCACAAATGTGCTTCCTGAACGAAAATGTGACATTTCATCACATGAAACTTTTTCCCGCCTCTAAATTGAGGCCACTGGTTCTAGGGAAGGAGAAAGCCAAAGCTGTTATGTTATGTAAAAAACAGGTTTCTTTTTTAAAGGTTTTAACGGCTAATGTGAGGAACTAAATGGGATATAAGCAGTCCCCGTCCCTAATTTAAGAGTCACTGGTTCCAGGGAAGAGAAAACGCCAGTGCTGTAAGACAAACACAACATCCATGCCATACCGGGATTCAAACCCGGACCCACTTGGACAAACAATCATAAGATGGTGCTTAGACCACTGCACCACCAGGGTGGCAAAACTAATGCCTCATATGGGACTCAAACCATATGTTAAATTGTGACTGCTAGCCAAAAACCTTGATGTACAACCAACTCTGATACCAGAACGGCTTGAACATCCTCTAGACCAATAGTTCTCAAAGTGGGTTTCACTAAAATAATAGGGGGGGGGCATATGCGGATTTGTTAGCAACCATACCGAGTCACATAGTGAACCAATTTTCAAAACAAAATTAATCTGAATTTATGGCTAGTGCTGGTAGGATGTGTGGTGAAGTTTAGCATATTTAGCTGAAATTTCTGAAAAATGAACTAGTGGAACTTCTCATTACAGGGTGAAAACAATCTGTTCAATGTTGAAAAAACAAAACACAAGCAATGACCAAAAAACTTTATGAGAAAACCAAATTACAGGGAACAGCTCTGACCAATTTTCATAACTGAATTCATTATCATCAGAAAATGAGCAAACAATTGGAAACTTGATGTTAAACAGCTAATAATCGTCCATCTCTGCACTCTCCAAACATTTACAAGGCAGTATTTCCCATTCCCACTGAATGAACTAGTTACTCATTCACATACAATGCAGAAATGTGTAATCTTCTATTGCCAAATAAAAAACTTATGAGACATCTTTTAACTCTGGTTGGTTTGAAAAGCATTTGTTCTTTGAAATCACTGACTAGTTTTTTTTTTTTTTTTTTTTTTTTTTATTGGAGGTTTAATGACCACCGTGAGCAACTCAATGGGCTATAAGCAGTCGCCCGTCCCTAATTTAGGGTCACTGGTTCCAGGGAAGGGAGAGAGCCAGTGCCGTAAGACAAACACAACATCCATGTCGGACCGGGATTCGAACCCGGACCCCTTACGAACGAATGATCAGAGGCCAGCGCCTTAGACCACTGCGCCACCGGGGCGGCGACTAGTTTTTGGATTCCAATGGAAAAAGAATTTCCAACATTGTCGAGCACTGCCTTAAGTATTTGTTGCCTTTTACAACTACATATTTATGTGAAACTAGTGTTTTATCCTTAACCACCATAAAAACTAAATATTGAAATAAGCTGGATGTTGAAGATAACTTGTTTGTACATAAGCAAGAAAACTCAAAATATTGATGAACTTTGCAAGAGTAAATGAGCTCATACATCTTACTGATACTAAACAAATGACTTGACCAGTTTTATTTGATTTTTTTTTTTTAGCCATTTGTGCAATTTCTGTGACATCAGTGTATGTAATTTTAGCAAATATACCTGTGTATTTGTATTTTTTATATATTTTATACCCACATAAACACACTGGAATAAACTTTTCATTAAAGAATATGCCTGTACATATCTGTACTCCATAGCTAATCTTTGTATTCATTGGTGCAAATATAATACTTCACAAGTTCTTAAGTACATGAGAAAATGAAAAGGAGTCTTAAAAAAAACCCAAAGTATTGTTCAGCCAGTTTGTGCTTTAGAAATAATTCTGTCTAAATTCAGGAGTTGAACACTATGCCGTAAAAAAAAAAAAAGCACAAAACGATAAGACAATATTTATGCGTGTTATATTGCAAAATGGAATTCATTTCAGACTACAAACATACGAAGACTGCTGCCCTACGTAATTCCCAAATCAGCATGTGCAGATCTAATTTATTCGACATCCTAGTCAACGCTAGGTATATACCTGGCGATAAAGACTTGCACAGAAAGTAAAGCACTGTATCATATTGATGGTAAAACATATATGGATGTGAGAGTTATGCCCCTACCCCAGTCAAATGAAATCTTAGCTACTACATAGATTTTCCTGTGTGACAATGCTTCAGCCACCCTCGTTTGGTGGTGAAACTTTTAAAATTATATATATATATATATATACGTACACAGTTCGTGAGCTTAATATCAAACAAAAATGTGTGTAATTGATTTCGTTACTTTTACATATCATAATAAACTTAATTTTAAAAAATGTCTACTCACATGTTTTCATGGCGTCTTTCCTGCACATGTTCGTGGCTTCGTGTTCGTCAGTTAGGGATGGGCGATATTTATCAATATCTCGAAATATCGATATTTTTGTCCGATATTTCGATATATAGTATTGATATCCAAGTTACGATATATCAGAAAATCACTATATCGGTGCGATATTCAATATATCAGCCCATGGCTGATGTGATTTAATTTGTGGAATGAAATCTGTGTTCTTTCCTCTGGCATGTCACGAAAATTATGTTGCTTGAGGACTATCAAACTGCGATCTCATTATCGAGATTCACATGATATTATGTCACCTTCCGATTTCTAGAACTTTACAAGGAAAAATATCTGCTGTGTTGAAAACCTCGATGGTTGAAAATTTTAACTATTAGTTGACAGTAGGCACCCAGAAAACAAATTTAACGAACGGTTGATAGCAGATTGTTCTTTTGCCTATGAGTATTATGTTTGAAGTAAACTGGCACTTTGACCAAAATTAAATACATACCAATGACACACAATTTGAAGTGAAGCATTTTTTTTTGTTTTTTTTGTTAGTGATAAAGTATGTAGATCTTAACAGCTGGGTAAGGAAATGCAAAACAGCTTTTCGAGAGTTTTCTTGATGTCTTACAAGTTATGTAGTATAAAGTTTGTTGTAATTCAGGCTATGTATATATCAGACGTAATTTTTTTTATCATCCTTTGACAATTATCTTGTTAATACATAGTGAAACTTCCTGAAGTAATTATATAATCTGGTAAAAATATGAGCATAACTTTCGTCTTGATCTGCTGATTTTCCCACACTTACAGCATGTTATTTCCTCTGATTGTCCATTCGTTTTTTGTTATCTAGGAGAGACAGGCTTTCATACATTAATTAGTAAATATATACTTGATGAATTTGGATTATGATATTTTTTTTATGTTTTTCATACATTAATTAGTATGGCTTTCATTAATTAATTAGTAAATATATATACTTGATTAATTTGGATTACGATATTTTTTATGTTTTTATTTTTATAATCATATTTTAATGGAGGACTAATAATCGTTAGCATTTCTTTAAATATCTTTCTGGAAAAATAATTGCTTTCTATGAAAAGGCCATCACAAATTATTCGTACTCTAATTACTGTTTTTAACAAAAATGTCACTTGTAAACATATTATAAGCACTTTAATTTTTTTGCTTATGCCATGGGAACTATTTTTGCTTACACCATAGAAGTAATTATATCTGTATACTCCATTAACATTGTGTTCTGTCTTAAACGATAAAAAAAATAGCAAACATTGTTCACACCTTCTGAAAAATATAAATGTATACAAAATGCTCTAAAAATTACAATAACAAAGTTTTTTTAAAGATTTTTTTCCATAACATTTCCTTGCAAGCTGATATAATGTTAACTTTGACATTTGCATCCCAACAAAAATAGTTATTCTTTCTACAATTCAGTTATTCCCACGTTATTTGATGGTTAAGATTCCAGTCTGCTGGGATTAATAAGTACTTTTGTTTTTTTGTCATTTATGCCATACTGAAGCTTCAACTTACCTTTTCTCGAAATGTTGGAAATACATATTTCTCGTAATCTCACATTGATGAAAAACTCATGAAAACATTCCTTTGCAACTGGGATTTTTGGAAACTTCTTAGCAGAAACCATATCCCTGCTCGTCGAGCAATGCCCACACATGAAACAAGAAAATCACCTTTTGGGTTTTGGAAATTATATTCAGCATTTCTGCAGATTACAAGCTCACTTCTGTTGCATGATTTTTTTATTTATTTTTGCATCAAAACTTTCTGCTATATATTTTTTTTTATTTTAGGATCTGAAAAACAATATTTTATGTGTTTTTCATATAACTAAAAATACAGCTTGAGAGCTGCAATCTTGCATAAAGATAGTTTTAAGCTATAAAATGTAATAATAAAGGACAAATAAAATTGCTCCCTTTTAGCAGGAGAAAGCAGCTCTTGAAAAAAAAATTTCAGCTGATGTTTCTAAGAAATTATCTGAGAAAACTGGTAGGATATTTATTCCCCACATTCACTGCCAAGCTTGTGTATTATAATTAGTTATTACTTATTACCAAAACAATTTTTTAAGGTAAAGAATATTTTTATGTCTTAAGAGACACATATGGTTGAGTCGTCATTAGACTATGTAAATGCTATCTGTGGAGAGTAGTTACTCAATTATGTTTGCTCATGCTGATGAAACAATCCTGTTGGCAGAGAGCAAAAGTGAGTTGCAGCGTAAGTTGTCCCACATGTATGAAGTTTGTATGAATTTCAAACTTAGTATATGAAAGGAAAAACCCAAAGTTATTAATAATCTAAAGCAACTTATGGGAATTTACTAGGAAATGTTTTCATTTATAGCAAATTTTCGGAGAAAACTCTTCTCCTTCTTCAGGCTCTCTAGTTGTTGTCACTTTTTGCTTGTCACTATCATGGTTACGGTTTACCTTGACGGTTACGGTTAACCTTGACGGTTTAGGTTATTTTTCACCAAATCCTGCCAGATGTTAGGCAGGGAAAATCCTTTGCAGTCATTGATGATGGAATTTTGTTTTTTCTCAATCTCTATTCCTTCTTTCAGTTTTCTTTTTTGGAAATTGCTTTGGAAACTGATTACTTTAAGGGAACTTATGGGAATTTACTAGGAAATGTTTTCATTTATAGCAAATTTTCGGAGAAAACTCTTCTCCTTCTTCAGGCTCTCTAGTTGTTGTCACTTTTTGCTTGTCACTATCATGGTTACGGTTTACCTTGACGGTTACGGTTAACCTTGACGGTTTAGGTTATTTTTCACCAAATCCTGCCAGATGTTAGGCAGGGAAAATCCTTTGCAGTCATTGATGATGGAATTTTGTTTTTTCTCAATCTCTATTCCTTCTTTCAGTTTTCTTAAGTTGCTTTAGATTATTAATTCAATTAAACTAGGAAGCCATTTCTCAATATGAGCTTTACCCAAAGTTATGTTTTTGACAGATGAATTGTTAGTATTAAATCAAACAGATCAGTCTAAATGGCAAAGAGATTGACCAGGTAAATCAATTTACATATTTAGGAAGCATGTTTGACAGAGGAAACAAATTAGGTGGTGAAATTAGTAGGCTAGTAAATTCATCTTTGAAAGTCACAGCTGCTTCAGGAGGATTTTGAATAAATGATGAATGATAGGTTCTCAAAAAAGTCCCTAATAGTTGTGTGTGAAAAAGTACAGTAATTGTTCCTACTCTGATGTGCAGCAGTGAAGGTGGAGTACTGCAGATGAAACATAGGAGTGATTTGTGAGCTGTAGAGATGTGTTACTTATGGGGGTGGGGGGCAAGATATGTTTTGATCATGTGAGGAATGAAGATGTTTTGTAGATGAGTAGTGTGAAGCAAAATATTGTTTGTAAGGTGGGGACAAATATTCTTTGGTGGTTTGGAGAATGAGTGGTGAGATGATTACTAGGAGAATTTATTCTGCACAAGTGACAGGAAGAAAATGTAGAAGATCAAGGGAGGACCAGATTCAGGAATTCCTGCATGAGAAAAAGAGAATAAATGTGAAGTACAAATGGTCTTGTGTGTGATGGATGTCAGTGAAGCTCAAGTTGTGAGCTGAGATCACTGTAAATGCAGATGTTTGATACATCAAGAGTAAATAAAATGTATTGCCATCAGTTTTAAACTTTAATCCAGCAGATAAGCTCTCATCAAGAAACTAACCTATGATCTTAGAGAACAGCTTAGTGATATATATGCATGTAAAGAGAAAATCCCTCATCTACAGCAAGTTGAATATAACTAGAGGTGAGAAATCAGCACTTATTTTTGTGTTGTTTTGGTGTTAATAAGTGAAACATTAAATGTTATATCCCATTTGAGTTCAAAACTGTAAAAAAAAGTTTTAAATCTGCTGACTTCCTTAATTTTAAGGATAGACTCCACCAATGCGCATTTAAAATGTAAAAAAAAAAAATGATATGATATCGAAGATAGCTCCTCAGGCGTTTTAGACTTGATAAAGAATACTTCAGATATTTATTGTGTACAAGTTTTTAATGGAGATGAGAAATCCAAAGAAATGGACTGAGAACTGGAAAAAAATGCGTGAAGTGAAGTGGTGTGTGTGTGTGTGTGTGTGTGTGTGTGTTGATCTCCATGAGCATCTAAAGTTGTTCCCGAATGTGTAGAAGCTCGATTCACCATAAGCAGACACATGTCCCTAATTTAGGGCGAGTGGTTCCAGGAAAGACAAGACAGGAACAACTTCTTTATGTATTTTACCACTTGGTAGGCACATTTTCCATGATTATTTAGATACTGAATAGTTTCCATGACATTTAATGAACATTTCATGACTGAATAGATTTTATTCATGACATTTAATAAATAGATTTCTTGACTGAATAGATTTTATGACATTTAATTGCTAAAACCTGGAAAGAGCGACATCTTTGTTTATTCACTGACGCCACATATTTGGAGGATTTTCACATTTAATGAACAGTGCTTCTTATTTTGAAAATTTGACTGTTTTCTAGCAGTTTCTGAGGAAGAAGTAATCTTTTTGTATGAGAATTTTCCTGATATTGATGCTGAATCAGTTGTAGCAGGTATAAAATCACATACAATTTTTGCAAACTTGAACAAATGTAAAACCGATGGGTGCAATGCAAGGTATTCATATAATCTTTAATGGTAGTCTAAGAACTCCCTTCCTACAGCTAGTGTCAAACATTTGGCACAATGTATTGCCTTTTAATCAAACCAAGAACCCATATTTATGAGTACAAATGCAATTTTTACATTGCACATTTATTAGATTTTAGCAGCAAAAGAATTTTGAAAAAAGTAACTTTGTATACTGTAAAGAAACACTAGAGAAATCAAATGAGGAAGAGCACTGCACATTAAAACTTTTTCTGGACAACAGAATTTTGTTAATGCCATTCCGTTTAAGAATAACAGTTTTCACACAAAAAATAAAAAAAATATGTTCACAGTTATTATCAAGAGAGAAATAGACATAATGACAAAATGGATAACACTGGGCAAATTAGGCCGAAACCTGTTAACAAGGTTTGTTGTATTTTCAGTTTTGTTTTTTTTTGTTTTTTTTTTACAAAAAAAAAAAATTATATATGTATCTACAGTGTATATGCACACTAACTTTGAAATAATATATTTTCATGTATGTGTGCAAACTTCTTCAAAATTGCATTAAAAAGCTCTAGCCATTTACCTCTCAACAATATTATGACTTTGCAGAACATTCTGCATTAGAAATTGCAATTATATGCTGTGATTACAGGCTAAGGGGGTAATGTTTCAGACAGAAGTAACCCAGTGATTTTGTTTTAGGCATTTTACTCCGCTTTTGTACTTAAATAAACATTTCGAATAATGGAAAAACCTAAACATGTGTAGAATAATCAAATCAATGAGACTTATTTACCCAATTGCCTGTGGTTTACTGGTCTTCTATGTAGCAAAATATTTCTGCCACAAATTCCATTTCAAGTGTGTTTTTTTATTCATGTATATTCTTTAAAAAGATGTTGAGTGTGCTTAACAGGAAAGTTGACATCTAATTTGTTTACTTTCAAATGATAACCAAAACCTTCAAATATCGTTGGTGACAGTTGATACTATCCACAGCCACAGCCCCCCCCCCCATTAGTGGAAGGGGAGTGCAGATGTTATATAAACACAAAAGTGCACAACACTTTTATGATTGCTTTTTTGACTAATTTTGTCTCGCTGTATCAACAATCTTGCATAGGTAGCAATGTTAAGTACAGAGAATCATGATAACATGTTTTGGTAAAAAAAAACAGTTTCCGCATTTATGTTCTGTAAATTTATGTGACAACTTCCTGCCCTTTGGCCACTTTCATCCCATCTGTGCTCTGCCCCTTCATTAAGAAATGCAACAAGGGGCATATATAGATTTTTCTGAGGGCGTGCCGTGCCAATGAAATGAAAAAATTAAATCCACAAGGACAAAATAAAAGAATGAGAATAGAAAAAAAAAAAAAAAAATTTAACGTAAATTAATGAATTTTTTTATTAAATTAAGCATTTTTGTTTCCAATGTAAGGCACATTTTAACAATAAATAAAACACATTTAAACACTTGGGGGGGGGGGGAGTGGGCATAAATATATGCCACCTTACATTACATAAATGTATAAAATATATAATATAAATACGCCCTTACATTACCATGGCTACGATGTAAACAACCCTGATGTTGGCTTTCCAGCTCAGCATACAAGATATATTTTTAGCGAATTTTTATGAATTATAAAAACGTAAAATGTTAATTCCGCTGTCGAAAATATTTATTTACGTAACAAAACAACGTAAAAGGGCGAAATAAAAGCACTAAGTTTTTAACGAGTTTTAAAGTCGTAAAACCCATGGCGTCGGTCTTGTAAAAAAACGTTAAATATCAATTCCGCTATCGGAAATAATTATTTACACAACAAAACGACTGAAATGGCAAAATAAACACACTACGTTTATTTCCAAGTACAGCGACCGTCTTGTAAAAGGTACGAAGTTAGTAATATACATTACTTTTCTGAGATATCACTATTTTAATGGTATTAACAAAACTTGATTGCAGCTATATTTTCAAGCTGCAGGATAATTTAGTACTGGCTGAGATTTGTGCGAACAAGCCAACAGCCAATTAGTCCCAAGTTCCCAATAGCCAATACTTAACACAACATTGGATCGGATTCAGTAATAACCCAAATGCAGTATGCAGTGAATAAACCGAAATATCAGTCTTATTGAGATCAGAAGTATTGAAAAATATCGAAAAATCAATCCGATATATTGATCTTTAAATACAGATATTTTCGATTCAATATATCGGTCTCAGAAATATTTAAAGATATCATACTTTTGAAAATATCGTCCATCCCTTCGTCTTGGTAAAAAAACGAGCAGCCACCGTAAAATCACGTGACGACTCGCTGACCAATAGCAGAAAGCGACGCATGCCGCATTCCTTTTCTGTCATTATCGTTCATTGGCTAGCCCGTGCCTCTTAGCAACGCCCGTAAAATTACGGTTTGGAACAGTTGTCCTACATGTCCATGCCCGTTAAAATACGGGCATCGCCTTGAAACTGCAGAAACGAGCCTTGATCGTAAAAATACACGGGCAACAAGACTTTTTTACGGGAATTTTTAACAGTGTAGTTTTTGAGATATTTAAAAAAAAGGACTGAGAAAATTCGGAGCCGACCATTTCACCAGCACCCCCGCCATGGAAATTCAAAATTTCAAAATAACTATTCTTTAGTAAATCGTATGAACCGAGAAGAACTCTATTTTCATCGTTTGAACCGCAATAGCTTTTGAGATATTTTAAAAATAATATTGAGAATTTACTTATACAGAGACCGATTATTTCAATAGCCCCCCACCCCACCCCCATGGAAATTCAAAATTTCAGAATAGCCATTCGTTAGTAAATCGTGTTAACCGGAATGAACTCCATTTTTATCGTTTGAAGCGGAATAGTTTTTGAGATATTTAAAAAAAAGGATTGAGAAAATTCGAAGCCGACCATTTCACCAGTCCCCCAACCATGGAAATTCAAAATTCTAAAGTAGCCATTCGTTAGTAAACCTTATGAACGGAATGAACTCCATTTTTATCACGTCTTTTTGTAAAAAAAGATCGTGCTTCTGTTATCGGTATGTCCGTCCGTTCGTCCGTCCGTCAGTCCATCCGTCAGTCCATCCGTCAGCCTTTACCCACGGTATCTCTGCAACTATTAGTCCGATTTGAAAAAAAATGTTTGCACTCGGAAGCTTGAAGTATGCGAATGATGATCCTTTATTTCGTTTTTTTTATGACGTACAATTTCGCCGCTAGGGGGCGTAAATGCAGATGATGTCGAATTCAAAATTACGTTTTAATCCACATATTTGCTTCTGAACATCCGATTGAAAAAATTCTTTTATCTTTCGATTCCATTTATGTCGAAGAGTGTTTTAGATATAGTTTAATTTTTAAAGTACGCATAGATTTTCCGCTAGGGGGCGTAAAAGTAAATTACATTTTCCCCGATAACTCTTCTCCTAAAACGCCGATTTGAAAAATCTTTTTTTCAGCGGATACATCTCCCAATGGAAAATCTTTTACATATAATTTCGAATTTTTAGTAAAGAATACTGTGGCCACCAGGGGCGTAAGTGGTAATTTTTGCTTCTGATGTATTTGCCATAAAATCTGAGCTTCTAAAATATCGATTGAAAAAATTATTTCGTGGTCTGATGCCACTCACATCGACAAAACTTTTCGGAATAGTTTCTTCCTAAAATATTTCACAGTTTCTCCGCCAGGCGGCGTAGATGTATATCTAATTTTTGTCAATATCTCTACTTCTAAAATTTCAATTTGAAAAATTCCTTCGTTGTTGGATAGTGTTTCCGATGCGAAATGTTTTTCCTATAAATTCAAAATTTTCACGTAAATAATTTAAGACTTTCCGCTAGGGCGCATAAAGGTAAATTGCGTTTTCTGCTCCTAAAACTACGATTTGAAAAATTCTTCCTGTATCGCATACAAGACATGATGGGAAATATTTTTCACATAATTTCTAATGTTTTGTAAAGAATGGTTCGGCCCACAGGGGTCATAAGTGTTAATTTCTGATTCTGATGTATTTCTTGCAAAATCTGGGCTCCTGAAAACTCGACTAAATTTTTTTTTCTTGTACCGATACCGCTCATATGGATAAACCTTTTGAGAATACTTTCTTCCTAAAATAATGCATGGTTTTCCCACCAGGGGACGTAAAGTCATATCTTATTTTTGTCGATAACTCTGTTTCTAAGAGTTCGCAAACTCAAGATTCGGTTTACACCAATATCTGAGGGATTAAAGACCCGATTGAAAAACTTCTTTCTTCCGTCAGATACTATTGTTTTCCGTACCGGTTCCATTGCCTTTGAATAGCTTTGATAAATTTAATTTGCGTCAGAACGGATTGAAAAGACGTGCTTATATTACACCCGAAAATTCAGTGTCATCTTTCTTGTTATCGTTTGAACCGCAATAGTATTTGAGATATTTAAGAAAAAAAGGGTTGAGAAAATCCGGAGCCGACCATTTAACCAGCACCCCCGCCACGGAAATTCAAAATTTCAAAATAACCATTCGTTAGTAAATCGTATGAACCGAGAAGAACTCCATTTTCATCGTTTGAACCGCAATAGCTTTTGAGATATTTAAAAAATAATATTGAGAATTTACATATACAAATACCGACCATTTCACCAGCAACCCCCTACCGATAGAAATTCAAAATTTCAGAATAGCCATTCGTTAGTAAATCGTGTGAACCGGAATGAACTCCATTTTTATTTTATCGTTTGAAGCGGAATAGTTTTTGAGATATTTAAAAAAGAAGGATTGAGATAATTCGGAGCCGACCATTTCACGAGCACCCACGCCGTGGCAATTCAAAATTTCAAAATAGCCATTCGTCAGTAGATCGTATGAACCGAGAAGGACTCTATTTTCATCGTTTGAACCGCAATAGCTTTTGAGATATTCAAAATATAATATTAAGAAATTACATATACAGACAGACCTACTATTTCACTAGCCCCTCCGCCATGGAAATTCAAAATAGCCATTTCTTAGTAAATCGTATGAACCGAAATGAACTCCATTTTTATCGTTTGAACCGTAATAGTGTTTAAGAGATTGAAAAAAAAAGGGATTGAGAAACTCCGAAGCCGACCACTTCACCAGCCTCCCTTCCCCACCACCATGGAAATTCAAAATTTCAAAATAGGCATCCGTTAGTAAATCGTGTGAACCGGAATGAACTCCATTCTTATCGTTTGAAGCGGTATAGTTTTTGAGATATTTAAAAAAAAGGATTGAGAAAATTCGGAGCCGACCATTTTCACCAGCACATCCGCCATGGAAATTCAAAATTCTAAAATAGCCATTCGTTAGTAAACCGTATGAAAAGGAATGAACTACATTTTTATCGTTTGAACCGCAATAGTTTTTTAAGTTATTTAAAAAAAAAGGGTTGAGAAAATCCGGAGCCGACCATTTAACCAGCATCACCGCCATGGAAATTCAAAATTTCAAAATAACCATTCGTTAGTAAATGGTACGAACCGAGGAGAACTCCATTTTCATCGTTTGAACCGCAATAGCTTCTGAGATATTTAAAAAATAATATTGAGAATTTACAGATACAGAGACCGACCATTTCACCCCCTCCCCCCATGAAAATTCAAAATTTCAAAATAGCCATTCGTTTGTAAATCGTGTGAACCGGAATGAGCTCCTCCATTTTTATCGTTTGAACCGCAATAGTTTTTGAGTTATTTAAAAAAAAAGGCTGAGATAATTCGGAGCCGACCATTTCAATAGCACCCCAGCCGTGGAAATTCAAAATTTCAAAATAGGCATTCGTTAGTAGATCGTATGAACCGAGAAGAACTATATTTTCATCGTTTGAACCGCAATAGTTTTTGAGAGATTGATAAAAAAATAGGATTGAGTAAACCCGGAGCCGACCATTTCACCAGCCCCCCCCCCCCCCCATGGAAATTCAAAATTCCAAAATAGCTATTCGTTAGTAAATCGTATGAACCCTCAATTTTTATCCTTTTGAACCACAATAGTTTTTGAGCTATTAAAATAAAAAGGATTGAGAAAATTCGGAGACGACCATTTCACCAGTCCCCCAACCTTGGAAATTCAAAATTCTAAAATAGCCATTCGTTAGAAAACCGTATGACCCGGAATGAACTCCATTTTTATCGTTTGAACAGTAATGGTTTTTGAGATATTTAAAAAAAAAGTAATTGAGAAAATTCGGAGCCGACCATTTCACCAGCACCCCCGCCATGGAAATTCAAAATTTCAAAATAACCATTCTTTAGTAAATTGTATGAACCGAGAAGAAATCTATTTTCGTCGTTTGAACCGGAATAGCTTTTGAGATATTTAAAAAACAATATTGAGAATTTACATACAGACAGAGACCGACCATTTCTCCAGCCCCCTCGCCCCCCCCCTATGGAAATTCAAAATTTCAGAATAGCCACTCGTTAGTAAATCGTATGAACCGGAACCGGTATGAACTGCATTTTTATCGTTGGAACCGCAATAGTTTTTGAGATATTTAAAAAAGAAAAGGATTGAGAAAATTCGAAGCCGACCATTTCACCAGTCTCCCAACCATGGAAATTCAAAATTCTAAAATAGCCATTCGTTAGTAAACCGTATGAACAGGAATGAACTCCATTTTTATCACGTCTTTTGTAAAAAAAGATCGTGCTTCTGTTATCGGTATGTCCGTCCGTTCGTCCGTCCGTCAGTCCATCCGTCAGTCCATCCGTCAGCCCATCCGTCAGTCCATCCGTCAGCCTTTACACACGGTATCTCTGCAACTATTAGTCCGATTTGAAAAAAATGTTTGCACTCGGAAGCTTGAAGTATGCGAATGATGATCCTTTATTTCGTTTTTTTTATGACGTACAATTTCGCCGCTAGGGGGCGTAAATGCAGATGATGTCGAATTCAAAATTACGTTTTAATCCACATATTTGCTTCTAAACATCCGATTGAAAAAATTCTTTTATCTTTCGATTCCATTTATGTCGAAGAGTGTTTTAGATATAGTTTAATTTTTAAAGTACGCATAGATTTTCCGCTAGGGACGTAAAAGTAAATTACATTTTCCCCGATAACTCTTCTCCTAAAACGCCGATTTGAAAAATCTTTTTTCAGCGGATACATCTCCCAATGGAAAATCTTTTGCATATAATTTCGAATTTTTAGTAAAGAATACTGTGGCCACCACTGGGCGTAAGTGGTAATTTTTGCTTCTGATGTATTTGCCATAAAATCTGAGCTTCTAAAATATCGATTGAAAAAATTATTTCGTGGTCTGATGCCACTCACATCGACAAAACTTTTCGGAATATTTTCTTCCTAAAATATTTCACAGTTTCTCCGCCAGGCGGCGTAGATGTATATCTAATTTTTGTCAATATCTCTACTTCTAAAATTTCAATTTGAAAAATTCCTTCGTTGTTGGATAGTGTTTCCGATGCGAAATGTTTTTCCTATAAATTCAAAATTTTCACGTAAATAATTTAAGACTTTCCGCTAGGGCGCATAAAGGTAAATTGCGTTTTCTGCTCCTAAAACTACGATTTGAAAAATTCTTCCTGTATCGCATACAAGACATGATGGGAAATATTTTTCGCATAATTTCTAATTTTTTGTAAAGAATGGTTCGGCCAACAGGGGTCATAAGTGTTAATTTCTGATTTTGATGTATTTCTTGCAAAATCTGGGCTCCTGAAAACTCGACTAAATTTTTTTTCTTGTACCGATACCGGTCATATGGATAAACCTTTTGAGAATACTTTCTTCCTAAAATAATGCATGGTTTTCCCAACAGGGGACGTAAAGTCATATCTCATTTTTGTCGATAACTCTGTTTCTAAGAGTTCGCAAACTCAAGATTCGGTTTATACCAATATCTGAGGGATTAAAGACCCGATTGAAAAACTTCTTTCTTCCGTCAGATACTATTGTTTTCCGTACCGGTTCCATTGCCTTTGAATAGCTTTGATAAATTTAATTTGCGTCAGAACGGATTGAAAAGACGTGCTTATATTACCTCCGAAAATTCAGTGTCATCTTTCTTGTTATCGTTTGAACCGCAATAGTATTTGAGATATTTAAGAAAAAAGGGTTGAGAAAATCCGGAGCCGACCATTTAACCAGCACCCCGCCACGGAAATTCAAAATTTCAAAATAACCATTCGTTAGTAAATCGTATGAGCCGAGAAGAACTCCATTTTCATCGTTTGAACCGCAATAGCTTTTGAGATATTTAAAAAATAATATTGAGAATTTACATATACAGATACCGACCATTTGACCAGCACCCCTTTCCCGATAGAAATTCAAAATTTCAGAATAGCCATTCGTTAGTAAATCGTGTGAACCGGAATGAACTCCATTTTTATTTTATCGTTTGAAGCGGAATAGTTTTTGAGATATTTAAAAAAAAGAGAATTGAGATAATTCGGAGCCGACCATTTCACGAGCACCCCAGCCGTGGAAATTCAAAATTTCAAAATAGCCATTCGTCAGTAGATCGTATGAACCGAGAAGAACTATATTTTCATCGTTTGAACCGCAATAGCTTTTGAGATATTCAAAATATAATATTAAGAAATTACATATACAGACAGACCTACTATTTCACTAGCCCCTCCGCCATGGAAATTCAAAATAGCCATTTCTTAGTAAATCGTATGAACCGAAATGAACTCCATTTTTATCGTTTGAACCGTAATAGTGTTTAAGAGATTGAAATAAAATGGGATTGAGAAACCCGGAGCCGACCATTTCACCAGCCCCCCTTTACCACCACCATGGAAATTCAAAATTCCAAAATAGCCATTCGTTAGTAAATCGTATGAACCGGAATAAACTTCATTTTTATCGTTTGAAGCAGTAATGGTTTTTGAGATATTTAAAAAAAAAAGGGATTGAAAAATTCGGAGCCAACAATTTCACCAGCACCCCCACCATGGAAATTCAAAATTTCAAAATAACCATTCTTTAGTAAATCGTATGAACCGAGAAGAACCCTATTTTCATCGTTTGAACCGCAATAGCTTTTGAGATATTTAAAAAATAATATTGAGAATTTACATATAGACAAAGACCGACCATTTCACCAGCCCTCCCACCCCCACCCCCCATGGAAATTCAAAATTTCAGAATAGCCATTCCTTAGTAAATCGTATGAACCGGAACAGGAATGAACTGCATTTTTATCGTTTGAACCGCAATAGTTTTTGAGCTATTAAAAAAGAAAAGGATTGAGAAAATTCGGGGCCGACCATTTCACCAGTCCCCCAACCATGGAAATTCAAAATTCTAAAATAGCCATTCGTTAGTAAACCGTATGAACAGGAATGAACTCCATTTTTATCGTTTGAACCGCAATAGCTTTTTGAGATATTTAAAAAAAAAAAGGGTTGAGAAAATCCGGAGCCGACCATTTAACCAGCACCACGGCCATGGAAATTCAAAATTTCAAAATAACCATTCGTTAGTAAATCGTACGAACCGAGAAGAACTCCATTTTCATCGTTTGAACCGTAATAGCTTTTGAGATATTTAAAAAATAATATTGAGAATTTACAGATACAGAGACCGACCATTTCACCCCCTCCCCCGCATGAAAATTCAAAATTTCAGAATAGCCATTCGTTTGTAAATCGTGTGAACCGGAATGAACTCCATTTTTATTTTATCGTTTGAACCGCAATAGTTTTTGAGATATTTAAAAAAAAAGGATTGAGATAATTCGAAGCCGACCATTTCACCAGCACCCCAGCAGTGGAAATTCAAAATTCCAAAATAGGCATTCGTTAGTAGATCGTATGAACCGAGAAGAACTATATTTTCATCGTTTGAACCGCAATAGTTTTTGAGAGATTGAAAAAAAATGGGATTGAGTAAACCCGGAGCCGACCATTTCACCCCCCCCCCCCCTTTACCACCAAAATGGAAATTCAAAATTCCAAAATAGCCATTCGTTAGTAAATCGTATGAACCGGAATAAACTTCATTTTTATCGTTTGAACAGTAATGGCTTTTGAGATATTTAAAAAAAAGGATTGAGAAAATTCGGAGCCGACCATTTCACCAGCACCCCCGCCATGGAAATTCAAAATTTCTGAATAACCATTATTTAGTAAATCGTATGAACCGAGAAGAACCCTATTTTCATCGTTTGAACCGCAATAGCTTTTGAGATATTTAAAAAATAATATTGAGAATTTACATATACAAAGACCGACCATTTCACCAGCCCCCCCCCCACCCCCACCCCCCATGGAAATTCAAAATTTCAGAATAGCCATTCCTTAGTAAATCGTATGAACCGGAACAGGAATGAACTGCATTTTTATCGTTTGAACCGCAATAGTTTTTGAGCTATTAAAAAAGAAAAGGATTGAGAAAATTCGGGGCCGACCATTTCACCAGTCTCAAAACCATGGAAATTCAAAATTCTAAAATAGCCATTCGTTAGTAAACCGTATGAAAAGGAATGAACTACATTTTTATCGTTTGAACCGCAATAGTTTTTTAAGTTATTTAAAAAAAAAGGGTTGAGAAAATCCGGAGTCGACCATTTAACCAGCATCACGGCCATGGAAATTCAAAATTTCAAAATAACGATTCGTTAGTAAATGGTATGAACCGAGAAGAACTCCATTTTCATCGTTTGAACCGCAATAGCTTCTGAGATATTTAAAAAATAATATTGAGAATTTACAGATACAGAGACCGACCATTTGACCAGCACCCCCCTCCCGATAGAAATTCAAAATTTCAAAATAGCCATTCGTTTGTAAATCGTGTGAACCGGAATGAGCTCCTCCATTTTTATTTTATCGTTTGAACCGCAATAGTTTTTGAGTTATTTAAAAAAAAAGGATTGAGATAATTCGGAGCCGACCATTTCAATAGCACCCCAGCCGTGGAAATTCAAAATTTCAAAATAGGCATTCGTTAGTAGATCGTATGAACCGAGAAGAACTATATTTTCATCGTTTGAACCGCAATAGCTTTTGAGATATTCAAAATATAATATTAAGAAATTACATATACAGACAGACCTACTATTTCACTAGCCCCTCCGCCATGGAAATTCAAAATTCCAAAATAGCTATTCGTTAGTAAATCGTATGAACCGAAATGAACTCCATTTTTATCGTTTGAAACACAATAGTTTTTGAGCTATTAAAATAAAAAGGATCGAGAAAATTCGGAGACGACCATTTCACCAGCCTCCCTTCCCCACCACCATGGAAATTCAAAATTCTAAAATAGCCATTCGTTAGAAAACCGTATGAACCGGAATGAACTCCATTTTTATCGTTTGAAGCAGTAATGGTTTTTGAGATATTTAAAAAAAAAGTAATTGAGAAAATTCGGAGCCGACCATTTCACCAGCACCCCCGCCATGGAAATTCAAAATTTCAAAATAACCATTCTTTAGTAAATCGTATGAACCGAGAAGAACTCTATTTTCATCGTTTGAACCGCAATAGCTTTTGAGATATTTAAAAAATAATATTGAGAATTTACATATAGACAGAGACCGACCATTTCACCAGCCCTCGCCCCTCCCCCTATGGAAATTCAAAATTTCAGAATAGCCATTCGTTAGTAAATCGTATGAACCGGAACCGGAATGAACTCCATTTTTATCGTTTGAAGCGGAATAGTTTTTGAGATATTTAAAAAAAAAAGGATTGAGAAAATTCGAAGCCGACCATTTCACCAGTCCCCCAACCATGGAAATTCAAAATTCTAAAATAGCCATTCGTTAGTAAACCTTATGAACAGGAATGAACTCCATTTTTATCACGTCTTTTGTAAAAAAAGATCGTGCTTCTGTTATCGGTATGTCCGTCCGTCCGTCCGTCCGTCAGTCCATCCGTCAGTCCATCCGTCAGCCTTTACCCACGGTATCTCTGCAACTATTAGTTCGATTTGAAAAAAATGTTTGCAATCGGAAGCTTGAAGTATGCGAATGATGATCCTTTATTTCGTTTTTTTTATGACGTACAATTTCGCCGCTAGGGGGCGTAAATGCAGATGATGTCGAATTCAAAATTACGTTTTAATCCACATATTTGCTTCTAAACATCCGATTGAAAAAATTCTTTTATCTTTCGATTCCATTTATGTCGAAGAGTGTTTTAGATTTAGTTTAATTTTTAAATTACGCATAGATTTTCCGCTAGGGGACGTTAAAAGTAAATTACATTTTTCCCGATAACTCTTCTCCTAAAACGCCGATTTGAAAAATCTTTTTTTCAGCGGATACATCTCCCAATGGAAAATCTTTTGCATATAATTTCGAATTTTTAGTAAAGAATACTGTGGCCACCAGGGGGCGTAAGTTTTAATTTTTGGTTCTGCTGTATTTGCCATAAAATCTGAGCTTCTAAAATATCGATTGAAAAAATTATTTCGTGGTCTGATGCCACTCACATCGACAAAACTTTTCGGAATATTTTCTTCCTAAAATATTTCACAGTTTCTCCGCCAGGCGGCGTAGATGTATATCTTATTTTTGTCAATATCTCTACTTCTAAAATTTCAATTTGAAAAATTCCTTCGTTGTTGGATAGTGTTTCCGATGCGAAATGTTTTTCCTATAAATTAAAAATTTTCACGTAAATAATTTAAGACTTTCCGCTAGGGCGCATAAAGGTAAATTGCGTTTTCTGCTCCTAAAACTACGATTTGAAAAATTCTTCCTGTATCGCATACAAGACATGATGGGAAATATTTTTCACATAATTTCTAATTTTTTGTAAAGAATGGTTCGGCCAACAGGGGTCATAAGTGTTAATTTCTGATTTTGATGTATTTCTTGCAAAATCTGGGCTCCTGAAAACTCGACTAAATTTTTTTTTCTTGTACCGATACCGGTCATATGGATAAACCTATTGAGAATACTTTCTTCCTAAAATAATGCATGGTTTTCCCACCAGGGGACGTAAAGTCACATCTTATTTTTGTCGATAACTCTGTTTCTAAGAGTTCGCAAACTCAAGATTCGGTTTATACCAATATCTGAGGGATTAAAGACCCGATTGAAAAACTTCTTTCTTCCGTCAGATACTATTGTTTTCCGTACCGGTTCCATTGCCTTTGAATAGCTTTGATAAATTTAATTTGCGTCAGAACGGATTGAAAAGACGTGCTTATATTACACCCGAAAATTCAGTGTCATCTTTCTTGTTATCGTTTGAACCGCAATAGTATTTGAGATATTTAAGAAAAAAAGGGTTGAGAAAATCCGGAGCCGACCATTTAACCAGCACCCCGCCACGGAAATTCAAAATTTCAAAATAACCATTCGTTAGTAAATCGTATGAACCGAGAAGAACTCCATTTTCATCGTTTGAACCGTAATAGCTTTTGAGATATTTAAAAAATAATATTGAGAATTTACATATACAGAGACCGACCATTCCACCAGGACCCCTTTCCCGATAGAAATTCAAAATTTCCGAATAGCCATTCGTTAGTAAATCGTGTGAACCGGAATGAACTCCATTTTTATTTTATCGTTTGAACCGCAATAGTTTTTGAGATATTTAAAAAAAAGAGAATTGAGATAATTCGGAGCCGACCATTTCACCAGCACCCCAGCCGTGGAAATTCAAAATTTCAAAATAGGCATTCGTTAGTAGATCGTATGAACCGAGAAGAACTATATTTTCATCGTTTGAACCGCAATAGTTTTTGAGAGATTGAAATAAAATGGGATTGAGTAAACCCGGAGCCGACCATTTCAACAGCCCCCCACCCCTTTACCACCACCATGGAAATTCAAAATTCCAAAATAGCCATTCGTTAGTAAATCGTATGAACCGGAATAAACTTCATTTTTATCGTTTGAACAGTAATGGTTTTTGAGATATTTAAAAAAAAAGGGATTGAAAAAATTCGGAGCCGACAATTTCACCAGCACCCCCACCATGGAAATTCAAAATTTCTGAATAACCATTCTTTAGTAAATCGTATGAACCGAGAAGAACCCTATTTTCATCGTTTGAACCGCAATAGCTTTTGAGATATTTAAAAAATAATATTGAGAATTTACATATACAAAGACCGACCATTTCACCAGCCCCCCCACCCCCACCCCCGCCATGGAAATTCAAAATTTCAGAATAGCCATTCCTTAGTAAATCGTATGAACCGGAACCGGAATGAACTGCATTTTTATCGTTTGAACCGCAATAGTTTTTGAGCTATTAAAAAAGAAAAGGATTGAGAAAATTCGGGGCCGACCATTTCACCAGTCCCCCAACCATGGAAATTCAAAATTCTAAAATAGCCATTCGTTAGTAAACCGTATGAACAGGAATGAACTCCATTTTTATCGTTTGAACCGCAATAGTTTTTGAGTTATTTAAAAAAAAAGATTGAGATAATTCGGAGCCGACCATTTCAATAGCACCCCAGCCGTGGAAATTCAAAATTTCAAAATAGGCATTCGTTAGTAGATCGTATGAACCGAGAAGAACTATATTTTCATCGTTTGAACCGCAATAGTTTTTGAGAGATTGAAAAAAATAGGATTGAGTAAACCCGGAGCCGACCATTTCACCAGCCCCCCCCCCCACCATGGAAATTCAAAATTCCAAAATAGCTATTCGTTAGTAAATCGTATGAACCCTCAATTTTTATCGTTTGAACCACAATAGTTTTTGAGCTATTAAAATAAAAAGGATTGAGAAAATTCGGAGACGACCATTTCACCAGTCCCCCAACCTTGGAAATTCAAAATTCTAAAATAGCCATTCGTTAGAAAACCGTATGAACCGGAATGAACTCCATTTTTATCGTTTGAAGCAGTAATGGTTTTTGAGATATTTAAAAAAAAAGTAATTGAGAAAATTCGGAGCCGACCATTTCACCAGCACCCCCGCCATGGAAATTCAAAATTTCAAAATAACCATTCTTTAGTAAATCGTATGAACCGAGAAGAACTCTATTTTCATAGTTTGAACCGCAATAGCTTTTGAGATATTTAAAAAATAATATTGAGAATTTACATATACAGAGACCGACCATTTCACCAGCCCCCTCGCCCCTCCCCCTATGGAAATTCAAAATTTCAGAATAGCCATTCGTTAGTAAATCATGTGAACCGGAATGAACTCCATTTTTATCGTTTGAAGCGGAATAGTTTTTGAGATATTTAAAAAATAATATTGAGAATTTACATATACAAAGACCAATCATTTCACCAGCCCCCCCCCCCCACCCCCCATGGAAATTCAAAATTTCAGAATAGCCATTCCTTAGTAAATCGTATGAACCGGAACATGAATGAACTGCATTTTTATCGTTTGAACCGCAATAGTTCTTGAGCTTTTAAAAAATTTTAAAAAAGAAAAATATTGAGAAAATTCGGAGCCGACCATTTCACCAGTCCCCCAACCATGGAAATTCAAAATTCTAAAATAGCCATTCGTTAGTAAACCGTATGAACAGGAATGAACTCCATTTTTATCGTTTGAACCGCAATAGTTTTTGAGATATTTAAAAAAAAAAGGGTTGATAAAATCCGGAGCCGACCTTTTAACCAGCACCACGGCCATGGAAATTCAAAATTTCAAAATAACCATTCGTTAGTAAATCGTACGAACCGAGAAGAAACTCCATTTTCATCGTTTGAACCGTAATAGCTTCTGAGATATTTAAAAAATAATATTGAGAATTTACAGATACAGAGACCGACCATTTCACCAGCACCCCCCTCCCGATAGAAATTCAAAATTTCAGAATAGCCATTCGTTTGTAAATCGTGTGAACCGGAATGAGCTCCTCCATTTTTATCGTTTGAACCGCAATAGTTTTTGAGATATTTAAAAAAAAAAGGATTGAGATAATTCGGAGCCGACCATTTCACCAGCACCCCAGCAGTGGAAATTCAAAATTCCAAAATAGGCATTCGTTAGTAGATCGTATGAACCGAGAAGAACTATATTTTCATCGTTTGAACCGCAATAGTTTTTGAGAGATTGAAAAAAAATGGGATTGAGTAAACCCGGAGCCGACCATTTCACCCCCCCCTTTACCACCAAAATGGAAATTCAAAATTCCAAAATAGCCATTCGTTAGTAAATCGTATGAACCGGAATAAACTCCATTTTTATCGTTTGAACAGTAATGGCTTTTGAGATATTTAAAAAAAAAGGATTGAGAAAATTCGGAGCCGACCATTTCACCAGCACCCCCGCCATGGAAATTCAAAATTTCTGAATAACCATTATTTAGTAAATCGTATGAACCGAGAAGAACCCTATTTTCATCGTTTGAACCGCAATAGCTTTTGAGATATTTAAAAAATAATATTGAGAATTTACATATACAGAGACCGACCATTTCACCAGCCCCTCCCTGCCCCCACCCCCCATGGAAATTCAAAATTTCAGAATAGCCATTCATTAGTAAATCGTATGAACCGGAACCGGAATGAACTGCATTTTTATCGTTTGAACCGCAATAGTTTTTGAGCTATTAAAAAAGAAAAGGATTGAGAAAATTCGGGGCCAACCATTTCACCAGTCCCCCAACCATGGAAATTCAAAATTCTAAAATAGCCATTCGTTAGTAAACCGTATGAACAGGAATGAACTCCATTTCTATCGTTTGAACCGCAATAGTTTTTGAGATATTTAAAAAAAAAGGGTTGAGAAAATCCGGAGCCGACCATTTAACCAGCACCACCGCCATGGAAATTCAAAATTTCAAAATAACCATTCGTCAGTAGGGTTATTTTGAAATTAACGAACCGAGAAGAACTCCATTTTCATCGTTTGAACCGTAATATCTGCTGAGATATTTAAAAAATAATAATATTGATAATTTACATATACAGAAACCGACCATATCCCCCCCCCCCACGAAAATTCAAAATTTCAGAATAGCCATTCGTTAGTAAATCGTATGAACCGGAATGAGCTCCATTTTTATCGTTTGAACAGCAATAGTTTTTGAGATATTTCAAAAAAAAAGAATTGAGATAATTCGGAGCCGACCATTTCACCAGCACCCCAGCCGTGGAAATTCAAAATTTCAAAATAGGCATTTGTTAGTAGATCGTATGAACCGAGAAGAACTCTATTTTCATCGTTTGAACCGCAATAGCTTTTGAGATATTTAAAAAATAATATTGAGAATTTACATACAGACAGAGACCGACCATTTCTCCAGTCCCCCCCCAAGGAAATTCAAATTTCAGAATAGCCACTCGTTAGTAAATCGTATGAAGCGGAACCGGAATGAACTGCATTTTTATCGTTGGAACCGCAATAGTATTTGAGATATTTAAGAAAAAAAGGGTTGAGAAAATCCGGAGCCGACCATTTAACCAGCACCCCGCCACGGAAATTCAAAATTTCAAAATAACCATTCGTTAGTAAATCGTATGAACCAAAAAGAACTCCATTTTCATCGTTTAAACCGCAATAACTTTTGAGATATTTAAAAAATAATATTGAGAATTTACATATACAGAGACCGACCATTCCACCAGGACCCCTTTCCCCATAGAAATTCAAAATTTCCGAATAGCCATTCGTTAGTAAATCGTGTGAACCGGAATGAACTCCATTTTTATTTTATCGTTTGAACCGCAATAGTTTTTGAGATATTTAAAAAAAAGAGAATTGAGATAATTCGGAGCCGACCATTTCACCAGCACCCCAGCCGTGGAAATTCAAAATTTCAAAATAAGCATTCGTTAGTAGATCGTATGAACCGAGAAGAACTATATTTTCATCGTTTGAACCGCAATAGTTTTTGAGAGATTGAAATAAAATAGGATTGAGTAAACCCGGAGCCGACCATTTCACCAGCCCCCCCCCCCCCATGGAAATTCAAAATTCCAAAATAGCTATTCGTTAGTAAATCGTATGAACCCTCAATTTTTATCGTTTGAACCACAATAGTTTTTGAGCTATTAAAATAAAAAGGATTGAGAAAATTCGGAGACGACCATTTCACCAGTCCCCCAACCTTGGAAATTCAAAATTCTAAAATAGCCATTCGTTAGAAAACCGTATGAACCGGAATGAACTCCATTTTTATCGTTTGAACAGTAATGGTTTTTGAGATATTTAAAAAAAAAGTAATTGAGAAAATTCGGAGCCGACCATTTCACCAGCACCCCCGCCATGGAAATTCAAAATTTCAAAATAACCATTCTTTAGTAAATCGTATGAACCGAGAAGAACTCTATTTTCATAGTTTGAACCGCAATAGCTTTTGAGATATTTAAAAAATAATATTGAGAATTTACATATACAGAGACCGACCATTTCACCAGCCCCCTCGCCCCTCCCCCTATGGAAATTCAAAATTTCAGAATAGCCATTCGTTAGTAAATCATGTGAACCGGAATGAACTCCATTTTTATCGTTTGAAGCGGAATAGTTTTTGAGATATTTAAAAAATAATATTGAGAATTTACATATACAAAGACCAATCATTTCACCAGCCCCCCCCACCCCCATGGAAATTCAAAATTTCAGAATAGCCATTCCTTAGTAAATCGTATGAACCGGAACATGAATGAACTGCATTTTTATCGTTTGAACCGCAATAGTTTTTGAGCTATTAAAAAAGAAAAGGATTGAGAAAATTCGGAGCCGACCATTTCACCAGTCCCCCAACCATGGAAATTCAAAATTCTAAAATAGCCATTCGTTAGTAAACCGTATGAACAGGAATGAACTCCATTTTTATCGTTTGAACCGCAATAGTTTTTGAGATATTTAAAAAAAAAGGGTTGATAAAATCCGGAGCCGACCTTTTAACCAGCACCACGGCCATGGAAATTCAAAATTTCAAAATAACCATTCGTTAGTAAATCGTACGAACCGAGAAAAACTCCATTTTCATCGTTTGAACCGTAATAGCTTCTGAGATATTTAAAAAATAATATTGAGAATTTACAGATACAGAGACCGACCATTTCACCCCCTCCCCCGCATGAAAATTCAAAATTTCAGAATAGCCATTCGTTTGTAAATCGTGTGAACCGGAATGAGCTCCTCCATTTTTATCGTTTGAACCGCAATAGTTTTTGAGATATTTAAAAAAAAAGGATTGAGATAATTCGGAGCCGACCATTTCACCAGCACCCCAGCAGTGGAAATTCAAAATTCCAAAATAGGCATTCGTTAGTAGATCGTATGAACCGAGAAGAACTATATTTTCATCGTTTGAACCGCAATAGTTTTTGAGAGATTGAAAAAAAATGGGATTGAGTAAACCCGGAGCCGACCATTTCACCCCCCCCCCTTTACCACCAAAATGGAAATTCAAAATTCCAAAATAGCCATTCGTTAGTAAATCGTATGAACCGGAATAAACTCCATTTTTATCGTTTGAACAGTAATGGCTTTTGAGATATTTAAAAAAAAAGGATTGAGAAAATTCGGAGCCGACCATTTCACCAGCACCCCCGCCATGGAAATTCAAAATTTCTGAATAACCATTATTTAGTAAATCGTATGAACCGAGAAGAACCCTATTTTCATCGTTTGAACCGCAATAGCTTTTGAGATATTTAAAAAATAATATTGAGAATTTACATATACAGAGACCGACCATTTCACCAGCCCCTCCCTGCCCCCACCCCCCATGGAAATTCAAAATTTCAGAATAGCCATTCATTAGTAAATCGTATGAACCGGAACCGGAATGAACTGCATTTTTATCGTTTGAACCGCAATAGTTTTTGAGCTATTAAAAAAGAAAAGGATTGAGAAAATTCGGGGCCAACCATTTCACCAGTCCCCCAACCATGGAAATTCAAAATTCTAAAATAGCCATTCGTTAGTAAACCGTATGAACAGGAATGAACTCCATTTCTATCGTTTGAACCGCAATAGTTTTTGAGATATTTAAAAAAAAGGGTTGAGAAAATCCGGAGCCGACCATTTAACCAGCACCACCGCCATGGAAATTCAAAATTTCAAAATAACCATTCGTCAGTAGGGTTATTTTGAAATTAACGAACCGAGAAGAACTCCATTTTCATCGTTTGAACCGTAATATCTGCTGAGATATTTAAAAAATAATAATATTGATAATTTACATATACAGAAACCGACCATATCCCCCCCCACGAAAATTCAAAATTTCAGAATAGCCATTCGTTAGTAAATCGTATGAACCGGAATGAGCTCCATTTTTATCGTTTGAACAGCAATAGTTTTTGAGATATTTCAAAAAAAAAGAATTGAGATAATTCGGAGCCGACCATTTCACCAGCACCCCAGCCGTGGAAATTCAAAATTTCAAAATAGGCATTTGTTAGTAGATCGTATGAACCGAGAAGAACTCTATTTTCATCGTTTGAACCGCAATAGCTTTTGAGATATTTAAAAAATAATATTGAGAATTTACATACAGACAGAGACCGACCATTTCTCCAGTCCCCCCCAAGGAAATTCAAAATTTCAGAATAGCCACTCGTTAGTAAATCGTATGAAGCGGAACCGGAATGAACTGCATTTTTATCGTTGGAACCGCAATAGTATTTGAGATATTTAAGAAAAAAAGGGTTGAGAAAATCCGGAGCCGACCATTTAACCAGCACCCCGCCACGGAAATTCAAAATTTCAAAATAACCATTCGTTAGTAAATCGTATGAACCAAAAAGAACTCCATTTTCATCGTTTAAACCGCAATAACTTTTGAGATATTTAAAAAATAATATTGAGAATTTACATATACAGAGACCGACCATTCCACCAGGACCCCTTTCCCCATAGAAATTCAAAATTTCCGAATAGCCATTCGTTAGTAAATCGTGTGAACCGGAATGAACTCCATTTTTATTTTATCGTTTGAACCGCAATAGTTTTTGAGATATTTAAAAAAAAGAGAATTGAGATAATTCGGAGCCGACCATTTCACCAGCACCCCAGCCGTGGAAATTCAAAATTTCAAAATAAGCATTCGTTAGTAGATCGTATGAACCGAGAAGAACTATATTTTCATCGTTTGAACCGCAATAGTTTTTGAGAGATTGAAATAAAATAGGATTGAGTAAACCCGGAGCCGACCATTTCACCAGCCCCCCCCCCCCCCCCCCATGGAAATTCAAAATTCCAAAATAGCTATTCGTTAGTAAATCGTATGAACCCTCAATTTTTATCGTTTGAACCACAATAGTTTTTGAGCTATTAAAATAAAAAGGATTGAGAAAATTCGGAGACGACCATTTCACCAGTCCCCCAACCTTGGAAATTCAAAATTCTAAAATAGCCATTCGTTAGAAAACCGTATGAACCGGAATGAACTCCATTTTTATCGTTTGAACAGTAATGGTTTTTGAGATATTTAAAAAAAAAGTAATTGAGAAAATTCGGAGCCGACCATTTCACCAGCACCCCCGCCATGGAAATTCAAAATTTCAAAATAACCATTCTTTAGTAAATCGTATGAACCGAGAAGAACTCTATTTTCATAGTTTGAACCGCAATAGCTTTTGAGATATTTAAAAAATAATATTGAGAATTTACATATACAGAGACCGACCATTTCACCAGCCCCCTCGCCCCTCCCCCTATGGAAATTCAAAATTTCAGAATAGCCATTCGTTAGTAAATCATGTGAACCGGAATGAACTCCATTTTTATCGTTTGAAGCGGAATAGTTTTTGAGATATTTAAAAAATAATATTGAGAATTTACATATACAAAGACCAATCATTTCACCAGCCCCCCCCCACCCCCCATGGAAATTCAAAATTTCAGAATAGCCATTCCTTAGTAAATCGTATGAACCGGAACATGAATGAACTGCATTTTTATCGTTTGAACCGCAATAGTTTTTGAGCTATTAAAAAAGAAAAGGATTGAGAAAATTCGGAGCCGACCATTTCACCAGTCCCCCAACCATGGAAATTCAAAATTCTAAAATAGCCATTCGTTAGTAAACCGTATGAACAGGAATGAACTCCATTTTTATCGTTTGAACCGCAATAGTTTTTGAGATATTTAAAAAAAAGGGTTGATAAAATCCGGAGCCGACCTTTTAACCAGCACCACGGCCATGGAAATTCAAAATTTCAAAATAACCATTCGTTAGTAAATCGTACGAACCGAGAAAAACTCCATTTTCATCGTTTGAACCGTAATAGCTTCTGAGATATTTAAAAAATAATATTGAGAATTTACAGATACAGAGACCGACCATTTCACCCCCTCCCCCGCATGAAAATTCAAAATTTCAGAATAGCCATTCGTTTGTAAATCGTGTGAACCGGAATGAGCTCCTCCATTTTTATCGTTTGAACCGCAATAGTTTTTGAGATATTTAAAAAAAAAGGATTGAGATAATTCGGAGCCGACCATTTCACCAGCACCCCAGCAGTGGAAATTCAAAATTCCAAAATAGGCATTCGTTAGTAGATCGTATGAACCGAGAAGAACTATATTTTCATCGTTTGAACCGCAATAGTTTTTGAGAGATTGAAAAAAATGGGATTGAGTAAACCCGGAGCCGACCATTTCACCCCCCCCCCTTTACCACCAAAATGGAAATTCAAAATTCCAAAATAGCCATTCGTTAGTAAATCGTATGAACCGGAATAAACTCCATTTTTATCGTTTGAACAGTAATGGCTTTTGAGATATTTAAAAAAAAAAAGGATTGAGAAAATTCGGAGCCGACCATTTCACCAGCACCCCCGCCATGGAAATTCAAAATTTCTGAATAACCATTATTTAGTAAATCGTATGAACCGAGAAGAACCCTATTTTCATCGTTTGAACCGCAATAGCTTTTGAGATATTTAAAAAATAATATTGAGAATTTACATATACAGAGACCGACCATTTCACCAGCCCCTCCCTGCCCCCACCCCCCATGGAAATTCAAAATTTCAGAATAGCCATTCATTAGTAAATCGTATGAACCGGAACCGGAATGAA
The DNA here is from genome assembly GCA_039090855.1 of Macrothele yani. NCBI lineage: Eukaryota > Metazoa > Arthropoda > Arachnida > Araneae > Macrothelidae > Macrothele > Macrothele yani. The sequence goes on along the minus strand of CM077011.1, from coordinate 86,980,279 downwards.
CTGCATTTTTATCGTTTGAACCGCAATAGTTTTTGAGCTATTAAAAAAGAAAAGGATTGAGAAAATTCGGGGCCAACCATTTCACCAGTCCCCCAACCATGGAAATTCAAAATTCTAAAATAGCCATTCGTTAGTAAACCGTATGAACAGGAATGAACTCCATTTCTATCGTTTGAACCGCAATAGTTTTTGAGATATTTAAAAAAAAAGGGTTGAGAAAATCCGGAGCCGACCATTTAACCAGCACCACCGCCATGGAAATTCAAAATTTCAAAATAACCATTCGTCAGTAGGGTTATTTTGAAATTAACGAACCGAGAAGAACTCCATTTTCATCGTTTGAACCGTAATATCTGCTGAGATATTTAAAAAATAATAATATTGATAATTTACATATACAGAAACCGACCATATCCCCCCCCCCCCCCCCCACGAAAATTCAAAATTTCAGAATAGCCATTCGTTAGTAAATCGTATGAACCGGAATGAGCTCCATTTTTATCGTTTGAACAGCAATAGTTTTTGAGATATTTCAAAAAAAAAGAATTGAGATAATTCGGAGCCGACCATTTCACCAGCACCCCAGCCGTGGAAATTCAAAATTTCAAAATAGGCATTTGTTAGTAGATCGTATGAACCGAGAAGAACTCTATTTTCATCGTTTGAACCGCAATAGCTTTTGAGATATTTAAAAAATAATATTGAGAATTTACATACAGACAGAGACCGACCATTTCTCCAGTCCCCCCCCCCCCAAGGAAATTCAAATTTCAGAATAGCCACTCGTTAGTAAATCGTATGAAGCGGAACCGGAATGAACTGCATTTTTATCGTTGGAACCGCAATAGTATTTGAGATATTTAAGAAAAAAAGGGTTGAGAAAATCCGGAGCCGACCATTTAACCAGCACCCCGCCACGGAAATTCAAAATTTCAAAATAACCATTCGTTAGTAAATCGTATGAACCAAAAAGAACTCCATTTTCATCGTTTAAACCGCAATAACTTTTGAGATATTTAAAAAATAATATTGAGAATTTACATATACAGAGACCGACCATTCCACCAGGACCCCTTTCCCCATAGAAATTCAAAATTTCCGAATAGCCATTCGTTAGTAAATCGTGTGAACCGGAATGAACTCCATTTTTATTTTATCGTTTGAACCGCAATAGTTTTTGAGATATTTAAAAAAAGAGAATTGAGATAATTCGGAGCCGACCATTTCACCAGCACCCCAGCCGTGGAAATTCAAAATTTCAAAATAAGCATTCGTTAGTAGATCGTATGAACCGAGAAGAACTATATTTTCATCGTTTGAACCGCAATAGTTTTTGAGAGATTGAAATAAAATAGGATTGAGTAAACCCGGAGCCGACCATTTCACCAGCCCCCCCCCCCATGGAAATTCAAAATTCCAAAATAGCTATTCGTTAGTAAATCGTATGAACCCTCAATTTTTATCGTTTGAACCACAATAGTTTTTGAGCTATTAAAATAAAAAGGATTGAGAAAATTCGGAGACGACCATTTCACCAGTCCCCCAACCTTGGAAATTCAAAATTCTAAAATAGCCATTCGTTAGAAAACCGTATGAACCGGAATGAACTCCATTTTTATCGTTTGAACAGTAATGGTTTTTGAGATATTTAAAAAAAAAGTAATTGAGAAAATTCGGAGCCGACCATTTCACCAGCACCCCCGCCATGGAAATTCAAAATTTCAAAATAACCATTCTTTAGTAAATCGTATGAACCGAGAAGAACTCTATTTTCATAGTTTGAACCGCAATAGCTTTTGAGATATTTAAAAAATAATATTGAGAATTTACATATACAGAGACCGACCATTTCACCAGCCCCTCGCCCCTCCCCCTATGGAAATTCAAAATTTCAGAATAGCCATTCGTTAGTAAATCATGTGAACCGGAATGAACTCCATTTTTATCGTTTGAAGCGGAATAGTTTTTGAGATATTTAAAAAATAATATTGAGAATTTACATATACAAAGACCAATCATTTCACCAGCCCCCCCCCCCACCCCCATGGAAATTCAAAATTTCAGAATAGCCATTCCTTAGTAAATCGTATGAACCGGAACATGAATGAACTGCATTTTTATCGTTTGAACCGCAATAGTTTTTGAGCTATTAAAAAAGAAAAGGATTGAGAAAATTCGGAGCCGACCATTTCACCAGTCCCCCAACCATGGAAATTCAAAATTCTAAAATAGCCATTCGTTAGTAAACCGTATGAACAGGAATGAACTCCATTTTTATCGTTTGAACCGCAATAGTTTTTGAGATATTTAAAAAAAAAAGGGTTGATAAAATCCGGAGCCGACCTTTTAACCAGCACCACGGCCATGGAAATTCAAAATTTCAAAATAACCATTCGTTAGTAAATCGTACGAACCGAGAAAAACTCCATTTTCATCGTTTGAACCGTAATAGCTTCTGAGATATTTAAAAAATAATATTGAGAATTTACAGATACAGAGACCGACCATTTCACCCCCTCCCCCGCATGAAAATTCAAAATTTCAGAATAGCCATTCGTTTGTAAATCGTGTGAACCGGAATGAGCTCCTCCATTTTTATCGTTTGAACCGCAATAGTTTTTGAGATATTTAAAAAAAAAGGATTGAGATAATTCGGAGCCGACCATTTCACCAGCACCCCAGCAGTGGAAATTCAAAATTCCAAAATAGGCATTCGTTAGTAGATCGTATGAACCGAGAAGAACTATATTTTCATCGTTTGAACCGCAATAGTTTTTGAGAGATTGAAAAAAATGGGATTGAGTAAACCCGGAGCCGACCATTTCACCCCCCCCCTTTACCACCAAAATGGAAATTCAAAATTCCAAAATAGCCATTCGTTAGTAAATCGTATGAACCGGAATAAACTCCATTTTTATCGTTTGAACAGTAATGGCTTTTGAGATATTTAAAAAAAAAAGGATTGAGAAAATTCGGAGCCGACCATTTCACCAGCACCCCCGCCATGGAAATTCAAAATTTCTGAATAACCATTATTTAGTAAATCGTATGAACCGAGAAGAACCCTATTTTCATCGTTTGAACCGCAATAGCTTTTGAGATATTTAAAAAATAATATTGAGAATTTACATATACAGAGACCGACCATTTCACCAGCCCCTCCCTGCCCCCACCCCCCATGGAAATTCAAAATTTCAGAATAGCCATTCATTAGTAAATCGTATGAACCGGAACCGGAATGAACTGCATTTTTATCGTTTGAACCGCAATAGTTTTTGAGCTATTAAAAAAGAAAAGGATTGAGAAAATTCGGGGCCAACCATTTCACCAGTCCCCCAACCATGGAAATTCAAAATTCTAAAATAGCCATTCGTTAGTAAACCGTATGAACAGGAATGAACTCCATTTCTATCGTTTGAACCGCAATAGTTTTTGAGATATTTAAAAAAAAAAGGGTTGAGAAAATCCGGAGCCGACCATTTAACCAGCACCACCGCCATGGAAATTCAAAATTTCAAAATAACCATTCGTCAGTAGGGTTATTTTGAAATTAACGAACCGAGAAGAACTCCATTTTCATCGTTTGAACCGTAATATCTGCTGAGATATTTAAAAAATAATAATATTGATAATTTACATATACAGAAACCGACCATATCCCCCCCCCACGAAAATTCAAAATTTCAGAATAGCCATTCGTTAGTAAATCGTATGAACCGGAATGAGCTCCATTTTTATCGTTTGAACAGCAATAGTTTTTGAGATATTTCAAAAAAAAAGAATTGAGATAATTCGGAGCCGACCATTTCACCAGCACCCCAGCCGTGGAAATTCAAAATTTCAAAATAGGCATTTGTTAGTAGATCGTATGAACCGAGAAGAACTCTATTTTCATCGTTTGAACCGCAATAGCTTTTGAGATATTTAAAAAATAATATTGAGAATTTACATACAGACAGAGACCGACCATTTCTCCAGTCCCCCCCCAAGGAAATTCAAATTTCAGAATAGCCACTCGTTAGTAAATCGTATGAAGCGGAACCGGAATGAACTGCATTTTTATCGTTGGAACCGCAATAGTATTTGAGATATTTAAGAAAAAAAGGGTTGAGAAAATCCGGAGCCGACCATTTAACCAGCACCCCGCCACGGAAATTCAAAATTTCAAAATAACCATTCGTTAGTAAATCGTATGAACCAAAAAGAACTCCATTTTCATCGTTTAAACCGCAATAACTTTTGAGATATTTAAAAAATAATATTGAGAATTTACATATACAGAGACCGACCATTCCACCAGGACCCCTTTCCCCATAGAAATTCAAAATTTCCGAATAGCCATTCGTTAGTAAATCGTGTGAACCGGAATGAACTCCATTTTTATTTTATCGTTTGAACCGCAATAGTTTTTGAGATATTTAAAAAAAGAGAATTGAGATAATTCGGAGCCGACCATTTCACCAGCACCCCAGCCGTGGAAATTCAAAATTTCAAAATAAGCATTCGTTAGTAGATCGTATGAACCGAGAAGAACTATATTTTCATCGTTTGAACCGCAATAGTTTTTGAGAGATTGAAATAAAATGGGATTGAGTAAACCCGGAGCCGACCATTTCAACAGCCCCCCCCCTTTACCACCTCCATGGAAATTCAAAATTCCAAAATAGCCATTCGTTAGTAAATCGTATGAACCGGAATAAACTTCATTTTTATCGTTTGAACAGTAATGGTTTTTGAGATATTTAAAAAAAAGGGATTGAGAAAATTCGGAGCCGACAATTTCACCAGCACCCCCACCATGGAAATTCAAAATTTCTGAATAACCATTCTTTAGTAAATCGTATGAACCGAGAAGAACCCTATTTTCATCGTTTGAACCGCAATAGCTTTCGAGATATTTAAAAAATAATATTGAGAATTTACATATACAAAGACCAATCATTTCACCAGCCCCCCCCCCCCCACCCCCCATGGAAATTCAAAATTTCAGAATAGCCATTCCTTAGTAAATCGTATGAACCGGAACATGAATGAACTGCATTTTTATCGTTTGAACCGCAATAGTTTTTGAGCTATTAAAAAAGAAAAGGATTGAGAAAATTCGGAGCCGACCATTTCACCAGTCCCCCAACCATGGAAATTCAAAATTCTAAAATAGCCATTCGTTAGTAAACCGTATGAACAGGAATGAACTCCATTTTTATCGTTTGAACCGCAATAGTTTTTGAGATATTTAAAAAAAAAGGGTTGATAAAATCCGGAGCCGACCTTTTAACCAGCACCACGGCCATGGAAATTCAAAATTTCAAAATAACCATTCGTTAGTAAATCGTACGAACCGAGAAAAACTCCATTTTCATCGTTTGAACCGTAATAGCTTCTGAGATATTTAAAAAATAATATTGAGAATTTACAGATACAGAGACCGACCATTTCACCCCCTCCCCCGCATGAAAATTCAAAATTTCAGAATAGCCATTCGTTTGTAAATCGTGTGAACCGGAATGAGCTCCTCCATTTTTATCGTTTGAACCGCAATAGTTTTTGAGATATTTAAAAAAAAGGATTGAGATAATTCGGAGCCGACCATTTCACCAGCACCCCAGCAGTGGAAATTCAAAATTCCAAAATAGGCATTCGTTAGTAGATCGTATGAACCGAGAAGAACTATATTTTCATCGTTTGAACCGCAATAGTTTTTGAGAGATTGAAAAAAAATGGGATTGAGTAAACCCGGAGCCGACCATTTCACCCCCCCTTTACCACCAAAATGGAAATTCAAAATTCCAAAATAGCCATTCGTTAGTAAATCGTATGAACCGGAATAAACTCCATTTTTATCGTTTGAACAGTAATGGCTTTTGAGATATTTAAAAAAAAAAAGGATTGAGAAAATTCGGAGCCGACCATTTCACCAGCACCCCCGCCATGGAAATTCAAAATTTCTGAATAACCATTATTTAGTAAATCGTATGAACCGAGAAGAACCCTATTTTCATCGTTTGAACCGCAATAGCTTTTGAGATATTTAAAAAATAATATTGAGAATTTACATATACAAAGACCGACCATTTCACCAGCCCCCCCACCCCCACCCCCCATGGAAATTCAAAATTTCAGAATAGCCATTCCTTAGTAAATCGTATGAACCGGAACAGGAATGAACTGCATTTTTATCGTTTGAACCGCAATAGTTTTTGAGCTATTAAAAAAGAAAAGGATTGAGAAAATTCGGGGCCGACCATTTCACCAGTCTCAAAACCATGGAAATTCAAAATTCTAAAATAGCCATTCGTTAGTAAACCGTATGAAAAGGAATGAACTACATTTTTATCGTTTGAACCGCAATAGTTTTTTAAGTTATTTAAAAAAAAAGGGTTGAGAAAATCCGGAGCCGACCATTTAACCAGCATCACCGCCATGGAAATTCAAAATTTCAAAATAACCATTCGTTAGTAAATGGTACGAACCGAGAAGAACTCCATTTTCATCGTTTGAACCGCAATAGCTTCTGAGATATTTAAAAAATAATATTTAGAATTTACAGATACAGAGACCGACCATTTCACCCCCTCCCCCCATGAAAATTCAAAATTTCAAAATAGCCATTCGTTTGTAAATCGTGTGAACCGGAATGAGCTCCTCCATTTTTATCGTTTGAACCGCAATAGTTTTTGAGTTATTTAAAAAAAAAGATTGAGATAATTCGGAGCCGACCATTTCAATAGCACCCCAGCCGTGGAAATTCAAAATTTCAAAATAGGCATTCGTTAGTAGATCGTATGAACCGAGAAGAACTATATTTTCATCGTTTGAACCGCAATAGTTTTTGAGAGATTGAAAAAAAAAATAGGATTGAGTAAACCCGGAGCCGACCATTTCACCAGCCCCCCCCCATGGAAATTCAAAATTCCAAAATAGCTATTCGTTAGTAAATCGTATGAACCCTCAATTTTTATCGTTTGAACCACAATAGTTTTTGAGCTATTAAAATAAAAAGGATTGAGAAAATTCGGAGACGACCATTTCACCAGTCCCCCAACCTTGGAAATTCAAAATTCTAAAATAGCCATTCGTTAGAAAACCGTATGAACCGGAATGAACTCCATTTTTATCGTTTGAACAGTAATGGTTTTTGAGATATTTAAAAAAAAAGTAATTGAGAAAATTCGGAGCCGACCATTTCACCAGCACCCCCGCCATGGAAATTCAAAATTTCAAAATAACCATTCTTTAGTAAATCGTATGAACCGAGAAGAACTCTATTTTCATAGTTTGAACCGCAATAGCTTTTGAGATATTTAAAAAATAATATTGAGAATTTACATATACAGAGACCGACCATTTCACCAGCCCCTCGCCCCTCCCCCTATGGAAATTCAAAATTTCAGAATAGCCATTCGTTAGTAAATCATGTGAACCGGAATGAACTCCATTTTTATCGTTTGAAGCGGAATAGTTTTTGAGATATTTAAAAAAAAGGATTGAGAAAATTCGAAGCCGACCATTTCACCAGTCCCCCAAAAATGGAAATTCAAAATTCTAAAATAGCCATTCGTTAGTAAACCTTATGAACGGAATGAACTCCATTTTTATCACGTCTTTTGTAAAAAAAGATCGTGCTTCTGTTATCGGTATGTCCGTCCGTCCGTCCGTCCGTCAGTCCATCCGTCAGTCCATCCGTCAGCCTTTACCCACGGTATCTCTGCAACTATTAGTTCGATTTGAAAAAAATGTTTGCACTCGGAAGCTTGAAGTATGCGAATGATGATCCTTTATTTCGTTTTTTTTTATGACGTACAATTTCGCCGCTAGGGGGCGTAAATGCAGATGATGTCGAATTCAAAATTACGTTTTAATCCACATATTTGCTTCTAAACATCCGATTGAAAAAATTCTTTTATCTTTCGATTCCATTTATGTCGAAGAGTGTTTTAGATATAGTTTAATTTTTAAATTACGCATAGATTTTCCGCTAGGGGACGTTAAAGTAAATTACATTTTTCCCGATAACTCTTCTCCTAAAACGCCGATTTGAAAAATCTTTTTTTCAGCGGATACATCTCCCAATGGAAAATCTTTTGCATATAATTTCGAATTTTTAGTAAAGAATACTGTGGCCACCAGGGGGCGTAAGTTTTAATTTTTGGTTCTGCTGTATTTGCCATAAAATCTGAGCTTCTAAAATATCGATTGAAAAAATTCTTTCGTGGTCTGATGCCACTCACATCGACAAAACTTTTCGGAATATTTTCTTCCTAAAATATTTCACAGTTTCTCCGCCAGGCGGCGTAGATGTATATCTTATTTTTGTCAATATCTCTACTTCTAAAATTTCAATTTGAAAAATTCCTTCGTTGTTGGATAGTGTTTCCGATGCGAAATGTTTTTCCTATAAATTAAAAATTTTCACGTAAATAATTTAAGACTTTCCGCTAGGGCGCATAAAGGTAAATTGCGTTTTCTGCTCCTAAAACTACGATTTGAAAAATTCTTCCTGTATCGCATACAAGACATGATGGGAAATATTTTTCACATAATTTCTAATTTTTTGTAAAGAATGGTTCGGCCAACAGGGGTCATAAGTGTTAATTTCTGATTTTGATGTATTTCTTGCAAAATCTGGGCTCCTGAAAACTCGACTAAATTTTTTTTTCTTGTACCGATACCGGTCATATGGATAAACCTATTGAGAATACTTTCTTCCTAAAATAATGCATGGTTTTCCCACCAGGGGACGTAAAGTCACATCTTATTTTTGTCGATAACTCTGTTTCTAAGAGTTCGCAAACTCAAGATTCGGTTTATACCAATATCTCAGGGATTAAAGACCCGATTGAAAAACTTCTTTCTTCCGTCAGATACTATTGTTTTCCGTACCGGTTCCATTGCCTTTGAATAGCTTTGATAAATTTAATTTGCGTCAGAACGGATTGAAAAGACGTGCTTATATTACACCCGAAAATTCAGTGTCATCTTTCTTGTTATCGTTTGAACCGCAATAGTATTTGAGATATTTAAGAAAAAAGGGTTGAGAAAATCCGGAGCCGACCATTTAACCAGCACCCCACCACGGAAATTCAAAATTTCAAAATAACCATTCGTTAGTAAATCGTATGAACCGAGAAGAACTCCATTTTCATCGTTTGAACCGCAATAGCTTTTGAGATATTTAAAAAATAATATTGAGAATTTACATATACAGAGACCGACCATTCCACCAGGACCCCTTTCCCCATAGAAATTCAAAATTTCCGAATAGCCATTCGTTAGTAAATCGTGTGAACCGGAATGAACTCCATTTTTATTTTATCGTTTGAACCGCAATAGTTTTTGAGATATTTAAAAAAAAGAGAATTGAGATAATTCGGAGCCGACCATTTCACCAGCACCCCAGCCGTGGAAATTCAAAATTTCAAAATAGGCATTCGTTAGTAGATCGTATGAACCGAGAAGAACTATATTTTCATCGTTTGAACCGCAATAGTTTTTGAGAGATTGAAATAAAATGGGATTGAGTAAACCCGGAGCCGACCATTTCAACAGCCCCCCACCCCTTTACCACCACCATGGAAATTCAAAATTCCAAAATAGCCATTCGTTAGTAAATCGTATGAACCGGAATAAACTTCATTTTTATCGTTTGAACAGTAATGGTTTTTGAGATATTTAAAAAAAAGGGATTGAAAAAATTCGGAGCCGACAATTTCACCAGCACCCCCACCATGGAAATTCAAAATTTCTGAATAACCATTCTTTAGTAAATCGTATGAACCGAGAAGAACCCTATTTTCATCGTTTGAACCGCAATAGCTTTTGAGATATTTAAAAAATAATATTGAGAATTTACATATACAAAGACCGACCATTTCACCAGCCCCCCCACCCCCACCCCCCCCATGGAAATTCAAAATTTCAGAATAGCCATTCCTTAGTAAATCGTATGAACCGGAACCGGAATGAACTGCATTTTTATCGTTTGAACCGCAATAGTTTTTGAGCTATTAAAAAAGAAAAGGATTGAGAAAATTCGGGGCCGACCATTTCACCAGTCCCCCAACCATGGAAATTCAAAATTCTAAAATAGCCATTCGTTAGTAAACCGTATGAACACGAATGAACTCCATTTTTATCGTTTGAACCGCAATAGTTTTTGAGATATTTAAAAAAAAAGGGTTGATAAAATCCGGAGCCGACCTTTTAACCAGCACCACGGCCATGGAAATTCAAAATTTCAAAATAACCATTCGTTAGTAAATCGTACGAACCGAGAAAAACTCCATTTTCATCGTTTGAACCGTAATAGCTTCTGAGATATTTAAAAAATAATATTGAGAATTTACAGATACAGAGACCGACCATTTCACCCCCTCCCCCGCATGAAAATTCAAAATTTCAGAATAGCCATTCGTTTGTAAATCGTGTGAACCGGAATGAGCTCCTCCATTTTTATCGTTTGAACCGCAATAGTTTTTGAGATATTTAAAAAAAAAGGATTGAGATAATTCGGAGCCGACCATTTCACCAGCACCCCAGCCGTGGAAATTCAAAATTCCAAAATAGGCATTCGTTAGTAGATCGTATGAACCGAGAAGAACTATATTTTCATCGTTTGAACCGCAATAGTTTTTGAGAGATTGAAAAAAAATGGGATTGAGTAAACCCGGAGCCGACCATTTCACCCCCCTCCCTTTACCACCACCATGGAAATTCAAAATTCCAAAATAGCCATTCGTTAGTAAATCGTATGAACCGGAATAAACTTCATTTTTATCGTTTGAACAGTAATGGTTTTTGAGATATTTAAAAAAAAAGGGATTGAAAAAATTCGGAGCCGACAATTTCACCAGCACCCCCACCATGGAAATTCAAAATTTCTGAATAACCATTATTTAGTAAATCGTATGAACCGAGAAGAACCCTATTTTCATCGTTTGAACCGCAATAACTTTTGAGATATTTAAAAAATAATATTGAGAATTTACATATACAGAGACCGACCATTTCACCAGCCCCTCCCTGCCCCCACCCCCCATGGAAATTCAAATTTCAGAATAGCCATTCATTAGTAAATCGTATGAACCGGAACCGGAATGAACTGCATTTTTATCGTTTGAACCGCAATAGTTTTTGAGCTATTAAAAAAGAAAAGGATTGAGAAAATTCGGGGCCAACCATTTCACCAGTCCCCCAACCATGGAAATTCAAAATTCTAAAATAGCCATTCGTTAGTAAACCGTATGAACAGGAATGAACTCCATTTCTATCGTTTGAACCGCAATAGTTTTTGAGATATTTAAAAAAAAAGGGTTGAGAAAATCCGGAGCCGACCATTTAACCAGCACCACCGCCATGGAAATTCAAAATTTCAAAATAACCATTCGTCAGTAGGGTTATTTTGAAATTAACGAACCGAGAAGAACTCCATTTTCATCGTTTGAACCGTAATATCTGCTGAGATATTTAAAAAATAATAATATTGATAATTTACATATACAGAAACCGACCATATCCCCCCCCCACGAAAATTCAAAATTTCAGAATAGCCATTCGTTAGTAAATCGTATGAACCGGAATGAGCTCCATTTTTATCGTTTGAACAGCAATAGTTTTTGAGATATTTCAAAATAAAAGAATTGAGATAATTCGGAGCCGACCAATTCACCAACACCCCAGCCGTGGAAATTCAAAATTTCAAAATAGGCATTTGTTAGTAGATCGTATGAACCGAGAAGAACTCTATTTTCATCGTTTGAACCGCAATAGCTTTTGAGATATTTAAAAAATAATATTGAGAATTTACATACAGACAGAGACCGACCATTTCTCCAGTCCCCCCCCCCCCCCCCCCAAGGAAATTCAAAATTTCAGAATAGCCACTCGTTAGTAAATCGTATGAAGCGGAACCGGAATGAACTGCATTTTTATCGTTGGAACCGCAATAGTATTTGAGATATTTAAGAAAAAAAGGGTTGAGAAAATCCGGAGCCGACCATTTAACCAGCACCCCGCCACGGAAATTCAAAATTTCAAAATAACCATTCGTTAGTAAATCGTATGAACCAAAAAAGAACTCCATTTTCATCGTTTAAACCGCAATAACTTTTGAGATATTTAAAAAATAATATTGAGAATTTACATATACAGAGACCGACCATTCCACCAGGACCCCTTTCCCCATAGAAATTCAAAATTTCCGAATAGCCATTCGTTAGTAAATCGTGTGAACCGGAATGAACTCCATTTTTATTTTATCGTTTGAACCGCAATAGTTTTTGAGATATTTAAAAAAAAGAGAATTGAGATAATTCGGAGCCGACCATTTCACCAGCACCCCAGCCGTGGAAATTCAAAATTTCAAAATAAGCATTCGTTAGTAGATCGTATGAACCGAGAAGAACTATATTTTCATCGTTTGAACCGCAATAGTTTTTGAGAGATTGAAATAAAATGGGATTGAGTAAACCCGGAGCCGACCATTTCAACAGACCCCCCCCCCCCCCCCTTTACCACCTCCATGGAAATTCAAAATTCCAAAATAGCCATTCGTTAGTAAATCGTATGAACCGGAATAAACTTCATTTTTATCGTTTGAACAGTAATGGTTTTTGAGATATTTAAAAAAAAAAGGGATTGAGAAAATTCGGAGCCGACAATTTCACCAGCACCCCCACCATGGAAATTCAAAATTTCTGAATAACCATTCTTTAGTAAATCGTATGAACCGAGAAGAACCCTATTTTCATCGTTTGAACCGCAATAGCTTTCGAGATATTTAAAAAATATTATTGAGAATTTACATATACAAAGACCAATCATTTCACCAGCCCCCCCACCCCCACCCCCACCCCCATGGAAATTCAAAATTTCAGAATAGCCATTCCTTAGTAAATCGTATGAACCGGAACATGAATGAACTGCATTTTTATCGTTTGAACCGCAATAGTTTTTGAGCTATTAAAAAAGAAAAGGATTGAGAAAATTCGGAGCCGACCATTTCACCAGTCCCCCAACCATGGAAATTCAAAATTCTAAAATAGCCATTCGTTAGTAAACCGTATGAACAGGAATGAACTCCATTTTTATCGTTTGAACCGCAATAGTTTTTGAGATATTTAAAAAAAAAGGGTTGATAAAATCCGGAGCCGACCTTTTAACCAGCACCACGGCCATGAAAATTCAAAATTTCAAAATAACCATTCGTTAGTAAATCGTACGAACCGAGAAGAAACTCCATTTTCATCGTTTGAACCGTAATAGCTTCTGAGATATTTAAAAAATAATATTGAGAATTTACAGATACAGAGACCGACCATTTCACCCCCTCCCCCGCATGAAAATTCAAAATTTCAGAATAGCCATTCGTTTGTAAATCGTGTGAACCGGAATGAGCTCCTCCATTTTTATCGTTTGAACCGCAATAGTTTTTGAGATATTTAAAAAAAAAGGATTGAGATAATTCGAGCCGACCATTTCACCAGCACCCCAGCAGTGGAAATTCAAAATTCCAAAATAGGCATTCGTTAGTAGATCGTATGAACCGAGAAGAACTATATTTTCATCGTTTGAACCGCAATAGTTTTTGAGAGATTGAAAAAAATGGGATTGAGTAAACCCGGAGCCGACCATTTCACCCCCCTTTACCACCAAAATGGAAATTCAAAATTCCAAAATAGCCATTCGTTAGTAAATCGTATGAACCGGAATAAACTCCATTTTTATCGTTTGAACAGTAATGGCTTTTGAGATATTTAAAAAAAAAAGGATTGAGAAAATTCGGAGCCGACCATTTCACCAGCACTCCCGCCATGGAAATTCAAAATTTCTGAATAACCATTATTTAGTAAATCGTATGAACCGAGAAGAACCCTATTTTCATCGTTTGAACCGCAATAGCTTTTGAGATATTTAAAAAATAATATTGAGAATTTACATATACAAAGACCGACCATTTCACCAGCCCCCCCCCCCCCCGCCCCCACCCCCCATGGAAATTCAAAATTTCAGAATAGCCATTCCTTAGTAAATCGTATGAACCGGAACAGGAATGAACTGCATTTTTATCGTTTGAACCGCAATAGTTTTTGAGCTATTAAAAAAGAAAAGGATTGAGAAAATTCGGGGCCGACCATTTCACCAGTCTCAAAACCATGGAAATTCAAAATTCTAAAATAGCCATTCGTTAGTAAACCGTATGAAAAGGAATGAACTACATTTTTATCGTTTGAACCGCAATAGTTTTTTAAGTTATTTAAAAAAAAAGGGTTGAGAAAATCCGGAGCCGACCATTTAACCAGCATCACCGCCATGGAAATTCAAAATTTCAAAATAACGATTCGTTAGTAAATGGTACGAACCGAGAAGAACTCCATTTTCATCGTTTGAACCGCAATAGCTTCTGAGATATTTAAAAAATAATATTTAGAATTTACAGATACAGAGACCGACCATTTCACCCCTCCCCCCATGAAAATTCAAAATTTCAAAATAGCCATTCGTTTGTAAATCGTGTGAACCGGAATGAGCTCCTCCATTTTTATCGTTTGAACCGCAATAGTTTTTGAGTTATTTAAAAAAAAAGATTGAGATAATTCGGAGCCGACCATTTCAATAGCACCCCAGCCGTGGAAATTCAAAATTTCAAAATAGGCATTCGTTAGTAGATCGTATGAACCGAGAAGAACTATATTTTCATCGTTTGAACCGCAATAGTTTTTGAGAGATTGAAAAAAAAATAGGATTGAGTAAACCCGGAGCCGACCATTTCACCAGCCCCCCCCATGGAAATTCAAAATTCCAAAATAGCTATTCGTTAGTAAATCGTATGAACCCTCAATTTTTATCGTTTGAACCACAATAGTTTTTGAGCTATTAAAATAAAAAGGATTGAGAAAATTCGGAGACGACCATTTCACCAGTCCCCCAACCTTGGAAATTCAAAATTCTAAAATAGCCATTCGTTAGAAAACCGTATGAACCGGAATGAACTCCATTTTTATCGTTTGAACAGTAATGGTTTTTGAGATATTTAAAAAAAAAGTAATTGAGAAAATTCGGAGCCGACCATTTCACCAGCACCCCCGCCATGGAAATTCAAAATTTCAAAATAACCATTCTTTAGTAAATCGTATGAACCGAGAAGAACTCTATTTTCATCGTTTGAACCGCAATAGCTTTTGAGATATTTAAAAAATAATATTGAGAATTTACATATACAGAGACCGACCATTTCACCAGCCCCCTCGCCCCTCCCCCTATGGAAATTCAAAATTTCAGAATAGCCATTCGTTAGTAAATCATGTGAACCGGAATGAACTCCATTTTTATCGTTTGAAGCGGAATAGTTTTTGAGATATTTAAAAAAAAAAGGATTGAGAAAATTCGAAGCCGACCATTTCACCAGTCCCCCAACCATGGAAATTCAAAATTCTAAAATAGCCATTCGTTAGTAAACCTTATGAACGGAATGAACTCCATTTTTATCACGTCTTTTGTAAAAAAAGATCGTGCTTCTGTTATCGGTATGTCCGTCCGTCCGTCCGTCCGTCAGTCCATCCGTCAGTCCATCCGTCAGCCTTTACCCACGGTATCTCTGCAACTATTAGTTCGATTTGAAAAAATGTTTGCACTCGGAAGCTTGAAGTATGCGAATGATGATCCTTTATTTCGTTTTTTTTATGACGTACAATTTCGCCGCTAGGGGGCGTAAATGCAGATGATGTCGAATTCAAAATTACGTTTTAATCCACATATTTGCTTCTAAACATCCGATTGAAAAAATTCTTTTATCTTTCGATTCCATTTATGTCGAAGAGTGTTTTAGATATAGTTTAATTTTTAAATTACGCATAGATTTTCCGCTAGGGGACGTTAAAGTAAATTACATTTTTCCCGATAACTCTTCTCCTAAAACGCCGATTTGAAAAATCTTTTTTTCAGCGGATACATCTCCCAATGGAAAATCTTTTGCATATAATTTCGAATTTTTAGTAAAGAATACTGTGGCCACCAGGGGGCGTAAGTTTTAATTTTTGGTTCTGATGTATTTGCCATAAAATCTGAGCTTCTAAAATATCGATTGAAAAAATTCTTTCGTGGTCTGATGCCACTCACATCGACAAAACTTTTCGGAATATTTTCTTCCTAAAATATTTCACAGTTTCTCCGCCAGGCGGCGTAGATGTATATCTTATTTTTGTCAATATCTCTACTTCTAAAATTTCAATTTGAAAAATTCCTTCGTTGTTGGATAGTGTTTCCGATGCGAAATGTTTTTCCTATAAATTCAAAATTTTCACGTAAATAATTTAAGACTTTCCGCTAGGGCGCATAAAGGTAAATTGCGTTTTCTGCTCCTAAAACTACGATTTGAAAAATTCTTCCTGTATCGCATACAAGACATGATGGGAAATATTTTTCGCATAATTTCTAATTTTTTGTAAAGAATGGTTCGGCCAACAGGGGTCATAAGTGTTAATTTCTGATTTTGATGTATTTCTTGCAAAATCTGGGCTCCTGAAAACTCGACTAAATTTTTTTTTCTTGTACCGATACCGGTCATATGGATAAACCTATTGAGAATACTTTCTTCCTAAAATAATGCATGGTTTTCCCACCAGGGGACGTAAAGTCACATCTTATTTTTGTCGATAACTCTGTTTCTAAGAGTTCGCAAACTCAAGATTCGGTTTATACCAATATCTGAGGGATTAAAGACCCGATTGAAAAACTTCTTTCTTCCGTCAGATACTATTGTTTTCCGTACCGGTTCCATTGCCTTTGAATAGCTTTGATAAATTTAATTTGCGTCAGAACGGATTGAAAAGACGTGCTTATATTACACCCGAAAATTCAGTGTCATCTTTCTTGTTATCGTTTGAACCGCAATAGTATTTGAGATATTTAAGAAAAAAAGGGTTGAGAAAATCCGGAGCCGACCATTTAACCAGCACCCTGCCACGGAAATTCAAAATTTCAAAATAACCATTCGTTAGTAAATCGTATGAACCGAGAAGAACTCCATTTTCATCGTTTGAACCGCAATAGCTTTTGAGATATTTAAAAAATAATATTGAGAATTTACATATACAGAGACCGACCATTCCACCAGGACCCCTTTCCCCATAGAAATTCAAAATTTCCGAATAGCCATTCGTTAGTAAATCGTGTGAACCGGAATGAACTCCATTTTTATTTTATCGTTTGAACCGCAATAGTTTTTGAGATATTTAAAAAAAAGAGAATTGAGATAATTCGGAGCCGACCATTTCACCAGCACCCCAGCCGTGGAAATTCAAAATTTCAAAATAGGCATTCGTTAGTAGATCGTATGAACCGAGAAGAACTATATTTTCATCGTTTGAACCGCAATAGTTTTTGAGAGATTGAAATAAAATGGGATTGAGTAAACCCGGAGCCGACCATTTCAACAGCCCCCCCCCCCCTTTACCACCACCATGGAAATTCAAAATTCCAAAATAGCCATTCGTTAGTAAATCGTATGAACCGGAATAAACTTCATTTTTATCGTTTGAACAGTAATGGTTTTTGAGATATTTAAAAAAAAAAGGGATTGAAAAAATTCGGAGCCGACAATTTCACCAGCACCCCCACCATGGAAATTCAAAATTTCTGAATAACCATTCTTTAGTAAATCGTATGAACCGAGAAGAACCCTATTTTCATCGTTTGAACCGCAATAGCTTTTGAGATATTTAAAAAATAATATTGAGAATTTACATATACAAAGACCGACCATTTCACCAGCCCCCCCACCCCCACCCCCCCATGGAAATTCAAAATTTCAGAATAGCCATTCCTTAGTAAATCGTATGAACCGGAACAGGAATGAACTGCATTTTTATCGTTTGAACCGCAATAGTTTTTGAGCTATTAAAAAAGAAAAGGATTGAGAAAATTCGGGGCCGACCATTTCACCAGTCCCCCAACCATGGAAATTCAAAATTCTAAAATAGCCATTCGTTAGTAAACCGTATGAACAGGAATGAACTCCATTTTTATCGTTTGAACCGCAATAGTTTTTGAGATATTTAAAAAAAAAGGGTTGATAAAATCCGGAGCCGACCTTTTAACCAGCACCACGGCCATGGAAATTCAAAATTTCAAAATAACCATTCGTTAGTAAATCGTACGAACCGAGAAAAACTCCATTTTCATCGTTTGAACCGTAATAGCTTCTGAGATATTTAAAAAATAATATTGAGAATTTACAGATACAGAGACCGACCATTTCACCCCCTCCCCCGCATGAAAATTCAAAATTTCAGAATAGCCATTCGTTTGTAAATCGTGTGAACCGGAATGAGCTCCTCCATTTTTATCGTTTGAACCGCAATAGTTTTTGAGATATTTAAAAAAAAAAGGATTGAGATAATTCGGAGCCGACCATTTCACCAGCACCCCAGCCGTGGAAATTCAAAATTCCAAAATAGGCATTCGTTAGTAGATCGTATGAACCGAGAAGAACTATATTTTCATCGTTTGAACCGCAATAGTTTTTGAGAGATTGAAAAAAAATGGGATTGAGTAAACCCGGAGCCGACCATTTCACCCCCCCCTTTACCACCACCATGGAAATTCAAAATTCCAAAATAGCCATTCGTTAGTAAATCGTATGAACCGGAATAAACTTCATTTTTATCGTTTGAACAGTAATGGCTTTTGAGATATTTAAAAAAAAAAAAGGATTGAGAAAATTCGGAGCCGACCATTTCACCAGCACCCCCGCCATGGAAATTCAAAATTTCTGAATAACCATTATTTAGTAAATCGTATGAACCGAGAAGAACTCCATTTTCATCGTTTGAACCGCAATAGCTTTTGAGATATTTAAAAAATAATATTTAGAATTTACAGATACAGAGACCGACCATTTCACCAGCCCCCCCCCCACCCCCACCCCCCATGGAAATTCAAAATTTCAAAATAGCCATTCGTTAGTAAATCGTGTGAACCGGAACAGGAATGAACTGCTCCATTTTTATCGTTTGAACCGCAATAGTTTTTGAGTTATTAAAAAAGAAAAGGGTTGAGATAATTCGGGGCCGACCATTTCACCAGTCTCAAAACCGTGGAAATTCAAAATTCTAAAATAGGCATTCGTTAGTAGATCGTATGAACCGAGAATGAACTATATTTTTATCGTTTGAACCGCAATAGTTTTTGAGAGTTATTGAAAAAAAAAGGGTTGAGAAAATCCGGAGCCGACCATTTAACCAGCATCACCGCCATGGAAATTCAAAATTTCAAAATAGCTATTCGTTAGTAAATCGTATGAACCGAGAAGAACTCCATTTTCATCGTTTGAACCACAATAGTTTTTGAGATATTTAAAAAATAATATTGAGAAACAGATACAGAGACCGACCATTTCACCAGTCCCCCAACCTTGGAAATTCAAAATTTCAAAATAGCCATTCGTTAGTAAATCGTATGAACCGGAATGAACTCCATTTTTATCGTTTGAACAGTAATAGTTTTTGAGATATTTAAAAAAAAAGTAATTGAGAAAATTCGGAGCCGACCATTTCACCAGCACCCCCGCCATGGAAATTCAAAATTTCAAAATAACCATTCTTTAGTAAATCGTATGAACCGAGAAGAACTCTATTTTCATCGTTTGAACCGCAATAGTTTTTGAGATATTTAAAAAATAATATTGAGAATTTACATATACAGAGACCGACCATTTCACCAGCCCCTCGCCCCTCCCCCCTATGGAAATTCAAAATTCCAAAATAGCCATTCGTTAGTAAATCATGTGAACCGGAATGAACTCCATTTTTATCGTTTGAAACACAATAGTTTTTGAGATATTAAAATAAAAAGGATTGAGAAAATTCGGAGCCGACCATTTCACCAGTCCCCCAACCATGGAAATTCAAAATTCTAAAATAGCCATTCGTTAGTAAACCTTATGAACGGAATGAACTCCATTTTTATCACGTCTTTTGTAAAAAAAGATCGTGCTTCTGTTATCGGTATGTCCGTCCGTCCGTCCGTCCGTCAGTCCATCCGTCAGTCCATCCGTCAGCCTTTACCCACGGTATCTCTGCAACTATTAGTTCGATTTGAAAAAAATGTTTGCACTCGGAAGCTTGAAGTATGCGAATGATGATCCTTTATTTCGTTTTTTTTTTATGACGTACAATTTCGCCGCTAGAGGGCGTAAATGCAGATGATGTCGAATTCAAAATTACGTTTTAATCCACATATTTGCTTCTAAACATCCGATTGAAAAAATTCTTTTATCTTTCGATTCCATTTATGTCGAAGAGTGTTTTAGATATAGTTTAATTTTTAAATTACGCATAGATTTTCCGCTAGGGGACGTTAAAGTAAATTACATTTTTCCCGATAACTCTTCTCCTAAAACGCCGATTTGAAAAATCTTTTTTTCAGCGGATACATCTCCCAATGGAAAATCTTTTGCATATAATTTCGAATTTTTAGTAAAGAATACTGTGGCCACCAGGGGGCGTAAGTTTTAATTTTTGGTTCTGCTGTATTTGCCATAAAATCTGAGCTTCTAAAATATCGATTGAAAAAATTCTTTCGTGGTCTGATGCCACTCACATCGACAAAACTTTTCGGAATATTTTCTTCCTAAAATATTTCACAGTTTCTCCGCCAGGCGGCGTAGATGTATATCTTATTTTTGTCAATATCTCTACTTCTAAAATTTCAATTTGAAAAATTCCTTCGTTGTTGGATAGTGTTTCCGATGCGAAATGTTTTTCCTATAAATTAAAAATTTTCACGTAAATAATTTAAGACTTTCCGCTAGGGCGCATAAAGGTAAATTGCGTTTTCTGCTCCTAAAACTACGATTTGAAAAATTCTTCCTGTATCGCATACAAGACATGATGGGAAATATTTTTCACATAATTTCTAATGTTTTGTAAAGAATGGTTCGGCCAACAGGGGTCATAAGTGTTAATTTCTGATTTTGATGTATTTCTTGCAAAATCTGGGCTCCTGAAAACTCGACTAAATTTTTTTTTCTTGTACCGATACCGGTCATATGGATAAACCTATTGAGAATACTTTCTTCCTAAAATAATGCATGGTTTTCCCACCAGGGGACGTAAAGTCACATCTTATTTTTGTCGATAACTCTGTTTCTAAGAGTTCGCAAACTCAAGATTCGGTTTATACCAATATCTGAGGGATTAAAGACCCGATTGAAAAACTTCTTTCTTCCGTCAGATACTATTGTTTTCCGTACCGGTTCCATTGCCTTTGAATAGCTTTGATAAATTTAATTTGCGTCAGAACGGATTGAAAAGACGTGCTTATATTACACCCGAAAATTCAGTGTCATCTTTCTTGTTATCGTTTGAACCGCAATAGTATTTGAGATATTTAAGAAAAAAAGGGTTGAGAAAATCCGGAGCCGACCATTTAACCAGCACCCCGCCACGGAAATTCAAAATTTCAAAATAACCATTCGTTAGTAAATCGTATGAACCGAGAAGAACTCCATTTTCATCGTTTGAACCGCAATAGCTTTTGAGATATTTAAAAAATAATATTGAGAATTTACATATACAGAGACCGACCATTCCACCAGGACCCCTTTCCCCATAGAAATTCAAAATTTCCGAATAGCCATTCGTTAGTAAATCGTGTGAACCGGAATGAACTCCATTTTTATTTTATCGTTTGAACCGCAATAGTTTTTGAGATATTTAAAAAAAAGAGAATTGAGATAATTCGGAGCCGACCATTTCACCAGCACCCCAGCCGTGGAAATTCAAAATTTCAAAATAGGCATTCGTTAGTAGATCGTATGAACCGAGAAGAACTATATTTTCATCGTTTGAACCGCAATAGTTTTTGAGAGATTGAAATAAAATGGGATTGAGTAAACCCGGAGCCGACCATTTCAACAGCCCCCCACCCCTTTACCACCACCATGGAAATTCAAAATTCCAAAATAGCCATTCGTTAGTAAATCGTATGAACCGGAATAAACTTCATTTTTATCGTTTGAACAGTAATGGTTTTTGAGATATTTAAAAAAAAAGGGATTGAAAAAATTCGGAGTTGACAATTTCACCAGCACCCCCACCATGGAAATTCAAAATTTCTGAATAACCATTCTTTAGTAAATCGTATGAACCGAGAAGAACCCTATTTTCATCGTTTGAACCGCAATAGCTTTTGAGATATTTAAAAAATAATATTGAGAATTTACATATACAAAGACCGACCATTTCACCAGCCCCCCCACCCCCACCCCCATGGAAATTCAAAATTTCAGAATAGCCATTCCTTAGTAAATCGTATGAACCGGAACCGGAATGAACTGCATTTTTATCGTTTGAACCGCAATAGTTTTTGAGCTATTAAAAAAGAAAAGGATTGAGAAAATTCGGGGCCGACCATTTCACCAGTCCCCCAACCATGGAAATTCAAAATTCTAAAATAGCCATTCGTTAGTAAACCGTATGAACACGAATGAACTCCATTTTTATCGTTTGAACCGCAATAGTTTTTGAGATATTTAAAAAAAAAGGGTTGATAAAATCCGGAGCCGACCTTTTAACCAGCACCACGGCCATGGAAATTCAAAATTTCAAAATAACCATTCGTTAGTAAATCGTACGAACCGAGAAAAACTCCATTTTCATCGTTTGAACCGTAATAGCTTCTGAGATATTTAAAAAATAATATTGAGAATTTACAGATACAGAGACCGACCATTTCACCCCCTCCCCCGCATGAAAATTCAAAATTTCAGAATAGCCATTCGTTTGTAAATCGTGTGAACCGGAATGAGCTCCTCCATTTTTATCGTTTGAACCGCAATAGTTTTTGAGATATTTAAAAAAAAAGGATTGAGATAATTCGGAGCCGACCATTTCACCAGCACCCCAGCCGTGGAAATTCAAAATTCCAAAATAGGCATTCGTTAGTAGATCGTATGAACCGAGAAGAACTATATTTTCATCGTTTGAACCGCAATAGTTTTTGAGAGATTGAAAAAAATGGGATTGAGTAAACCCGGAGCCGACCATTTCACCCCCTCCCTTTACCACCACCATGGAAATTCAAAATTCCAAAATAGCCATTCGTTAGTAAATCGTATGAACCGGAATAAACTTCATTTTTATCGTTTGAACAGTAATGGTTTTTGAGATATTTAAAAAAAAAGGGATTGAAAAAATTCGGAGCCGACAATTTCACCAGCACCCCCACCATGGAAATTCAAAATTTCTGAATAACCATTATTTAGTAAATCGTATGAACCGAGAAGAACCCTATTTTCATCGTTTGAACCGCAATAGCTTTTGAGATATTTAAAAAATAATATTGAGAATTTACATATACAGAGACCGACCATTTCACCAGCCCCTCCCTGCCCCCACCCCCCATGGAAATTCAAAATTTCAGAATAGCCATTCATTAGTAAATCGTATGAACCGGAACCGGAATGAACTGCATTTTTATCGTTTGAACCGCAATAGTTTTTGAGCTATTAAAAAAGAAAAGGATTGAGAAAATTCGGGGCCAACCATTTCACCAGTCCCCCAACCATGGAAATTCAAAATTCTAAAATAGCCATTCGTTAGTAAACCGTATGAACAGGAATGAACTCCATTTCTATCGTTTGAACCGCAATAGTTTTTGAGATATTTAAAAAAAAAGGGTTGAGAAAATCCGGAGCCGACCATTTAACCAGCACCACCGCCATGGAAATTCAAAATTTCAAAATAACCATTCGTCAGTAGGGTTATTTTGAAATTAACGAACCGAGAAGAACTCCATTTTCATCGTTTGAACCGTAATATCTGCTGAGATATTTAAAAAATAATAATATTGATAATTTACATATACAGAAACCGACCATATCCCCCCCCACGAAAATTCAAAATTTCAGAATAGCCATTCGTTAGTAAATCGTATGAACCGGAATGAGCTCCATTTTTATCGTTTGAACAGCAATAGTTTTTGAGATATTTCAAAAAAAAAGAATTGAGATAATTCGGAGCCGACCATTTCACCAGCACCCCAGCCGTGGAAATTCAAAATTTCAAAATAGGCATTTGTTAGTAGATCGTATGAACCGAGAAGAACTCTATTTTCATCGTTTGAACCGCAATAGCTTTTGAGATATTTAAAAAATAATATTGAGAATTTACATACAGACAGAGACCGACCATTTCTCCAGTCCCCCCCCCCCCCCAAGGAAATTCAAAATTTCAGAATAGCCACTCGTTAGTAAATCGTATGAAGCGGAACCGGAATGAACTGCATTTTTATCGTTGGAACCGCAATAGTATTTGAGATATTTAAGAAAAAAAGGGTTGAGAAAATCCGGAGCCGACCATTTAACCAGCACCCCGCCACGGAAATTCAAAATTTCAAAATAACCATTCGTTAGTAAATCGTATGAACCAAAAAGAACTCCATTTTCATCGTTTAAACCGCAATAACTTTTGAGATATTTAAAAAATAATATTGAGAATTTACATATACAGAGACCGACCATTCCACCAGGACCCCTTTCCCCATAGAAATTCAAAATTTCCGAATAGCCATTCGTTAGTAAATCGTGTGAACCGGAATGAACTCCATTTTTATTTTATCGTTTGAACCGCAATAGTTTTTGAGATATTTAAAAAAAGAGAATTGAGATAATTCGGAGCCGACCATTTCACCAGCACCCCAGCCGTGGAAATTCAAAATTTCAAAATGAGCATTCGTTAGTAGATCGTATGAACCGAGAAGAACTATATTTTCATCGTTTGAACCGCAATAGTTTTTGAGAGATTGAAATAAAATGGGATTGAGTAAACCCGGAGCCGACCATTTCAACAGCCCCCCTCCCTTTACCACCTCCATGGAAATTCAAAATTCCAAAATAGCCATTCGTTAGTAAATCGTATGAACCGGAATAAACTTCATTTTTATCGTTTGAACAGTAATGGTTTTTGAGATATTTAAAAAAAAAGGGATTGAAAAAATTCGGAGCAGACAATTTCACCAGCACCCCCACCATGGAAATTCAAAATTTCTGAATAACCATTCTTTAGTAAATCGTATGAACCGAGAAGAACCCTATTTTCATCGTTTGAACCGCAATAGCTTTTGAGATATTTAAAAAATAATATTGAGAATTTACATATACAAAGACCGACCATTTCACCAGCCCCCCCACCCCCACCCCCACCCCCATGGAAATTCAAAATTTCAGAATAGCCATTCCTTAGTAAATCGTATGAACCGGAACAGGAATGAACTGCATTTTTATCGTTTGAACCGCAATAGTTTTTGAGCTATTAAAAAAGAAAAGGATTGAGAAAATTCGGGGCCGACCATTTCACCAGTCCCCCAACCATGGAAATTCAAAATTCTAAAATAGCCATTCGTTAGTAAACCGTATGAACAGGAATGAACTCCATTTTTATCGTTTGAACCGCAATAGTTTTTGAGATATTTAAAAAAAAAAGGGTTGATAAAATCCGGAGCCGACCTTTTAACCAGCACCACGGCCATGGAAATTCAAAATTTCAAAATAACCATTCGTTAGTAAATCGTACGAACCGAGAAAAACTCCATTTTCATCGTTTGAACCGTAATAGCTTCTGAGATATTTAAAAAATAATATTGAGAATTTACAGATACAGAGACCGACCATTTCACCCCTCCCCGCATGAAAATTCAAAATTTCAGAATAGCCATTCGTTTGTAAATCGTGTGAACCGGAATGAGCTCCTCCATTTTTATCGTTTGAACCGCAATAGTTTTTGAGATATTTAAAAAAAAGGATTGAGATAATTCGGAGCCGACCATTTCACCAGCACCCCAGCCGTGGAAATTCAAAATTCCAAAATAGGCATTCGTTAGTAGATCGTATGAACCGAGAAGAACTATATTTTCATCGTTTGAACCGCAATAGTTTTTGAGAGATTGAAAAAAAATGGGATTGAGTAAACCCGGAGCCGACCATTTCACCCCCCTCCCTTTACCACCACCATGGAAATTCAAAATTCCAAAATAGCCATTCGTTAGTAAATCGTATGAACCGGAATAAACTTCATTTTTATCGTTTGAACAGTAATGGTTTTTGAGATATTTAAAAAAAAAGGGATTGAAAAAATTCGGAGCCGACCAATTTCACCAGCACCCCCACCATGGAAATTCAAAATTTCTGAATAACCATTATTTAGTAAATCGTATGAACCGAGAAGAACCCTATTTTCATCGTTTGAACCGCAATAGCTTTTGAGATATTTAAAAAATAATATTGAGAATTTACATATACAGAGACCGACCATTTCACCAGCCCCTCCCTGCCCCCACCCCCCATGGAAATTCAAAATTTCAGAATAGCCATTCATTAGTAAATCGTATGAACCGGAACCGGAATGAACTGCATTTTTATCGTTTGAACCGCAATAGTTTTTGAGCTATTAAAAATGAAAAGGATTGAGAAAATTCGGGGCCAACCATTTCACCAGTCCCCCAACCATGGAAATTCAAAATTCTAAAATAGCCATTCGTTAGTAAACCGTATGAACAGGAATGAACTCCATTTCTATCGTTTGAACCGCAATAGTTTTTGAAGATATTTAAAAAAAAAGGGTTGAGAAAATCCGGAGCCGACCATTTAACCAGCACCACCGCCATGGAAATTCAAAATTTCAAAACAACCATTCGTCAGTAGGGTTATTTTGAAATTAACGAACCGAGAAGAACTCCATTTTCATCGTTTGAACCGTAATATCTGCTGAGATATTTAAAAAATAATAATATTGAGAATTTACATATACAGAAACCGACCATATCCCCCCCCCCCCACGAAAATTCAAAATTTCAGAATAGCCATTCGTTAGTAAATCGTATGAACCGGAATGAGCTCCTCCATTTTTATCGTTTGAACAGCAATAGTTTTTGAGATATTTCAAAAAAAAAGAATTGAGATAATTCGGAGCCGACCATTTCACCAGCACCCCAGCCGTGGAAATTCAAAATTTCAAAATAGGCATTTGTTAGTAGATCGTATGAACCGAGAAGAACTCTATTTTCATCGTTTGAACCGCAATAGCTTTTGAGATATTTAAAAAATAATATTGAGAATTTACATACAGACAGAGACCGACCATTTCTCCAGTCCCCCCCCCCCCAAGGAAATTCAAAATTTCAGAATAGCCACTCGTTAGTAAATCGTATGAAGCGGAACCGGAATGAACAGCATTTTTATCGTTGGAACCGCAATAGTATTTGAGATATTTAAGAAAAAAAGGGTTGAGAAAATCCGGAGCCGACCATTTAACCAGCACCCCGCCACGGAAATTCAAAATTTCAAAATAACCATTCGTTAGTAAATCGTATGAACCAAAAAGAACTCCATTTTCATCGTTTAAACCGCAATAACTTTTGAGATATTTAAAAAATAATATTGAGAATTTACATATACAGAGACCGACCATTTCACCAGCCCCCCCCACCCCCACCCCCATGGAAATTCAAAATTTCCGAATAGCCATTCGTTAGTAAATCGTGTGAACCGGAACAGGAATGAACTGCATTTTTATCGTTTGAACCGCAATAGTTTTTGAGCTATTAAAAAAGAAAAGGATTGAGAAAATTCGGGGCCGACCATTTCACCAGTCTCAAAACCATGGAAATTCAAAATTCTAAAATAGCCATTCGTTAGTAAACCGTATGAAAAGGAATGAACTACATTTTTATCGTTTGAACCGCAATAGTTTTTGAGATATTTAAAAAAAAGAGAATTGAGATAATTCGGAGCCGACCATTTCACCAGCACCCCAGCCGTGGAAATTCAAAATTTCTGAATAACCATTATTTAGTAAATCGTATGAACCGAGAAGAACCCTATTTTCATCGTTTGAACCGCAATAGCTTTTGAGATATTTAAAAAATAATATTGAGAATTTACATATACAAAGACCGACCATTTCACCAGCCCCCCCCCACCCCCACCCCCCATGGAAATTCAAAATTTCAGAATAGCCATTCCTTAGTAAATCGTATGAACCGGAACAGGAATGAACTGCTCCATTTTTATCGTTTGAACCGCAATAGTTTTTGAGCTATTTAAAAAAGAAAAGGGTTGAGAAAATTCGGGGCCGACCATTTCACCAGTCTCAAAACCATGGAAATTCAAAATTCTAAAATAGCCATTCGTTAGTAAACCGTATGAAAAGAGAATGAACTACATTTTTATCGTTTGAACCGCAATAGTTTTTTAGAGTTATTTAAAAAAAAAGGGTTGAGAAAATCCGGAGCCGACCATTTAACCAGCATCACCGCCATGGAAATTCAAAATTTCAAAATAACGATTCGTTAGTAAATGGTACGAACCGAGAAGAACTCCATTTTCATCGTTTGAACCGCAATAGCTTCTGAGATATTTAAAAAATAATATTGAGAATTTACAGATACAGAGACCGACCATTTCACCCCCTCCCCCAACCTTGGAAATTCAAAATTTCAAAATAGCCATTCGTTTGTAAATCGTGTGAACCGGAATGAGCTCCTCCATTTTTATCGTTTGAACCGCAATAGTTTTTGAGTTATTTAAAAAAAAAATTGAGATAATTCGGAGCCGACCATTTCAATAGCACCCCAGCCGTGGAAATTCAAAATTTCAAAATAGGCATTCGTTAGTAGATCGTATGAACCGAGAAGAACTATATTTTCATCGTTTGAACCGCAATAGTTTTTGAGAGATTGAAAAAAAAATAGGATTGAGTAAACATATACAGAGACCGACCATTTCACCAGCCCCCCCCCCCCCCCTATGGAAATTCAAAATTCCAAAATAGCTATTCGTTAGTAAATCGTATGAACCGGAATGAACTCCATTTTTATCGTTTGAAACACAATAGTTTTTGAGCTATTAAAATAAAAAGGATTGAGAAAATTCGGAGACGACCATTTCACCAGTCCCCCAACCATGGAAATTCAAAATTCTAAAATAGCCATTCGTTAGTAAACCTTATGAACGGAATGAACTCCATTTTTATCACGTCTTTTGTAAAAAAAGATCGTGCTTCTGTTATCGGTATGTCCGTCCGTCCGTCCGTCCGTCAGTCCATCCGTCAGTCCATCCGTCAGCCTTTACCCACGGTATCTCTGCAACTATTAGTTCGATTTGAAAAAAAATGTTTGCACTCGGAAGCTTGAAGTATGCGAATGATGATCCTTTATTTCGTTTTTTTTTTATGACGTACAATTTCGCCGCTAGGGGGCGTAAATGCAGATGATGTCGAATTCAAAATTACGTTTTAATCCACATATTTGCTTCTAAACATCCGATTGAAAAAATTCTTTTATCTTTCGATTCCATTTATGTCGAAGAGTGTTTTAGATATAGTTTAATTTTTAAATTACGCATAGATTTTCCGCTAGGGGACGTTAAAGTAAATTACATTTTTCCCGATAACTCTTCTCCTAAAACGCCGATTTGAAAAATCTTTTTTTCAGCGGATACATCTCCCAATGGAAAATCTTTTGCATATAATTTCGAATTTTTAGTAAAGAATACTGTGGCCACCAGGGGGCGTAAGTTTTAATTTTTGGTTCTGCTGTATTTGCCATAAAATCTGAGCTTCTAAAATATCGATTGAAAAAATTCTTTCGTGGTCTGATGCCACTCACATCGACAAAACTTTTCGGAATATTTTCTTCCTAAAATATTTCACAGTTTCTCCGCCAGGCGGCGTAGATGTATATCTTATTTTTGTCAATATCTCTACTTCTAAAATTTCAATTTGAAAAATTCCTTCGTTGTTGGATAGTGTTTCCGATGCGAAATGTTTTTCCTATAAATTAAAAATTTTCACGTAAATAATTTAAGACTTTCCGCTAGGGCGCATAAAGGTAAATTGCGTTTTCTGCTCCTAAAACTACGATTTGAAAAATTCTTCCTGTATCGCATACAAGACATGATGGGAAATATTTTTCACATAATTTCTAATTTTTTGTAAAGAATGGTTCGGCCAACAGGGGTCATAAGTGTTAATTTCTGATTTTGATGTATTTCTTGCAAAATCTGGGCTCCTGAAAACTCGACTAAATTTTTTTTTCTTGTACCGATACCGGTCATATGGATAAACCTATTGAGAATACTTTCTTCCTAAAATAATGGATGGTTTTCCCACCAGGGGACGTAAAGTCACATCTTATTTTTGTCGATAACTCTGTTTCTAAGAGTTCGCAAACTCAAGATTCGGTTTATACCAATATCTGAGGGATTAAAGACCCGATTGAAAAACTTCTTTCTTCCGTCAGATACTATTGTTTTCCGTACCGGTTCCATTGCCTTTGAATAGCTTTGATAAATTTAATTTGCGTCAGAACGGATTGAAAAGACGTGCTTATATTACACCCGAAAATTCAGTGTCATCTTTCTTGTTATCGTTTGAACCACAATAGTATTTGAGATATTTAAGAAAAAAAGGGTTGAGAAAATCCGGAGCCGACCATTTAACCAGCACCCCGCCACGGAAATTCAAAATTTCAAAATAACCATTCGTTAGTAAATCGTATGAACCGAGAAGAACTCCATTTTCATCGTTTGAACCGCAATAGCTTTTGAGATATTTAAAAAATAATATTGAGAATTTACATATACAGAGACCGACCATTCCACCAGGACCCCTTTCCCCATAGAAATTCAAAATTTCCGAATAGCCATTCGTTAGTAAATCGTGTGAACCGGAATGAACTCCATTTTTATTTTATCGTTTGAACCGCAATAGTTTTTGAGATATTTAAAAAAAAGAGAATTGAGATAATTCGGAGCCGACCATTTCACCAGCACCCCAGCCGTGGAAATTCAAAATTTCAAAATAGGCATTCGTTAGTAGATCGTATGAACCGAGAAGAACTATATTTTCATCGTTTGAACCGCAATAGTTTTTGAGAGATTGAAATAAAATGGGATTGAGTAAACCCGGAGCCGACCATTTCAACAGCCCCCCACCCCTTTACCACCACCATGGAAATTCAAAATTCCAAAATAGCCATTCGTTAGTAAATCGTATGAACCGGAATAAACTTCATTTTTATCGTTTGAACAGTAATGGTTTTTGAGATATTTAAAAAAAAAAGGGATTGAAAAAATTCGGAGCCGACAATTTCACCAGCACCCCCACCATGGAAATTCAAAATTTCTGAATAACCATTCTTTAGTAAATCGTATGAACCGAGAAGAACCCTATTTTCATCGTTTGAACCGCAATAGCTTTTGAGATATTTAAAAAATAATATTGAGAATTTACATATACAAAGACCGACCATTTCACCAGCCCCCACCCACCCCCCATGGAAATTCAAAATTTCAGAATAGCCATTCCTTAGTAAATCGTATGAACCGGAACCGGAATGAACTGCATTTTTATCGTTTGAACCGCAATAGTTTTTGAGCTATTAAAAAAGAAAAGGATTGAGAAAATTCGGGGCCGACCATTTCACCAGTCCCCCAACCATGGAAATTCAAAATTCTAAAATAGCCATTCGTTAGTAAACCGTATGAACACGAATGAACTCCATTTTTATCGTTTGAACCGCAATAGTTTTTGAGATATTTAAAAAAAAAGGGTTGATAAAATCCGGAGCCGACCTTTTAACCAGCACCACGGCCATGGAAATTCAAAATTTCAAAATAACCATTCGTTAGTAAATCGTACGAACCGAGAAAAACTCCATTTTCATCGTTTGAACCGTAATAGCTTCTGAGATATTTAAAAAATAATATTGAGAATTTACAGATACAGAGACCGACCATTTCACCCCCTCCCCCGCATGAAAATTCAAAATTTCAGAATAGCCATTCGTTTGTAAATCGTGTGAACCGGAATGAGCTCCTCCATTTTTATCGTTTGAACCGCAATAGTTTTTGAGATATTTAAAAAAAAAGGATTGAGATAATTCGGAGCCGACCATTTCACCAGCACCCCAGCCGTGGAAATTCAAAATTCCAAAATAGGCATTCGTTAGTAGATCGTATGAACCGAGAAGAACTATATTTTCATCGTTTGAACCGCAATAGTTTTTGAGAGATTGAAAAAAAATGGGATTGAGTAAACCCGGAGCCGACCATTTCACCCCCCTCCCTTTACCACCACCATGGAAATTCAAAATTCCAAAATAGCCATTCGTTAGTAAATCGTATGAACCGGAATAAACTTCATTTTTATCGTTTGAACAGTAATGGTTTTTGAGATATTTAAAAAAAAAGGGATTGAAAAAATTCGGAGCCGACAATTTCACCAGCACCCCCACCATGGAAATTCAAAATTTCTGAATAACCATTATTTAGTAAATCGTATGAACCGAGAAGAACCCTATTTTCATCGTTTGAACCGCAATAGCTTTTGAGATATTTAAAAAATAATATTGAGAATTTACATATACAGAGACCGACCATTTCACCAGCCCCTCCCTGCCCCCACCCCCCATGGAAATTCAAAATTTCAGAATAGCCATTCATTAGTAAATCGTATGAACCGGAACCGGAATGAACTGCATTTTTATCGTTTGAACCGCAATAGTTTTTGAGCTATTAAAAAAGAAAAGGATTGAGAAAATTCGGAGCCGACCATTTCACCAGTCCCCCAACCATGGAAATTCAAAATTCTAAAATAGCCATTCGTTAGTAAACCGTATGAACAGGAATGAACTCCATTTCTATCGTTTGAACCGCAATAGTTTTTGAGATATTTAAAAAAAAAGGGTTGAGAAAATCCGGAGCCGACCATTTAACCAGCACCACCGCCATGGAAATTCAAAATTTCAAAATAACCATTCGTCAGTAGGGTTATTTTGAAATTAACGAACCGAGAAAAACTCCATTTTCATCGTTTGAACCGTAATATCTGCTGAGATATTTAAAAAATAATAATATTGATAATTTACATATACAGAAACCGACCATATCCCCCCCCCCACGAAAATTCAAAATTTCAGAATAGCCATTCGTTAGTAAATCGTATGAACCGGAATGAGCTCCATTTTTATCGTTTGAACAGCAATAGTTTTTGAGATATTTCAAAAAAAAAGAATTGAGATAATTCGGAGCCGACCATTTCACCAGCACCCCAGCCGTGGAAATTCAAAATTTCAAAATAGGCATTTGTTAGTAGATCGTATGAACCGAGAAGAACTCTATTTTCATCGTTTGAACCGCAATAGCTTTTGAGATATTTAAAAAATAATATTGAGAATTTACATACAGACAGAGACCGACCATTTCTCCAGTCCCCCCCCCCCCCAAGGAAATTCAAAATTTCAGAATAGCCACTCGTTAGTAAATCGTATGAAGCGGAACCGGAATGAACTGCATTTTTATCGTTTGAACCGCAATAGTATTTGAGATATTTAAGAAAAAAGGGTTGAGAAAATCCGGAGCCGACCATTTAACCAGCACCCCGCCACGGAAATTCAAAATTTCAAAATAACCATTCGTTAGTAAATCGTATGAACCAAAAAGAACTCCATTTTCATCGTTTAAACCGCAATAACTTTTGAGATATTTAAAAAATAATATTGAGAATTTACATATACAGAGACCGACCATTCCACCAGGACCCCTTTCCCCATAGAAATTCAAAATTTCCGAATAGCCATTCGTTAGTAAATCGTGTGAACCGGAATGAACTCCATTTTTATTTTATCGTTTGAACCGCAATAGTTTTTGAGATATTTAAAAAAAGAGAATTGAGATAATTCGGAGCCGACCATTTCACCAGCACCCCAGCCGTGGAAATTCAAAATTTCAAAATAAGCATTCGTTAGTAGATCGTATGAACCGAGAAGAACTATATTTTCATCGTTTGAACCGCAATAGTTTTTGAGAGATTGAAATAAAATGGGATTGAGTAAACCCGGAGCCGACCATTTCAACAGCCCCCCCCCCCCCCTTTTACCACCTCCATGGAACTTCAAAATTCCAAAATAGCCATTCGTTAGTAAATCGTATGAACCGGAATAAACTTCATTTTTATCGTTTGAACAGTAATGGTTTTTGAGATATTTAAAAAAAAAGGGATTGAGAAAATTCGGAGCCGACAATTTCACCAGCACCCCCACCATGGAAATTCAAAATTTCTGAATAACCATTCTTTAGTAAATCGTATGAACCGAGAAGAACCCTATTTTCATCGTTTGAACCGCAATAGCTTTCGAGATATTTAAAAAATGATATTGAGAATTTACATATACAAAGACCAATCATTTCACCAGCCCCCCACCCCCAACCCCCATGGAAATTCAAAATTTCAGAATAGCCATTCCTTAGTAAATCGTATGAACCGGAACATGAATGAACTGCATTTTTATCGTTTGAACCGCAATAGTTTTTGAGCTATTAAAAAAGAAAAGGATTGAGAAAATTCGGAGCCGACCATTTCACCAGTCCCCCAACCATGGAAATTCAAAATTCTAAAATAGCCATTCGTTAGTAAACCGTATGAACAGGAATGAACTCCATTTTTATCGTTTGAACCGCAATAGTTTTTGAGATATTTAAAAAAAAAAGGGTTGATAAAATCCGGAGCCGACCTTTTAACCAGCACCACGGCCATGGAAATTCAAAATTTCAAAATAACCATTCGTTAGTAAATCGTACGAACCGAGAAAAACTCCATTTTCATCGTTTGAACCGTAATAGCTTCTGAGATATTTAAAAAATAATATTGAGAATTTACAGATACAGAGACCGACCATTTCACCCCCTCCCCCGCATGAAAATTCAAAATTTCAGAATAGCCATTCGTTTGTAAATCGTGTGAACCGGAATGAGCTCCTCCATTTTTATCGTTTGAACCGCAATAGTTTTTGAGATATTTAAAAAAAAAGGATTGAGATAATTCGGAGCCGACCATTTCACCAGCACCCCAGCAGTGGAAATTCAAAATTCCAAAATAGGCATTCGTTAGTAGATCGTATGAACCGAGAAGAACTATATTTTCATCGTTTGAACCGCAATAGTTTTTGAGAGATTGAAAAAAAATGGGATTGAGTAAACCCGGAGCCGACCATTTCACCCCCCCCCTTTACCACCAAAATGGAAATTCAAAATTCCAAAATAGCCATTCGTTAGTAAATCGTATGAACCGGAATAAACTCCATTTTTATCGTTTGAACAGTAATGGCTTTTGAGATATTTAAAAAAAAAAAGGATTGAGAAAATTCGGAGCCGACCATTTCACCAGCACCCCCACCATGGAAATTCAAAATTTCTGAATAACCATTATTTAGTAAATCGTATGAACCGAGAAGAACCCTTTTTTCATCGTTTGAACCGCAATAGCTTTTGAGATATTTAAAAAATAATATTGAGAATTTACATATACAAAGACCGACCATTTCACCAGCCCCCCCCCCCCCCACCCCCACCCCCCATGGAAATTCAAAATTTCAGAATAGCCATTCCTTAGTAAATCGTATGAACCGGAACAGGAATGAACTGCATTTTTATCGTTTGAACCGCAATAGTTTTTGAGCTATTAAAAAAGAAAAGGATTGAGAAAATTCGGGGCCGACCATTTCACCAGTCTCAAAACCATGGAAATTCAAAATTCTAAAATAGCCATTCGTTAGTAAACCGTATGAAAAGGAATGAACTACATTTTTATCGTTTGAACCGCAATAGTTTTTTAAGTTATTTAAAAAAAAAGGGTTGATAAAATCCGGAGCCGACCATTTAACCAGCATCACCGCCATGGAAATTCAAAATTTCAAAATAACGATTCGTTAGTAGGGTTATTTTGAAATTAACGAACCGAGAAGAACTCCATTTTCATCGTTTGAACCGCAATAGCTTCTGAGATATTTAAAAAATAATATTTAGAATTTACAGATACAGAGACCGACCATTTCACCCCCTCCCCCATGAAAATTCAAAATTTCAAAATAGCCATTCGTTTGTAAATCGTGTGAACCGGAATGAGCTCCTCCATTTTTATCGTTTGAACCGCAATAGTTTTTGAGTTATTTAAAAAAAAGATTGAGATAATTCGGAGCCGACCATTTCAATAGCACCCCAGCCGTGGAAATTCAAAATTTCAAAATAGGCATTCGTTAGTAGATCGTATGAACCGAGAAGAACTATATTTTCATCGTTTGAACCGCAATAGTTTTTGAGAGATTGAAAAAAAAATAGGATTGAGTAAACCCGGAGCCGACCATTTCACCAGCCCCCCCCCCCCCATGGAAATTCAAAATTCCAAAATAGCTATTCGTTAGTAAATCGTATGAACCCTCAATTTTTATCGTTTGAACCACAATAGTTTTTGAGCTATTAAAATAAAAAGGATTGAGAAAATTCGGAGACGACCATTTCACCAGTCCCCCAACCTTGGAAATTCAAAATTCTAAAATAGCCATTCGTTAGAAAACCGTATGAACCGGAATGAACTCCATTTTTATCGTTTGAACAGTAATGGTTTTTGAGATATTTAAAAAAAAAGTAATTGAGAAAATTCGGAGCCGACCATTTCACCAGCACCCCCGCCATGGAAATTCAAAATTTCAAAATAACCATTCTTTAGTAAATCGTATGAACCGAGAAGAACTCTATTTTCATCGTTTGAACCGCAATAGCTTTTGAGATATTTAAAAAATAATATTGAGAATTTACATATACAGAGACCGACCATTTCACCAGCCCCCTCGCCCCTCCCCTATGGAAATTCAAAATTTCAGAATAGCCATTCGTTAGTAAATCATGTGAACCGGAATGAACTCCATTTTTATCGTTTGAAGCGGAATAGTTTTTGAGATATTTAAAAAAAAAGGATTGAGAAAATTCGAAGCCGACCATTTCACCAGTCCCCCAACCATGGAAATTCAAAATTCTAAAATAGCCATTCGTTAGTAAACCTTATGAACGGAATGAACTCCATTTTTATCACGTCTTTTGTAAAAAAAGATCGTGCTTCTGTTATCGGTATGTCCGTCCGTCCGTCCGTCCGTCAGTCCATCCGTCAGTCCATCCGTCAGCCTTTACCCACGGTATCTCTGCAACTATTAGTTCGATTTGAAAAAAAATGTTTGCACTCGGAAGCTTGAAGTATGCGAATGATGATCCTTTATTTCGTTTTTTTATGACGTACAATTTCGCCGCTAGGGGGCGTAAATGCAGATGATGTCGAATTCAAAATTACGTTTTAATCCACATATTTGCTTCTAAACATCCGATTGAAAAAATTCTTTTATCTTTCGATTCCATTTATGTCGAAGAGTGTTTTAGATATAGTTTAATTTTTAAATTACGCATAGATTTTCCGCTAGGGGACGTTAAAGTAAATTACATTTTTCCCGATAACTCTTCTCCTAAAACGCCGATTTGAAAAATCTTTTTTTCAGCGGATACATCTCCCAATGGAAAATCTTTTGCATATAATTTCGAATTTTTAGTAAAGAATACTGTGGCCACCAGGGGGCGTAAGTTTTAATTTTTGGTTCTGCTGTATTTGCCATAAAATCTGAGCTTCTAAAATATCGATTGAAAAAATTCTTTCGTGGTCTGATGCCACTCACATCGACAAAACTTTTCGGAATATTTTCTTCCTAAAATATTTCACAGTTTCTCCGCCAGGCGGCGTAGATGTATATCTTATTTTTGTCAATATCTCTACTTCTAAAATTTCAATTTGAAAAATTCCTTCGTTGTTGGATAGTGTTTCCGATGCGAAATGTTTTTCCTATAAATTAAAAATTTTCACGTAAATAATTTAAGACTTTCCGCTAGGGCGCATAAAGGTAAATTGCGTTTTCTGCTCCTAAAACTACGATTTGAAAAATTCTTCCTGTATCGCATACAAGACATGATGGGAAATATTTTTCACATAATTTCTAATTTTTTGTAAAGAATGGTTCGGCCAACAGGGGTCATAAGTGTTAATTTCTGATTTTGATGTATTTCTTGCAAAATCTGGGCTCCTGAAAACTCGACTAAATTTTTTTCTTGTACCGATACCGGTCATATGGATAAACCTATTGAGAATACTTTCTTCCTAAAATAATGCATGGTTTTCCCACCAGGGGACGTAAAGTCACATCTTATTTTTGTCGATAACTCTGTTTCTAAGAGTTCGCAAACTCAAGATTCGGTTTATACCAATATCTGAGGGATTAAAGACCCGATTGAAAAACTTCTTTCTTCCGTCAGATACTATTGTTTTCCGTACCGGTTCCATTGCCTTTGAATAGCTTTGATAAATTTAATTTGCGTCAGAACGGATTGAAAAGACGTGCTTATATTACACCCGAAAATTCAGTGTCATCTTTCTTGTTATCGTTTGAACCGCAATAGTATTTGAGATATTTAAGAAAAAAAAGGGTTGAGAAAATCCGGAGCCGACCATTTAACCAGCACCCCGCCACGGAAATTCAAAATTTCAAAATAACCATTCGTTAGTAAATCGTATGAACCGAGAAGAACTCCATTTTCATCGTTTGAACCGCAATAACTTTTGAGATATTTAAAAAATAATATTGAGAATTTACATATACAGAGACCGACCATTCCACCAGGACCCCTTTCCCCATAGAAATTCAAAATTTCCGAATAGCCATTCGTTAGTAAATCGCGTGAACCGGAATGAACTCCATTTTTATTTTATCGTTTGAACCGCAATAGTTTTTGAGATATTTAAAAAAAGAGAATTGAGATAATTCGGAGCCGACCATTTCACCAGCACCCCAGCCGTGGAAATTCAAAATTTCAAAATAGGCATTCGTTAGTAGATCGTATGAACCGAGAAGAACTATATTTTCATCGTTTGAACCGCAATAGTTTTTGAGAGATTGAAATAAAATGGGATTGAGTAAACCCGGAGCCGACCATTTCAACAGCCCCCCACCCCTTTACCACCACCATGGAAATTCAAAATTCCAAAATAGCCATTCGTTAGTAAATCGTATGAACCGGAATAAACTTCATTTTTATCGTTTGAACAGTAATGGTTTTTGAGATATTTAAAAAAAAAGGGATTGAAAAAATTCGGAGTTGACAATTTCACCAGCACCCCCACCATGGAAATTCAAAATTTCTGAATAACCATTCTTTAGTAAATCGTATGAACCGAGAAGAACCCTATTTTCATCGTTTGAACCGCAATAGCTTTTGAGATATTTAAAAAATAATATTGAGAATTTACATATACAAAGACCGACCATTTCACCAGCCCCCCCCACCCCCACCCCCCATGGAAATTCAAAATTTCAGAATAGCCATTCCTTAGTAAATCGTATGAACCGGAACCGGAATGAACTGCATTTTTATCGTTTGAACCGCAATAGTTTTTGAGCTATTAAAAAAGAAAAGGATTGAGAAAATTCGGGGCCGACCATTTCACCAGTCCCCCAACCATGGAAATTCAAAATTCTAAAATAGCCATTCGTTAGTAAACCGTATGAACACGAATGAACTCCATTTTTATCGTTTGAACCGCAATAGTTTTTGAGATATTTAAAAAAAAGGGTTGATAAAATCCGGAGCCGACCTTTTAACCAGCACCACGGCCATGGAAATTCAAAATTTCAAAATAACCATTCGTTAGTAAATCGTACGAACCGAGAAAAACTCCATTTTTATCGTTTGAACCGTAATAGCTTCTGAGATATTTAAAAAATAATATTGAGAATTTACAGATACAGAGACCGACCATTTCACCCCCTCCCCCGCATGAAAATTCAAAATTTCAGAATAGCCATTCGTTTGTAAATCGTGTGAACCGGAATGAGCTCCTCCATTTTTATCGTTTGAACCGCAATAGTTTTTGAGATATTTAAAAAAAAAGGATTGAGATAATTCGGAGCCGACCATTTCACCAGCACCCCAGCCGTGGAAATTCAAAATTCCAAAATAGGCATTCGTTAGTAGATCGTATGAACCGAGAAGAACTATATTTTCATCGTTTGAACCGCAATAGTTTTTGAGAGATTGAAAAAAAATGGGATTGAGTAAACCCGGAGCCGACCATTTCACCCCCCTCCCTTTACCACCACCATGGAAATTCAAAATTCCAAAATAGCCATTCGTTAGTAAATCGTATGAACCGGAATAAACTTCATTTTTATCGTTTGAACAGTAATGGTTTTTGAGATATTTAAAAAAAAAAGGGATTGAAAAAAATTCGGAGCCGACAATTTCACCAGCACCCCCACCATGGAAATTCAAAATTTCTGAATAACCATTATTTAGTAAATCGTATGAACCGAGAAGAACCCTATTTTCATCGTTTGAACCGCAATAGCTTTTGAGATATTTAAAAAATAATATTGAGAATTTACATATACAGAGACCGACCATTTCACCAGCCCCTCCCTGCCCCCACCCCCCATGGAAATTCAAAATTTCAGAATAGCCATTCATTAGTAAATCGTATGAACCGGAACCGGAATGAACTGCATTTTTATCGTTTGAACCGCAATAGTTTTTGAGCTATTAAAAAAGAAAAGGATTGAGAAAATTCGGGGCCAACCATTTCACCAGTCACCCAACCATGGAAATTCAAAATTCTAAAATAGCCATTCGTTAGTAAACCGTATGAACAGGAATGAACTCCATTTCTATCGTTTGAACCGCAATAGTTTTTGAGATATTTAAAAAAAAAAGGGTTGAGAAAATCCGGAGCCGACCATTTAACCAGCACCACCGCCATGGAAATTCAAAATTTCAAAATAACCATTCGTCAGTAGGGTTATTTTGAAATTAACGAACCGAGAAGAACTCCATTTTCATCGTTTGAACCGTAATATCTGCTGAGATATTTAAAAAATAATAATATTGATAATTTACATATACAGAAACCGACCATATCCCCCCCCCCCCACGAAAATTCAAAATTTCAGAATAGCCATTCGTTAGTAAATCGTATGAACCGGAATGAGCTCCATTTTTATCGTTTGAACAGCAATAGTTTTTGAGATATTTCAAAAAAAAAGAATTGAGATAATTCGGAGCCGACCATTTCACCAGCACCCCAGCCGTGGAAATTCAAAATTTCAAAATAGGCATTTGTTAGTAGATCGTATGAACCGAGAAGAACTCTATTTTCATCGTTTGAACCGCAATAGCTTTTGAGATATTTAAAAAATAATATTGAGAATTTACATACAGACAGAGACCGACCATTTCTCCAGTCCCCCCCCCAAGGAAATTCAAAATTTCAGAATAGCCACTCGTTAGTAAATCGTATGAAGCGGAACCGGAATGAACTGCATTTTTATCGTTGGAACCGCAATAGTATTTGAGATATTTAAGAAAAAAGGGTTGAGAAAATCCGGAGCCGACCATTTAACCAGCACCCCGCCACGGAAATTCAAAATTTCAAAATAACCATTCGTTAGTAAATCGTATGAACCAAAAAGAACTCCATTTTCATCGTTTAAACCGCAATAACTTTTGAGATATTTAAAAAATAATATTGAGAATTTACATATACAGAGACCGACCTTTCCACCAGGACCCCTTTCCCCATAGAAATTCAAAATTTCCGAATAGCCATTCGTTAGTAAATCGTGTGAACCGGAATGAACTCCATTTTTATTTTATCGTTTGAACCGCAATAGTTTTTGAGATATTTAAAAAAAAGAGAATTGAGATAATTCGGAGCCGACCATTTCACCAGCACCCCAGCCGTGGAAATTCAAAATTTCAAAATGAGCATTCGTTAGTAGATCGTATGAACCGAGAAGAACTATATTTTCATCGTTTGAACCGCAATAGTTTTTGAGAGATTGAAATAAAATGGGATTGAGTAAACCCGGAGCCGACCATTTCAACAGCCCCCCCTCCCTTTACCACCTCCATGGAAATTCAAAATTCCAAAATAGCCATTCGTTAGTAAATCGTATGAACCGGAATAAACTTCATTTTTATCGTTTGAACAGTAATGGTTTTTGAGATATTTAAAAAAAAAAGGGATTGAAAAAATTCGGAGCAGACAATTTCACCAGCACCCCCACCATGGAAATTCAAAATTTCTGAATAACCATTCTTTAGTAAATCGTATGAACCGAGAAGAACCCTATTTTCATCGTTTGAACCGCAATAGCTTTTGAGACATTTAAAAAATAATATTGAGAATTTACATATACAAAGACCGACCATTTCACCAGCCCCCCCCACCCCCACCCCCCATGGAAATTCAAAATTTCAGAATAGCCATTCCTTAGTAAATCGTATGAACCGGAACAGGAATGAACTGCATTTTTTATCGTTTGAACCGCAATAGTTTTTGAGCTATTAAAAAAGAAAAGGATTGAGAAAATTCGGGGCCGACCATTTCACCAGTCCCCCAACCATGGAAATTCAAAATTCTAAAATAGCCATTCGTTAGTAAACCGTATGAACAGGAATGAACTCCATTTTTATCGTTTGAACCGCAATAGTTTTTGAGATATTTAAAAAAAAAGGGTTGATAAAATCCGGAGCCGACCTTTTAACCAGCACCACGGCCATGGAAATTCAAAATTTCAAAATAACCATTCGTTAGTAAATCGTACGAACCGAGAAAAACTCCATTTTCATCGTTTGAACCGTAATAGCTTCTGAGATATTTAAAAAATAATATTGAGAATTTACAGATACAGAGACCGACCATTTCACCCCCTCCCCCGCATGAAAATTCAAAATTTCAGAATAGCCATTCGTTTGTAAATCGTGTGAACCGGAATGAGCTCCTCCATTTTTATCGTTTGAACCGCAATAGTTTTTGAGATATTTAAAAAAAAGGATTGAGATAATTCGGAGCCGACCATTTCACCAGCACCCCAGCCGTGGAAATTCAAAATTCCAAAATAGGCATTCGTTAGTAGATCGTATGAACCGAGAAGAACTATATTTTCATCGTTTGAACCGCAATAGTTTTTGAGAGATTGAAAAAAAATGGGATTGAGTAAACCCGGAGCCGACCATTTCACCCCCCTCCCTTTACCACCACCATGGAAATTCAAAATTCCAAAATAGCCATTCGTTAGTAAATCGTATGAACCGGAATAAACTTCATTTTTATCGTTTGAACAGTAATGGCTTTTGAGATATTTAAAAAAAAAGGATTGAGAAAATTCGGAGCCGACCATTTCACCAGCACCCCCGCCATGGAAATTCAAAATTTCTGAATAACCATTATTTAGTAAATCGTATGAACCGAGAAGAACCCTATTTTCATCGTTTGAACCGCAATAGCTTTTGAGATATTTAAAAAATAATATTGAGAATTTACATATACAGAGACCGACCATTTCACCAGCCCCCCCGCCCCCACCCCCCATGGAAATTCAAAATTTCAGAATAGCCATTCGTTAGTAAATCGTATGAACCGGAACCGGAATGAACTGCATTTTTATCGTTTGAACCGCAATAGTTTTTGAGCTATTAAAAAAGAAAAGGATTGAGAAAATTCGGGGCCAACCATTTCACCAGTCCCCCAACCATGGAAATTCAAAATTCTAAAATAGCCATTCGTTAGTAAACCGTATGAACCGGAATGAACTCCATTTTTATCGTTTGAACAGTAATGGTTTTTGAGATATTTAAAAAAAAAAGGATTGAGATAATTCGGAGCCGACAATTTCACCAGCACCCCCGCCATGGAAATTCAAAATTTCAAAATAACCATTCTTTAGTAAATCGTATGAACCGAGAAGAACTCCATTTTCATCGTTTGAACCGCAATAGCTTTTGAGATATTTAAAAAATAATATTGAGAATTTACATATACAGATACCGACCATTTCACCAACACCCCCCTCCCGATAGAAATTCAAAATTTCAGAATAGCCATTCGTTAGTAAATCGTGTGAACCGGAATGAACTCCATTTTTATTTTATCGTTTGAAGCGGAATAGTTTTTGAGATATTTAAAAAAGAAGGATTGAGATAATTCGGAGCCGACCATTTCACGAGCACCCACGCCGTGGCAATTCAAAATTTCAAAATAGCCATTCGTCAGTAGATCGTATGAACCGAGAAGGGCTCTATTTTCATCGTTTGAACCGCAATAGCTTTTGAGATATTCAAAATATAATATTAAGAAATTACATATACAGACAGACCTACTATTTCACTAGCCCCTCCGCCATGGAAATTCAAAATAGCATTTCTTAGTAAATCGTATGAACCGGAATGAACTCCATTTTTATTTTATCGTTTGAACCGCAATAGTTTTTGAGATATTTAAAAAAAAGAGAATTGAGATAATTCGGAGCCGACCATTTCACCAGCACCCCAGCCGTGGAAATTCAAAATTTCAAAATAAGCATTCGTTAGTAGATCGTATGAACCGAGAAGAACTATATTTTAATCGTTTGAACCGCAATAGTTTTTGAGAGATTGAAATAAAATGGGATTGAGTAAACCCGGAGCCGACCATTTCAACAGCCCCCCCCCCCCTTTACCACCTCCATGGAAATTCAAAATTCCAAAATAGCCATTCGTTAGTAAATCGTATGAACCGGAATAAACTTCATTTTTATCGTTTGAACAGTAATGGTTTTTGAGATATTTAAAAAAAAAAGGGATTGAGAAAATTCGGAGCCGACAATTTCACCAGCACCCCCACCATGGAAATTCAAAATTTCTGAATAACCATTCTTTAGTAAATCGTATGAACCGAGAAGAACCCTATTTTCATCGTTTGAACCGCAATAGCTTTCGAGATATTTAAAAAATAATATTGAGAATTTACATATACAAAGACCGATCATTTCACCAGCCCCCCCCCCCACCCCCACCCCCCATGGAAATTCAAAATTTCAGAATAGCCA
This sequence comes from Macrothele yani, assembly GCA_039090855.1. Taxonomy (NCBI): domain Eukaryota; kingdom Metazoa; phylum Arthropoda; class Arachnida; order Araneae; family Macrothelidae; genus Macrothele; species Macrothele yani. The sequence continues at coordinate 86,935,498 of CM077011.1, read as the reverse complement.
TTCCTTAGTAAATCGTATGAACCGGAACCGGAATGAACTGCATTTTTATCGTTTGAACCGCAATAGTTTTTGAGCTATTAAAAAAGAAAAGGATTGAGAAAATTCGGGGCCGACCATTTCACCAGTCCCCCAACCATGGAAATTCAAAATTCTAAAATAGCCATTCGTTAGTAAACCGTATGAACAGGAATGAACTCCATTTTTATCGTTTGAACCGCAATAGTTTTTGAGATATTTAAAAAAAAAAGGGTTGATAAAATCCGGAGCCGACCCTTTAACCAGCACCACGGCCATGGAAATTCAAAATTTCAAAATAACCATTCGTTAGTAAATCGTACGAACCGAGAAGAACTCCATTTTCATCGTTTGAACCGTAATAGCTTCTGAGATATTTAAAAAATAATATTGAGAATTTACAGATACAGAGACCGACCATTTCACCCCCTCCCCAGCATGAAAATTCAAAATTTCAGAATAGCCATTCGTTTGTAAATCGTGTGAACCGGAATGAGCTCCTCCATTTTTATCGTTTGAACCGCAATAGTTTTTGAGATATTTAAAAAAAAGGATTGAGATAATTCGGAGCCGACCATTTCACCAGCACCCCAGCTGTGGAAATTCAAAATTCCAAAATAGGCATTCGTTAGTAGATCGTATGAACCGAGAAGAACTATATTTTCATCGTTTGAACCGCAATAGTTTTTTAAGAGATTGAAAAAAAATGGGATTGAGTAAACCCGGAGCCGACCATTTCACCCCCCCCCCCCTTTACCACCAAAATGGAAATTCAAAATTCCAAAATAGCCATTCGTTAGTAAATCGTATGAACCGGAATAAACTCCATTTTTATCGTTTGAACAGTAATGGCTTTTGAGATATTTAAAAAAAAAAGGATTGAGAAAATTCGGAGCCGACCATTTCACCAGCACCCCCGCCATGGAAATTCAAAATTTCTGAATAACCATTATTTAGTAAATCGTATGAACCGAGAAGAACCCTATTTTCATCGTTTGAACCGCAATAGCTTTTGAGATATTTAAAAAATAATATTGAGAATTTACATATACAGAGACCGACCATTTCACCAGCCCCCCCCCGCCCCCACCCCCCATGGAAATTCAAAATTTCAGAATAGCCATTCGTTAGTAAATCGTATGAACCGGAACCGGAATGAACTGCATTTTTATCGTTTGAACCGCAATAGTTTTTGAGCTATTAAAAAAGAAAAGGATTGAGAAAATTCGGGGCCAACCATTTCACCAGTCCCCCAACCATGGAAATTCAAAATTCTAAAATAGCCATTCGTTAGTAAACCGTATGAACCGGAATGAACTCCATTTTTATCGTTTGAACAGTAATGGTTTTTGAGATATTTAAAAAAAAAAGGATTGAGATAATTCGGAGCCGACAATTTCACCAGCACCCCCGCCATGGAAATTCAAAATTTCAAAATAACCATTCTTTAGTAAATCGTATGAACCGAGAAGAACTCCATTTTCATCGTTTGAACCGCAATAGCTTTTGAGATATTTAAAAAATAATATTGAGAATTTACATATACAGATACCGACCATTTCACCAACACCCCCCTCCCGATAGAAATTCAAAATTTCAGAATAGCCATTCGTTAGTAAATCGTGTGAACCGGAATGAACTCCATTTTTATTTTATCGTTTGAAGCGGAATAGTTTTTGAGATATTTAAAAAAGAAGGATTGAGATAATTCGGAGCCGACCATTTCACGAGCACCCACGCCGTGGCAATTCAAAATTTCAAAATAGCCATTCGTCAGTAGATCGTATGAACCGAGAAGGGCTCTATTTTCATCGTTTGAACCGCAATAGCTTTTGAGATATTCAAAATATAATATTAAGAAATTACATATACAGACAGACCTACTATTTCACTAGCCCCTCCGCCATGGAAATTCAAAATAGCATTTCTTAGTAAATCGTATGAACCGAAATGAACTCCATTTTTATCGTTTGAACCGTAATAGTGTTTAAGAGATTGAAAAAAAAAGGGATTGAGAAACTCTGAAGCCGACCACTTCACCAGCCTCCCTTCCCCACCACCATGGAAATTCAAAATTTCAAAATAGGCATTCGTTAGTAAATCGTGTGAACCGGAATGAACTCCATTTTTATCGTTTGAAGCGGTATAGTTTTTGAGATATTTAAAAAAAAAGGATTGAGAAAATTCGGAGCCGACCATTTCACCAGCACATCCGCCATGGAAATTCAAAATTTCAAAATAACCATTCTTTAGTAAATTGTATGAACTGAGAAGAAATTTTTTTTCGTCGTTTGAACCGCAATAGCTTTTGAGATATTTAAAAAATAATATTGAGAATTTACATACAGACAGAGAACGACCATTTCTCCAGTCCCCCCCCCCCCCCCCAAGGAAATTCAAAATTTCAGAATAGCCACTCGTTAGTAAATCGTATGAACCGGAACCGGAATGAACCGCATTTTTATCGTTGGAACCGCAACAGTTTTTGAGCTTTTAAAAAATAAAGGATTGAGAAAATTCGGTGCCGTCCATTTCACCAGTCTCCCAACCATGGAAATTCAAAATTCTAAAATAGCCATTCGTTAGTAAACCGTATGAAAAGGAATGAACTACATTTTTATCGTTTGAACCGCAATAGTTTTTTAAGTTATTTAAAAAAAAGGGTTGAGAAAATCCGGAGCCGACCATTTAACCAGCATCACCGCCATGGAAATTCAAAATTTCAAAATAACGATTCGTTAGTAAATGGTACGAACCGAGAAGAACTCCATTTTCATCGTTTGAACCGCAATAGCTTCTGAGATATTTAAAAAATAATATTGAGAATTTACAGATACAGAGACCGACCATTTCACCCCCTCCCCCATGAAAATTCAAAATTTCAAAATAGCCATTCGTTTGTAAATCGTGTGAACCGGAATGAGCTCCTCCATTTTTATCGTTTGAACCGCAATAGTTTTTGAGTTATTTAAAAAAAAGATTGAGATAATTCGGAGCCGACCATTTCAATAGCACCCCAGCCGTGGAAATTCAAAATTTCAAAATAGGCATTCGTTAGTAGATCGTATGAACCGAGAAGAACTATATTTTCATCGTTTGAACCGCAATAGTTTTTGAGAGATTGAAAAAAAAATAGGATTGAGTAAACCCGGAGCCGACCATTTCACCAGCCCCCCCCCCCCATGGAAATTCAAAATTCCAAAATAGCTATTGGTTAGTAAATCGTATGAACCCTCAATTTTTATCGTTTGAACCACAATAGTTTTTGAGCTATTAAAATAAAAAGGATTGAGAAAATTCGGAGACGACCATTTCACCAGTCCCCCAACCTTGGAAATTCAAAATTCTAAAATAGCCATTCGTTAGAAAACCGTATGACCCGGAATGAACTCCATTTTTATCGTTTGAACAGTAATGGTTTTTGAGATATTTAAAAAAAAAGTTATTGAGAAAATTCGGAGCCGACCATTTCACCAGCACCCCCGCCATGGAAATTCAAAATTTCAAAATAACCATTCTTTAGTAAATCGTATGAACCGAGAAGAACTCTATTTTCATCGTTTGAACCGCAATAGCTTTTAAGATATTTAAAAAATAATATTGAGAATTTACATATACAGAGACCGACCATTTCACCAGCCCCCTCGCCCCTCCCCCTATTAAAATTCAAAATTTCAGAATAGCCATTCGTTAGTAAATCATGTGAACCGGAATGAACTCCATTTTTATCGTTTGAAGCGGAATAGTTTTTGAGATATTTAAAAAAAAAGGATTGAGAAAATTCGAAGCCGACCATTTCACCAGTCCCCCAACCATGGAAATTCAAAATTCTAAAATAGCCATTCGTTAGTAAACCTTATGAACGGAATGAACTCCATTTTTATCACGTCTTTTGTAAAAAAAGATCGTGCTTCTGTTATCGGTATGTCCGTCCGTTCGTCCGTCCGTCAGTCCATCCGTCAGTCCATCCGTCAGCCTTTACCCACGGTATCTCTGCAACTATTAGTTCGATTTGAAAAAAAATGTTTGCACTCGGAAGCTTGAAGTATGCGAATGATGATCCTTTATTTCGTTTTTTTTTATGACGTACAATTTCGCCGCTAGGGGGCGTAAATGCAGATGATGTCGAATTCAAAATTACGTTTTAATCCACATATTTGCTTCTAAACATCCGATTGAAAAAATTCTTTTATCTTTCGATTCCATTTATGTCGAAGAGTGTTTTAGATATAGTTTAATTTTTAAATTACGCATAGATTTTCCGCTAGGGGACGTTAAAGTAAATTACATTTTTCCCGATAACTCTTCTCCTAAAACGCCGATTTGAAAAATCTTTTTTCAGCGGATACATCTCCTAATGGAAAATCTTTTGCATATAATTTCGAATTTTTAGTAAAGAATACTGTGGCCACCAGGGGGCGTAAGTTTTAATTTTTGGTTCTGCTGTATTTGCCATAAAATCTGAGCTTCTAAAATATCGATTGAAAAAATTCTTTCGTGGTCTGATGCCACTCACATCGATAAACCTTTTCGGAATATTTTCTTTCTAAAATATTTCACAGTTTCTCCGCCACATGGCGTAGATGTGTATCTTATTTCTGTCAATATCTCTACTTCTAAAATTTCAATTTGAAAAATTCCTTCGTTGTTAATTATTGTTTCCGATGCGAAATGTTTTTCCTATAAATTCAAAATTTTCATGCCTAATCATTTAAGACTTTCCCCTAGGGCGCATAAAAGTAAATTGCGTTTTCTGCTCCTAAAACTCCGATTTGAAAAATTCTTCCTGTATCGCATACAAGACATGATGGGAAATATTTTTCACATAATTTCTAATTTTTTGTAAAGAATGGTTCGGCCAACAGGGGTCATAAGTGTTAATTTCTGATTTTGATGTATTTCTTGCAAAATCTGGGCTCCTGAAAACTCGACTAAATTTTTTTTTCTTGTACCGATACCGGTCATATGGATAAACCTATTGAGAATACTTTCTTCCTAAAATAATGCATGGTTTTCCCACCAGGGGACGTAAAGTCACATCTTATTTTTGTCGATAACTCTGTTTCTAAGAGTTCGCAAACTCAAGATTCGGTTTATACCAATATCTGAGGGATTAAAGACCCGATTGAAAAACTTCTTTCTTCCGTCAGATACTATTGTTTTCCGTACCGGTTCCATTGCCTTTGAATAGCTTTGATAAATTTAATTTGCGTCAGAACGGATTGAAAAGACGTGCTTATATTACCTCCGAAAAAAATTCAGTGTCATCTTTCTTGTTATCGTTCGAACCGCAATAGTATTTGAGATATTTAAGAAAAAAAGGGTTGAGAAAATCCGGAGCCGACCATTTAACCAGCACCCCGCCACGGAAATTCAAAATTTCAAAATAACCATTCGTTAGTAAATCGTATGAACCAAAAAGAACTCCATTTTCATCGTTTAAACCGCAATAACTTTTGAGATATTTAAAAAATAATATTGAGAATTTACATATACAGAGACCGACCATTCCACCAGGACCCCTTTCCCCATAGAAATTCAAAATTTCCGAATAGCCATTCGTTAGTAAATCGTGTGAACCGGAATGAACTCCATTTTTATTTTATCGTTTGAACCGCAATAGTTTTTGAGAAATTTAAAAAAAAGAGAATTGAGATAATTCGGAGCCGACCATTTCACCAGCACCCCAGCCGTGGAAATTCAAAATTTCAAAATAGGCATTCGTTAGTAGATCGTATGAACCGAGAAGAACTATATTTTCATCGTTTGAACCGCAATAGTTTTTGAGAGATTGAAATAAAATGGGATTGAGTAAACCCGGAGCCGACCATTTCAACAGCCCCCCCTTTACCACCACCATGGAAATTCAAAATTCCAAAATAGCCATTCGTTAGTAAATCGTATGAACCGGAATAAACTTCATTTTTATCGTTTGAACAGTAATGGTTTTTGAGATATTTAAAAAAAAAGGGATTGAAAAAAATTCGGAGCCGACAATTTCACCAGCACCCCCACCATGGAAATTCAAAATTTCTGAATAACCATTCTTTAGTAAATCGTATGAACCGAGAAGAACCCTATTTTCATCGTTTGAACCGCAATAGCTTTTGAGATATTTAAAAAATAACATTGAGAATTTACATATACAAAGACCGACCATTTCACCAGCCCCGCCCCCCACCCCCACCCCCATGGAAATTCAAAATTTCAGAATAGCCATTCCTTAGTAAATCGTATGAACCGGAACAGGAATGAACTGCATTTTTATCGTTTGAACCGCAATAGTTTTTGAGCTATTAAAAAAGAAAAGGATTGAGAAAATTCGGGGCCGACCATTTCACCAGTCCCCCAACCATGCAAATTCAAAATTCTAAAATAGCCATTCGTTAGTAAACCGTATGAACAGGAATGAACTCCATTTTTATCGTTTGAACCGCAATAGTTTTTGAGATATTTAAAAAAAAAGGGTTGATAAAATCCGGAGCCGACCCTTTAACCAGCACCACGGCCATGGAAATTCAAAATTTCAAAATAACCATTCGTTAGTAAATCGTACGAACCGAGAAAAACTCCATTTTCATCGTTTGAACCGTAATAGCTTCTGAGATATTTAAAAAATAATATTGAGAATTTACAGATACAGAGACCGACCATTTCACCCCCTCCCCCGCATGAAAATTCAAAATTTCAGAATAGCCATTCGTTTGTAAATCGTGTGAACCGGAATGAGCTCCTCCATTTTTATCGTTTGAACCGCAATAGTTTTTGAGATATTTAAAAAAAAAGGATTGAGATAATTCGGAGCCGACCATTTCACCAGCACCCCAGCCGTGGAAATTCAAAATTCCAAAATAGGCATTCGTTAGTAGATCGTATGAACCGAGAAGAACTATATTTTCATCGTTTGAACCGCAATAGTTTTTGAGAGATTGAAAAAAAATGGGATTGAGTAAACCCGGAGCCGACCATTTCACCCCCCTTTACCACCAAAATGGAAATTCAAAATTCCAAAATAGCCATTCGTTAGTAAATCGTATGAACCGGAATAAACTCCATTTTTATCGTTTGAACAGTAATGGCTTTTGAGATATTTAAAAAAAAAGGATTGAGAAAATTCGGAGCCGACCATTTCACCAGCACCCCCGATATGGAAATTCAAAATTTCTGAATAACCATTATTTAGTAAATCGTATGAACCGAGAAGAACCCTATTTTCATCGTTTGAACCGCAATAGCTTTTGAGATATTTAAAAAATAATATTGAGAATTTACATATACAGAGACCGACCATTTAACCAGCCCCCCGCCCCACCCCTCATGGAAATTCAAAATTTCAGAATAGCCATTCGTTAGTAAATCGTATGAACCGGAACCGGAATGAACTGCATTTTTATCGTTTGAACCGCAATAGTTTTTGAGCTATTAAAAAAGAAAAGGATTGAGAAAATTCGGGGCCAACCATTTCACCAGTCCCCCAACCATGGAAATTCAAAATTCTAAAATAGCCATTCGTTAGTAAACCGTATGAACAGGAATGAACTCCATTTCTATCGTTTGAACCGCAATAGTTTTTGAGATATTTAAAAAAAAGGGTTGAGAAAATCCGGAGCCGACCATTTAACCAGCACCACCGCCATGGAAATTCAAAATTTCAAAATAACCATTCGTTAGTATGGTTATTTTGAAATTAACGAACCGAGAAGAACTCCATTTTCATCGTTTGAACCGTAATAGCTGCTGAGATATTTAAAAAATAATAATATTGAGAATTTACATATACAGAAACCGACCATATACCCCCCCCCACAAACACGAAAATTCAAAATTTCAGAATAGCCATTCGTTAGTAAATCGTATGAACCGGAATGAGCTCCATTTTTATCGTTTGAACAGCAATAGTTTTTGAGATATTTCAAAAAAAAAGAATTGAGATAATTCGGAGCCGACCATTTCACCAGCACCCCAGCCGTGGAAATTCAAAATTTCAAAATAGGCATTTGTTAGTAGATCGTATGAACCGAGAAGAACTCTATTTTCATCGTTTGAACCGCAATAGCTTTTGAGATATTTAAAAAATAATATTGAGAATTTACATACAGACACCGACCATTTCTCCAGTCCCCCCCCCCCCAAGGAAATTCAAAATTTCAGAATAGCCACTCGTTAGTAAATCGTATGAAGCGGAACCGGAATGAACTGCATTTTTATCGTTGGAACCGCAAAAGTATTTGAGATATTTAAGAAAAAAAGGGTTGAGAAAATCCGGAGCCGACTATTTAACCAGCACCCCGCCACGGAAATTCAAAATTTCAAAATAACCATTCGTTAGTAAATCGTATTAACCAAAAAGAACTCCATTTTCATCGTTTAAACCGCAATAACTTTTGAGATATTTAAAAAATAATATTGAGAATTTACATATACAGAGACCGACCATTCCACCAGGACCCCTTTCCCCATAGAAATTCAAAATTTCCGAATAGCCATTCGTTAGTAAATCGTGTGAACCGGAATGAACTCCATTTTTATTTTATCGTTTGAACCGCAATAGTTTTTGAGATATTTTAAAAAAAGAGAATTGAGATAATTCGGAGCCGACCATTTCACCAGCACCCCAGCCGTGGAAATTCAAAATTTCAAAATAGGCATTCGTTAGTAGATCGTATGAACCAAGAAGAACTATATTTTCATCGTTTGAACCGCAATAGTTTTTGAGAGATTGAAATAAAATGGGATTGAGTAAACCCGGAGCCGACCATTTCAACAGCCCCCCCCCTTTACCACCACCATGGAAATTCAAAATTCCAAAATAGCCATTCGTTAGTAAATCGTATGAACCGGAATAAACTTCATTTTTATCGTTTGAACAGTAATGGTTTTTGAGATATTTAAAAAAAAAAAGGGATTGAGAAAATTCGGAGCCGACAACTTCACCAGCACCCCCACCATGGAAATTCAAAATTTCTGAATAACCATTCTTTAGTAAATCGTATGAACCGAGAAGAACCCTATTTTCATCGTTTGAACCGCAATAGCTTTTGAGATATTTAAAAAATAACATTGAGAATTTACATATACAAAGACCGACCATTTCACCAGCCCCCCTACCCCCACGCCCCATGGAAATTCAAAATTTCAGAATAGCCATTCCTTAGTAAATCGTATGAACCGGAACAGGAATGAACTGCATTTTTATCGTTTGAACCGCAATAGTTTTTGAGCTATTAAAAAAGAAAAGGATTGAGAAAATTCGGGGCCGACCATTTCACCAGTCCCCCAACCATGGAAATTCAAAATTCTAAAACAGCCATTCGTTAGTAAACCGTATGAACAGGAATGAACTCCATTTTTATCGTTTGAACCGCAATAGATTTTGAGATATTTAAAAAAAAAGGGTTGATAAAATCCGGAGCCGACCCTTTAACCAGCACCACGGCCATGGAAATTCAAAATTTCAAAATAACCATTCGTTAGTAAATCGTACGAACCGAGAAGAACTCCATTTTCATCGTTTGAACCGTAATAGCTTCTGAGATATTTAAAAAATAATATTGAGAATTTACAGATACAGAGATCGACCATTTCACCCCCTCCCCCGCATGAAAATTCAAAATTTCAGAATAGCCATTCGTTTGTAAATCGTGTGAACCGGAATGAGCTCCTCCATTTTTATCGTTTGAACCGCAATAGTTTTTGAGATATTTAAAAAAAAAGGATTGAGATAATTCGGAGCCGACCATTTCACCAGCACCCAGCCGTGGAAATTCCAAATTCCAAAATAGGCATTCGTTAGTAGATCGTATGAACCGAGAAGAACTATATTTTCATCGTTTGAACCGCAATAGTTTTTGAGATATTGAAAAAAATGGGATTGAGTAAACCCGGAGCCGACCATTTCACCCCCCCCCTTTACCACCAAAATGGAAATTCAAAATTCCAAAATAGCCATTCGTTAGTAAATCGTATGAACCGGAATAAACTCCATTTTTATCGTTTGAACAGTAATGGCTTTTGAGATATTTAAAAAAAAAGGATTGAGAAAATTCGGAGCCGACCATTTCACCAGCACCCCCGCCATGGAAATTCAAAATTTCTGAATAACCATTATTTAGTAAATCGTATGAACCGAGAAGAACCCTATTTTCATCGTTTGAACCGCAATAGCTTTTGAGATATTTAAAAAATAATATTGAGAATTTACATATACAGAGACCGACCATTTCACCAGCCCCCCCGCCCCCACCCCCCATGGAAATTCAAAATTTCAGAATAGCCATTCGTTAGTAAATCGTATGAACCGGAACCGGAATGAACTGCATTTTTATCGTTTGAACCGCAATAGTTTTTGAGCTATTAAAGAAGAAAAGGATTGAGAAAATTCGGGGCCAACCATTTCACCAGTCCCCCAACCATGGAAATTCAAAATTCTAAAATAGCCATTCGTTAGTAAACCGTATGAACAGGAATGAACTCCATTTTTATCGTTTGAACCGCAATAGTTTTTGAGATATTTAAAAAAAAAAGGGTTGAGAAAATCCGGAGCCGACCATTTAACCAGCACCACCGCCATGGAAATTCAAAATTTCAAAATAACCATTCGTTAGTATGGTTATTTTGAAATTAACGAACCGAGAAGAACTCCATTTTCATTGTTTGAACCGTAATAGCTGCTGAGATATTTAAAAAATAATAATATTGAGAATTTACATATACAGAAACCGACCATATCACCCCCCCCCCCCACGAAAATTCAAAATTTCAGAATAGCCATTCGTTAGTAAATCGTATGAACCGGAATGAGCTCCATTTTTATCGTTTGAACAGCAATAGTTTTTGAGATATTTCAAAAAAAAAAGAATTGAGATAATTCGGAGCCGACCATTTCACCAGCACCCCCGCCGTGGAAATTCAAAATTTCAAAATAGGCATTTGTTAGTAGATCGTATGAACCGAGAAGAACTCTATTTTCATCGTTTGAACCGCAATAGCTTTTGAGATATTTAAAAAATAATATTGAGAATTTACATACAGACAGAGACCGACCATTTCTCCAGTCCCCCCCCCCCCCCCCCCCAAGGAAATTCAAAATTTCGGAATAGCCACTCGTTTGTAAATCGTATGAAGCGGAACCGGAATGAACTGCATTTTTATCGTTTGAACCGCAATAGTTTTTGAGCTATTAAAAAAGAAAAGGATTGAGAAAATTCGGGGCCAACCATTTCACCAGTCCCCCAACCATGGAAATTCAAAATTCTAAAATAGCCATTCGTTAGTAAACCGTATGAACAGGAATGAACTCCATTTTTATCGTTTGAACCGCAATAGTTTTTGAGATATTTAAAAAAAAAGGGGTTGAGAAAATCCGGAGCCGACCATTTAACCAGCACCACCGCCATGGAAATTCAAAATTTCAAAATAACCATTCGTGAGTATGGTTATTTTGAAATTAACGAACCGAGAAGAACTCCATTTTCATCGTTTGAACCGTAATAGCTGCTGAGATATTTAAAAAATAATAATATTGAGAATTTACATATACAGAGACCGACCGTTTCAACCCCCCCCCCTGAAAATTCAAAATTTCAGAATAGCCATTCGTTAGTAAACCGTATGAACAGGAATGAACTCCATTTTTATCGTTTGAACCGCAATAGTTTTTTAAGATATTTAAAAAAAAAAGGGTTGAGAAAATCCGGAGCCGACCATTTAACCAGCACCACCGCCATGGAAATTCAAAATTTCAAAATAACCATTCGTTAGTAAATCGTACGAACCGAGAAGAACTCCATTTTCATCGTTTGAACCGCAACAGCTTCTGAGATATTTAAAAAATAATATTGAGAATTTACATATACAGAAACCGACCATTTCACCAGCCCCCTCCCGATAGAAATTCAAAATTTCAGAATAGCCATTCGTTTGTAAATCGTGTGAACCGGAATGAGCTCCTCCATTTTTATCGTTTGAACCGCAATAGTTTTTGAGATATTTAAAAAAAAAGGATTGAGATAATTCGGAGTCGACCATTTCCCCAGCACCCCAGCCGTGGTAATTCAAAATTTCAAAATAGGCATTCGTTAGTGGATCGTATGAACCGAGAAGAACTATATTTTCATCGTTTGAACCGCAATAGTTTTTGAGAGATTGAAAAAAAATAGGATTGAGTAAACCCGGAGCCGACCATTTCACCCCCCCCCCCCCCCATGGTAATTCAAAATTAAACAGCCATTCGTTAGTAAATCGTATGAACTGGAATGAACTCCATTTTTATCGTTTGAACCGCAATAGTTTTTGAGTTATAAAAAAAGAAAAGGATTGAGACAATTCGGTGCCGACCATTTCACCAGTCTCCCAACCATGGAAATTCAAAATTCTAAAATAGCCATTCGTTAGTAAACCGTATGAACCGGAATGAACTCCATTTTTATCGTTTGAACAGTAATGGTTTTTGAGATATTTAAAAAAAAAAGGATTGAGAAAATTCGGAGCCGACAATTTCACCAGCACCCCCGCCATGGAAATTCAAAATTTCAAAATAACCATTCTTTAGTAAATCGTATGAACCGAGAAGAACTCAATTTTCATCGTTTGAACCGCAATAGCTTTTGAGATATTTAAAAAATAATATTGAGAATTTACATATACAGAGACCGACCATTTCACCAGCCCCCCCCCCCGCCCCACCCGCCATGGAAATTCAAAATTTCAGAATAGCCATTCGTTAGTAAATCGAGTGAACCGGAATGAACTCCATTTTTATCGTTCGAAGCGGAATAGTTTTTGAGATATTTAAAAAAAAGGATTGAGAAAATTCGAAGCCGACTATTTCACCAGTCCCCCAAATATAGAAATTCAAAATTCTAAAATAGCCATTCGTAAGTAAACCTTATGAACGGAATGAACTGCATTTTTATCACGTCTTTTGTAAAAAAAGATCGTGCTTTTGTTATCGGTATGTCCGTCCGTTCGTCCGTCCGTTCGTCAGTCCATCCGTCAGTCTGTACCCACGGTATCTCTGCAACTATTAGTCCGATTTGAAAAAATGTTTGCATTCGGAAGCTTGAAAATGCGAATGATGATCCTTTATTTCGTTTTTTTATGATGTACAATTTCGCACGCTAGGGGGCGTAAATGCAGATGATGTCGAATTCAAAATTACGTTTTAATCCACATATTTGCTTCTAAACATCCGATTGAAAAAATTCTTTTATCTGTCGATTCCATTTATGTCGAAGAGTGTTTTAGATATAGTTTCATTTTCAAATTACGCATAGATTTTCCTCTAGGGGGCGTAAAATTAAATTACATTTTTTCCGATAACTCTTCTCCTAAAACGCCGATTTGAAAAATCTTTTTTTCAGCGGATACATCTCCCAATGGAAAATCTTTTGCATGTAATTTCAAATTTTTGGTAAAAAGTACTTTGGCCACCAGGGGGCGTAAGTATTAATTTTTGCTTCTGATGTATTTGCCATAAAATCTGAGCTTCTAAAATACCGATTGAAAAAATTCTTTCGTGGTCTGATGCCACTCACATCGATAAACCTTTTCGGAATATTTTCTTTCTAAAATATTTCACAGTTTCTCCGCCACATGGCGTAGATGTGTATCTTATTTCTGTCAATATCTCTACTTCTAAAATTTCAATTTGAAAAATTCCTTCGTTGTTAATTATTGTTTCCGATGCGAAATGTTTTTCCTATAAATTCAAAATTTTCATGCCTAATCATTTAAGACTTTCCCCTAGGGCGCATAAAAGTAAATTGCGTTTTCTGCTCCTAAAACTCCGATTTGATAAAATTTTCCTGTATCGCATACAAGACCTGATGGAAAATATTTTTCACATAATTTCTAATGTTTTGTAAAGAATGGTTTGGCCACCAGGGGTCATAAGTGTTAATTTCTGATTCTGATGTATTTCTTGCAAAATCTGGTTTCCTGAAAACTCGACTAAATTTTTTTTTTCTTGTACCGATACCGCTCATATGGATAAACCTTTTGAGAATACTTTCTTCCTAAAATAATGCATGGTTTTCCCACCAGGGGACGTAAAGTCACATCTTGTTTTTGTCGATAACTCTGTTTCTAAGAGTTCGTAAGCTCAAGATTTGGTTTACACCAATATCTGAGGGATTAAAGACCCGATTGAAAAACTTCTTTCTTCCGTCAGATACTATTGTTTTCCGTACCGGTTCCATTGCCTTTGAATAGCTTTGATAAATTTAATTTGCGTCAGAACGGATTCAAAAGACGTGCTTATTACACCCGAAAATTCGGTGTCATCCTTCTTGTTATCGTTTGAACCGCAATAGTATTTGAGATATTTAAGAAAAAAGGGTTGAGAAAATCCGGAGCCGACCATTTAACCAGCACCCCGCCACGGAAATTCAAAATTTCAAAATAACCATTCGTTAGTAAATCGTATGAACCGAGAAGAACTCCATTTCATCGTTTGAACCGCAATAGCTTTTGAGATATTTAAAAAATAATATTGAGAATTTACATATACAGAGACGGACCATTCCGCCAGCCCCCCTTCCCCCATGGAAATTCAAAATTTCCGAATAGCCATTCGTTGGTAAATCGTGTGAACCGGAATGAACTCCATTTTTATTTTATCGTTTGAAGCGGAATAGTTTTTGAGATATTTAAAAAAGAAGAATTGAGATAATTCGGAGCCGACCATTTCACCAGCACCCCCGCCGTGGATATTCAAAATTTCAAAATACCCATTCGTTAGTAGATCGTATGAACCAAAAAGGACTCTATTTTCATCGTTTGAACCGCAGTAGCTTTTGAGATATTCAAAATATAATATTAAGAAATTACATGTACAGACAGACCCACTATTTCACTAGCCCCTCCGCCATGGAAATTCAAAATAGCCATTTCTTAGTAAATCGTATGAACCGAAAAGAACTCCATTTTTATCGTTTGAACCGTAATAGTGTTTGAGAGATTGAAAAAAAAAGGATTGAGAAACTCCGAAGCCGACCACTTCACCAACACCATGGAAATTCAAAATTATAAAATAGCCATTCGTTAGTAAACCGTATGAACCGGAATGAACTCCATTTTTATCGTTTGAACCGCAATGGCTTTTGGAGATATTTAAAAAAAAAAGAATTGAGAAAATTCGGAGCCGACCACTTCATTAGCACCCCCGCCATGGAAATTCAAAATTTCAAAATAACCATTCTTTAGTAAATCGTATGAACCAAGAAGAACTCTTTTTTCATCGTTTGAACCGCAATAGCTTTTGAGATATTTAAAAAATAATATTGAGAATTTACATACAGACAGAGACCGACCATTCCCCCCCCCCCCGCCATGTAAATTCAAAATTTCAGAACAGCCATTTATTAGTAAATCGTATGAACCGGAACCGGTATGAACTCCATTTTTATCGTTTGAACCGCAATAGTTTTTGAGCTATTAAAAAAGAAAAGGATTGAGAAAATTCGGAGCCGACCATTTCACAAGTCCCCAAACCATGGAAATTCAAAATTCTAAAATAGCCATTCGTTAGTAAACCGTATGAACCAGAATGAACTCCATTTTTATCGTTTGAACCGCAATAGTTTTTTAAGTTATTTTAAAAAAAGGGTTGAGAAAATCCGGAGCCGACCATTTAACCAGCACCACCGCCATGGAAATTCAAAATTTCAAAATAACCATTCGTTAGTAAATCGTACGAACCGAGAAGAACTCCATTTTCATCGTTTGAACCGCAATAGCTTCTGAGTTATTTAAAAAATAATATTGAGAATTTACATATACATAGACCGACCATTTCACCTCCCCCACCCATGAAAATTCAAAATTTCAGAATAGCCATTCGTTAGTAAATCGTGTGAACCGGAATGAGCTCCATTTTTATCGTTTGAACCGCAATAGTTTTTGAGATACTTAAAAAAAAAGGATTGAGATAATTCGGAGTCGACCATTTCACCAGCACCCCCTCCGTGGAAATTCAAAATTTCAAAATAAGCATTCGTTAGTAAATCGTATGAACCGGAATAAACTCCATTTTTATCGTTTGAACAGTAATGGTTTTTGAGATATTTAAAAAAAAAAGGATTGAGAAAATTCGGAGCCGACCATTTCACCAGCACCCCCGCCATAGACATTCAAATTTCTGAATAACCATTCTTTAGTAAATCGTATGAACCGAGAAGAACCCTATTTTTATCGTTTGAACCGCAATAGCTTTTGAGATATTTAAAAAATAATATTGAGAATTTACATATACAGAGACCGACCATTTCACCAGCCCCCCACCCCCACCCCCATGGAAATTCAAAATTTCAGAATAGCCATTTGTTAGTAAATCGTATGAATCGGAACCGGAATGAACTGCATTTTTATCGTTTGAACCGCAATAGTTTTTGAGCTATTAAAAAAGAAAAGGTTTGAGAAAATTCGGGGCCGACCATTTCACCAGTCCCGCAACCATGGAAATTCAAAATTCTAAAATAGCCATTCGTTAGTAAACCGTATGAACAGGAATGAACTCCATTTTTATCGTTTGAACCGCAATAGTTTTTGAGATAAAAAAAAAAAAAAAGGGTTGAGAAAATCCGGAACCGACCATTTAACCAGCACCTACCGCCATGGAAATTCAAAATTTCAAAATAACCATTCGTTAGTAAATCGTACGAACCGAGAAGAACTCCATTTTCATCGTGTGAACCGTAATAGCTGCTGAGATATTTAAAAAATAATATTGAGAATTTACATATACAGAGACCGACCATTTCCCTCCCCCCCACGAAAATTCAGAATTTCAGAATAGCCATTCGTTAGTAAATCGTATGAACCGGAATGAGCTCTATTTTTATCGTTTGAACCGCAATAGTTTTTGAGATATTTAAAAAAAAAAGGAATTGAGATAATTCGGAGCCGACCATTTCACCAGCACCCCCGCCGTGGAAATTCAAAATTTCAAAATAGGCATTCGTTAGTAGATCGTATGAACCGAGAAGAACTATATTTTCATCGTTTGAACCGCAATAGTTTTTGAGAGATTGAAAAAAAATAGGATTGAGTAAACCCGGAGCCGACCATTTCACCCCCCCCCCTTCCCCCATGGAAATTCAAAATTCCAAAACAGCCATTCGTTAGTAAATCGTATGAACCGGAATGAACTCCATTTTTATCGTTTGAACCGCAATAGTTTTTGAGCTATTAAAATAAAAAGGATTGAGAAAATTCAGAGCCGACCATTTTACCTCCCACCATGGAAATTAAAAATTTCAAAATAGCCATTCGTTAGTAAATCGTATGAACCGTGAACTCCATTTTCATCGTTTGAACCGCAATAGTTTTTGAGATTTTTAAAAAATTATGTTGGCGGCCTACCATTTCATCCCCGACCCCTCACCATGGAAATTCAGAATTTCAAAATAACCGTTCGTTAGTAAATCGCATGAACCGGAAGGAACGCTAATTTCATGGTTTGAATCGCAATAATTTTTGAGATATTTAAAAATAATATTCGGAATTTACATATATAGGGACAGAACGACCATTTCACCACCACCACCCCCCCCTCTCCCCAAAGAAATTAAAAATTTCAAATTAGCCATTCGTTAGTAAATTGTTTGAACCGGAATGAACTCCATTTTTATCGTTTGAAACGCAACAGTTTTTGAGATATTTAAATAATAATATTCAGAATTAACATATACATATAGAAACCGACCATTTCACCAGCCCCTCCCCTTCCCTCCCCCACCAAAGAAATTAAAAATTTCAAAATAGCCATTCGTTAGTAAACCGTATGCCTCCGAGTGAACTCCATTTTTATTGTTTGAACCGCATAGTTTTTGAGATATTTAAAAAAAAAGGATTGTGGAAATTGGGGGCCGACCATTGCACCAGCCCAACACCATGGAAATTCAAAATAGCCTTTCGTTAGTAGATCGTATGAACCGGAATGAACACCAATACTTTTTGAAATGTTTAAAAAAGAATGTTAGTAGCCCACGATTTCACCTGCTCTCCCCCCCCTCCTGGCCATTTCCTATTTCAGGATAGCTATTCGTTAGCATCGTGTGAACCGGAAAGAGCTCCTTCTTCATCGTTCGAATCTCGATAGTTTTTGAGATATTTATAAGGGTAATGGAGGATAATGAAGAAGTAATTTGTTTTGCAAAAAGTCTTTCATTCGTTCCTGTCATTAGCTGAAAGAACTCCCCGTTTCTAGCTTTAAACCGCAGCAATTGAAAAGACATTCCAAAAACAACGTGACGGTTTCCACATTGCTTTATTTGGTCTCGAGGTGAATTAAACCATACTCATAGATTACACAGGGTTATACACTATCTACCAACAAGTAATTGGACACCTGTGATAGCAAAGGAAAACGAAGTTTATTCACCTTCAATAGTTGGTGGAGCCTCAACGAGCAGCGATTACAGCTGCGACCTTCCGGGGCATATTCTCAACCAGGCATTGTACGACGGCTAGCGGTAATTTCCCCCACTCGGCTTGGAGAAGACAGGTCAGTTCCTTCACCGATTTCGGACGGTGAGAGCACCCCTTAAGTCGACTCTCCAACTCGTCCCAGAGGTGCTCGATAGGGTTAAGGTCCGGGCCCTGCGCAGGCCAGTCCATTCGATTAACCCCATTGTCACCAAACCAAGCCATGGTGGACCTCGCAACATGACAGGTGGCATTGTCATCCTGAAAGTAACATGGGTCCACCCCGTAAAACTGCCACAACGTAGGAAGCGCATGGTCATCCAAAATGGTGCAATAGGTCTCGGCGTTGAGTCTACCAGGAATTGCGACCAAGGGTCCCGTGCCATACCAGGAGAAACAACCCCATAGCATAATTCCACCGCCGCCGAACTTCACAGTTGGCACAATACATTCCGGCAGGAGGCGTTCTCCAGGCAGACGCCAAACCCAGACCCTGCCATCCGAACGGTAGAGGGTGAACCTTGATTCGTCGCTCCACAGAACCTGTTTCCCCTGTTCTACGGTCCACTGTCGACGTTCTTTGCACCACGTTAGCCAAGCAGCGCTATTGGACTTGGTGATTAAAGGCTTGTGGGCGGCAGCACGTCCATGATAATCGAGCAGATGATGAGCTTCCTTACGGATGGTATTCATCAAAAGAATACTCCCGGATGCCTGTTGAAACTCCTCGCGGATGTGGCCCATCGATTTGGTGCGGTTCTTCCGAATTTCTCTGGCCAGCACCCGTCGGTCTCTAACTCACAGTTTTGTGGGTCTGCCGGGTCGGGGCACATTCCGACAGTCACTTCTCATCTTCCATTTGCCAATCACGTAGGCCACTGTCGATTTTGGGTACTTCAACTCGCTGGATATGTCACGTATGGATCGGCCATTTCTGTGATACCCGACGATTACACCTTTCTTGAAATCAGAGAGCTCCGAACTGCATGGCATCTTGCATGCGACTGGTTGCGTTGTTGTTTCCCACACGATATTTAACGGTGTCGGCCGTGACGTGTATCAGGACCGCAGATATCGTCGATTGCAGGGGTGTCCAATTACTTGTTGGTAGATAGTGTATATCATGAACGATGCCAGATTACAACTTAAAATTTGAGAACCAGAGACACATATGTGACGTAGTAAATCATAAAACCTGTACACGAGAGTCAACGGCTTGTGGAAGGAAGTACTATTTGTTCAAAATAAGGGCCTTCCAAACCTCAGGAATGTAATTAGGGAAATCATCATTGCAACAAAAGTCTAAGTTCTTAAGAATAAATAAACTTTCTGTAAATAACAGGGTTGATTTACATGACGGAGATGCCAGTATTGTCATGTTGTCCCAATCTGGAAAAACTAACCACTGCCAACTGCTCTTGCCAAGGCAGTCGTTTGTGACCCGTTCCGAACATTTTATTTGTGTTCTATAAGTCTGGTATGAAACTTCCTAGATGTTCAGCCGTTTTGTACACAAACGTGAGTTCCTGGATCGTTTGATCTCAACGGTATACTGTAAACACCCCATTTATCGAGCTTTGGCACAGGATCACGGTCGTTACGGATCGATGACAAGATATTCATGGTTTAGGTGGAACATATTGTGCGGACCCCACAAATCTTGACCTCTATTTCTCCTTAGACAAGGAAGTTAGTGTCCTATTTGCAACTTTCCCAATTATACGCTGAACAGTGTTTTCAGGGTACCCATATATTTGAGCTAAGTCTGTAATTTTCTTGAACTCCTGATTACGAGCAATTGAAGAAGAAAAATGTGAAAAGGCGCGATTAACCAGAAAGTGAAACGCTGACAATTTTTGATCAAGGGGATGGGCAGATGCAAAAAGAATTAAAGAGGAATATGCTGAAGGTTTCCTGTAAACAGAAAAACTGATAGAATGTGAATCAGGATCACGAACAAGAAGGAGGTCCAAAAAAGGTAACGAATGGTTATTCTCCAGTTCAACCGAAAACATGATGGTTGGATGAAAGGAAGAAACAAAGTCAACAAACCTAGGAAGGTCGCCGTTGGAAGATGGCCAGAAAACCAGGACGTCGTCAACGTAACACATAAAAAAATAAGGGGTAACATCAAATTGGCCCAGAGCCTGGTTTTCTAAATTTCGAAGTAGAATTTCTGCTAACACAGGAGAAAGGGGAGACCCCATAGGGGCTCCTTGAAGCTGCCGATAAATTTTATTATTGAACCTGAAATACGACGTATCTTTGACAAGCTGTCGGGCACGGCTAATAGCATGGATCTCCAACGGCGAATATAAACCTAAAGCTGACAATTTGGAATTGATAATATTGTGAACAACAGTGAGCGGAACATTTGGGAAAGAGAGATATGAAGTCTAACGAAGCAATAAAGAAAGGTTGACTAGACGAGTTAAAAGAAAGACTTTTCTCAATGACCTGGGTAGAACTGGAAATAGAGTAACTAGAAAAAAAGTTAAAGGAGAGAGAAATTTTGCAAGTAAGCTAACAAGTGACGGGATGCTGTGTGAGTCAAGTATCGTACAAAGACAATTGTTTGGATAGGACCATTTCAAGGAAGTTTGTTTTAAATTTAAGGGTGCTTCTGCTTTGCACTTCCTTTCGACCGAAGCGTGATAAAGTGTTACAGTTTCCTGCACGTTCTTTGAAAACTAAGGGATGTACTTATACCTTCACTATATATCTGTCTGTATACGTTATCTGTGGACCTCTAAGTCTGCTTTAATCTCAGCCTCTTTTTGCATTGGGAAGCTAGAACAGTGAGAACGATGATTCTAGCATTTTAATATTTATCTAATCCATAATTTCGCCGCCAAGAGCGAAATACAAATTTCATCGATTTCAAAATATATTTCGCTTCATATCGTTACTCAAAAATCAGATTGAAACACTTTCGACGCCTATGTTAAAGCTACCATATTTACATACAGCTTATTGTATCTTAATATTACCGAATTTTTCTGTTACGACGAGCAACTACGTACATTACTGTTTGTGAAAATTGCAACGCCAAAAGAGTAAGAAATTTATATCACAGATTCCTCATGTTGCAGGAGATAACTGATTATATTTGTAGAGCTATAGAAGATTTTGTCGATTCAAATCTCAGTATTATATGTTCAGTTGCTGCCTACCAAAGATGGTAGGCAGCAACTGAACAAATAACTAGAATGCGAATGAATAATAAATACACACAATTGACGTGGATTAGGAACATCAAACAGAAGTCAGCGCTCTTTCCACGTTTTTAAGTGAGTCACGGAAAACTTCTCATCGGCCGCCAACGGAAATCGAACCCAGGGTCTTCCAGCTATGCGCCGGACATGCTACCACTGCACCAGTTGCTGCTTACCATCTTTGTGGAATCCCCAGCATTGTGCGGGGCTCCAAGAAGCAACCAGCCATGTGGTTTGGCAGTTAATCACGTGTGAGTGTGGAGAATTCGAGGCTGCTGTGGGGCAGTGGTAGCATGTCCGGCGCGTAACTGAATGACCCTGGGTTCGATTCCCGGCGGCGGCCGATGATAATTTTTCCGTGACTCACTTAAAAACGTGGAAAGAACAATGACTTCTGTTTGATGTTCCTAATCCACGTCAATTGTGTGTATTAATGCAGGACAATTACAGAGGGATCTGTGGCACGCTGTTCGGTCATCTTCAATAGCGCGTCGCACCGCCTAGTGTGGCGATACATGTTGCAATATGGTCCAGCATGGAGGCGAACATATGCCTGATGTTGTCCTGCTGAAGAGGGCCCACACTTGTTGGACGGTGTGCTCCAAATCCCGGATAGTGCGGCACGGCGACGTTTCAACTGGTCCCACACATGCTCGATAGGGGACATATCCGGGGAGCGGGCAGTCAATGGAAGTGTCTGTGGACTTGACGTAGGCAGTCCTGGAAAACCCGAGCCGTGTGCGGGATGGCATTATCCTGTTGGTATAGCGCACCTAGAATCCCGGCCAGGAATGGGAGCACATGGGGCCGTATGATCTCATCCACATACCGCTGGCCCAACAATGATCCACGTACCACTACTAGAGCTGATCGGCTATCGTAGGCAATAGCTCCCCAGACCATAATGCCTGCAGTGGAGTAGGTGGGACGCTCGGTAGCCAGGTCGGGATTGTGCCGTTGACCCCGGGACTTCGACACCCGGACACGATGATCATCTGTCCCCAAAACGAAGCGACACTAATCGGTGAGCACCACACGTCGTCATTCTGTGGCGTTCCACGTCGATCTCGCCTGGCACCATTGCAAACGGAGCGGGATATGTTCCAGTGTTAATGGCAGCACACGTAAGGGGCGCTGGGATCGCAGATTCGCTTCCGCGAGGCTTCGGGAAATGGCTCGTTAGCACACAAGAGCCGCTACATTTGCCTGTAGAGTGAATAGGGTCCCCGTGGGATCCGTTCGTGCCTGCCGCACGATCCGTCGATCCTCTCTATGGGTGGTCCTCCTGGTTCGTCCGAAGGCACCCCGCCGCGTGGCAGTGCCGTCACGTGTCCACTGCTCCCAACGCAGTCGGACGGTATGGTCAGAACGATCCACGTGGTGGGCTATAACGACGCGCCGACCAACCTGCTGTTTTCAGCCCGATGATCAGGCCTCTCTCAAAGACCGTAAGTTGCGTAAATCGACGTCTCTGGCGTCTACCCGGCATTCTTGTCACTCTGTACTCTTGCTTGCGCCGGCCGGTGCTTTTCGCTTTCATGGGGCATCGACTACACGCCGGTTTATAAGGCTGCTGGTTCGTGCTAGCAGCGCCGCCACAGGGTGTGCGGTTATGCGCACTCGCACCAAACGTGGATCATTTGCCTACCAGCATGCACCCTAGCTATTTGCAAAGTTTCGTGCTTGCAGCATATTTTCTTCTAGGTGTGCAAATTTCTTGTCGGTGAGTGTACAAGAAGCAAGTGGAAAAATTGAAACTTCACTCGCCCAGGTTTTCACCAGATGTCTCAACGAAGGTAAGATTCCTGAGCATTGGGATAATGTTACAATGATCCTGCTACATAAAAAAGGTGACGTGGAGGATCTCAGGACCTACAGGCTCATCAGCCTCCTATCAGTTGTTTATTAAATTTTCACTAAGGTTCTTTCACATCGCATGAAAGTAACACTGGACATGGCTCATGCAAGAGAACAAGTTGCATTCAGGAGTGGCTACAGCACTGTAGATCATATCCATGCACTTAGAGAACTAACTGAAAGAACAAAAGAATATGAACTCCCATTATGCAAGGCTTTTATTGATTATGAAAAGGGCTTCGATTCCGTAAAACCATCAGCATTTACAACTGCTTTGAAATCCTGCGGTATTGCAGATGTATACATTAGCGTTATTAATAATATCTATGAAAATGCAACTGCAAAGTTTGGATATCTGAGGATACAGCACTAATAAAAATTGGAAAGCTAGTGTGACAAGGTGAAACCATATCTCCCAAACTCTATAATGCCATATTGCAAAATGTTTTTCAATCACTGTACTGGGACAAAGAGATAAAGATTTATGTAGATTATTCAAATCATGTTCGTTTTGCTGATGACGTTGTCTTTTTTGCAACTACGGCTTCTGAGCTGCAGAGTAGGATCCAAGAACTTGCTGACAAGAGTAAAGAAGTGGAATTGAAAATGAACTTTCGGAAGGCAAAAGTGACGTATATTGCTTTTACAAGAAACGAAGATTTATCGATTGATGGTGAAAAGCTTGAGACAACCGATACCTATATTTATCTTGGGCAGCAGATATGAAGTAAGGGTCACATTGATGAAGAAATTAATCGGCGTATAAAACTTGGATGGAGAGCTTTTGGAAGAAACAGTTCAATTTTTACGAGAGGTATGCCATTATGTCTTAAAAGAAAAGGGTTTATTCAGTTCATCCTGCCAGTGCTTACGTATGGAGCAGAGACATGAACTGTAGGGGCGAACGTACCCAGCTAATTATGTGGGCACGCCCTAAATTATGTTTCGCAGTTGTCCACGTTATAGGATCTCCTCACAGCCAATAGAAGCACCAGGTTCGTCCATAAGAACTCACCCCTATATTAATATTGAGTGAATGAACGCTCCTCCCCACTTTACTATAAAGAATATCTGTGAACCAGGAAGATAGATTGAGATTGCCGAAAAACTACAGATAAAAAACTACCAATGACTACAAAGTAATTGCTGAAAGACTTGATTGAAACGTAACAACTTGTCCATAGAAAAAAAAAACGCTCTCCGTAGTGATAAATCAAATGTCTTTCTTCCAGTGGAAAGATAAAAGTTTGTAATTGGCCAACCTACCAACTGGCGCCTATCATCTACCAATACTCTAGAACTAGAGAGAGAGTACTTCTCCATAACGTATGCTCCGTGGCTTCCTTTCTATCCGACGATGAACGCAATCTGTAAGAGTACCCGTCTCGGGTACCTGTTTCACAAGATTTCTAAGTTACACTCTCCTGCCAACAAAAGAAATCGAGAAGGTCTCTCTTCCTGAGACCTGTGTCGCCAATTTCCCTAACCAAAAAAATAATTGTTCCGTCACCGAACATGGTATGACTGAACCATCTCGTACCCCTACTCTGGGTACACACGCACCAGAAAAACCTTCGAGTCACGTCAGCTGGAGCTTTCCTGCTACTCCCCGTTCCGCGAACAACCGACCGACTACTCTTTTCGCTTGGCGCTCTCCCCTCGTTCTCCTCCTCACTGTACATACGTCTCTGCAGCTTCCTTGGCCCGAGGGCCTACTACTTCTCTCTCTGTTAGCAAGCAAACGTCATCGTGGCCAGCGCGTTTGCTCCTTTCCCCACTCGACGCACCTATCCGTTCGGTGGGCGTTTTTTCTTTCCACTGGATAGCCGGACCGTTTGATGTACCGCATCGGCGGCGTTTCTTAGACTGGCTTAACCTACCGCAAAAGATACAAGCATATGTGAACACAATACATTTTCCTGCCCACATACAATGCTGATGTGCAGACAGCCAGACTTCTCGGCGTCTGCCCTTCGTTAAACAATGTTTGCCGGATGACATTATCTTAATGGGTCGATCTTTATCGTACCCGAGAAAGGTGTCTCTTTTCCTGATCGTGAGAACTTCTAGCTTTCTTTGTAGCCTCCAAATATTTTACAAAATGTTCAGGAACTTTCGAAGGTTCTTTGTCTTCGTGGAATACATTCCAGGTTCCATTAGAAAAATGCCTATATGGAGGTTTTTCGTCGTACGCCCATACAACATACATTAATTTTTGTATTACATTATAAAACATAATGTCCTTGTTACCAGTTCATTTAATGTGTGATTTCCTGATTACACAGGCATAATGTTCCATTAATTATGTGTCGCGCATCGCTAATGTTCCCGCTCTCACATGGACCTTAACTAAAAAGGACAAACAAAGACTGCAGACAACGCAAAAAGCCTGGAGAGATGCATGCTTGGTGTAATCAGGAAAGATAAGCAGAGGAACTCATGGATAAGGAAAATGACAGGAGTTGACGACATCATGACCGCAATGAAATTACTGAAATGGCAACAGCATGGCATGTTGCTAGAAGAACGGACCACCGACGGGAAATCGAAATTTTAGAATGGATTCCGAGGGACAGGAAAAGACCCAGAAGAAGACCCAATGGGAGATGGATGGATAAAATTCGAAAGCATGCCGGAGTGACATGGAGGAGACAGGCTGAAGACAGACACTTGTGGAAGAAACTTGGGGAGACCTTCATCCAGCAATGGATTCATAATAGTTGACAATGATGATGATGATATATATATAACACTCCAAAATGACTCCACAACTTAAATCGTGGCCCTGAGTCTCCGGCAGCTGGAATGTACCTGGCCAAGGCAGCGGCCAGTGCGACATGAAGGCAGAGGGTGCTAAGGTTTAAATATGCATTTATTAAACACTCGGAGTACAGAATGAGAATATGAGTCATGAAATGATTATGTACAAATGAGCGTCAGAACAAGTAGGCAAAGAAATAAAACTATATACACTTCCTGAGGGTACGATAGAAGGGGAAATTAAACAGGTTAAATAACGATGTAAGTGCCAACAAAAGGATTGAGTATTCATAATAGTTCAAACTGTAAAGGAAACTCTTAGGCCATCAATCAGGAACCAGCTGAGGTATGGTCTTAAGAGTTTCTAGAAGTTGGGAAACGTTTGTGTATTGACAGCGTGTTCATGCGCTAACTGTAGACGGAACTTTAGTCAAGCTGTGAAGTGATGGACAAGCTTCTCGCTTGCCTCTGTAAGAGTAGGTATAGTGAAGTTTTCCTGATGCGTCAGTTGATGGGAGTAAATTACTATTTTTACAAGCATGAAAATATAAGCACACACTGATGGGAGAGGAGAAGCAGGAAGAATATCTTGAAGTAGGGTAAAATATGAGACAGCACTCTGATTTCCTGGGCAAAGATGGTTATAATGAATAAAATTCTCCGGCTGGACGTGTAGTGCAGGAAAGCTTACGTTAAGTCACGTTAGGGTTATTGAAAGGTTACTTGACGTAGCTAAAGTGTGCTTAATCTTCAAAGTGCTAGAGTTTGTTTAGGTAAGACACGCACGTTCAATAAATTCCAAGAATATGGAATTTATTTTTACTCAGCGTTCCTCATTATCTTGAATATCAGTAATATAACTTCGGTTTTAGTACATTAGTACCTTGAAGGCTCCTTATTAGAGCGGTAAACACAATATACCCTGAACTTAACGTAAACACTCAATGAAAGAGACTTAACGGCCAGACAGAGGTCTGACAATAATATGAACTAAAAAAACGTACTCACTTTTAACCTTTTATTGGGGAGCTCCTGGTATTACTCAAATACACACTCCAAAATAACACAACTACTGATAGCCCGAACTTTCGTACTATCGTAATATCGCAGAAACGTAGGTAAATCGCATATCAATAATCAGGAAGAACCTATCACATATAAAACGAAGCTCTTTGGTATACTTGAGCGCGCCTATATATACTGCATACCACCACGTCATGACTTACACTCGTGGCCACATATAATTCAGCAGGAGAAACAACATCTCGTTAAGTGAGAGATAATTTGCATAGGAAAATAAAATAACAAGAGATAGTAAAATCAAAAAGAAACTGAATCTAGAGTATACATTACATGGTGTGCAATACGGAACATGAGATTTAACACAGAGAGCAAGACAGGACAAACCCACTAGACATGTTCAATGTCTGCCGGGACATCACAGTAGGCACATTCTTGAGAAACAACAAGAGCCATTCGGTGTAATAATTGAGGAACGGGGGAGGCGGCGATGTAGAAACTGCCAATGAAACATTCTTCTCATGAGGTGAAGCAAGAAGAGGATGTGCAGCAGACAAAACAGCTGTCAAGGAGGCAGACGGAACACTAGAGATAAGCATTGGTTGCTGAGGTGCACAAGTGCGAAGGATTTCCTCAAAATCTTCTGTGAGCATGCCAGAATCACCGGAGGACCGGACTAGGCTGCCATTTTATGCTGATTTTGGCTACTTACAATGGACGCTCCCTATCTTCTATTCAAGGTATTTTGAATTGGAAGAGAAACTACAAAGGATCAAGTGGGACATCGTCGGGCTATGTCAGGTAACGAAAAGATCTCATTGAACTGAAAAGTGGACATCTCTTCTACTATCGTGGGACAGATACCGACAGAACTAGTGGTGTTGGATTTATAATAAACAAGAAACTGAAGGATAAAGTTGTAGAAGTTGAAAGTTCCTCTGACAGACCTGCACGACTCGTTATTCAACTCTCGAGAAGATACCAGGATCAGATTATTCAAACTTATGCACCCACCACAAGTCCTCCTGAAGAAGAAATTGAAGAATTTAATGAGGAAATTCGTTATCTAAATAATAAAAGCAAGCAGCACTTGAAGATCATTATGGAAGATTTCAATGCAAAAATAGGGCAACAGCAACAGAATGAAACTTCAGTAGGTAAATTCGGTCACGGCAACAGAAACCAGCGTGGAAATACTCTCGTAGAGTTTGCAGAGGCAGAAGGGTTTTTCATCATGAACTCCTTTTTCAAGAAAAAGGACACAGAAAATGGACGCGGAGACATCCAAATGGGACGACAAGTGAAATTGAGTTTATTATGTGTAACGAAAAATTTGTCATCGAAGACTGCAGTGTACTAAACAAGTTCAACACAGTTAGTGACCATAGATTGGGGAGATGCAAGATGCAACTCAACACCAAACTCGAACGTGGCAAGCTCATAAGACAAACAAAATGTATTGACATAACCAACCTTAAAAAACACCATATTACCTTCTAGTTGGAACTGAAGAACAGATTCTCTGCTTTAGAAGGCCTAACATCGAAAGAAGTGGATATTTCTGAAGTTAACAGAAAAGTAACCAAAGCTTTTATGGAAACAGCAACAAAATTAGCTGGGTCTAAGAACAAGTTGCATGAGAACAAATTATCAGGAAAAACCCAAATGTTGATGAAAAGAAGAGAGATGAGGACAACGAAAGAAGATGTGACTTCCAAAGTGGAATATATAGAGCTGTGCAAGACAGTACGAAAAAGTATCACTGAAGACGTAAGGAAATTCAACTGTGAACTAGTAAGGAAAGCAATTGAAAACAACCAAAGCCTAAAGATAACAAAGGGACATCTAAGTAAGGGAAGAAAACAGATTATGGCACTAAGAAAAGAAGATGGTTCTGTAACAAGAAATAGAGGCGAAATTTTGACAAGAGTGAAAGATTTCTACTCCAAATTAGGTATATCAAAGGGAAGATACATGTGCTCCAGACATCACGAAAGGTACCAGAGTTCTTCCAGTCCGCCCAGCAAAAGTTGCACATGCAATCAAGAACATGAAGCGGGGAAAAGCTCCAGGAGAAGATGGAATTACTGTAGACATCATACAAGAAGCAAATGGAGAAATTGAAACAGTACTCGCCCAAGTTTTCACTCGATGGCTTAATGAAGGGAAGATTCCTGAAGAATGGAACAACGCTACAATGATCATACTACTTAAAAAAGGTGACGTTGAGGATCTCAGAAACTATAGACCTATCAGTGGTTTATAAAATCTTCACTAAAGTTTTTTCACACCGCTTGAAGGTAACACTGGACATGGCTCAACCGAGAGAACAAGCTGGATTCAGGAGCGGCTACAGCACTTTAGATCATATCCACGTACTGAAAGAACTAATTGAAAGAGCGAAGGAATATGAATTTCCATTGTGCATGGCTTTTATCGATTATGAAAAGGTTTTTGATTCGGTAAAACCATCAGCAGTTACAATGGCTTTTAAATCTTGCGGTATTGAAGTTGCATACATTAATATTATTAATAACCTATATGAAAATGCAAGTGCAAAGATTCGGCTGTTTGAAAACGCAACACACATAAAAATTGGAAAGAGAGTGAGACAAGGTGACACCATATCTCCCAAGCTCTTTAATGCCACATTGGAAAATGTCTTTCAATCACTGAACTAGGAAAACAAAGGGATAAAAATTAATGGAGATTATCTAACTCACTTTCGTTTTGCTGATGACATAGTCATTTTTGCAACTACCCCATCAGAGCTGCAGAGTATGATCCAGAAACGTGCTGACAAGAGTTAAGAAGTGGGATTAAAAATGAACTTTCAGAAGACAAAAAAGTGATGTTCAATGCTTTTACAAGAAATGAAGATTTATCGATTGATGGAGAAAAGCTGGAGATAACAGATACGCACGTTTATCTTGGACAGCAGATATCAAGTGAGGGTCACATTGATGAAGAAATTAATCGGCGTATAAAACTTGCCTGGAGAGCTTTTGGAAGAAACAGCATAATTTTCAAGAGCAATATGCCATTACGTCTTAAAAGGAAAGTGTTTGATCAATGCATCCTTCCAGTGCTTACGTATTGTGCAGAGACATGGACCTTAACTAAAAGAGACATACAAAGTCTGCAGACAACTCGAAGCAGTATGGAGAGGTGCATGCTTCGTGTAACCAGGAGAGATAAGAAGAGGAACTCGTGGATCCGAAAAATGACAAGAGTAGAAGACATCATGATCAGAGTTAAATCCCTGAAATGGCAAATGGGCTGGACATACTGACAGAAGAACAGACCATCGATGGACAGCCAAAATTTTAGATTAGATTCCAAGAGACAAGAAAAGACCCAGAAGAAGACCACATGGGAAATGGGTGGATGGAATTGGAAAGTATGCGGGAGTAACATGGAGGAGAATGGCACAAGACAGACCGTTGTGGAGGAAACTTGAGGAGACCTTCGTCCAGCAGTGGATTGATAATGGTTGACAATGATGATGGTGATGATGATGATGATATCATCATAATTGTCAGCCATTATCAATCCACTGCTGGACGAAATCATCATCATCATTATCATTGTCAACCATTATCAATCCACTGCTGGACGAAGGTCTCCCCAAGTTTCCTCCACAACGGTCTGTCTTGTGCCATTCTCCTCCATGTTACTCCCGCTTACTTTTGAATTTCATCCACCCATCTCCCATGTGGTCTTCTTCTGGGTCTTTTCCTGTCTACTACTGCTGACGGTGGAGCTGCCTAACAGTAACAATTTTATTATTTTAATTTCAAATTACGTTCGCATTATTCGTTGAATACATACCAACTGTATCAGCAGCGAAATTTACCTGGAGCTGCCTAACAGTAACAATTTTATTATTTTACCCCTAAGCACATAGATATATATAAAAAAATGTGGATTAGTAGATGGACATAGAAGAAATATAAAAAAACACATATATACACAAAAAAGAATGCATAGGCCCACGCGAAAAAAAGAAATTCTGACACGCCAACTGATCGTGCAGGAAAAACAACAAACTGAGAAAAGAACCTGTCCACGAGAACTTACTTATCTCGAGGACGCATAAAAAACTCTAGTGCGATAACGTTTTCCAGGCCTAATCGGACTGGTAAAATCAGGCGGCTTCGATCTCTTCAAGGACTTTAATGGATCTGGAACATCGGTCTGCTGTCGGTCAAGAAATCCCTGCGGCTGAGAAGAACGGTCAGGAACGTCTGAAGTCTGGCGGTCCGGAAATCCCTGCGGCTGAGAAGAACGGTCAGGAACGTCTGAAGTCTGGCGGTCCGGAAATCCCTGCGGCTGAGAAGAACGGTCAGGAACGTCTGAAGTCTGGCGGTCCGGAAATCCCTGCGGCTGAGAAGAACGGTCAGGAACGTCAGAAGTCTGGCGGTCCGGAAATCCTTGCGGCTGATAGGAACGGGCTTCCCCGGGCTTGTGATATGGAGTCCCTTTGTGCTGGGGCCCGTTGTATCCTTCCAGTATTCTTTTGGACGGACGTGTCTCCGGCCACATCGTTTGCTTTCGCTTACGCCCGCGTGGCATGAGAGTAGCAGTAGGCATCGGCCCTGTTTGCCCTGAGCGTAGGTTCCAGGGGCGAAACCCGGGCGAATGCAAGGATTTCTGCCTTCGTCGCTGTTGCGGCGAAGCAGATTGGGAGACAAGTCACGTTTGCGCCCAGCCTTTGGTGGTGCTGGACGGTTTGTAACATGAAATTTAGTGTTCATAACTGATAAGTCAGAAATGTCCGAAGCCTCTGAGTCGCTGCTGTAATTCAGTGTTCGTGCAGGGCGATGTTTAGATTGGCCTATAGGAATACTCTCTGACGAGGTATTCAAAGAAGTAGTAGCCCGCGTTGGTGCAGAGTTATCCGGAAACGGCGCAGCAATAGTCTTGGCAATGGTTGGAGGGAAAGGAACGATACTAGTATTCGAAGAACTCGATTCGAGCCTTGGTCTCATGGGAGAATCAGGTTGCGTGTTTGGAAACCCGTCTTGAGGAGGGGAGGGTGAAGGAAAAATCACTGGAGATTCTTCAAAAATGTTTGTTGGTTCGTCCAAAATTTCTGGCGGTTGATCGTGAGATATAGACTCTTGAGTCTGTGGAACAGAAGGTTGAGTAGGGTTGATTATGAAATCGATATTTCGTTCATGATACTTGCGACACTGATCAACGTGTACGTATTGAAATTGATTGTCAGGTTTTTCAAGAACAATATTATTTTCAAACATATTTGCCACCCGATTGGACCTTCGTAGCTGGGTGCAAATTTCTTCACTAAAGTATGCGAAACAGAAGACTGGAAGTGCGTTTCCACGAGAGTGAGATCTCCAACGACAAGATCTGGTTCCCTACGCCTAGAATTATAATATCTTGCTTGAGCCGCTTGTTCTCCTAGCATTGCAACACGAGCTTTTTCTGCCATGATTCGTACTGATTGCGGAGTTGGTCGCTGGTTTAGTTCGTCGATAATCCCCGTTAAATTTTCAAAAGGGGTTTTAATTTTGCGACCCAGAAAAAGTTCTGCAGGAGTAATTTTAGTAGATTCGTGGACAGACGAGCGGAGGGCGAACGCAAAAAGCTCCAAATGGTCATCCCATCTTTCATGATGATCCATTACAAATGTCGCAATCATTTTCACTAGCGTGCGGTTAACGCGTTCCGCAGGATTACTCTGGGGATGATATGGGGAAATGAATTTATGTTTAATGTGTAGTCTCGCACACATTCTTTCAAAAATGTCAGAAATAAATTGAGGACCATTATCCGAAACTACTTTATTAGGTGCACCATATCTAGAGAATACTTCATTAACTAATACATTACAAATAACTTCTGCCGTAGCGGCTTTAATGGGAAAAACTTCAACCCATTTAGAAAAATTATCAGTTCGTATTAAAACGTAACGAGCTTTGTTTTTAACAGATAAAGGATAAGGTCCCAATAAATCTATTGAAATAATATCAAACACATGAGAACTTGAACTAGATTTCAAGTGACCGGCCGGTCTTACATTACGGTAATTATTAATCTGACACAAGTGACATGATTGAACGTATGCGAGCACACTTTGGTACATGCCAGGCCAATAGGCAACATCCCGCAATTTACAACGGGTCTTGCGAATACCTAAATGGCCTGCAAGAGGTTTGTCATGAAATTCGTTTAAAAGGGCCATTCTAAGGGTTCGCGGAATACATGGGCGAAACTCTGCCCTAGTAGTCCTAGATTTTGTATAATAAAGAAGACCCTCTATTACTTCAAAATGTTGTGACCTTCCAGCCAGAGAAGGATCACTTTGTAGGGGCGAACCCGCAAGCAAAAAATTATAGATATCCCCAAAATCTGGATCATTTATTAATTCTGCCATTATCTGCTCTCTGGATGTTATATCAGCTATTAGAAGTAAAGGCTGACATCCAGGAGTAGTTTCTGTGGGGACCCCACTAATCGGAACGCGAGATAATGCGTCCGGTAATTGATTCTTATGACCTGGCTGATATGAAATTTTGATATTGCTCTCCTGTAACTTCAGAGCCCACTTCATAAGTCTTTGAGATAGGTGCTTAGCAGAATTCAAATACTGAAGGGCATAATGATCCGTAATTATGTTAACTGTCAATTCGTTAAGATAACATTGAAATTTATGCAGCGCATACACAACAGCAAGACATTCACGTTCCGTAGCTGAATAATTGCGTTCAGCTTTGGCTAAAGTACGAGACGCAAAAGCTATTGGATGCCCAGCTTGTGACAAAACGCAACCAAGACCAACTCCGGATGCGTTAGTATAAATATCAAATTCCTTAGTATGATCCGGGAAAGCCAACACCGGAGGCTGAGTCAATGCAGACTTCAGTGTTTCAAAAGCAGCGTTAGCCTCAGGTGTCCAGACAAACTTCTTGTATTTACGTTTTAAAGCATACAATGGCTCACATATTGTAGCATAAGCGGGGACGAACTGCTGATACCATCCGGTCATTCCCAGAAAGCGTGATAGTTCTTTTGCTGTTTTAGGCCGAGGAAAGTCAACAATAGGCCTAATTTTTTCATTATCAGTAAATAAGCCGTAGGGAGTAATTTTCAACCCCAGATGTACAATCTCGTCCCTCGCTATCTGGCATTTACTAGGTTTTAACGTCAAGCCAGCATTGTATATGAGTTGGAACACCTGTTTGAGCAGAGAAAGGTGCTCGTCAAAAGTCTCGGATGTAATAATAATATCATCCAAATAGACATGCACATGGGGACCCAGGACAGGTCTGAGAACCGTATCCATAAGCTTTTGGAAAGTAGCAGGTGCAGAAGCTAGTCCAAAGGGCATACGTAAGTATTCATAAGCCCCAAAAGGAGTCACAAAGCCAGTTTTATCGACAGAGTCCGGATGTACTGCCACCTGCCAATATCCACTCGCCAAATCCAAGGTTGACATCCATTTGGTTGACGACAGGTCATTTAAAATATGCGACATGACAGGTAGTGGATAATTGATCGTTTTTGTGACTTGGTTGAGCTTGCGGAAATCTGTCACGAAACGAAATTCATTGGGTTGTTTCTTTGGAACCAAAAAGGCAGGAGCAGCCCAGACGCTTGTTGATTCCCTTATTATGCCCTGTTTAATCATTTCAGCAATTTGACGTTGCATTTCCTGTTTCTTATGTGGAGCACAAGGGTAAGGTTTCGTCGCAATTGGTTTCGAACCATCAGTGTCACTAACATAATAAACCACCTGTGTGAAACCAGGTTGATCCGAAAATAAACCAGGGTGTTCCTGTAAAAGGAGAGAAAGCTGGTTCCGTTGTCCCTCATTCAACTGATTACTCAATAATAAACTCGTTATATCTACAGGAACCGTAGGAATCATTTCGACAGGTTCCGGAAAGGAAATCACATGTTGTACGAAATTCAAAGTTATTTGAAACTTATGTATAAAGTCCATGCCCATTAAACATTTCACAGGTAGTTCGTCTATAAGCAGGAAAGAATGCGTAAAACGAGCTTTTCCCAGCCCTAGAGATAATGTGACAGTTCCTGTGATACTGAAGATTTCGTTATTTGCACCTCGCAAATACTGCGTCGCAGGCTGAACTAGTATTGCAGGAAAATTGTCAGTGCAAAACTTTGTATTTAGGGCTGATATTTCAGAACCAGTGTCGAACTTTGTCTCGACAATAATATCTTCAATTGTCAAGAATACATCAGGCAACTGAGGAGTTTGAACAGTCACTAATACTGTTTTAGGGTCAGAATGTTTGGTATCAGGAAGCAGGACCGACCCTTCGTCTACTTCCTTTGGAAGTTTAAAGGATTCCTGGTTGGATTATCATGCGGTCTGAAACCTCGACCCTGCCGGGTATCGGGAAAATTTTCACGATGAGGAAAACTGCGTGAAACCTGCGTCGGGAACTCCGCGTGTCTGTTGACATTTTCATATCCATTACGTCTGCCCTCAGCACGGGCAGAAAAATTATCATTGCCCTGAGCATGAAAACGTTCCGAATGCTGCTGATTGAAACGGGGTCGAGCATACTGTGCATTTGTACGATATCCCGAAGCTTGTTCAGAAACTCCTTGTTGGTTTGCCACTCTTCTGTGTGGTGGAACGTATGAAGCTTGGGTGTGCACTTGAGTATGCTCGCGTTGAAAGTTATTATGCCTATTATACCGCTGAGGGTTTTCGTAATAAGCCCCGCGTAGTGCCCGAGCATGGTGAGTTGAACCATGTTTGCCATGTCGCTCTTCATACGTGCGTATGAGGCGAAGGCATTCATGAATTGTGGCAGGGTGTCGAACCTCAAGAAAATCTTGTAAGAATGGGTCGAGCTGCTGCACGAGGGTATCCAACATGTCAACATGACTGGCATGTGGATCCCATAGGTTATATAAGCGTGTAGTTTCCAACGCAAATGCAACAGGGCTATCATTGGGACCTTGCTGACGCGAAAAAAGCTGTTGAGCAAGGCTAGCTCGACTGAGGCCGAAAGGAAAGACCTCCAAAAATTCTGCACGGAAATTCTCATAATGAGAATCCAGGTTCGACGCTCTCCACTGCCGATACCAGGTCTTAGCGGTATCCCTCAAGCAAGTGCCGGCGATTTGGACTTTGCAGTCTTCAGGAATATTATATAGATCAAAATGATCTTTCAGATCTTCGAGGAACTTTAAGGACCCCTCCAAACCATTGAAATGAATTGTTCCTGCATGCGGCACGAAATGGGCAAGCATTCTGCTTCGCTGAGAGGATTGAACTCCCTCAGGTACGACCCGCGACTCAGAGTAATAGGAAGCTGGTATATTACGAAATTGTGAAGAATGCCTGGGTACGTGTAGATCATTCATATCAAAGTTAGAGCCACAGGCTTCTTGCAAATTGTCATAAAAAACACCATTACCCTCGGAACTTGCCTTGGGGTGGAAAATTGAAGTTGTCTCAGGTAAGGAAGACATGGGTAATAATTGTCAAGATCTCGTGTTCGAGAAAAGTTCGGGCGCCAATTATAATGAATTAGCTTTATTTTGCTTTCCGCTAAGCTAATTATAATGAATAAGCTCTTCCTACCAGCTAGCTAATGATATACTTGTACTAAGCTTCAAAATAGTGAATTCAAATGGTTGTTGTTACTAGTTAATTACGAACATGAATAAAGTCTTAACGCTGGTTATTTATGGTAATAAACTGATGTTATAAACCTAACAGCCAGACAGAGGTCTGACAAAAACTATGAATTGAGAAAGACTAACTTACGGCAACTTTTTTATTCGGTACGCTTGATCATCCAAAGCACACACACAACTTGTTTTACAATAATGAAGAATCTCTCCTCATAACAACAAAATCTCTCCTCGTATAACAAACGCTCTCCGTAAACAACAACGCTCTCTCATAACAACAACAAAAGCTCTCCCTAAGTCTCGATGAACGCGCCTATATACTAGCTACCACCACGTCATGACTTACACTCATTGCCAGATCTCATTCAGCGGGTGAAATAATATTTCGTTCAGTAAGAAGATAATTTACATAGTAAAATAAAATAACCAGAGATAGTAAAATCAAAAGGAAAGTGAATATAGAGTATACGTTACAGAGTGTGGTATAACATTTCCTCTAATCCCGAAAGTATAGTTATACCGCTATTGGCAGTCGTCAGAGCCCCTTTAGTGGAAACAGGATGCACCACGAGAAGGCGGGGTTGACATTTGTCAAGGAGAGGCTGTGATGTTACGCATCAGCTGACCTTACATCCCAATGATGATATATATATATATATAGAGAGAGAGACGAACGAAGAGTTACATCCGCAGGTGTGGCAGAATTAACACGCATTCCATTGCTTGGAAAGACGACGCATATAGTCCGCGAAGAAGAACTTTGGTTGCTCCTTGAACCATTTGGATCTGTCAACATGAAAGTCATGTGTTGACAGATCCGGGCTATAGGCTGGGTGATGCTGAACCTCTCACCCTTTCCGTGCTAACGCATCCTGCATAATGTTCGCAACATGCGAACGAATATTGTTGTGCAACAGAATCACACCACGCGAAAGCATGCCAGATCACCTATTCTTGATGGCTTTATGCAGCTTGTCCACTGTGTCGATGCAGTGGTTGGCATTGCTCTTCACGTGAGGCTCATTAAAGTCCACCAACAAAAGCCTTTCATGGTCAAAAAATGCCGGCAACATAACCTCACCGGCGGAGTCCTGTGACTTGAATTTTTTGTGCTTTGTTGATCCGGGATATTTCCATTGCATTCTCGCTGGTTTGCTGGATGGCTCAAAGTGGTGGCACCGCGATTCGTCGCCTGCCACTATGCGCGATAGAAATGCATCACCCTCTGCTTCGTAACGCAAAAAGTGGTTCAAACTCCAACCCATGCTTTCTTCCTTACGTGGTAGGTCAGCATCCGCGGGATTCATTGTAAACACACCTTCCGATACTGCAATGTCTTCGTAACCACAGTATGAACTGTACCAAACTGTCATAGCAAAGTCCTCCGTTTGCGAACATAAGCCCCGATAACGGTCCACCCGTATTTCTGCATCAATCTTGCCACTGGCTTCGGCTGTCGCAACAACTTGCGCCTGGCCCGGCAGCGGAAGATCTTTCCTTTCTTCACGTTCTTCCCGAAACATTCGCGCACAGCCCGTCACTGTTATCTACGGCACACATTTGTCACCATACACTGTCTGCATTCTGTGATGAATGTCGACATCATTCCGCTTTTAGGAATTGAATCACCGCTCGCAGATCCACCTTGAACGGATTGAAAATGACACCGGCAATATTGTCAACGATCTGCAGCACAAACCACACATGCGAATGGAATGAATGCATGCTCACTTCTGCATTAGTTTGCGCTTATCACGCGAGGTGTGTCGTTATCATGCTCCCCGTGCGCAAGCTCACGTGACGCGGTACGAACGGGTTTCATTTGATCGCGCCTCTTATATCCTATGAGCGTGTGCACCCTCATACCTACACATATATATAGCCCCCTCCCAACAGGAATTCCTGGGTGCATCGCAAGCCGTACGTCATGGTTTTGGGCGCCACTGGGTTCAGTTCGCGATCTCGGCTGATACTACATGACGGAACTCTCAAGAGCCAGCAATACATCACGGATGCTTTACAGGCAGAGGTGATACGCTTCCTCCAGAATTGCCTTGCCGCTATATTCCGGCAGGACAATGCTCGATCACATGTAGCTCGGAATGTCCAACACCTCTTTTATGCCCGGCAGATATCCTTTCTTTCCTGGCCTTCACGTTCGCCGAATATGTCCCCGATCGAGCATGTCTGGAACATGGTAGTTAAACGACTGGCCCGTCAAGCGCCTTCGCCACTCAGCACAAATGAACTATGATTTTGCATAGAAGCAGCCTTGCAGGCTGCTTCTCAGAACGATATCAGAAACCTTTCCATCGAATGCCACGCCGTGTACAGACTGTTATTGTTGCTCCAAGTGGCTTTACACGATACTGAGATTTGAATCGACAAAATCTTCAATAGCTTTACAAATATAATCAGTTATCTCCTGCAACATGAGGAATCTGTGATATAAATTTCTTTTGAAAAGCGCTATACCTTTTTGGCGTTGCAATTTTCACAAACAGTAATGTACGTATTTGCTCGTCGTAACAGAAAAATTCGGTAATATTAAGATACAATAAGCTGTATGTAAAAATGGTAGCTTTAATAAGCGTCGAAAGTGTTTCAATCTGATTTTTGAGCAACGACATGAAGCAAAATATATTTTTAAATCGGTGGAATTTGCATTTCGCTCTTGGCGGCGAAATTATGGATTATATAAATATTAAAATGCTAAGTCGTTCTCACTGTTCTTGCTTCCCAATGCAAAAAGAGGCTGATATTAAAGCAGACTTAGAGGTCCATAGATAAAGTATACAGACAGATACATGCATATAGTAAAGGTATAAGTACATCCCTTAGTTTTCAAAGAACGTGCAGGAAACTGTAACACTTTATCACGCTTCAGTCAAAAGGAAGTGCAAAGTACTTCCTTTTGACCGAAGCGTGATAAAGTGCACAATAAAATTTAAAACAAACTTCCTAGAAATGGTCCCATCCAAACAATTGTCATTGTACGATACTTGACTCACACAGCATCCCGTCACTTGTTAGCTTACTTGCAAAATTTCTCTCTCCTTTAACTTTTTTTTTCTAGTTACTTTATTTCCAGTTCTACCCAGGCCATTGAGAAAAGTCGTTCTTTTAACTCGTCTAGTCAACCTTTCTTTCTTGCTTCGTTAGACGTCATATCTCTTTTTTCCAAATGTTCCGCTCACTGTTCACAATATTGTCAATTCCAATTGTCAGCTACATTCGCCGTTGGAGATCCAGGCTATTAGCAGTGCCTGACAGCTTGTCAAAGATAGGTCGTATTTCAGGTTCAATAATAAAATTTATCGGCAGCTTAAAGGAGCCCCTATGGGGTCTCCCCTTTCTCCTGTGTTAGCAGAAAATCTACTTCAAACTTTAGAAAACCAGGCTCTGGGCCAATTTGATGTTACCCCTTACCTTTTTATTTGTTACGTTGACGACGTCCTGGTTTTCTGGCCGTCTTCCAACGGCGACCTTCCTAGATTTGTTGACTTTCTGTCTTCCTTTCATCCAACCATCATGTTTTTGGTTGAACTGGTGAATAACAATTCGTTACCTTTTTTGGACCTCTTTCTTGTTTGTGATACTAATTCACATTCTATCAGTTTTTCTGTTTACAGGAAACCTTCAGCTTATTCCTCTTTAAATCTTTTTGCATCTGCCCATCCCCTTGATCAAAAATTGTCAGCGTTTCACTTTCTGGTTAATCGCGCCTTTTCACATTTTTCTTCTTCAATTGTTCGTAATCAGGAGTTCAAGAAAATTACCGACTTAGCTAAAATATATGGGGACCTTGAAAACACTGTTCAGTGTATAATTGGGAAAGTTGCAAATAGGACACTAACTACCTTGTCTAAGGAGAAATAGAGGTCCAGATTTGTGGGGTCAGTACAATGTGTTCCACCTATTGTTCATGCCCTGAAGAATGCTTGCCACAGATATCATGTCGACGTTGGAGTCAAAACCATGAATATCTTGTCATCGATCCGCAGCGACTGTGATCCTGGGCCAAGCCTCGATAAATGGGGTGTTTACAGTATACCGTTGAGATCCAGGAACCCACAATTGTGTATATATCGGCTCAACATCTAGGAAGTTTCATACCAGACTTATGGAACACAAATACAATGTTCGGAACGTATCACAAACGACTGCCTTGGCAAGAGCAGTTGGCAGTGGTTAGTTTTTCCAGATTGGGACAATATGACAATACTGGCATCTCCGTCATGTAAATCAACCCTGTTATTTACAGAAAGTTTATTTATTCTTAAGAACTTAGACTTTTGTTGCAATGATGATTTCCCCAATTACATTCCTGAGGTTTGGAAGGTCCTTATTTTGAACAAACAGTACTTCCTTCCACAAGCCGTTGACTCTCGTGTACAGGTTTTGTGATTTACTACGTCACCTATGTGTCTCTGGTTCTCAAATTTTAAGTTGTAATCTGGAATCGTTCATGATATATAACCCTGTGTAATCTATGAGTATGGTTTAAGAGCCGCGGATGGCTTAGTGGTTAGCGAGTCACACTATAAATGCAAGGTCCTCAGGTTCGATCCTGGGCTCATCTTTCAGAGATGGTGTGATTTACTAACAATCGCTGAATATCCGCCGTGCATCGGACGAGCACGTTAAATGACTGCCCCCAGGCTGGACGCACTGGTTAAATGGGTATCCTTTCCTATGCCCCCTGAAATTCTCTCACCTCTCTATGTGCAACATCGTACTTGCACGGTGGCGCCATCTACTGTACTCTAATCTCACTACAAACTGTTCTGTCAAAGTCGCTAGACTTGCTCTCATTCGTTCCGTTTCTGTGTCCTGCTCAAAAGGCGAACTCGCTGTAGGTGGCTGGGACCTAAACTCTACTTACTGTGGACGGAAGTCCTACAAGAAAATGACAAATACGTGGAGTATGGTTTAATTCACATCTGATGATGGGTCTATAGTAGACCCGAAAGTGCTTATGTATTTTAACTTTTTAATTAAAGTTTTTAATGTCGCCATCATCGACTTTTATCATATCGTGTAGAAACGGCAAGTGTTGTTGATATTGACACGAATTAAGCTTCTTTTAACGTCCTGTGTACTAGTCCTCGAGACCTAATAAAGCAATGTGGAAACCGTCACGTTGTTTTTTCAACTGATGCACTTCAAAGCTAGAAACGGGGAGCTCTTTCAGCTAATGACAGGAACGAATGAGACTTTTTGCAAAGCAAATTACTTCTTCATTATCCTCCATTACTCTTATTATAAATATCTC
Source organism: Macrothele yani (assembly GCA_039090855.1). Classification (NCBI taxonomy): domain Eukaryota; kingdom Metazoa; phylum Arthropoda; class Arachnida; order Araneae; family Macrothelidae; genus Macrothele; species Macrothele yani. The sequence goes on along the minus strand of CM077011.1, from coordinate 86,893,288 downwards.
AAAAACTATCGAGATTCGAACGATGAAGAAGGAGCTCTTTCTGGTTCACACGATGCTAACGAATAGCTATCATGAAATAGGAAATGTCCTGAAGGGGGGGAGCAGGTGAAATCGTGTGCTACTAACATTCTTTTTTAAACATCTCAAAAAGTATTACTAACGAAAGGCTATTTTGAAATTTTGAATTTCCATGGTGTTGGGCTGGTGCAATGGTCGGCCCCCAATTTTCACAATCCTTTTTTTTTAAATATCTCAAAAACTATTGCAGTTCGAACAATAAAAATGGAGTTCACTCCGGGTCATACGGTTTACAAACGAATGGCTATTTTGAAATTTTTAATTTCTATGGTGGGGGAGGGGAGGGGCTGGTGAAATGGTCGGTTTCTATATGTATATGTTATTTCTCAATATTATTTTTTAAATATCTCAAAAACTATTGCGGTTCAAACGATAAAATGGAGTTCATTCCGGTTCATACGATTTACTAACACGAATGGTTATTTTGAATTTCCATGGTGGGGGGGGTTGTGAAATGGTCGGTCTCTCTCTGTATATGTAAATTCTCAATATTATTTTTTAAATATCTTAAAAATTATTGCGATTCAAACGATTCCAATTTCCATGGTGGGGGCAGTTGAAATTGTCTGCTCCGAATTTTCTCAAACCTTTTTTTTTTAAATATCTCAAACACTATTGCGGTTCAAACGATAAAAATGGAGTTCATTCCAGTTCATACGATTTACTAACGAATGGCTATTTTAAATTTCCATGAAATGGTCGGCTCCGAATTATCGTACCATATCCATTTCTCGTCGGCAGTAACACTAGCTGATGACTCTACCTGCACCGTCAAAGTGCTGACTTCGCAGGGAAATGCGGAACTCTCTCGAATAGTTTTGGGATAGATAGTATCCCTCGACGGCGTTCCGACAGCCAGCCTGTCAGTCACCGGAAACCACGGTCTTCTACTCGGACAGATTTGGTCTAGAGACCTGTGGGGATCTGTCTCCCCCACGGGACTGGTACCTTACAATCCCCTGTCACAACCCGTGTGTGCGACGTGCTATGGGCAGTTGGGGCAATCAACTTTTTCAAAATATCTCATCTCGTGGCCGGGAGATCGCCCGCCAACGCGAGTTTTTTGGGACTACTGTCCTTTATTTCAAAACTCAGCACAATTACAAACATTTTCACTATGAGGGTCTCATGCACCCCTCTCACAATACTTAGATACTAAACAAAAATCACACACATTGAAATATTTACATTGTTCACAGCTCTAGGGCCAGAGCTGTGGTGATGACCCCGGGCCAGGGTCAAATCAAACACCTAGGTCATTAGACCGAGAAACTCATTATTGAGAGTTACGTACCTCTGAGGGTACTTCCATTTGTCAACCATAGTTGACCCGACTCTTTCTTTGCTCAAGTTCCCTAACAAGACTAGGGCATGTCTTGCTGAAGCTGGAGTGCGAGACGTCCAGCCCCAGGCGGAACTTGGCATTTGCAGCGGTGCAGTTGCTGCAGTTCGGTGCCGCAGCACACTGGTGGTGCTGGTGCCCAACTACACCACAATTGCCGCACCTTGCATCTGTCTCGGGGCAGTTGCCTCGGAAATGGCCGAAGCCATTACACCGAAAGCACCTGACCTCCCTCAAAAATTCCTTTAGACGGAGCACTGACCAACCCAAGTTCAGTGTCTTCCGCCTCACCAACTGCTTGAAGGCCTTGGGATCCACGTCTGCCACCCAGTGGACCCTACCTCCCTTGCACTTGATGGGGAAACAGGCTTTGAACCCGTTCTCGAGCTCTGGGTTCTGCCCACAAACCATCTGCTCGAACTCTTTCCCTGAGAGTCCCCCGTCGACACCGTACACAATCAACCGGGGGTTTCTCTTTCGTGGGGCCGTGGGGAGTGTGCAATCCTTGGTCATAGGATTGCTTCTCAACTCCTGAGCAAGGCGGTCGAGCTCCCCGGGGTGGGAACATTCCACCGCAACCCCTCCTTTCCGGATGCTCCGAATGCTCTTGACCCCTATCTGCAGTTTAGTTGGGTTTACTGCAGTTTTCAGGGTCTTCTTCGTGTCCTCTGAGGACGCACTCTCGACTGTTGGGTAGACTAAAAGCACGTGTCTCCTGTCTACCGAATTACCCTTCTTCTTTCTAATCTCAATCGGGGCGGGCGAAGGCCCTTTCGCCTTGATAGCCCCCTTCCTAGCCACTTCGGCGTAGGAAGCCACTTTCACATCGGCTTCGCAGCCCAATTCCTCCCTCACGGACAGCTTGCCCTCGACATAGGCCACCCGTGCTGCTTGCTCAAAACAAGCGTCACTAATGCTGCTCAAGGCAGCTAACACCTTCTCTCTTCCTGAGGAAGTGACCCGCGAGTCCAAGAGAACGGACCTTACTTCCCAGGTGAGCTCGGAGATGCGATTCAAAAAAGACTCCTCGGGTGTAAGCACCGGGGTGTCCCGGGATGCGTACCTCCCACCGAAGGTACCTCTTAGCACCCCGCGGACGACCCCTCGTGGGCCCGAGATGGTTCGGGCTGGGGTGTTGTTTTTCCCTTCCTTGCCATGGGCGGAACTGGCAGGGGGTGCTTACACCCTTCGTGGGTGTAGCGGCTTTATAGCCCCTTGCTTGGGGAGGCGTCTTCGACAGTTTCCCCCAGCATTGGGCTCTACCTTCCGGCTGTTCTCGGAAGAGGGGCTAGCCCCTTTAGCACTGCCGACAGGGCTTGGTAGTGCTTCTGCCGCTACCTTCTGCGTCCGGGTTGTCCCGGACGATTTGGGGACGGGCCCCTTGGACTTCACTCTACCCTTCTGGGTAGTTGGCATCTCTGTGAGAGAGATGAAAAAACACAAAAATTTCTTCTAAGTACTGAGTGGGCACCCAGAGGTTCTCCCACTCTAGTCTAACCTTAGAAACCGGGCGCTCGGGCTTTGGGCGGGCGAGGGATCCTCGTCCGCGGGACCAGTACGACGACGACGTACCCGATGACTGATGCCAGAGTCTCTATGCGAGCTGATCGGAACTTCGCCCTCACAAGGGCGTTTTCACTAAGTCCCGTCACTGCTCTAATCGATGGGTAAAATATAACACCCAAATCGAAAAAAAACAAAGATCGCGAGATCGGGATTGAAACCCGTCTCGCGGTTGGAATCGTCAGTTCTGCTTAGCAGCGCAGTTCAGCTCAAACAAACACACACAGAAACTCTCACCCGGTCGGCATCAGACTGACCGGTCCTCGTCGGCAGTAATAATACGACGCAAAAAAAAAAAAAAAAAAAACCCTTTCTTTTTTTGCCTTTGAAGCAGCAAATGGTTTTTCGATATTCAAGGTGTCTTTCTCGCAAAGCATGTGGAACCCAATTCCCTTCTTTTTGCACCATTCCCATGGCAGCTAAATGTTGTGAAATGCATGGTTGACTAACATTTAATACTGCTGCTAGTTCTTTTTGGGTCTGGCACGGATCCTCGTCGAGTAAAGCTTCCAATTCGGCATCAGCAATTTTCTTGGGTGGTCCAGAACGTTCTTCATCACTGACATCGATATCGTTCCTTTTGAATCGTCCAAACCAATACTCACATGTTTTTGTGGATGGGGAATGTTCACCATAGATTTTTGACATTAAGCGATAGCTGCCGGTAGCACTTTTCTTGACAATAAAGTAATGCACTAACACTTCCCGCAAATGCTGTTTTGTCGGGACGAAAGTTGCCATTTTCCATCAAGTAAAACAAATACGTCTTCGCACCTCAATCGAACGTTGTATACCGACTCTGACAGCTGGCGTCTCGTACTGCGATATCGCAGTGTGGCCACCTTAAAATACATGCAAGCAGTATTAAGTACGACACCCAACGGAAATCCCTAAAAACTTATTTATATACCCAATACAATAAAGAAATCAATACAAACTCCGTTTATTGGTGCGAAAGTATAATTAAATAAGAAATCCAAGGGAAAATTGTATCTCCAGAGCTTTTGCTCTCCAACCGGGAGGCTTTCTCAAGGGTTGTAGATGTTACTAACAAGTCTGGAGATTATAAACAAAATATTTCGAAACACTGGTGCTCGGGAACGTGTTATTTTGAAACTTGATGCTCGAGGCACGAGGTGATACACGGGTTTCTTTCATGCTGAGAATCATCTCAGCATGTTCCTCCATGCGAGCGGAATATCAACAGATTGGGTATCGTTGCATGCGTCGGGATGTGTGGAGATCTCAATACTTTCTCTGATCAATGTACCTTTGTAGCCAGTATACTCTTACACTTTCTCATATAAGAAGAACCCTGAACCTGACTGTAAACAACAATTTCTTCCGTTACCAAGGAACTATATACAAATAGATCAGAGGCGCCCCTATGGGCCCCCCGCTGTCAAGCATATTAGCAAAATCAATATTACGCCCGCTAGAAGAGAGAATTTTTTTCTGCACCATCAAAAAGCCATGTATATGGTTCTGATCAGAGCCTGATTTCTGCACGCGGTGCACGTGCACAGGGCCTCAGAATTTGGGGGGCCTCCAAACTACTTTGAAAATAATAATATAAATTTTCAGAACCAAAATATATTTTCCATTATAGTACGAAATTATTATACGGTTCGGTTTCAAAATTTAGGATGAAATTTTGGAAACCAGATTATTATTTCGTATAATAAATCTCAAGCGCTGTGATCGTTCAGTGTAACATCTTAATCTCACCCTTATTTGTAACAATCAAAACGCAATGGGGAACAGTCAACTCGGAGTGCTACCTGGCCTACAAGCCCCATCCATTAGCCTTTGCCCCTCCCTCCCAGTAGGGCTCTTCCTATCTGTGAATTTGGGTGAGTGTGGGATATATTTGTTACCAGGGGATGGCACCGCTAATCTCATTTCCAACTAACCGTACGCAGTGCCACTGAAAGTTTCAGTGGCCTAAAACGTTTTCCACATTTTTTTTTGCCTGAGTGGTTTGTGTTTCTGTTGTTTAAGGTTTTATTCTGATTTTCTTTGGGTTTCCGGTGTATTAGTGATTTACATTATGTCATCTAGGAAATTTGAGTCTGGTTCAATGAAGAGGAAGAAGAAATCTAAAGAGGCAGCACAGGTGAAAAAACTGAAATGTGCAATGGATGCATATTTATTACGTGGATCACATTCAAGTACCCATAATACAAATGTTCCGGAGTGCAGCCATGGGATTTCAACATTTACTGACGATTTCGTTAGAAATGTTACGCAGCCGGATATCCTAACAGAATCAGATGAATTTAAATCAGGAAATAATGATGCTACTAATATTGAACCCAGAAGTGAACAACATGTGTCTGCGCCTGAGGAAATTAACAGGCATTTGCCAGATTTGGAAGATGCAGAATCACAATCACATAAGACTCCAGATCACATTAATGTTAAAATTGCAGCAGGTACCGTTCATTTTCCCCCATGATTTATCATTGTGGCCTGAAAAGCCAGGGGATAAATTTTGTGTGTATTTTGTGTTTAATAAACCAGATCAAAAAATTAATAAAATAAGTAATTCCAAACAGAAATTTGGAGAAAAAAATAGAAGTGTGACTAAAGAAATGTTTTATCGTAAAAAGGGAAATCAGGAAGAAGTTCTAAGAGAATGGTTAGTATATTCTCCGTTAAGCAAGTCACTATTCTGTTTCGTATGCAAACTTTTTAGTTCAAGTGAACAAGCGCTTTGTAAAGGCGGCCTTTCAGACTGGGCTAATGCTTCAGAGAGATTAAAAGAACACGAAAACTCACTGGTTCACAGAAATTCTGTTTGTACGTACTCTAATCGATCTAAGATTAATAACAGGGTTGATCAACAGCTTGTGCAAGAGTACTTCGGTGAGATCATATATTGGCGAGAAATTTTGAAGAGAATTATAGCTACCATTAAAATTCTTAGTCAACGAAGTCTTGCGTTTTTTGAGGAAAATGAGACTGCACTCCCAGCAAAATGGTAATTTTCTGGGTATTATGGAGCTAATAAGCTCCTTTGATCCCTTTCTAGCTACACATTTAGCAAAATATGGAAATCCGGGAAGTGGTCATGCAAACTATCCTCTTCATCTACTGTATGTGAAGTTATTAAAATAACGACAAAAAAATTCTAAAGCACATAGTGGATGAAGCAAAAAGAGCTAAGTATTTCGGTATCATAGTGGATTCGACACCTGACGTCACACATGTAGATCAGTTGTCTGTAATCATCAGATATGTGAATGAAGTAGGTGTGCCTGTAGAACGTTTTGTCAAATTCAAAGACATACAGAGTTATAAAGCTGAATATTTGACTTCAACAATAGTTAGCGTTCTAGAGAATATTGGTCTTGATATGAGGAGCTGTGTCGGTCAATCCTACGACAATGCAAGCAATATGTCGGGCAGTTATTCTGGAGTTCAAGCAAGAATTCGAGAAATCAGTCCTTTTGCAGAATTTGTCCCTTGTACTGCCCACACTTTGAATCTAGTTGGCGTCCATACAACTGAGTGCTTGCTGCCAGAAAGCTACCATATTCTTCTGCACCATGGAATCAGTGTATGACTTTTTTCATCTTCTCCAAGAAAATGGACAATGCCTAACACAGCATTACAAGGTTCTACTAACAAAACTCTTTCTGTTAAGAAGCTGTCAGAAATACGTTGGTCAGCATTAGCGAATGCAACAAAGGCACTAAGGTTGGGCTACCCTGCCATTGCAGAAACACTTTGTATGATGTCCGAAGACGAAAATGAAAAGGCAGCCGTACGAGTGCACGTTAAGTCCCTTCATGCAAAATTAATGAAAAAAGAGACTGCTTTGTTAACAATTATTTGGGACACAATATTGCAACGAATCAACAAAATGAGCACTTCCCTGCAATCTTCCACGGGCAATTTGTCATTAGTTCTACCATTATATGAGTCAATTATTGACTTCATTCTGAACTTTGTGAGAAAAAATTTCGAACTGTTCGAAAAAGAATCCACCAGTTGCTAGGGAGAGAAATGGATTATGAATAATCAAGAAGGAAGAAAATACACAAGAGCCGACTTCTAGATGATTCAACTCCAGATGTTGTTTTCAATAACCGATATTCCTTCATCACTCAAACGTTTTACGTAATATGTGACAATCTTGTTTCGCAGTTGCAAACCAGAAAGAAGTCATATGCGGAATTGGACTCTAGATTTGGATTTGTCTACAAGAATGACCTAAGTGATGTGATGCAAGCAGCTGATTTGGTACAAAAGCAGTATTCAAATGAACTTAAAGATTTTGCTGAAGAGTTCCTTCAATTTCGAATGCTAACAAAAAAATTCATTGAGAGCACAGATCCCCTCATTTGCCTTGGAAAGTTACGGGAGTTGAATTTGGTTCATACTTTTCCCAATGCAGACTCATGCCTCAGGATTTTTTAATAATACCAATTTCCAACTGTTCAAGCGAACGCTCGTTTTCGATTCTGAAAAGAACTAAGCATATACTTAGAGCAAGTTTAAAAGAAGAGTGAATTGATGCTCTTTGTATATTGTCCATTGAAAGTGGTGTAACAGCAGATTTAAATTTTGATGATATAACTGATGATTTTGCAGCCACAAAAGTTAGAAAAAAAAACATTTTTTTAATGTCCTGCTGACAATTTAACAGTTAAAAATTATCAGGTATTTTTAAATATTTTTATTCATGCATTTCAAATGGTTTGTTTAAAAATGGGGTGTGACCTATAATCATGCTCCTATAATAACATGTAGGTATGGTTTCTTTTTCTTGAGATCTCATATCACAGGTGAAGTTTTTATTCGGAGCACTACGGCATATTATACATGAAAAGCTTTTCAGTAAACATGTAGAATTTACTAAAAAATATTATTATTATTAGTCTTGTGAGAACAAAATTTGTGAGTCAATACTCACAATTATGTAGGGTTTATTTTTACATAAATAAAAATACGAAAAAAGTTCAATTGACACTACTTTTTTTAAAGACTGTCACAGTGTTAGAATTAGAAAAAATCTACAGGCCCTGCGGACCACTCAAATTTGCAAGTCACTGGTCCACCAAAATGGCCACTGGTCTGCGAATGAAAAACTTGCACATTTACAATACATGCAAAAAAAAAAAAATCATTCGGCTGTATAACGGAAATTAAAAGCGACAGAATAGTACAAGTGCAGATGCAAATAATGTTAATAAATAAAACTCAAAACACGGTAAGCAGTCGAAGAAATTTGAAAAAAAAAATCACTGGTCAGCAAGGCCAGTGTATACCAAAATGAGGTGGTCTACTTATTTTCACTGGTCCAAAAATGGCACAATATTATTATTGGTATTAATATCGAAGGATGGTACACTGAAGCATAATATACAGTTAATTTCAAATTGAAATTCATAGTACAAATATTATGAAATACTTTCATTGCCATCCACAAACATAAAAGTGACCTGGGTTAAACTGACACTTCCCAGTCTACCACTGCAAAAACATGCTTTTCTTCCTGTGATTCTTTGCCTGTTTTAGTCCCATATGGAATACTCAATTTGAATGCAAAACACTGTTTCACAAAAATGACCTACACACATTCATTTGACCTCTCCCAACAGTGTCTCTTCGTGGGCAGAAACAAAAGCTGGATTATGTGTGGTTTCAGGGGAAGAAGATGCAGAACCAACCCCTTTGTCCTTGTGGCTTTCCTATTGCGTTTTTGTAGTTTTGCCTTTGTTATGCAGCAGAGACAAGAGGGGCTGCAACTGTAATTTTTATCCTGGTGCGTATATCTGCAAAATTTTGATTTGGAATGATAAAATTTAGAATTTTTCAATTAAATTGGGATATTCGGATATTTTTATTTTCTTATAGCAGAATACATGGAGTAAAAGTCGATAAAAAAATCAAAAGGTTTCTTTCTTAAGTCATGAAATTGAATATATGTATATACAGTACAGTGTGTACAATGCATTGATTATGAAGCACTTTGCTACATACCAAAAGCCATCTTCGTATAATACCTTGCTTCTCTGTGAAAGGCAGGAGGTTCTCCCATGTGGGCAGAATTCAGACAGATGGGCCAGAGCGTAAATGGGTCTTCATCCTGTAGTTGGAAAGCATATTAAAAGACCCGTACTATGGGGTCACTACTTGGGCAAAAAGTGGTGCTGTCTTAATCCAAATATTTTGATTCGGACCCAAGAGTGGTTCTAGAGTTGCAGTCTGGGGGGGGGGGGTAATATTTGATAAGCTTATGTAAACTATTAACTATAGCATGTAATAATAACTAATATTTCATGAAATTTAGCTATTTAAATAAAATTCTTTAATATATATTCTAATTGGATTATGTTAATTAAATTAATATTCATTAATTAAATTAATTATCAAAAACATTACTGTTTATTCACATAAATAAAATCAAATGACGAACTCCAGTCTTCGGTTCTTCATATTTGCAAATCTGTTAATAACATTGTCCACTGATATGAAGATATCTCGATGAACATGAAGAAAGGCAAGGCCAACCAATCTCTCTTGCGTCATTGTTGTTCTAAGCCACGTTTTCAACCTTTTTAATGCTGAAAAACTCCTTCACTTGAAGCAGTGCTTACTGGAAGGGTGCACAATGATTTCAATGCAGTGCTGATACACGGATATAAATCTTTATCGTAAAGAGAAAAAGTTGCTACGGCATTACTTAGTAATTCTTCAGTTTTACATTTTTTCCATTTTTCAACCCACAGGTCTACTATCTCCGACTTGATTTTGGACACTAGAATTTCTTCTTTTTCTGCAACAATAGGCGCGAATTACTTAGAAATGTCTTCCCCAATTGTCGATATTTCCGATCTTGACTTTTTCACGATTTCTAATGATAATAGGGAATTAGATGCTAAAGAATTGAAAATAGTAGAGGGGAATCTGAAATCAAGGTCTTGAATCACATTTTCTAACTAAGGGATGTAAATGGTGATTCTGAAGTAATCTTCGGCACTATCAGTGATGGCGTTTTTTTTTTATTATTATCACCTGTTTTTGATTTTTGACTCTTCTAGGGAGGGAAACGGATAAATCCAACTTTTCATGTAGCTTTGTAATTTCCACATATAGATCGCTGAACGTTTGTTTTGCGTTTTCTCTCTTTTCCTTTAACACTGATATTACATTTTGCATCAGTTCTTTTGCTACTTTAGTGTCCAAATTTTTCTTTTGTTATAACTTACTCACACTTTGAGTAAAGTTCAGCGTAAAAGACAAGCAATACACAGCAACTATAAAATTTGTAGTAAACATAGTATTCAACAGGATTTGCGCTGAAGATGATGACTGGCTATCTTTCCAGCTGGCCACCAATTCCAATGCGCTGACAATTTCGAGAAAGTATGTTTTAAATCTCAAAATCGCTTTCTGCCCACCTAGTTTCGCACAATTTCTTCAATTGCTGGTGACCAGAGTTTTCGTCCATCATAACTTGTTTCAGAACTTTATTCCGCTCTGGCGAGACAAAGAAATTTATTATCTTTTTAATTGTGCCTATAGCATTGCGGACATCTTGGATGGAACTGGATTTCGAAAGTGATAAATTAAAGCATGGCTGTAGCAAGGGCATTTAATAGCATTTTTTAGAGACTTCTGCAATTCCAAGACAGCTCCTTTCTGATCTGAAAGGATAACGCTACAAGTGTCAGTGGCTATAGCAACACAATCATTAAAATCGATGCCAGATTTTTGCAAAAAAGAAAGTACAGTTTTTGCGAGTACTTTTCCACTAATAACACGTTCCTCTTTGAAGTCTTCGAAATTTTCGTTATGAATATCAATAAATGATACAAAATCTTCCGAAACTTGAAATGCTTTTTCATCAAAATATCTCACAATTATGGACATCTGTGACCCCCGACTAATATCAGTAGTCTCATCAAAAATAATTCCATAGTATTTGTTTGTTTTAATTTTATTAAGGACAGAATTCAAAATTTCATCTCCACAACACTTAATTAGTTCATTTTGCGTGGTGTTGCTTATGTACGTTGCTCGCGACTTGTATTTTCCATAAAGGTTTTTAGCTTCTCATCACCACTTGCAACACTAGATAAAAAGTACATCGTGCTACCATCTTTTGGTTTAAAAAATATACAGTAAGTTGAATTAGAAAAACTGTCAAAATTTTTTCCCTTATATCAGAGTCGTTCCGCATGGTTTATATATTTTTTTCTATCCAACAAAAATAAATGTTTACCTTCATTTTCACAAGTCGGGGGGAGGGGGTTTAACACCCCCTAAAACCGCCATTTTTCGGAAAAAAATTTTAGTTTTCCAAAATTTTCATAAAACTGCAGATGGTGTGCAATTCTGATATTCAGTTTTTGAGTAGTAAATATCTGAATTTCAAAAAATTCGAAAACTGCCGTAAACAAACCTCAATATTTTAAAATTTGGTCCAGTTCTTTATAAACCTGTAAATTCCAAAACAACCCGGATAACGGATAAAAAATAGTAGCCACCCGGGTCAGTAGCATAAATAATTCACTGGCGTGATGGAATTTTTACTGGCCAGTGGACCACCAGGTAATTCGAACACTGCTGTTGTAATAATTTACATGGACTGTTGCAATAATTTATCCCACACTGTATGTGGTCAGCTGTAACACTTTGTGAGGGATTACTTCTTACATCTTAAACTACTATCAGTTCATTATTTCCATTAAATTTAAAGTAAACTAGAGGTTTTACATTACATTTCTGGGAGGATAGTTATTTGTTTCTGTAAGTGATACTATAAAACAAAACAAAAAAAGATTACAGAGTAATTAATGTTGCAGCTGTAAGCTCTGCGGGTGTGGGAAAGTACAAGTGGTGTGAATGCTCGTGTATTACAAGCCACATTGGCTATAAAGTTGACTAGCATGTGGGATGTGTTTCTACTACTCATAGAAGAACTGCTTGCAAAAAATATTGACCAGAAAATATTATTTTTAACTGTTGACCGAAAATGTTTGAACGAGGGGGCCCCAGACATAGGATGTGCACAGGGCCTCTACTGACCTAAACCAGGCCCTGGTTCCGATATGTCGACGACATATTTTTCATACGGTAGCATTCTGACGCAGACCTTGAAGCATTCTGGAGACAAATCAATACCTTGCATCCAACACTCAAATTCACCCTAGAAAGGGAAACTGAAGGAAGACTACCATTCCTAGATGTTATGTTACATAGAAACCAGAATGGCCAATTTGACACAGCGGTATACTACAAACCAATAACATTTCCCAACTTTATCGCACCTAAATCCGTATCTCTAAATTCATATAAAATGGCAGCATTTAGAACGTATTTTGAAAGAGCTTTCAACTTCTGTTCCAGCATAGAAACAAGGAACAAAGAGATATCAGATATCATCAATAAAGGCGTTGCAGCTGGTTTTCCCGAGCACGATTTACGAAGTCCTACAAAAAGTCCAAGGCGAAAGGAGTTAATTTACGTTACGCCGGATCTGTGCCGTATATCCGAAAATTCTCTTACTCATTCAAAAGTCTAATGAGACGCCATGGCCTTCACATCGGCATCAGATCACCGAACAGCATACACAAAGCAGTGGCGAACACGTGCAGAAACCCAGACAGGAAATCGGAAGCAGGAGTGTACATCTTTCTGTCTTATCTTTCTGTATCCACACACCTCTGATGTACCCGAATGGTTCGTCGAAATTTACATCGGAATGACGAAAAGGTAGATTGCTGTAAGGTCTAAGGAGCACACGAGAGACATCAGATTGGGAAATACCTTAACAGCCTTGTCTAAAGAAGTAGCACAAAAAAACGCAGTCCCATTATGGGATAAAGTAAAGATAATTGTGCCGTATACGGGATACAAAGGTATACTGATCAGAGAAAGTATTAAGATCTCCACACATCCCAACGCATTCAACGATACCCAATCTGTTGATATTCCGTTCGCATGGAGGAACAGGCTGAGATGATTTTCCGCACGAAAGAAACCCGTGTATCACCTCGTGCATCAAGTTTCAAAATACGACGTTCCCGAGCCCCAGTGTTTCGAATTTTTTTTTTATACTCTCCAGACTTGTTAGTAACGTCTGCAAACTTGAGAAAGCCTCCCGGTTGGAGAGCGAAAGCTCGGGAGTTACAAATTTTCCCTTGTATTTCTTATTTAAATATACTTTCACACCAATAAACGGAGTTTGTATAGATTTGTTCATTTTCATATTCATTCTGAATTTTCAGAAACCTTTCTGAGGTGCCTTTTGTATGTAAACGGTAAATTGTCGTTTTTAAGAGATGTTAACGGGGAATTTTGATTTTTCAGAATCTTTCTGTATCCACACGATGGAAAATTTCTGGTAATAAGTATGGTCCGCCAGAATACCTGAGGTTTGGTTATCTATTAAATTTCAATCGTCTATCGGAGGAACTGATTTTGAAGTTCTGTAGCAAGATCTGATATTGTGGATAGCATTTCGTATATTTAGGTTATTGTGGCAACAGATATTTCTCCCCCCATTTTGTTCACCAGCTATTGTTTATTGTGTTACTGTAAGACACCGGGTACTTAAATTATCGTGCGGTTGATTGCATGTTTATGTATCAGTCTATGAACTTCTTCCTCTAAGGCAGAAGCTATCATAGCTATCAAGAGTAAATATATATTTTGAGGTTTACTGTTTAGTAAAATAATACTCTGATGTAGTGCAATTCACCTTTTCTTTAACATTATTGTAAGTCATTTGTCGATAAAAGAAATGAGAAATTTTCGAATTTAATACATACAATCATACACTGGTGTGCAAAAATTAAGGACGAAGAAGAGAAATTAGCATAACAGCGGAACGAGCAGGCAGAACGGACCGAAAGACCACTCAGGAGATAGACTAGGGTCCGGTACGGTAGGGCATGCGCATTTATGACGTGGAGGGGGGTGGGGTGTCGGAAGGGTATAAAGCACACGGGCGGTGTACGCTCAGCAATTCGGGGCCGCGGGTGGCCTAGTGGTTAGCGTTCGTGACTGCCATGGAGATAACCTCCGGTTCGATCCTGGGCAGGTACGAACGTTCGAACCACTAAATACCCGCCGTGCGTCGGATGGGCACGTTAAGCCGTCGGGGCCCCCGGTAATGAAAAAGGGCGTCTTCCTCCCCCTTTCTACCTCGCTTCCGTGTCACTTTCCTATTGGGCACTAGCTCAAATCTCCTAGCTTCCTATTTCTAAGGGTTGTTTAAGACCTGGGGTCGGACACTCCCTAAAATCCTCTACATATGATCTGATCTGCTCAGCAATTCGGTGAAAGCTATTGCATGGTGTACATCGGTTTGAACGACGTCGAGTTGCTGCCACCGTGTGATATGGCCAACAGGCAATCCAGTAGACGACATCTGGATGACTTTACCCGAGGTCGCGTCATTGGGAAGAAGGTCGAAGTGTGACTAGTATGGCCGAGGAGTTCGGGATCGCTCACAGCATCGTTTCATGAGCTTGGAGAGCATTTCAAACGACAGGAACAGCTGTTCGAGAGTTTAGCAGTGGTCGTCCACGAGCAACCACGGCGGCGGACGACCGGTATATTGTCCTACAGGCGAGAAGAGACAGACAGCGGGAGAAATCGCAAGGCATATGCAACAGACACCTGGACGTCCGTTATCACGTTTTACCGTGGCCAGGAGGCTGCACAAAGGTAGTCTATTTGCACGTCGACCAGTACGGTGTGTTCCATTAACGCCTGCTTATCGGAGACGGTTTCTGTGGTGCCAGGAACACAAGAACTGGACACATCAGCAATGGGGTTGAGTTCTCTTAACCGATGAGAGTCGATTTAGTCTGACGAGCGATTCTGGACATATACACATCTGGGGAGAGCAGGGAACACGCTATCACATCTCCAACATCATTGAAAGGGACCAGTTTGGAGGTGGCGAAGTTCTCGTTTGGGGCGGCATCATGCTTGGTAGACGTACTAACCTCCACATCTTCCAAGGAGGTTCAGTCACTGGTGTCCGCTATTGTACCGAGGTTCTCCTGTCTCACGTGCGTCTGTTAGAGGTGCTGTGGGTCCTGAGTTCCTCTTCATGGACGACAACGCTACACCTCATCGTACAATGGCTGTCGCAGAGTGAAGATATTCAACGCATCTATTGGCCCGCTAGGTCCCCGGACCTAAATCCAATCGAACACATGTGGGACCTTCTCGAGAGACGCTTGGCAGCACGTCACCAGCCGCCAGCAACGATTCCGCAGCTGCGATTGGCGCTACAAGAGGAATGGGCCGTGATGCCTCAACAGCTCCTTGACAACCTCGTCCTCAGCATGGACAGACGTTGTAAATCCTGCAACGCAGTCAGGGGTGATCATATCCCCTACTAAAGACTGTCCAGTTGTGCTCGAAGCTACCTTTTCAATAAAGTGTCTTTGTATCCTTTGGATTCCTTGTTTGGACGGGTTTGCTCACTTGTCCCATATTCTTACATCTTGGGGATCTTATGGTATGATTTGAGTCGATGTGGAGCACTTCTGCACGACGTTGCATTTTTTTCGAAAAACCGTCTCATCGTTAATTTTTGCACGCCAGTGTATATATATATGGATCCTCCACCTTAGTAAAAATTTGCAAATGTTCATTTCATATAAAATAATTCATAAAATCTACTAAATTAATTCTGAAGAACTGAATAAGAATATTCCTTTGATACAAAATAGGCAGTAATTTCTGCAAATATGAAAGCTGCCTTCCAACGTCGAAAAATTGATTTTCCATATTTTTGGGAATTAAAATGCTTTTGATTTGTATTCTATTAAAATGAGCTATAAAAATAAAGAGAAATCAGTTTCCCTTACCTTTTATTAACAAAAAACTACAAGTTCTTGGCTACGTTCCGAATTACCCAACTACAGCAGAATTACAGATTTTACTGCAATTAGTGCGCCCTTGTTTTTTTGAAGTTGAAGGAGTACTCGCTGTATTTTGTTCTTGCCATATACATTTATGAAAATACTTGCAACTTGTGATTACTTCTAATTATTAATTATTTCATGGCTTCCTCTAATTACTTCAGCATTATAAATATTAAACGGGAATTATAGAGGATAAATTTATTAAGGTATTTTACCTCTCAAATTTTCGATCTAGACACTAGATCATCTTCAGGAGTTCTTGCGTCTTACTGCTTCCACAGGTCTGGTGACCAAGCCTGATGGACTTTCCATCCAACATGGTCGTTGATGCGGCCACCTTGTGTCTTGTAAATTTCCAGGGATTTCTCTAATTTCCGGATTATTGCGTGAAATTGTTGTTTGATTACTTGGAAGGAGTCCCAGTCCATTTTGTGGCCAGTTTGTTACATGTGCCTGTCTAATCCTGTTTTATTTGAAATGTTCCTTATTGCTGCTTTGTGTTCATTAATTCTGGTGGTTAACCTTCGTCCTGTTTCTCCTATGTATGGTAAACCACATGAGCACTCAATTTTATAAATGACTCCTTCCTGGAGTAAAGTATTTTCTCCTCTTTGTTTTGGGGATGGTAAGTATTTTTATTTTGTCATTTAAACCTGGAGCTAACCTAATTTTATATTTAGTGCTGATTTTCTTTAGATTTTCAAATAGTCTCTTGTGGTAAGTTACTCTTCTTGTGAATAAATATTCAATTTTCTCTTCATTATCTGTAGTGCTAGTTCTGTTCCTAGTAGGATTTTCCCCCAGTAGTTCACAGATTTCTCTTCAAGAGTAATCATTTATTAGTAAGATTGATTTTAACTTAATTTTATGTTTTTCCTTAGCTTCTGAAGATGAATTCAGCTTTTCAATTTTTTCTTTTAATTGTAAAGCTACATTTTTCTTTGAGCAAAACGAAAATATGCTAAATTACCTAGACATTACTTTGAAGTGGGAAGGAAAAAAAAAGCTTACCACAGAATTTTACAAGAAGCCTACAAATACTGGAAATTTTTTAAATTATAAGTCAGATCACTCTAATTATATAAAGAAAAATGTAGCTTTACAATTTAAAGAAAAAGTGGAAAAGCTGAATTCATCTTCAGAAGCTAAGAAAAAACATAAAAATAAGTTAAAATCAATCTTACTAGAAAATGATTACCCTTCAAGAGAAATTCGTGAACTACTGGGAGAAAATCCTACTAGGAACAGAACTAGCACTACAGATAATAAAAAGAAAATTCAATATTTATTCACAAGAAAAGTCACTTACCACAAGAGACTATTTGAAAAACTAAAGAAAATCAGCACTAAATATAAAATTAGGTTAGCTCCAGGTTTAAATGACAAAATTAAAAAAATTCTTACCATCCCTAAAACAAAGAGGAGAAAATACTTTACTCCAGGAAGGAGTCATTTATAAAATTGAGTGCTCATGTGGTTTACCATACATAAGAGAAACAGGTTCTACGTCAATTCGTCGCGTGCGTCAATTCGTCGCGTGCGTCAATTCGTCGCGTGCGTCAATTCGTCGACTGCGTTGATTCGTCGCGCGTCAATTCGTCGCCTACGTCAATTCGTCGCGCGTCAATTCGTCGACCGCGTCAATTCGTCGCCTACGTCAATTCGTCGCGCGTCAATTCGCCGACTGCGTCAATTCGTCGACCACGACGATTCGTCGCGCGTCAATTCGTCGCGGACAAATTCGTCGACTACGTCAATTCGTCGCGTTTTCAGATTTTGGTTACATACAAAACGAATGCAGGAAAACGTACGATTTCGAACGTCTTGCTCCCTGATCAAATTTATAAAGTTTGGACACGCAGACAGGATAGGAATATTACGTTTTTCTATGGCACTAAAAATATTAGACGGTAAACGGTTTTTGGAACGGGGCAGGGCCCAGTTGGTCAGAGCCCCCCATATACAAAATTTTCGTAAAATCAACAGTTTTCAATTCAGAACCACCAAATCTGGTATACTATCTCGTGGTATTCTAACTTAGACTGTAGACGGTTTTGGGAAGCGGTTGGAGAGGAGGGGCTCTAACCACCCCTACATAATTGCCGTAAAATATAGTTTTCAATTTAGAACTACCAAATTTGGTATATCAGTTTTCAATTCAGAACCACCAAATCAGGTATCCTATCTCATACTACTCTAACTTAGACGGTTGTCGGTTTTTGGAACGGGTCAAGGCCCGGGTAGTCAGAGCCCCCTCCCCCCTACATACAAAATTTTCGTAAAATCTAGTTTTCATTTCAGAACCATCAAATTTGGTATCATGAAACTCTAACTTAGACGCTAGACGGTTTTGGGATGGGGTTGGAGCCCGCGGGGTCGGAGCCTCCCCCTCATAAAAAAATTTCGTAAAATCTACAGTTTTCATCTTAGAACCACCAAATTTGGTATACTATCTTAAGGTACTCTAACTTAGACGGCAGACCGTTTTTGGAACGGGTCAAGGCCCGGGGGATCAGAGCCCCCCACATACAAAATTTTCTTAAAAACTACAGTTTTCAATTCAGAACCACCTAATCTGGTATACTATCTCATGGTACTCTAACTTAGACGCTAGACGGGTTTTGGAAGGGGTTGGAGGCCGGGGGTCAGACCCCCTCGAATAAACACTTTTTCGTAAAGTCTACAGTTTTCAATTTAGAACCACCAAATTTGGTATACTATCTCATGGTACTCTAACTTAGACGCTAGACGGTTTTTGGAAGGGGTTGGAGCCCGGGGAGTCAGACCCCCTCCCCGAATAATTTTTTTTTGTAAAATCTGCAGTTTTCAATTTAGAACCACCAAATTTGGTATACTATCTCATGGTACTCTAACTTAGACGCTAGACGGTTTTTGGAAGGGGTTGGAGCCCGGGGGTCCTCGAATAATTTTTTTTGTAGAATCTACAGTTTTCAATTTAGAACCACCAAATTTGGTATACTATCTCATGGTACTTTACTTTAGACAGCAGACCGTTTTTGGAACGGCAAAATTTTCCTAATAGCTACAGTTTTCAATTCAGAACCACCAAATCTAGTATACTATCGTTTTCAATTTAGAACCACCAAATTTGGTATACTATCTCATGGTACTCTAACTTAGACGCTAGGCGGTTTTTGGAAGGGGTTGGAGCCCGCGGGGTCAGAGCCCCCCCCCTCATAAAAATTTTTTGTAAAATCTACAGTTTTCATCTTAAAACCACCAAATTTGGTATACTATCTTATGGTACTCTAACGTAGACGGCAGACCGTTTTTGGAACGGGTCAAGGCCCGGGGGTCAGAGCCCCCCACATACAAAATTTTCTTAAAAACAACAGTTTTCAATTCAGAACCACCAAATTTGGTATACTATCTCATGGTACTCTAACTTAGACGCTAGACGATTTTTTGAAGGGGTTGCAGCCCGGGGGTAAGCCCCCTCCTTATATAAAAATTCGCAAAATCTACAGTTTTCAATTTAGAACCACCAAATTTGGTATACTATCTCATGGTACTCTAACTTAGACGATAGACCGTTTTTGGAACGGATCAAGGCCCGGGGGTCAGAGCCCCCACATACAAAATTTTCCTAAAAACTACATTTCAAAATTGTCTTTATTCTTCAAATAAAAATAGCATTTCTATGTACATGACAGTAGAATTCTGCCAATAAATACAGTGGTATATACAACAACTGGAAAGTTCCAGTGAAACGTAAAACAAAATATTGTTAAAATCATAAAATTATTTCGCCCCGAAGGGCGATGGAGAGGCAGACAATAAAGCACGAGCGATGCAAATGAAAATGTATACTACAGTATTGTAGACAAGAAAAGACATGATGCTATACTATTCACAAATTCCAATTAAGTATTACTACCATACTCAAGATTAAATATGCACAAGGTACTAATTCACATAAAAGACCATGGGTGAGAGGGAAATAACAGGTGCAACAGTATTTAGAAATATGACAGAAATGGTAGAAACAATTAAGCACAAATACTTATTATATGCACAGAATTATGCAGTGACAAGAGAGAAATACGCTAAACGGACCCAGGAGGGCAACTTTACAAAAAAAACAGAAATCGAACAGTAATGCAATTCATAAGTGTCATATCATATGTACAGAACAATACAGTGACCAAAAAGAAAGCCGCTAAGCATACCCAGAAGGGCAGCTTCTCATAAAACAGAAATGTAACAGTGGTGCTACACTCAAAATTTGCATCATATGTACAGAAGTATTCAGTGACAAGGGGGAGAATCGCTAAAAGTACTCAGAAGAGCATCTTCTTACATTAAATTATATACACAGGGACAATAAAATTTCAAAATATATTCAACATAGTTTTCAATTCAGAACCACCAAATCTAGTATACTAGCGCATGGTACTCTAACTTAGACGCTAGACGATTTTTTGAAGGGGTTGCAGCCCAGGGGTAAGGGCCCCCTCATATAAAAATTCGCAAAATCTACAGTTTTCAATTTAGAACCACCAAATTTGGTATACTATCTCATGGTACTCTAACTTAGACGACAGACCGTTTTTGGAACGGGTAAAGGCCCGGGGGTTAGAGCCCCCACATACAAAATTCTCTTAAAAACTACAGTTTTCAATTTAGAACCACCAAATCTGGTATACTATCTCATGGTACTCTAACCTAGACGCTAGTCGGGTTTTGGAAAGGGTTGGAGCTCGGGGGTCAGACCACCCCCGAATAAAAACTTTTTCGTAAAATCTACAGTTTTCAATTTAGAACCACCAAATTTGGTATACTATCTCATGGTACTCTAACTTAGACGACAGACCGTTTTTGGAACGGGTAAAGGCCCGTAGGGTCAGAGCCCCCCAAATAGAAAATTCTCTTAAAAACTACAGTTTTCAATTCAGAACCACCAAATCTGGTATACTATCTCATGGAACTCTAACTTAGACGCTAGACGGTTTTTGGGAGGGGTTGGAGCCCGGGCGTGAGAGACCCCCCCCCCCCCGTCACAAAAATTTCGTAAAATCTACAGTTTTTAATTTAGATCCACCAAATCTGGTATACTATCTCATGGTACTCTAACTTAGACAGTAGACCGTTTTTGGATCGGGTCAAGTTTTTGTTTCCTAAGATCCCCCATAATTTTTTTTCGTAAGATCTACAGTTTTCAATTCAGAACCATCAAATATGATATCATGAAACTCTAACTTAGACGCTAGACGGTTTTTGGAAGGGGTTGGAGCCCCCGCCCCCATAAAAATTTCGTAAAATCTACAGTTTTCAATTTAGAACTACCAGATTTGGTATACTATCTCATGGTATTCTAACTTCGACGGTAGATCTCTTCTGGAACGGGTCAAGGCCTGAGGGGTCAGAGCCCCCTACATACAAAATTTTCTGAAAAACTACAGTTTTCAATTCAGAACCACCAGATCTGGTATACTATCTCATGGTACTCTAACTTAAACGCTAGACGAATTTGGAAGGGGTTGCAGATTTTTTTGTGAAGGGGGTAAGGACCCCTTTCATAAAAAAATCGCAAAATCTAGTTTTCAATTTAGAACCACCAAATTTGGTATACTATCTCATGGTACTTTAACTTAGACGGTCGACGGTTTTTGGGACAGGTCAAGGCCCTGGGGGTCGGAGCCTCTCGTCCCCCCGCCCACACACACAGACATACAACATTTTCTTAAAAACTACAGTTTTCAATTCAGAACCACCAAATTTGGTAACATGAAACTCTAACTTAGACGCTAGACGGTTTTTGGAAGGGGTTGGAACCCCGGAGTGAGAGCACCTCCCCTTCTCGTAAAAATTTCGTAAAACCTACAGTTTTCAATTTAGGACAACCAGATTTGGTATACTACTTATGGATATCTAACTTTGACGTTAGACGGTTTTTGGAAGGGGTCGGGGCCCGGGTCAAGGTAGCCCCATGCAAAATTTTCGCAAAAAGTTCCGTTTTTTATTCTTAAGAATACCCTATCTACGTTCTAAGGCGCTCTTTGGCCCTTTGAGGGCCTTGCACCATAAACCATCAACCGACTAACTAACCAACCTACGGTCTAAGTTAGGGACAGTAGATAACAATAAAGTGCAAAAATATGCGTTTAATGGTGTATTAAAAACACAAATCTATATAGTTTAGCTTTCACTACCAACGAGCGACTTATCAGAAAGAAATATAATGTAATGTAAACAGAGAGTTCCAGATATTCAAAATTCAAAACGGTAAAAAAAAGATGATCAATGCCAATGTGAAGTCGTATGCATGCGACATCACATAGGTACATTGCATTTCTGTGTCGCGGGATTCACAGAAGCACACGCCAGATGTACGGCAGTTCTATAGATGTCTCCTAGAAGGTAAGTATTCCCATTCCTTTTTCTTTCTTTTTGTTTCGCAAAATTAAATTAACTAAATCAAAAAATTTAAAATAAGTTTACTGGAAAATTGCAGGAATATCTTTTTCATTCATTAACTTTCACCCGCTGAACTTGGTGATTCCACAAATAGTAATATGTACCTGGCAAATAACTGGTATCCATGCTAGTACAAATTATATTAATGATTTATTTGCGTCCAGTTCAATCTAGTATGTCCATAAGAGCGTTTGGGGCCGTATGAAAAATACATTTCAACGTGTGCCGCTACGGCGGCGGAGTGATCTAGGCGCTGGCTTCTGACCACTTGTCGAGAAGGATCCTGGTTCAAATCCCGGTGAATCATGGACGTTGTGCTTGACTTCTGGCACTGGCTGTCCCCCTTCCCAGGAACCAGTGGCCCAAAATTGGGAACGTCCGACTGCTTATAGCCCACTGAATTGATCACGATGGTCGTTAAACCCCCCCCCCCTAAAAAAAAAGATTGCGATGTGTCCATTGCTATTTGTTGTGGACCGTACAAAAAGTATGTTTTTGATATCAACGTGTCCACTTCCATGTAGGCTGGCCATAAAATGTTAGGGGACCGTACAAAATTGCACTTTTGTTTTCACCTTGTCAGCGCTTCGGTATATGGTTGAAGTATACGTATATATAGTTGGGCCATTTCAGCACGTAGTTTGGTTTATATAGAAAATCAAGATAATGTTACAGTTTTACTCAGCTACAACACATTAATCCCAAAGGCTATTTGTTGAAATCTTTAATCCGCCGTGCTCATATTCACAACGTTAACATAACATGTCAAGTTATTAATGTTGCAGTTTTACCCTGTCACAAACTTTAGTTACAAGACCTTAGGCGTAAACTTTTTTAGGAATTTTTAGTCCGACGTATTCATAAGGTTTCGATAACATGCCAAGGTTATGGTACTGCGTTTTGACTGAGGCACAAAAATTAATAAACAGGCCTTAAGCCTTTTTATCAGTTTTCAATCAACCGTGCTCATATACATAAAATTTTCAGAGAAAGTCAAGTTTACTGTGTTGCGCATTTACTCGAGTACAAAACTATAAACAGCCATTAACTTTCACCCGCTGAACTTGGTGATTCCTCAATTCATCCATTAACAAGTCTTTTAAGTGATTGTATGCTATGGTCATATTGATAATGTTTGATGACAAGTCAGGTTAATGATGTTGCACTTAATAAAGACTTAAAAAGGTGTAGAGGCTAGTAATTATTATTTGAAGTCTAAGTAAAAGCTCATTTTTAACTTGACTCGTCATGAAATCCTTATGAATATGGCATTTATTTTATTTTGCACATTTTACAAAGCGTATGCATTTTTTTTTGGCATTTGTTTTATTTTGTGTTGTATTTGTTACATAGCGTTTCGCATTTTTGTAATGCTTGTGACTTGTGATTGCATTTTGAATTTTTATTTGTTTCACATTTTGGATTGCATTTTGAATTTTTATGTTTCACATTTTGGATTACTTTTTGACATTTTATGTTTTTGACATGCTATTTTGAAAATTTTGTCTTTTTTAATTTTGCGTTGTGTTTTACATTCTTGCATCTTCGGCGGAATTACATTCTTGAAAAATTAAAATACAAGTTAGTAAAAGGTATAATTCAATTAGTGAGAAATACCAGCACATTTTAGTAAAGGGTAGAATTATATGAAATTCCTCTTAAAAAGTCCAGCATGTTAACATTGTCTCTGTGCACCAAAGAAGTTCGAATTCCTTTTTATCTTGCCAGCGTTTCTCTTCTGGGTGGATTTGTTGGAATCTGTGCTATCACTCTTTCGATTTTAGCAATAGTTGTTCTCTGCTCTTTCGCAATTTCACTGATTATTTCGTACAGTCACAGTTTTTTCTCTCCCAGAATTGTATTCCAGCGTCTGTCTAATCTTTCAAGTTCGTTTTGTGTTCTGGGAAAGCCAAATAAATTGTTTTCACTTACTGACCAAATATTTGGCGGGCACAGCGGAGGGCTTCTGCTCGGATTGTTTCTTCTGCTTCCACGAAATTTTCCAAGAACATAATTTTCCTCAAACCACTGAACTACAGAATCTGCATATTCTAGTAAAATTGATTTCACTTCTTCAAAAGCGGCTGGAATTTCATCAGATGAAAAAACTGCGAGTTCTTGCAAATGTGTGACTTTGAGAGCAAACTCACTGTTTTCCCTATATTCCAAGGCTATGCCAGAGGATGGATATTCCTCAGCACATTTTTTCCCGAGATGAAACCAACAACATTTGTGTGTGTGCTGCTTCCAAATTCCTTTTTAGCAGCATTATAACGGTAGCTATTTCAAAATCTATTATTATGCGTGTATTGTGGTGCAAGCTGAATATCATAGTCTGATGCATAGTCTTGTAAATCTACAAAAATACTGTATAATAGTATTATATTCTTTATACTTGCTGGAAAGTAACCCATAAACTAGTGGGACAAGTCTGTGCATCTCTGGATTCGTTTCAACCATAGCATGAATGGAACATAATTGCCTAAAAAGGGTTGGACAAGTTTCAAATGTCCCATCCATAATCCAGAGGGGTGCTTCTTTAAGCTTTCGTAAATTATTCTCTGTTAAAAATAAAATAATTCTTTGATGTCCAAATGCGCTATCTCTGCCAAGAAATTTTGCACCAACTTCTCCTGTAAATTTATTGGGGCATCGATCCGTTCTGAAGTCGTAGGCTCCGCAGGCATGTCTTGGCATGTCTTCTCTTTTTTACAACTTGCCTTAGTGCATCCATATTAGGCATGTAAGCTGCATTTACTGTAGCCATTGACGTTGTCACGGTTTGAATAATTTGTGCAGGGGGTTCGTCTGTATTTCTCGCTCGTTCTTTTATTTGCGCTCTTGCAACAGCAACATCACTTTTCTCCGATCTTGGAGCATGATTATGTAGTTTCTCATTGCGCATCCTGTGTTCATCTCCAATAAGAATAGTACTAGCAAAGCCAGTACAATTTCCATAATTTCTTTCAATACAGTGACAATACCGTAAATCACCTCGCACTCTGTTATGGCAAAATAAATACCTTTTCCATTTCAGCAAATCATTTTCTTTTTGTGAGTTAACTATTTATGTTGCATTCTTCATCTGCATAGTGCCTTCGGAAAACAATGCACTTTCTCTTTCCAAAATATTTTGAATGATATATTTCCACTATTATCACTTGACAACGCACAACAAAGGTTTCAACAAACACGTTCTCTGTTCTCCAGTCAACTACGAACTAATGAGCAACCATTCAATAAAACACTCAGAATACAGACAATCACGTGAAGCTTGTTCCTCCAGTTAGGGTTTAAGCGAAGTTCAAGATTTTCGTACCTGCGGTCACAAGAAGTGGTTAATTTTAAGGATCGGCATCTTATCTTTTGTTTTTCCGAAACGCAGAGGTACATGTATATTACAGCTGGGACGCTCCAGGAGGGGGATCAAAAGATGCGAAGAACCCGGGAGCCAGGTTCCGGAGGCGGCAGTAGGCGCGGACTGGGAAGCTGTACTCTGGGCCGGTAAGCGTCATGCTAATTCTCAAAAATAAATTCAAATTTTTTGTGTTGCACCATGCGTATGAAAGAAAATTGTTATACTGAAAAGACAATTTGTTTACCCTGTAACATATTAAACGAAACCTACGTCCCAAATGATCTGTAAGCTAAACACAGTTTTTCATGTAACACCTTCCCCCGACTTTCTAAGTTCAGATCTGTCTCGTTCGACTTATTTCCTGTACCGCCCCTCTCTTTCGCTAATTGCAGTTATTTGCCGTGAAATTGGTGTTTTACGTTGGGGTGTATTGCCGTCTGTCCTGAAGACTATAGTGAAAGCGGTGAACCCCAGGGGAAAAGTATTCCATCAAAAGCAACAGAAATCCAATGCGAGAGCAAAACTTTGTTCGTTGGCATTACATCCAAGCAATTTAGGCGAAGTAGGAAGTGTGTTTTTCTACTACGACACCAAAAGATTGTCGCAAATGCTCAGGCAATTACGATACAGATGTGTCCTTAAGACTTCTCTTTCAAGACGTCCAAAGGCCGGCACTAGGGGATGGGGAGGGATAGCTCTTTTTTGTTGCAGTTAGAAATTCTTAAGCTCATTCTTCCTTAAAACTTTGCCTGGTTACCAGTAAGTACTGTCTCATGCCTCAACCATTGCACAGATTTGTTGTTTTTGTTTTCATTCTTTGAGTTAACAGCGGGAAAATATCTGAACTGCGTTGTTTCAGTTGGAAATATTTTTTTTATACTTCAGCAACAGGGCTTCACGTATATTTGCAAATTGCTTCGATAGAATAAACATACCTTACATAAAGAGTTTGCATGAGAAAATAGATTAATAATAAGGAAAATATTCTAAAACCAAAAAAAGAAATTGCGGAGCCGAAAAAGCTAGGTAGAGGAAACAAAAGGCTCTAAGAAAAAGTTCATATTTAAAGAAACCTGTAGTCGCTTAATGAGTAAGTGGTATAAATCAATACAAAATCATGTGCTGTATTTGAAAAAAAAAATTATAAGCAAGTAGGCATCGTGACTGTCCACAGTTTCCCTTTTCATCCTGTCGACATTACAACCACCACAGAAAAGAAAATAACAAAAACATAACAAAAACACCCATACAAAGTAAAATGCCCAAAACATAAAAAGAAGTAACCACACAAAATGAAATGCCCAAAACATTAAAAAAACTGCAACCACACGAAACAAAATACCCAAAACATGGTAAGAAATTTTGTTTAAAGCACAATGAAGGTATACGATAGGAGAAATATATGTTTTTAAAACTTAATACAAGTGTCAAAACCGAAATAAAAAGAAAGAAAAAAGAAATATTCCAA
Organism: Macrothele yani; assembly: GCA_039090855.1. Taxonomy (NCBI): domain Eukaryota; kingdom Metazoa; phylum Arthropoda; class Arachnida; order Araneae; family Macrothelidae; genus Macrothele; species Macrothele yani. The sequence continues at coordinate 86,866,139 of CM077011.1, read as the reverse complement.
ATTTCATTGTTACTTTAGATATTTTGACCTGTTGACATTTCGTAAATTGTACTTGCACTCGGTCAAAAAATATTACTTACAAGGACTCTTTAGTAACTTTTAATCGCTGTGGTCGTATTTATAAGGTTTGCATAACAAATCAAGTTAATAATGTTGCGCTTTCACCAAAATGCTAATTATTGGCCGCTAGGTCTAGGCCTTTTAAATAATTTTTGATAAGCGTAACACTCTTAAATTGATTTGTCATGCAAACCTCATATAATCACAGCATTATAAAAATTACTATAAATGCATAAGCCTAGATCTCGGGTGTATCTATTAATGTTTTGTGCTCGAGTAACATTTAAACAGAATTCATTTTATTTTCTATGAAAACTACATAAATATCAGCTCGGAGGACTGAAAACTATCAAAAATCTCTAGGCCTAGGGTCTGCTTAATATATCCAACCTCAGAAAAGCGCATTGCTAAAATCTTGGACTTCTATGAAAACATTATGAAAATTAGCACGGCACACTGAAAATTGCTAAACAGGCCCAGTCCTAGGTCTTTCTAATAATTGTTTTGTACCTGACTAAAAGTATAACATTATCTTTAGTTCTTACTAGCAGGGGTACCCGGTATTTCCCAGGTAAATATTACTATTTCTAAAATAACCAAGTTCAGCGGGTGAAAGTTAATGAATGAAAAAGTTATTTCCGTAAATTTCCAGGAAACATATTTTAAATCTTTTGATTTAGTTAATTTAATTATACGAAGCAAAAAAGAATTTACATTACATTGTATTTCTGCCTGATAAGGCAACCATTGGTGGTGAAAGCTAACGTTTATTAATTTGTGTTTTTAATACACCATGAACCGGATATTTTTTCACTTTATTGTTATCTACGGCCTCTAACCTAGACCGTAGGTGGGGTAATGGAGTGCTGTATTGGGATGCAGTTCTTAAGAGTAAAAATTGTAACTTTTACGAAAATTTTGAATGGGCCCCTTCACACCGGGCACCGACCCTTTCCGTCTGCGGTCTAAGTTACAATGCAATGAGGTAGTGTACTAAATTTGGTCGTTCTAAATTCGAAACTGTAGGTTTTACAAAAATTGGCATGGGGGGGGACCTCTGAACCCCTGGCTCCAACCGTTTCCAAAAACCGCCTGCATTCTCAGTTAGAGTACCATGACATAGTATACCAAATTTGGTGGTTTTAAATTGAAAACTGTAGATTTTACGAAAATTCTTTATGGGGAGGGCTCTGACCCCGTGCCTGACCCGTTCCCAAAACCGTCTACCATCTAAGTTAGAGCACCATGAGATAGTATACCAAATTTGGTTGTTCCAAATTAAAAACTGTAGATTTTACGAACATTTTCTATGGGGGAAGGATCTAACCCCCGGGCCCCGACCCGTTCCGAAAATCGTCTATGGTCTAAGTATAGCTATACCAAATTTGGTGGTTCTAAATTGAAAACTGTATAGGTATACCAAATTTGGTGGTTCTAAATTGAAAACTGTAGATTTCAAGAAATTCTTTATGGGGGGGGGGGGGGGGCTCTGAACCCCAGGCTCCGACCCTTTCCAAAAAACCATCTACCGTCTAAGTTAGAGTTCCATGAGATAGCATACCAAATTTGGTGGTTCTAAATTGAAAACTCAAGTTTTTACGAAGCATTTTTATGGGGGGGGGGGCTCTTACCCCGTGCCCGACCCGTTCCAAAAGCCGTCTACCGTCTAAGTTAGAGTACCATAATATAGTATACTAAATTTGGTGGTTCTAAGTTGAAAACGGTATATTTTACGAAAATTCTTTGGGGGGAGGGGGGTTGCTCTTACCGCCCGGGCCCCGATCCGTTGCAAAAACCGTCTCCCGTCTAAGTTACAGTTTCATTATACCAAATTTGGTGGTTCTAATGTGAAAACTATAGATTTTAAGAAAATTTTGTATGTGGGGGCTCTTACCCCCCGCGCCTTGACTTATTCCAAAAACCGTCTACCGTCTAAGTTAGAGTACCATGAGAAAGTATACCAAATTTGGTGGTTCTAAATTGAAAACTGTAGATTTTACCAAAAAAAAAATTATTCGGAGGTGGTCTGACCCCCGGGCTCCAACCCCTTCCAAAAACCGTCTAGCGTCTAAGTTAGTGTACCATGATATAGTATACCAGATTAGGTGGTCCTGAATTGAAAACTGTAGTCTTTAAGAAAAATTTGTATGTGGGGGGCTCTGACCCGTTCCAAAAACGGTCTACCGTCTAAGTTAGAGTACCATAAGATAGTATACCAAATTTGGTGGTTCTAAGATGAAAACTGTAGATTTTACGAAATTTTTTTATGAGGGGGGCCGACCCCGCGGGCTCCAACCCCTTCCAAAAACCGTCTAGCGTCTAAGTTAGAGTACCATGAGATAGTATACCAAATTTGGTGGTTCTAAATTGAAAACTGTAGATTTTACGAAAAAGTTTTTATTCGCGGGGGGTCTGACCCCCGGGCTCCAACCCCTTCCAAAAACCGTCTAGCGTCTAAGTTAGAGTACCATGAGATAGTATACCAGATTATGTGGTTCTGAATTGAAAACTGTAGTTTTTAAGAAAATTTTGTATGTGGGGGGGGGCTCTGACCTACCGGGCCTTGACCCGTTCCAAAAACGGTCTGCCGTCTAAGTTAGAGTACCATAAGATAGTATACCAAATTTGGTGGTTCTAAGATGAAAACTGTAGATTTTACGAATTTTTTTACGTGGGGGGGGGGTGCTCCGACTCCGCGGGCTCCAACCCTTTCCAAAAACCGTGTAGCGTCTAAGTTAGAGTACCATGAGATAGTATACCAAATTTGGTGGTTCTAAATTAAAAACTGTAGATTTTACGAAAAAGTATTTATTCGCGTGGGGGGTCTTACCCCCGGGCTCCAACCCCTTCCAAAAACCGTCTAGCGTCTAAGTTAGAGTACCATGAGATAGTATACCAGATTAGGTGGTTCTGAATTGAAAACTGTAGTTTTTAAGAAAATTTTGTATGTGGGGGGCTCTGATCCCCGGGCCTTGACCCGTTCTAAAAACGGTCTGACGTCTAAGTTAGAGTACCATAAGATAGTATACCAAATTTGGTAGTTCTAAGATGAAAACTGTAGATTTCACGAAATTTTTTATGAGGGGGGGGGGCTCTGACCCCGCGGGCTCCAACCCTTTCCAAAAACCATCTAGCGTCTAAGTTAGAGTTTCATGATACCAAATTTGATGGTTCTGAAATGAAAACTAGATTTTACGAAAATTTTGTAAGTAAGGGGGGGGGGCTCTCACTCCCCGGGCCTTGACCCGTTCCAAAAACCGACAACCGTCTAAGTTAGAGTACTATGAGATAGGATACCTGATTTGGTGGTTCTGAATTGAAAACTGTACATAGAAATGTTATTTTACTGAAGAATAAAGGCAATTTTGAAATGTAGATCTTAGGAATATTTTGTGAATGGGGGCTCTGACCAACCGGGCCCCTGACCCGTTCCAAAAACCGTCCACCGTCTAAGTTAGAGTACCATGAGATAATATACCAAATTTAAATTTGGTAGTTCTAAATTGAAAACTATATTTTACGGCAATTCTGTGGGGGGGGGGGGCTTTAAAGCCCCATCCCCCTCTCCAACCGCTTCCCAAAACCGTCTACAATCTAAGTTAGAATACCACGAGATAGTATACCAGATTTGGTGGTTCTGAATTGAAAACTGTAGATTTTACGAATATTTTGTGTATGGGGGGCTCTGACCAACCGGGCCCTGCCCCGTTCCAAAAACCGTTTACCGTCTAATATTTTTAGTGCCAAAGAAAAACGTAATATTCCTATCCTGTCTGCGTGTCCAAACTTTATAAATTTGATCAGGGAGCAAGACGTTCCAAATCGTACGTTTTCCTGCATTCGTTTTGTATGTAACCAAAATCTGTAAACGCGACGAATTGACGTAGTCGACGAATTTGTCCGCGACGAATTGACGCGCGACGAATAGTCGTAGTCGACGAATTGACGCAGGCGACGAATTGACGTAGTCGACGAATTGACGCACGCGACGAATTGACGTGACACCAGAGAAACAGGACGAAGATTAGCCACCAGAATTAATGAACACAGGGCAGCAATAAGGAACATTTCAAATAAAACAGCATTAGACAGGCACATACAACAAACTGGCCACAAAATAGACTGGGACCCCTTGCAAGTAAATCAAACATCAATCCCACGCAATTATCTGGAAATTTACAAGACACAAGGTGGCAACATCAACGACCATGCTGGATGGAAAATTGATCAGGCTTGGTCGCCAGATCTGTGGAAGTAGTAAGACGCAAGAACTGCTGAAGATGATCCAGTGTCTAGATCGAAAATTTGAGAGGTAAAGTACCTTATAAATTTATCCTCTATAATTCCTGTTCAACATTTATAATTATGATTACTGTTTATTATTATTTTGACTGCTTTTACTGTTTATTATTACCCTAATCGAAAAACACTAACTAGACTGTTTAGTTGTTTTGGAAAATTAGATAAAAAAATATTTTAATTTAGAGCAGAAAAAGAAGAAACCATGAATATCATGGTTTCTTCTAAAGAATTTTAACTAGTTTACGGCTTGAATAAATAACGCAATTTGGACTGAAGGCACAATCTTGTAATCAGTAATGAAAACATCAGCACAAGTGTTATTACTCATTCTGATTTTCCTGCAAAATAATTGCCAGAAAAAGTGCAATGTTTTTGTAAAAGTCTATTAATAAACGATTGAAAAACAGTAAATAAAATACATTGCAATCATGAATAAAATTACTACCGACGTGGACAGCGCTATAAACATGAAATACACTATGAATATAATTTTTTGTGCTTCAGACATGCAATTTTTAACGCTAAACATTTTGGAAATGTGTTCTTGTTTTTTCATATTTCTTTAAGTAAATAATATTGCCACCTAAACTGAAGGGGAGGCACTGTAATAAAAAAGTGAATACATTTTAATGGAGGATTAAGTAAAGTAACCTAAATGGGAGGGGAGGCATTGCATTAAAAAGTGAATAAATTTATACACCGACATGAATTGAAGAAAGATCTTAATATACCTGCGGTGGCGGCTTGAAGGATATTTTATCTGAACGCTGACCTTCACCTTACTCCTTTTGTGAGTTTGATACACCCGCTGTATCGTGTGATTGAATTTTAAATTCAGGAAACTAAATAAGTTTAGTAAACTCACTAACAAAAAAAATATTCACCCTTCACTCTCCATAAATGAATAAATTTTAATCTAATGGGCTGAGAGATGCACTAGATCAGGGCTTTCTGCTTAAGAAATAAAAAAATTGGGGTTCGCTCTACTGGTCACCGAGCATCTGGCTGCAAGATAGCTGACCACAGGACAACTGGCCAGAAAAGTGTTAAGAAGCCGTGTAAAAACCGCATTTTTATTTTTTCGTTTACACTTCCATGTATGATGACCATAAAACCGTTGGGGGATAATATAAAAATCAGTTTTGGTTTCACTTTGTTAACTTCTCGACAGGCCACCTCTAAGGATTTCAGTTTTATTTTTGCCGCTTCACCGTGCTTATGACAGGTTGGTAAAATGGGAAATTATATTATTTGTATCAAGATATAGCTTGACGTAGTAGCCAGGTATTAAGAACATAGTCCTGGGGTTGGGCCATTTCAACAACTTTTAACGCACTGTACTCATTTTAGTCTATCAATTAGGTGCGACATTATTCTTTTATAGAAAATAAAAATAATAATGTCACACTTTTAGTCAGGCACAAGACATTAATTATAAGGGCATAGGCCTTTTTAAGCTTTTTATACGCCAATCTCATATTCATAACTTTCACTAAACAAGTTTATAATATTGCACTTTTATTTAGGAACCAAGCAATAATTGATAGCAGTGGTGGTATCGCGATCCATAAACGTCCCTGGAAGTTATTTTGTCTTGCCCATTTTTGGGAAAAATTGTCAAGGTATCCCATCCCTAAAAAAAAATATGTCAGCATCACATCATTGGCTGTTTAAACATATTTTCATCACAAGTCTACGAATCATTACAGTTTTTTGTATTGAGGCAATAATTAACAACATTTTACCCATTTTCCTGGATAGCAGATCCCTATAAAATTTAATTAAAAAAAAATACTTCTGTTGCTGAGAAGCAAAACACAAGGTACATTCTGTGAGAGAGACTGTCGAAGACTTGATTCCATTCTTATGATTTTTATTACAATAACTGAATTCAAGATTTGAAAGTTTCTTCACTTACGGTGAGAACGAAAATGCAAATGTGCTAAAAATTAATATCTTTTCAAGACTTACCTATCATTATTAAAATAATTATGAAAAATTTCTTGAAAAAAATGGAAAATGTTGAGAACTGCAAGAATTTCAGAGCAAATTTATAAAATGAGAGAAATTAAAGAATGCGAAAATTAATAAGATGCAGATATTTCGTTCGAAAACAAAACAAAACAAAAAGTAAAAGAAAGAAGCACATACATATAAAATGAAGCAATTCCCAAATTTTGGCATACGTTTGAAGCTCAACGCATTAATGTACTCAATGCATTTCGAGTTTCTGTCGCAGACTATTAATGGTATATGTGATTATATAAACTGTAAGTGCAATTGGCATTTGCTACGTATATATATTTTTTTCTGAAGCCGTAAAAGTGGTAAACAAGCATTTTCATTTTAGTAAAACTTGGTTTTCTTCTACAATATTGAAGTAACAAGTCTGCAATACATTTTTTCTCGAGTTAACTAAGGTCTACTGGCCCAGAACCTCCCTGCAGAGCCAGCCAGGAAGTTCTGGGCCGGTAGACCTTAGTAGTAAACAAACATTTATTTCAAAAAATAAAAGAACAATATCAAAGTTCTTTTGGGGCTTTATGTACAATTGGGTATATGGAAGTCAATTGTTCAGTGACTTTAAAAACAAGACTTGAAATTGTAATAAAAAAATTCATATATGAATGTGTATAAAAGTTAGTTACCAATTTGGCAGTTACACCACCCTACGTCAAAAATCGATCACTAAAACATATACCCTGGAAAAGAAAACTATTTATACAAATTTATTATTTTATGGGGGTCCTTATTATTCGCTATACAAAAATATTCACTATGAAGATTAGTTGAAGTTATCTTTTTTAAGAAGTTTATTTATACATAAAAAACTTCTCATATAAATATATGTATATATATATATATATACACTGACGGAAAAATAAATCCCAACACCACGAAAAAATAGTTGTAGAGGAATGAAATGGCGGCAATACATTTGTATAGGTAACATATTTAATCGATTAAGGTTTCAAGATCACAGCTTATTGTAAGCGCGAGAAGAGCCATTTTAAATGTGAAATGCTGGTACATTAATAACCGGTGTAACCGCCAGAATGTTGAATACAAGCACGCAAACGTTCATGCATTTTGTCGCACAGGTGCTGGATGTCAGTTTGTGGGATGGAGTTCCATGCCTGTTGCACTTGGTCGGTCAATACAGGGACGGTTAATGCTGGTTGGGAGTGACGCTGGAGTTGTCGTCCAATGATGTCCCATACGTGCTCGATTGGTGAAAGATCTGGTGATCTAGGAGGCCACGGCAACACGTCGACACTCTGTAGAGCATGTTGGGTTACAACAGCGGTATGCGGGCGAGCGTTATCTTGTTGGAAAACACCCCCTGGGATGCTGTTCATGAATGGCAGCACAACAGGTTGAATCACCAGACCGACGTACAACTGTGCCGTCAGGGTGCGTGGGATAACCACGAGAGTGCTCCTGCTGTCATAGGAAATTGCTCCCCAGACCATAACTCCAGGTGTAGGTCCAGTGTGTCTCGGCCGCAGACAGGTTGGTTGCAGGCGCTCACCTGGCCTCCTCCTAACCAACACACGGCCATCACTGGCACCCAGGCAGAACCGGCTTTCATCAGAAAACCCAACAGATCTCCACTCCGTCCTCCAGTGAGCTCTAGCTTGACACCAGTGACGTCGCAAACGGCAGTGGTTTGTAGTAAGTGGAATGCACGCCACAGGGCGTCTGGCTCGGAGCTGTCCATCAAGTAACCGATTTGTAACAGTTCGTTGTGTCACTGTGGTGGCAACTGCAGCTCGAATTGCTGCCGCAGACGCGGTACGACGCACCACGGCTATACGCCGGTCTTCCCTCTCAGTAGTGCCACGTGGCCGGCCTGAACCCGGTCTTCTTGAGGCAGTACCTTCGCTTGACCACCGCTGCCAACAATCATGCACAGTGGCTACATTCCTGCGATATGGCGGAAATAAAATCCACCTTCTCGTAGCCCTATTACACGACCTCGTTCAAACTCCGTGAGCTGTTGATAATGGCTTCTTCGTCTTCTTAAAGGCATTCTTGACTAACATCAACACCCTACGTCGAATCTCAACGATAACTAACGCTCACGAACGTTACAGCGCGTATTTACAGCAAACCTGCTTTGCATGTTCCGAGGGGCGCCACACGTATGCGCCGAGCGCGAAATTTGCATAGACGTCGTTTATCTAACACAACCCCTTCTTGGTTTTGGGATTTTTTTCCGTCAGTGTATATACACTGCCGGAAAGTGAAAAAAGAACACCAAGAAGGAATTGGCGGACGATCATGAAATTTACATATGGTAATGAGGTCGAGTTTACGTAGGCGTGATGTTAATTTCGGGACCAACCGGTGAGCGCTTACGCCACAGCACGGCATAATATGCAAATTATCGTCTGTGGTATTTAAGGAGTACGGCGAAGTGAATGTAATCAATCGTCGGCGTACGGAGACCTGAAGAAGCTGCAATGCCTGGACATGGAAGACGTGTACGATTTCAGCAGTTATCGGACTTTGAGCGAGGTTGTCTAGTCGGACTCCGCGAGGCGGGTGGTCGTATCGGTGGTGGTACGATGGTGGCGTAGATGGTCCGAGGAACATTTCCACACGAGAAAACGTGGAACTGGGAGTCACAGACGGACTGATGAGCGGACCGATCGACGCGTAAGAAGAGCGGCGTTGTCAAGCAGAACATCCAGTGCGACGCAAATCCGAGCTGCCGTTGCACCTGAGGTGACTGTGCGAACAATCTGCAACCGTCTACACTGTTAAAAATTCCCGTAAAAAAGTCTTGTTGCCCGTGTATTTTTACGATCAAGGCTCGTTCTGCAGTTTAAAGGCGATGCCCGTATTTTAACGGGCATGGATATGTAGGAAAACGGTTCATAACCGTAATTTCACGGGCGTTGCCAAGAGGCACAGGTTAGCCAATGAACGATAATGACAGAAAAGGAATGCGGCATGCGCCACTTTCTGCTATTGATCAGCGAGTCGTCACGTGATTTTACGGGGATTGCTCGTTTTTTTTACCAAGACGAAGGGATGGGCGATATTTTCAAAAGTATGATATCTTTTAATATTTCTGAGACCGATATATTGAATCGAAAATATCTGTATTTAAAGATCAATATATCAGATTGATTTTTCGACATTTTTCAATACTTCTGATCTCAATAAGACTGATATTTCGGTTTATTCACTGCATACTGCATCAGGGTTATCACTGAATCCGATCCAATGTTGTGCTAAGTATTGGCTATTTGGAACTTGGGACTAATTGGCTGTTGGCTTGTTCGCACAAATCTCAGCCAGTACTAAATTATCCTGCAGCTTGAAAATATAGCTGCAATCAAGTTTTGTTAATACCATTAAAATAGTGATATCTCAGAAAAGTACTGTATATTACTAACTTCGTACCTTTTACAAGACGGTCGCTGTACTTGGAAATAAACGTAGTGCATTTATTTTGCCATTTCAGTCGTTTTGTTGTGTAAATAATTATTTCTGATAGCGGAATTGATATTTAACGTTTTTTTACAAGACCGACGCCATGGGTTAGTGCTTTTATTTTGCCCTTTTACGTTGTTTTGTTACGTAAATAAATATTTTCGACAGCAGAATTAACATTTTACGTTTTTATAATTCATAAAAATTCGCTAAAAATATATCTTGTATGCTGAGCTGGAAAGCCAACATCAGGGTTGTTTACATCGTAGCCAAGGTAATGTAAGGGCGTATTTATATTATATATTTTATACATTTATGTAATGTAAGGTGGCATATATTTATGCCCCCCTCCCCCGAAAGTGTTTAAATGTGTTTTATTTATTGTTAAAATGTGCCTTACATTGGAAACAAAAATGCTTAATTTAATAAAAAAATTTATTAATTTACGTTACAAATTTTTTTTTATTTTTTTCTATTCTCATTGTTTTATTTTGTCCTGGTGGATTTAATTTTTTTTCATTTCATTGGCACGCCATCAGAAAAAATCTATATATGCCCCTTGTTGCATTTCTTAATGAAGGGGCAGAGCACAGATGGGATGAAAGTGGCCAAAGGGCAGGAAGTTGTCACATAAATTTACAGAACATAAATGCGGAAACTGTTTTTTTTAACAAAACATGTTATCATGATTCTCTGTACTTAACATTGCTACCTATGCAAGATTGTTGATACAGTGAGACAAAATTAGTCAAAAAAGCAATCATAAAAGTGTTGTGCACTTTTGTGTTTATATAACATCTGCACTCCCCTTCCACTAATGGGGGGGGGGCTGTGGATAGTATCAACTGTCACCAACGATATTTGAAGGTTTTGGTTATCATTTGAAAGTAAACAAATTAGATGTCAACTTTCCTGTTAAGCACACTCAACATCTTTTTAAAGAATATATATGAATAAAAAAACACACTTGAAATGGAATTTGTGGAAGAAATATTTTGCTACATGGAAGACCAGTAAACCACAGGCAATTGGGTAAATAAGTCTCATTGATTTGATTATTCTACACATGTTAAGGTTTTTCCATTATTCGAAATGTTTATTTAAGTACAAAAGCAGAGTAAAATGCCTAAAACAAAATCACTGGGTTACTTCTGTCTGAAACATTACCCCCTTAGCCTGTAATCACAGCATATTATTGCAATTTCTAATGCAGAATGTTCTGCAAAGTCATAATATTGTTGAGAGGTAAATGGCTAGAGCTTTTTTAATGCAATTTTGAAGAAGTTTGCACACATACATGAAAATATATTATTTCAAAGTTAGTGTGCATATACACTGTAGATACATATATATATATTTTTTTTTTTTGTAAAAAAATAACAAAAAAAACAACTGAAAATACAACAAACCTTGTTAACAGGTTTCGGCCTAATTTGCCCAGTGTTATCCATTTTGTCATTATGTCTATTTCTCTCTTGATAAAAACTGTGAACATATTTTTTTTTTTGTGAAAACTGTTATTCTTAAACGGAATGGCATTAACAAAATTCTGTTGTCCAGAAAAGTTTTAATGTGCAGTGCTCTTCCTCATTTGATTTCTCTAGTGTTTCTTTACAGTATACAAGGTTACTTTTTTCAAAATTCTTTTCCTGCTAAAATCTAATAAATGTGCAATGTAAAAATTGCATTTGTACTCATAAATATGGGTTCTTGGTTTGATTAAAAGGCAATACATTGTGCCAAATGTTTGACACTAGCTGTAGGAAGGGAATTCTTAGACTACCATTAAAGACTATATTAATATATTAGCTGAAACAATGCTCAGATTATATGAATACCTTGGCCATCGGTTTTACATTTGATCAAGTTTGCAAAAATTGTATATGATTTTATACCTGCTACAACTGATTCAGCATCAATATCAGGAAAATTCTCATACAAAAAGATTACGTCTTCCTCAGAAACTGCTAGAAAACAGTCAAATTTTCAAAATAAGAAGCACTGTTCATTAAATGTGAAAATCCTCCAAATATGTGGCGTCAGTGAATATACAAAGATGTCGCTCTTTCCAGGTTTTAGCAATTAAATGTCATGAAATCTATTCAGTCAAGAAATCTATTTATTAAATGTCATGAATAAAATCTATTCAGTCATGAAATGTTCATTAAATGTCATGGAAACTATTCAGTATCTAAATAATCATGGAAAATGTGCCTACCAAGTGGTAAAATACATAAAGAAGTTGTTCCTGTCTTGTCTTTCCTGGAACCACTCGCCCTAAATTAGGGACATGTGTCTGCTTATGGTGAATCAAGCTTCTACACATTCGGGAACAACTTTAGATGCTCATGGAGATCAACACACACACACACACACACACACACACACACACACACCACTTCACTTCACTTCAAGCATTTTTTTCCAGTTCTCAGTCCATTTCTTTGGATTTCTCATCTCCATTAAAAACTTGTACACAATAAATATCTGAAGTATTCTTTATCAAGTCTAAAACACCTGAGGAGCTATCTTTGATATCATATCATTTTTTTTTTTTTTACATTTTAAATGCTCATTGGTGGAGTCTATCCTTAAAATTAAGGAAGTCAGCAGATTTAAAAAATTTTTTTACAGTTTTGAACTCAAATGGGATATAGCATTTAATGTTTCACTTATTAACACTAAAACAACACAAAAATAAGTACTGATTCCTCACCTCTAGTTATATTCAACTTGCTGTAGATGAGGGATTTTCTCTTTACATGCATATATATCACTAAGCTGTTCTCTAAGATCATAGGTTAGTTTCTTGATGAGAGCTTATCTGCTGGATTAAAGTTTAAAACTGATGGACATACATTTTATTTACTCTTGATGTATCAAACATCTGCATTTACAGTGATCTCAGCTCACAACTTGAGCTTCACTGACATCCATCACACACAAGACCATTTGTACTTCACATTTATTCTCTTTTTCTCATGCAGAAATTCCTGAATCTGGTCCTCCCTTGATCTTCTACATTTTCTTCCTGTCACTTGTGCAGAATAAATTCTCCTAGTAATCATCTCACCACTCATTCTCCAAACCACCCAAGAATATTTGTCCCCACCTTACAAACAATATTTTGCTTCACACTACTCATCTACAAAACCTCTTCATTCCTCACATGATCAAAACATATCTTGCCCCCACCCCCATAAGTAACACATCTCTACAGCTTGCAAATCACTCCTATGTTTCATCTGCAGTACTCCACCTTCACTGCTGCACATCAGAGTAGGAACAATTACTGTACTTTTTCACACACAACTATTAGGGACCTTTTTGAGAACCTATCATTCATCATTTATTCAAAATCCTCCTGAAGTAGCTGTGACTTTCAAAGATGAATTTACTAGCCTACTAATTTCACCACCTAATTTGTTTTCTCTGTCAAACATGCTTCCTAAATATGTAAATTGATTTACCTGATCAATCTCTTTGCCATTTAGACTGATCTGTTTGATTTAATACTAACAATTCATCTGTCAAAAACATAACTTTGGGTTTTTCCTTTCATATACTAAGTTTGAAATTCATACAAACTTCATACATGTGGGACAACATACGCTGCAACTCACTTTTGCTCTCTGCCAACAGGATTGTTTCATCAGCATGAGCAAACATAATTGAGTAACTACTCTCCACAGATAGCATTTACATAGTCTAATGACGACTCAACCATATGTGTCTCTTAAGACATAAAAATATTCTTTACCTTAAAAAATTGTTTTGGTAATAAGTAATAACTAATTATAATACATACGCTTGGCAGTGAATGTGGGGAATAAATATCCTACCAGTTTTCTCAGATAACTTCTTAGAAACATCAGCTGAATTCTTTTTTTCAAGAGCTGCTTTCTCCTGCTAAAAGGGAGCAATTTTATTTGTCCTTTATTATTACATTTTATAGCTTAAAACTATCTTTATGCAAGATTGCAGCTCTCAAGCTGTATTTTTAGTGATATGAAAAACACATAAAATATTGTTTTTCAGATCCTAAAATAAAAAAAAATATATAGAAGAAAGTTTTGATGCAAAAATAAATAAAAAAATCATGCAACAGAAGTGAGCTTGTAATCTGCAGAAATGCTGAATATACTTTCCAAAACCCAAAAGGTGATTTTCTTGTTTCATGTGTGGGCATTGCTCGACGAGCAGGGATATGGTTTCTGCCAAGAAGTTTCCAAAAATCCCAGTTGCAAAGGAATGTTTTCATGAGTTTTTCATCAATGTGAGATTATGAGAAATATGTATTTCCAACATTTCGAGAAAAGGTAAGTTGAAGCTTCAGTATGGCATAAATGACAAAAAAAAAAACAAAAGTACTTATTAATCCCAGCAGACTGGAATCTTAACCATCAATTAACATGGGAATAACTGAATTATAGAAAGAATAACTATTTTTATTGGGATGCAAATGTCAAAGTTAACAACATTATATCAGCTTGCAAGGAAATGTTATGGAAAAAAATCTTTAAAAAAACTTTGTTATTGTAATTTTTAGAGCATTTTGTATACATTTATATTTTTCAGAAGGTGTGAACAATGTTTGCTATTTTTTTTATCGTTTAAGACAGAACACAATGTTAATGGAGTATACAGATATAATTACTTCTATGGTGTAAGCAAAAATAGTTCCCATGGCATAAGCAAAAAAATTAAAGTGCTTATAATATGTTTACAAGTGACATTTTTGTTAAAAACAGTAATTAGAGTACGAATAATTTGTGATGGCCTTTTCATAAAAAGCAATTATTTTTCCAGAAAGATATTTAAAAAAATGCTAACGATTATTAGTCCTCCATTAAAATATGATTATAAAAATAAAAACATAAAAAATATCGTAATCCAAATTAATCAAGTATATATATTTACTAATTAATTAATGAAAGCCATACTAATTAATGTATGAAAGCCTGTCTCTCCTAGATAACAAAAAAACGAATGGACAATCAGAGGAAATAACATGCTGTAAGTGTGGGAAAATCAGCAGATCAAGACGAAAGTTATGCTCATATTTTTACCAGATTATATAATTACTTCAGGAAGTTTCACTATGTATTAACAAGATAATTGTCAAAGGATGATAAAAAAAATTACGTCTGATATATACATAGCCTGAATTACAACAAACTTTATACTACATAACTTGTAAGACATCAAGAAAACTCTCGAAAAGCTGTTTTGCATTTCCTTACCCAGCTGTTAAGATCTACATACTTTATCACTAACAAAAAAAAAAAAAAAATGCTTCACTTCAAATTGTGTGTAATTGGTATGTATTTAATTTTGGTCAAAGTGCCAGTTTACTTCAAACATAATACTCATAGGCAAAAGAACAATCTGCTATCAACCGTTCCTTAAATTTGTTTTCTGGGTGCCTACTGTCAACTAATAGTTAAAATTTTCAACCATCGAGGTTTTCAACACAGCAGATATTTTTCCTTGTAAAGTTCTAGAAATCGGAAGGTGACATAATATCATGTGAATCTCGATAATGAGATCGCAGTTTGATAGTCCTCAAGCAACATAATTTTCGTGACATGCCAGAGGAAAGAACACAGATTTCATTCCACAAGTTAAATCACATCAGCCATGGGCTGATATATTGAATATCGCACCGATATAGTGATTTTCTGATATATCGTAACTTGGATATCAATACTATATATCGAAATATCGGACAAAAATATCGATATTTCGAGATATTGATAAATATCGCCCATCCCTAACTGACGAACACGAAGTCACGAACATGTGCAGGAAAGACGCCATGAAAACATGTGAGTAGACACTTTTTAAAATTAAGTTTATTATGATATGTAAAAGTAACGAAATCAATTACACACATTTTTGTTTGATATTAAGCTCACGAACTGTGTACGTATATATATATATATATAATTTTAAAAGTTTCACCACCAAACGAGGTTGGCTGAAGCATTGTCACACAGGAAAATCTATGTAGTAGCTAAGATTTCATTTGACTGATGTAGGGGCATAACTCTCACATCCATATATGTTTTACTATCAATATGATACAGTGCTTTACTTTCTGTGCAAGTCTTTATCGCAAGGTTTATACCTAGTGTTGACTAGGATGTCGAATAAATTCGATCTGTACATGCTGATTTGGGAATTACGTAGGGCAGCATTCTTCGTATGTTTGTAGTCTGAAATGAATTCCATTTTGCAATATAACACGCATAAATATTGTCTTATCGTTTTGTGCTTTTTTTTTTTTTTTTTTTTTTTACGGCATAGTGTTCAACTCCTGAATTTAGACAGAATTATTTCTAAAGCACAAACTGGCTGAACAATACTTTGGGTTTTTTTTAAGACTCCTTTTCATTTGCTCATGTACTTAAGAACTTGTGAAGTATTATATTTGCACCAATGAATACAAAGATTAGCTATGGAGTACAGATATGTACAGGCATATTCTTTAATGAAAAGTTTATTCCAGTGTGTTTATGTGGGTATAAAATATATAAAAAATACAAATACACAGGTATATTTGCTAAAATTACATACACTGATGTCACAGAAATTGCACAAATGGCTAAAAAAAAAAAAATCAAATAAAACTGGTCAAGTCATTTGTTTAGTATCAGTAAGATGTATGAGCTCATTTACTCTTGCAAAGTTCATCAATATTTTGAGTTTTCTTGCTTATGTACAAACAAGTTATCTTCAACATCCAGCTTATTTCAATATTTAGTTTTTATGGTGGTTAAGGATAAAACACTAGTTTCACATAAATATGTAGTTGTAAAAGGCAACAAATACTTAAGGCAGTGCTCGACAATTTTGGAAATTATTTTTCCATTGGAATCCAAAAACTAGTCGCCGCCCCGGTGGCGCAGTGGTCTAAGGCGCTGGCCTCTGATCATTCGTTCGTAAGGGGTCCGGGTTCGAATCCCGGTCCGGCATGGATGTTGTGTTTGTCTTACGGCACTAGCTCTCTCCCTTCCCTGGAACCAGTGACCCTAAATTAGGGACGGGCGACTGCTTATAGCCCATTGAGTTGCTCACGGTGGTCGTTAAACCTCCAATAAAAAAAAAAAACAAAAAAAAAACTAGTCAGTGATTTCAAAGAACAAATGCTTTTCAAACCAACCAAAGTTAAAAGATGTCTCATAAGTTTTTTATTTGGCAATAGAAGATTACACATTTCTGCATTGTATGTGAATGAGTAACTAGTTCATTCAGTGGGAATGGGAAATACTGCCTTGTAAATGTTTGGAGAGTGCAGAGATGGACGATTATTAGCTGTTTAACATCAAGTTTCCAATTGTTTGCTCATTTTCTGATGATAATGAATTCGGTTATGAAAATTGGTCAGAGCTGTTCCCTGTAATTTGGTTTTCTCATAAAGTTTTTTGGTCATTGCTTGTGTTTTGTTTTTTCAACATTGAACAGATTGTTTTCACCCTGTAATGAGAAGTTCCACTAGTTCATTTTTCAGAAATTTCAGCTAAATATGCTAAACTTCACCACACATCCTACCAGCACTAGCCATAAATTCAGATTAATTTTGTTTTGAAAATTGGTTCACTATGTGACTCGGTATGGTTGCTAACAAATCCGCATATGCCCCCCCCTATTATTTTAGTGAAACCCACTTTGAGAACTATTGGTCTAGAGGATGTTCAAGCCGTTCTGGTATCAGAGTTGGTTGTACATCAAGGTTTTTGGCTAGCAGTCACAATTTAACATATGGTTTGAGTCCCATATGAGGCATTAGTTTTGCCACCCTGGTGGTGCAGTGGTCTAAGCACCATCTTATAATTGTTTGTCCAAGTGGGTCCGGGTTTGAATCCCGGTATGGCATGGATGTTGTGTTTGTCTTACAGCACTGGCGTTCTCTCTTCCCTGGAACCAGTGACTCTTAAATTAGTGACGGGGACTGCTTATATCCCATTTAGTTCCTCACATTAGCCGTTAAAACCTTTAAAAAAGAAACTTGTTTTTTACATAACATAACAGCTTTGGCTTTCTCTTTCCCTAGAACCAATGGCCTCAATTTAGAGGTGGGAAAAAAGTTTCATGTGATGAAATGTCACATTTTCGTTCAGGAAACACATTTGTGATTCTCCCTGACTGCTACATGGTTTTGATTGCTTTTAGGAATACCATTTCACTCACATTCCTTAGTATATAATTATCAATCATTTTGTGACTATGGTATATTCAGTTAACTCATAGGCATCCCTAGCTTAGTTTTCAGCAGGAAGAAGCAAACAATGGAAATCTGCATATATACAAACCCCATATGCCTCTCATTGAAAACAGCTTTTTTACCACTCAACACATAAATTACATAAATTTAATTGGAAACCAGAAGAGCCAAAAAATATATATTTTTTAATTATATCTATAATCACCTCATCATCACATGTATACAATAATATTTCACATATATGTCAGCGCAAACCAAAGCACGCATAAATAAGAGCGCAGCATAAGTAAAAGTTAGTGTAATTCCAGCCAAAATTAAGTTTAAAAAGTAATTAACATGAGAATAACATGCAAAATAAGAAAAATATCAATGATTGAATTTACTTAGTTAAATTTAACACTTTAAAGCTTAGATTACTCAAAAATGTAAATTACTTGATCTCAAAATTTTAATTACATTCCTTTTTTATATTTATGGCTTTTTAAAGTTATGTAAAATTGAAGACTGTTTCTGCTGTTGCCTCTCATTGAAAACAGCTTTTTCAAGTTTGTTTAAACAGGAATGTGTGGCAATTAGATGTATCGGTGAGTTGTATGTAGTGACAGTGTTTCCAAAGCTTATATCTACACTGCTTTCGTAACAGTCTGGGGATCTTTTGTTAATTCTTCGTTATGTCTCTTCATCATCATCCTGAATTTCATTGGCTATTTCTTGAATATCCCTCAATTCCCCAATAATGCATTTTCATTGATTTCTACAAACTCTTTAAAACTACTGAATCCACCTGAAATGGCACTCCAATCTTCATCATTGGCAGATTATTCGGTAAATGTGTAGATTAGCGTCCTAAATTATTTTGTCGGAAACTTGTAATATTGACTTGCGAGTGCAACACTGTGGTAGGCCTAACACATCACTACGGCAACGATGTGAAGATTTGCTTTGTTGAAAGGAAGATTCACTTCGCCGTGCAATTCACGTGCGGATGACTACAAGTCCAAGCAAGTACCTTCTTGCCAGGAGAGCGAACCATTTTATACTCATATGCTACACAATATAGTTTGTTCATGTTTTGTAATTGTTTTTAAAGCAGACGTGAAATTTTTCATTCTTTCGCATATGATTCCCTGATCCGAAATAGAAAGTTTGGTAAATGTGTACTTTAGCGTCTAAATTATTTCGTCGGAAAAATGTAACTGTGTGGGAAAAGTGTGACATACAATATTTTAAGCATGCAAAATAATGCGAAAAGGTGCAAAAATATAGTATTTTTAGATAAAAGGAAATAAGTTTTCCAAAGTATTTACCTGACAGTGCGATGGTTTGGAAGAGTACGTGCGGTATAGGCATAGGACGAGAGAGCGGCAACGGCATCAGCTTCGTTGAGAAGGGCAAGTAACGGGCGGAAGAATTAAGAAGGAAGCGGTTTAGCAGTACGTAGTCATCGAAAAGTCTTGTAGGCATACGCAGAAAGAAAGAGGTTGAATTTGTGCAGCATTGTAAGTTTTTGTTTTTTTTAAGGGTAATTTTGAGAAAGCGGAAGTACAAAATCGTCAGTCATTTCGGATTTCGTCAGGGCTTAAAATTTCATTATCCGCCACAATACAAGAAGCTGTCTCCCTGCCATAGTGCGATATATGAATTGAAGAAAATTGCTTATTTTGAAAAATATCCATGTCACGAGGAAAAAAATGTGAGCTACGATGTACTGAATAACAGCAGAACTGCAAATGAAGTGCTTGAAGAAATCACCTACCTGTGCACATCTTCCAAACCAAAACTAAAACGTCTTCCTCAAAACTTCTGTCGTACATAAATTATTTTACATTCCTTAATTTCTTTCCATTCGGAGACACTGTGAAACCACTAATAACGACATTCTGCACATATCTTTCTCAAAAATGAATAAAACAGGTTTGAACTACTTCTGCGCACAATTACACGATACTCTTCCGAAAAATATAGCCTACTGCTGTCGTATTCTTCCACGCATTTGCTACCAACTCGTACTTCGCTCCGTCGCACAGCACCTTCACGTGGTGGCCGTTAGCATCGCTTCAGCCTCCCGCACCACCTTCTACAAACCATCGTACTCACAGGTTAATACTTCAGAAAAATTATTTCCTTTTTATTTAAAAATATAATTTTTCACCTTTCCCTATTATTTTGCATGCTTAAAAAAATGTGTGCATCGAACTTTTCACCCACAGTTAAATTTTTCCAACGAAATAGTTTAGGACGCTGAAGTACACATTTACCGAAAGTACTAATATGCTTTTCTATGTTGTACAGAAAACTGGGGAACTATAAATTTCGGTTTTGGTTTGAACAGATTTGCTGTGTCTCTGCACTTTTGGTTCTTCTGTTAATAGCTTGTTCGCACGCGAGTTTCTATCTTACTCATATGTATCTTTTGCAAATCGAAGAGGTTTTATCCGGTTTTTCCTGCCAACAGCGTACAGGATACAACAAAAGAAAGGGTGGCTGCTGTGGACCTATTTTCTGTAGCGTATCACTACAGCATTTACTGCTCTTCTGCCAATAACGTAAGTCCTCTTTCTCTTGTACCCGTCATTTCCACACAGCAACAAACCTTCCTTTTAACGGACCAAAGCTTCACATCTTCACTGGAGCGATGCATTATTCCTATCGCAGCTTCTCTTCACAGTGTCAGACTCACAGGTCCATATTACAATAAAAATCTTTAAAACACGTTTAAAATATGAAATATCTGAAAAAATATGAAATACATTAAAATATGAAGTTTTAACCCTTTGTCAATAAACACAAGAGGCTAGTTCCATCAGAGGCATGCATTCAGTCGCTGACTTTAAACATTTGGAGCAAAATTACATATGCTTCCAATTTATGGACCTAAAGCATAATATAATTAAAGAAGTGATATTCTTCTGTCCTTGGCACTGCGTAACAATAATACAACTTCCAGTGATTAGCAGTGAAAAGCAACATGACATGCGATGACTGTCTTTTTTCTTGTAGTAGAAAATTATATTCTGAACTTCATTTTTAGATTTAATTGCCCAGTCTGGCACCTAGGGCAACTAGATTATTTATTTACCTGCCCAGGTCAATGATTCACACGACTCAGGCATGGTATTTTTCAAACTCTGATATGTATAAGTAAAAATATATACAGTACATAATTTCATACATACATATTAATTAAAGCTTATATATTTCATTATTACTACTTTAGCAAAAACTTCCCATTACAAAAAAATTACCTTTGCTTGTCTCTGTGGGCACTATTTCACTTTTACAGCATTGCAATCTTATGCGTAATGAAAATTTCTGTAGTACATACTAACTTTTTAATGAAAAATTTGTAATGTTTTAAGAACAATACGTTGCTACAATTTTTTTTGTCCCCCTTGAATTTCATTATAACGAGTTTCGACGGTTATTCTTTTTTTACTGAATCTGGTAAATGCTGGCCAAGAAAATGACAGTGAAAATATATCATGAACAGTTTCTTTGCTTTGCAAATGTAGTAATTAAAGTTAAATGTAAAAAAGAATTGATTTCATTCTAAATTTCTGCGAGTGAAATCTTTCACCTGTGTCACTTTAAGCAGGGCTTGGAAAATATCTGAAATGTTACATGCGCAGCTGGGTATATACATAAATTATTTACCTACCCAGGTAGTAAAACCTGGATGCCCAGGAAAATTTATATTTTAAGATAAATCAGAAGCCACTTTTTTTTTAAGTTAAAAAATATGAAAATTTTTTTACACGTTTTGTAATTCCTATTTTAAAGGTCTATTCAAAATGTTCAATATGCAAAGCATGTATTTCATGTTTTAAGATGATAGTGCTGAAATTGGTACAAAATGATGTGATGAAATTGTTTTTTGAGAAATTTAAGGATTCTGCCGTGTTCTTTTCCTTTGTCACTAAACACCTGATTTGCACATCAATAAAAATTGTTTCAGTATCTTCAGGTATTGCCAAGATATTATAAATACAACTATTTAATAGTTTTCCAAAAAAAAATTTGTGCTCCAAAATGGTTTCCTTGAGGCAACACAACAATGAAAGAACAGGTTTAGTCACTGAAGTCATTTCTAAAACATTCCAAACAGGAAAATTTAATATTTTAGAAATATTGATATGCATTAATGTTCTACAATGACTCAGTTAGAATCAGGGTCTAAACAAGTGTTTCTTCTTTTGGGTGGGGGGTCTGAGATTTGAAATTATGCCCTATCAAGTTCAAAAGCTCTCATTTCCATTCAAGTATTTTTTTCTTTTCTTTCTGATACCTTAATTATGGGGAAGCAATGTAATCTTTCAAAAGCAGTACTTCCAGTTTTTGACATAATTTTACTAAACATGTGAAAAGTAGGTAAATATCCAAAAATTAGAGATAGGAAACAAGACAGTAAAAGTTTTGGGAACACTGACAACACAGTGCTCAGTAGAATGTAAAATGAACCAGCACACAAGGCAGTGAATGTGAAAACAAAAAAAGCATGATTCAACCCTATGTCAAATGTAATACTAGCCAAAACCTACATGAAAAACCAACTTTGACACCATTGTGGATTGAATACCCTTATAGACGCAATGTACTCGGATGCCAGTTCGTAGTTCTGTTTGTCATTGATATAACATATAAATACAAGAATATGCCTGTACATATCTTTACTACTTAACTGCCCTTTGTATTCATTCATGCAAATACTACATAAGTACGTATGTGCAAATTAAAATGTCTAAAAGAAACTAAGTATTGTTCAACCAACTGTGCTTTAGAAATAATTCTCCAATTAAAACATGTCTAAAAGAAACGTAAGTATTGTTCAACCAACTGTGTGTACAGAGTTCGTAAAGCCTAATGTTAAACAAATCTGTGTGTAACTGATGTCATTATTTATCATATTGTAATAAACCTGATTTTAAGATATGAAAATATCATTACTCACATTTAGAACTGAATTGATTCAGTTATAATGTAAGTATCCAACAATTTCACACACTCACACTCTTCCACAAAAAACATGCATTTACTTGCACACTCTTCCACAAAAAATGCATTTATGTAAAAGTCGGTGACTACTTGCCGTGAGGCTTAACCGAATATGGCCAAACTTCATATTTACAGGGATTGCATTTCAAATTACAGCTTAAGTTAATACGGTCAAACTTATTTTTTCGGGTATAGCCCTTCAAATTATAGCGTAGCTCAATACGGTCAAACTTATTTTTTATGGGCAATGCCCTTCAAATTATGGCGTAGCTCAATACGGTCAAACTTATTATTTTATGGGCAGTGCCCTTCAAATTATGGCGTAGCTCAATACGGTCAAACTTATTTTTTTGTGGGCGTTGCTCTTCAGATTATGGGCTTAGTATTTAGGGTTCAGACCGTAATTTCATGGGCTTTCACAAAAATGGGCCAAGCCGTAGTTTTATGGGCAACGGCCGGGCCCCCAGTTGCCGGCCATTGCCCGTAATCTAACTGTGAAATTTTTAACAGTGTACTGGATGCAGGACTAAGTGCACGTGTGCCTCTGACTCCAGCCCACCGTCAGGAACGGCTGCACTGGCGATCTGTCGTGTTCAGCGATAGCAGCAGATTCTGCTTGGGAGCCTCCGATGGCCGTATGAGTGTTCGCAGACGCACAGGGAGCGTCTCCACCCTTCTTGCATCCGCCAGCGACACACAGGGCTTACACCTGGTCTCTTGGTGTGGGGAGCGATCACTCCCGTACACAACTAGTGTTTGTACGGGGTACGCTAAACAGCACCTCCTACATCATTCAGCCCGTTGTTGTGCCATTTGTAAGGTCGGTCCATCGTGTTTTCCAGCAAGATAGCGCACGCCCACACATGGCACGTGCAACGCAACATGCACTTCAGGGTGTGAGACAACTTCCATGGCCTGCACGTGCACCGGATTTGTCCCCCATTGAGCACGTGTGGGATTTTATGGGGGCAACGAATTATCCGGTCTCTACGGCCAGCCGCGACCTTCCCCGATTTACTCGTCCAGGTTGAGGATGCTTGGAACTCAATACCCCAAACTTACATCCAACATCCGTACGACAGACTACATACCAGAATTGCAGTGTGACGCAGTTCATGGCGGTTCAACCTCTTACTAACCATGGTACATGGAAATGTTATTTGTCAGTTTACCAGCAAATACAGCTGTATTTTGCCATGTTTTGATCACGTTATCCTCTGTATTCCGTTATTATGCTGATAAATTTAGTTTGTATCAGACGTCTCCTTGTTCTTTTTTCACTTTCCGCCAGTGTATATATATATAATGATAGTTTTAATGTGTTTTTTACTTTTTAACGTAACGATTATTTTAAAATAAGATTCATTTTCTAGGACTGGCAATGAAATTTTGCACAGGGCGCAGCAAAAGTTCCACCAGGCTCTGCCTTCTGGTATCCGGGTGGCCAAGTCCACACTTGATTGATAGATCCTAGGTCTTGTAGGCCTTTTAGGCAGTTTTCAATCTGCGGTTTTCATATTCATAAGGTTTACATAGCATGCCAAGTTAATAATACTGCACTTTCACTTAGGCACTAAATATTACTTCTCAAGCCTAGGCCTATTAATTAATCCTTGGTGCCTTAGAAAAAATACAGTATTACTAACTAGACATGTTATGTAAACATTATGAATATGAATTCAGTGGATTAAAATATGCTAAAAAGGCCTTACAATGTTTTGTGTCTGAGTACAAGTGTGATATTCACTGCTCTAAAAGTTTCAATTCTTAGGTGGAGTGAGGCCACGTGTATGTTGTCAAAGCAAATATTTAGCACCTATAAAGTCTGCAATTTTCCTTGTCCAAAAATATAAAATATGAAAAAAATCCATATTATCATCCTTTCCTGAACATAACATGAGTCATGCCTTATACTATTTATTTCACCGATTACCGTAGGTTTTAAAAACCTATAAAGGCACGGCAATTTATTTCCCCAAATGAAAGCGAAATTTTCGCTTCACACTAACACAATTCAACAAAGCACGTTTCTTATTAGTATAATTATAATTGTTTTATGTCAATGGAGTTTTCAATTTAATTCTCATTTTATAAATGACAGTAATACTTTCTGCACATGTCAGATTTCCCGAACAATATATAGTTATGTAGGTTAAGTTGCCAGGAAACTGTGGTTCTTATACAGCCCCTAACGCTTTAATGACTAGTTGTCCTGTGACCTGTTGTCCTAAGCTCAGAAAATTTAGGGTTGAACTCAGCATGTATTTTAAAATACATAAAGATTAAAGGGCCGCCCCAATAAAGAATCTTATGTGCACCACTGAGATCTTGGTATCGTGCGATTGACCCAGGTAAGAGGTAAGTACATATGTACTTCGGAACAAGGCCCGTTGTGATTGATAGGGAAATTTCATTCAAGAAAAAAAATACTTACTTTGCTGGTAACAAATATAATCATTTTTTTCTACCTACAGTTCATCCAGTATCTGATACAATATTAAACAAATTGCAGTATATTGTACACGACTTCTGCCTTCCATACTGGGAATCAAGTTTAGGGCTCTGCTGCAAGTCTGGCTAGAGCAGACAGAAACAATTCAAGGATTCGTTGTTGGCCAATCCCACATTCACTTTCCTTAGAGCTAAAATTATCAGGGGAACGTTTAGACACCGGGATCGGGGGACATCCTGTGTGACCTTGTAACATAGCTCCTGGGAACAGTGGACATTAGAGTTTTGGCTTCCTTAATGTTTTAAGTGTTCTTAGATTCCACGAACGGATATTTCACATACGAAGCCCGGGGCCTTGGGGCAACAGTCACGGCTGCCCAGACGTTTCGCCTGTTCTGATTACTAGTAATAAGATGCTGAACCCAGTTCTGTTCTTAGCATGAAAGTAGCATCACAGTACACAACAGATTTTGCCTTTATTATCATTTTCATTATTATTTTAGTTTTCTTTATGGATTTTTGAGGCCCCAAGCGCACACTTCCTGCGCCTGTGCGGTGATCCAGCACTGCATTATATCATAAAATGCTGCTGCATGATAACTGCCAGTGAAATCTGGCATTATTTATTTGACTGCACTAGTACCATCCATTTCAGATTGCAACAACCAAACCAAGTTGATATGTTTCCTGTTAATTGTTATATACATCCCTAATGGCTGCTAATTCTAGTCCGCCCGTGTACGTATATAACACACACACACAGAGTCAACCTTGATGTACTGGCACTGTTTGTTTGTTACATGAAGAGCGACGTTATAACAAATTTGCAAATTAAATTTGAGTAACCCAAATTTTGTCAATTATGGCTCCTTGAAAATCATACATAGCATTAAATTAAAAACATGTTAATTATAAAAAATTCAGCCATATGTTGTGCACTTAGTATGTATGGTTGTTTGAAATGTCCCCATTAAATGGGGAAATTTACGTGTTAATTAGAAAAAAGGCAGTTACATAGTGTGCACTGTTGTTTGAAGCATCTGTTTCCATCTAGAAAGAGTCTGGTATACATTAAAGGGAGAACTTTGCTTTGCATAGTAGAAAGACAAAGCTAACATTTTAATTATATGGAAATGGATAAAGAATGTTACATTACCAAAACTTTATTAAATGAAAATCAATAGTACCACATCATTTTAGATATTTTAGTTTCCTTTAAATATTTAGTCTATTTTTTTTTTTTTTTTTTACATTTCAATCCAATTATTTCTAGATCACAATCTAATTTAACAAGTACATTTGAAATATCATTGCCACCCTGTGAGTTTGCTTCAAAGATGCTGATTTGCATCTTTGATTGAAGGGGAGGTATTCTCCTTATGTGATCCTTCAGTTTCCTCTTCATTTTCCATATCGTCCCCAGGGTTAGCAATTGAGATGATGCCATCCACTGTCATTTTTTCTTATAAAGTGGTGTATCCTAGTTTGTCTCCAGATATTCTTCTGCAACTGTGGAAATCTGAGAAATATCTTCACTAAGTGAAAGATCCAGACAAATGGCTGATCTCACACCATTTTCAATTAAACTAGTGTCTGTGAAACAGTTGAATACTGTTTCTTTAGAAACTTCATCCTAAGCCTTTTGTACCATGTAAATTGCACCTTTCATGGATAAAGAGATGGGTAACTTCTTGCTGGAGCACTGTATGATGTGTGTAACTCTTTTTTCGGTGAAAGTGGGCTTTGAAGGATTTTATTATCCCTGTGTCGGAGGTAAAGTTTGAAAAGAAAAATTAAATTTTAACACTGCTAAGCTTTTTGCTTTGTGACAAGTGGCATTACCCAGCAAAAGCAGGTCTTTCCTCTTTTGCCTTCTTGTGTCCATGTTAAATTGCTCTAGCCATTCATCAAAAAGTAGTGCAATGATCCATGCCTTTTTTATTGCTTTGTGATGTATATGTCCAGACTAAATTTCTTTAAATAAAAGAAAATATGCTAGCCCAATCACCAGCAATTTTCTCGTGTCACTTCCACCACTGTTTACACAAAACACTCGAGTTATTCAGTCTGACTTTTTTGCATCCATTAAATGTCTGAGAAATGCTTTTACTCAACTGTATTCTGTGAAATAATGTACTTTAATCTACATTATATCAATAGACATCCTTTTGATCCTATGATGAAATTAATTGTCCCAACCTTATTCAAGAACTGTGTAGAACTTCTATCACCAAAAAAGTTACCATGCCCGATATGCTGAAATAAACCTCTTCAATGTTTAAAATTGTGCAACCAACCACTGCTGTACTGAAAATCTATAAGTAAAGTAAGTTGTTTAATTCATTTTTCATCTCCACTGACATTTGGCATCAAACACCTTAACTTGTGCTTTATCACTTCACATGTAGCAGTCTCATTTTTCACGCTCACTTGAGATATTCAAATTTCTAAAGACTTCTAATTCCTCATTTTTGTCACCTTTAAACCATTTTGTGTTCTCAGGAACAGTTAAATTTTTAATCCATTTTTCTTTGTCAACTAAAATGTCACCTTCTGTCCTCCAGCTAATTGGTGTTCCCCATTTTTCACTGAAATATCAGGCAATGCTTTGCTAGATGACCTTAAAATTTTATATTTCAATCTTCTACTTCATGTTTAAGACTGGCCTATTTAACATTTTCTTCCAAACAACAAAAAATCCTTTTGTTTCCAATTTTGATTCTCTTAAACAGCGGTGGACCGATTTCCCAAGAAAAAAACAACAACAACAACTGAAGGACAGAAAGCATCATATGGGATTAAAGAAGTGTTGTGCTCCTGGAATAAGGTGTCAACTCATTTTTCATCCTCTTCCATCTTGAAGAAGTTTACTTTTATGTCTTTACTTCCTCAGAGTTTTTTTATTTTCTCAGATGTTTTTGGTGTCTAGATTTTTGTCAAGGCCTGTTATCAATGAGTAGAAACTTTATATAAAGATTTGTTTACACTAGAAGAATTAAAAAAAAAAATAGCTGCCAGTTTTTGAGAAAATAAAAGAACTCAGAAGAAGTGAAGACATAAAAGTAAAGTAAGTTGTTTAATTCATTTTTCATCTCCACTGACAGTTGGTATAGGGTAAAGAACACAGCACTTCCCTTCTGTCTAACATGAGATGGTTGGGATAAGAAGAAGACAGGTACACCAACACACAGGACAGCTACTATACACAAAGGTAACCTGGCCCATAGCAGGTACTCTTTGCCGATATGCTACTCTTTTTGTAAACAGTCATAAGTAAGGAGTAAAGGGTCTTGAGAAACCCATTAAACTGCAATAAACAGATTAACAACCCTGCCCCCCTACAAAAATATTGAAATAAATCCTGACCATAATGATATTGCAAGATAAAGAAACTTATTCTTTTGACCCCTGTGTACTACTACTACTATACTAAATCACGGTTCTACGTCAATTCGTCGCGTGCGTCAATTCGTCGCGCGTCAATTCGTCGACTGCGTCAATTCGTCGCGGACAAATTCGTCGACTACGTCAATTCGTCGCGTTTACAGATTTTGGTTACATACAAAACGAATGCAGGAAAACGTACGATTTCGAACGTCTTGCTCCCTGATCAAATTTATAAAGTTTGGACACGCAGACAGGATAGGAATATTACGTTTTTCTTTGGCACTAAAAATATTAGACGGTAAACGGTTTTGGAACGGGGCAGGGCCCGGTTGGACAGAGCCCCCATATACAAAATTTTCGTAAAATCTACAGTTTTCAATTCAGAACCACCAAATCTGGTATACTATCTCGTGGTATTCTAACTTAGATTGTAGACGGTTTTGGGAAGCGGTTGCAGAGGGGGGGGGGTTAGAGCCCCCCCTACAGAATTGCCTTAAGATATAGTTTTCAATTTAGAACTACCAAATTTGGTATATTATCTCATGGTACTCTTACTTAGACGGTTTTTGGAACGGGTCAGGAGCCCGGTTGGTCAGAGCCCCCCACACACAAAATATTCGTAAGATCTACAGTTTTCAATTCAGAACCACCAAATCAGGTATCCTGTCTCATAGTACTCTAACTTAGACGGTTGTCGGTTTTTGGAACAAGTCAAGGCCCGGAGAGTCAGAGCTCCCCCCCCTTACATACAAAATTTTCGTAAAATCTAGTTTTCATTTCAGAACCATCAAATTTGGTATCATGTAACTCTAACTTAGACGGTTTTTGGAAGGGGTTGCAGCCCGCGGGGTCGGAGCCCCCCTCATAAAAGATTTCGTAAAATCTACAGTTTTCATCTTAGAACCACCAAATTTGGTATATATCTTATGGTACTCTAACTTAGACGGCAGACCGTTTTTGGAACGGGTCAAGCGCCGGGGGTCAGAGCCCCCCACATACAAAATTTTCTTAAAAACTACAGTTTTCAATTCAGAACCACCTAATCTGGTATACTATCTCATGGTACTCTAACTTAGACGCTAGACGGTTTTTAGAAGGGGTTGGAGCCCGGGGGTCAGACACCCCGAATAAATTTTTTTGTAAAATCTACAGTTTTCAATTTAGAACCACCAACTTTAGTATACTATCTCATGGTACTCTAACTTAGACAGTAGACCGTTTTTGGAACTGATCAAGGCCCGGGGGTCAGAGCCCCCACATACAAAATTTTCTTAAAAACTACAGTTTTCAATTCAGGACCACCTAATCTGGTATACTATCTCATGGTACTCTAACTTAGACGCTAGACGGTTTTTGGAAGGGGTTGGAGCCCGGGGGTCAGACCCCCGAATAAACACTTTTTCGTAAAATCTACAGTTTTCAATTTAGAACCACCAAATTTGGTATACTATCTCATGGTACTCTAAGTTAGACGCTAGACGGTTTTTGGAAGGGGTTGGAGCCCGCGGGTCGGAGCTGCCCCCTCATAAAAGATTTCGTAAAATCTACAGTTTTCATCTTAGAACCACCAAATTTGGTATACTATCTTATGGTACTCTAACTTGGACGGCAGACCGTTTTTGGAACGGGTCAAGGCCCGGGGGGTGAGAGCCCCCACATACAAAATTTTCTTAAAAACTACAGTTTTCAATTCAGAACCACCTAATCTGGTATACTATCTCATGGTACTCTAACTCAGACGCTAGACGGTTTTTGGAAGGGGTTGGAGCCCGGGGGTCAGACACCCCCGAATAAATTTTTTTTTGTAAAATCTACAGTTTTCAATTTAGAACCACCAACTTTGGTATACTATCTCATGGTACTCTAACTTAGACAGTAGACCGTTTTTGGAACGGATCAAGGCCCGGGGGTCAGAGCCCCCACATACAAAATTTTCTTAAAAACTACAGTTTTCAATTCGGAACCACCAAATCTGGTATACTATCGCATGGTACTCTAACTTAGACGCTAGACGATTTTTTGAAGGGGTTGTAGCCCGGTGGGTAAGCCCCCCCCCTCATATAAATATTCGCAAAATCTACAGTTTTCAATTTAGAACCACCAAATTTGGTATACTATCTCATGGTACTCTAACTTAGACGCTAGACGGCTTTTGGAAGGGGTCGCGGCCCGGGTCAAGGTAGCCCCATGCAAAACTTTCGTAAAAAGTTTCGTTTTTTACTCTTAAGAATACCCTATTTACAGTCTAAGGCGCTCTTTGGCCCTTTGAGGGCCTTGCACCATAAACCATCAACCAACCAACCAACCAACTAACCAACCAACTAACCAACCAACCTACGGTCTAAGTTAGGGACTGTAGATAACAATAAAGTGCAAAAATATGCGTTTAATTGTGTATTAAAAACACAAATCTATATAGTTTAGCTTTCACTACCAACGAACGGTTTATCAGAAAGAAATATAATGTAATGTAAACAGAGAGTTCCAGATATTAAAAATTCAAAACGGTAAGAAAAAGATGATCAATGCCAATGTGAAGTCGTATGCATGCGACATCACATAGGCACATTGAATTTCTGTGTCGCGGGATTCACAGAAGCACACGCCAGATGTACGGCAGTTCTATAGATGTCTCCTAGAAGGTAAGTATTCCCATTCCTTTTTCTTTCTTTTTTGTTTCGCAAAATTAAATTAACTAAATCAAAAAATTTAAAATAAGTTTACTGGAAAATTGCAGGAATATCTTTTTCATTCATTAACTTTCACCCGCAGAACTTGGTGATTCCACAAATAGTAATATGTACCTGGCAAATAACTGGTATCCCTGCTAGTACAAATTATATTAATGATTTATTTGCGTCCAGTTCAATCTAGTATGTCCATAAGAGCGTTTGGGGCCGTATGAAAAATACATTTCAACATGTGCCGCTACGGCGGCGGAGTGATCTAGGCGCTGGCTTCTGACCACTTGTCGAGAAGGATCCTGGTTCAAATCCCGGTGAATCATGGACGTTGTGCTTGACTTCTGGCACTGGCTGTCCCCCTTCCCAGGAACCAGTGGCCCAAAATTGGGAATGTCCGACTGCTTATAGCCCACTGAATTGATCACGGTGGTCGTTAACCCCCCCCCCCAAAAAAAAAAGATTGCGACGTATCCATTGCTATTTGTTGTGGACCGTACAAAAAGTATGTTTTTGATATCAAGGTGTCCACTTCCATGTAGGCTGGCCATAAAATGTTAGGGGACCGTACAAAATTGCACTTTTGTTTTCACCTTGTCAGCGCTTCGGTATATGGTTGAAGTATACGTATATATAGTTGGGCCATTTCAGCACGTAGTTTGGTTTATATAGAAAATCAAGATAATGTTACATTTTTACTCAGCTACAACACATTAATCCCAAAGGCTATTTGTTGAAATCTTTAATCCGCCGTGCTCATATTCACAACGTTAACATAACATGTCAAGTTATTAATGTTGCAGTTTTACCCTGTCACAAAACTTTAGTTACAAGACCTTAGGCGTAAACTTTTTTTAGGAATTTTTAGTCCGACGTATTCATAAGGTTTCGATAACATGCCAAGGTTATGGTACTGCGTTTTGACTGAGGCACAAAAATTAATAAACAGGCCTTAAGCCTTTTCATCAGTTTTCAATCAACCGTGCTCATATACATAAAATTTTCAGAGAAAGTCAAGTTTACTGTGTTGCGCATTTACTCGAGTACAAAACTATAAACAGCCATTAACTTTCACCCGCTGAACTTGGTGATTCCTCAATTCATCCATTAACAAGTCTTTTAAGTGATTGTATGCTATGGTCATATTGATAATGTTTGATGACAAGTCAGGTTAATGATGTTGCACTTATTAAAGACTTAAAAAGGTGTAGAGGCTAGTAATTATTATTTGAAGTCTAAGTAAAAGCTCATTTTTAACTTGACTCGTCATGAAATCCTTGTGAATATGGCATTTATTTTATTTTGTACATTTTACAAAGCGTATGCATATTTTTTTGGCATTTGTTTTATTTTGTGTTGTACTTGTTACACAGCGTTTTCGCATTTTTGTAATGCTTGTGACTTGTGATTGCATTTTGAATTTTTATTTGTTTCACATTTTGGATTGCATTTTGAATTTTTATATGTTTCACATTTTGGATTACTTTTTGACATGCTATTTTGAAAATTTTGACTTTTTTAATTTTGCGTTGTGTTTTACATTCTTGCATCTTCGGCGGAATTACATTCTTGAAAAATTCAAATACAAGTTAGTAAAAGGTATAATTCAATTAGTGAGATATACCAGCACATTTTAGTAAAGGGTAGAATTATATGAAATTCCTCTTAAAATGTCCAGCATGTTAACATTGTCTCTGTGCACCAACGAAGTTTGAATTCCTTTTTATCTTGCCAGCGTTTCTCTTCTGGGTGGATTTGTTGGAATCTGTGCTATCACTCTTTCGATTTTAGCAATAGTTGTTCTCTGCTCTTTCGCAATTTCACTGATTATTTCGTACAGTCACAGTTTTTTCTCTCCCAGAATTGTATTCCAGCGTCTGTCTAATCTTTCAAGTTCGTTTTGTGTTCTGGGAAAGCCAAATAAATTGTTTTCACTAACTGACCAAATTGTTGGCGGGAACAGCGGAGGGCTTCTGCTTGGACTGTTTCTTCTGCTTCCACGAAATTTTCCAAGAACATAATTTTCCTCAAACCACTGAACTACAGAATCTGCATATTCTAGTAAAATTGATTTCACTTCTTCAAAAGCAGCTGAAATTTCATCAGATGAAAAAAATGCGAGTGCTTGCAAATGTCTGACTTTGAGAGCAAACTCACTGTTTTCCTTATATTCCAAGGCTATGCCAGAGGATGGATATTCCTCAGCACATTTTTTTCCGAGATGAAACCAACAACATTTGTGTGTGCTGCTTCCAAATTCCTTTTTAGCAGCATTATAACGGTAGCTATTTCAAAATCTATTATTATGCGTATATTGTGGTGCAAGCTGAATATCATAGTCTGATGCATAGTCTTGTAAATCCTACAAAAATACTTTATAATAGTATTATATTATTTATACTTGCTGGAAAGTGACCCATAAACTAGTGGGACAAGTCTGTGCATCTCTGGATTCGTTTCAAAAATAGCATGAATGGAGCATAATTGCCTAAAAAGGGTTGGACAAGTTTCAAATGTCCCATCCATAATCCAGAGGGGTGCTTCTTTAAGCTTTCGTAAATTATTCTCTGTTAAAAATAAAATAATTCTTTGATGTCCAAATGCGCTATCTCTGCCAAGAAATTTTGCACCATCTTCTCCTGTAAATTTATTGGGGCATCGATCCGTTCTGAAGTCGTAGGCTCCGCAGGCATGTCTTCTCTTTTTTACAACTTGCCTTAGTGCATCCATATAAGGCATGTAAGCTGCATTTACTGTAGCCATTGACGTTGTCACGGTTTGAATAATTTGTGCAGGGGCTTCGTCCGTATTTTTTCCTCGTTCTTTTATTTGCGCTCTTGCAACAGCAACATCACTTTTCTCCGGTCTTGGAGCATGATTATGTGGTTTCTCATTGCGCATCCTGTGTTCATCTCCAATAAGAATAGTACTAGCAAAGCCAGTACAATTTCCATAATTTCTTTCAATAGAGTGACAATACCGTAAATCACCACGCACTCTGTTATGGCAAAATAAATACCCTTTCCATTTCAGCAAATCATTTTCTTTTTGTGAGTTAACTATTTATGTTGCATTCTTCATCTGCATAGTGCCTTCGGAAAACAATGCACTTTCTCTTTCCAAAAATTTAGAATGATATATTTCCACTATTATCACTTGACAACGCACAACAAAGGTTTCAACAAGCACGTTCTCTGTTCTCCAGTCAACTACGAACTAATGAGCAACCATTCAATAAAACACTCAGAATACAGGCAATCACGTGAAGCTTGTTCCTCCAGTTAGGGTTTAAGCGAAGTTCAAGATTTTCGTACTTGCGGTCACAAGAAGTGGTTAATTTTAAGGATCGGCATCTTATCTTTTGTTTTTCCTGAAACGCAGAGGTACATGTATTTTACAGCTGGGACGCTCCAGGAGGGGGATCAAAAGATGCGAAGAACCCGGGAGCCAGGTTCCGGAGGCGGCAGTAGGCGCGGACTGGGAAGCTGTACTCTGGGCCGGTAAGCGTCATGCTAATTCTCAAAAATAAATTCAAATTTTTTGTGTTGCACCATGCGTATGAAAGAAAATTGTTATACTGAAAAGACAATTTGTTTACCCCGTAACATATTAAACGAAACCTACGTCCCTACGTGCCAAATGATCTGTAAGCCAAACACAGTTTTTCATGGAACACCTTCCCCCGACTTTCTAAGTTCAGATCTGTCTCGTTCGACTTATTTCCTGTACCGCCCCTCTCTTTCGCTAATTGCAGTTGATTGCCGTGAAATTGGTGTTTTACGTTGGGGTGTATTGCCGCCTGTCCTGAAGCCTATAGTGAAAGCGGCGAACCCCAGGGGAAAAGTATTCCATCAAAAGCAACAGAAATCCAATGCGAGAGCAAAACTTTGTTCGTTGGCATTACATCCAAGCAATTTAGGCGAAGTAGGAAGTGTGTTTTTCTACTACGACACCAGAAGATTGTCGCGAATGCTCAGGCAATTACGATACAGATGTGTCCTTAAGACTTCTCTTTCAAGACGTCCAAAGGCCGGCACTAGGGGATGGGGAGGGATACAGTGCGGATGCTCTTTTTTGTTACAGTTAGAAATTCTTAAGCTCATTCTTTCTTAAAACTTTGCCTGGTTACCAGTAAGTACTGTCTCATGCCTCAACCATTGCACAGATTTGTTGTTTTTGTTTTCATTCTTTGAGTTAACAGCGGGAAAATATCTGAACTGCGTTGTTTCAGTTGGAAATATTTTTTTACTTCAGCAATAGGGCTTCACGTATAATTGCAAAATACTTCGATAGAATAAACATACCTTACATAAAGAGTTTGCATGAGAAAATAGATTAATAATAAGGAAAATATTCTAAAACCAAAAAAGGAATTGCGTAACCGAAAAACCTAGGTAGAGGAAACAAAAGGCTCTAAGAAAACGTTCATATTTAAAGAAACCTGTAGTCGCTTAATGAGTAAGTGGTATAACTCAATACAAAATCATGTGCTGTATTTGAAAAAAAAATTAGAAGCAAGTAGGCATCGTGACTGTCCACAGTTTCCCCTTTTCATCCTGTCGACATTACAACCACCACAGAAAAGAAAAGAACAAAAACATAACAAAAACACCCATACAAAGTAAAATGCCCAAAACATAAAAAGAAGTAACCACACAAAATGAAATGCCCAAAACATTAAAAAAAACTGCAACCACACGAAACAAAATACCCAAAACATGGTAAGAAATTCTGTTTAAAGCACAATGAAGGTATACGATATGAGAAATATATGTTTTTAAAACTTAATACAAGTGTCAAAACTGAAATAAAAAGAAAGAAAAAAATATTCCAAATTTCATTGTTACTTTAGATATTTTGACCTGTTGACATTTCGTAAATTGTACTTGCACTCGGTCAAAAAATATTACTTACAAGGACTCTTTAGTAACTTTTAATCGCTGTGGTCGTGTTTATAA
The DNA here is from genome assembly GCA_039090855.1 of Macrothele yani. Lineage (NCBI taxonomy): Eukaryota > Metazoa > Arthropoda > Arachnida > Araneae > Macrothelidae > Macrothele > Macrothele yani. The sequence continues at coordinate 86,829,636 of CM077011.1, read as the reverse complement.
GGTTTGCATAACAAATCAAGTTAATAATGTGGCGCTTTCACTTACCGTCTCCCGCTAAGTTAGATTTTCATGACACAAAATTTGGTGGTTCTGGATTGAAAAATAAAGATTTTAAGAAAATTTTGTAGGGGGGGGGTCTTAGCCCCGGGCCTTGATCCGTTCCAAAAACCTTCTACCGTCTAAGTTAGAGTACCATGAGATAATATACAAAATTTGGTGGTTCTAAATTAAAAACTATAGATTTTACGAAAGTTTGTGTGTAGGGGGGGGGTAACCACCCTTGCCCCGACCCGTTCTGAAAACCGTCTACCGTTTAATTTAGAACACCATTATATAGTATACCAAATTTGGTAGCTCTAAATTGAAAACTTTAGTTTTTACGAAAAATATTTATGGGCGGAGGGACTCTGACCCCGTGCCCGACCCGTTCCAAAAACTGTCTACCGTCTAAGTTAGAGTACCATGAGAGAGTATGCCAAATTTGGTGGTTCTAAATTGAAAACTGCAGATTTTACGTGGCATTTTTATGGAGGGGGGGGGGCTTTACCCCCGGGCTCGAACTCCTTCCAAAAACGGTCTACTGTCTAAGTTAGAGTACCATGAGATAGAATACCAGATTTGGTGGTTCTGAATTGAAAACTGTAGTTTTTAAGAAAATTTTGTATGTGGGGGCTCTCACCCCCGGGCCTTGATCCGTTCCAAAAACGGTCTACTGTCTAAGTTAGAGTACCATGAGATAGTATACCAAATTTGGTGGTTCTAAATTGAAAACTGTAGATTTTACGAAAAAGTTTTTATTCGGGGGTCTGACCCCCGGGCTCCAACCGCTTCCAAAAACCGTCTAGCGTCTAAGTTAGAGTACCATGAGATAGTATACCAGATTAGGTGGTTCTGAATTGAAAACTGTAGTTTTTAAGAACATTTTGTATGTGGGGGGGGGTCTGACCCCACGGGCCTTGACCCGTTCCAAAAACGGACTGCCGTCTAAGTTAGAGTACCATGAGATAGTATACCAAATTTGGTGGTTCTAAGATGAAAACTGTAGATTTTACGAAATTTTTATGAGGGGGCTGACCCCCGGGCTGCAACCCCTTCAAAAAACCGTCTAGCGTCTAAGTTAGAGTACCATGAGATAGTATACCAAATTTGGTGGTTCTAAATTGAAAACTGTAGTATTTACGAAAAAGTTTTTATTCGGGAGTCTAACCCCTCGGGCTCCAACCCCTTCCAAAAACCGTCTAAGTTAGAGTACCATGAGATAGTATACCAGATTAGGTGGTTCTGAATTGAAAACTGTAGTTTTTAAGAAAATTTTGTATGTGTGAGGCTCTGACCCCCCGGGCCTTGACCGGTTCCAAAAACGGTCTGCCTACTAAGTTAGAGTACCATAAGTTAGTATACCAAATTTGGTGGTTTTAAGATAAAAACTGTAGATTTTACGAAATTTTTTATGAGGGGGGGGCCGACCCCATCCCCTTCCAAAAACCGTCTAGCGTCTAAGTTAGAGTACCATGAGATAGTATACCAAATTTGGTGGTTCTAAATTGAAAACTGTAGATTTTACGAAAAAGTGTTTATTCGGGGGGGGTCTGACCCCCCGGGCTCCAACCCCTTCCAAAAACCGTCTAGCGTCTAAGTTAGAGTACCATGAGATAGTATACCAAATTTGGTGGTTCTAAAGATGAAAACTGTAGATTTTACCAAATTTTTTATGGGGGGGGGCTCCGAACCCGCGGGCACCAACCCCTACCCAAAACCGTCCAGCGTCTAAGTTAGAGTTTCATGATACCAAATTTGATTGTTCTGAAATGAAAACTAGATTTTACGAAAATTTTGTATGTACGGGGGGGGGGGGCTCTGACTCCCCGGGCCTTGACCCGTTCCAAAAACTGACAACCGTCTAAGTTAGAGTACTATGAGATAGGATACCTGATTTGGTGGTTCTGAATTGAAAACTGTAGATCTTACGAATATTTTTTGTGTGTGTGTGGGGGGGGGGGGGGCTCTGACCAACCGGGCCCCTGACCCGTTCCAAAAACCGTCTACCGTCTAAGTTAGAGTACCATGAAATAATATACCAAATTTGGTAGTTCTAAATTGAAAACTATATTTTACGGCAATTCTGTAGGGGGGGGTAACCGCCCCCTCTCCAACCGCTTCCCAAAACCGTCTACAGTCTAAGTTAGAATACCACGAGATAGTATACCAGATTTGGTGGTTCTGAATTGAAAACTGTAGATTTTACGAAAATTTTGTATATGGGGGCTCTGTCCAACCGGGCCCTGCCCCGTTCCAAAAACCGTTTACCGTCTAATATTTTTAGTGCCAAAGAAAAACGTAATATTCCTATCCTGTCTGCGTGTCCAAACTTTATAAATTTGATCAGGGAGCAAGACGTTCGAAATCGTACGTTTTCCTGCATTCGTTTTGTATGTAACCAAAATCTGTAAACGCGACGAATCGTCGTGGTCGACGAATTGACGCATGCGACGAATCGTCGTGGTCGACGAATTGACGCATGCGACGAATTGACGCGCGACGAATTGACGCGCGACGAATTGACGTAGTCGACGAATTGACGCACGCGACGAATTGACGTGACACCCTATATCACTAAGCTGTTCTCTGAGATTCAGAGGTTAGCTCCACAAAGAAGTACAAACTACCAGATAAATTTCAAACTGATTATTTGCTTACTGTTGCTGTATCAAACTTCATTTACTGTGATCTTGACACACAACCTGGGCTTCACTGACATCCATCATATGACATACACAAGACTTTCTACACTTCACACTCATATATTTTTTTCATGCAGACACTCCTGAATCTGATCCTCCCATAACTTCCCTGGCCTTCCTTTCTGTCACTTGGGCTAAAAAAAATTCTTCGTAAGCAACACATCAGTCTTTCAACATGGCCAAACCAACAAAGAATATTAGTCTTCACCTTGCTAACAATATTTTGCTTTACATTACAAAACCGCAACACATCACTCCTCACACAATCAGAACGTGTCTTGCCACAAACCCCCCACAAGTTACACATTTCTCCAGCACACAAACAACTTCTATGTTTCTTCTGTAGTACCCAGGTTTCACTGCCATACATCAGAATAGGAACAATTATACTTGCATAGACAGCCATGCTCTCTTGAGAACCCATCATTCCTGGGAAAACCTATTAAAGCAGCTATGACTTTCAATGAAGATTTCACTCGCCAACTAATTTCACCATCTAATTTGTTCTCTCTGTCAAACATGCTTCCTAAATACACAAACTCATTCACTTGGTGGTCAATCACTGTTTTATTTAGACTTATATATTAATATTACATTCAGTGCTAACAGTTGCTCACTCAAAAACCATAACTTTGGCCTTTTTCTTATTTATACTCAGTTTGAATTTAATGCAAACTTCGTACATCCAGGGCAACATACTCTGCAACTCACTTTTGCTCTCTGCCAACAAGACTGTGTCATCAGCATACAGCAATCTGCACACATGGTTATTACCCAGACACAAACCAGTGTTGTCCATTTTGGTATCACGCATGCATGCATCCATAAATATATTAAACAGCCATGGTGACATTACACAACCTTGACTGACTCCTGCACCAATTGAAAACCATTTTGATAAAACACCATTCACTCATACACAAGCTCTACTGCCAGCATACATGGCTTTTACACTATTAAGTAGATTCCCAATAACACCATATTTATTCAATACCTTCCACAAAGTAGCCTATTTACACAGTCCTAAGCTTTCTTAAAATCTATGAGGGCACCAAAAATTTTCTTACCAATATTCAGGTACTTTTCAATCATCATGCGTAATGCAAAAATTTGGTTAGTGCAGTCTTTACCAGGCATAAAACCACTCTGAACATCAAACACTTTCTCTGATGCAAGACCTCATACTTTTTTCAATAATGACCTTACCAAACACTTTCTCTGGCATACTCAGCAGACTATTAATACCACGATAGTTCTTACAGTCAGTCTGATCAGCTTTTTTCCCTTATAGAAGAGAACAATGATAGCATCCTTCCAATCCTGAGGGATGATTCCTAATTCCCAGTACAACTGGCAAATTTCAGTTAACCAGTCAATTATAGTCACCACCATGTTACAACATCTCAGCAGTTATGCAATCAACTCCTGGAGTCTTACCGTTCTGAAGAGATTTTAGAGCTTTACACACCTCTTCTCTTGAGATCCCTCCTGTGCTTCCATCTTTCACTGTAACATCATCTGCTTCTGCCTCAGAATCAGTTGCTTTCTCGATCTAATAACTCATAGAAGCATCCACCTCATCTTTCACTTAACTCATTGGGCTCCCATATAATTTCCCCGACCCTATTCTTCACACAACTTACAACTTTGTTTCCCCTATTTTTCCTGAGTCTCGTGTACTTCCAGAAAACTTTTGTCTTTCCAAAAAGCCAATTCATGCTTTTCCAGCTTCTCCTTTACCTTTTGTCTTACTCTGGTGAACCAACTTAGCTGCCTCATGCTTCTTACAGCGATACTCATCCTCAGAAACTGTACCTTGCAACATCCCCAAATAGGCTTCCTTGCTTCTCTTTACTGCATCTTCAATCTCACTATTCCAACAAGCATAACCTCTATCGTTACCCAATATTTTGGTACTACAGACCTCTTCTTCAGCAGCAGTGACAACACAGTTCTTAAAACATTCCCACTTCTTTTCTACATCCCTCTCTCCTTCAGTCGTTCTCTGAGTAAGTTAGAATAATGCTGATAATCTTAAGGGCGCCTTTCAACCTTTATTCTTCCCATCCTAGGCCTCTTATTCCTTTTCCTCCTACCAATGTTTGGTTTCACTCGTGATACTACCAAGTAATGATCAGAGCCAACATCTGCACCTCTCATCACACAAGTGTCAACAACTAAGTGTTTCAGACGCTGATGGTAAGCAACAAAATCTATAGCACATTTTTGACCAAGAGTATGATTTTCCCAAGTATATGTGTGGATATACTTGTGGTTGAAAAATGTATTAGATACACATAAACCATTCTGAATACAGAGTTCAATTAATCTTTCACCATTATCATTCACACAAGGATCATTAAACTTACCCAGAACATTATCAGAAATCGATTTCCGCACACCTACTCTAGCATTGAAATCCCCTGCTATTATATCTTTCTCTTTAGCACCAAACTAGCTCAAAACAGCTTTTAGCACATTCCAGAAATTCCTGTCCGAAGGTTCAGTCACAAGGATCACACACTACAGCAATTACTAGTCTCTTAAGTTTCACTTTCAAATGAATCCAAAGAATTCTCTCACTTATGCAGCTATATAGTGAATTAAGTTGTTCTTCATCTTTTCACTTAAAATCACCCCTACACCAACCAGCCTGTATTCTCACATTATCCAATACTCCAGACTACACACTCACCGTTCTTTTCTGGAAGATTTAGTTGACCAGCTGCCGCCTCCTTTCTTCATCTTAGGAGATTTCAATGCACACAATCCGTTGTGGGGTTCTGCCACTCGTGACTCCAGGGGCCGTGTTGTTGAGTCCCTTCTCTCCAACACGTCCCTCTGTCTCCACAACACCGGGGCAGTCACTTACTTTCATGAACCCACCCGCTCGTACTCAGCCATTGATCTGTCCTTGAGTTCGCCATCCTTCTATCCTGACTGGTCCTGGAGCGTGTCTGATGATCCCCTTGGCAGTGATTACTTTCCCTGTTTAGCAGGTGACGGGTACCGTCATCCTACTCGCCCTGCTAGATGGGCTATCGATCGAGCCAAGTGGGACTCATTCACGGCTTCAGCGACCATTACTCCAGACATGGTGACCTCGGGTACGATCGATGATGCTGTTGAGGCGGTTACGGATTGTATTGTGCACGCGGCAGAACCTACCATCCCCAAGACGTCGACTAAACTTCCACGTTGCCCGCGACCTTGGTGGAATTCCACTTGCAAGGCGGCTCGTCAGGCCCAACATCGGGCTTGGGGTAGGTTTCGTCGGTACCCCACCGACGCGAACCTACTTGCTTTCAAGAGAGCCAAATCTTACGCGCGTTTTTGGTACGTCGTCGTAGCCAACGGGAATCTTGGATACGTTACGTATCCGGGATTAACACCACTACCAGCTCTAAGATCGTTTGGGACAGGATCCGCTAAATTCGGGGTAAGTACCCTTCTGGGGAAATCTCCATTCTTGAGAGTGGTGGAGGAACGGTTGCTGACGCTCAGAGTATTGCTGACTGTCTGGGCGCCGCATTTTCTTCGGTGTCCAGCGGCCGCAATTACGCTGCTTCGTTCCGGCAGGTACAGCCGCGGCTTGAACGGTCCAAGGTTTCCTTTGGACCGTTTTCCGCTGCCGATTATAACAGCCCGCTGACTGCCGTCGAACTGAAGATTGCCCTGAATCGGTCCGGCCGAACATCTGTCGGACCGGATAACATCCATTATGAAATGCTGAAGCACCTTTCTCCGTCCTCTCTTGAATGTTTGCTGGTCCTGTTTAACAGGATCTGGCACGAGCGTGACTTTCCCGAATCTTGGCGCACTGCCATTGTCGTTCCTGTTCTCAAACCTGGCAAGGATCCCGCTAACCCGTTGAACTACCGACCAATTGCTATGACGAGCTGCCTTTGCAAAGTACTAGAGCGCATCATCAATTTTCGTTTGTTTTTTTTTATTTGGAATCACGTCACCTTCTTTCACCTCATCAGAGTGGATTTTGGAAATTCCGTTCCACCTCCGATCATCATCTTCGCCTTGAGACATCTGTCCGGGAGGCGTTTGTCCGGCGTCAGCACATGGTCTCCGTGTTCTTCGACATGGAAAAAGCTTACGATCGAACCTGGAGATACGGCATTCTCCGTGATCTGCGTGACTGCGGATTGCGGGGAAATTTGCCAACCTTCATTGCCGGATTTCTCCAGAACCGGATGTTCCGTGTGCGCGTCGGATCGACCCTCTCTGCGTTATACCCACAAGAGCAGGGTGTCCCTCAAGGCTCCATTCTTTCTGTGACATTGTTCATCCTTCGTGTAAATCATATTTTCACTCTACTTCCTCCGTCGGTTCGTGGCTCCATGTACGTGGATGATCTGCAGATCTCTTGCGCATCTGTCAACATGCGCACTATTGAGCGGCAGCTGCAGTCGGCCATTAATAAGATCTCTACCTGGGCCTCCCACAATGGATTTGGCTTCTCGACCCAGAAGACCGTTTGCATGCATTTTTGCCGCAAACGGGGTCTTCACCCAGACCCTAACCTCCGTCTGGGGTGTTCTACCATCCCTGTGGTGTCAGAAGTCAAGTTCCTTGGGCTAACTTTTGACCGAGCACTCACCTTCCGACCTCACGTCCAGTCTTTGAAGGTGAAGTGCACGATGTCATTGAGTATCCTGAAGGTCCTCTCTCGAACATCTTGGGGGCTGACAGGTGCTCAATGCTTCGCATTTACCATTCTCTGATTCGGTCAAAGTTAGACTTCGGTTGCATAACGTACGGTTCGGCACGTCCTTCCGTGTTGCGGCCTCTGGATCCTGTCCATCACCAGGCTCTGCGGCTATGCACTGGTGCTTTCCGTACCTCTCCTGTGCATAGCCTGTATGTCGAGGCCCATGAACCGCCGTTGTGCATCCGTCGTAAGCAGCTGTCTCTTCATTTCTTCACCAAGTTGAGGTCTCTTCCTGATCATCCACTGCATGGTTCCATTTTCCAACCACAATGTGTCCGCCTATTCTCACACCGGCCTTCCTGTGTTCCGACGTTTGGGATTCGGTTGTCGAACTTGGTGCGCGATGCTGGTCTAGACTTGTCAAGGATTGGTTTGACCCGGTTCTACAATGAACCACCTTGGCAGCCGGTTCAAGCAACGGCTGACCTTTCCCTTTGTGTGTGGCCAAAGTCTTCCACTCCTGCTCTGGTGTACCAGCAGCTCTTTGCCGAGATACAGTCTCTCTTCCCGGATTTCGTGCCTGTATTTACTGACGGGTCGAAATCCGGTGAGGTTGTTGGATCCGCATTCGTGTGTGGCGATGCCTCTCATGCTGAGAGGCTTCCGCCTGAATCCACCGTCTTTTCGGCAGAGATGCGTGCGGTACACCTCGCTTTGTGTCACATACAGTCTAGATCTCATCGTCGCGCTTTGATTTGCTCCGATTCCCAGTCCGTCATCCAAGTCCTATCTTCTCCAGAGGACACTGACTCACCTGCCATCCGTGATGTCCGTCGTCTTCTTGGAACTTTGGAAGGTGCTGGATTCCTGGTCCGATTCTGTTGGGTTCCAGGCCATGTTGGGATCCGGGGTAACGAGCTGGCAGATCTATCTGCCAGGTCTGTTTCCTCCATGTCGCCAGCTCGGCTGCCACTGTCTTTCCGTGATTTTAGACCTTTGATCCGGACATTTCTCCTGGACGAGTGGCAGTCCCTGTGGTCTCAGCAGGGCAGCAATAAGCTGCATTCTATCAAACCACAGATCGGACTCTGGAAGTCTAGTTTGCGGAAGAACCGTCGTGAGGAAGTTGTTCTTGCACGTCTCCGCATTGGGCACTGTCGTTTTACTCACCGCTTTTTGCTGTGTGGCGAGAGTGTCCCGATGTGTGAGGAGTGCCACTGTCGTCTCACTGTCCTTCATGTTTTGTGTACTTGTGTTCGGTTTTGTAATCATCGTTTTCGTCATTTTCACTCTCATCTGTTGGACGAAGGAGCAGCTACGCTGCAAACTATTATTGGGGAAGCCTGCGACATGAAAGCAGTGTTTTCGTTTTTACAAGAAATTGACTTTTTTAAACTTATCTAGCTTTTAACTTGTTCACTATCATATTTCATTTTTACCACATCAGCCTGTTTTTAACCTTGTGTCCGTTTTTTATTGATTATGTTTTGTTTTGATGTCTTTTGTTTGGCGCTCTTTGGCCAACCATGGCCCTTGCGCCATTAAAATCTACCAACCAACCAACCAACCGTTCTTTTCACTTCTATCCCTATTTCCTTCTTTATGGCTTCACTTAAACCCAGCACATCCAATCTATACTTATTAATTTATTTAATCATATTCATCTTGCCATTTATAGCTCTAGTATTCCATACACCAATCTTACACTTACTCAGCCAAGATCTCTTTCTCATACGCCTTGTGCCGTTTCCGTGGTGGACCATCCTTCTCAAGTGCGGTAGGTCCACCATATCACACACTGGAGTCCTTTAGAAACTTTCTTTGTGTCTTTTTAATCAGGAAAGCACACCACTGTGGGGGATTAGCCCACAGCTGATGGTTCCAGATGGTTCTAAGGATTCAGGAAAAAAACCCCAGTGAGTTGGGGTCTTTTTGCCAATGTCATACAGAACTAGCTGTTACTTCTTTAAGATTCAATAATGGGTTTGAAAAAATAATCATGGTTGGCAAGGATGGAGGAAGCAGAAGAGGAGAAAGATGGTTGGATGGAATCAAAAGATGCTTGTAGAATGACCACGGAAGAGCCACAAGATCTTGCTGAGAATAGATCGAGATGGCAGGCTTTTGTTCATTCTGTAAGCAAAAGTTGAACACGATGCAATGGAACCTAACATCAACAAAGTGTGGATGCTACTCTTTTTTTTTTTTTTTTTTTACACGTGGATATCAAAAAGAGGGTACAGGTCTTACAATGGGGCAGGGGGATGCATGGGTATGTACAATAATTTACAAATACTAATAGCATTGTCAAACTGTTTTTATCCAAAATATTATCAACGTTATTTGTCATGAAAAGAAGCCTATATATGAATGATGTAAACAGAGCTAGGTTCTGACTGGTGGAATTCAAAAAGATTCTTTTTGCTATAAATACAGCACATTTCTTTTAAAAGAAGTATGGCAAAGCAAGAAAAGAACCTCAGAATGCTCATCAGTTGCAAAGACTGAATGTAGTGCATCTCATTAATACACCACAAAATAATTTACTCACAACTGACAAAGCATTCAAAGAGCAACTGTTTAATACTGTTCTCACATCTCCCACAACTGGTGTGATTTATTAATTGCAGAAGAGGTAAACAGCAGGTCTCCTACCTTTTAGCTTTTGAAGAACAGTTGTATTTGCAATTAACTAAGGAAGAAACAGCAGTTACTTCTTTGTATGGTAGACACTAATTCTTTTGAGATCAGTCTGTGCAGCACAGAAAGAGAAAGGCCATCATCTTTAAGCCCTTACCCCCTACACACATGCACCTTCACCACCAACCAAGTTGATAAACTTAAGAATGAGCAATATCAAAATTGATAACAAATGTGCTGTAGGCGAAAAAGTCTGTAGAATTTCCTACTGTTTCTCATGTTATTTCTTAAAATAGTCCTAAGGAACACAGTGTTCAAATTCTATTGTCAAAATATTACAAATTGTATATAATGAGAAATAATGCTTATTTTAAAAGTAGTAGATAAATGACATTACAGCACACCCTGCTGTATTCACTGCATTGGTTGAGTGTCCGTAATTTGCTAACTTTGAAGATTTCAGATTGATGTCTCCATTTGTCAGGAATCTAACATGTTTCAATGTATGTGCAAATAAGGCAGGTAAAGCTGAGTGGAATATAGATAAAAACACAATTTGATCTCAAAAGAACGAACTGGAATTGAACAAGAAAAGTGAAAACTTTGACAGACTTACATGAAAATTTTCTCGAACATCCTATGGAATGAAGTTCCTAAAAAACCACGATATCTTAAAAAACCTTCAATAAAAAACACGTATGCTCTCTTTTTACTATCTCCAAACTAGTTTTGGCTTATTTATTTAAATCCATTTTCAGCATTCTGGGCTTCATTGATGTTAACCTGAGGATCTTGTTTCAGCCTTTCACTGTTTCTATCTGTTGCTGTACCTTCGAATGCCACGTCTTCATCATCACTGCACATGCGTCCTGCACTTAGACTGTGCATGCCAATGTTGTTGCCATCTGTTGACTCAGTTCATAATTGTACTTTATTTTGTTTCTGTAACTTTTTCTTTTCATTTTGACTTTTAGTGTTTTTTCTTTTTTGTTCCATTTCTATTAGATATTTCCAGGGGTACTGTAAATCCACAGGGATTAAGAATAAATTATCAACATTTATTCACAATTAAAAGCTTTATTAGCATCGACTATAGTTTCGCAGAGCTTCTGGCTCGGCTTCATCAGGACGAATGGAGCATAAACATTCAAATCATTGTGACATCATCAGAGTTCTGATGGTCACGGTTTTTGGCGAGTTGTTTCCACGCGCTTGAAAGAAATGGAGTCGACGTCATGTCGTTAACAAGCAGTGAAGAGTTCCGGTATATGTGAAAAGCTTCTAATACATTAAGCTTGATCGTTGAATCAGGTTTATCAATGAGCGTAGTGTTTCCAAACAGAAATTTATGGTTCTTTTCGTGACAATGCTGGGCTATAGAAGACTTCTTCAGCTCACAATTCCGTATGTAGGTCTTGTGCTCCTTCACACGGAAATTTAAAGCCCTGCGGGTTTGTCCTATATATGAAAGTCCACATTCACAAGGTATCTGATAAATTCCCCAGGAATTTATGTCTTCGGCGTAATCTTTTGATCCGAAAAAATTTATCCTGTTTATGGGTTTGAAAATAACTTTGAAATTAAAACTCTTGAGAATTTTTGAAATTCCAAAACAAATCTGTGGAGCAAATAGGATAACCGTTCAATTCTGTCGTATTGGGTTGTCTACCGGCGTGAGTGAGCAGACATGCTTCAGTTTTCTAAATTTTTGGATAGCTTTATCTATAAAGGAATGTGTATATCCTCTGTGCACTGCAATTCGTTTAAGGAAATCAAGCTCTTTCTGCAAGGAATCCTCAGCTGAGCATATAGGTATTGCACGATATACGTATGTGTAGAAGGCAGAAATTTTTTTGCTTCCATGGGTGATTTGATTTTGAATGTGGGGGTAAGGAAACAGCGAATGGTTTTCGGTAAACTGTTGTACTAAAGGAACCTTCAGAGCGTGACACAAGGACATCCAGGAATGGTAAGCAGCCATTATTTTCAGTCTCACATGTGAACTATATATGAGAATCAATTGAATTGATAAGTTGAACTAATTTAGATATCTCTTATAGGGCTAGTATCTTTATGTGTTTTAATTTTCCCAAAGACATTAGGTACACATGCACCTATGGGCAGAAATGCTTGTTTTTTTTAAGTAAATTTCAGGCAGCTTACTTCCTGGATGTACAAAGTTTGCATGAAATTCAAACTGAGTATAAATAAGAAAAAAAAAAGTTATGGTTTTTGAGCGAGGAACTGTTAGTACTGAATGCAATATAAATGGCACAGTGATTGGCCAGGTGAATGAGATTGTATATTTAGAAAGCATGTTTGACAGAGAGAACAAATTGGATGGTAAATTTAGTAGGTGAGTGAATTCTTCATTGAAAGTCATAGGTTTTCACAGGAATAATGGTTCTCAAGAGAGTCCCACATGGCTGTGTATGAAAGTGTAATTGTTCCTACTCTGATGTATGGCAGTGAAATCTGGGTACTACAAAAGAAACATAGGAGTCGTTTGTGTGCTAATGAAATGCGTTACTTACAAGGTGTTTGTGGCAAGACACGTTCTGATTGTGTGAGGATTGAAGATGTGTTGCAGTTGTGTAATGTGAAGCAAAATGTTAACAAGGTGGAGACAAATATGCTTCGGTGGTTTGGCCATGTTGAAAGAATGAGTGAAGAGTTTCTTACAAAGAAATTTTTTTAGCCCAAGTGGCAGGAAGAAAAGGCAGAGGAAGGCCAAGGAAGTCATGAGAGGATCAGATCCAAGAGTGTCTACATGAGAAAAAGATTATGATTATGAAGTATAGAAGGTCTTGTGTGCGTAGTACAATGGATGTCAGTGAAGCCCGAGTTGTGTGTCAAGATTGCTGTAAATGGAGAAGTTTGATACGGCAACAGTAAGTAAATAATCAGTTAAAAATTTATCTGGTAGTTTGTATTTCTTGTGGAGCTAACCTCTGAATCTCAGAGAACAGCTTAGTGATATGCATGTATGTATGTATGTACATTCAAATCTGCGATTGCTTCTTCCATTTTTTTGGTTAAATTCACTTATTTATTACTACTATCTTAGCTTTGATTTATTGGCCATCAAGCACTTTATAGTTAGGTTATTCCTTAGTTCAAGCAATTCTTGTTTTTCACACTTAAATCTTTGGTTTTCTACATTTTTAGTGGTGTTATTGATTGCTGTGATGATCTTAAACCCGTAAGGGTTCTGAATCCCTTTTGGTATCTGAATCCCTTTTGGTAATCTTTCAATATTATGCTTTCTACTTGAGGTACGAGATTTTTCATAGTAGGGACATTTCTTTTGTTTGAAAACTTTAAACCACGATTAAGAGCTTTTACTTGAAGAGGTGTCAATCCTATGTTTGATCTGTTGTTATATAGACATTCCCTATTGACCGTTTCGGGTCATTCCATAAAATATCACATGGTGGTGGTTGCTGACACATTTTAGAAATTTTTTATATTTTTACCGTGGAACAGCCATTATTTGTAGATTTCAGAAATGTGTTTGTGAATTACTCATAGGCCACCATGTTGAAAAAAAAATCAAAATGGCCGCCTCCGACAAGCAAAATTGAGTTCCACAGTTGTGTTTGTTTTTTATAATATCTCCCAAACTGTTAAAGATAACAGTTTTAAAAAAAATCCAGTAACTTAAGCATAGTCTGGGCTATAAAATGAAGCACTTTCAATATTTTATTCAGTACCAGAAAATTTGACATCCGTTTTTAACGCAAAATTCAATATTTCACTAAGATTTTTTAACCTAAGAAGGAATTGCATACACAAAATGAAACTCTGCAATTAAATAAAGTACATGTAGTTAGACAATTTTAAAATGATACATTCAACTTTAACACCCTTCTTATTAAAAAAAAATGTTTAAAAACTACATTTTGCAAATTTCGGCCATATTTGGCAAGCTGTATCTAAAAAGGGAGTGGCCGAAAAAATCTGAAAATTTTATAGAATGTACTTCTAGCAGAGGCGTTAGCATTGTGTAAGTCTCATGTTGTGTTTTTGATCTGTATAGCTGCTGTAAAATATTGAAGATCATAAAAAACGGCAAATTACGGAATATAAATTTTGCATACCGCGATAACTTATTTTGGATATTTATACTATTATTTGTATCATATTAAATTTTAGGGCATTGTCATGTCAAATAATAATATTTATGGGCATACTTCAATTACCTGCATCTATTCCCCACTTCCGCAGAAAATGGAGAGCGGAATTACGATGCTGTTTCGTCAGTACATAATTGCAGGCTGATTTTGGAAGAAATATCTTGCCAATTTTAACAATTTTCAATAAGATTGATCCCCAGGTGTAGCTTAGAAACATCAGACCTGCCAACTTTCAATGATCCGGATGTGTAGTCACAACATGTAGTCAATGCCCACAATGTGTAGTCGCGCGCAGCGTTGCCAAATTACTTCATGTTCAAACCCCCACACCCCTCGTAATAAAAATTTTATAGATTATTGTTTTGTATTTTAAGTAACTTATCACATGGCTTACACATGACACTTCTTTCAGATTTTTAACAATTAACCTACATAAAAATTAATGACAACAAATAATTTTCTCTAACATTAGCAGTTAGTTATGTACCAGGACTTCCTCTTAAAACAGAAAGTTCTGTTTGTTTGTAATTCAATGTGGATCATTGCAATACAAAGGTTACAAAAGTCAAAGCTTAAATGTGAGGAAGCATTAAACACAGGGATTTCAATTGACTATGCAAAATAAAATTCAAACAGAAAATAGAAAAAAAAATCTATTACTTACTACAGGGGGGGGGGTTGAAGGTTTAACGACCACCGTGAGCAACTCAATGGGCTATAAGCAGTCGCCCGTCCCTAATTTAGGGTCACTGGTTCCAGGGAAGGGAGAGAGCCAGTGCCATAAGACAAACACAACATCCATGCCTCACCGGGATTCGAACCCAGACCCTTTTCGGACGAATGGTCAGAGGCCATCTCTTAGACCACTGCGCCACCGGGGCGGCTACTTACTTACTACATGAAGAAAGTTCCAAGGCACTGGAGCCAAAAAATTCAGTTCTACAGTGCTGGAGTCAGGAAAATGTTCCATATTTGATTGAACTTAACAGTATTTTTAATAGTGGAATTAACACACAAACTTTGCTACATGAAAAGTGTTTGACACAGTCACATGATGGTATGTCACTGATTTAATAAAGTTAGATAAGTCTCCTGTCTGCTATAAAGTCTTATTTTATCCACAATGTCACAAATCTTAAAAACATGACCATAGTTTTATCATACATACCCCTACTAGCATTTGTCATGACTCGCATGAGCTTTTAACAGGTTAACAGTTGCATGTTTTGCTGCTTCAAGCTGTTCTCGGTTGAATTCTCTCTGATAACAACATTCACTGTATGCAGACATCCTGATTTTTTTCAACCAGCAATGCATTTAACCTTTCAATACTGAGACTAGCAGGAAATTCTGTAAGATTCTTTCTAACAATACTGAATATCCTCTCTGTCACTGCATTACTGTGAGAAACCAATTGCATTGCTAACATGACCTTAGGAAGGCAAGAGTATTTTCTTGTTCCATTCCCATCTGTTAATTTGGAAATCTTATCCCATGCAATGTCCAGCCTTGGAGAGTTCAAAATTTCTTGCTCAAGATTCTCTACCTGATACCTCAAAAATTCCATTTCAAGGTTATCCATATCACTGTTACTAACAATTCCTGGAAAACTTGCAACTATGAACTGTACTGATATACAGGAGGATTTCTGCCTCACTGATGTATCTGCCACCTCAACATGCTTCAAAAAATCATCAGCCAATGGAAATTTCTGAATTATATATTCACATCCCTTTTCGTAGAAACGTCTGACAGAAGAATAAAAAAGTTTCAGTTGTGATTCTGGAAGTTCTTGTTTTATTTCTGTCAAATAGATCTTGTTTTTACACCAATAACAAGATCTTAGTCAGCTTTCTGGTATTTAACCTTTGTGAACTTGGCTTGGGTGACACCAGTTGTGTTGTTTAATGCAGATGGTTTAACAAATCTGATCAGCAAGTCTGAGTAGACTATAAAGTTCTCTTCTTACAGTGTGAACTACTAAAGCTTCAAGCTGCATTTTTACATTCAGATCTACAAAAAGGGGCAGTGTGCTGCTGAGAAACAAACAATAAAGTTTGGTATCTAAGGATCTTAGAGTGATTCTAGAATTTTTGAAGTGAACATTTCTTTCCAATACTTTAGAATCATCTTCATTTACACAAAACAACTCTGTGATTGCATCCCACTGTGTCAGAAGCCCATTGATTGCATCTAGTAAGGACAGCCAGCATGTAGCTACATATTTCAAAATCTTGTGTGGCTTCACATCACATAGCTTTTGGCACTCAAGTAGTTTTTTTCTTCTTTTTGAGCTCTTGTCTAGGAAAAAGTAAATATCTATTAGAACAGCTTCTATATCAGTACCCAATTGCTTCATAGCTTTTTGGGCACATGTGGAGTAAATGACAAAAACAGCCTTGTACTACAATTGCAGGATTAACCTTTCTTAAATTTGATGCAACACCACTTAGGTTCCCCAACATTGTATTGGCATTGTCACAGCCAAATGAGACACAATTACTCCATGGAATGCCTTTTCTTTTCATTTCATTATCCAGAATTGTAAAAATAACGTGCCCTGTATTGTTATCCGATTGAAGTATACTTAACAAAACAGACACTATTTCACCCTAAGCAAAGTCAAAATATCTTACAACAACTGGATACAGCTTTACAAAATTCTGATCGGTGCTTCCATCAGTTGCCACCAAAAATAACGAATTACGGAGTGAAGAAACTACAGTGGACTGTGTAAAGCTAGCCATGGATTTCACTAATGAGGTGGTTTTTGTTTGTGCACAGCTGTATTTCTTGGCAATGGTGGAATCTGGGAACATTTTCCTGAACAAATTCCCAGCATAATCAGCTGCAGTGATAGGTAAATTATGTTCTGCCAGGAAAGAGGTGAACATGATTTCCCCATGTAATATTCGAAAATCTTCCATTTTAGCAAAATATTCACCCAATGGCCTCACCTCTGACCTTTCACGGATGTTATGTGGCGAGAACAGTCGAACTTTATGCTGTGTTTAATTGATAAATCGGAATTACACATCGCACAAAATGAGCGATGCTCTGAAACTTGGGTGGCACGCAAGCATGGCCACTTTTTAGAATACTCTGCTCTGAAGCGCTAGGAAGCTGTTTTCTTCTTCGGTCGCGGTCGATCTAATTTTTCAGGTGGAGACATCCTGACTGATTAAAAAAGTTATGCACGAAAAATTATATGCCACCAATATAAGCAGTACGCACGTTGCAAACTCCACACACAGTCCACGCAGTCAAAAAGACAGGGAAAGCCTCGACTGGAGAACTCAGCATGTGCAAAGCATCTGAAATACTTCGAAAGGTGCCAAAATAAGCTAAAGGCACTCTGCTGGTGGCTGCAGTAATACCATCCACATGACAATGATCGTAACATGAGCCCACTTTTCATTAGTCGTCCCCTTTTGTCATTTCGATTGGACTTCACCAACGCCAATGACTCGCTGGTTTCAAAGGAGATAGCGTGCTTCCCTCCCCTGGGATGAGAGTGAGAGGCAGGTTGGTTTCAGTTTCAGCCCCACTTCCACCCACCTGCCATTTACAGAAAACAAAAAGAAAAGAAAAAGCAACCCACCTGCTGTTTGCAATAGCGAAGAGCAACAGTAGAGGAAGGTTTGTAATGCGCATGCCTAAAAAGTAAAACACCAGCTGTTAGTGTAAAAAGCGCAAACCCCTATAATAATGATCCCCAAATGAAGCGTGCTGAAAACAAGAATACCGTAATTTTCAGCCTATGAGCTGCACTAAAGAATTATATTTCAAAAACAAAATCAGCATTTGGGCAGCACTGGAGACAATAGCGCGAACCTCCCCCCCCCCCCGAATTTTTTTTGTTATTCTGCAAGATAATTAAAATGACCCGCATGTTTTTTACGAATAAAACTGCCACCAACTGTTTTTAATTTCTTTTCTAGGTTGTGCACGAGAACAAGAAAAAGAATTTGCTTCATTTCCAAAGACTGAAAACAATTCGCTGACACATCCCGTTGAACAATCACTGTTTGTGACTGTTTGCAAATCATGGTTTAAAGGGGATGAAAATATCTCCGAAGTCTTCCACCTAAATGCTCCCTCCAAAGTCCTGATGAAGCAGGCAATTCGTATTCTTCAATGCCATCAAACTGCATTGACAAATGAATAACTATCCCAACCCACTGATGTGACCTTGTCCTTAAATTTATCTTTCGAACTAACTCGCTCCCCCTTCCTCCCTCCCCACCATCCTGCTCAAGGCACTCCACAGAGATCCAACAACATGATGAACAAATCTCCTGCTTGAAGGTCATTTCTCTTCCACAGAATAGGAACAGGTGTAAAGCGTTGAGCACTAATCGTGTTTCTGCTAGAATATTTTCACAAAATACAGCAACTTTTTGCAGTGAAAAAAAAAAAAGTAAGAAAAAAACTGCACGGATTGAAGATTAAAAAAACAGGTGCACCATATCTTTATTTTTTAGATAAAACAAGATGTATCAAGGGGGTGGGGGGATTTTGTTTCGATAAAAAAAAGTCTCAAATGCACAAAAGCGTAGATTTTCAGACAGAGCGTAATGCATATGTCAACCTTTGCGGGAATCTGATTTTGTATGTACATCTTTAGGAATTTCCCTGTAAAAAGAATTAAGTGCTTAAGTTCAGAAAAAAGAAATAAAGCTGTAAATGTCAAAGTTAATAAAGTAAAAACTGAAATGAAAAGAAAATTAGAATTAGGTCTATCATTAGAACATGATTCTGATGATTCAATTCTTAATCAGGAAAATGATTATTCTATTTTAATAAATAATCTTAAAGGAAGAATAAAGGATGCAACTACACAACACAAGAAAAAGTTAATATACTAAGTTTATCACAAAATCCTGGTCTAAACAAAATATTATGACTGAATTCAGTGTCCCTGAATATTTAATTACTAGTACTAGAAAATTAGCAAAAAAGTATGGTGTTTTTCCTGCAGGTCAAGAGAGTCGAAGTGGAAGGCCTTTTTTAAAACAAAGTATCATTGACATTATCAAGAATTATTACGAAAATGATGATGTTAGTCGAATATGTCCAGGAAAAAAAAAATTGTCTACCTATTAGAAATGAAAATGGAATAAAAGAAATGAGACAAAAATGCTTAATTTTATATAATTTGAAAGAAGTACATGAAATGTTCAAAAACACTCACTTCAACTTAAAAATTGGATTTTCTAAATTTGCAGAGGTTAGGCCAAAATGGTGCATTCTCGCTGGTACTTCAAGAACACATTCTATATGTGTTTGTATCATAATACATCAAAATGGTCTGAGTTGATGGTCCGTGCTGTTGATCAAAAGTTAGACTATAAAGAATTACCGTATATTCTCACGTATGAGTCGACCCCCCCCCCCCACTTTCAGAGGAAAAAATCGTAAGAAATCGGAAACTCGCGTATAAGTCGATCCCGGAATGAGAAAAAAAAAATTTCAATGAATTTATTCAAAAACATTTGAAAACGAAAAAAATTATATATATAATACTAAATTTAATTTGCATACCCAAAAACTTCATCGCAACCCTTCAAAATCCGATTCCGAGTCAGACTCGCCAAACAGTTCAAAAAAGTCTTTCTCCGTCATCGGCGCTTCATCATAAAAACATCAGTATTCCCATCTATGTCTGTGTCATCAGAATCACTGTCATCATCACTCATAAAAATTTTTATCATCCTCTGTGCCATCAAGTTTGTTACTAATGCAACATTTCTTGAATGATTTCACGACCATTTCCACAGGTATTGCATCCCAAGCATTCTTGACCCATCGCGCAATCAAAACGATATCCGGCTTCTTTAGATTTCCACCCTTGGTTTCAGTCGGCAAATCGGAACTTATCCAATCTGCCCAATACCTCCGCACATTGTCCTTGAAGGGCTTATTAAGGCAGACATCTAGTGGTTGAAGAACAGATGTCAACCCACCTGGGATGACAACAAGTTATTTTTGAATTTTCTGCAGTTTTTTTTCACTTCTGCACAACGGTGTGCAACAAACATATTCCACACCAAAAGAGAAGGTTTCCTCAAAAGTGCACCTGGCCTTTTGTTCCACACATTCTTTAACCAGTCAATTGTTCCTGATTCGTTCATCCATCTTTTTTCATGGGCACGAACGACCACACCAGACGGAAAGACAACGCTTTTCGGCAGAGTTTTGCGTTTGAAAATAATTACCGGAGGTTAGCTTACTGCTGTCGGCCAAACAGGAAAGAACAACCCTGAAACTGGATTTTTCGTGGCCAGTCATTTTGATCAAGATATTTTTTTTGCCCTTTTGGTTCACCGTCTTATTTCCAGGAAGGTCGAAACACATGGCGGTTTCATCCATGTTCCCTATTCGGGAAAGTTCAAAAGCAATCTCTTTTCTCTTTTGAATTACATACTTTTGAAATTCCATTATCTTTGCTTCGAGGTCACGAGGTAACTTTTGTGCAATTTTGGTGCGCTGGCGTAGACACAACCTATAGCAGTTCATGAACCTTGCGCACCAACCTGGTGAGGCACGAAAAGTGTTATTTGCGGCTGCAAACTTTTCATCTTTTGCGAGCTTCGTTGCTCACAAACGTATACCAGTTCGCGTTACAATGTAACCATTTTGTCTGCAGCCTACAATCCAATCATTCAAGACACTTTCCAGCTCTGGGAAAGATGTTGTTCCACGGCGCAGCGCCTTTTGCGATTTTCACCAAGTCCGGTTTTTTTACGCCAATCTCGAATCAGTTTTTCGTTAATGCCAAATTGACGTGAAGCAGCACAGTTGTTAGTATTTTCTGCAAAAGAAACGACTTTCAACTTGAATCCTGCGTTATAGGACATCCGTTTCTTTACACAATCCGTGTCACCCATAATAGGAGAAGCGAGACACATGCGATTAAGAACAAGAAAAACACGTGCAATTAAGAACAAGCAACACCTAACACTGGCTGTCGCATGGCTCCGTTACCTTGAAGGTCAGCGCAATCAACTGGTAGTCGGAAGGGCGGAGCTTTCTATGCGCGGCTGTGACTGCGCTTTAGATACGCAAAGCCAGGAGAGAGGACACTTTTCAAAGCGCGGAGAAATTCGGTGGGTCGCGATTTCGTAATTCTACCACCGGTGTTTTTTCTTTCTTTCTTTCTGTTTTTCTTTGCTTTCGGAGGATTGCGATTTCGTAATTAGCATTTTTATTTCTTTTGGGATGGATTGCCTTTTGCCTCACGGGAAGAACTTCTGGACTTACGATTTTTTTTTAGACCCCGCGTAGAAGTCGACCCCATTACTTTGATGCTCTCATTTTGTCCCAAATTTCTCAACTTATACGCGAGTATATACGGTACTTAAAATGATGGTATGCGACTTAAAACCAGAAGCATGCATGTTGAGTGATTGTTATCTGTGCCCAGGTTCTTCAGCAGTTTTAGAATTTCTTGATGAGAAAGACTACGACTTGATTATTGATGAAGTGAAATATAAATAAATAATGGATTTCAACTGATAGATGCAACTTAGATACAGTTTGTGAGCAATTTTCAGACTTCAAAACAAAACTTATAGAAAAATTAGAAATTTTAAGGAATCATCATTTCATTTCAAAGTGAGTTTTTAAGACATTTAGAAGCCAAATTATTACAGACAGAAGCAATTGTAATTGGTGATTTCTCTGAAAATTTTTTTTGTAGTGGTGCAGGATGAAGTTCAATCATTTCACTGGATAAATCACCAAATAACCCTTCACCCATTTGTTGTGTATTTCAAAAATAAGAAGAATGAAGTAAAATCTTACAGTTTTTGTGCAATCAGTGATTATTTAGAGCATAGCACTACATCATTTTACTGTTTCCAAAAATAACTTGTTTTAGAATTACGAAAAAGATTTGATCATATTACAAAAATTATATAACTTTTCGGATGGGTGTGCCGGACAATATAAAAATCGCAAAAACTTTTTGAATTTATGCTACCATGAAGATTTTGGAACACCTGCTGAGTGGCACTTTTTTGCTACTGCGCATGGAAAAGAGCCATGGCATTGAGAGGCACTGTTCAATGGTTGGTCAGAAAAGTAAGTCTCCAAAACCCATTTGAAAATAAAATTTTAACTGCTATGTATAAATATGTATAAATTTTGTAATGAAAATATTACTGGAATCACATTTAAATTTTCATCTACTACAGACATAACTTCAAATATAGAATCTTTTGGAAGATAGATATAATAAAGCTCTTACAATTAATCACACAAGAGAATATCACTGTTTCATCCCAAAAAATAAATTTATATTACAAGTTGGCATTATTTCTGGATCAGCAAAATGTACAGAAGTAAATACTAAAAAAAAATGACTTTTTAGTATGCAATATAAAAATGAATGACTTTGTATTGTGTTTATGACAATAAATGGTGGCTAGGTGTAGTTCATCTGTCTGACAGCACAGATGACTTTTCTTTTTTTTTTTTTTCATCCTTGTGGTCTAAGCACTTATTTTAAACTATCAAGAGATAACAAGGTTTGGGTGAAAGCTGAAAATTTATGAAGGAACATCTCATCACTGGAACTCAGTTACAGCAACAAGGACAGACTCATAACATTAGTTGTGATCTGAACACAAAGTTGTCATTGTTGCTACAGAAAAAGTGACCTAAAGGTTGTTTGTGGTTTAAAAGCTAAACATTTAATACTCAAGATTAACTTCAAGATTGTCAAAGTAAATTTTTCTAAACAAAACAGTCTTAATCAATCATATCAACTATAAATACAATGTAAGCAGCAAGCTTTGTTTTGAAAACCCAACTTTTTTCAGATAATTTTACAAAAATTATTATATTTTCTACTTCCTATATGCCTATCATCATCATCGTCGTCAAGCATTATCAATCCACTGCTGGACAAAGGTCTCTCCAAGCCTCTTCCACAACGGCCTGTCTTGTGCCAGTCTCCTCCGTGTTACTCCCCAATACTTTCGAATTTCATCCACCCATCTTTCATGTGGTCTGCTTCTGGGTCTTTTCCTGTTCCTTGGAATCCAATCTAAAATTTCGACAGTCCATCGATGGTCTGTCCTTCTGGCAGTATGTCCAGCCCATTGCCATTTCAGGGATTTTACTCTGATTATGGTGTCTTCCACTCTTTTCATTTTTCTGATCCACGAGTTCCTCTTCTTATCTCTTCTGGTTACACCAAGCATGCACCTCTCCATGCTTCTTTGAGTTGTCTGCAGCCTTTGTATGTCTCTTTTAGTTAAGGTCCACGTCTCTGCACCATACGTAAGCACTGGAAGGATGCATTGATCAAACACTTTTCTTTTAAGACATAATGGCATATTGCTCTTGAAAATTATGCTGTTTCTTCTAAAAGCTCTCCAGGCAAGTTTTATATGCCGATTAATTTCTTCATCAATGTGACCCTCACTTGATATCTGCTGTCCAAGACAAATGTACGTATCTGTTATCTCCAGCTTTTCTCCATCAATCGATAAATCTTCATTTTTTGTAAAAAGCATTGTACATCCCTTTTGTCTTCTGAAAGTTCATTTTTAATCCCACTTCTTTACTCTTGTCAGCAAGTTCCTGGATCATACTCTGCAGCTCTGATGGAGTAGTTGCAAAAATGACTACATCGACAGCAAAACTAAGGTGAGTTAGATAATCTCCATTAATCTTTATCCCTTTGTTTTCCCAGTTTAGTGATTGAAAGACATTTTCCAATGTGGAAACGCCCTAAAATTTAATAGGATACAAATAACAGTATAAATACCTGAAATAAATTATTACGATGTGCAAAACTGACATTCCATAATTTGCCATTTTTTATGATCTTCAATATTTTACAGCAGCTATACAGATGAAAAACACAACATGAGACTTACACAATGCTAACACCTCTGCTAGGTGTACATTCTACAAAAATTTCAGATTTTTTCGTCCACTCCCTTTTTAGATACAGCTTGCCAAATATGGCCAAAATTTGCAAAATGTAGTTTTTAAACATTTTTTTTAATAAGAAGGAGAGTGTTAATATTGAGTTTAACATTTTTAAATTGTCTAACTACATGTACTTTATTTAATTGCAGAGTTTCATTTTGTGTATGTAATTCCTTTTTAAGTTAAAAAATCTTAAAGTTAGTAAAATATTCAATTTTGCGCTGAAAACGTATGTCAAATTTTCCGGTACTGAATAAAATATTAAATGCAATGTTAATACTTTATTTTATAGCTCAGACTATGCTTATGCTACTGGATTTTATTTGAAATTGTTCTCTTTAATAGTTTGGGAGGTATTAAAAAAGCAAACACGACAGCAGGACTCAAATTTGCTTGTCAGAGGCGGCCATTTTAATTTTTTTCTTCAATATGGCAGCTTATGAAAAATTCACAAACACATTTCTGAAATCTACATATAATGGCTATTCCATGGTAAAAACAAAATTTTTCTAAAATGTGCCAGCAACCAATTTAATTAAAATCATGTAATATTTTATGGAATGACCCTTTATTTATTTATTATTTCTTTGTTATTTTTCTACCTTATTAAGTTTTCTATCTTTTGAAGGTGTTTATTTTTATATTGTAACTGTTGTCTTTCCATAATTGCATGTAATTTTATCATTGGAATCTTTAGTCTTGTTCTTCTAATTGTTTAATTTGATCACATAATTCATAGCTCTTTCTGTGTAACCTATCTACATCCGACCTCTTTCCTCTTATACTTGCATGGTCTTTTTATTTTACATGCTGCAAGAATTTTCGTATATCTGTAGTTAATTGTCCTCGTTTTTATTTTTTAAAATTTCGGTGTGACATCATTAATTTCACACGTAGTAAGAAAATCCAAATGTTCTAGTTCACTAGCTAGTTTTAAACGATGATTTTTGAATTACTTGAATCTCACAAACGTTTTCAGTCTTGGCATGGTACCGTACTGTTGCAGAAGGACTAACCGCAGCCACAGCTCATTAGGCCTATATTAAATATCCAGTTGCTTATTAAATTGGTATTTGTTCAATAAGAATATTGACTCAGTTACATTTGGCTTATTATAACGAATGTGCTGTAGACGAAAAAGTCTACAGCATTTCCTACTGTTTCTCATGCTATTAACTTAAAAATAGTCCTAAGGAGCACAGTGTTCCAAGTTCTATTGTCAAAATATTACAAGTTGTATATATTAAGAAATAATGCTTATTTTAAAAGGAGTTTGTTCAATAAGAATATTGACTCAGTTACATGTGGCTTATTACCCACTATTGTGGTGCCTACTGCTGCTAAAGAGGTCTGTGGCACCACAATAGTGGGTAACAATAGAGGTGATGCTTGGTGGAATAGTGAGATTGATGAGGCAGTAAAGAAAAAGAAGGAAGCCTATTTGGGGATGTTGCAAGGTAGAGTCTCTGTAGATCAATATCGCTGTAAGAAGCGTGAAGCTGCTAAGCTGGTTCGCCACAGTAAGGCAAAAGATGGGAAAGAGAAAGTGGAAAGGCATGAACTGGCTTTTGGAAAGATAGAAAGTCCTTCTGGAAGTACATGAGACTCAGGAAAAATAGGGGAAACAAAGTTGTAAGTTGTGTGAAGAATGAGATTGGGGAAATGATATGGGAGCCCAATGAGTTAAGTGACAGATGGGGTGAATACTTCTGTGAGTTATTAGATCAGGAGAGCAAAAATGATTTTGAGATAGATGCAGATGATGTCACAATGAGGGATGAAAGCACAGGAGGGATCTCAGGAGAAGAAGTGTGTAAAACTCTAAAATTTCTTCAGAATGATAAAGCTCCAGGAGTTGATGGCATAACTGCAGAGATGTTGAAGTATGGTGGTGACTATAATTGACTGGTTTACTGAAATCTGCCAGTTGTGCTGGGAGTATGGTCCCTCGGGATTGGAAGGATGCTATCATTGTTCCCTTGTATAAGGGAAAAGGTGATCAGACTGAATGCAAGAACTATCGCGGTATTAGCCTACTGAGTGTGCCAGGGAAAGTGTTTGGTAAGGTTGTTATTGAAAAAGTAAGGGGTCTTACATCATTGAAAGTGTGGAATGTTCAGAGTGGTTTTATGACTGGCAAAGGCTGCACTAACCAGATTTTTGCATTATGCATGATGATTGAAAAGTATTTGTCTGTTGGTACGAAAGTTTTTACTGCCTTCATAGATTTAGAGAAAGCTTACGACCGAGCCAATAGGACACTTTTGTGGAAGGTATTGAATGAATATGGTGTTACTGGGAATCTACTTAATAGTGTAAAAGCCATGTATGCTGGTAGTAGAGCTTGTGTACGAGTGAATGGTGTTTTATCAAAATGGTTTTCCATTGGTGCAGGAGTTAGACAAGGTTGTGTAATGTCACCATGGCTGTTTAGTATATTTATGGACGCATGCATGCGTGAGGCCAAAATAGATAATAGTGGTCTATCTCTTGGTGATATCCGTGTGTGCAGATTGCTGTATGCTGATGACACTGTCCTGTTGGCAGAGAGCAAAAGTGAGTTGCAGAGTATGTTGACTCGGATGCACGAAGTTTGCATGAAATTCAAACTGAGTATAAATAAGGGAAAAACCAAAGTTATGGTGTTTGAGAGAGGAATGGGTAGCACTGAATGTAATGTAAGTATAAATGGCACTGTGATTGACTAGGTGAGTGAGTTTGTGTATTTAGGAGGCATGTTTGACAGAGAGAACAAGTTAGATGGTGAAATCAGTAGGCAAGTGAATTCTTCTTTGAAAGTCATAGCTGCTCTGGGAGGTTTTCACAGGAATGATGGGTTCTCTAGAGAGTCCCGCACGCTGTGTATGAAACAGTAATTGTTCCTACTCTGATATATGGCAGTGAAACCTGGGTACTGCAGAAGAAACATAGGAGTAGTTTGTGTGCTGGAGAAATGCTTTACTTACGTGGGGTTTGTGGCAAGGCACGATCTGATTGTGTGAGGAATGAAGATGTATTGCAGTTGTGTGATGTAAAGCAAAATGTTGTTAGCAAGGTGGAGACCAATATGTTTCGGTGGTTTGGCCATGTTGAAAGAATGAGTGATGAAATGCTTACTAAGAAAATATTTTCAACCCAAGTGGCAGGAAGGAAAGGCAGAGGAAGACCAAGGAAGACATGGGTGGATCAGATTCAGGAGTGTCTGCATGAGAAACATATTATGAGAAGGAAGTATAAAAGATCTTGTGTACGGCGTGTAATGGATATCAGTGAAGCACGAGTTGTATGTCAAGATCGCTGTAAATGGCGAAGTTTGATACGACAACAATAAGTAAAAATATCTGGAAGTTTGTATTTGTTTTTGGAGCTAACCTCTGAATCTCAGAGAACAGCTTAGTGATATGTATGTATGTATGTATGTATGTTAAAAGGAGTAGATAAACAATATTACAACTCACCCTGCTGGGTTCACTGCACTGGTTGAGTATCCGTAATTTGCCAATTTTGAAGAGCTCAGATTGATGTCTCCATTTGTCGGGAATCTAACACATTTCAATGTATGTGCAAATAAGGCAGGTAAAACTGAGTGGAATATTGATAAAAACACAATTTGATCTCAAAGGAACAAACTGAAATTGAACAAGAAAAGTGAACACTTTGGCAGACCTACATGAAAATTTTCTCGAACATCCTACGGAACGAAGTTCCTAAAAAGCCATGATACCTTAAAAAACTTCAATAAAAAACACATATGCTCTCTTTTTACTATCTCCAAACTAGTTTTGGCTTATTTATTTAAAGCCATCTTCAATAGTCTGGGTTTCGTTGATGTTAACCTTAAGATCTTGTTTCAGCCTTTCACTGTTTCCAACTGTCACTGTACCTTCGAACGCCCGACTCATCATCACTACGCTTGTGTCCTGCACTTAGATTGTGGATGTTGATGTTGTCACCATCTGTTGGTTCAGTTCGTAGTTGTACTTTATTTCGTTTCTGTAACTTTTTCTTTTTATCTTGATTTTAGTGGTTTTATTCTTATTGAAACAAATACTAATTTAATAAGCAACTGGAGATTTAATATAGGCCTAATGAGCTGTGGCTAGTCCTTCTGCAACATTACGGCACCATGCAAAGACTGAAAGTATTCGAGAGATTCAAGGAATTCAAAAAAACGTCATTTAAAACTAGCTAGGGGGACTAGAACATTTGGATTTTCTAATTACGTGCAAAATTAATGATCTAATACGGAAATTTTTGAAAATAAAAATGAAGACAATTAACTACAAATATATAAAAATTCTGGCAACATGTGAAGTAAAAATACTTCGTGCAAGCATACGATGAAAGAGGTCGGATGTAGATAGATTACACAGAAATAGCTATGAATTATATGACCAAATTAAACAATTAGAACAAGACGAAGTAAAGATTCCAATGATAAAATAACACACAATTATTGAAAGACAACAGTTATGATATAGAAATAAACCCTTCAAAAAATAGAACACTTAATAAGGCAGAAAAATAACAAATAAATAAACAATCAATAAGGAATATCTATATAACAACGGATCAAATGTAGAATTGACACCTGTTCAAGTAAAAGCACTTAATAGAGGTTTCAAGTTACGTTTGCATACGAAAGAAATGTCCCTACTATGGAAAATCTCATACCTCAAGTAGAAAGCATAATTGAAAGATTACCAAAAGGGATTCAGAACCCTTTGAGGTTTAAGATCGTCAGAGCAATCAATAACACCACTAAAAATGTAGAAAACCAAAGAATTAAGTACAAAAAAAAACAACAACAAGAATTGTTTGAACTAAAGAATAACCCAACTTGATGGCCAATAAATCAAAGCAGATAGTAATACTAAATAGAAGTGAATTTAACCAAAAAATGGAAGAAGCAATCACAGATTTGAACGTAATAGAGGTTAATTCAGACCCAACTGATGAAATAATAAGACAATTAGCAAATCTAAAAAATCATTGTAACCTGCCCAAAATTCACTTGATAAAACAAGCATTTCCTCCCATAGGTGAATGTGTACCCAATATCTTCAGGAAAATTAAAATGCATAAAGATACTAGCCCTATAAGACCTATAGCAAAAAAAGTCAAGCTCCATCAATAAACCTAGAAAAAGCCATTTTTAAATATCTAAAACCATTGTTTAATAACCACGAATTCAGTATCAACAATTCAATTGAGGTTTTTAATAAAATTGCAACAATAAAGAATAACTTCAAAATGTTAAGCATAGATATAATCTCATTATACCCAGACACCTCAGTAACAGAAGCAATAGAACTCATAAGGGAAAGACTCAAAGAACAAATGAGTCAAAAAGAAAAAAATGACATTATTCAAACCTTATATTCTGTGAATAATAGAAATTTCTTTACCTACAATAAAAAAATATACTAACAATTAACAGGTAGCTCCAATGGGTTCTCGTATTTTGGGGCTCCTGGCAGAAGATGTGCTGCATTGAAACACATTGAGAATGAACCATTTAAAAACACTAATGAATACTTACCAGAACTCTATTTAAGGTACATCGACAACATTTTAATAATTTAGAAGCATTCAGAAAAAAAACTGCAAGACTTTATTGACCAATTCAACAGATATCATCACTCAATAAAATTGGCCATAGAAAGAGGAAAAACTTACAAGCTCAACTTCCTGAATATCACTCTTACTAATAACAAACATAAAATAGATTATGCAGTATATAGAAAATCCATGTTTGTTCCACCTATCATTCCCCAAAATTCGAATCACCCGTGGAGTTATAAAACTTCAGCCTTCCAATTCTGGATCAAAAGAACGATAGCACACTCTTCTACCAAAAATGCAGAATGAAAAGAAATGGATTGGATACACTAAGTTGCAAAAAAATTTGGATATGATCAGGGATTAATAAATTTCATTTATAAGAAATACAAAAATGAAAACCCAAAGATACAAATATAGCCTCTATATCCTATGCCTGTGCCCCTCATCTGAATTGAGATTCTATTGAAATATACATAATATCTAAGGTATTGTACCTGATATTTCAAAGTATTTTGCACGTTGTTAGCTCTGTGAGGCACGTGCTCCTGGCCCGAGAGGTCCCTTACGTTACGGACCTTCGGTTAGTTGTGAAATTTTTTTTTTTTGCAGAAATAAAGCAGTTAGGTTATATATTTTCAGTTCCACATTCATTCATTCGCACAATTGAACGCTTAAAATTTACTATTAATTAAAAGATTTTAGTAGAAAGAGTTATATTCATCGGGTCAGGAGACGTCTCACAAGGGGTTCGTTGTTATGGCGAAACTCCAAAACTATACACACGTGAGGAACCCTCGTGTAGAAGCAGTGGCCAGATGATGGCGGTTAAGGACCGCTGAAAGCGCTCGCCGTAGTCTCCTGACACAATGA
Organism: Macrothele yani; assembly: GCA_039090855.1. NCBI lineage: Eukaryota > Metazoa > Arthropoda > Arachnida > Araneae > Macrothelidae > Macrothele > Macrothele yani. The sequence continues at coordinate 86,799,076 of CM077011.1, read as the reverse complement.
GTATAACTCTTTCTACTAAAATTTTTTAATTACCGTATATACTCGCGTATAAGTCGAGAAATTTGGGACAAAATGAGAGCTTCAAAGTAATGGGGTTGACTTATACGCGGGGTCTAAAAAAATCGTAAGTCCAAAAGTTCTTCTCGTGAGGCAAAAGGCAATCCATTCCAAAAGAAATAAAAATGCCGATGCGGTATTAATTACGAAATCGCAACCCTCCGAAAGAAAAAAGAAAGAAAGAAAGAAAGAAAAAACACTGATGTGGTAGAATTACGAAATCGCGACCCTCCGAATTTTTCCGCGCTTTGAGAAATCTTCTCTCTCCTGGCTTTGCGTATCCACAGCGCAGTCACAGCAGCGCATAGAAAGCTCCGCCCTTCCGACTACCAGTTGATTGCGCTGACCTTCGAGGTAACGGAGCCATGCGACAGCCAGAGATAGGTGTTGCTTGTTCTTAATCGCACGTGTCTCGCTTCTCCTATTATGGGTGATACGGATTGTGTAAAGAAACGGATGTCCTATAACGCAAGATTCAAGTTGAAAGTAGTTTCTTTTGCAGAAAATACTAAAAACTGTGCTGCTTCACGTCAATTTGGCATTAACGAAAAACTGATTCAAGATTGGCGTAAAAAAAAAAACCGGACGGTGAAAATCCCAAAAGGCGCTGCGCCGTGGAACGACATCTTTCCCAGAGCTGGAAAGTGTCTTGAATGATTGGATTGTGGGCTGCAGACAAAATGGTTACATTGTAACGTGAACTGGTATACGTTTGTGAGCAATGAAGCTCGCAAAAGATGAAAAGTATGCAGCCGCAAATAACACTTTTCGTGCCTCACCAGGTTGGTGCACAAGGTTCACGAACCGCTATGGGTTGTGTCTACGCCAGCGCACCAAAATTGCACAAAAGTTACCCCGTGACCTCGAAGCAAAGATAATGGAATTTCAAAAGTATGTAATTCAAAAGAGAAAAGAGACTGCTTTTGAACTTTCCCAAATAGGGAACATGGATGAAACCGCCATGTGTGTCGACCTTCCTGGAAATAAGACGGTGAACCAAAGGGCGAAAAAAATATGTATCTTGATCAAAATGACTGGCCACGAAAACTCCAGTTTCACGGTTGTTCTTTCCTGTTTGGCCGACGGCAGTAAGCTACTTCCGGTAATTATTTTCAAACGCAAAACTCTGCCGAAAAGCGTTGTCTTTCCGTCTGGTGTGCTCGTTCATGCCCATGAAAAAGGATGGATGAACGAATCCGGAACAGTTGACTGGTTAAAGAATGTGTGGAACAAAAGGCCAGGTGCACTTTTGAGGAAACCTTCTCTTTTGGTGTGGGATATGTTTGTTGCACACTGTTGTGCAGAAGTGAAAAAAACTGCAGAAAATTCAAAAACAACTCTTGCTGTCATCCCAGGTGGGTTGACATCTGTTCTTCAACCACTAGATGTCTGCCTTAATAAGCCCTTCAAGGACAATGTGCGGAGGTATTTGGTAGATTGGATAAGTTCCGATTTGCCGACTGAAACCAAGGGCGGAAATCTAAAGAAGCCGGATATCGTTTTGATTGCGCGATGGGTCAAGGATGCTTGGGATGCGATACCTGCGGAAATGGTCGTGAAATCATTCAAGAAATGTTGCATTAGTAACAAACTTGATGGCACAGAGGATGATGAGATTTTTATGAGTGATGATGACAGTGATTCTGATGACACAGGCATAGATGGGAATACTGATGTTTACGATGACGCGCCGACGACGGAGAAAGACTTTTTTGAACTGTTTGGCGAGTCTGACTCGGATTTTGAAGGATTCTGATGAAGTTTTTGGGTATGCAAATTAAATTTAGTATTATATAATTTTTTTCGTTTTCAAATGTTTTTGAATAAATTCATTGAAATTTTTTTTTCTCATTCTGGGATCGACTTATATGCGAGTTTCCGATTTCTTACAATTTTTCCCTCTGAAAGTGGGGGGTTCGACCTATACGCGAAGTCAACTTATACGCAAGTATATACGGTAATAGTAAATTTTAAGCATTTGATTGTGCGAATGAATGAATGTGGAACTGAAAATATATAACCTAACAGCTTTATTTCTGCAAAAATAATTTTTCATAACTAACCAAAGGTCCGTAACATAAGGGACCTCTCGGGCCAGGAGCACGTGCCTCACAGAGCAAACCACATTCGAAATACTTTGAAATATCAGGTAAAATAACCTTAGATATTATGTATATTTTAATCAAAAGCATGTTTATAACATAAGACAACCCATAAGGTTGCCTCATGAATTACATTTTTCGAGATTCTATTGGTTGACCCTTGCAACATATTCCAATCACACTTTTCACTAAATCCAGTTGGCTAAACTTTCAAGTTAAGTAGGTGGTAGTTTAGAAAATGCTAAGTTACTTATAAAATTTTATAAGGCAAATACAGTCAAACCTTGATTTAACGAACTTTAAGGGATCGACAGTCTTGTACATAAAATCGCAGAATTCTTTAAAACGAGGAAGCTTTACGAATGAAACATTCCAATTATGCTAGTGTTCATTACAGAATACGTAAGCAGCTAAGTTCTCTTTGTTTCAGTGAAATTTAAATTATGTACAGTGCTTTTAATTGCGAATTCATTACCAAAAATGTTATAATACATACACATTTATTTTCATATTAAATACATGATTCGTAGATATTAGACTTCAATATGTAGCATCAAAATTCAAGTGTACTTTAAAATTGCGAGAAAAATACGCTAGTTGATTTTTTCCCCCGAGCATTTAGCTTCTTAAATAATGACTTCAGTATCCTAAACTGCATGAAACAGAACATCAATTAGTACTAATTAACTTGTAAAAACAGAATATGTGTTGATTACCTTTTTACACTGTAGAAAAGAAATGCTTTAGAGAAGATTGCTTATGTTTTTTCTGAACGTTTAGCTTTATATTAATAAATTGCAGCTTCAATTTTATGAAGTGCATTAAAAACATCATAATTAATATTAAAAGGCATCAAGTACTAAATAGCACATTCTATACTGTTACCAGCATCACTAAAGCAGCTAAGTTTCAGTTCTGCTTCATCAGAATCTGATGCATTTAGTCCGATCTGTTCATCCAAAACATCATCAAGGGATTGCATTTGGGCTAACTTTTAACATGAAAATGCTAGTTAACATACGTAGTTCTGTGGTTTAAAAAATAAAAACTGTTCACTAAATTGAGAAAATGTGTTCGTTAAATCAAGAAACGCCAAGCATTAATTTCAATGTAGTTCCGTCGGGACCATAAAAAATGTACGCAAAATCATGGAATTCCTTAAATCGCAGTCCATTAAATAGGGGTTTGACTGTTTGTTTCAGCCATTACTATGGCCTTCATCAGTGTGACTACGATTTGTTTCGTTGCCAGATTGGAAAGGTAAGTTTTGTAACTGTAACTCCAGGTGACGTGATGTAATGAGAGATTTCCAGATGTATGGAATGAAAATGGGGAGCTCAGAGTTGCAATTTTTGGAAAATAGAATTTCCAAACTTTCTCTAAACCTCAGAGCAAAACGATTTTGGATGGAAGCCAACATTTTTTGTATCTGACCAAAGTGGAGTAGCAGAAGTTTCAGCATGGTAAGTTGAGACAAGGAAGAAGAAGCTTTTCCTAATTTCACATCAGATTTGTGTTCCTGAAGAGAATTTTCTGGAATGAACTTCCTATGTACTTGGTTAATCCAACATTAGTCTTGATAGGAATTTTATACACTCCAGGAGAAGAAAGAGGTCTTGGGTCTCTGTCATTACGGAGGATAACAGAAATTGAAGAAGAGCAAATGGCAAGTCTATATCCTTCTTTTTTGAAGATGCTGATGAGTTTGTAGGCAGAAAGTTTATGGTAAGGGATAGAGCCAGCAAACATTAGTTCCCTTTTTGGTGTAACACGTTGAAGAGAAACACCTGTTTTTTTTCCTAGCATTTTGAATTAATAGAAACCAGGAGTGGAGGAAAGCCATGTTGAGTAGCGATCAAGCTGATGTTGGCTAGTTCATTTTTTAGATTAACTTCAGTGCTACAAACCAAATGAGCTCGATGAATGAGAGACTTCAGAGCTGACAGTTTATATTGGTGGAAAGTATGAGAATTGAAAGGAATAATGCTATTGGTAGAAACTGGTTTACGGTACACTGAAATGGGTAGAAGATTATTATTTTTAGAGATGCTGACATCCAAGAAATCTATCTTGCCATCATTTTCTTCATTAATAGTGAATCTAATGGACTGGAATTTTTCAGTGATTAAATTTGTGAGTTGCAAAAGATCTTTTTTAGGATGAGGCCAGATGACAAAAATATCGTCGACATAACGAAGCCATAAGGTAGGTTTGTTGGCCATGTTGCAGCACTATATGCTCAATATTTTGCTGGTATATTTCAGCCAAAAGTGGGGAAAGAGGTTCAGAGAAATTTTGGAAATTTATTTTCCAAAAATTGCAACTCTGAGCTCCCTGTTCATGTTCCTGGAAATCTCTCATTACATCACGTCACCCAGATTATCGTTACAAAACTTACCTTTCCAATCTGGCAACAAAACAAATCGTAGTCGCACTGATGAAGGCCATAGTAATGGCTGAAATATATTTGCCTTAAAAACTTTTATATGTAACTTAGCGTACGTTCTAAACTACCACCTACTTAACTTGTTTGTTAGTTAAATGCATTGCCTACCTCTTTTATGACTAAACTTTCTGCATCACTACTTTTTTCTCCTTGTCCAATTTGTGAGAATATCTTTGTTTTTGAATATTATTTTCACTTGATCAGTTTCTTACCATTATTCAGCCAAACTCCCATACTCTTGAGTCACTTTCACTGCTTCCATTTTAAACTATGGTTTGTATGTAGATTCATTTTTCATAGAAAAAGGCTTAGAAAGATTTAAAATATATATATACATAGATTCATTTTGCATAGAAAAAAGGCTTAGAAAGATTTTTTTTAAATATATAAGTTAAATAATCATGTACATGTTTGCCTCCATAATCCTGTCCTAATATTGGCAAAATGAAAAAATGAGCCTTCTAACAGTTTTTTTAATTCTGTGCATACAGATATGTGTATTATCTATATTTGCTGTTGACATTTCATGAAATGCATATATTTCAATTTGCATGTGGTCTGAACAGTAATCTAAGTTTTTAAATAAAAATGTTAATGCACATAAATTTCAAAACATTCTGACATTATAAAAATCACAAACAACAATCCAGTCATTTTAAAACCAGAGTACCAGATAAATAACTGCTTACAAAAATGCAGTGCAATTGTAATTAGGCATCTGCTATGCTCCTGAGTCTCCTCATTTGTGATCGTTCTTCTAAATACTCTTCAGTACACTTTGCGAGAAGTTGTTTATCTTTATACCTATGTGAAGGAAAAAAGCATTTCAAATTACTACATTTAGCATTGTTTAGGCTTTAAAAAATAACTGCATATTTTCATAGGTCTTTGAAATTGCCATTATTTAGTTCTTCATATCTGCTCCCCAACCCCTAATGCTTCAAAGTCTGCAACTTCTGATATCTAAGCCATTGTTAGTAACAAACAAGGTACACCCACACCAGTAGCATAGCCAGAAATTATTTTTTTTTTTTTTGGGGGGGGGGGGATCCATGGGTAGTTTTGTTCATTGGTGAGAGCCTCATATATATATATATCACTTTAAATTCGTACACACTCCAGCCTCAAGGGGGTCTGAACCCAAAGACCCCCTACACGATCCACCCTCAAGGGAGGTCTGGACCTGAAGACCCCCTGGCTATGTCTCTGATCCACACTAAGCCTCATTACCTCTAGGGGGCACTTTACTTATGAAAATTAAAACCACTGTGATAAAACTCCTGGGCAGCATACACATGAACACTGCAACCACACAACTTTTCAACACATGTTCTATCCTATGTTCAGTCATACAGGATGAACATGACGTACAGCAAGTTTTCATACAGCTTTGAAGTTTTGAGTCTGCTAGATCAAATTAGTTCTCCTCACAGTCAAAGGGCTTCATAGTGATAAGCTAACTACATTTAGTATTTGCAGTTCTTTCTTAAACAAAACATAACCATTAAAGTTGTTATAGTTTAGTTCAATCGCATGAGACTAATGGCAGAATCACAGAAGTCTCTGTGCCTCATATCTTTCGATATTTTTGAAAACAAAGCACAACTGAAGAGCTAAAGATGGAATTCATAATATCTCTGAAAGTCAAGTAATAGAAAGCTCATTAAATCAAATATGTCTATGGTTTTGTAGTTAAGTCACACAAAGCAAAAAATGTACAATACAGCACTGTAAAAACATTTTTTTTTGTAGCAGTTATTGAAACAGGAAAGGAAGTCTGCATATAAAATACTGTTAAGCAATCTAACATTTGAAGGCAAAACAATGCCAGAGAAAATACATTTCATATATAAAATGCCGTAATTCATGTTAATGTTTAAAAGCAAGAAAAGGAGCCCAAAATTTTGCTTTTTTCACCAGTATCCCAAAACCTATGCTCATCCCAACACTTTTGGGATGGCATTCTTTAAGTGCTATGACACTACTACACCCCTCAAAAAAAAACAAAAAAAAAAACCAGTCAGACACAGTAGAATCTAATTATCCATCCAACCTTAGATTATCTGACATCTCTTTTATTTTACTCCACAAGTTTTCACACACATTGGGAAATAATGAGCACACACCATTAAGAAAAACTATGTATGACTGGATACTTAACACAGAATACGAATCCCTTTATAATAAATAACACTGGTTAAAAATAAGATTAACACTCTAATAATTTGTTTATTATGATACTTTGAATGCTTTCTGCAACACTTGTGTGCGGGTTCTGTTGGGGCTGCTTGTCACCTCACTGTGCGTGGACCCTCCTTTGAGGGTATAGACCCCGTTTGGGGCACCTCGTAAGCCTGCGCATCCGGCCAGGGCCACAAAGCCGAGAGCGTGACATAGTGTACATTCAAAAGTCTTATGACTGAAAAATAAAGTAAAAATTTGTGACTATTGCTGTAATATTTGTTTCAACTCAAATTTACTTTAAACATGTCAATGTGTCCAATTTAACCACTTATACAGGGTTCCCACTCAAAAGTAGAAAAAAAATTCCCTGACTTTTCCAGGTGGTTCTGAGAGTTTTTCCAGAGCAGCAAATCAAATAACATTGCGACAAATTGTTGCATTTCCTTACATTCTTGCGTTCCTTACGAAAGCATACATTTGTTAATTCTTTAAATAACTGTTCTTTATACAATTACCTGCTTTTTATGAATAAAAATTAAATGCATGAGGCATATTATTTTTGGTATTATAATTCCATGATCTTTTCTGAACCTAAGTGGTATACTGCCCATGTACAATTTGTTAATACATTCCCGTAGAAACAGTTCATTGTAAGAAAAAATCTGTATGTTAAATAATTTGTTTTCCTTTCTTCTATAGCACAGTGTAGATAAGCTTAATGACCGAATGGGCTCCTGCTCAGAGAAATGTTGAAAGAGAATCACCCAACAAAGGGCTTTGATCCATTGTTTAAGTGGTTCTCTTGTGATGTGTTTCTCCAAGCAAGAGTGTACCAGGCCACTGTGCCTAACTGTTCCATGTTACAAAATATGAAGCAAACTATCTGCAGAAATCGAATAAAACCGTAATGTCTACAGGCAATTTTTTAAATTCAGTTTTGATAATTTTTAGAGAACTAAGGAATAATGTGTATTGAAAGCAAGATTTATCAAATTCTAGACAGGCTGTAATTGCAAATAATTGCTTACCTGAAATTAATACTGATAATGTTATGTTCATCTCACATATGAGGGAGAATTAAAAAGACACCACATAATGAATGTCCCGATTATACAGTCCATAAAGATAAACAGAAAATATGGAATATAAAGGATAAATAACTTTCATTTTCCCTAATTACTTTATAGTTACAAAAATTAGTGTATTTAGCATAAATTTTACATAATATTTAACAAAATCATGTCTTAGTTTTTTGTTTCAGGTTTAACGACCACCATAAGCAACTTGTTGGGCTATATCCGTCCATCCCTAATTTAGGACCATTGGCTTCACGAAGGAGAGCCAGTGCCGTAAGATAAACACACCACCCATACCTCATCTGGGACTTGAATCCAGGCTCACTTGGACGAATAGTCAGAAGCCAGAGCTTAGACCACTGCACCACCGAGGTGGCAAACCATGTATTTACATGTTTTAAAGAATATTTGAACAAAGACTTAATTTAAATTCTACATATAATGAAATATTTCAATCGATTAGGTGAAATTATATAACTGGTTTATCTGTATTTTAAGTGCACACAAGTATATAAATAACATGAGTTCAGGGCATTGGGGCCTCAAATGCCCTCTGTTCCCACACTCATAACATCTTATTGGACCTTGTCTCTGAAACTTCTCAGCCTGTCTGCCTCCAGACATCCCTCTTCCAACAACTTTGTTTTTGTTGAACATCTCTGGAAAGTCATGAAAGGGTGACCTTGGGAACTTTGATCGTTCATGCTAGACACCAAATGCTGTTTTCGTGGGCCTTTTAACACTTTCATAATCATCAAGCTTTTCGGATAATTCTACAGGTGAGATAATGTTGTTCCATTCGTCCAAATAATATTCTCCAAAATCCTCAATTGTTCAAAAGTTGTTATTTTTAAGGCCGAAATCCAACCATCAAAATATGCAAATAATTCATGATAAAAGTCCTGCCAGGTACTGGTCGGTCTCTTCTGATGAGAAGCAAATAACTGATGAAACCTTTCAGGAGTTAACTTGAACCTCTTTAGCAACAACTCTTTCACGTGGTCTAACTCTCTACTTTTTTTCTCTGGCTTACAAGCAATCAGCTAATTTATTTCGTGAATCCCAAAAGATGAGTGACTCATTCCTCCTGTGGTAACGACACACGATGGGCTTGCTGCTCAAAAAGCACTAGGTACAGGTTTATATTGTCCCCCATATCAAATTTCTGAATTAAGTTTTTAAACTCTTTACTTGGAGTTCTGGCATTTTCAACCTAAACCCTCCCATCTTGTCTAGATTCAGCCTAGACTCTTATTTTCGCGAGTTCAAGTTCCATTTAGTCTTTCCTTTGTTTTTCTTCAATGGCATATTTCCCTGTATTTATGATCATGTTCAACATCTCCTGCAAAGCTCTTCATTATAATTTTCACTTTCAAGAATGGCTCTCTAAAAATCTATAATTCTGCAATCTGGCGGTGTTTCTAACATCAACTCATAGGCCAGTATTTTTAACTCCTCTTTAAGACTTGCTAAATATGCCATTTTCAACTATGTACTAAGTCTACAAATCACCGGACTGGAAAATGCATATATTCGAATTTACCATATACAAAAAGTGCAGAGTAGGGCATATTAAGTTAATTAGACACTTGCACACATGAATCAGCATGAACAAATTATTAAACACTTTGTCATTTGTTAAAGTCAAAATTCACGAATTAATTTTCACTTTGACTAACCTGAAATCTCCTTCATAATCCAATTAAAACGTATCCACAAGAAAATTTCAATAAAAAAAATAAAGAAATCGAAAGTTATTTTCACCATTGTCAATAAAAAAAAACAAAAAACTTATAGTTTTGAATGAAGATTGAAAGTATCCATGCACAACACTAGTGTTCCGGGCAAGATTGCCCCAACAAAACTTTAAAATCTTGGGCAAAACTGCCTCACTGAAATATTATATTTGCACTCTAACAGGAAGCTCACTATAACCGTCAAGCCTGGGTGACTTTTTGAAATACAGGGACGGATACACACGTCCCAGGGTAACACTCAGCAACACTGTCGAGCCAGGACACCTCCTCAAACAACAGCAACAAATTGAAATATTTGCACTCGAGCAAGACGCTCACTATAACCGTCGAGCCTGGGCGACTTCTTGGAAAACAGGAACAAATTCACACGTGCCAGGGTGACACTCAGCAACACTGTTGAGCCGGGATGACTCCTAAAAAAATTGGAACAAATCCGTATGCGCCAGGGCAACACTCAACAACATGGTTGTTCAGAACTCTGTACGTGACAGGGCGACACACAGAACAACATGGCTAACTTAGGACTTTTAGTTTTTCCTTGGAATCAACCCCCCCCCCCACTTTTTCTTCGTGGCACCTAGGGGAATACAATCTTGCACTACGACTACAATCAGCCAGCCATCATTTTCTTAAGACTTTATTTGAACACACAAGTAACACAAGACAATAATTAACAACTTAGATGGATTTATTCCACACAACGAACAACCACCAATGACCTTCTTTTTTCTCTCTTCTGCTCTCTGGGCGGTGTCCTCATCTGTGCAACTAGTGCGTAGATGTGTAGAGTGTATTGTGCCGCCATCTGTGAGACAGAATAGTAACTACAAGTAGTTAGTCTATCTGAATAAGCGGAAATCCTACATACATTTTTGGATACTTAGTATGACAGTATATATTATGTTAATCAGTACGACAATGGTATTTTTTTCCTTATGATCCAATTTTATTACAAAAAATATTCATATATTTGGTGTATATAATGTTCATGCTCTAAAAAAAGTTTTTGCTGCTGATGTTTTCCTAATCAGTAAAAATGACAGTAATTGTATCTGATAAATATTTTTAGGCATGTTACTATAGCATGTTGTTCAGCTTCAGAAGCAGGTCTTTACATTCTATAACAAAAATTAACTATCCTTCAAAAGTGTCTGGACACCCAAGTCACAGCCTAACAAATTCTCCATCCAAATACTTGACTAAAATCAGTTTACAAGCCTGAGCCATTACATTATGACCACCTACCTAAATGTGTGGTGGGCTTCCTTTCACCATAAAAACCACTTCCACCGCACATAGTATAGGTTGGTTGGTTGGTTGTTTGATTTTTATGGCGCAAGGGCCATTATTGGCCAAAGAGCGCCAGAGACAAGACAGACAAGCAAACAGTAATAAAAACGTGGTAAAAAGCTTAAAATCTGGCTGATCATGTAAAACTGAAAAATAAGAACGATGGAAGGGCTAAAAAGATAATGAAACATACAGTATTAAAAACATGATACAATGATTAAAATCTAGCTGATTCAGTAAAACTGAGAAATGAGGATGATGATAAGGCTAAAATCTAGATACGTTTAAAATAGTCAATTTGTTTAAAAAATGAAAAAACAGCAACAGCATTGCAGTCGTCATTGAGGAGCCGCTGCAGTGTAGCGGCGTCCTCGGTCAACAAATGAGAATGAAAGAAATGAAAATGTACATCACGAAAACGAACACAGGTACACAGAAGATGAGTGACAGTGAGTCGGCAATTGCACGTCTCACACATCGGCGCAGTGTCGCCACACAGCAGAAAGCAGTGAGTGAAACGACAATGACCAATGCGGAGACGCGCAAGCACCACTTCCTCCCTACGGTTCCGACGATATGAGGATTTCCAGACTTCAAGATTAGGTTTGATATGATGCAGTTTATTTTCCACCTCTTTGTCCCACAGACCTTGCCACATTCGCTTGATATTGTCGCGAACCAGAAAGCGGAAATCCCGATGAAACAGTGGCAAGCGTGTGACGACCAAAGAGGAAGCAGATCTAGCAGCCGCATCAGCACACTCGTTACCCGAGATTCCAACATGCCCGGGAATCCAACAAAATTGTATCTGGATACCGGCCTCGAGCAAAGAGCAAAGAAGCCTTCGTACTGTAAAAAGAAAAGGGTGGTCACAGCAGTCCAACGATGACAATGACTGTACAACACTCAAAGAATCAGTGTACACCACAGCCCATTGATGATAGCCCGACTGAACATGAAGTAGAGCAAGATACACAGCATGCATCTCCGCCGAAAACACCGTGGCCTCAGCTGGGATCCGCACGACAGAGACGTCATCAATACAAACCGCCGCGGATCCAACGACTCCGTGAATCTTGGAGCCATCAGTGAAGATGGGAGTGTATTCAGAATTGAGGGCACGGTGTTCAGCGAAGAGCTGCTGGTACACTGACGCAGGGGTTGAGGATTTCTCGAAAGATGTAAAGGTGGTGTCAACCATGACACCAAGTGGGTGCCATGGAGGATCCCCAAAGCCCCTGGTCTTTTCAACAAGAGGCAAGTCGAGACCTACATCACGGGCTACAGCAGCCATACGAAGACCAAATGTTGAAATGCACGAAGGCCGGTTCCCGAATAAACGAGTATGCTGGGGATGAAAAACTGCATCGTATAAAGGATGGTCTGGAAGAGATCTAAGTTTCAGGTAGAATTGAATAGACAGCTGCAGACGGCGTAATTCAAGCGATGGTTCGTTCGCGTCAGTGTAAAGGCTGGGAATGGGAGATGTCCAAAAAGCTCCCGAACAAAGACGCAGTGCTTGATGGTGAATAGTGTCCAAAGGCTGGAGAACGGAACGACGAGCAGAGCCATACACTATGCAACCACAATCCAGTTTTGACCGTATTAATGAGTGGTAAATTCGAAACAAAGACATCCTGTCTGCGCCCCACAAGACTCTCGAAAGGATCTTAAGAATAGATAGAGCCCGCAGACAGGAAATCTTGAGCTGCCGAACGTGCGCACGGAACGTAAGCGCACGGTTGATGGTCAGTCCAAGGAACTTGGTCTCCGGCAAAACTGGTATGGCCGCACGGTCTAAAAACAGCTCTGGGTCAGGATGGAGGCCACGCCTCCGTCAGAAATGGACACACGCTGTCTTGTCGGGAGATAGAACGAAACCATTGCTATTCGCCGTTTTAAAGATCTGATTAATTGCAGACTGCAACTGCCTTTCAATAAAATGCATGCTTGATGACGAGCAGAAAATGTGCAAGTCATCAACATAGACAGTAGCCGAAACCGCAGGACACATAGTATAGACTCCACTAGACTGCGGAAGATATACTCACGTATTCTGTACCACCTGCAAAATTGATGCCCCAGAGTTCATTGATAAAGCAATGCACAAGTGTCACCCAGCAAATGCTGCATCCCACAAATGTTTAATAGAATTCAAGTTGGGAAAATCTGGCAGCTAGGAGAGAACACAAAATACTTGAGCCATTCCTGCACAATATGGACATTGTGACATTGAGTGCTGTTTCACTGAACGCATCCAGTGCCATCTAGATATATAGTCTCCACATAAGGTAATGCTTGGTCTGAAACAATGCCTAGGAAAATCTGGTGATAATGGTGTGTTCAACAGGGATGTAGAGACCCAGTGATTTCTATGAAAACAAATCCTATATCATGATTTCTGGCCAACCAAGCAATCTGGTTACAGCTGTTCACCAATGTCATGACAGATGTGAATTCATCAATCGGCACATCAGAGCTGGAACCTAGACTCATCAGACCAAGCAACTCTTTTCTAGTTGTCCAATATCTAGTCACATTGGTTGAAACAGATGGTCAGTCAACATGGACCTGACTAATTAGGCCCATACACTGGATTGTGTGCTTAGAAATGTTTCTCTGTGCACCCTAGTTGTAATCTGCTATTAATTGAGGAATTTTTAGCTACGAGTTTTCTCACTCAGCATGTGCCAATCAGCTTTCGCTTCAACTGCCAACCAGGGATAGGGAAAGCAGGCTGGATGGATATGCCAGTTTTGTACCATTCCTAAACTTTCACTGGAGGCCCTCAAACAGCCAACATTGCCTGTGGTTGCTGAGATGCTGTCACCCCCATCCCTTCCATCTTTCTTGATAATTCCTCATTCAAACTCCAAGTCATTCTCTTTCTGTACTGCATGGGCTTTGTACTGGCAAACTAACACACTCAGCCTGTGCCATTTACAGTATAGAACCGATTATCCAGACAGGTCTGAGCCAGCGGCAGTCCGGTTTCCAGATTTTTTCGGTTTTCAGAACCATTAAAAAAAAAACCCTACCTCCAAGTTGCCGCCATCATCATTATTTCTCGGATAAAAAGCTGTATTGTTCACGTAAATATGTGGTAGACTCCGCCCTGCTTCCGATCGCGCATTGTACAACAAGGATGAACTCACGAAACTGCAAACAAGTTATAAGGGGAGAAAAAGTCTAAACAATTAAAACACTAAAAGAAAATGAGCCTAAATTAAGAAATATGTATATAGCCAATTTTTTAAATTACGTTCCTAGAATGATTATGTATTTTATCTTTAATGAGTTAAATTTGTAAACATATCTTTTAATTTTAATTGCTTCATATATTTTGGCTGTTTTGTTAGCAACACTTCTTTTATTTTATAAACAGACATGATGTGCTGTTTCTGTGAAGAATTTCTTTTGTTCCATCCCTCGTATCAATTCTTCAGTAAGATGTATACACCTTTCAATGGAAATTTTTTCGTCGTCATCACTTTCTTCACCTGTATCCCATTCATTGTCCTCTTCATGATTCAAGACCATTTGAATTATCTTACCATCAGTGAGTTTCAAAGCAACTGGAGCATCGTTATCGATGTTCACATATTCTTCTACTGCCTCTTTGTCGAAGAGCCTCGCTTCTTCACACGGCAATCCTTTTGCACAACACAATAAATCCTGTAGGATTACCTTTTCCTGCAAAATGCTGAAGCCACTAAAGTCATGTTCAACACATTTTTTGTTGTGTACGATCATAGATGGCCAAAGATTGTGCCAGGCATTCATCAAGCTGTCTTGAGATACCGAATCCCAGGAACTTGCAATATTCAAAAGGGCATCTCTAATGCCGAATTATTTTTGAAACTGCTTGATACCAGTTTCGTTATTGCACGCATTCAATAACTTTCGAATAAAAGCTGATTTGTAGTGGCATTTTAATGAGCGCAATATGCCCTGATCCATCGGCTGAAGAAGTGAGGTGCAGTTAGGTGGCAAGTAGACAATGCATACATTATCCTTCACAAGAAGCTTTGCATCAGGATGCACTGGGCAGTTATCCAAAGTTAGTAAAATTTTGCAGTCATCGGACAAACCAACAGACTTACAATGCACCTTGGCTTCAGGTACAAAATGGTTTTGGAACCAGTCCATGCAAAATTCTCTTGTGATACAGGCCAGTTTATTCGCCTTGTAAATCAAAGGAAAAACTTAACACCTTTAAAGCATCTGGGCGTAGTACTTTTTCTGATCACCAACAATTTGCATTTGTGAGTTCCAGCTGATTTGGCACATGCAAGAACTGTAAGACATTCTTTTGAGTCCTTTACACCAGAGGGTATCGTCTCTTCTACTGTAACAAATGTTTTCCTTGGAATGCATCTCCAAAATAGGGAAGTTTCGTCCACATTATAGATACCTCTTCTGGCGATAACTTTTTATTCAAAATCATATCTGCAAATTCTTCCACAAAAATCTCTGCACTTTCGTGATCAGCAGAAGGCTGTTCACCACAAATATTCAGAAGTCATAAACCATGACGCTTCTTAAATTTATTGAACACGCTGAATAATCACAAGATGTTCGAATTGAGAGTTCTTTGTGAAAAACTGTGGCCTGAGCCATGATTATGAAGTGATCCAGAGGCACCCTTTTGCTACACTGCTGCCTTATCCATTCCATTAAAACCTTGTCTACATCCACATTCTTTGATTGATGCAAAGTTTTCGCTGGCTCATTAGACTAGGCACATCACTGTCCGCAAAAAACTTTAATATTGATGACTTTTGTTTTATGAGGTCGTAAATTGTGGATTTTCTAATTCCATATTCTTCGATCAATTTCTTTGCTGGTGTACCACTGTCCAGCTTTTTCAACAGTTCGACCTTTTTCTGGATGCTTAAAAATAGATGTTTTCACACTTGCATCCTGATCACATGGCCTTTTTGACATTACAAGTGAGATTTTTGCAGCACTGCAAAATAAACATGAGCCACAGAGCATCAACCAACGAAACAGTGATTGGCCTAATTTTCCAAAACGAAGTGGATCTCCATACTCTTGCTACCTCTCTTCACGGGGAAGTTGTGAGTATTCCGAACCAGCCTATGACGTCACAACAATGATCAACAAATAGTGTGGTGAAGATTTTTTGGCTTTCCTCCAAAAGCAGGTTTGCAGAGGTCAGCAGCGCAAGGGAGAATAGTGACGTCATCAGCTGAAAAGGAAAACGCTTCTCTTTTCTCTTGAGGAAACTGGTCTTCCACTTGGACACACGCTCTGACAGACAATAATGCCTTCGTTATTCTGGAAAGAGGCTTTGGGTTTCTGCTGACTGTTCCTTTGGGAGAAAGATAGGGAGGGAGGGAAGGTTGGTTGGTTGGTTGGTTGTTTAAATTTTTATGGTGCAAGGGCCATGGTTGGCCAAAAAGCCCCAAACAAAGGACACTTAAAACAATACAAAATAAATTAATTTAAAAACGTACAAAAGGTTAAAAACAGGTTGATTCGGTAAAACTGAAAGATGAGAGTGAACACGTTAAAAACTAGACGAGTTTAAAAAAGTCAATCTCTTTTAAAAACGAAAATGCTGAGAACATGCTGTATTCTTCACCCAGGATAGTCGGCAGCGTAGCTGCTCTGTCATCCAAAAAATGAAAATGACGAAACTGATGATCACAAAAACGAACACAGGTGAACAAAACATGAAGGACTATGAGACGACAATTGCATACCTCACAGCGCTGAGTGAAACGACAGTGTCCAATGCGGAGACGCACAAGAAAAACTTCCTCACGACGGTTCTTCCTAAAGCTAGACTTCCATAGTCTGATCTGTGGTTTGATGGGATGAAGCTTATTGCTGCCCTGTTGAGACCACAGGGACTGCCACTTGTCCATGATAAATTTGTGGATCAAAGGTCGAAAATCTCGGAAAAACAGTGGCAGCCGTGTGGGTGTCATGGAGGAAACAGACCTGGCAGAGAGATCCGCCAGCTCGTTACCACGGATCCCAACATGGCCAGGAACCCAACAGAATCGGACCAGGAATCCAGCACCCGCCAAAGTTCCAAGAAGACGACGAACATCACTGCTGACCGGTGAGTCCGTATCCTCCGGAGAGGATACGGCTTGGATGACTGACTGGGAATCGATACAAATCATAGTGCGATGATAGGATCTAGACTGAATGTGGTGCAAAGCTAGGTACACCGCTAGCATCTCTGCCGAAAAGACTGTAGATTCCGGCGGAAGCCTTTTTAAGCTAGAGTGTCATCGACACACACAAAAGTGGACACAACAACATCTCTGGACTTTGAGCCATCGGTGAACACAGGCACGAAATCCGGATAGAGAGACTGTTGTTCGGCAAACAGCTTCTGATACACCAGAGCAGGAGTTGATGACTTAGGCCACACACAAAGAGAGAGGTCAGCCATTGCTTGAACCGACTGCCAAGGGGATTCATTGAAAAAACGGATCACACCAATCTTAGACAAGTTTAGACCAGCATCTTGCACTATGTTTGACATTCGAATCCGTAAAGTGGGAACACAAGAAGGGCTGTTTGAAAACAAGCGAACACATTGCAGGTTGAAGACAGAATCATGCAGTGGATGATCAGGAAGAGATTTCAACTTGGTGTACAACTGAAGAGACAGCTGCCTACGGCAGAAGCATAATGCTGGTTCACAAGACTCGGCATACAGGCTATGCTGGTTGGTTGGTTGGTTGTTTGATTTTTATGGCGCAAGG
Organism: Macrothele yani; assembly: GCA_039090855.1. Lineage (NCBI taxonomy): Eukaryota > Metazoa > Arthropoda > Arachnida > Araneae > Macrothelidae > Macrothele > Macrothele yani. Next base: position 86,781,415 of record CM077011.1, on the reverse strand, counting down.
GCCATGGTTGGCCAAAGAGCGCCAGAAACAAGACAAACAAATAGTATTAAAAATGTGGTAAAAAGCTTAAAATCTGACTGATCATGTAAACCTGAAAAATGAGAATGATGGAAGGGCTAAAAAAGACAATGGAACAAACAGTATTAAAAACATGATACAATGATTAAAATCTAGCTGATTCAGTAAAACTGAGAAATGAGGATGATGATAAGGCTAAAATCTAGATACGTTTAAAATAGTCAATTTCTTTAAAAAATGAAAACACGGTAACAGTATCACAGTGGTCATTGAGGAGCCGCTGCAGTGTAGTGGCGTCCTCTGTCAACAAATGAGAATGAAAGAAATGAAAACGTACATTACGAAAACGAACACAGGTACACAGAAGATGAGTGACGGTGAGTCGGCAATTGCACGTCTCACACATCGGCGCAGTGTCGCCACACAGCAAAAAGCGGTGAGTGAAACGACAATGCCCAATGCGGAGACGCGCAAGCACCACTTCCTCCCTACGGTTTCGACTATATGAGGATTTCCAGACTTCAAGATTAAGTTTAATACGATGCAGTTTATTTTTCACCTCTTGGTCCCACAGACCTTGCCACGTTCGCTTGATATGGTCGCGAACCAGAAAGCGGAAATCCCGGTGAAACAGAGGCAAGGGTGTGACGACCAAAGAGGAAGCAGATCAAGCAGATCTAGCAGCTGCATCAGCACACTCGTTACCTGAGATTCCAACATGTCTAGGAATCCAGCAAAACTGAACCTGAAAACAGGCCTCGAGCAAACGACGAAGTAACTGTCTCACATCCAAGGGAACAGGATGGTCACGGCAATCTGCAGATGATAAAGACTGCAGGACACTTAAGGAATCCGTATAGACCATAGCACGATGATGAGAACCCGACTGAGCATGGAGAAGGGCGAGATACACAGCATGCATCTCCGCCGAAAACACCGTGGCCTCAACTGGGATCCGCGCTACTGAAACGTCATCTACACAGACAGCCGCGGATCCAACGACTCCATGCATCTTGGAGCCATCAGTAAAAATAGGAGTGTAGTCAGAATGGAGGTCCCGGTGCTCAGCAAAGAGCTGCTGGTACACTGACGCAGGGGTTGAGTATTTATCGAAAGATGTAAAGGAGGTATCAACCATGACACCAAGTGGGTGCCATGGAGGATCCCCAAAGCCCCTGGTCTCTCCAACAAGTGACAAGTCGAGCCCTACATCACGGGCTATGGCCGCCATACGAAGACCGAAGGTTGAAATGCACGAGGGCCGGTTCTCGAATAAACGAGCATGCTGGGGATGAAAAACTGCATCGTATAAAGGATGGTCTGGAAGAGATCTAAGTTTCAGGTAGAATTGAATAGACAGCTGCAGACGGCGTAACTCAAGCGATGGTTCGTTCGAGTCAGCGTAAAGGCTGGGAATGGGAGATGTCCGAAAAGCTCCCGAACAAAGACGCAGTGCTTGATGGTGAATAGTGTCCAAAGGCCTGATAACGGAACGACGAGCAGAGCCATACACGATACAACCATAATCCAGTTTTGACCGTATTAATGAATGGTAAAGACGAAACAAAGACATCCTGTCTGCGCCCCACGAGACTCTTGAAAGGATCTTAAGAATAGATAGAGCCCGCAGACAGGAAATCTTGAGCCGCCGAACGTGCGCACGGAACGTAAGCGCACGGTCTACGGTCAGTCCAAGGAACTTGGTCTCCGGCAAAACTGGTATGGCTGCACGGTCTAAAAACAGCTCTGGGTCAGGATGGAGGCCACGCCTCCGGCAGAAATGGACACAAGCTGTCTTGTCGGGAGAAAGAACGAAACCATTGCTATTCGCCGCTTTAAAGATCTGATTAATTGCAGACTGCAACTGCCTTTCAATAAAATGCATGCTTGATGACGAGCAGAAAATGTGCAAGTCATCAACATAGACAGTAGCCGAAACCGCAGGAGGAAGATTTGTGAGGAGACAATTAATGCGCAGGATGAACAATGTGACAGATAAAATGCAACTTTGAGGAACACCTTGATCTTGATGGAATGGTGCCGATAGCGTCGTACCTAGGCGCACCTGGAACACCCGATTGCGAAGAAAATTTAAAATAAATGTCGGAAGATTTCCTCGCAATCCGCATGCATGGAGGTCACGGATAATACCGTCGATCATAAGCTTTTTCAATATCAAAAAATACAGAAACCAGGTGCTGCCTACGCACGAACGCCTCTCGCACAGATGTCTCAAGGTGCAGGAGATGATCGTGAGGTGAACGATGACGGCGAAAGCCGCTTTGTGATGGTGAAAGTACTTGATGATATTCTAAAAAATGAATTAACCGGGAATTAACCATGCGTTCAAGAACTTTACACAGACAGCTAGTGAGAGCAATTGGACGATAACTAGAGGGAGACTTAGGATCCTTGCCAGGTTTGGGAAAAGGCAGAACAAAAGCTTTTCGCCAAGATTCCGGGAAACTGTGCTCCGACCAAATACGATTATACAAGATTAAGAGATTCTCGAGAGACGACTGCGAGAGATGACAGGCATGTCATAGTGGATTCCATCGGGACCGACAGATGTAGCGCCGGACCGATGCAGAGCCACCCTGAGTTCAACCACGCTGAAGGGGGAGTTATATCCCGTGTCGAGAAAAGGCGCAAAGGAGATTCTCTAGCGTTCCGCAGTGGATTTTATTCTTTGAAAAGAAGTAGGATACGCCAGGTCACTTGACACGGAGGCAAACGCCTCCCTAAACAATCAGCAATCTCCCCGACTCCAGCATATGTGCAGCAGTTACTCTCGAGAATGGAGACCTGGTGAGAGCTGTAGTTACCCCGGATCTTACGAATCTTTTCCCACACACTTTCGAACTGGCACGTGAAGTGAGAGATGACACATACTGGATCCAAGACTCCCTCTTGCTACGTTGACGCACCAACCGAGCATAGGATTTTGCTCGTTTGAATTTAACGAGATTAGCATCGGTCGGATAACGCCGAAACATAGACCAGGCCTTATGTTGAGCTCTCCTAGCCGCTGCGCATTCAAGGGTCCACCAAAGCTTCGGACTTCTGGAGAGTGTCTTAGATGTTTTTGGTATAGAAAGATCAGCTGCCTGAAGAATACAATTTGTGACTTCAAGAACCACTGCGTCGATTGACTCTTGGGTCACCATTGCAGAAGAGATCAAAGCTGACGGTGTGAAGACCTCCCATCTCGCACGGTCCATCCTCCAACGAGGAGGGCAGGAGGCAGAAGTTTGCATGATGCGAGAGGACAATTGGAAAGTGGTCGCTCCCGTGGAGGTCGTTACACACCGTCCACGACCAGTCAGCAATAATTGATGGTGATCCCAAGGTCAAATCGATCGCACTGAAGGATCGTGTCGGTTCATGGAAGTACGTGTCAGCACCGGTGTTAAAAAGGCACAAAGAGGCCGAGGACAGAAGAGACTCTATGCAACGACCTCTCGTGCTGATGCTGACACTACCCCACAAATGATGATGGGCATTGAAGTCACCTAGTAGAAGAAAGGGTGAAGGCAGCTGATCAACCAATCTCTCCGGTACAGAGACGCTCACGTTCTCGTCCGGCAGCAGATAGACACTGCAGACAATAAGAGGTACAGGCATAAAAATACGAACCGCCACGGCCTGCACAGTTGTGGAAACCGCGACGGAAGATACCGGAACCCTGTGAGGGACGAGAATAGCGACTCCCCCACAGGCTATATTTCCAGACGAGTTATATGTCCAAAATGCACTGTAGCCTCGAACTGAAAGCAGGTCTGATGGTTTAAGCTTCGTCTCCTGTAGACAAAGGCGCACCGGAGAGTAAAATGAAAGCAGACGTTTCATTTCATCAAAACTCGTCCGAAAACCTCGACAGTTCCACTGAATGATTGAAGCCATGGTTATAAGTGAAATGAAAATGATCAAACGAAGTCAGGCTCCATCGCCTCTGATGGGAGTTCCCCCAGATCTGGAGGCATGTGACCAGGGGCTAAGATGGGAGCATGCTTTGTCCCAAGTGTCTTAACGGGAGGCGCACAACGTTGAGTCGTTTCCTGAGATTTTGGAGGAGAAGAAATGCTTTTCCTACCCTGGGCTTTGGTCTTTTTGTTAGAAGAAGTGGCCTGAGTTCCCTTGTTGGTGGTGGGATGAGTCTGCTTCGGCGAAGTGGTGGGTGGCGCTTTCAGACCCCTAGCTCGAGACTGGAGTGCCTCAAGTCCGGCTGCGATGATGTCGTTTACATTGTATGGATATTTAGGGGGATCTGAATGTCGGTCTGAATGGCAACCGTAGATTTGGCAACCACCACTGAAGCGTATGATCGCCGATAAGATGTAACAAGAACCACTCTTTTTCTGGCCTTAGGATAGGAAATATTTTCCACCGTTTTGATCCTTTGGATTTCCTTCTAATCCTTCCACTTGGGACAATCTTTGGCTGATGCTGCGTGTGAACCCTTACAGTTCACACAAAACTCGGCCTTGGCAACACATTCCTGCAAAAGATGTTCTGTGGCACCACAGCGTGCACACCTAGGATTGCACTACTCAGGGTAAGAAACTTGCTGTTAACGCACAATGTAAAAACTTGCCGAATGGTTCTAGTTCCATGCAAACTTTAATAACTAAAATCACACACACAAGTTAAAATCTATTTACATGGTTTAAAACAACATGAGTACTTTCGTGCTCGCTACGAGCACATCATCAGATAAAAGACAAGTTGGAGTTCCAGAAAACACATTTATGTATCGGTGCCATTGCCAATTGTTCACACTGAGGAAAGAAATACAAGAAAGTTCACTTGCTCTAACGTAATGTGAGCAAATAGAGGCCTATAGAGTTCTATTAATGATGGTTAGAGTCTGCTATGTTAGAAGAAGAAACAGGAATCGAGGACAGTAAAGTTTTCCAGGCCTGGGAAATATAGCTGGGTACTTCATCGTTGCAACAAGTGCCCACTCGATGCAAAATGTGCAGACTCTCTGTAAAGAGCACTGTTTCCCTCGTAGTAGAGGTAGAAAGAATGGAGACGTCTGTCCAAGATGGGTAATGTGTACCAGCTGAAGAAAGCCTGGCTAAAGCAGTCGATGAAGAGCCATTTTTTACACTATATTGGTGTTCCTTAATTCTTGTTTGCAGTCTCCGTAGGGTTGAGCCGATATATATGAGGTCCTTGTCTTGAGGATCGACAGATTTTATAGAAATGGAATAGATGCCACATTTGTCCAACAATTCAACACAGTCCCGATCATTTTTAATCAGGGAATAAATGTTCGATGTTTTTAACCCAAAACCGACACCGTGACTGTGACAGATGTTCAATAAACTACCGTTCACATGAGGGACGTAAGTCATCGATCCAACATATTTGATATCCTTTCGTTCACGTGTCAGGGTAAAATGTTGAACTTTGGATTTTTCGGTAGATTCTATGGACATCTGAATGAGAAAATCCGTGCTGATAAGCAATGGTATATATCTTTTGAAGTTCCTGCTCACGGAAGGCTACAGAAGAGGAGTGGGTAAATGCTCTTCGAATAAGGAAGTATAAGGATGAAACCTTATATCTGGTCGGGTGGGCAGAAACGCGTGGTATCAAGATAGGTATAGAGGAAGGCTTTCTGTAAACCAAATAACTCAGGTACTGGGAGGTGGGGTTCCTACGAAATTGGAAGTCTAAAAACGGAAGAGAATTGTCACATTCAACCTCCACAGTGAAGGATATAGAAGGATAAACAGACGACAACGTGGTTGCAAAAGAGAACAAATTTTCAACTGACGAAGGCCAAAAGACCAAGACATCGTCAACATACCGAAGATATAATAAAGGTACAAACTGACAAAAGTCCAAAATGTGATGTTCTATGTCTTGAAGAAGTTCAGCCAACAGAGGGGAGAGGGGGATCCCATGGGGGCTCCCTCAAGTTGGCGATATAAAATGCCATTAAACTTGAAAAAGGAACGTTTCTGAATGAGGCGTAATGCCTGCAGAACGGCTTGAATTTCCTCAGGGGGTACAGACCCCAATTGGGAAAGTTTGCTTCAATGATATTGTGTACAATAGAAATGGGGACGTTGGGAAACAGAGACACTACGTCTAAAGAAGCCATAAGGAAAGAGGAACCAGGATGGTTGAAAGCCTTGATACGTTGCAAGGCTTTTACGGAGCTAGAAATGCAATATTGTGAGGAAGAGATTAGGGGGTAAGATACCCCCTGAGGAAATTCAAGCCGTTCTGCAGGCATTACGCCTCATTCAGAAACGTTCCTTTTTCAGGTTTAATGGCATTTTATATTGCCAACTTGAGGGAGCCCCCATGGGATCCCCCTCTCCCCTCTGTTGGCTGAACTTCTTCTTCAAGACATAGAACATCGCATTTTGGACTTTTGTCAGTTTGTACCTTTATTATATCTTCGGTATGTTGACGATGCCTTGGTCTTTTGGCCTTCGTCAGTTGAAAATTTGTTCTCTTTTGCAACCACGTTGTCGTCTGTTTATCCTTCTATATCCTTCACTGTGGAGGTTGAATGTGACAATTCTCTTCCGTTTTTAGACTTCCAACTTCGTAGGAACCCCACCTCCCAGTACCTGAGTTATTCGGTTTACAGAAAGCCTTCCTCTATACCTATCTTGATACCATGCGTTTCTGCCCACCCGACCAGATATAAGGTTTCATCCTTATACTTCCTTATTCGAAGAGCATTTACCCACTCCTCTTCTGTAGCCTTCCGTGAGCAGAAACTTCAAAAGATATATACCATTGCTTATCAGCACGGATTTTCTCATTCAGATGTCCATAGAATCTACCGAAAAATCCAAAGTTCAACATTTTACCCTGACACGTGAACGAAAGGATATCAAATATGTTGGATCGATGACTTACGTCCCTCATGTGAACGGTAGTTTATTGAACATCTGTCACAGTCACGGTGTCGGTTTTGGGTTAAAAACATCGAACATTTATTCCCTGATTAAAAATGATCAGGACTGTGTTGAATTGTTGGACAAATGTGGCATCTATTCCATTTCTATGAAATCTGTCGATCCTCAAGACAAGGACCTCATATATATCAGCTCAACCCTACGGAGACTGCAAACAAGAATTAAGGAACACCAATATAGTGTAAAAAATGGCTCTTCATCGACTGCTTTAGCCAGGCTTTCTTCAGCTGGTACACATTACCCATCTTGGACAGACGTCTTCATTCTTTCTACCTCTACTACGAGGGAAACAGTGCTCTTTACAGAGAGTCTGCACATTTTGCATCGAGTGGGCACTTGTTGCAACGATGAAGTACCCAGCTATATTTCCCAGGCCTGGAAAACTTTACTGTCCTCGATTCCTGTTTCTTCTTCTAACATAGCAGACTCTAACCATCATTAATAGAACTCTATAGGCCTCTATTTGCTCACATTACGTTAGAGCAAGTGAACTTTCTTGTATTTCTTTCCTCAGTGTGAACAATTGGCAACGGCACCGATACATAAATGTGTTTTCTGGAACTCCAACTTGTCTTTCATCTGATGATGTGCTCGTAGCAAGCACGAAAGTACTCATGTTGTTTTAAACCATGTAAATAGATTTTAACTTGTGTGTGTGATTTTAGTTATTAAAGTTTGCATGGAACTAGAACCATTCGGCAAGTTTTTACATCGTGCGTTAACAGCAAGTTTCTTACCCTGAGTAGTCTATGTGGCACGAAATCCTTGTTTATTACCTAGGATTGCACCTGCACGACTGCTGAGAATGGCCATAAGACTGGCACCTAAAACATCTCAAAGGGTTAGGGATGTACGGGCGAACCTCTAGGTGAAGATACCCTGCCTTGATGGACGTAGGCAGCGAAGGGCTATCAAACATTAAAATGATGTTGCGGGATGGGACGGACTGCCCATTCCGCCTAAAGAGTATACGCCGCACACCCGTAACGTGTTGACTCCTCAGTTCTTCTAGTAGTTCTTCCTCAGTACACTCAACGAGGTCCTGAGAGGAGACAACACCTCGAGATGAATTTAGGTATCCATGAGGTGTTATTTTGACCGGAGTCTCAAGCAGCGTGGTGGTGTTACGAAGTGTAGAGCTGTAGGCCACAGTGGACATTTCTACAAGAAGATCTCCAGATTGGAGCTTCTTTACGCTCTTAGGAGAGCTTGCGATTGATTGAAGTGCTTTATTAATCCAAAATGGACTTTTGGCACTCAAAGACTTTGAAGGGTCTAATGAATGAAGAAAAAGAAACGAGCGTTGCAGGAATCAGGCACATGCTTTTTGGCGGAAGGGGATGAGCCTTCCTCATTACCTCTTTTGCTTTTTGGTTCGTGGGAAACTTTATTTTCATCCATGGAATAAATTAATAATTTGTCCGCCGACTTCCCCACCCACAATCGAGCCCAACGAGGGAGAGCCGGAGGTCCGCAAGCCCAAGTGGACGCAGGACACGGCTCTAGGGATAGCAAGCGGATATAGCAAGTTGATAGGGCAGACATGCGCTCGGCGTGCACCCAGACTTTCCCATGCCTGGGGAACACCCCTTTGGCATGCCCACCCTATCCCCAGACTCACCCTGTTGTGCGAAACGACAAGCCGTTAGAGGTCCGGGCTCCACTCGGCCACAGAACTCATTGACTAAGAGTGGGTTATAGTTCCTAGCCACCCGTTTAGGGTGAAGCAGGGGGCAAAGAGGAGTGTTGGCCACTGGCGACAACAACACCCAGGCCACCAGAAACCTCAGCCTCCAGCATCCCCTTTTCCACCTTACGGGTCACCGCACACGGCAACCGTGCAGGTAGGTCTAGCTAACCAGCTCGGAAAAACAAAAGGAACATAAAATGGAGAAGACAAGAAAGAAAAAGATAAACTCAAATCCAGAGCTGGCGCATAATCACAACCTCAGCAACCTACAACTGAGGCGGGAACGTGTCAAGTGAAAAAACCAAAAAAAAACCCATAAAAAATGTGAATATCATCACATATAGCACGTTTCGGCTCGGGCCTTGGGGACGCCATCCCCCAGCAGCTGGATGAACAGCTGTCTCTTCGGTTACATAATCGTTCAAGACGAAATATATAAATTGATCCATCACAAGGTCAGCTCGGGCCGTGGGCGCCGCTCCCCAAATAACTGGAAAACCAGTTATCCCCGTGCGGGGCATACAGGCTATGCACAGGAGAAGTACGGAATGCACCGGTGCACAGGCGCAAAGCCTGATGATGGATGGGTTTCAGAAGCTTCAAAACCAAAGGCCGTGCAGAGCCGTATGTTATGCAGCCGAAGTCTAACTTTGACCGCACAAGGGAGTGGTAAATGCGGAGCATTGAGCACCTGTCAGCCACCCAAGATGTTCGAGACAGGACCTTCAGGATACTCAATGACTTTGTGCACTTCACCTTTAAAGATTGAATGTGAGGACGGAAGGCGAGTGCCCGGTCAAAGATAACTCCAAGGAACGTGACTTCTGATACCACAGGAATGGTAGTACTCCCCAGATGGAGATTGGGGTCTGGGTGAAGACCTCACTTGTGGCAAAAATGCACACAAACAGTCTTCTGGGACGAGAAGCCAAAGCCATTATTAGAAGCCCAGTTTGAGATCTTGTTAATAGCTGACTGCAGCTGTCTTTCAATGGTACGCATGTTGACAAAAGCGCAGGAAATCTGTAGATCATCCATGTACATGGATCCACGAACCGTCGGAGGAAGTAATGTGAAAATGTGATTAACACGAAGAATGAAAGGAGTGACTGATAAAATGGAGCCTTGAGGAACACCCTGCTCCTGTGGACACAGCGCAGAGAGGGTTGATCCGATGTGCACACGGAACATCTAGTTCTGGAGAAAGCCGGCAATGAAAGTTGGCAAGTTTCCCCGCAATCTGCAGATCACGGAGAATGCCATATCTCTACGTCCGATCATAAGCTTTTTCCATGTCGAAGAATACGGAGACCATGTGCTGACACTGGACAAACGCCTCTCTGATGGATGTTTCAAGGCGAAGGTGATTATCAGTGGTGGAACGAAAGCGACGGAAACCACTTTGATGAGGTGATAAAATGTGATGAGTTTCCAAATAAATCATCAAACGAAGATATATGATGCGCTCCAGCACTTTGCAAAGGCAGCTCGTCATAGCAGTTGGCCGGTAGTTCAACGGGTTGGTGGGATCTTTACCAGGTTTGAGAACAGGTATGATAATAGCAGTGTGCCAAGAATCAGGAAAGTCGTGCTCATGCCAAATCCTGTTAAACAGGATTAGCAAACATTCAAAAGAGGACGAAAAAGGTGCTTCAGCATGTCATAGTGGATGTTATCCGGTCCAACATATGTCCGGCCGGACCGATTCAAAGCAATCTTGAGTTCCACGGCAGTCAGCGGGCTGTTATAATCCTCTGAGGAAAATGGTCCGAAGGATATTCTAGTCCTCTCAAGCCGAGTCTGATACTGCCGGAGTGAAGAAGGGCAATTGCTGCTGCTGCTGGACACTGATGAAAATGCGGTGCCAAGACAATCAGCAATACCCTGAGGGTCAGCAACCGTTCGTTCATCACTCTCGAGAATGGAGAGTTCCCCAGATGGGTACTTTCCCCAAATCTTACTAATCATGTCCCAAACGATCTTAGGGCTGGTACTGGTGTTAATCCCGGATACATATTGTATCCACGAGTCCCGTTGACTACGGCGACGTACCAATCGCACGTAGGACTTTGCTTTCTTGAAAACAAGTAGGTTTGCGTCAGTGGGATACTGACGAAACCTACCCCCTACCCCAAGCCTGATGTTGAGCCTGACACGCTGCTTTGCAATTGGAATTCCACCAAGGTCTCTGGCAACGTGGAAGTTTAATCGACGTCTTTGGGATGGAGAGTTCTGCTGCAACAGCTTTACCGATCATGCCTGAGGACACCATAGCAGGAGTAATGGTCGCTGAAGTCGTGAATGCGTCCCACTTGGCTTGATCGATATTCCATCTAGCAGGATGGGTAGGATGGCTGTATCCGCCACACACTAGACGAAGAAAGATAGGAAAGTGATCGCTGCCAAGGCGATCACCAGACAAGCTCCAGGACCAGTCAAGATATAAAGATGGTGAACTCAGAGACAGATCAATGGCTGAGTACGAGCGGGTAGGTTCATGAAAATATGTCTTTGTCCCCGTGTTGTGGAGACGGAGGGAAGTGTTGGAGAGTAGGGACTCGACAACGTGGCCCCATGAGTCTCGAGTGTTATCACCCCACAACAGATTGTGTGCACTGAAATCTCCCAGAAGGAAGAAAGGAGGCGGCAACTGGTCAACTAAATTTTCCAAATCTGAAAGGCTCACAGCTTCATCTGGTGATACGTAGATGGAACAAACTGTGAACAGGATGTTCACAGAAATTCTCACTGCCACTGCTTGCAGAGTCGTCCGAAGAGCGACCGCAGTGACAGGAACACCATGAGGAACAACAACGGCCACTCCTCCGCAGGCGATAAGTCCATCCTCATGATCTTTGCAAAAGATAGAATATCTGCGCAGCAAAAGATTGTCCGTCGTGCGAAGCTTTGTCTCCTGGATACACATGCACACAGGTGCATCTCAAGACAGTAAGCCCTTCAAATTACCAAGTCGGCATCGCAGACCTCGGCAATTCCACTAAATGATTGAAGCCATTATGAGAAAAAGAAAGACTGATAAAGACTGAGACGACTAATACGTCTCAGAGTCCATGAGCCCCAGTACGTCTTCAGTGTCTGGAGGTAATACAGGGGTGTGCTTATTCCCCGTGTTCTTGGATGATTGCGCCCGACTCTGAGGGTTAGAGTGGGGTTTCGAGCAGGATGTGCCTGGCTTCTGCTTCTCAGTTTTCTTGATTGGAGTGCCCTTAGCCTGAGTCCCAGTGCTGGCAGAGAATCTTTTTGGTGACAATGTGGGTGTCGCTTTGGACTCCAGACGGCGAGACTTTAGTGCCTCCAATCCAACAGAAACCATGTCCTCGAAATCATAAGGACACCGCGCTGAGATGTGCACCTCAGTCTGCACAGCAACAGTGCACTTCTGAACTACGACTGAGGCGTATGATTGCTGGCCTAGTGTTGAAGGAGTGATCCGCCATCTGGCCTCGGGATAAGACAGATATTCTGGGGTCTTCAGGCTTTGGATAGCCTGCTCCTCTATCCACTTTGGACACTGCTTGGAAGATGCAGAGTGTGACCCATCACAGTTAATGCAGTGATCCGATTCTGCTGAGCATTCCATCAAGGAATGATCTGTGGAACCACAGCGCCCACACCTTGCTACGTTACGGCACGACTGCTGAGAATGACCGTAATGCTGGCACTTGTAACAACTCAAAGGATTCGGGATATATGGGCGAACATCAAGACGTAAGTACCCTACCTTGATGGAAGTTGGCAGGGTTGGGATGTCAAAAGTGAGAACGATGTTCTGGGAGGGTATGAAATTCCCATCTCGCCTAAAAAGAATTCTCCGAACCCCAGTGACATGTTGGTCGCCAAGTTCCTCCAGTAGTTCCTCATCGCTGCATTCAAGCAAGCCCCGGGAGTTGACGACACCGCGAGAGGAATTCAAATAACTATGAGGTGTTTATTTGTACTGGAAGATCTAGCAAGGTGGCACTATGTCGTGGATGAGATGTCTCCACAAGTAGATCCCCTGATGGGAGCTTCTTAACACTTTTCAGAGGGCCAGCAACTGCCTAAAGAGCCTTATTAATCCATTCGAACTCAGAGATTGTGAAGGATCAACAGAATGAATCAGAAGAAACACAGCATTACAATCACCACTAAGAAGTTTCTTTGTGGAGGAGGGTGTCCCTTCCTCCACGCGGCACTTCAAATTAATAGCATGGGAATCATTGTTATTTGCCATAGAGAAGAAAGAAAATTCATACGCCGACTTCCTCACCCACAACCAAGCCCAACGAGGGAGAGCCGGAGGTCCGAAAGCCCAAGTGGACGCAGGACACAGCTCTAGGGATAGCAAGCAGATATAGCAAGTTCATAGGGCAGACATGCGCTCAGCGCGCACCCACACTTTCCCGTGCCTGGGGAACACCCCTTTGGCATGCCCACCCTATCCCCAAACTCACCCTGCCGTACGTAATGACAAGTCGTTAGAAGTCGGGACTCCACTCTGCCACAGACTTCCTGACTAGGAGTGGGTTAGTACCTAGCCAACCGTTTAGGGTGAAGCAGAGGGCAAAGAGGAGTGTTGGTAGCTGGAGACAACTACGTCACCGCCCGCAGAAACCTTAGTTGCCAGCATTTCCTTTTCCACCTTACGGGTCACTGCATACGGCAAATATGCAGGTAGGTCTAGCTAACCAGCTCGGAAAAACAAAGAAGGGAACATAAAATGGAGAAGAGAGGAAAGAAAAACGAAGAACTAAAATCCAGAGCTGGCACATGATCACAACCTCAGCAACCTACAACTGAAGCGGGTGCATGGCAATATACGAACAAAAACCAAAAATGAAAAAGGCATACAAGAAATGTCGGCTCGGGCCGTGGGGTGGCCATCCCTAGCAGCTGGATGAACAGCTGTCCCTTCGGTGATGTTATCGTACAAGACAAAAGGCACGATGTTCCATCACATGGTGGGCTCAGGCCGTGGGGGCGCTACTTCCCAAATAACTGGAAAACCAGTTATCCTCGTGCGGGGAGGGAGGGGGAGAAGTTGGATGTCTGCCTCAAACAGTGAGAAAGAAAAATGTATCTTGAATTGTTCTAGAATACTGTTTTGAACATGTAAAGTATATGCACCTGGACTTCGAGGTCAAGAAATATCGCAAAAATTCCAATTATACAAAAAGGTCCGGTTTTCAGGACAATCCGGATAATTGGTTCAATACTGTATACACATTCTATGACAATTAGTGACCATCACTTCTACATGCTGTAGGTTGTGTGCACCCTTGGAGATGGGTGGTCACAATGATCTGGCCAATGAGTGTATAAGAACAGTGCACAAGGGTTACTTTTAGAAATAACCCATACCTGCCAACTTTCGAAAACAGAAATCCGTAAAAAAAAAAATTAACCAATATATTCGATGAAATTTTTAATTGATATATCCGATTAAATTACTTGTCGCGCATATTAATTAAATGTACCGAACATATCGATTTAAAAATGATGTTACCCAAATCAAGTATCAACTTTTAATTGAAGTGACTGCAGATGTTTGAATTTATCGGCACATTTATATCCATTAAAATAGATTCTATACATAATTTCTCATTACTATGCTATCATTATGATCTATAAAGTGATAAAAATTTACTTTTACGGAAGTCTGCATCTAAATGAAAGGATATTCTACCCTTTCAATGGCATCGTGTCCCACGCCATCATGAAACATACTAAAATGCTTTCAAAAACAAACCATTTTCATGTTAGGTTTTTATCTTACGGAGACACGGACGATGAGACAGTCAAATAAAAAAAATATTAGATAAGTAAGAGTGACTGAAAAACATTAATTGGTAAGTTATGTTCACCTAAAAATGAAGTGAACAAACATTTTGTACGAATCGCATTCAGTTCATTATAACTTAACAAAGGAAGTTAATTTTGTATTTTTTTTCCCAAGCAGTCAACGTTATATTTATGCTTGTCACTAGAAATATGATTTGTAATATCAGTCCTTCCACCATGCGAAATGTTGAAATTGCAAAGACCCGTAGCACGAAACGAATATTTTCCATTTTTGAAGATTTCGCAATAGACGGAATTCCGCAGAACACGCGTCGCGGAATGTTTGATAGTACTGCCCCCCTAATATTGCTGTCCATAGCGAATCCTAATACTAAACTTATTACCACTTCGAAAAAAAATGCAAGTAAAAACTGCTATAGTAAAACAGTAGCAGCTTAAAGAGTTGCAATTTGAAGAGGAAAAAATACTGATTACAGAGTTATTCGATTCGAGCTGGTCAGCTACGAAAGCAACTGAAAGGTTCTTTCATCTAGAAACAAAGGTTTAGGTTTTAGTTATGAATGCCATCCTCTGGGGTCCTCCCTTCCCTCCCCATCATTCTTCACAGGCGGATCGATGCCTTGTCATTTACTAAATCCGACCCCTTTAAAGGCATCCTTTATACTTCCAAATGGCACTGATTTTATAGTTCTGTCTTCCCTTCCTGTCCTCCCCCCTCCCCTCATCTTACCGAATAGAGCTTCTCTAGTCTAGTTATTCCTTTACAAAAACAATCTGGGCCCATCAACGTCTGAACCACCTCCCTCTCCTGGAGTAAACCAGCACAATGTGTTTTGCTGGAACAAAACCAACAGTCTTTTACACCAGACGTCATGGGATATGATACAGCCACTTCTTGGATGATATCCTCTCCATCTCGTCCCTTGCTCCCTTTGTGGCGTAGCCATGACACAAAACGTTTGAACCGGGACTTTAATTCCAATCTTATATCTCTGCAAAAAAAAAAAAAAAAAAAAAAATACAGCCTAACATGACAAAATGTAGAATACACGTATTCTGTTTTAGAAAATGAAAATCTCTAAATACCACACAATTCGGTTTGATAGAAATAACGAAGCCATTGGCGTTTTTATTTTTCAAACGGATAAAAAATAGAAAATAAAGTCTACCCCCTACCTAGATTAAACTCGTGCTGTCAAAATCCGGATATTTTAAAATTCAGAGTTGTTTTCTAAAAGCCCAAAATTTTCTACCTACAAAAAAGTGTGGGTTTGCAAAAGCAACAGTGTTCTCCACGATACTTTGTTTTCGTTAAGAATCCCTTAGTATGAATTAATTGATACTGTATATTTTGTGTGTTTTTGCTTTATTATAGAACATTTTTGTGCCTGTTAATTTCTAAATTAAAAAGCTACCACACACGCGTCATTTTATAATTAAGAATTCTATCCAAATTGGTCAATTTCCACGGAAGATATTGTGCTAAAATTCTGACATGTGCGTGAACAAATCTTGTGCATGTACCACTGCACTGCCCCCGTGAATGCTGATAACAACCATTTTCAATAGGATAGGTCCACTATGAGTGTTGAACAACATATCGAAACTTTATCGCGATCATGCTTTGATTTTACATAAGTCATCACACAAAAGGGCGAAAGAATGAATCCCGCTCCTATGTCCTGACCATTTTCAATAGGGATTGGATGAATTAGTATGTACCCCAACATATTAATTTAGATGAATCAAGCCAAGACATTTTTATGAACGTTATCGAGCGATGAACAAAGCACGGTTGGAAAGCGTAGAAAACTTATCGACTAACGGACCAGCAAAATAAATCATTGCTGGAGAAGAACTGGCTTGAATGAACATTGGACTTACTTTTTTTTTTTTAACTTCCTCTTATAGTAACATTCTTTTGTTAGGTCAAATTTATTGCCAAAGAAGAAGTTACGAAACCATGCCCCAATGTATTTTTAATTCACAAAACTGACAGTTTTTGCTTAATTTCGTCATGTTGGGTATCGATATCGGCTTAAAAATTCCACAGATTTAAAATCTGTTTGAATTTTTTTCTACGATAACTACGTTCTGAGATAGCATTTCGAACTTGGAGTAATAAAGACACCTGCTCCAATGCAAGACACACCCCACGCTGGCTTAGTGAGAAGTTGCAACCTGGGAGACGAGCAATGCATTATCTAAAAAGATAAAAAGCGGGGGGGGGGGGGGCACAGCGTGCGTGAGAGAGAGAGAGTGAGAAAACCAAGCCCAGCTGGTTGGTGTTCTAGTGTTTGAAAAAAAGGCAAAACAATAACTTAAAATGTAGGAAAACAGCAGCAAAATGTTCCCAAACAAACATATGTAACTGAAAACTTATTCGTAACTTACATTGGCACTCTACTTTGAACGGATTAATAGTGGGTGCAAAATCATCAAAAAAAAAAAAAAAAAAATCTTGGAGAATCACCAAATCCGTAAAATTAAAATTTTGCCCGTAAATCAAGTCACATTTCCGTAAATTTAACGGGTGAACCGTAAAACCTGACAGGTACGATAACCTTATTATCTTCCTGACTAGATAGTTAAAAGAATTAAGGGGGAAAGTAGAGTTCAGAGTAAATCGCAAAAAAGCAGAACCGTGATAAGGGTTAAACCCTGATATGAACTAAACTGAAAATTTCAAATTGTACGAGAAATATTAATGGCTTCTGGGGCATAGTGTTAGACAGGAAGAACATAATGACTATGAAAATTGGTTCAGATTCAAATGGTGGTGTCTTTGTGTGCTGGGATTCAATGCCCTGATGCACAGGAAAGTAGGGAAAGTCATGGCCCTTCTCAAGTTAGGCTTACTTTCTACCTATCACTTATGCGGTCAGCCACTGCAGGGATCATAGCATACTTCTGGAAAATTTTAGGTAAGAATTTTAGGAATTTTAGGAATTTTTAGAAAAATTTTAGGAGTGTATTTCAATAAAAACTAGATGTATATTTGTATACATCTAGTAAAACAACTTTGTATACATTGTAAAGAGTTTGCTTCACACCCTTCAACCATATATACTGATAGACTGCGCATGACATCAAAATTTCTGGCTCCAACATAAAATCACATGACAACAGTCAAAAAGATGGGTTACACCTGCTGTGCTTATGGTTGCTCTGACCGATATAGTAAAGAAAGTTCTATGATTTTTCATGGGTAAGAAACGAATTAAATACCTAAGTCAATAAAGTTCAATTACTTAACCAGAAACTTGCAGCTATTGATATAAAAATATAGTAACTTAAGAAAAAAAAATGGAATGCATGTTCCAAATTCTTCGCAAATGTTCATCACATTATAAATCACAAAATGTAAACAACACGATCATGCATGTATATAGCTCATAAGTAAACTTACCTGAAGAGTTTTCATTATATATGAGGCGCATTCACATAATACACCGAAAACACTGAAGTTCTGCAGCGTAAATTAGTAATCATAACAGCATTTTTACACGAAATTTGGAGTCTGATGATGACGTGCCCAATGTTTGAGCCATGGCGGCTTTGATGCAGCTATTGCCAATGCGCATGTCCATTAGTATATATGGTCGAAGTTCACACCCAAATTTTTTGCATAATGTCTAATGTCTAAAGTTTAAGTATGATTTACTTCTAATGTTCAGTTCTTATCTTTTCATGTGTTATTATCATATTCAAGTATATTTACCACATTCAAGTTTCACTTTGAACATTAATATGCTGTTGAACCAGAAGCAATTCACGATTTTCACAGTAAAGTTTTCAGGTTTCACATTAAACTATAATATCCTAAAAAGGTAATTGAAAACCAAGAACTATGTACAATTGTTCACTGAATTACTTTTTTCATATTATTGTTTTAACCTTTTCCTGATTAGCCTATCTTTTTCTGCTTCCACCACAACTAATTTACTTTCAGTTTTCTTTATTTCAGCTGAACCTTGTATGATCAAGTTAGAGGCAACTGCTATTTCAACAGTATTTTGTTTTTTTACAGCTTTTCTCATTCTTTCTGTTCCCTCTTGAATTACTGCTAGGGAGGCTTCTTTATCTTTTTTAAGCCTATTTATTTCTGCATCATTTTCTTTTATTTTGTCATCAAACTCAGCTTTTCTTTTTTCTCTAGCTGCTTTTCTTTATTTTCCCTCTCTTTCTGCTTCCTTTCTTTTACCTTTTTTTATTCTTCTTCCTTCAGCTTATCAACATACTCTTTATAAAATTTATGTGAATCACGAACTCTATTTAACAAATTTCTTGTTATGGGAACTTTACTTACACATCCATAGTGTTTAATGGCCCCTTTTAACTATTCTTAATGATGTTATAGTTGAGTCTTTTAAGTTAGCCTTGTCCTTCCTTAACAGAGCAGTGTTAACCGAAAATCCCCTTTCTGCATCAGCATTACCATGAGGTAAAACTAATATTGACTTGATGAGTTTAGCAAGATTTGAGTATTTTTCTTTTCCGCTAGAGTCTTTAATACTAAATATATTACGCCAGTAATGATCAATACGCACTGGAATATGCCCTTCCTCTGAAAATTTCACTAGTTCATCTAGAGTTGGCTTATCGCAATTTAAAAGTTTCCACTCTTCTCTTACTCAATCAATTTGTTCCTCAGAAAGATGCAAAACACTTGAAATTCGGGTTATTTCCGAAAGTCCTTCAGTGACTGAAAGTTGAGTTGACTCTTTCTTTGGTTCTTTTACCTTTAAAACTTCTATGTCTCTTAGCTTTTGATTGCAGAATGGCAAATTTGACTTTAAATATTTTGTGGTTGCAATTAGTGATGATCTTGCATCTAAGAGAAATAATTTCTGCCTGGTCTCCTGAACATTCCTGAGGAGATTTTTTGTCTTCATACCAACTTCTAACTCCCCTAGTTTTTTCCATGAATTTTTGTTTTCAAAATCTACATTCTTTAGGTCTTCTCCAAATTTCCCTGCAATAACATCATCTTGGATAAACTGAGCTATAACATTCCTCATTAAAGTATTTAAATCAGAATATAACTGGTGTATTTTTGGTTCTTCACTCTGATAACATAATGAAAACTTTTCAAAATTTTGGTGTGAAAATGAAATTAATGCTAAATAGCAAGGAGTTAGCTCATTTTTCAGGAAACAGTGAATTCTTTTATACCTTGCCGAATTGCATAGTTGTTTTTCAAATGTTTTTTGAGATGGCAAGAAGTTTAAAAAATATTCTGTAATATTTAGCCATTGATCCAAGAGCCTCTGGGCTACAGAACCAACGGTTAACCATCTGTTGCTGACATGACGCAAAAGAAATTTGGCTGTGACCAATGTTATATCCTCGACAGATTTATAATCCTCTCGTCTTGCAGCACTATTCTTTAAAAAGTAATGCATATCAGTAGCAAATTCGTCAAAATCTATATTTAAGCTTGTCAAAAAATTTTTAAATGCATTACTAACAACATGCAGGTTGCAAAAACCTAGTTCCAAAGATTTCTGGCCTGTTTGTTTTACAACTTCATTGAATTTGCGTAAAAGCACTTATTTACATTTGGGCTGTCCATGGATACACAAATAATTCTGTTCAACGAAATATTGAAGGATGATAACACATCAAGAATTTCTTTTAGCAAAATATCTGCCGTTGCATGACCCAGAAAAACGCTTGTTAGGTATCGGCAAGAAACTGAATTTATTTCTGAAGACCAGTACCTGAGATACACATCCAACTGCCGTTTCACTTGTGCATTTGTAGTTTCATCAAATGCTATAGTAACCTTTCCTGGGCTACTAGATGCAATGTCTTTTTCAAATCCTCTTCAAAATATTTTGACAATCCATGTGATATCACATAAGCAACATTTTTCTTTAAGTTGCATTTTGGCTGCAATAGCAGAATCAGGAAACATTTCTTTGAAAAGTTCAACTGTTTCAGTGCATGAAACAAAAGACATATTGTCCTTAGCAACTTTCATGGCCCATAATGCTTCGGCTTTAGCCAACTGTAAATCATGACTCAGTACTTCACTACTAATATTTGTTTTGGGCTGAAGATCCCGTCCTCCAAAGGCTTTCAGGATGGACTTATTTTGAAATTTACTTTGAAATTTCTGCAAATGTTTTTTTCCTTTATGATGCGCTTTTACTTGTGAAAAGCTACTATTAGAAATGTTGAAAATTTCTGAACACAATATACACTTAGCAGAAAATATTGTTTCAGTTGCAGAACACCATTCTTTCAACTTCACTCCGTCCAATTCTTTGGCGAGCCACGCATCTTGAAATTTCGTTTTGGATTTAGGCATCTTAAACACTTGTATTACTAACCAGAAAATGAAAGGGAAGTACAAAAACACGTTCCAATATTGCAAAACCAGACAACTTCCTGAAATTTGGCTGCGAGGATGTCAGAAGATAGAAAAAAAAAAAAAAAAGCAGGTCACCACCAGAGAACTGAACCTGCACACAGCACAGAGAACAAACACCATAAAAGACGCAAAACCAGAAACTATCATACGCATCTCACGCAAGTTCAGTCAAAGTGAGTCGGAGCCGAGATATATTGCGCATCGAAGGTCGCTGTTGCCGACGCACGATCGAAGGTCAATGATCACGTGCTCTACTGCCTGCCACGATAACACTCAGCTACCATCCCATCGTCATTTCCGGAGGTTACGGAAGGAGACCACATTTCCTCTTTGCTTCCACCCACCTGCGGTTTACAATAACAAAACATCAGCAGAAAGAGGAGGTTCCACAAGGCATGTACAAAAATAAAGTACGATCTTCTGCGTGCCACGGAGTTCGTCTGCAAAGCGCAAACCAGGGGTGAAAATGACCCCTCCCCTTTTCCCTTAGATCTCTTGTTACTCTCAAAAACTGTCCGAAGGCAAAAAAGTGGAGCGCCCGCCCCGAAGCAAGTGCATCTCGATGGCGTCATTTTCCCTCCCTTCAGCAGCACAGCATATAGGCTGTGTTTCTACAATAACAGGTCTTTTTACCTTACCGTAATAGTAAATTTATTGGCGTTAATAACGGTTGTATTTTTAATAAATAAGCTTACGAAAAATTTTAGGAAGAATTGCAAATTTTAGGTATAATTTTAGGAATTTAAGGAGGGTCACAAAATATTAGGAATTTTAGGAATTTTAGGAGGAATGCGATCCCTGCATTATATATGAGGTGCATTCACATAATACACCGAAAACACTGAAGTTCTGCAGCGTAAATTAGTAATCATAACAGCATTTGTACACGAAATTTGGAGTCTGATGATGACGTGCCCAATGTTTGAGCCATGGCGGCTTTGATGCAGCTATTGCCAATGCGCAGTCCATTAGTATATATGGTCGAAGTTCACACCCAAATTTTTTGCATAACGTCTAATGTCTAAAGTTTAAGTATGATTTACTTCTAATGTTCAGTTCTTATCTTTTCACGTGTTATTATCATATTCAAGTATATTTACCACATTCAAGTTTCACTTTGAACATTAATATGCTGTTGAACCAGAAGCAATTCACGATTTTCACAGTAAAGTTTTCAGGTTTCACATTAAACTATAATATCCTAAAAAGGTAATTGAAAACCAAGAACTATGTACAATTGTTCACTGAATTACTTTTTTCATATTATTGTTTTAACCTTTTCCTGATTAGCCTATCTTTTTCTGCTTCCACCACAACTAATTTACTTTCAGTTTTCTTTATTTCAGCTGAACCTTGTATGATCAAGTTAGAGGCAACTGCTATTTCAACAGTATTTTGTTTTTCTACAGCTTTTCTCATTCTTTCTGTTCCCTCTTGAATTACTGCTAGGGAGGCTTCTTTATCTTTTTTAAGCCTATTTATTTCTGCATCATTTTCTTTTATTTTGTCATCAAACTCAGCTTTTCTTTTTTTCTCTAGCTGCTTTTCCTTATTTTCCCTCTCTTTCTTCGAAAATAAAAGCATAACAAACAGCGCGAAAACTAGCTCATAAATAGAATATTTGAAACACTCTCAATGTATGCACTCTCAATTATTAGGGATGGTAGAGGGGAAGGGAATAGAACTGTCCAAAATTAGCATGTTTTCGTTGCGCTAGGGCGCTTAAGCACGGCTGAATTCCTTCAGATACCCCCAATGTTCAAATGATTGAAATGTGCTGATGTTCATGGAATGAAATGGTTGATCAGCTATGATAACTGCATAAAAATTCGGGTTGGGGGGAGGGCTTTATTTTTTTAATTTTTTTAGTTTATGCAACATTTTACATCACTCCAGCATTTATCTTGTCATCATCAACAATCGCAATGCAACTACCGCTTACGATCGCGGATATCAGCAACCGAAAATCTGCCATATCTCTAAGTGATATAACACACAGTATCCTGTTACAGTGTATTGTAATTGAAAAAAAAAAGGATGTGGAAAAAGAAACTTTCAGAAATTAAGATCACCAAGTCATGCGTTTCAAAAATCCGTTTTCCTTTATAACGTTTAAAAACATGTTTTTGCTTTTTTACCTGTAGTGTAAATAAAAAAACTATGTTGATTTTTTATGGAATCAGACGTCCGTATGTCTGATTGTCTTCATCTGAGTTCACACTTTAGCTACTGTGTACAAGTAGACCTATTTTTTCAGCTCAAAAATATGTAGTTTTGTATATATTCACAGTATAAGTCATTCCTTATTCCCACAGAACTGAATTCAGCATATGCAAAATGAAGATCATCAAGACCCACCCAACACTATGCTTCTGATTGTCTGCTGTTTATATTCAAGAAATGCAAACATGGATCAATGGTGAATGCAGCAACTATGATTTTTATTTATTACCAAGAAAAAAAAAAAAAAAGAGCCGTGAAAGCTGCAAAGCTGAAACGGATATTTCTCTCGAACCCCCCCCCCCCCATGCACAAAAACATTCCAATTAAAATCAAACAGCAGGAGGACGCGTCCACACAACACAACCTTTGGAATTACCTGATGGAATGGCTTCTTTTCATTTGGCACATCGCCATAAATCACCACCTGCAGCTCACTGAACTGTCAAGTTGCACCCTTCCTCCTTCACTTTAACTATAATAGAAACTGTAAAAAAAAAATGCTCCCCAATTTTCGACAAAATTAAATTACCAAATTTACGTCATGATGTTGCAATTTACTAAAATACGTTTGTTTATCTGCTGAATATTGCTTAAATCCATTGAAAACTTTTTAATTATAGATGATTTTTTTATTAAAACAGTAACTCAGACGTCTGAATAAAAATGTGTTTGTAATTCAAATAGAGTCCATATCATCACAGAAAAAAATTTAAGGATCACTCTGTTTAAATAAACCATGGCATCTAAAAAAAATAATTCACTTGCTTTTCCCGTAATTTATAATTACTGTTTCTTTTTTTCAATCCGATTATGCAACGGTTTTTTTTTTTTTTTTTTTTTTTTTTTTTGCATCTGCTAAAGTTCCTAACGGAATTTGGCGAAATTTGCACTAGAACTTTATTGTGATGTATCTTAACTACTGTAAAAATTTTACTGTGTTATTTTCAAAATTCAGAAAAATGGATTTCTGAAAATATTCTCCTAGTCCTTTTGTGCTGTGGAAGTGATAAACAGCTGTTTGCTTTCTTCCCAACCAAGGGCTTCAGATCAGCGCTCCCAGCTGTCAATCAACCGTTGCTATGGTAACACCCTTTCTGCTGGAGGCTCACTCTGTCCAAAGAGGCACACATACTTGTCCATAATAAAAATTACCAATGCTAACTTTTAAAGTTTTAAACCGATTCAACTGGAATTTTGGAAGTGAGCTTCTGTAATCCAATTACAGTGAATGTAAAAATTTCAGCCACTTTCGTGAAAAATTCGCAAAGATAGTTTTCTTATTTTTTATCATAAGTAGTGGAAGTCTCTTGAGGGGAGGGAGGGTGGCATGCACATAAACAAGAAGATGAATGTGTTGTTCAGGCATACTCCTCACTGGTGGATGCCAGCTGACTTGGTACATACGCGACCCCCTGCAAATGCTAAATGCCTCTTCTTTCCCCTTCTGTTCTCAATTGTCGGACGGACATCAAGCTCCCCTTCGACCTACTAGTAATCATCCAATTTTATTGCACTGGAAGTAGTGCCTTTTTTTTTCTTTTTTTCCCCCAGCCAAATTAGGATTTGGTGCACATCGGAAACCGCTGCCAGTGGTTTCTTTGAGAACAGAGAAAAGGAACTTTACAAAATGAAGGGGTAACAGTAAAACGATTTCCTAAAAAGGCATTTTTTAAGCACTAATTTCAAATTTCAAGGCTTTTCAAGACGGCATTAAAAAAACACCGTTTTTCCAGGATATTCAGGCCTTGAAAACGTAATCATGATTTTCCAGGACTTTCCAGGTTTTCAAGCAGGCGTGCGCACCCTGCGTAATGGTAAATTTATTGGCGTTAATAACGGTTGTGTTTTTAATAAATAAGCTTACGAAAATTTTAGGATGAATAGCAAATTTTAGGTATAATTTTAGGAATTTTAGGAGGAATGCGATCCCTGCCACTGATGCCAGGCATGCATGAGGCTTAGAAGGCAGGGTTAGTGTTTGCTATTTAGGTGGATCTTATTTCTTACTATAAATTACAAGGTCTAACCAAACAGCATGCAATAATAAAATAAAGATGAATGTCAAAAAAAAAATCCTGAAGAACTTCCACAACTAAGATACAGAGTGCTGAAATGCTCTGCTAGCAAAGACAGTAGAGAAAGGCCCGAGTGTTCCTACTTTTGCCAAGGGAAGATGGTTCCTAAAATTTTGACAATAGAAACCTCGGGAGAAAAATAAACATATTACTTTAATTTTCTTTTACTGGAAATTTGCATTTGAAACTGTCTGAATAATGCATCATCACAGATTTTGTTTCAGAATTTAGGACATCAAAACACAGGATTGTCAGCCCTGGCATTACTTTGCACAGATTTTAAATTTATTTCTGGAAAACTGACAATTTTTTGGAGCGTTCTGGGTAGTGGGACACCAGATAAAAGGTCCCATATTGTACCAGAGATACATGAAGATACAAGAATACATGAAAGAGATTGAAGAGTTGGATAATGAGTCCTGTATCTGAGAAACTTTCAATCTTCAGTTTCTTGTAAATTATTAATCCAAAACCACTAGTTGTGCCATAATCAGTTCTGTGGTAATAAAAGAGATGTCCACTTTTCAGTTCTATGAGATTCTCTCCTTTTCTTCTTATTTTACTTTATCCATCAACACCCCACTTGATCCTTCAGCGTTCCTCGTCCAATTCAAGAAGCATTGAATTAGAAGATGGGATTTGTTCATTATATGTAACCAGAGTAAGCATCAGATGACAGCCTAGTCCATATTTCCAGTGATTCTTAGAACTCTTTGCTGCCTTCATGTCACAATGATTGGTCTCTGCCCTTTTTTTATTTTTGGATTGGAAGTTTAACGACCACCGTGAGCAACTCAATGGGCTATAAGCAGTCGCCCATCCCTAATTTAGGGTCACTGGTTCCAGGAAAGGGAGAGAGCCAGTGCCATAAGACAAACACAACATCCATGCCTCACTGGGATTCAAACCCGGACCCCATTCTGATGAATGATCAGGGGCCTTTGCTTAGACCACAGCGCCATCGGGCGGCGGCCTCTGCCTTGGCCAGGTACATTCCACCCACTACAGACTTAGGGCCAAGTTTTGAGTAGTGAAGTCATTGGGGGAGGACTAATTCACCACAGTAGCTTTGTGGTGATAGCTGAGTGTGGGATAGCATTTACTCTAATCCCAGCAGTATAGTTATACCACTATCAGTCAGTTGTCAAACCCTTTCAGTGAGAACAGAATGAACAAGGCAAAGTTGACATTTATCTATTAATAGGAAAGGCTATATGTTATGCATTAATAGACCAGGGTGTCTACCAGATTTATGAAGTGGAAAATCTTGACTTTTTGGTGACCTATTATTTTTCTTGACCTAATGATGATAGCTTCTGAAGCATTTTGCAAGTTAAAAAAACACAAACTAAATAAAATATTAATGAGCTTAGGCCTCCCAAGATAAATATAACATAATTGTATAAAAACAAAACAAAAAAACACTACTTCACTACTGTATTTATTAATATAGTTTATCGGGGTTTTTTGTGCTTACCTTTGCCCCTTTTGATTATGAAGAAAACTCAGGACAAAGATGAGGTCTCAGAAACTGAAGAAACTTCTGCATGAAAGATGACACACACAGTAGAGTCTGAATGTTAATTAATTTGGGTTTCCTCTCAGTTTTATGTTTACATTTCAAATTTTTTTGTTGTGGTTATGTATATTGCTTTGAACAAAGGCTTTTAACTGTTCACAATAACTTCTTCAGTGTTTAAACAACTGTGGATTTTCCAGACAAAAAGTTCAATGAGGTTCTTACAGTGAGTTTACACCTTCGATTATACAGCAGTATCTTGATTATTTACAATTTATTACATGCACATTGTACCACACGGGTCTCCACAGCTCATAAGCTTGAGGTAACTGCATTTCGAAACCAAAACAGCAAGAATTATACTTTCTTCTCGGTGCACAAAGACAGTTGTTTTCTTCCTTTTGCTTGGAAGCTTAGCGAAGCAGTTTCGTACCCAAACTTCCGCTCTGAAAGATAACCGCTAAATTATGTTGGTGCTGATAGGTACGTAGTAACTTTCTTCAGCACTGGTTGCCACAGAGTTCATAGCAATCAGAAAATGTTTGAAGACAAAAAAATTGCTGAAGTTTAATGAAGGTTGCAGGTTCTGATCCATGAGAGCAGGAAAGAAAACTAACACAATATATATATATATATTGGGATGTAAGGTCAGGTGATGCGTAACATCACAGCCTCTCCTTGATAAATGTCAACCTCGCCTTCTCGTGGTGCATCCTGTTCCCACTAAAGGGGCTCTGACGACCGCCAATAGCGGTATAACTATACCATCGGGATTAGAGGAAATGCTAACCCACACTCACCAACCCGCTTGGCCAGCGTGGTGAGTTATGGCCAAACCCCTCCAAAATGACTCCACAACTTAAATCTTGGCCCTCAGTCTCCGGCAGCTGGAATGTACCTGGCCAAGGCAGCGGCCAGTGCGACATGAAGGCAGAGGGTGCTAAGAATCCCCGGAGGACCGGACTAGGCTGCCATCTGATGCTAACCTTGGCTATGTATAATGGACGCTCCCTATCTTCTGATTCAAGGCTTCTTGAATTGGAAGAAGAACTACAAAGGATCAAGTGGGACATCGTTGGGCTAAGTGAGGTAAGGAGAAAAGGAGAAGATCTCATTGAACTGAAAAGTGAACATCTCTTCTACTATCGTGGGACAGATACTGGCAGAACTAGTGCTGTTGGATTTATAATAAACAAGAAACTGAAGGATAAAGTTGTAGAAGTTGAAAGTTCCTCTGACAGAGCTGCACGACTCGTTATCCAACTCTCGAGAAGATACCAGGCTCAGATTATTCAAACTTATGCACCAACCACAAGTCATCCTGAAGAAGAAATTGAAGAATTTTATGAGGAAATTCGTCATCTAAATAATAAAGATAAGCAACACTTGAAGATAATTATGGGAGATTTCAATGCAAAAATAGGGCAACAACAACAGAATGAAACTTCAGTAGGTAAATTCGGTCACGGCAACAGAAACCAGCGTGGAAATACTCTCGTAGAGTTTGCAGAGGCAGAAGGGTTTTTCATCTTGAACTCCTTTTTCAAGAAAAAGCCACACAGGAAATGGACATGGAGACATCCAAATGGGACGACAAGTGAAATTGATTTTATTATGTGTAACAAAAAATTCGTCATAGAAGACTGCAGTGTGTTAAACAAGTTCAACACAGGTAGTGACCATAGATTGGTGAGATGTAAGATGCACCTCAACACTAAACTTGAACGTGGCAAGCTCATAAGACAAACAAAATCTATTGACATAACCAACCTTAAAAAACACTATAATACCTTCAAGTTGGAACTGAAGAACAGATTCTCTGCTTTAGAAGGTCTAACATCGGAAGAAGTGGGTATTTCTGAAGTTAACAGAAAAGTAACCAAAGCTCTTATGGAAACAGCAACAAAATTAGCTGGGTCTAAGAACAAGTTGCATGTGAACAAATTATCAGGAAAAACCAAAATGCTGATGCAAAAAGAAGAGAGATGAGGACAACTAAAGAAGATGTGACTTCCAAAGTGGAATATATAGAGCTATGCAAGACAGTACGAAAAAGTATCACTGAAGATGTAAGGAAATTCAACTGTGAACTAGTGAGGAAAGCAATTGAAAACAACCAAGCCAAAAGATTGCAAAGGGACATCTCAGTAAGGGAAGAAAACAGATTATGGCACTGAGAAAAGAAGATGGTTCTGTAACAAGAAATAGAGGTGAAATTTTGACAAGAGTGAAAGATTTCTACTCCAAATTATATGAAAGGGATGATACATGTACTCCAGACATCATGAAAGGTACCAGCACCAGAGTTCTTCCAGTCCTCCCAGCAGAAGTTGCACATGCAATCAAGAACATGAAGCGGGCAAAAGCTCCAGGACAAGATGGAATTACTGTAGACATCATACAAGAAGCAAGTGGAGAAATTGAAACAGTACTCGCCCAAATTTTCACTCGATGCCTTAATGAAGGGACGATTCCTGAGGATTGGAACAACGCTACAATGATCTTGCTACATAAAAAAGGTGACATTGAGGATCTCAGGAACTACAGACCTATCAGCCTCCTATCAGTGGTTTATAAAATCTTCACTAAAGTTCTTTCACACCGTTTGAAGGTAACACTGGACATGGCTCAACCGAGAGAACAAGCTGGATTCAGGAGTGGCTACAGCACAATAGATCATATCCACGTACTGAGAGAACTAATTGAAAGAGCGAGGAATATGAACTTCCATTGTGCATGGTTTTTATCGAATATGAAAAAAGCCTTTGATTCGGTGAAACCATCAGCAGTTACAATGGCTCTGAAATCCTGTGGTATTGAAGATGCATACATTAATATTATTAATAACATCTATGAAAATGCAAGTGCAAAGATTCGGCTGTTTGAAAATACAACACATATAAAAATTGGAAAGGGAGTGAGACAAGGTGACACCATATCTCCGAAGCTCTTTAATGCCACAATGGAAAATGTCTTTCAATCACTGAACTGGGAAAACAAAGGAATAAAGATTAATGGAGATTATCTAACCCACCTTCGTTTTGCTGATGACGTAGTCCTTTTTGCAACCACCCCATCAGAGCTGCAGAGTATGATCCAGGAACTTGCTGACAAGAGTAAAGAAGTGGGATTAAAAATGAACTTTCAGAAGACAAAAGTGATGTTCAACGCTTTTACAAGAAATGAAGATTTATCGATTGATGAAGAAAAGCTGGAGATAACAGACACGTGCGTTTATCTTGGACAGCAGATATCAAGTGAGGGTCACCTTGATGAAGAAATTAATCGCCGTACAAAACTTGCCTGAAGAGCTTTTGGAAGAAACAGCATAATTTTCAAGAGCAATATGCCATTATGTCTTAAAAGAAAAGTGTTTGATGAATGCATCCTTCCAGAGCTTACGTATGGTGCAGAGACGTGGACCTTAACTAAAAGAGCCATACAAAGGCTGCAGACAACTCAAAAAAGCATGGAGAGGTGCATGCTTCGTGTAACCAGGAGAGATAAGAAGAGGAACTCGTGGATCCGAAAAATGACAAGAATGGAAGACATCATGATCAGAGTTAAATCCCTGAAATGGCAATGGGCTGGACATACTGCCAGAAGGACAGACCATCGATGGACAGCCGAAATTTTAGATTGGATTCTAAGAGACAGGAAAAGACCCAGAAGAAGACCACATGGGAGATGGGTGGATAAAGTTCAAAAGTATGCGGGAGTGACATGGAGGAGACTGGCACAAGACAGACCGTTGTGGAGGAAACTTGGGGTGACCTTCGTCCAGCAGTTGATTGATAATGGTTGACAATGATGATGATATATATATAATAGCGTTAGCTGGGAGTGGGCAATGGTGCGATTTTAACATCACACATTGCATCGCCTTCAAAACATTGGTTTTCACGATGTATTGCTTATCCACTCATATTCAAAAATATGCCTTTCAGTTCAAAAACTTGCTTTTATCAAGTAAGCTACAGACCATTTTATCAAGTTTGTTAAAATGGCAAAAGGTGGAAGTATAATATACAGAACTTTAGTGGATTGGGAGAAGAAATCCCAAAGATTTTCAATTTATCTCAGGTTAAATGCACTAACATTTGACGTCACGAAGGCCTTTATTTTTATTTGAAAAATTACACAGGGAAATCATTTTACTATTTTACAAAATCTCTCTTTCTCTTAAGGAACTGTATAATAATGTGTTCAGCTAAACATGGTAGTCATAAGTTTCACTAAATTATGGGATTTACTCAGGAATAAAAGGATGTTACTTGCAGTTGAATTTTCAGGTAGCACCCCTATCCTTCCTCAGGACTACACTGTAGTAAGTGTTGCCATTCGTGAGCTAAATTCCAACCTTTCAAATCATTTAATGTTGTCCCTCTTCTTCTCTCTATTTCCAGTCCTTCTGAAAAATTTCTCTTGAAAAAGGACTGTTGATGTGTCAGAACTTCGACAGTGCCCCAAAGCACCTTATGTCCAGTATTTTTAATACATGTCTGTCCAAACCTGCTTTGTTTGTCAAATTTTTAATTGCAGCTTTATGTTCTGCCAATCTGGTCATAAGCTGTCTGCCTGCTTGCCTACCCTGCCAAAACAGACCACTCTGAAGCAGTGAGGTAGAAACGGAGAGCCAGAGACTGCATTCAACCTAAGGATTCTGGAACAAAACCCAGTGAGTCGGGGTCTTTTCACCAATGTCACACAGAACTAGCTTGCACCTCGGCCTCTGTGAATGCTGGAGAGGTGCAAGCTAGTTCTGTGTGACATTGGCGAAAAGACCCCAACTCACTGGGTTTTGCTCCAGAATCCTTAGGTTGAATGACCAACTGGAACCCTCAGCTGTGGGCTAATCCCCCACACTGATGTACTTACCTGATTAAAAAGACAAAAAGAAATATTAAGAATGACTCAAGTGTGGGATACGGTGGACCTGCCACACTTGAGAAGGACGGTCCACCACGGAATCGACCTGGACTTTCTAAACGGCGTATGAGAAAGCGATCTCGGCTGAGTGAATGTAAGATTGGTGTATGGAATACTAGAGGTATAAATGGCAAGATGAGTGAGGTGATTGAGGAGATGAATAAGTATAGACTGGATGTGCCGTGTGTAAGTGAAACCAAAAAGAAGGAAATTGGGGTAGAAGAAGTGAATGGCACGGTGAGTGTGTGGTCTGGAGTATTGGAAAATATGAGAGGACAGGCTGGTGTAGGTGTGATTTTAAGTGAAAAGATGAAGAACAACTTGATTCACTATAGTTGCGTAAGTGAGAGGATTCTCTGGATTCGTTTGAAAGTGAAACTTCAGAGAATTGTAATTGTTGTAGTGTATGCTCCTTGTGACTCGGAACCCTCTGATAAGAAAGAATATTTCTGGAATGAGCTAAAAGCTGTTTTGAGCCAGTTTGGTGCTAAAGAAAAAGTTATAATAGCAGGGGATTTCAATGCTAGAGTAGGTGTGCAGAATGCAATTTCTGACAATGTTCTGGGTAAGTTTAATGATCCTTGTGTGAATGATAATGGTGAAAGATTAATTGAACTCTGCATTGAGAATGATTTGTGTGTATATAATACATTTTTCAACCACAAGTATATACACACATATACTTGGCAAAATCGTACTCTTGTTCAAAAGAGTGCGATAGATTTTGTTGTTTACGATCAGCGTTTGAAACACTTAGTTGTTAACACCCGTGTGATGAGAGGTGCGGATGTTGGTTCTGATCATTACTTGGTCGTGTCACGAGTGAAACTTAATGTTGGTTGGAGGAAAAGGAATAGGAAGAGACCCACGATAGAAAGAATAAAGGTTGATAGGCTCCTTGAAGATCATCAGCGGTATTCTGACTTACTCAGAGAACGACTGAAGGCTCTGAAATCTTGCGAGAGGGATGTAGAAAAGAAGTGGGAATGTTTTAAGAACTGTGTTGTTACTGCTGCTAAAGAGGTCTGTGGCACCACAATAGTGGGTAACAATAGAGGTGATGCTTGGTGGAATAGTGAGATTGATGAGGCAGTAAAGAAAAAGAAGGAAGCCTATTTGGGGATGTTGCAAGGTAGAGTCTCCGTGGATGAATATCGCTGTAAGAAGCGTGAAGCTGCTAAGCTGGTTCGCCACAGTAAGGCAAATGATAGGAAAGAGAAAGTGGAAAGGCATGAACTGGCTTTTTGGAAATATAGAAAGTCCTTCTGGAAGTACATGAGACTCAGGAAAAATAGGGGAAACAAAGTTGTAAGTTGTGTGAAGAATGAGATTGGGGAAATGATATGGGAGCCCAATGAGTTAAGTGACAGATGGGGCAAATACTTCTGTGAGTTATTAGATCAGGAGAGCAGAAATGATTCTGAGACAGATGCAGATGATGTCACAATGAGGGATGAAAGCACAGGAGGTATCTCAAGAGAAGAAGTGTGTAAAGCTCTAAAATCTCTTCAGAATGGTAAGGCTCCAGGAGTTGATGGCATAACTGCAGAGATGTTGAAGTATGGTGGTGACTCTATAATTGACTGGTTAACTGAAATTTGCCAGTTGTGCTGGGAGTTAGGAATGGTCCCTCGGGATTGGAAGGATGCTATTATTGTTCCCTTGTATAAGGGAAAAGGTGATCAGACTGAATGCAAGAACTATTGTGGTATTAGCCTACTGAGCGTGCCAGGGAAAGTGTTTGGTAAGGTTGTTATTGAAAAAGTGCAGGGTCTTACATCAGAGAAAGTGTGGGATGTTCAGAGTGGTTTTTTGCCTGGTAAAGGCTGCACTAACCAGATTTTTGCATTACGCATGATGATTGAAAAGTATCTGGCTGTTGGGAAGAAAGTTTTTACTGCCCTCATAGATTTAGAGAAAGCTTACGACCGAGTCAATAGGACACTTTTGTGGAAGGTATTGAATGAATATGGTGTTACTGGGAAGCTACTTAATAGTGTAAAAGCCATGTATGATGGTAGTAGAGCTTGTGTACGAGTGAATGGTGTTTTATCAAAATGGTTTTCTATTGGTGCAGGAGTTAGACAAGGTTGTGTAATGTCACCATGGCTGTTTAATATATTTATGGATGCATGCATGCGTGAGGTCAAAATAGATAATAGTGGTTTATGTCTTGGCGATATCCGTGTGTGCAGATTGCTGTATGCTGATGACACTGTCCTGTTGGCAGAGAGCAAAAGTGAGTTGCAGAGTATGTTGACTCGGATGCACGAAGTTTGCATGAAATTCAAACTGAGTATAAATAAGGGAAATACCAAAGTTATGGTGGTTGAGAGAGGAATGGGTAGCACTGAATGTAATGTAAGTATAAATGGCACTGTGATTGACCAGGTGAGTGAGTTTGTGTATTTAGGAAGCATGTTTGACAGAGAGAACAAGTTGGATGGTGAAATCAGTAGGAGAGTGAATTCTTCTTTGAAAGTCATAGCTGCTCTGGGAGGTTTTCACAGGAATGATGGGTTCTCTAGAGAGTCCCGCATGGCTGTGTATGAAACAGTAATTGTTCCTACTCTGATGTATGGCAGTGAAACCTGGGTACTGCAGAAGAAACATAGGAGTCGTTTGTGGGCTGGAGAAATGCGTTACTTACGTGGGGTTTGTGGCAAGACACGATCTGATTGTGTGAGAAATGAAGATGTATTGCAAGTGTGTGATGTAAAGCAAAATGTTGTTAGCAAGGTGGAGACCAATATGCTTCGGTGGTTTGGCCATGTTGAAAGAATGAGTGATGAAATGCTTACTAAGAAAATATTTTCAGCCCAAGTGGCAGGAAGGAAAGGCAGAGGAAGGCCAAGGGAGACATGGGTGGATCAGATTCAGGAGTGTCTGCATGAGAAAAAGATTATGAGTATGAAGTATAAAAGATCTTGTGTACAGCGTGTAATGGATATCAGTGAAGCATGAGTTGTATGTCAAGATTGCTGTAAATGGCGAAGTTTGATATGACAACAATAAGTAAAAATATCTGGAAGTTTGTATTTCTTTTTGGAGCTAACCTCTGAATCTCAGAGAACAGCTTAGTGATATGTATGTATGTATGTGTGAGACTGCATTAAAAATGAGAAAATAATATGCAGATGGTGTGACTAAATTTATTAAGAAGACAGTTAACAACATATGAATTATAAACCAGTTCACCTTAATATTCTTGAGAAATGAAAAAATAACACTAAAATAATTATTCTTCAGGAAGACGCTTTAATGTCTGTAAATTCTGTTTTACACGTTCTATAAAGTGGATACAGTCTGTGGTGGTGCATTAACTTATTCAATTAAAATATAAATTGGTTAGAAGTCCTAAAGATGTTACGGAAGTACGTGTTCAGTCCAACGTCAGTAGTTATTGAGTTTCTTTGTCCAAAGTTGTATCTTGCTTCAATATGGTCAGTTGTTAGGGTTAGTTCGAGAGCCATTTCGTTATAAGTTGTACCCTACTTTGGATATGTCCAGATGTTAGGGTTAGCTCCGTTCTGGCTGTGTCGACATCATATTGAATGGGTAAAGGTTTTCAGATAATAATTAAAGAATCTTGAGTTAAGAGTTACTATTTCCATAGAACTTGAAGTTCCACGTCGTACTTGGCCTTTAGGGCTATCTCGTCAATGCTGTACTTTCTTGGAAATGCTGAGGAAGTCTTCAAAGTTTGGTCAGGTTCAAAAAAAATTTAAAAGCTTTAAAAGGTTCCAGTTAAAATCGTTATATACACCACCTCATACCGCCCACGCGTTCTACCTAGACTCTACCCTGGCGTTTTCAACGGAGACTTCACATCCTCTGTCGAAGTCTGCTATCTGAAAGTCTCGTTTCCACAGCGCGCATGTTCCCTATTTAACCCATTGCCAATGCCATCTAGTGTCAGGTCACATCAACTTTATCTTCATCTACGTCATTCTCACTCTTCCTTTTTCTCTTCCTCTCTCTCCTCTCCCTATTCCATTTCTTCTCAGTTTCGATCAGGTTCCTCCAAGCGTACGAAAGGTCGTATGGACTGTTATTATTGCAGTTAAATGGTTTGGTCTTATTTATTATTACTGCTTCTGCTATTTGTATTGTTCTCATATTATTCTGCTGGTTTAATATTGAAATTCCTTCCCAATGGGGTATACATTGAATATCCAAACGGAAGTCAATAAGTGCCGTTTTATTCTCTCTTCTGCTCCAGTTCATGTGTTCGGTCAATCTGATTTTAATATTTCTTTTTGTACTGCCTATATATTGGTTGACTATTTTATTTTGATTATTTATTATTGGTATAGAGTAGACACCCGCTTTTTGTAAGATTGGGGTCTTTCTGTGATAGTTACTAAGAGATTTCATTATATCTCTCGTTTGTACACCAAAATCTAGGTCATATTTTTTACATGTTTTCTTCATAATAGTTGTGATCTCCGGTATATATGATAATGATCCACACAATTTTTTTACTTGTTGAGTCTGTGTACTCCTTTGTTGTTTATTTCTAGGGTTGCATCTATTAATAAGGTTATTTATTTTCTTCACATCATAACCGAAGTTTACTGCTGTGTTCTTTATCCAATTCAATTCATTTTTCAGTAGTTGGGCGTTAGATGTATGAGTAAACGCTCTATTGATACATGATCGGAAAGCTGCAAATTTGTAAGATGCTGGATGGTGAGAGTTCTCAGGAATGATATTAGTGATGTTGTCAGGTTTTCTATATACTTGGAAATCGATGTTATTTTGTTTATGAGATAGTAATATGTCTAAGTATGGTAAGATTCCATCCTTTTCTCGCTCCACGGTAACTTTAATTGTTTCGTAATAGCTATTATATTCATCTATGTACATCTGTAGCTGGTTATCATCATGCTGCCATACCATAAGGAGACTGTATCCACTTTATAGAACGTGTAAAACAGAATTTACAGACATTAAAGCGTCTTCCTGAAGAACCTTGTGGTCACGTAATTGTATGTGAACTTTATGATAGAATCACATGAGATATAACTAAAATAATTACTTTAAAAACAGACAAGCAAATTCGGTTCTTTTGGAAAAAGAAAAGTATATAAAAAAAAAAAAAGGGAAGAACTTAGCAAACCTATGTATGAAGAAATTGAAGGCAACCCACTGGAACTGACAATAAGAAACTATAGTAAGTTGTTGAAGTCTTTAAAAAGAAACAACCAGCTAAACTATATAAAAACAGGTAGTAACATGCCAAATAACTAAGTAAAAAAAGATATCTGTTTATTGGCATAAGACAGCAAACAAAAGGTTGCAAACTTTCAGCACCTACAGGTGCCTTCTTTAGGCTTAGACGTGGGTTTGGAACAATGTTAGTAATCTAAACGAATGTACAGAAAATTTAAATATGCATGTGAAATATAAAAAATGTAAAACTGTGACAGCACCGCACACGCGGAAAGAGAGGAATCAGGTTCTTTCACGAGAGGCATGCAGGAACATGCACCATATCAAATGTGTCAATGGAGCTGCCTTTGATATGGTGCATGTTCCTGCGTGCCTCTCGGGAAAGAACCTGATTCCTCTGTTTCTGCACGTGCGGTGCTGTCATGTTTTTATACATTTTTTATATTTCATTAGATTACTAACGTTGTTCCAAAACCACGTCTAAGCCTGAAGAAGGCACCCGTAGGTGTTGAAAGCAACCTTTGTTTGCTGTCTTATGCCAATAAACGGATATTATCGCTCTTTACTTACTTATTTGGCGTATTACTACCCGTTTTTATATAGTTTATCTACGCTATTTTCCGGGCACATCATGGGTAGTTTCAAAGATTATCGTGGTTTAAGGCTTAAGTTAGAATCTGAAAGGAGTCACCTTTTATTTCTGATTAATTGTAAGGTTTCTAATGTCATCCCGAAGTCCATGCAGTTCAAGACTACTGTCCACGACAAATGGTTCCTTAGAAGGCAGTTGGACTTCCAACGACAGGCCTTATCGCACCTTGCACTCCTTAAGAGACGTCTCATCATGTCTTTGGAACATAGGCTCTTCTGGCTCCATCTTAAGCTTACATCCGAAACTGCACCTTTGCTTGTGGACATCTTCTTATGGAAAGTTAGTATGCTAGTCGACCGTCAATGTCGGACCTTAAGCAACATCCATTTGAAGAAACTAACCAGACTAAAAGAATCATTACCAACGCCTCAACAGAAATTCCAGATTTCGGTTGTCAATCTCTCTTCCAAGACCTTCTCTAATAAGGAACTGTGTTTGTTCAAATGGGACTTAAATTCTGCTTGAGTTCCCAACCGCCTACTAAGGTTCTTATTCCGGCCATTGAAAGCCTTTTTGGGAAAAGTACCTATCGAAAGTAGAGATACGCTACGCTATCAGTTCGCCTCACGTTTGAATAAGATTTGCTTACATTTCGATAAAGCAGCCAATCCGACGCACAATGCCTCTACCATCCCCGATCTTATAAAGGACCCGTCGATCAAATTTTTACTAACAGACAAATCCAATTTGATTGCTGTTTTGGATTCTGTTGAGTATAACAAGAAAATCATGGACTTTATTGAACTGTCTAATTCAAAAGTGATCATATCCAACCCACTTAACAAGTGGATTGCTAAAGTGAAAAGATTAGCTAAACTGTCTTCCGTCCCGGATGCTATTCGTGATTCTGCTTGGCTTCCTCCAAGACCAAAAATCCCATCCTTGCAAGCTAGAGTTAAGCATCATAAACAAGGCAACCCACTGCGCCCCATTGTCACAAGGAGGTCTGCCGCGTCGATAAATATTGAAAGCAGTTTAGCTGGTTTTATTGCTCCGTTCTTACAGTCATCCTCCACGGTGCTTCGGTCATCAGTGGATTTTATCAACAGAGTTAAAGACTTCATTAGTGGCTCCACATCACATCATTGGTACGTTTGATGTCGTTTCACTTTTCCCATCAATACCTGTAGAGGAAGCATCTTGCACCATAAAACAAGTGTTACTGGAATCGACTTTGTTCTCCCAAGAGTCGTTGGCGGCCATCTTTAATGCAATTGACATAGTTGTTAAAACCGAAATAGAGTAATTTTTTTTTTTAATTCGGTTGACATTAAATGTCCGTAAATACGGTTTCACACGTTATGCAAGTTCAGCTATCGGGAGATTGCAAAAGGACGTTAACGTAGTATTGGCAATTGAAGTCAAGTATATTAATAATAAGTATCTATACTTACAATATTCATAGTGGCTGTCGGGGCTTCATATATGCGTCATCTAAGAATGTGAATTCTTTCAATAGTGAAGTTAAAATTCATGATATTGTAAAATCTGCACCAGATAAAATTAAACAAGATGAATTTTTTACAATGCAAAAAAATCCTTTAACATCGATGAAATAAGAAACTGAATTAAAACCTTGTTGAATTTTTTAAAAAACGAACTACTATCCTGAAGAGGAGACAATCTTGACCGTGAAGCACCCTGACACATAATGCAAACCAAAGATGAATTATACTTTTGCCAAAACCTCAAAAATAAACAATCTTGAAAAAGAAAAATACAAACATACAAATCTTCCGAATGCGAAGCACCAAACTAGTTTCTGCTAACATTTATAGCCATCATCAGTGGTAGGTGCACGGACATTAGGATCACCGCACTCACTCGCTCAGGTATGCAGCTTAACCCCAATGTATGTTCAGCCCTGTCGTGTAGATATTTGCGCATCATGATTTGGGTTCAACTGCACATATCAATGGTGTCGCCATCTGTATTGATACCATTGATATGTGCAGTTGAACCCAAATCATGATGCGCAAATATCTACACGACAGGGCTGAATATACATTGGGGTTAAGCTGCATACCTGAGCGAGTGAGTGCTGTGATCCTAATGTCCGTGCACCTACCACTGATGATGGCTATAAATGTTAGCAGAAACTAGTTTGGTGCTTCGCATTCGGGAGATTTGTATGTTTGTATTTTTCTTTTTCAAGATTGTTTATTTTTGAGGTTTTGGCAAAAGTATAATTCATCTTTGGTTTGCATTGTGTCAGGGTGCTTCGCGGTCAAGATTGTCTCCTCTTCGGGATAGTAGTTCGTTTTTTAAAAAATTCAACAAGGTTTTAATTCAGTTTCTTATTTCATCGATGTTAAAGGATTTTTTTGCATTGTAAAAAATTCATCTTGTTTAATTTTATCTGGTGCAGATTTTACAATATCATGAATTTTAACTTCACAATTGAAAGAATTCACATTCTTAGATGACGCATATATGAAGCCCCGACAACCACTACGAATATTGTAAGTATAGATACTTATTATTAATATACTTGACTTCAATTGCCAATACTACGTTAACGTCCTTTTGCAATCTCCCGATAGCTGAACTTGCATAACGTGTGAAACCGTATTTACGGACATTTAATGTCAACCGAATTAAAATATCGTAGCCACGTAAAAAGTATGTTCATCGCAACTTAGCGAAAATTGAACAACGATATATGTTATATAAATAGAGTCTACTACAAAGTATTTAAACAGTCGAAAGGGGTGGCTATGGGCTCCCCAATGTCCTCTGTGCTTGCTGAGGCTGTGTTAAAGCCGCTAGAATCCCAAATCCAAAATAGAGCCGGATTGGGACCTGCATTATAGCTACGTTATGTAGATGATATATTTTTTGTTTGGCCTCACGGGGTGGAAGAATTGGATGATTTCTTCTCCTTCATCAATTCCCTCCATAATGACATCAAGTTTACTATGGATTACGCCAATGATGACTTCCTTCCTTATCTGGACGTCCTTGTCACTAAACCGCTTTATGGAACTTTTTCGACTGAGGTTTATTATAAGACCACTTATACCCCAAATTTAATTTTACCCTCATCTTTTGGGCCGGCTACCCACAAATTGACATTTTTGAGACATCATGCTAAGCAAGCGTTTTCCCACTCTTCAAATGACGTGTCCAGGATTGCGGAGATCAACAATATTAAATCGTTGGCCTCAGCTACAGGCTGTAAAGAGTATGTAATTGACGACATCTTTAGGAGCGCCAAACTTGAGTTTGTTAATCAATGACGTCGTATCAAGGAACCCAGTCAGAGGTTCATCGGCTCCTTTCCGTACGTACCGGGACTTTCCTATTTCATCCGGAATGCATTTAAGAAGTTAGGGCTTGGAGTTGGAATTTGCCACCGTAGGTCAATATCACAATTCCTTCTTTCATCCGGAAGCCGCAGCACTTTACTTGCTAACGCAGGGGTATATTCCATACCCCTTCGATACCAGGATGGAAATACCAAGTTTTATATCGGCATGACAAAGAGGTCCTTTGCGACTCGTTTGTCCGAACACAAAAGAGACTTCTTGAAGAATAAATCGTCCACTGCCCTATCTAGGGAGGTCATGACATCTTCTGCCAGTCCACAATGGACTGATTTGCAACAGGTTGCACCATACACTACCGCCAGAGGTACAGTAATCAGGGAGTCTCTGGAGATCTTGTTTAGCAATGATGTTTGTAACGATGATGTGTCAATGGAGCTGCCTTTGATATGGCGCATGTTCCTGCGTGCCTCTCGTGAAAGGACCTGATTTCTCTGTTTCCACACGTGCGGTGCTGTCACGTTTTTATACATTTTTTATACTTCATAAGCATATTTACATTTTCTGTACATTCATTTAGATTACTAACATTGTTCCAAAACCACGTCTAAGCCTGAAGAAGGCACCCGTAGGTGCTGAAAGCTTGTAACCTTTTGTTTGCTGTCTTATGCCAATAAACGGATATTATCGTTCTTTAGAACCAGCTAAGTTCAGATATCAATAACTTTGCTAAATTACATTACAGGATACCTCAAATGTAAGGGACAATTAAGCTTCATAAACCAGGTAAACCATTAAGGCCAATATTATCAACTCAAAAAACTCTCCCTTGTTAAATCTTCAATATTATCTCCTGAGCCAACTGAGAAAATTTTTTATAGATCCCCCTGCCTTAATAATAAAAAAACCCCTCAAGAGATCTCATAGTTAAGTTAGAAGGCCTTTCAAAACTTGAACATCCTGTTATTGCTAGTCTCAACATTAAATCTATGTATACTAACATAGATATGGATTGTCTTTTTGGAGTTCCTCGTGGAAGATTTGGCTGACAAAATAGTCTTTCATAACCACAGCAAAGGAGAACTGACAGGATTTTATGAAATACTGATTTTTTTTTTTAAATAAGTATTTTCAATTTGGCAGCAATTTCTACAAGCAAACTTCTGGTTCAGCAATGGGCTCACCGATTGCACCATTTCTTGCAAATTACTATGTAGGAAAACTAGAAGAAAAGGTTTTGATTACTCCCTCAATTTTCAGTCTTTATGCAAGATATATGGATGATATTACTTTTATTATAAGACAACAAAAATATCTCTTCCATATAATGTACTAGACTGGTTCAACTCCCTGGATGAAAATTTACAATTCACCATTGAACTGCAAAAAGATAATCAGCTCAATTTTTTTGGACTTATATTTAGTAATTAAAGAAGGAAGAATTGAAACAAGGTTATACATAAAACCCACAAACAATAATACAACGTTAGACTATAAGTCAAAGCATCCAAATTACATAAAAACAAACTTGGCACCTCAATTTTTGGAAAAAAATTAATGTTCTAAATTCTTCAGAATTGTTAAAACATTCTCATAAGGAAGAACTGAAAAAAGCTTTGGAAGATAATAATTGCCCTTCTCTACTAGTCAACAAAATTCTTAATAAAAAAGAAAAGATTCAGAGATCAAAAACTAAGTTTCAGTTAACTAGAAAAGTTACTCACCATAGAGGACTGTTTAAAAACTTCAGAGGATTAGTGAGAAATTTCTAATCAGACTGGCTCCAGGATTACAAAATAAAATCAGTAATTAACTTCCAAAATTAAAATAAAAAGAAGAAAACATCCGTTTACTGGAAGGTGTGGTCTACAATATAAACTGTGAATGTGGTCTCAGCTAAGTGGGAGAAACAGGTAGACAGGCTTAAGACCAGATTGGCAAAACATAAAGCTGCAACTAAAAATTTGACAAACAAAGCAGGTTTGGACAGACATATTCAAAATACTGGACATAAGGTGCTTTGGGGCACTGTAGAAGTTCTGACACATCAACAGTACTTTTTCAAGAAATTTTTTTCAGAAGGACTGGAAATAGAGAGAAGAAGAGGTACAACATTAAATGATTTGAAAGGCTGAAATTTAGCCCACGAATGGCAACACTTACTATAGTGTAGTCCTGAGGAAGGGTAGGGGCACTACCCGAAAATACGACTGTAAGTCTCTTATTCCTGAGTAAATCCCATTATTTAATGAAATTTATAATATATCAAGTCTAGTAATAGCCATGACATCAATTATTACTATGGTAGTCATGCCTTAAAACATATTTTGCAGTCTGCTTTGTATGCATCAAAATATATAAAAATTGATTAGGGTATGTTATATAAACATAAAAAAATTTAAATGCACATTATTAGAGAATTAAGAACAGTTTTATAAATTATACCATCTCTGCATTTACATCATCACCTTTTGGAATAAATGGCAATTTGAAAATCTTTACATGCACTAAAAAATCTTTAAAACAAATGAAAAAGAATGGCCACGTTTTCCAAATTTTTTGAAATTAAAAAAAAAAAAGAATTTCTCAGTAGGAGAGAAATTTCCTGTTGTACAACAGAAAAATTTGCATCTCTGCATTTTTAGGAGTGTTGCCTTCTGCTCTCATTAATTTTTTGTCAAATATTTTAAAAAAATGTCCAAATTAAATATAAAGCCTGTCATAAACAGTGTGAAATTACATATACTATTTCTCACATGGTTTGTGAACCTAGGAAGAATTTTTAAATCAGTAATTAAAATTTTTTGAGGTACTAGTTTATCTATTAGCTGTGCAACTTAATTCTCGGCCTCTAACCGCAAGCAATCATACAGCATTGGCAAATGCAAATAGCTGTGTGTGATAATGGCTGATTGCAGCGCCATCCAACAGCTTTCCAGGCAACCGTTACTGCTCACAGCTGTAGTGACAGAAGGGACGAAATTTTACGTTGAAAGCAATCTCGTTCAAGAAGCAACATTTGAGGCACTGGCTCCTGTTCGCGTTTCAGCTGAAAAAAAATGTCTCGGAAGCCCAGCAAATGATCTGTGTTGCTTTGGCTGAGGCTGCTGTATCCTACAGTAAATGTAAGAAGTGGTTCCAGCGGTTTAAGCAGTGAAATTTCGATCTCCGTGACAGCCACAGAAAGTTGGCAATGAGAAAATGGAACAACTGTTGGACACGGATCGCTGTCGCACACAGTCAGAGCTCGCCCAGGAACTCGGAGTAACACGGCAAGCCATTGCAAAGTGCCTGCACAAGCTTGGACGGATTCACAAGGAGGGCTGTTGGGTGCCCGACAACTCAGAGCTGCGAACAAATCTAGGCACTACAATGTTGCCGTGTCCTTGCTCTCCAGATTCAAGAAGGATTTCCTCCACGAGATTTTGACCTGTGATGAAAAGTGGATCCTCTACGATAATCCTAAGCGGTGCAAATCGTGGGTTATCCTAAGCGGTGCAAATTTTCAACGTCCTCGTCGTGGGGTGGTGGAAACAGGTGGATTAGGTGCTGTGATTCACAGTAGCTCCTCATTTTGGAGCGTTTGAAACACTGGCTAACTGAGGCTCTGGTCTACCTAAGCCAAGGTGTGAGGTATAGTGCTGAGGGCTGAATGATACTGAGGTAGTAAAATATCAGTATCGTTAACGATCCCTTCAGGGCACCAG
The DNA here is from genome assembly GCA_039090855.1 of Macrothele yani. Taxonomy (NCBI): domain Eukaryota; kingdom Metazoa; phylum Arthropoda; class Arachnida; order Araneae; family Macrothelidae; genus Macrothele; species Macrothele yani. Next base: position 86,737,033 of record CM077011.1, on the reverse strand, counting down.
GCAAAACCCTGTCGTAATTAGCCTTCCACCCGGGGTAGGAGGATTACCAGGTGTTGACTTTTTATTTTCCTTCAGTTTCGTGGGACCAAATATGGAAACTTTTTTGGACACAACAAACCCTGGGTTAGGGTCTGACTTAGTCAGTACCTAACCTAAAAAAGCAGCATCTTCCCTGCCAAGGCCGGGATCTGTTGATCCTGAGGTGAGGCCCAGTTGCTCTGGGAACACGTCTCAGGCTAAGGCGGGGGAAGTTGTTTTGCAAAAGCAAACAAGACATCTGGAGGCAGCAGGTAATACCAGGTTGCCAAAAGAGTCTGTGGTTGCTAGTAAGGCTGGTAGAAGCAAGGAAGGGTTGCGACTTAGCAAGACTGCTAAGCGCAACATCAGGAGGAAGTTACCAAGGCAGATGAAGGGTCAAACTGACAAGGAGTCGAGTTCAGTGGGACCCACATCTGTAGATACTTCTCCACCTGTGGTGGACAAGAAAGGCAAGAGGCAGAGATCTGTTATCTCTACCCCTTCTCCAGATGTGAGGAAGCCGACCAAAAGGAGTAGGGACGAGTCTCGTCCCAGCACTTATGGTGAGGCTGTCTCCACTGTTAGGATGGCCATCGTGAAGGAAAACTTCCCGAACGAGTTGCTTGATGACAGTGAGGTTGGAAATATTCAGGAGGAGCTTTTTGAGGCGGGTGGATGGTTCTCAAGTAGGAGAGCCTCTACCGCGCATCAAGAGCTTTTCCCTGAACTCTGGAGCTCTTGTTTACCTTTGTGAGAACGAGGGAACAGGGCAATGGCTAACATCAGCCTTTGAAAAAAATGACGAGGTTTTGAGGGGCACTGGGCTCAAGGTGATGAGGGCCACTGATCTTCCAAAACTGATCAAGGTTGCCTTTAGGACAAGGGATATTTGAACCTAGGATCCAAACGTCCTATGCAGGAGGTTGTGTGCCTACAACAGCAGTTTGCACACAAACCACTGGAGGGAGTTGGATCGGGTACAAGATCCTTATGCCGTCAGGTGGATTTTCCAGGTAGACAGGGAATTGGCTAAAGCCATTGCTGAAGCCAGGTTCACTGCCTACACTGGGGTCGATGAGGGTCAATTTAAAGTACTACATGACCCTCAGGGCCCTAGTACTTCAAAGGAGGACACAGAAATGGAAGAGCCTCATTCTGCAGTTGTGGAGCCAGAAAAAACTGCATTGTCTTCCCTTGGCCAGGGTCTGGAAGCAGGGAAGGACTCAGGTCCAGTTGTGGTTGGGGGGGGGAGATTGAAGAGGTGGATGTGATGGGCCTGGGTGGTATCCATGAAGGTATGGAGCTGGCTTCCAGCACCCAACGGGTAGACTCTGACCCAGCTGATCCTTCTACCACTTAGTCTCCATGCCTATCTCACAATAGAGAACTGCATGAAATGTATCCAGATCAATCTTCACCATAGTCAGTCTGCATCTGCAGACTGGCTGCGGAGGATGTTGATCTGGCTTTCATTCAAGAGCCATGGATACATAATGGGAAGATCCTAGGCTTACAAGGAGTAGGCTTTACCGTCTTCTATAATACATCAAGTAGGAGACCAAGGACCTGTATACTGGTGAGCAAAAGACATCATGCTATGCCACTTCCTGAGTTTACCATAGGTGATACAACCGTGATTAAACTTTTTATGTCATCTGATAGTGGCAGAGAAGAGCTGTTTTCCATCTCTGCATACTTACCATTTGATGAACCTGAACCACCTCCTTCTCAGGAGGTAAAAGACATTGTACACTTCTGTGAGTCAGGTGGAAGATGCCTCATCATCTGCTGTGATGCCAATGCTCACCATATCATGTGGGGGAGCAGCGACTGCAACAGACGAGGGGACAACCTTTTGGAATATTTGGTAAGTACTAAACTTTATATTTTTAATCAAGGCAATGAGCCCACTTTTGTTTCTAATAAAAGTGAAGTCATTGACCTCACCCTCTGTAGTGCTAACATGTTTGACCGCATTATTAAATGGCACGTATCTAGTGAACCTTCATTGTCTGATCATAGATATATTTGCTTTTCAGTTGCCGATGTAAGACAACAGCTGGTGCAAGTCAGAAATCCCAGAAGGACCAATTGGATTGGCTTCAGGGAAGATCTGGCGGCACATATTGGAAGCATGGAATTTACCACGCGCTTGGTGTTAGATTTCAAGTTAGCCGTTGACCAGTTGCAACAGTCTATTCTCGAATCTTACCACCAAACTGTCAGGCCAAGACTGCTAGCTTACCAAGGCAAGTTCCTTGGTGGAATAAACAGCTTAGCAGTCTTAGAGGCAAAACTAGAAGGCTTTTTAATAAAGCCAAACATACTGGTGAGTGGACAGTATATAAGACTACCCTCACACAGTACAACAAAGCAATTAGAGAGGCAAAAAGAGCCTCTTGGAGAGATTTCAGTGGAAGTATTTCAGATACTCCCAGTACTGCCAGATTTATGAAAATCATGGCTAAGGACAATGCAAATTGCCTGAACACTATCAAATTGGTTGATGGGAGCTTCACAAAAACTGGTAAAGAAACACTAACAGAAATGCTAGGTGTACACTTTCCAGATTCAAGTATAATTGACCCCACTGGCATATGCACAGCTGGCCTTGTGCACCTACGTGCAATAAAGGAAGACTGGAGGGTTGCCAGGGAGGTGGTCAATTATTCTAGGATTAAGTGGTCCATTAATTATTTTGAACCATTTAAATCGCCTGGCTGCGATGGAATTGTTCCCATCTTGATGCAGCAAGGACTGGAGATAATTACTCCACTCTTGTGCAAAATTTATTGGGCCTGCCTTGCTCTTGGTTATATACCAAGTGGTTGGAGACAGGCTAGGGTAATATTTATTCCCAAGCCAGGTAAGTCAAATTACCAGGAGGCAAAGGCCTTTAGACCTATTAGTCTAACATCTTTCTTTCTCAAAGCTCTTGAGAGGATGGTGGATAGGCATATTAGAGAGGTGGTTTTACTTTCTAAACCCCTCTCAAAATTTTAGTTTGCCTATCAACAAGGCAAATCCACAGAAGCAGCTCTCCATGGCATTGTTTGTTGCCTGGAGAAGACACTAGAATTTAAGGATGTGGCATTAGCCACTTTCCTTGATATTGAAGGTGCCTTTGACAGGGTCTCTACGGAGACCATTGTGGGAGCTGTGGAAAGACATGGTGTTGATAGAACCTGTTGTCAATGGATTAAGGCCATGCTCACAAGCAGAACGGTCGTGGCCTCGCTTCTCGGGGAGACTGTCGGTCTCCACCTGCCGGGGTTGCCCTCAGGGAGGAGTTTGCTCTCCCCTGTTGTGGTGCCTGGTGGTGGATGAACTGCTGGGGATCCTGGAGGGGTCTGGTTGCGACTGTTTTGGCTATGCAGATGACGTGGCCATAATTGTCAAGGGAAAATTCCCTAAAACAGTCTCGAGCATAATGCAAAGAACACTGGGACTTGTTGAGGATTGGTGCAGGAAAGTTGGTCTATCAGTAAACCCTGACAAAACCACCCTTGTGCCTTTCACTAGAAAGAGGAATCTTGGAGACATTGCTCTCTTTGGGAAAACAGTTCCTCTCAGTACACAGGTTAAGTACCTGGGAGTCATTTTGGACGGAGGCTTAACCTGGAAACAGCACCTGGATTACTGTATTGCCAGAGCCAAGAAAGTGTTCTGGTCATGTAGAGGTGCTATTGGCAAATCCTGGGGCCTCAACCCGAGGATCTTGCACTGGATATATACTATGGTCACTTATGGCTCAACGGTGTGGTGGCACAGAGTTAACCTCTGCACGGTGCAGGCTGAACTTAACAAGTTACAAAGGCTGGCCTGCATAGGTATATCAGGAGCAATGGGAACTACTCCAACATCTGCATTGGAGTTGCTTCTTGATATTCTGCCACTTCACCTTCATATTAAGAGTGAGGCCATTATGGGGGCATATAGATTATGCTGCAATGGCATGTGGAGACCCTCGTTGTGGGTTGGCAGCCATACCAAGCCTATTCAGGAGTATTTTTGTAAGGGGCCCATCTTTCAAATGGGAACCGACAATATGCTAGTAAAATATCATTTTGATAAAGCATTCAGTGTGAACTTTCCCACTCGCAGTGAATGGGAAAAGTCCTTTGTCCCTGGGTGCAGCGGTGAAACTGTTTGGTTTACTGATGGCTCCAGGACAAACGTAGGAGTTGGAGCAGGGGAATATTGCCTATCCAGAGGTTATGGTTCATGCCAAAGCCTTGGAAGGCATGCTACCTTGTTCCAAGCTGAGGTGTATGCTATTCTAGCATGGGCCTCATAATGTCTGATCAAAGGGTATCACAATGTGCTTATCCAGATATGTTCAGACAGCCAGGTGGCTTTACTGGCACTTTGTCAGTGCCGCATTTCATCCAAAATTGTTTGGAACTGCCTTCAGACCATAACTGAACTGGCAAACCGGAACAAAGTGCAACTGTTCTGGGTTCCAGGACATAGGGGTATTGAAGGTAATGAGAAAGCTGACCTTCTTGCTAAAGAGGGGGCAGAGCAGGCTTTTTATGGTCCGAGCCTGCATTAGGGCTCGCCTCTGGTGTGGCCAGAGGACTAACTAAAAGGCTGCTGAGGACTAAGCAGCTTGACCTCTGGTATGCTACCGGGGGTCAGAGGCAGGCAAAGGAACTTAATCAAGGATCCTTGCCTCATAGGGCTAAGGAACTCCTTAAACTGCCAAAAAAGGATATTGGACTAATTGTTGGTCTACTTACAGGACACTGTCGTCTTAACAGGCACCTTAATTTGATTGGGGTGAAAGAGGATCCACTTTGTAGAGGATGCCATCTGGAAGAGGAGACTTCCTTGCTTTTTTGTGACTGACTTTGTTTGCAGCACTCAGGTTTGAACACTTTGGTACTCACAACTTGAGACCAAGTGATCTCTCTTTAGTACCAGTCAAGAGCATTCTTGCTTTTGCTTGTGCTTGTGCATCTGGTCTCTTTCGAGATTAGGGCTGGGGATACACAATAGACCTTAGGTCGCGGTGCTGGGTCAATTTAGTATCCCCCCCCCACCCCGCCCCATTGGTACACAAGTAACAAGTAAATTGTTGCTATGCATATGATGGGATCAGCACGGTGTCGCATACTATGAGTTGCTCAAACCTGGTGAAACGGTCAATGCAAAGTGTTATTGTTAGCAACTCATTCGTGTGAGTGACGCAATGGGGGTGAAAAGGCCATACACCAGCAAGGGCAGAAGGTCGGTGCTGTTGCTTCAGGATAATGCGCATCCCTACACCGCAAAAACGACTTTAAACACGATGACCAATCTGAGATGGAAGATTTTGTCCCACCCGGCATATTCTCCAGACTTCACCCCGTTGGATTATCACCTCTTTTGCTCCCTGCAACATCACCTGAATGATACGCACTTCACTTCTGTCGACGAGGTCCACACACGCATTGATGACTTTATCAACACGAAACAGCCCTCTTTTTTTCGCAGTGGCATTCGACAGCTCCCTGACCAATGGTTCAAATGTATCCAACACGACGGGCATTATTTCCCTGATTAGGTACATATTCGATTTGCTATAATTTGCTGTCAACGTGTCGTGCCTGTGGACGAGAATTAAGTTGCACATCTAATAACATCACTCAAAGAATATTTGAGTTATAGAAAAACATGCTTAGACTACTAGATTTTTATTGAAATGTTTAAACTTTTTGCATATTGTCTTCCTAGTAAGTGCTATTTGACACGCCGTAGAAAGATCGCAGACTTCTCTAAAACAATATCATTGAGCATTACAAGGTTTTAAAATATATATAATTAAAATGTTATTAAAATATTATAAGTTCCCTTCAAAAATTCGTATATTTCACATACCTTTCATATAGGAACTAAGCACTTAAGATGTCTTCTCTCCTGTGTAGCATATCGTAAGTCTTATTAAGCGGGGTTCGTATTCAGAAGAAATCTTCAAGACAATATATTTGTTTCCATCAAGAGTCACTTTTGCAACATTTTGGGAATTTATAAAATAAGTCTAAAAAACATCCGATATGTATGTACATGACTAGAAATTGGAATGCCTGAAATCCGGGAAGCAATGTCTAGAAATCACAAATAAACAAAGAAGTCTTTAAAAAGTAAAGACTTATTCTCAATGATAGGATTAAAAGACCGAAGCAAGTAATCTATTCCACACACTTGTCCATTTGGCCACTAATGAAGGAAATACTGGCCTTTGAAACTTCCGATGCATTTCGGCAATATGTGCGTTACCATCCTTAGGGGTTAAGGAATGGCAACATGTGCGTTACCATTCCTTTGTGATCATGTAGGATCTGCCACGTACATCAAACTGGTACTCTCTTCGTTGTCGAAAATCATGACTTCATTCTCTCGAGGTGTTGCAACCTCTTGTTGTTCAGCGTATAAAATTATTTGAGTCGATGTTACATCATCAGCTATCGTACTTGGCATCATTGTTTCCGACCTTCCCCTTCTGTTTGTCCTAGTTTTTTGTTCATCCTGGATTAATATTTTCCAGGGTATTGGTAGGTCTATTACAGAATTTGAGTTGCAGTTGTTATTTTTTCTGTAACTATAGCTTCAGCAAAACGAATCATTTTTTTCAGTGGGTTGTTGGCAAATTAAACTAATTTCTTCAAAAATGGGTGTATTTTTATTTTTCAAACAATATTGGATTAGTGCTGTCTTTTCTTGTTTATTATTTTAGTTAGTTACATGTTGATTGAGCCGTGTTTTTTTTAATTTATTTTTGGTACTCTCTATGTATGATAATTTATTATTATTATTGCTATTTCTGTTAGTATTGATGTGGATGCTATAATACTCCTGCTTTGTCTAGTAAATTTATTTTGTCTCTATTTTTCAAAATCATGGTTTTATGATCTGTTATTGTCACTCCAATGTTTTGATGTTGTTTACGACATTCATTTTTGACAAGTTTTGTTAATTGGTTGATATATGGTAGTTTTCCACAAAACTTTTGTCGTCTAGACATTTTTCTTCTATCCATACATGAGACTGACCAAGGAACAAAAAGGCTGAACTTTTTAACCGGGCAAAACAAATCAGAACGTGCGACAAGAAAGTGTGAATATAAAGCAGCACAAGTAAGATGGAATTGTTCACTGTATTCACAATATAAAATTAATGAATTCAAAACAAAAGAAAATGATTTTAAAAGACCCTGCTTCAAACACATCACTCTCTCTCTTTTTATGTGCTTGCATCAGCTCAATTTTCCTCTTGTGTTGCTTTCTTCTCAGCAAGTTCCATGGCCATATTTGTCTTTTGTTGACACTGAAGCTGCACAACAATCTTTGCTTAGTTTTTCTTTCTGTTGATATAATTTCCTTCCTATTTCTTCACCACTTTTCTTTCCTCCTCCCCTTCAATTCCCTCAGATGACAATTTATCCATCATGCTGAAAGAACTTTCAGCCTGAGGACCACGAACGCATGATATCCAAGCTTTTGCTACTTTAGATAAATGGTATGACTTTCAGAATATGAATACTTTTGAACACCATGCATCAATTCTAACAAATTTTCTAACTCTGTCACTTCCATTTTTGGAAAATTTCCAATCCCTTATCAAGCTTAAGTGCAGACACTTATGGGGGGAAAGTAACACTTAACAACAACACAGGATAGTGAGAACATCGTGGGAAGAAAAAAAATGCAATTTCACGAGAATTTTTGCTCCGACCGACTTCCATTTTCAGAAACTTCCTCTATATTTAGGTTGAAATGCAGTATTTGTGGAATAACAAGATATTTAAGAACAATACTGGGCAGAAGGAAAATCGCGAGAAAAAAAAAAAAAAAAAGATTGACGGGAGAAATCTTCGCTGCACCTAACTTCCATTTTCGAAAGTTTCATAAGATGAAAACGAAAAATGACCCCCCCTAATTTCTGTTCAGTTGTGCATTGATCTCGAGAATGGCCAAAATGATAACGGAAATGGCGGAATTCTTCGAATCCACAGAATAATCTTTGCCTGAAGACTACAGGGAAATCTTCCCGTTGTCTTAACCCCCATTTTGGAAATCGTTGCCAACAGTTTCATGCTGAAACACAAACATTTATGCAATAAAATGACATTTAATAACAATATTGGGAACAGGCAACATTGTGAGAAAAAAGAAATTATGATTACGGGAAAAATCGTCACTACGTTTAACTTCAGTTTTTGAAAGTTTTGAAAGACGATCCCCAGACGGAAAATGACCCCCACCCCTTTTCTCTTCTGTTCTCCATCGATGTCGAGAATGACCCAAATGATGAAAAAAAACCCAACGTAATTCCGCAAATCTGCGGAAGAATCTCACGTATGTCTATCTTGGATGTTTGGACTGGTATATTCATTTTTTAATTAATTAATTGGTTATAGTCCTAAATTTATTAAAAAATTAATATACCAGAACAAACATCCAAGACACAGAAAAATGTCAAGAAAACAAAGTTTTATGGAAAACTACCATATATCAACCAATTAACAAAACTAGTCAAAAATGAATGTCGTAAACAACATCAAGACATTGGAGTGACAATAACAGATCATAAACCTATGATTTTGAAAAATAGAGACAAAATAAATTTACTAGACCAAGCAGGAGTATATAGCATCCCCATCAATACTAACAGAAATGGCAATAATAATAAATTATCATACATAGGGAATACCAAAAATAAATTTAAAAAATGGCTCAATCAACATATAACTAACTGGAATAATAAACAAGAAAAGACAGCACTAATCCAATATTATTTGAAAAATAAAAATACACTCATTTTTGAAGAAATTAGTATAATTTGTGAACAACCCACTGAAAAAATGATTCGTTTTGCTGAAGCTATAGTTATAGAAAAAACAAAAAAATAACAACTGCAATTCGAATTCTGGAATAGACCTACCAACCGGGAAGCAATGTCTTGAAATCACAATAATCCAAGACACCCTGGAAAATATTAATCCAGGATGAACAAAAAACTAGGACAAACAGAAAGGAAAGGTTGGAAACAACGATACTGAGTACGATAGCTGATGATGTAACATCGAGTCAAAGAATTTTATATGCTGAACAACAAGAGGTTGCAACACCTCGAGAGAATGACGTCATGATTTTCGACAACGAAGAGAGTACCAGTTTGATGTACGTGGCAGATCCTACATGATCACAAAGGAACACAGCCACCATTTTCCCTCCTGAGGATGGTAACGCACATGTTGCCGAAATGCATCGGAAGTTTCGAAAGTCAGCATTTCTTTCATTAGTGGCCGATGGACGTGTGTGGAATAGATTACTTGCTTCTGTCTTTTAATCCTATCATTGAGAATAAGTCTTCATGTTTTTTAAAGAAGTATTTGTTTATTTGTGATTTCAAGACATTGCTTCCCGGTTGTTTCAAGCATTCCAATTTCTAGTCATGTACATACATACCGGATGTTTTTTAAACTTATTTCATAAATTCCCAAAATGTAGCAAAAGTGACTCTTGATAGACACAAAGATACTCTCTTGAAGATTTCTTCTGAATATAAACCCCGTTTCATAAGACTTACGATATGTTACACAGGAAAGAAGACATCTTAAGTCCTTAGTTCTCACATGAAAGGTATGTGAAACATACGAATTTTTGAAAAAGAACGTATAATATTTTAATAACATTTTAATTATATATATTTTAAAACCTTGTAATGCTCAAAAATATCCTTTTGGAGAAGTCTGCAATCTTTCCACGGCGTGTCAAATAGCGCTTACTAGGAAGACAACATGTAAAAAGTTTCAACATTTCTACAAAATCTGGTACTGGTTTTGAAGGTGATGGTTAAAAATCAAGCCCAGAGAGCCAGTTTTTAGCCATGTTTAGGCTTGATTAAATGTTTGGGGTTGCAATATTTATGAGCATATCTACTGCATGTGTAGTGCATTTATACTAATTTCCACAACAATATTCCATCAAGAAATCTGTGTTTAAGAAGGCTTTGTTTAGCATCTAGCAGAGGCCTGCTTTAAAAATTACAGAATGTTATAGTTCTTGCCTGTCTGCTTCATGTGCAGTGCGTTTAAACCCATTTCCATGGTAAAATACCATCTGAAAATGCCCGAGCCTGAGGTTAAGCCTAAGAGCTTATTCCAGGCTTAAAAACTTTTGAAAATGTAGCATTTTTGTGTCTGTTTACTTCATGTTTAGCATACATTTATACTGATTTTCACCACAAAATTTTATCAGGAAGTGTCCGAGCCTGCAATTATGTTTTTTTAGTGGTGCCTAGGTTAAAAATTTCGAGGATGTAATATTTTTGTATCTGTCTAATTCAAGCACAATGCATTTCTACCGATTTTCATGGCGAAATTTTATCAGGAAGTATCCAAGCCTGCTATTAGTCCTGTAGTGCCTAGCCTAGCCTAGCCTAGACTTGATTAAAACTTTTGAGAATGCAATGTCATTGTGTCAGTACACTTCACACTTAGTACACTTGTACCAATTTTCAGGGTTGGGAAAGCTGCAGTTAGGTTTTATTTCTTTTTTTTTTTTTTTTTTGCCCCAGCCTGGGCCCAATTAAAAATTTTGAGAATGTAATATTTTTGTGTTTGCCTGTTTTACGCACAGTGCATCTCTATCGATTTTCAGGGTAAAATTCCATCGAGAATACCCACACCTACAGTTAGGTTTTTTTTTTTTTTGTTGTTGTTGTTTGGGTTTTCGCCTAGCCTTAGGCATCATTCAAAATTTTGAGAATGCAATATTTTTGTGTCTGTCTACTTATGTATAGTGCATTTATACCAACTTCCATACTAAAATTTCTTTGAGAAGTACCAAATCCTGCTAGTTTTGTGTCTAGCCTAAGCCTGAATAAAAATGTTGTGAATGTAGCATTTTTGTGTCTGCCTACTTCATTTGCATGGCACTTGTACTGTTTTTCTTGGCAAAATTCCATCAGGGAAATATCTAAGCCTGCTATTAGGCCATTAATGCCTAGCCTAGGCCTGATTAAACTTTTGGGAATGTAACATTTTGTTCATCTATTTCACTCTTAGTACATTTGTACTGATTTTCAGTGTAAAACTCCATCGAAAAGTACCAAAGTCTGGGGTTAGGCTATTTTTTGGTACCTAACCTAGGCCTGTTTTTTAACATTTTTGCAACTGTCTACCTTATGTATAGTCAACGCGTGCCAATTTTTATGCCAAAATTCAATCAGGAAGTGCGGAAATAACAGCCAATCAAAGGGACTTCCCAGGCTCTATTTTTGGGAGGGAGCAGGGCAAATCCATTCTTTCTCCAGGTCTGTACTCGACCAGTATTATGTGTGCCAATATTTTGTCTAAAGTACAAAAGTCCACCTTTAAATCTCCGAACAGGCAATTTTAATATCTCTTTACACTGTTTCACAAAAACGAGAAAAAAAAAAAAAAAAATTAAAAAATTACCAGCCTCCTAGGTCCTAAACTGCATTAAATTCCCAAGACATTAGAGACTTGCATGCAGTCCTTGGTCATGACTCACGATTGATTTACAGCGCTGGTTCTCAACAGACGACCCACGAAGGGTGTCAGTCTGGCCTGCGGTGAAAAATTAAACCAAAAAATAAATAAAAAAAATTATAAAATCTATGAGAAAAAAAAAAGGATATTTATTAATATTTATAATATAAAACAGTATAAATAGTTTTGTTTGATTTAGTTTTCTGACTGTTTAAAGGCTTCAGAATGTGCTTTTACACGTGACAAATAATAAATGCAGTTCGGTAGTTTTTTGTGGGATTCTCTGACCCATCCATGAAGATTAGTTAAGCAACTCTCTGCTAGTCGTCATGGGAGAGAGGAAGGATGACTTGCATGTGCAAGTGGTTCAGATCTACACTCAATGCAACATCTATGAATTCTTGCTGGCAGGCAGCATTTGGAAACAACTCTTTCCACAATTTATTTCGTATCGTGCTTCGTGTGGCACCGAGCGCAACAGATCTAATTATTTTGATCGTTTAAAATACCATTCTCAACCCTAAACAGAAAAGTTGACAGTAAAAATTGTGAGTTTAACAGTGACTGGACAAAGAAGTATTTGTTTATTAAAGAGTGTGCACTTGCTATAGTGGACAAAGTATGTGACAAAAATGCCATAGGTAAAAAGTTATTCAGTCCATAAAACAAGTTCTCCTTTCAAACGACACTACAGCTCATCAAATGGATAACCTTAGTGGGAATTCATTTGAAATTTTAATAAGTGCTTTAAAAAAATCAGGGTTCCCACTCAATTTTAGAAAAGAAATTTCCTGACTGTTCCAGATTTTCCACAAAATTCCAGACCATACTTTTACAATTCACAGCACTTTTGCAGCAGAAAAACTAGGATTTCTACTCAATATGCAGTAAAATCGACCTAAGCAAAGATTATCCTAAGTGTATTAACATGATAGATTAATAATAAAACTATATACCTTACTAGTAATTAGCAATCAAAATATTTTAAAATACAATTAAAGCCCAATTTTATGACTCAGTGAACTGGCAAAAATAATTGCTAAATTGGAGGTATCATTAAACCAGGGAACTTTGGCAACATTGGGACCCTAAGGAATTGACTGTATTAACTTACATTGCTTGGAAAAATAAATTACTCCTACGTGTACACAACTTTTTTTTTAGTTCAGTAATTTCTTCTTCGGTTTTTTGCTTTGAATATTTTTTTCTTGCTCTTTTCTTTAAAAAGAAAAAAGGGCTCAAAATGCAAAGAAAAGAACTTGGACCAAATTAAAGCACTTTAATTTGGTCAAAGTTCTTTTCTTTGCATTTTCAAACCTTTTTTCTTCTCCTCTAGTGCAAGATGATATCGAGTCCACGACATCTTCATGCTCTGTAACATCTCAGGGGTTATTGGCATTGATAGTGGGACCACCATATGATTTCACTGCATGATATGTGCTACGTAGAGCAATTAAAGATTTTTCCTGCAGATTTTCAACAAGAATGTCTTTGTTTATTGAAAAACCTGACTCTGATGAGGCATTGCCATAGGATAAAGTCATAACGATTATCACTACTTGCCACAGCTCTTTAAATTCTTCGTTATTCAGGTATTTTGAAAACAACAACATCTAATTGTGTGTTTTTCGTACAAAATAAAAAGAAATCTTTTCTCCACTCTTTTTCCACTTTGTTTGTGAATGTTAAAGATTGCTGTTTGGCACGATTCACTGATAATGTTGGTAAAATGTTACTATCATGAAGAAGTTGAAGCAAATTATCTGTTCGTTTTTCACATAGTACAGAATTAGAACATAGATGAGGATCTAAGCAGGGCATAGATCTCACGGTCTAAAAATTTATTGGACTATTTTCAATAATCTTGCTGGCCATATTAATCAGGAAAGTTTTACATTCAGTGACAAATTTGCCCTTCTCGCATTCAAAGGCAGCACTTTTTTCATGTAGCTCTTGGCAGCAATTCCAATATCAACTTCATAATTTCTTCTATGGGATTTAATGGAAGACACATCTATCTTCACTAATTTAAAGGGAGTGAGAGCTTTCCTTGGTAGTTCATTTTTGACAAATCTTGCCATTATTTGCCTTAACATATCTGCCAAGGAGCTGTACTGAAAAAAAGCTATTATTTTGCAAATAATAACAAAAAAATCTTGCCATTATTTGCCTTAACAAATTCGCCAAGAAGCTGTACAGAAAAAGAAAATCATAGATGAAGGACTTTGAAACGATTTTAGAAATGGCTCCAAAATAGCAGCAACTGATATGAAAAATGATATTTTTGCCAAAATTAACTTATCCTTACATGCATCTTCGATGTTTCTAACAGGTACAGTTTTTGGTAAATCTTTCTTTGCTGTTTCAAAATATTTTTTAACATGAGGGAAGACCTCCAGTGCTCTTTCAGCAACCCTAACATTCTCCACCCATTTAATTTGGCAGAACTTCATTGGAAAGACATGACTGCTTGTTAGGGATATGAAATCTGCACGCCTTGCTGGACTGTCTTTGGACAATCTATACAGGCCAGTATCTAATTATTAAGTCCATTTGCCCTTTTGGGGCAACAGCACTCAAAGCTTTATCAATACATAGTACAAAACATGACAGTGAAATTTCTTTCAATAGCAAAGAATGAAAATATGGGGTCAAACCAAATGTAACGAAGTACACCATTTTCGTGCTCCCCAAGGTGATATTTTTCGCTACCATTGTATAATGAGTGTGTCATCACTAATTTGAGAGCTCACAAAATTTCGGACGTAAGAGTTTTTTTCTTTAGTAACATAATTTGCCACTGAAGAACTTGCCAATGTCGAGTTTGACTCCTCTCTTTGTATTTTTTTATCACTTTCAACACTAGAAGCACTGCTAAATAAGGCAAAAATAGATACTTGCTTTGTACTCTCGACTGACTTCCGGTGCTTAACACTCTTCTCTTGACTAAATATAGCTTGTCTGCCCATGTTCCTTAAGTTGAACGTTTTACAGCAAAGTTGACAAAGTGCTGTATACTGGTCCATGTGTACCGCTTCTATCCATTGTGGATTCAATTCTTTATCGGTCCATTCCAAATTGAAAACAGTTTTCTTATTGCTCATTTTGAACAAAATGCTAATGAGCAACAATGTAAAAGAAGTGTAAAAATCTTTTAACTCAAAGACTGCTCAAAGCTCACGTGCTTCCACCTGAAAGATAACTCTAAAATACGATAATCCGTACGTCCGGTTGTGTTCTCATTCCTTGGAGCAACTTCATGTCGACAAAGAGCTGGAGGGTGGGCTGCTAGCACCCCCCCCATCCTGAGGAGACAGCAGAGGTGCAGGAAATCTTCGCCTCAGCGTGAATATTGTGCGCTCTTCCTTGCTCAATCCCCCTTTTTCTCTCTCAGCAAGAGTGGCACATGACCTTGTTTCTCCCTCGAACTTCTGGGTTCAGCAGCGAACGGAACCCGGATAGTGAAGAAGGATTCAGGTACAAAATACAACAAAATCTTAACACTTGGCAGGTCTGTCAAGGGATCGCTCATTTTCCAGTATAGTTGTACAGATTTTTCAAGTTTCGGTGAAAAATAATAATTTTCCGACTTTTTTGGACAAAATCAAATTCCTGACAATTCCTGACCCGTGGGAACCCTGAAAATGTGATTTCATATCAGTTGCCCTTGATGAATCAACAGACATTAATGAAATATCTCAATTGTCTGTACTTATTTGGTTTTATGACAGCAGGTCATTTAGAGAAGAACTGTTATGTTTGATTTCACTGCTTGAAACGACTACAGTGAACAACTATTATTAATTTTGTAGATTTTTTTAATTCTGATGGACTTGATTTGCACAAAATTATTTTTGTAGTTAGTGATGGTACTCCAGCCATGGTCAGTAAAGAAAAGGGCTTTGTTTCTAGATTAAAAACTATTGTCATTAACATTCAAAGTGCTCATTGTTAGTTTCACCAGATTGTTTTGTGTGCTAAATTACATGACAAACTTAAATCCATGATGGATCAAGTAATGAAGTAAATTAATTTTGTCTGTCCCACTTCAAGCTTTCAATGCAGATTGTTCAAACAAATCGTTGCCAATGTGTCTTGAACACAATGATGTATGGTGGCTAAGCAAAGGAAGGGCAGTGGAAAGATTCAGCTGTATTTTTGCAGAATAAGAATGATGCTTAAGCACAACATTGTTTTTCCTTAATGACTGATGATAAATTCTTACTAAAGTTTGCATTTTTGAGCAACATGTTTGGTGACTTTAAACAATAGAATAAATTAAACCTTCAGTTGCAGGGGAAAGATAAAACTTATCTATATACACTGCCGGAAAGTGAAAAAAGAACACCAAGAAGGAATTGGCGGACGATCATGAAATTTACATATGTTAATGGGGTCAAGTTTACGTAGGTGTCATGTTAATTTCGGGACCAACCGGTGAGCGCTTACACCACAGCACGGCATAATATGCAAATTATCCAAATTCGGTTGACATTAAATGTCCGTAAATACTGTTTCACACGTTATATAAGTTCAGCTATCGGGAGTTTGCAAAAGGACATTAACGTAGTATTGGCAATTGAAGTCAAGTATAATAATAATAAGTATCTATACTTACAATATTTAAAGTGGCTGTAGGTGTTTCATATGTGCGTCATCCAAGAATGTGAATTCTTTCAATTGTGAAGTTAAAATTCATGATATTGTAAAATCTGCGCCAGATAAAATTAAACAAGATGAATTTTTTACAATGCAAAAAAATTCTTTAACATCGATGAAATAAGAAACTGAATTAAAACCTTGTTGAATTTTTTTAAAAACGAACTACAATCCTGAAGAGGAGACTATCTTGACCTCGAAGCATCCTGATATATAATGAAAACCAAAGATGAATTATACTTTTGCCAAAACCTCAAAAATAAACAATCTTGAAAAAGAAAATACAAACATACAAAACTCCCGAATGCGAAGCACCAAACTAGTTTCTGCTACAATTTATAGCCATCATCAGTGGTAGGTGCACGGACAATAGGATCACCGCACTCACTCGCTCAGGTATGCAGTCTAACCCCAATGTATGTTCAGCCCTGTCGTGTAGATATTTGCGCATCATGATTTAGGTTCAACTGCACATATCAATGGTGTCGCCATCTGTAGTCAAACAAAAAATATACTAATAGCTCTTATGTAGAAATATTCAACTGTATTTTTTTTAAAACTTCATTAATACAACATTTTTTTTTTAAAACTTCATTAATACAACATTTTTTTTTAAAACTTCATTAATACAACATTGTATCAAAAATCATGTAACTCCTGATTGGACTAACACAAAAATTCTAACATCACATAGATCACATGCCCAGATTCTACCCTCCGAGGCTGTAGTCATTGAGAAAACCAAAAGATACAACTGTAACGTTAATAGTCCAGTGGAGCTTCACTTTGCATGGAGGTACCTTATTGAACAGGAGAGGAAACATTTCAAGAGGAAAAATATTAACAAAGAACATGTGACATCAAATATTACTTAAAAAAATACAGTTGAATATTTCTACGTAAGAGCTATTAGTATATTTTTTTGTTTGACTACAGATGGCGACACCATTGATATGTGCAGTTGAACCTAAATCATGATGCGCAAATATCTACACGACAGGGCTGAACATACATTGGGGTTAGACTGCATACCTGAGCGAGTGAGTGCGGTGATCCTATTGTCCGTGCACCTACCAC
The DNA here is from genome assembly GCA_039090855.1 of Macrothele yani. NCBI lineage: Eukaryota > Metazoa > Arthropoda > Arachnida > Araneae > Macrothelidae > Macrothele > Macrothele yani. The sequence goes on along the minus strand of CM077011.1, from coordinate 86,719,779 downwards.
TGATGATGGCTATAAATTGTAGCAGAAACTAGTTTGGTGCTTCGCATTCGGGAGTTTTGTATGTTTGTATTTTCTTTTTCAAGATTGTTTATTTTTGAGGTTTTGGCAAAAGTATAATTCATCTTTGGTTTTCATTATATATCAGGATGCTTCGAGGTCAAGATAGTCTCCTCTTCAGGATTGTAGTTCGTTTTTAAAAAAATTCAACAAGGTTTTAATTCAGTTTCTTATTTCATCGATGTTAAAGGATTTTTTTGCATTGTAAAAAATTCATCTTGTTTAATTTTATCTGGCGCAGATTTTACAATATCATGAATTTTAACTTCACAATTGAAAGAATTCACATTCTTGGATGACGCACATATGAAACACCTACAGCCACTTTAAATATTGTAAGTATAGATACTTATTATTATTATACTTGACTTCAATTGCCAATACTACGTTAATGTCCTTTTGCAAACTCCCGATAGCTGAACTTATATAACGTGTGAAACAGTATTTACGGACATTTAATGTCAACCGAATTTGAATATTGTAGCCACGTAAAAAGTATGTTCATCACAACTTAGCGAAAATTGAACAACGATATATGTCATATATAACTGGAGATACAATATATATAAGCTTAGTGCAGAGGTTTTTTTCCCCTTTGTCTTGTTCTAGCCCTTAGTAATATGTTATCAAGGTATATTGCGCAAGATATTCGTATTTTTAAAAAGAATAGAATTAAACTTTGCAAGGAAATTGAACATCTGAACTTCCTAACTACTTGTAAGAATAATGATATTACGCCTAAATTTCTTCAAATTAGGGTTAACCCTATCAACTACAAAGATCGTAATATCATTGAAACATGCGAGCTGAAGAGATTAAGAGCTATAATTCGCAGTAAACGCAAAGATATCGATAAACTAAGTGTGAAAAACTACGAACTGTACAATCAGTGTATACAGTATGAAGACAAGGACAACAAGATCAAGATTGAGTTTATAAAACTGTATGCAATTTTGGACAGACAGCAAGAAAAGTGTAAACTAAAACACTTTCGTAAAATTGAAAATCTAATAAATGACAAGCACCAGAAAAACCATAGAATAGAGATTAATAATCAAAATCTTTATATTAATGAATCTAGTTTAGAACTATCAAATCTGCAAATGAAAGCACTAGAAAGAGGTATAAGGTTTGCGTATCGACAAAAAGTGCCAAAAACGGAATACCTCATTCCGCAAATTGAGAACGTCATCCAAAGATTGCCTAATGCAAATAAAAATCCTACAAGATTTAAAATGGTCCGTGCTATCAACAACATGTACAACACCAATGAAAATACAAGAATCACATATGAGCGCGAAGCCCTAATGGAGTTGAGAAATAACCCTGCTATAAAGTGTATTATGGCGGACAAATCTAAGCAGATTGTCATTTTAAATACAGATGAATATAATAACAAGATGACAGAAGCAATCAATAAGTTGAATGCCATCATAGTCAATAAGGACCCAGTTGACAGTATAATTAGAAACTTGGCTAATATAAAAAATCACAGTGACTTACCCACAATTATTAAAAGCAAATGTATTCCACCAGTAGGTGCTTGTACACCAAATATTTTTGGTAAAATAAAAACACATAAGACTGGCGAACCTATTAGGCCTATTGTTAATAAGAATTTATCTCCTACTATTAACTTAGAGAGAGCACTATTTAACTACATCAAACCATTCTACAATAGCCATGAAGCCAGTATTACTAATGCTACTGAAGTTACCAACAAGTTAAAAACAATTAAAACCTCCAATTTCACAATGGCCAGTTTAGATGTCATCTCTTTATATCCCAATACTCCAACAGATGTCGCTATTGACTTAATTCCAGATTGGACGAAGAAAATCTTACTGATAAAGTCAGAAACAGTATTGTATCTGCATTATCTTTTGTTGCAAATAATAATTATTTCACATTTAATGGGATAATTTATAAACAGCAATATGGCACCCCTATGGGATCCCCAATTTCAGGGCTACTGGCCGAAGTCGTTCTGCAAGATATTGAAAACTGTATATTAGATCATTCTAATATATACTTACCATATTTATATCTCCGATATGTAGATGATATTTTACTGTTTTGGCAGCACTCCAATCTTGAAATGGATAATTTCATTGCTAAATTTAACAATTGTTATCAATCTATACAGGTTAGTAAAGAAATTGAGGTTAATGGCCAGCTAAACTTCTTGGATATATCTATACAAAAGGATAACGGAATTATAGAATATTCTGTATACCGGAAGCCATCATATGTACAGGCAATTATCCCAAGAGATTCTACACACCCTTGGAAATATAAGACTGCAGCATTCCGCTTCTATATTAAAAGAGCAATGACACACTCATCCAATAAAGAATTGGAGATCAAAGAGCTAAAATGGATTGAAAAAACTGCAGAAGAATTTGGATATAGTAAAGGATTAGTCAAATCTTTATATAACAACATTACGGCCAATATACATCGTTTCGATAATAACATTAAAAAAGAAATACAGCAATATTATGGAAAATTTCCATACTTACCTCCTATTAGTACTATTTTAAAAAAAGAATGTTACAACAACAATATTAACATCGCAGAAACAGTTATTGACAATGGAAGCATACTTACTACTACTAATAATAGATCAGTTCTAAATAAATCTGGTGTTTATGTCATTCCAACAGTTACGGATGATAACCAAAAAGACAAAGTATATGTCGGAAGTACGCGTAGAAGATTTTTGACTAGATTAAATGAACATATTACGAACTGGACAAGAAAAGATGAAAAAACTTCATTAATACAACATTGTATCAAAAATCATGTAACTCCTGATTGGACTAACACAAAAATTCTAACATCACATAGATCACATGCCCAGATTCTAACCTCCGAGGCTGTAGTCATTGAGAAAACCAAAAGATACAACTGTAACGTTAATAGTCCAGTGGAGCTTCACTTTGCATGGAGGTACCTTATTGAACAGGAGAGGAAACATTTCAAGAGGAAAAATATTAACAAAAAACATGTGACATCAAATATTACTTAAAAAAAATACAGTTGAATATTTCTACGTAAGAGCTATTAGTATATTTTTTGTTTGACTACAGATGGCGACACCATTGATATGTGCAGTTGAACCTAAATCATGATGCGCAAATATCTACACGACAGGGCTGAACATACATTGGGGTTAGACTGCATACCTGAGCGAGTGAGTGCGGTGATCCTATTGTCCGTGCACCTACCACTGATGATGGCTATAAATTGTAGCAGAAACTAGTTTGGTGCTTCGCATTCGGGAGTTTTGTATGTTTGTATTTTCTTTTTCAAGATTGTTTATTTTTGAGGTTTTGGCAAAAGTATAATTCATCTTTGGTTTTCATTATATATCAGGATGCTTCGAGGTCAAGATAGTCTCCTCTTCAGGATTGTAGTTCGTTTTTAAAAAAATTCAACAAGGTTTTAATTCAGTTTCTTATTTCATCGATGTTAAAGGATTTTTTTGCATTGTAAAAAATTCATCTTGTTTAATTTTATCTGGCGCAGGTTTTACAATATCATAAATTTTAACTTCACAATTGAAAGAATTCACATTCTTGGATGACGCACATATGAAACACCTACAGCCACTTTAAATATTGTAAGTATAGATACTTATCATTATTATACTTGACTTCAATTGCCAATACTACGTTAATGTCCTTTTGCAAACTCCCGATAGCTGAACTTATATAACGTGTGAAACAGTATTTACGGACATTTAATGTCAACCGAATTTGAATATCGTAGCCACGTAAAAAGTATGTTCATCGCAACTTAGCGAAAATTGAACAACGATATATGCAAATTATCGTCGGTGGCATTTAAGGAGTACGACGAAGTGAGTGTAATCAGTCTTCGGCGTACGGACACGTGCGAAGACCCTGAAGAAGCTGCAATGCCTGGACATGGAAAACGTGTACGATTTCAGCAGTTATCGGACTTTGAGCGAGGTCGTCTAGTCGGACTCCGCGAAGCCGGATGGTCGTATCGTCGTATTGCGGAGCGAATTGGACGGGAATATTATCAGTGGTGGTAGGATGGTGGCGTAGATGGTCCGAGGAACATTCCCACACGAGAAGACGTGAAACCAGGAGTCACAGACGGACTAATAAGCAGACCGATCGACGCATAAGAGCGGCGTTGTCAAGCAGAACATCCACTGCGACGCAAATCCGAGCTGCAGTTGCACCTGAGGTGACTGTGCGAACAATCCGCAACCGTCTACTGGATGCAGGACTACGTGCACGTGTGCCTCTGGCATGTATTCCTCTGACTCCAGCCCACCGTCAGGAACGGCTGCAGTGGTGTTGCCAACGTCTGCACTGGAGAACACAATGGCGATCTGTCGTGTTCAGCGATGAAAGCAGATTCTGCTTGGGAGCCTCCGATGGCCGTATGCGTGTTCGCAGATGCACAGTGGAGCATCTCCACCCTTCTTGCATCCGCCAGCAACACACAGGGCCTACACCTGGTCTCCTGGTGTGAGGAGCGATCAGCTATCACTCCCGTACACAACTAGTGTTTGTACCGGGTACGCTAAACAGCACCTCCTACATCAACAACATAATTCAGCCCGTTGTTGTGCCATTTGTAAGGTCAGTCTATCGTGGTGTTTTCCAGCAAGATAGCGCACGCCCACACACGGCACGTGCAACGCAACATGCACTTCAGGGTGTGAGACAACTTCCATGGCCTGCACGTTCACCGGATTTGTCCCCCATTGAGCACGTGTGGGATTTTATGGGCAGACTTATCCGGTCTCCACGGCCAGCCACGACCATCCCCAATTTACGCGTCCAGGTTGAGGATGCTTGGAACTCAATATCCCAAACTTACATCCAACATCTGTATGACAGACTCCATGCTAGAATTGCACAGTGCGACGCAGTTCATGGCGGTTCAACCTCGTACTAACCATGTTACATGGAAATGTTATTTTTCAGTTTACCAGCAAATACAGCAGTATTTTGCCATAATGTTTTGATCACGTTATCCTCCGTATTCCGTTATTATGCTGTATAAATTTCGTTGGTATCAGACGTCTCCTTCTTGGTGTTCTTTTTTCACTTTCCACCAGTGTAATTGAAGCAATTCAGAATTTCAAGACCAAACCTTTACTGATGAAGGATGATTTTACCCAACAGAAATTTATTCATTTTAAAGCATTTGTGGAATATTTGGAAAAGGAAAAAGATCCTCAAAGGAAAGAATCTTTGTTTAAATATGTGGAAATAACCATAACACTTTTTTTCACAAAGTTATTAGAAAACATTTTGTGTTAAAGTTTGCAGAGTACTCTGCCCAAATTAATACACATATTCATAAAAGATCCTTTTGTGGTGACCTCTGCCCAGATATGTGAGATCTCTGAAGGTGCTAGTGGGCTGTTACCTGATATGGACTGAAGTGCATTAACAGTTTGAATTAATCAATATTCAAGGTTCAGAAGAACTGAAGAGTAACTTTAAGAGTGAGTCAATGTGCAATTTTTTGAGTGAACTTATGACTAATTATCCAAATTGTAAGAAACTTGCCATTCTATTTTTAACTATGTTTGGGTCCACCTAGAAATGTGAATCAGGCTTCTTTGACATAAATAATATAAAAAATAGTTACCAGAACAAGTTAACAGATGCTCATCTTGAAAATGCCCTAAGATTGGCAACTACAACCTATACTCCAGGTTTTAAACATATTGCAGGACATCACCCCCATTATTCTCATTAATTTCTTGATGACTAAATTTAAATTTAGATATTGTGTTTGCAATTTTACATTAATACAAGGAACTAATTTCTGAAATTTGTTCTATTTTTTCATTTGCCCACTATGTAAGGTTCATTTTATAATTTTCACATTACCTTTAATAAATCTTAAAATAAAAAAAATGTTCATATGAGTATCAGAATGATATGCAACTTACATTTACCAAATTAAGTGGTCACACCTTCTGGCCCAGTTCCATGAAAAAAAAAAAAAAAGAAAAAAATGGCCCCTTGTGGAAAGTAATTAAGAACCAGTGATTTACAGTTTTGGAATCAAACTGATCAAAATGGTTTGAACATCATTTTTGCTGGCTGACAGTACTAGATACAAATTCTCCGATAACCTCTAAACTGTAGCATCGTCACGCATGGTGTCCTCATCAGAACCGGTTTGAACATCGTGTCTGCTTTGCGATGGGAATATGTGCACACAATGTCGTGGAGAAGCCCCATGTCCGTGATGCCATCTCTCTATGTAGCATCTTCAATGATGCATCACAGGACATCACAGCTTCACTGATGTCCATGATACCATCTCCTGATGTACCGTCTTCAGTGACATGTCGCAGGACATCACAGCTTCACCGATGTCCATGATGCCATCTCCCAACGTACCATCTTCAACAACACGTTGCAGGCCATTGGAGCTTCGCCAATGTCTGTAAGCCATTCCTCAATGTGCTGTCTTCAATGACATCGGAGTTTTGCCAATGTCCGTGATACCACCTCCCAATGTACTGTATTCAAAGACACATCGTGAGATCATCCGATGTTCCACCAATGTAATGTTCGTTAGTTGAAAATCTGTTAACATCGATATAAAATTTACACCGGGTTTTCCCAATGTATTGATACATCGCTCAGCCCCAGGGTTGGCTAACTTTTTCTTGGAACCTTTCTTCCCTAAATTTGCCAGCTAACTTTCTTTCATCCTCATTGCTTTTTAATTGCCTCCTTTTAGGTAAAGTCGTTTTAAAACTTGGGGAAGAAACTTGCATGCTGCTATCCCATATGTTAATGATGTAAGTGAAGGGCTGTAATTTATTTGTTCTGGTATCCCGGCTGCTTTGCAACAGGGATTTCTCTCTTTTCTCTCTCTCTCCGGTGTGTGTGTGTGTGTGTGTGTGGGGGGGGGGGTGTCTGTGAGATGTCCTTCTCAGACAACAGAGAAGATATTTGCGCATAAATGCTTTTAAGGCATGGTTCCACAAAAATTTTCTTTTAACAACAGAAAATGAAGAATAGAAAAAAAAATGTGACCTTGAGCTGAAATTCGTAACTATTTGGTGACCTTTTTCACGTTTTGTTACTTTTTCGGGACTTTCGTAACTGATAGACACCCTCTAGACCTTTGTGTGTGTGTAACAAAAGCACACTGAAACAAAACTGAAATTAAATCAAATGATAAATTTCTAAGACCAAAACTGAAAAATGTTTAAGTGAAAACACTTTTCCATATTCCTAGAATTCCTGGGGATTGAAAATTCATAATCATCATATTACACATAATAAAAAGATTATAGAGAGCAGTTTAGAGTACCTGTTATACTTTTTAATAAAATTATTTTCTGAATTTAATTTTTTAGTCTGCCACTTGTACTTCTGAAAAAAAAAAGCAGTAAAAGTATTGATTTCTTGTGGTGATACTTACCAACTGAACATACATTTCTTAAAGGCTCTGTTAAATTTTACACAGGCAAACATTCCTAGTACATTTGACTCTCTACATGAAGACAAAGCTAAAAAAAACAATTTTTTTAAAGATGCCTTTTTCACTTAATAAATTGAACATTATTCACAAAAAAATTAACTTAAGAACAATGTAATGCATTCATTAAATAAATTTAAAATCACCATCACCAAAATATTCAAGTACAGTGTAACTTGGATAATTCAAAGCTGAAGGTTCGCACAAAAATAATTCGAATTATCGACAAATTCTAATTAGGCAAGTTTGAATATGGGTACATTCAAGTACTGTAAAAAACAACATATTTATTCATAACATACAAAAAAAAAGTACAGTACAGTAAATTTACATATTTGTGGTAAAAAAAAAAAAAAAAGTTAAATTTTGGCCTGCTTCTTGGAATTTATGTTATGGGTAAGTGTAAATTCTTCGTTTATCAAGTGAATGAAATATAGAGTCACTTACATTCTGCTGTCCCTCAACAAACTTCCTTAACTGTTGGAGGTGAACCAAGGCCTCTACTGAATTTGGAAGGTGCTCTTCAGGAAATTCTGGCCGTTCCAGTTTTTCATCTGAAGATACATAGCGGGTCTTCTTATTCATAACATCAACCAAGATCTCATCATCTGTGAGCTCACCACAAACAGCTAAATTGTCATTAGCTTTCACAAAAAAAGCCTCATATGGTACATCATGGCCTAAGTCTACCCAGTACTCCATAGTAGGTATGATCTCCTCGCCACCAATACCTTGATGTAGTCGAGACTCATCATCAGGGTGCTGGAAGCCTGCTTTTCCGAAGCTGTTGGCTATAGTTTCAGGTTTAATTCGTTGCTTCATCCAGAACAGTATGTACCCATTTTAAAAGGTAATTGTTGAAAATAAGAGAATACAAAAATGGGGGTTTCTTCGAATTAAAAAAAAAAAAAAAAAAAGTTCGAATTAAAGGGTTTTTTTTTTTACATTATTTATATAGAAAATTCAAGGGACCAAATGAAAAATTCAAATTAACCAAGAATTCAAATTAAAAACGTTCAAATTAGACAAGTTACATTGTATTAGTCAAAGCATGTATTTTCTATATTCTCATAGCTCCAGTTTCTCATTTTACAAAGGCTGTTTCATAAAAACTGAGAGTAATTTTTTTTATTTGACAACAGTGAGAAGGGGGGAAAAAACCATGCAGATGACTAACTGAATTAAGGAAGTATCTACGGCAACAATTATTAGCCATGGCAAACGATTCTGGTTTTCATGTATTCGTACAGCATTGCTAATGTCAAAATGTCATTTAGCCGCTTCACTATTAATGTGCTATTTAGACATAAACCAAATTCTGGGGTTATTCACCTTTTCTTGCCAAATATCATTCAGGAGGTTTTCTTCTCGTGCATACATTTCCAATACATAATTTTATTTACCACTGCGTGGTTCGAGGCTCAAGTACACTTCCTTTAAAACTCATGCAAACTCCGATTATTATTTTTTTTTTGTTGCCATAACAACTATATGCCAATTCAAATGTATCAACCACAATTACACAAACATTTACTCTAAAAACTCAGATATCTAATTAAAAAACAATCCAATTTAAAAAAAACCTATATTACACACTTCCTAAAACTTCAAAGTTAAAAGACTCAAATCCATAATTATTTACAAATGAAAACCCTTAGTTATCAAACAAACAAATTTGACCATAACATACAAAACGATGCTCAATGATATTGGACCCCTCCCCACATAGCAACAACAGTTCTTTCCAAGCACTTTCAGCCTCAGTAAAGACAATTATCAAGGAGTGGTCGCAACTTCGAACTGCCGTCACTGCCCTCCAACGCAGCGAATGTTCCGATTCTCGAGCGGTATTGTCTCTTCCCGTTCCTCATATATCAGCTGCAGTGGCACCATCTATCGAATGACCCACCAGTATTCTTTTTCTTTTTGTATCTGCAATATCTGTTCGATCGCCTATTGTAGTTAATTTTATAAAATTAATCTTCTTGTAATCTATCATAATAATTTCATTATGCTACATCATTTAATTTTTTTCCTTTTCCTCTCTTCCTCCTTTTGGTTCTCTATTCTAATCAAATCCTTCCAGTATATGTTTAAACTATTAGGATTGTTAAAGTTGCACAACCTGTGTCTGTTTTTCTCAATCAATACTGTTTCTACTAGTCTTAAATGCCTTTCCGTATGACAGTTCTTGATAATTTTTATTTCATCAAACTTCGAGTATTGTTTTTGTTCTATACAGTACTGGACCAATGCAGTTTTTGCTTCTTTTTTTTTGTGCCAATTTCTTAGATGCTGTTGTAGACTGTGTTTTAGTTGATTTTTAGTGCTTCCTATATACGATACTGCGGAGCTTTTACTTATAGGAATTTCGTAAACTCCAGCTGTCTAAGCATTTCGTATTTTCTTTTGTACTGAGTATGATACTTTTAATGGTGTGCACTTTGTTGTCCAATTGTAAGTTACACTTATTACACAATTTATTAATTTCTGCCAAAATTCCCTTTATGTACGGAAAAGACCCAATATATTTAATCTGCTTATTATTTCTTCTTATGTTTGAAATAGTAATACAATTGTTCTGTACTTCATTAATCCATTTTTTTTTATTGGGATATCCGTAATTTTTTGCTACATCAGTAATATATTTCAATTAATTTTTGTACTGCATATATTTGTATTTGAAGTGTGTGTGAAAGCTCTTTTAATTAGTCTTTATGCTGTTACATTTATGAGCATATGGTATGCAGGGCCGTAGCTCTGAGCCGTCCACCCCCCCCCCGAAAGACAAGCAAGTCTCTCCTGGGAGACAGGCGTTGTAAATTCTCAGAATTTTTATTTTCTGTGATTTATAAAAATTACTCTTGTGTTTCATTTTAAGCATAAGAACCTTATTTATTCGTGTACTGAACTTAAAAAAAAAGCAAAATTGATATGATGCAGTACGAACGATGAATGACTAAAAAGAAAAGAACTTCTCGGGTCAATCAGTAAAACAGTTGCGCCAATGACTCTCAACCACACAAGCACAGGGCTCGTTGGTGTTAAAGATCAGGAAAGAGAGAAATGACCCCCTTTTATGCTGCGAAGAATGGATCAGAAGCGGAAGTGGATTCGTAGTTGCGCAGAAGGTATAACTCTATTCAAAGCTTGATAAGTGACTATGAGATGCAAAGCTCCTGTTAAAAAACTTCTATGCAGTTAATTGCCTGCAAACATAGGCGGCAGAGCCTATACGGCAGGTTCAGCTTTTCTCTTTCTGTATGAAAGCATCAAAAAAAAAAAATTTGTTTCAAATAACTTTTTGCAGTTGCTTAAAACAAAAAGTTGATGACAGGGTGTCAGATGGCGAAAAGTCGCCAATCTTGCTGATTTATCGTATTTTTAGAAGAGAACATGTGTGGGCCCATAAATAGCTAAATGCCTTAACACATTAACACAAATGCTTGCCAGTAAGTTTTACGAGGCTGTGGGCTGTCTTCTCCCTTTACCCCTGGGGTGTAGAATTATACTCCGAGTCAACCTTACAAACACTAAAGACAGAGGATATGCATATGAGAAGTGGTCAAGTGGGGGAGGGGGGTATCAGACGCAGACTGCCACCTTTGATGACCGGGGGTAAAATTAAGGAGGATGCTGTTTTTTACTTAAAGCATGTCAGAGGACTTTGGGCAAGCATGACGCTCATTTACTTCCATTTGCCCTTTTTGAAGTTGCCACTTTTATGCTGCGAAGAATGGTCCATGGAGTTAGAAAGTCATCAGCTGCTGTTTATAGTGAAGCCAAACCATTAAAATTGTTTGTGAGAGCATCAATAGAAGACATCTGTACAGAAGGATTTCTGACTGCACCAGGAATTTCGAGATATGCCAGATTACAAAAGAAATACCTTAAATAATTATTAACCACATATGCTCATGTTTATTGAAATCTGTCATGTATCATTTGTTTGCATAGTTAAGAAAATTCACCACAAAGTCAGTATTGATAACAACGTCAGCATGTCATGATTCCAGATTAGCATATCCCATTTTCATAGAGTCTATTACTGCATAATACGAATATTTCAAAAAAAAAAAAAAGCAGTTTTCTTTCTAGGAAAGTTTAGTCTAAAAAATAGGGATAGAGTGAATAGTATTTCTATTTTTCAGGGGAATCAAATATAACACGGAAAAAGGGCCATGGAAAATTCAAAGTTTCTGTTGCCACAGTATTCATTTTCCAACTTCTCATGTAAAATGTTACCATTTGCACCACTGTGCTTTTTGTGGATCTTTACTTCTAAAGGGTTGGTATGGTTGTCGTAATTTGAATTCCAAGGAATCAGGACTGTATTTTAAGTTTCTAAAATAAAATAAAATTTCGATTAAATATTCATTCGGCCTGAAAACCATTATAACAGAGATTTGAGTCAATATGATATGAATCATAAGCGGAATATCAGCTAATCAGTACTCATAGTAATCTTTGAATATCAGTTAGTCATTAATATCAGTCGTAAGCGAAGTATTAAATTAACCAAAAATATTACTCTTTATTATGCAGGCAGACTTGCCAACCTTAAGAAGAGAAAAATCTTGCAATTTTCTATGAAAATCCTTCAAGCATACTTTTGTATGTTTGAAATATCAATAGACATAATTTGAAGCACTAATGTTACATTAATGCATATAAAAAATGCAAAAAATTTCTGTTAAAAAATATTAAAATAAATTCTGTTCAGTTATGCATCGATCTCGAGAATAACCCAAATTATGACGTAAAAGGAGAAATTCCTCAAAGCCGTCGCACTCTCATGCCTTAGATTACAGCGAATTTTTTTCGCCGTCGAATTTCTGTTTTCGGAATTTTTTTCTCCATTTTCAAACTGAAATACAAATATTTATGGAATAAAATGATATATAACAACAATACTGGACAGAGGCAACACCACAGGAAAAAGAAATTACCATTACGGAAAAAAATCTTCAATTTTGTTTACTTCCATTTCTGAAAGACGAAATACCGTCCGGATGCATATTTTTATGAATTGGTAAAATTATTCGATGCATAGTTTTATGCGCGGAGAAAAATTTCCGATGAGTATTTTTACGTGAGGAGAAAAATTCCCGATGAAAATTTTTACGCATCGAGAAAAATCCTGATGCGTATTTTTACGCGTAGGTAAAATTTTGATGCGTACTAGATGCGTAATTATGCATTTTGGTGAACTCTGATCGGCACATCACTTGAGCACTCCCATGGAGAGACAGCTACCGCACGACGTCACAAAGCCAGCGAGTCAAAGATGACATCCTGTGACACACACCACTCATAAAGTCCATTAAAAAATCTAAGTGGATGGTTGCAGGGGTTTGAAATATTTTGATTGAGTAATCGAAATATTAAAAAATCGTAAAAAAAACCTCTATCCGTAAAATTAAGAACAAATCAATAAATTTTACGGATAATCCGTAAAAGTTGGCAAGTGCAAGTCCATTTTTGAAGATTTCCCCATTTCGGCAATGACGCACAATGTTTTTGTCCTGGCACATGCATATTTTTTTGCAATGTTACTATCTGGGAACATTTTCTTAAAAAGCACACTTGCATGGTCAGCACAGCTTAAAGGTAAGTTACGTTCCACGAGGAATGAAGTAAACAAGCACTCAGCACGGATATGGCATCGGAAGAGGAACTAGCTCGAGCAAAAATTTTATGTTTTGTTGTCAACGTGTTTTTGCATAGGAATGTGATTAAAGATATCTGCTTTCCCCTTGTGGACAATGGAAAAAATCACACCTACAAATAGAGCCAAAGGCAAATTGTTGGCCCTCCCTTGATTTCATTATACATGAATAATCTGTCGTATAACACTTCTTAAAAAAAGACTGATATTTTCTATTAGCCATCGCGTGATTAGACACGTGCAGAGATGCCAACCTGTTTCAGATATTTTCAGTAGTACTCATACAAATTTTCAGTAGTTTTGGCCATTTTTCAGTAGTCATACCAAAAAGAATAATTTTAATTGAGGAAAACAACTCATTTAATTTAATTAGCATTTTTTTACTTACTTATTCATTTATATACACGAAAATCTGTATCAAAATATTCCAAAATTTTCACATGGGAAATAATATACACCATGACTGATACATTTTTTTTACACAACAAAAAAATTGATTAAACAGCTTTCTTTAGTTAGTGATTTCGCTTAGAGTTTTGCAGATTTGAGTTCCTCAGCAGAAAATCTTTTTTCATAACACACTTGCCCAGAGGAGAACATATTCATTTTTGCAATAAGAAGTGCAATAAGAAGTGTCTCTAAACCTAAATTAGGTTGGAAAGAAGCTTGATTTTTTCGCACAAAACTAAAATCTCTCTTACTCACAGCATTCGAGTGTGGAACTACAAGTAATGCAAACATTACTTTCAAAAGAATAGTATACTTAACCGCTCCATTCATCATCATCATCATCAATGTCAACCATTTTCAATCCACTGCTGGACAAAGGTCTCCCCAAGTTTCCTCCACAACAGTCTGTCTTGTGCCAGTCTCCTCCATGTCACTCCCTCAAACTTTTGAATTTCATCCACCCATCTCTAATGTGGTCTTCTTCTGGGTCTTTTCCTGTCCCTTGGAATCCAATCTAAAATTTCAGCTGTCCATCGATGGTCTGTCCTTCTGGCAGTATGCCCAGCCCATTGCCATTTCAGGGATTTAACTCTGATCATGACGTCTTCCACTCTTGTCATTTTTCGGATCCACGAGTTCCTCTTCTTATCTCTCCTGGTTACACCAAGCATGCACCTCTCCATGCTGCTTTGAGTTGTCTGCAGCCTTTGTATGTCTCTTTTAGTTAAGGTCCACGTCTCTGCACCATACGTAAGCACTGGAAGGATGCATTGATCAAACACTTTTCTTTTAAAACATAATGGCATATTGCTCTTGAAAATTATGCTGTTTCTTCTAAAAGCTCTCCAGGCAAGTTTTGTATGCCGATTAATTTCTTCATCAATGTGACCCTCACTTGATATCTGCTGTCCAAGATAAACAAACATGTCAGTTATCTCCAGCTTTTCTCCATCAATCAATAAATCTTCATTTCGTGTAAAAGCTTTGAACATCACTTTTGTCTTCTGAAAGTTCATTTTTAATCCCACTTCTTTACTCTTGTCAGCAAGTTCCTGGATCATACTCTGCAGCTCTGATGGGCTAGTTGCAAAAATGACTGCCATCAGCAAAACGAAGGTGGGTTAGATAATCTCAATTAATCTTTATCCCTTTGTTTTCCCAGTTCAGTGATTCAAAGACATTTTCCAATGTGGCGTTAAAGAGCTTCGGAGATATGGTGTCACCTTGTCTCACTCCCTTTCCAATTTTTATGTGTGTTGTATTTTCAAACAGCCGAATCTTTGCACTTGCATTTTCATAGATGTTATTAATAATATTAATGAATGCATCTTCAATACCGCAGGATTTCAGAGCCATTGTAACTGCTGATGGTTTCACCGAATCAAAGGCTTTTTCATAATCGATAAAAGCCATGCACAATGGAAGTTCATATTCCCTCGCTCTTTCAATTAGTTCTCTCAGTACGTGGATATGATCTATAGTGCTGTAGCCACTCCTGAATCCAGCTTGTTCTCTCGGTTGAGCCATGTCCAGTGTTACCTTCAAACGGTGTGAAAGAACTTTAGTGAAGATTTTATAAACTACTGATAGGAGGCTGATAGGTCTGTAGTTCCGGAGATCCTCAATGTCACATTTTTTATGTATCAGGATCATTATAGCGTTGTTCCAATCCTCAGGAATCTTCCCTACATTAAGGCATCGAGTGAAAATTTGGGCGAGTACTGTTTCGATTTCTCCACTTGCTTCTTGTATGATGTCTACAGTAATTCCATCTTCTCCTGGAGCTTTTCCTCGCTTCATGTTCTTGATTGCATGTGCAACTTCTGCTGGGAGGACTGGAAGAATTCTGGTACTGGTACCTTCCATGATGTCTGGAGTACACGCATCATCCCTTTCATATAACTTGGCGTAGAAATCTTTCACTCTTGTCAAAATTTTGCTTCTATTTCTTGTTACAGAACCATCTTCTTTTCTCAGTGCCATAATCTGTTTTCTTCCCTTACTGAGATGTCTATTTGCTATTTTTAGGCTTTGGTTGTTTTCAATTGCTTTCCTCAGTAGTTCACAGTTGAATTTCCTTACATCTTCAGTGATACTTTTTCGTACTGTCTTGCATAGCTCTATATATTCCACTTTGGAAGTCACATCTTCTTTAGTTGTCCTCATCTCTCTTCTTTTTGGCATCAACATTTTGGTTTTCCTGATAATTTGTTTACATGCAACTTGTTCTTAGACCCAGCTAATTTTGTTGCTATTTCCATAAGAGCTTTGGTTACATTTCTGTTAACTTCAGAAATATCCACTTCTTCCGATGTTAGACCTTCTAAAGCAGAGAATCTGTTCTTCAGTTCCAACTTGAAGGTATTATGGTGTTTTTTAAGGTTGTTTATGTCAATACATTTTGTTTGTCTTATGAGCTTGCCACGTTTGAGTTTAGTGTTGAGGTGCATCTTACAACTCACCAATCTATGGTCACTACATGTGTTGAACTTGTTTAGCACACTGCAGTCTTCTATGACGAATTTTTTGTTACACATAATAAAATCAATTTCACTTGTCGTCCCATTTGGATGTCTCCATGTCAATTTCCTGTGTGGCTTTTTCTTGAATAAGGAGTTCAAGATGAAAAACCCTTCTGCTTCTGCAAATTCAACGAGAGTATTTCCACGCTGGTTTCTGTTGCCGTGACCGAATTTACCTACTGAAGTTTCATTCTGTTGCCGTTGCCCTATTTTTGCATTGAAATCTCCAATAATTATCTTCAAGTGCTGCTTAGCTTTATTATTTAGATGACGAATTTCCTCAAAAAATTCTTCAATTTCTTCTTCAGGATGACTTGTGGTGGGTGCATAAGTTTGAATAATCTGAGCCTGGTATCTTTTCGAGAGTTGGATAACGAGTCGTGCAGCTCTGTCAGAGGAACTTTCAACTTCTACAACTTTATCCTTCAGTTTCTTGTTTATTATAAATCCAACACCACTAGTTCTGCCAGTATCTGTCCCACGATAGTAGAAGAGATGTCCACTTTTCAGTTCAATGAGATCTTCTCCTTTTCTCCTTACCTCACTTAGCCCGACGATGTCCCACTTGATCCTTTGTAATTCCTCTTCCAATTCAAGAAGCCTTGAATCAGAAGATAGGGAGTGTCCATTATACGTAGCCAAGGTCAGCATCAGATGGCAGCCTAGTCCGGTCCTCCGGGGATTCTTAGCACCCTCTGCCTTCATGTCGCACTGGCCGCTGCCTTGGCCAGGTAAATTCCAGCTGCTGGAGACTGAGGGCCAAGATTTAAGTTGTGGAGTCATTTTGGAGGGGTTTGGCTATAACTCACCACGCTGGCCAAGCGGGTTGGTGAGTGTGGGATAGCATTTCCTCTAATCCCGATGTTATAGTTATACCGCTATTGGCGGTCGTCAGAGCCCCTTTAGTGGGAACAGGATGTACCACGAGAAGGCGGGGTTGACATTTGTCAAGGAGAGGCTGTGATGTTACGCATCCCCTGACCTTACATCCCAACCGCTCCATTACAGCCTCTTAATTTTGAGATTTCTGACCAAGTGACATCTATTCTATCTGTTACTGCTATGGTCTCTAATTTGTCAGCTTGATAACAAGGAATTCCGCTTCCAGTATATCAAGTTCATTTTCAGTTATTATAAATGGAAGGCGTTTGAATATGTGTAATACAGAAGTAAATGATGTTATGGCTCTAAGTGAAGGATCTACTACTTCTGCGTGTTTTAAGAATTCATCATAGATCAGTATCTTTTCTTGAATATAAGAACATTCTTCAATGTGAAATTTTCCGACAGATGTATAGAACTTAGAAAGTTCATTTTCGTTTAAAATTATTTCGCTTTAATACATTCTTGTTTTTTACTCCAATTACCAGTTGTGTTTTTCCTGATTTTACTTTTTGAAAAACTGTTATTTGAAAAATTAAGCTCAACATCACCATCAGCTAATACAGTAGGCTTCACAAACCCCTTGGATGCCATGACAATTTTATCCATCATGCTGAAAGAACTTTCAGTTTGAGGACCATGAATGCATGATAGCTTTCACTATTTTAGATAAAAGGTAGGGTAACTTGGAGAATATGAATGCTTTTGAATATCATGCATCAATTCTTACAAATTTTTCAGCTTCGTCACTTTCGTTTTCGGACTCTCCCCCTTTATAAAGCTGAAACGCAAACCTTTTTTGGGGAATATGTAAGAACACACGATACACATTCGGATCATCGTTGGGAAAAAAAAATTACAATTACGGGAGAAACCTTTGCTACGTCTGATTTCCGTTTTCGGACATTTCCCTTCAATATTCAAGGTGAAATACAAATATTTACGAAATAAAATGAAATTTAACAACAATACAAGGCAGAGGAAACGTTGCATGAAAAATAAAATTATGATTACGGGAGAAATCTTCACTGTTTCCGAAAGTTTTGAAAGATGAAATTTCCATTTTCGAAAGTTTCAGGCGGAAAGTATCCTCCACCACTACCAATTGCCCCAAAGTTTCTGTTCAGTTATGCATCGATCTCGAGGATAACCCAAATTACGACGAAAAAGCAGAAATTCCTCGAAGCCGAAGATTACACAGGAATTTTTGCGCCGTCGAATTTCCGTTTTCAGAAATTTCCCCTCCATTTTCAAAGTGAAATACAAAGATTTGTGGAATAAAATTATGTATAACAACAGTACTGGACAGAGGCAACATCGCAAGAAAACGAAATTACGATTACGGAAGAAATCTTTATTTCGTTGTCTTCCGTTTTTGAAAGGCGAAATGCTGTCCCGATGCGTATTTTTACGCGTTGGTAAAATTCTTCGATGCGTAGTTTTACACGTTTCTCGATGTGTGTTTCTGCGCGTTTCTCGATGCGTATTTTTACGTGTTGATGCGTACTTTACGCGCTTCATGACATGTGTTTCTATGAGTCGCGAAAAATTCCTGATGCATATTTTTACGCGTTGGTAAAATTTCAATGTGTACTAGATGCGTAATTACGCATTTTGGCGAACTCTGCAATGAAATCCAAGCATACTTTTCTGCAACGCAAGAAAAAAACTTCAAAATATTAATTACTGACATGAATGGACGACGCACGATTTAAAAAAACCCTTCCGATGCCAGGCAATGACACTCACGTTCTTCACCTAACGATTTTCAATAGCTTGTCGCTGCACTGCGAAAGAGCTTCAAGGCCGAACTCTGCCCACGTCCATTAAAGTGAGCTACGCTCAACGTCCACAGAATGTTGCATGCTGGGGAGGGAGGGTTTTCACTTAGAATGACTCAGCGCAAGGCCACACTCATCGAGTGCCGGCCGCTATCGCTAAGATCCGAGCAGCTTTGAGAGGCAGAGAACTGGAGGCAGCATTGCAAGCAAGACGAATGGCGGATCGTCAAGTGGCCGCCGTTGCATTGGGAAGGGGAACAAGCAAAATAAAAATTAACAACTTCCGTTAATTTTCTGTAGAAAAATTACGGTTTTCTGTATTCCGTAGTACAAGAGCTTTTTCCGTAGTTGTTGGCATCTCTGCACGTGCATGAAAAGTTCTCAGAAATTCCTGTGAAGAGAACTGAAATCCATCAAACAAACCAAATTGCATTTTATCTGTGTTTTCCATTGTGGAGACTTTTCTGCGATACCCATTTCTGAGTTCACGTTTAACCCGTATTTTCTAACGTGGAAGGCTTTTCTGGGATGCATTTCTGATTTTATCCGACTTTTCTATTATAGATGAGTTCCATATGAATAGCAGAAGGATGTGGGGGATGTTTTATGTAAAAGACTTCTAATTTTATGAGGAATTTCTTAGGTTGAGGAGATTTCTAAGTTATGGATGGGGGGGGATTGCAAATTCTTAATGTGTAGGATTTTATTGGGGTACCCATTTTTGATTTTGCCAACTTTTCTAATCTACACTGCTGGCCACCCAAAATGCAACACCAAGAAGGACACGAGATAGCAAAGCCCGATTTACTGGACACATAACAACAGATACAAAGATGAAACAATTGAGCTTACAAGCCCGTGCGACTTGCGGAACATGCAGACATCAATAGTTTGTGTGGCCCCCATGTTTGGTAATAACTGCCGCTACACGCCGTGGCATCGAACGAAAGAGGCTTTGGATTTGGGCTTGGGGTATGTCGGTCCAGCTGCTCCCACACGTTGCCACAGTTCATCAGGCATAGCCGCGGGTGGTGCTTGCCAGGCCACTTGGTTGCCGATCAGCGACCAGACGTGTTCAATGGGCGACATATCGGGAGAACAGGCGGGCCACGGCAGAAGTGACACTTGGGGGCCATGAAGAATTGTTGCACGGTGCATGCCACGTGTAGGCGTGCATTGTCCTGTTGAAACGTGGCCGCTGGCAGGTCCTACAGGTAAGGGAGGACTACAGGCTCCAAAACGTCGGAGATGGTGCGGTGGCTGTTGAGTGTACCGGCGATGCGTACCAGAGGGGTGCGGGTGTCATATCCAATTGCGCCCAAAACCATAACGCCCAGCGACGGACCGGTATGGCGATGCATAATGCAGGCGTCATACAGTCCCTCGCCGCGGTGCTGCCACACGCGGTTCCGACCATCGTGGTGTTGCAGGCAGAAGCGGGATTCATCGGAGAAGACAATGTCGCGCCATTCCGTAGTCCAGGTGCGGCGTTCAACAGCCCACTGCCGCCGCACTCGCCGGTGGTGTAACGTCAATGGTAATCGGAGCAATGGGCGCCGTGTGACAAGTTTCCGCTCCTGCAGACGACGTTGAACGGTACGCTCTGACACAGGTTGTTGTGCAACACACCCTAATTCCTGCGCTAACGTTCGTGATGTGGCGGTGCGAACCGTCAATGCCCGCTGCACAACATGCCGGTCCTCTCGTTCGGTGGTGTGCCGCAGCTGCGACAATAGCTCACGTCGGTCCGCCTGTCCCTCCTGCACCCACCGAATCCATACTCGCCTCACTGTGGCTGGATGTCATCCCACACGGGCGCCGATGTATCGGTACGATAAACTGCTATCGCGATAAGCCACTATTCGTCCTCTGTCGAACTCCGAAACGTGCTGGAATGACTGCCGTATTCTGCGACGAGGCATCAGGAAGCTTCCCACGCACAGGTCAGGCAGCAAAAATACTTCCACTACTTACGCCTTCTGTGCATCCTTCTTATAGTGCTTCTCGGTGGCGTGCCGAGCGCATATGATTTGCATATGCCCTCCAATGCTAATCGTTTGCATGTCCTCTCGCGGGCGACGCATGTTGCGAATTTCAGGCAAGTTGGATGCTTCCTTCTTGGTGTTGCATTTTGGGTGGCCAGCAGTGTAGATGAGTTTTTGAGTAACAGAAGGATGGAGGAGAGCAGTTTTATATCTGATGTGGAGCAGTTTTCTGGGATATTTATTTCTAATTTTATGCGAGATTTCTGATGTTGAGGACATTTCCAAATAATAGAAGGATGGGTGTGTATGGGGGGAGGGGGGTTACAATTTCCTAATGTGTAGGACTTTTCCAGGGTACTCATTTCTGATTTTATCGACTTTTCTATTCCAGCTAGTAATAACAGTGTGTACATATACACTCTATTCCAGTTGAGTGTACATGTATTACAGAAAGAAATCAGATAGAAAGCTTTATATTAGTAATAACAATGTACGTACATATACACAAATACCTCTCATTTCCTGAAATAAACACAATTTCTAAAGTAAGCAATGCTTTTACTTTTGTTTTGCACCCTGAAATCGAACCAAAAGTTTTGCCTTGTTTCTATAAAATATTTGAAAATGATATTCCAGTACTGTTTTTATATACACATTTCACATTTACTTTAAACTATATTTTCTTCCGCTGTTACTTAATGTTTTATTTCTAAAAGGTAATTAAGTGTCAACACTGTAATAATTAGTAATGCACTTTATAGAAATTAGATTGGGAATGCTGAACTTGAATGACATGATCACATGGATGCACATGAACGAAACCATGGAGGAAGCATCCTTCATCCCCCATGTCTTCGAGGGTAGGGGATATACTGCTGCCAATATAGCTATACCAGTTTTTGAGAGCTTCTGCTGCCACTGCCTGCAAAATAATAATGTGAAGGGAAGAGGATGTGGCTGGAAGTTAAATATACATCCCCCTAGTTGTTGGGAAACAGTGCTAAAAGGAAATCTTTATGTGTGTGAGTGAGTGAGAGAGAGAGAGAGAGAGAGAGAGAGAGAGAGAGAGAGAGAGAGAGAGAGAGAGAGAGAGAGAGAGAGAGAGAGAGAGAGAGAGAGCTTGATCTTTCAACTTTTTCCTTTTCATTGTTTTGGGGTCAGTAGCAGTGGTTTTATGATGCATGTGTGAGAAAAGGGGTTTGTTGGGGTGAATCTGAGGGTTCTTGGGTTTTGAATGGGGAAGGGAGGGTGTTTGACTGTTTACCACAGCAAGAAGAGGCTATCTCTGAACATCAGCAAAGGAAAACGTGTAATAAGACAGAGAAATATATTTCCAGAGTCTGCTCCTTCTCTTACCACAGTTAGAAACTGGTTACATGAATTTAAAATGGGAAAAATTCTTTGGAAGATGATCTTCGTTGTGGTTGGCCTCATACCGCCGTAACAACTGTAAACATCGATGCTGTAAGAAAACTTTTCAAAGAAGGCCCTTGTGTGACATATCATGAAATAGTGACGGTCTGGATATTGGATCAACTGCTGCACAAACAGTCGCTCGCATGTCAGGAAGCGATGAGCCCAATGGATGCCTCATTCACTCACTGACCAGCAGAAGACACTAGTTGAGTTGAACGGAGCCAATTCATGCTGTTTAAATTCATAGGAGGACGTAGTAAAGACACCTACAACATTCTAACTGGTGATGAATCATGGATTTATCACTATGATCTGGAAACAAAGGAACAATCAAGGGTCTGGCACTTCGAAGATGACGCACCTCCAAACAATGTCTGGCGAATTCGCAGTGCAGGGAAGAAAATGGTAGCATCCTTCTTCTGTAAAACAGGACATGTGACAATTATTGTTCTTGAAAATCAAAGAACTGTTGCTGCTAACTGGTATACTACTCAATGTTTACCAAAGATAATCGCAGAATTGAAGAAATAGCATCCAAGATCGAAAAATGAGCACCTCCTTTTGCATCACGACAATGCATCAGCTCACACTACAGCCAAGCCAGAGTTTTGCCTCATTCAGCCTATTCTTCCGACTTGGCACCTTGTGATTTTCTGTTTCCAAAAGCCAAAGAAACCCTGTGTGGGCGTCGATTTTCATCTGATAACAAGGCCTTAGCTGCTTATTTGGAGGCAATTGGCAGTCTGCCAAAATAAAGCTGGAAAGAGACATTTGCAAAAGGTTTTATCAAATGCAAAAGTGCATAGATGTTCATGGAGATTATTTTGAAAAATTGTAAGTAAATTATTTGCAAATATATACACATTTCTTTAAACAACTAAAAACTTTCGGTATGCCCCTCGTAATTAATGCACATCATGCTATATGCTACACAAAAATATGCATATCTGTACAACAAGAAAAATTACATTCCAAGGTAATTACTGACTTCTAGTAGGCTGTACGATTCCCCCAAGACTGCTGCACATCTATGCAGCATGGAATTGACGATGTTATTGAGGAGGTTTTGGGGGTATCTTAGCCACTCCTTAACGAGAGTAGTCTGTAGTTTACGAAGAGTCAGCGAGGGATGCCGGATGAGCTGTAATGTGTCTGACAACTGCGTCCTAGGCATGCCTAATTGGATTTCGGTTTGGAAGTATGCTGGCCACTTCTTGCGCTCAATTTCCTCTTCTTGAAGCATGGTGTCCACTAACCGATCTCTGCGAGGTTGAACGTGATTGTCCGTGAAAAGGTACGAGCCACCGATGGCTGCAGCATATGGCGCATAACAATAGGCATGACAATCTCATCTTCCTATCTATGGGCTGTCAGATAGCCATTTTGGATGACGTACTGGTCCATACGTCTACCTATACTATTGTTTCCCCAGACAATCAATCCATGTCTGCAGTAATGCAAGGTTTTCTGCATAAAAGCTGGGTTATTTTGTGTACCAGGTTCCTTCCAGATAAGAACTCATCTATTGTCATACTCTAGGTCAGTGTTTCTCAAAGTGTGTTCCATGGAACCCCTGGGTTCCGCGACGGCCATCCAGGGATTCTGCAAGCAATTCATAAAACATCGACAAACTTTTCAAGAAAATCTGTGAAATCCACATTTTTTCTGATGACAGCCTTAAACAACAAATTCCACATAACCAATAAATAACAGTGAATGTTTTCCAAGTACAGCATCAAAGGCGTTTTTTATATCTGAACCTCGAGTCGTATCCTTTAGTGCAATAAGGTCCAATAGTTCTTTCACTTCTACATTATTTGTTACATAACAAACAAATATAGCTAGTTGTGGTTTATCTTCAATGTCCGTGGATTCGTCTAAGGCCAGACTCAGTGCTGAGCAGTTCGTCAAATCCTGTTGCAAGTTACTTATAACGTCATCGGAAATAACAGAAACTCGCCTTTCCACAGTATGTCTAAATGCAGGTATTTGTTCAATCAATTTGAGCATTTTTTTATTTTCTGGATTTAAAAGCAGAAATTACTTCAGCAATATTTCTTTTTATGAACTCTTCTTCTGTGTAGGGGCGTTTTGCCCAAGCAATATTGAAGGCCATAATAAATCCGGCCTTCGTTGTTACATCTGCCTCTTTAATAAACATTGACATAACCTTGGTTTGGTTATTTAGTTTTGTTTTTAAAGACAATATTTTAGTTCGTCTTAACTCGCAACCAGCAGGAAATTGTTGACTGAAAGAACAGTGATTTGATTCATAATGTCGCTTAAGATTACTGGCCTTGAACTGTGACAGTGTTACTTCACATAAAAGACACATTGGTTTCCTGTTCCTCTCTACAAAAACAAATTCTTCTTCCCACTCCGCTTTAAATCTCCTGCTTTCGTCTTCATCTTTGTGTTTTCCAGATAGCATGATTACTTACATTAGATGGGAATCTTTTTAAAAAAAACTTATAATTTTCTTTTTCACACAAGTTAACTCATGGAATGTAAAAAAGTACTATTAAGCCACAAGCCTAGTAATCTACGGCACGCACTGATGACTTTTACCGTTGCGGTCGTATGTCTATTCTTAGCCACGAAATGGCGTGCTGAACACTCCGTTTGATTGGCTCCAGGCGTCCAAGGGGGCCCATCTACAAAAGGCTGATAGCCGAAACACAAAACTGAGTTGCTTTCCTCGTTTACAACACCCTTACGGCAATCGCTTTGAGAGCGCACCAACAGCAGTGTTTTTCGTTGGCTATTCTCTTTTGAGGAGGAAATGAAAAAACAAAACTTTCAAAATCAAAGTTGCCCCTTCTCTTTTACACTCATATTGAAGCAAGCAAAAGATATTACAAAACAACAATTGCTTATGTTTGTGAGTTTTGTTATGTGCGAGACTCGTGCGACTTACGTTGTCAAACCAGCGCTCAGTCGGCAAAGCGATATTGTGATATTTTTCACACATTTCTTATGCTGAATCTTTTGCTTTGAGTCAAAGTTGTCTCAGCTAAGAAAGCAACACAGTTTTGTGTTTCAGCTATGAATCAGGCTGACCCGGGGAGGATCTGTGGGTAAACTTTAAAAAATTGAACTAATTTTCAGTTTGTAGTTTGTTTTGTTATCACAAATAAATAAATGCCTCTTTCAAATATTCTTTCCTGAAATGTGGCTTCCAAAGATAGTGTAGCTGGCCACTCCTGGTATATAAGAAGCACTAAAAATAAACTAAAACACAGTCTACAACAGCATTTAAGAAATTGGCAGAGAAAAGAAGCAAAAACTACATTGGTCCAGTACTGTATCAAACAAAAACAATACCCAAAGTTTGATGAAATAAAAATTATCAAGAACTGTTGTACGGAAAAGCATTTAAGACTAGCAGAAACAGTATTGATTGAGAAAAACAGACACAGGTGGTGCAACTTTAACGATCCTAATAGTTTAAACATATACTGGAAGGATTTGATCAGAATGGAGAACCAAAAGGAGGAAGAGAGGAAAAGGAAAAAAAAAATGTGACGTTATGAAATTATTATGATAGTTTACATGATTAATTTTATAAAATTAACTACAATAGGCCATCAAACAGATATTGCAGATACAAGAAAAAAGAAAGAAAAAAAAAAAGAGTACTGAAGGGTCATCCGATATTGGCGCCAATGTGGCTGATCTGTGAAGAACGGGAAGAGACAACACTGCGCAAGGACCAAAACATTCGCTGTGTTGAAGGGCAGTGATGGCAGATTGAAGTTGCTGCCACTCCTTAATAATGGCCTCAGTGAAGGCTGAAAGTGCTTGGAAAGAAGTGTTGTTGCTGTGTGGGGGAAGTCCAATATGATTCAGGATCATAGTATATGTTATGGTCAGGTTTGTTTGTTCGATATCTAAGGGTTTTCATTTGTAAATAATTATGGATTAGAGTCTTTTAACTTTGAAGTTTTAGGAGGTGTGTAACATATAGGGTTTTTTTTTAATTGGATTGCTTTTTAATTAGATATCTGAGTTTTTTAGAGAGTAAATGCTTGTGTAATTTTGGTTGATACATTTGAATTGCCATTAGTTATTGTAGAAAAAAAAATCAAACAAAAAAAAGTTGGAGTTTGCTTGAGTTTTAAAGGTAGTGCCTTGAACCATGCAGTGCAAATAAAATTATGAGTTGGAAATGTATACATGAGAAGAAAACCTCCTGAGTGATATGTGGGGGAAAAGGGTAAGTAAGCTCAGAATTTAGATTGTGGTTTTGTTATTGAGCAGTTGTTTAAGGCACATCTGCATTTTGCCATACAGCTATGGAGGCGATTGATTCAGAGCTAAGAAGTGAAATGCGTTGTGTGATAAAATTTTGCTATTGTTTGGGTAAAATGGCTCCAGAAACAGTTGATTTAATGAAAAAAGCTTACAAAGATAAATGTTTAGGTGAATCAACGATTTTTAGATGACACCATGATTTCAGAAAAGGGCGTTTGTCAACAAAACTCGCTCCTAGGCCTGGTCAACCTGAAAGTGTTGTTATGGAGTGGATTGTTAACACTGTTTGGGCAATCCTGCAAGAAGATCAACGAATGATGTGTGAAAACATAGCGGTGTCACTAATATTTCAAAAATGTCACCATTCCACATTCTACGAGACAAATTACTGCTGCATCTTGTGTGTTCCAGATGGGTACCTCATCACCTGACGAGAAAACAATTTTTAGCCAGAATTCAGGTGTCACGAGTGGAAACAAATGATTCCAAAGGATCCAAACTTTCTAAACACAGTAATGACAGCCAATGAAACATGGGTCCACTATTTCAACCCCCTCACGAAGCACGCAACGAGTGCCTGGAAACACACAAACTCGTATCCTCCGAAAAAGTCCGCCAAACCAAATCACTTGGGAAGGTGGTGATGATTTTTTAAATCATAAAAGTATAGTCTACCAGCATGTCATTCCTCCACAAATTACTGTCAATGCTGAGTATTTACATTTTAGTCTTGAAGCATCTGTGATGAGGCATATCAATTAAGAAACCGGAACTGGTGGGCAAGTGGACATTACACCATGATAATACCCGCCCACATCTGGCTGCTTGTGTTCAATAGTTTCTTACGAAATGCAGTATCGAAATCATGCCACAGCTTGCCTACAGTCCTGACCTCTGTGCGATTTTTGGTATTTTCCAATAATGAAGAAGTTCAGTGACGCAACCATTCAACACAGATGCTGATGTTATTAAAGCTGTACAGGGGTTGCTAAAGCAGCTTCCACAAAATGCCTTCGCTACATGCTTTGAAAAGTGGACTGAATGATGGTACCGTTGCATATCATCCGAAGGAAGATACTTTGAGAAAAAATAACATATATTTTGCTGTACCTATATTTTTTCATTTTGTGTGATTTTACTCTCAGTTTTTATGGAACGACCATTGTACTTTGTACACGCATCAATAAATATATTAAACAGCCATGGTGACATTATACAACCTTGTCTGACTCCTGCACCAATAGAAAACCATTTCGATAAAACACATTTTACTGGTATACACACTCTACTCTGCTAGCATACATAGCTTTCCCACCATTATGAAGATTCCCAGTTTACCATATTTATTGAAGACCTTCCACAGAAGGTCTTGACTGAGTTTTGTTCTAGAACCCTAATGTGAAATGACAAACTAGAATCATTAGCAGTGGGCTGATACTCCACATTGATGTACATTTATGATTTTAAAGACTCAAAGAGAGAATCAAAGGTCATTATATAGTTCTTACAGGAAATATGCCTTTCCTCAAATTCAAAATTATCAAATTGATTACGCTTCCTCAAAGCTCCATGCCTAACCTAATTGCTCTGTCTTTCACTGTCACTCCCTCACAATAAATTTACCCTGAGCAACAATAGGCTTAAACCTGTTTTTAAAACATTTCAGTTCAATAACACATCAGACAAATAAGAAAATTACAAATTAATGATACCAAATAAAACTACATTGATTTTAATTCTCAATGTACTGATAAGTGACTTCTAGCAAATGAACAGAACTGAATCTGTGACAAAGCAGACTATATTTTTATTAAAAAAATTTGAAACTGAAATCATTCTCAATTACAAATTGTTGCAATACTAAATTGAATGTGTACGAATAATTGTATGTACATATATCAGAGAATTTTCATCATTGCCACAGATGTAAGGATGTATGTTTTTAATCTTAGGAATTATTACTCTATTTAAAATTTTGCTATATACTTATTAAAACAATTAAAATAACTGCATGTCCAAAGAACAGATTTTTTATTGTAATGCATATATTTTTAATAGAATAAAAAAAAAGTTTTTCAGAAGTGAGAATTTTTAAAGGCAGTTGTTTTTTTTGCAAACTGAGGGGGGGGGCTGCTTCTAGAAATCACAAAATACTTCTTGAAAATAATGTGAGAAGTACTTTTATTCCCTGTCCAAAAACTTACTGCAACCTCTAGGTGTCCAATCCAGTTTAGACTTCCAGCATATCAACTGGCCTCCTAACTCCCCCAATATCAATCCCACCACCAGTGCTGGAGGAACTACTTTTGAAAAGTAGTTAGTTACAGTTTCAAGAAATTGTTCACTACAAATAAAACACTACTTTTCCTGAAAAGTAGTTTTGCTACAACTACATCTTATGAAAGTAATTTTGCTACAACTACTTTTTAAAAGTAGTTTTGAAAACTTTGTGAACATTAACACACATGAATGCATTTGCAAATCAGAGGAGTTTTCAAGATGCTGATTGTAGTAAATAAAGTTATCATAATGTGATTAGCGGGCGGTCGTAGTGAGCGATGGGTTTGCCTCCTCGGGGCGCTCCGTGGTAACAATGGCACACACAACAGCAACTAGGCCTCTGTGAATGTTGGAGAGGTGCAAGCTAGTTCTGTGTGACATTGGCGAAAAGACCCCAACTCGCTGGGTTTTGTTCCAGAATCTTTAGGTTGAATGACCAACTGGAACCCTCAGCTGTGGGCTAATCCCCCACACCGATGTACTTACCTGATTAAAAAGACAAAAAGAAATATTAAGAATGACTCAAGTGTGAGATATGGTGGACCTACCACACTTGAGAAAGACGGTCCACCACTGAATCGACCTGGACTTTCTAAACGATGTATGAGAAAGAGATCTCGGCTGAGTGAATGTAAGATTGGTGTATGGAATACTAGAGGTATAAATGGCAATATGAGTGAGGTGATTGAGGAGATGAATAAGTATAGACTGGATCTGCTGTGTGTAAGTGAAACCAAAAAGAAGGAAATTGGGGTAGAAGAAGTGAATGGCATGGTGAGTGTGTGGTCTGGAGTATTGGATAATATGATAGGACAGGCTGGTGTAGGTGTGATTTTAAGTAAAAAGATGAACAACTTGATTCATTATAGTTGCATAAGTGAGAGAATTCTCTGGGTTCGTTTGAAAGTGAAACTTCAGAGAATTGAAATTGTTGTAGTGTATGCTCCTTGTGACTTGGAACCTTCTGATAAGAAAGAAGATTTCTGGAATGAGCTAAAAGCTGTTTTGAGCCAGTTTGGTGCTAAAGAAAAAGTTATAATAGCAGGGGATTTCAATGCTAGAGTAGGTGTGCAGAATGCAATTTCTGACAATGTTCTGGGTAAGTTTAATGATCCTTGTGTGAATGATAATGGTGAAAGATTAATTGAACTCTTCATTGAGAATGGTTTGTGTGTATCTAATACATTTTTCAACCACAACTATATACACACACATATACTTGGGAAAATCGTACTCTTGGTCAAAAGAGTGTGATAGAGTTTGTTGTTTACGATCAGTGTTTGAGACACTTAGTTGTTGACACCCGTGTGATGAGAGGTGCGGATGTTGGTTCTGATCATTACTTGGTAGTGTCACGAGTGAAACTGAAATGTTGGTTGGAGGAAAAGGAATGGGAAGAAACCCAGGATCATCAGCAGTACTCTGACTTACTCAGAGAACGACCGAAGGATCTGAAATCTTGTGAGAGGGATGTAGAAAAGAAGTGGGAATGTTTTAAGAACTGTGTTGTCACTGCTGCTAAAGAGGTCTGTGGCACCACAATAGTGGGTAACAATAGAGGGGATGCTTGGTGGAATAGTGAGATTGATGATGCAGTAAAGAAAAAGAAGGAAGCCTATTTGGGGATGTTGCAAGGTAGAGTCTCTGTAGATCAATATCGCTGTAAGAAGCGTGAAGCTGCTAAGCTGGTTCGCCACAGTAAGGCAAAAGATGGGAAAGAGAAAGTGGAAAGGCATGAACTGGCTTTTTGTAAAGATAGAAAGTCCTTCTGGAAGTACACGAGACTCAGGAAAAATAGGGGAAACAAAGTTGTAAGTTGTGTGAAGAATGAGATTGGGGAAATGATATGGGAGCCCAATGAGTTAAGTGACAGATGGGGCAAATACTTCTGTGAGTTATTAGATCAGGAGAGCAAAAATGATTTTGAGACAGATGCAGATGATGTCACAATGAGGGATGAAAGCACAGGAGGGATCGCAGGAGAAGAAGTGTGTAAAACTCTAAAATTTCTTCAGAATGATAAGGCTCCAGGAGTTGATGGCATAACTGCAGAGATGTTGAAGTATGGTGGTGACTATAATTGACTGGTTTACTGAAATCTGCCAGTTGTGCTGGGAGTATGGTCCCTCGGGATTGGAAGGATGCTATCATTGTTCCCTTGTATAAGGGAAAAGGTGATCAGACTGAATGCAAGAACTATCGTGGTATTAGCCTACTGAGTGTGCCAGGGAAAGTGTTTGGTAAGGTTGTTATTGAAAAAGTACGGGGTCTTACATCCTTGAAAGTGTGGGATGTTCAGAGTGGTTTTATGCCTGGTAAAGGCTGCACTAACCAGATTTTTGCATTGCGCATGATGATTGAAAAGTATCTGGCTGTTGGGAAGAAAGTTTTTACTGCCTTCATAGATTTAGAGAAAGCTTACGACCGAGTCAATAGGACACTTTTGTGGAAGGTATTGAATGAATATGGTGTTACTGGGAATCTACTTAATAGTGTAAAAGCCATGTATGCTGGTAGTACAGCTTGTGTACGAGTGAATGGTGTTTTATCAAAATGGTTTTCCATTGGTGCAGGAGTTAGACAAGGTTGTGTAATGTCACCATGGCTGTTTAATATATTTATGGACGCATGCATGCGTGAGGCCAAAATAGATAATAGTGGTTTATGTCTTGGTGATATCCGTGTGTGCAGATTGCTGTATGCTGATGACACTGTCCTGTTGGCAGAGTATGTTGACTCTGATGCACGAAGTTTGCATGAAATTCAAACTGAGTATAAATAAGGGAAAAACCAAAGTTATGGTGTTTGAGAGAGGAATGGGTAGCACTGAATGTAATGTAAGTATAAATGGCACTGTGATTGACCAGGTGAGTGAGTTTGTGTATTTAGGAAGCATGTTTGACAGAGAGAAAAGTTGGATGGTGAAATCAGTAGGCGAGTGAATTCTTCTTTGAAAGTCATAGCTGCTCTGGGAGGTTTTCACAGGAATGATGGGTTTTCTAGAGAGTCCCCCGCATGGCTGTGTATGAAACAGTAATTGTTCCTACTCTGATGTACGGCAGTGAAACCTGGGTACTGCAGAAGAAGCATAGGAGTCGTCTGTGTGCTGGAGAAATGCGTTACTTACGTGGGGTTTGTGGCAAGACACGATCTGATTGTGTGAGGAATGAAGATGTATTGCAGTTGTGTGATGTAAAGCAAAATGTTGTTAGCAAGGTGGAGACCAATATGCTCCAGTGGTTTGGCCATGTTGAAAGAATGAGTGATGAAATGCTTACTAAGAAAATATTTTCAACCCAAGTGGCAGGAAGGAAAGGCAGAGGAAGGCCAAGGAAGACATGGGTGGATCAGATTCAGGAGTGTCTGCATGAGAAAAAGATTATGAGTATGAAGTATAAAAGATCTTGGGTACGGCGTGTAATGGATATCAGTGAAGCAAGAGTTGTATGTCAAGATCGCTGTAAATGGCGAAGTTTGATACGACAACAATAAGTAAAAATATCTGAAAGTTTGTATTTTTTTTTTTTTTGGAGCTAACCTCTGAATCTCAGAGAACAGCTTAGTGATATGTATGTAATGTATAATGTGATTAAATGTATTTGGATAAAATATGTAAAGTTTTATTAAAATATGTGAAATTAAAGCTTTGCATAATTTTCATTTAAATAAAAACAAATCATAATATATCTTCAGTGTGTCCTGAGGCATCCAAATTAGTATAAAAAAACTCTGATGCTCATAATCATCAGTCTTAACTGCGATTCTGTGTATTTTGTCAAGATATTCCAGTAAAGATTTATACGACGTATAGTACTTATACATTGACGTTACGCATGCACAGGAAGATGAACAAAATGTGAAGATACACTACAATATACCAGTCCATTTAACTTCTGCAACAATTGCATTTTAAAATGCTTATAAATGAGGCATGATCTCATGAGTGCATCAGAAGTATTACAAAAAAAAAGCGCCCCACTGAAGTACGGCTGCTGTTTTTCCCCGATGTAAATCAGTTGGAGTTAAGCGCCTTTAGGCTTTGGACTGATTTATGTGAGTCAGTAAGGTTTTCAGTGACTTATTTATGTTAAGTAATGTCTGCCATGGGTAACAAAATTTAAATAACTTTTAGACCAAAATATTGAACTCATGTATCATGTATTTTTTTACAATTTTAACATAAATCACAAATGAAATACTATTAAAAAGCACCAATCACTTACCCTAAAGATCATGGTACATTCCATCGACAACACACTTCCAGCACGTCAACTATCATAATGTAGTTGGCCTTCAAAGGTTTACAGACATCTTGCTTACGATTCCTTCTTCCGGGGATGAAACCGTATTTTTTTTTAAGCCATATGAGATATAACTATAAAAGCTTGTCAATTCCATAAAAACCACACATGCATACTACTCATTCATACAATTCAATTAAAAACTATGTACATATTTACACAACCTTACATTCCTAGGTGGTTAAACCTTTGTCAACTGTGAGTAACAAACTGCTCCTTCTGTTTCAAAACCCCTGCCACTCCCAATGCAAGTGTCACACTCATTCAGCCACTTGCATTGGGAGTGGCAGGGGTTTTGAAACAGAAGGAGCAGTTTGTTACTCACAGTTGACAAAGGTTTAACCACCTAGGAATGTAAGGTTGTGTAAATATGTACATAGTTTTTAATTGAATTGTATGAATGAGTAGTATGCATGTGTGGTTTTTATGGAATTGACAAGCTTTTATAGTTACATCTCATATGGCTTAAAAAAACGATGTTTCATCCCGGAAGAAGGAATCGTAAGCAAGATGTCTGTAAACCTTTGAAGGCCAACTACATTACGATAGTTGACGTGCTGGAAGTGTGTTGTTGATGGAATGTACCATGAACTTTATGGTAAGTGATTGGTGCTCTTTAATAGTATATCATTTATGAATTGCACGTAAATTATGCGCACTTTGCAGGGGTTTAATGCCTTAAAAGTGCATATATAATAATAAATCACAAATATTGCTCCTAAACAGAATTTTTTTAAATAAAGAAAATCAATTGCTCTGTTGAACAGAAATTTGGAGCAATATTTATGTTATGGCTGGACTCAATTTTAGGCACCTTACTGAGATGTAAGAAAAATTTTGGATGCAATAAGTGCGCCATTTGGCCAAAAAAAAAAAAAAAAAACTTCGTTAGAGAAAGATGGAAGATGGAAGGAACCTGAAAAATCTTTGCGACTGGTGCTACTGAATGAAAAAAAAGAAAAAACAAAACTTTTGAACCTGATACTAGAAACACATAAATAGAACACATTGTATTTTTTATGCTGCTTAATGGGAGAGTTATTACCTTATGAAGTTAAAAAAATTAAAAGTGCTTTGGCCATTGCGAGCTGCCCGATGAAAATGCATTTTTTAGCTGTTTTTTAAAAGTGGAAATATCTTGGTAAATGGAATGCACATTAACCTTGGAAGCATGGAAATTTTGGAAAAATAACATGGATCACCACTTTCATATGCCAGTTAAAAAAAAAGTTAAAAAAAAGGGAAGAAAGTTTGGCCTACTGATGCATTGATATTGTGCCGATACCCAAACAAATAGATAGAAGAACGTACTTTTTGTATGTCATCTATCCACGTGGGAAATGGGTGGATGAAATTCGAAAGCATGCTGTCATATATTGTTGTCATATTCTCCGGTATTCTTATATAGCCAATTTGTAGATGAATAAATGAGATTGGCAACACCCATCACCCCGGTGGTTGTTGTGATCTGTAATGGCTGTTTGTCTTACTGAGTGATAACTAAGATGTTATTACATGGTGTCAGAGTTGTGGGATCGTACATTTTGTGGTGTTGTGACTAATTTGAGGCAACTGTGTTGAGTTTATAGTTCAAGTAATATGGATTCTGCTAACGTTCGTCTTCCTCGAGAGTTGGAAGTAACTGCTGACAACATGGCTGCAAAATGGAAGTTGTGGAAACAATCATTCAAATTTTATTCAGTTGCTACACAACTTTTTGAGAGACCACCACAGGTGCAAGCCGCTACTTTCATGTCAGCAATAGGAACTTCGGCAACTATGACTTTTAATACTTTTAACTTGTTTGAGGCTGAGCAGAGCGATGTAGCTGTGATTAAAAAAGATGATGATTGCTTTGCCCCAAAACCAAATGAGACGTATGTACGCTACTTATTTTTTACTTGTGTGCAGGTGAGCAAGAGAATTTCGATTCTTACTTAACTAAACTTCGAACGAAGCTTATTGATTTTGCTTTTGGTAATTTACAAGATGGTTTGTTGCGTGACCAGATTGTGCGTGGTGTTCTTTCAGATAAAGTTCGTGAATTATTATTAGCTGAAGGAGAGCTGGCATTGAGTAAAACGATTGATATATGCAGGGCTAGTGAACGGGCTTCGAATCAACTTCAGGAAATGAGGGCAGTGATGAATAAAGATAAGGAAGTCCTTTTGTTAAGAATAAACAAAAAAAAGGTTTCCTACAGAATTCAATTGCTCAGAAACACGCGAAGGATCGAAGTCCACAGTGGACATCAAAGCGAAGGAGTGTGTTTTGCGATGTGGTTTCGTGCACCAATTTCGGAAGTGTCCTGCTTTCAGCATGACGTGTAATTACTGTTCCAAGAAGGGACACTATGCGCGCCAATGCAAAGCTAATATGAAAACCCTTAAGTCATGAAATAAGGAAGTTCACGAGATTAGCGAATCTGATAGTGATTTGGAGGACATTACTACATATACCTGTGATACTTTACATATCAGTGAAGTGATTAATTTCTCAAATAATTAGCAAGGTAAATGGTATACAAAGGTGCTACTTGATAAAGGAATTTGCACTAATTTTAAGATTGACAATGGTGCAGAAGGGAGTGTCATAACTGCAGAATTGGCAAGACAACTATCGGTGAAAATTTCAAATTCACAAGTTAAACGACTGAGGTCTTTTAATAATATGTATACACCAGTTATGGGAGAGATAAGCACTAAGTGTATTATAAAAAACAAACCTGTTACACTTAATTTTCGAGTGGTTGAGGGTAGGTTCAACTGCATTTTAGGATGCTATACTTGTGAGAACTTGGGTTTAATAGTAAGAAATAAGGATTTCATTCAAGTTCATGAAGTTGTAAGTCCTATTCCAGAAAAGATTTTTAAGGTATTGGTCGTAAAAAGAATTTTAAATATGATATAGAGCTGCAAGAAGGTGCTTCGTTAACTATACATCCACCACTGTGAATACCTTATGCAATTCGCGAGAAGGTAAAGAAGGAGATTGACATGATGGTGAAGATGAAAATTCTCATACCTGTTGCAAATCCTACTCCTGCAGTAAGCCCATTAGTAATCGTTAAGAAACAAGACAAAATTTGTTTGTGTTTAGACCCTAGTGATCTAAATAAGGCTATTAAAAGATGTCACTTTCCACTCAAAACTGTGGAAGATACAGCTGCTAGAGTAAAAACAGCAAAATATTTTACCCTACTTGATGCAAAAAAGGGTTTTTAGCAATTACGTGTAACAAAACGTACTTCGGATTACTTGACAGTTAATACACCCTGGGGTCGATACTCATTTTTGAGAGTGCCTTTTGGACTTGCTTCAGCACCCGAAGTTTTCCAACAGGTTATGGAGTCAATATTGAAGGGCATTGGCAATACTGAATGCTCAATGGATGATATTCTGATCTGGGCAAACACGCTCAAGGAGTTACGTAGTTTAACATCGAAGGTCATTGATCGACTTTTAGAGAGTGGAATTCGGTTGAATAAAGACAAGTGTGAATTTGAGAAAACAAGAGTTAAGTTCTTAGGTCACATTTTTACACCAAGTGGAATAGAAATTGACCCATCCAAGGTTGAGGCCATTGGAAAATTAAAAGTACCTACTTGTGTTACTGAGTTGCAGAGATTTATGGGTATGACTAATTATGTTTCTAAATTCATACCTAATTATTCAAGTACTTCAGAACCCATGCGCAGACTTTAACAGAAAGATGTCATATGGGAGTGGTCTTCTGACCAAGAAAAAGCCTTTTGTAAGTTAAAAGAATCTCTTCAAAATATGACGATTATGGGCAAAACACGTAACAATATTAACAAAGAAAGGTGACTTGATCACGCTAGTTACGTTAACTAAAACTTTTACAAACAGTTCGTAAGTTGGAAGCTTTCGACCTTATCTTAGGTCTTCATCACGCCAATGGAGGACTAAGATTGTTTCCAGATTCTACATTTGAATTTTTCCTATTTTTGTTGCCAAAACTTAGAATTGATCTCCAGATTAACGGAATGTAGAGAGGAGATTCGGAGTTGCAAGTCATTGAGTTGAAAATAATTTCTATGCTTTCACGGTAACGGAGGGCAAAACGATTGTCAAACGAAGCAATTCGTTTTGCTTCGTTCCAGTGGGGAACTGCAGATGTGTCTTCCATTGTCAAAATAGACAAGGCAGTGTTGGGATTGCCTTTCGAAACATCTTTTCTATGTTCTAAAATTCTATGGCTTATGCTCCTGTATGTGCTTCCAATGTATAAGTTATCCCCAGTAGAAGAAGAGATAGGAATGCAGTAAACTCCTGGGAGGTTCAGGCTTTCAACTTTGTCCCTATCCCTTTGTAGAAGTTTCAAGATGTTTGGGGTAGATTTAATGGCAAGATGGTAACCAAAACTTCTAAAAAGAATCTGTAACTTATAAGCATAGGAAGGATGGTAAGGAACAGACCTAAGATAGGAAGGATGGTAAGGAACAGACCTAAGATAAGGTCGAAAGCTTCCAACTTACGAACTGTTTGTAAAAGTTTTAGTTAACGTAACTAGCGTGATCAAGTCACCTTTCTTTGTTAATATTGTTACGTGTTTTGCCCATAATCGTCATGTTTCAAAGCTACGCAACTTCCGGGCATTTTATTTTGGACTGGACGAAAGATTGGATTTCCTTCCGGAAACTTCGGACTCAAGTCACTAATTCTCTTTGCAGCCTTCGTTTTCTTGTTTCCTGCAAGACTTCTGGCATTCTTCCTCAAGCTTTTCAGATCTGCAAACCCATCTTCAAAGGACGGTGCCGTGCGTTACTACAGCAAACCAGCCATAACCTCCTATCTGCCGCTATCCGTGACCTGCGTTCCTCCATTGCTAAAACTGAACTTTCCTGCTACATTAGCTACCAATCACTGGCTGCTACCACTCATCCTGCTTTGCTTGATATTTTCATGGTTCGCATCAACCAAACCCTCTCAACAATTGAAGTAAATGAATATGCTCGCCATACAAAGAAATTCAATTTTCTACTCTCCAAGCAAAAAAGTCAAGCAACATCTCCGTCATCAGCCTCTACTGACAAGCCAAAGTATGTAAATCTTTCTTCTGTCACGATTCCTCCTAGCTTGGATAAATTCTTATCATTAGGCCCAAAATTTTCACCTGCTCTTCCTATCAATCTTCCACAAACTGTTTCTGTTATAGAATCAGCCATCCACAGAACTGAGACTGTTCAGCAGCCTATCCTTCGTGCCAACGCTGCTGTTATCTTATCCAAGCAAAATTCTGTGCCAATCAAGTACTCTTCTTCTTGTTTAAAAGAATTCAGGTCATTTATTCAAGAAAATGACCTAGCCGTATGCAAAGCAGATAAAGTTGGTTGCCCAGTCATCATTGGTAAAGAAACTCTAAACCAAAAAGTGCTTTCTTTTCTTACATCTGCCAACTGCATCCCTTTACAGTCAGACACCACCAACTCACTCAAAAACTCAGTTGATAGATTAGCTAAGAAAGAAACTCTTCAATCCTTCCTTGGTGATATATCACCCCTCCTTACTTTAGAACTCCCAGGCTCTTCCTGCAAGTGAAACTGCATAAAGCTGGTAACCCCATCAGACCTTTAGTGGAATATTCTTTTTTGCCAGCAGTAAACCTTGAAAAGAGATTGGTCCTCAAATGCAAATCCCTGGCAGCCAACCATCCTCATACAGTTGTCTCTACTTCAAACTTCATCCACAACCTTCCTAATTCCTTTCCTCCTTGTGATAATCTGTATACTCTTGATGTAGAATCTTTGTTTCCCTCTGTACCATATTTTGACTCCTACATGCTCCTCATGAAGAAATTGATTCTTCATTTTGAACCCCCCGGTCCTCTTATCAAAGATCTTTATGATTGTTTCCACACTATTCATCAACATAGTTGTTTTGTTTTCAACAAAATTGTGTATAGGCAACAATCTGGTCTCCCCATGGGCTCACCTCTTTCCCCTCTGCTTGCTGAAATCTACATGCAACATATTGAAGTTTCCATAATTCCTCTACACCCTTTTCAACCTTCCCTATGGTTAAGATATGTAGACGACGTTTTCATTAGCTGGCCACATTCCGAGTCTGAGCTACAGATACTGATCAACTCCATTACAGAAAAATTTCCTTCCATTAAGCTCACTATATCTAAGGAAGTAAATCACAAAATTGATTTCCTGGATGTATCTATCTGCAGAAACGCTGATCTCTCCATTACTCGTTCCGTCTATCGAAAACCTTCTGCAGCCACTAACATCATTCCCTACAAATCTTGCACCCTGCATCTCTACAAGCTTGCAGCATTGAAGTCCTACATCCACAGGGCTCATATCATTTGCAACAGCCAACTCTCTCTTCAAGAAGAACTCTCCAAAATTTCTACAATAGCCCTCTCTCATGGTTTCCCTGCTGTTACAGTCAACTCCCTCATAAAGAAATATGAAAACCATTCGAAAATCGAATGCCTCCTTCCTCACAAGAAAGAAGACCTGAAATTCTGTGGTTCTGTTCCTTACCATCCTTCCTATGCTTATAAGTTACAGATTCTTTTTAGAAGTTTTGGTTACCATCTTGCCATTAAATCTACCCCAAACATCTTGAAACTTCTACAAAGGGATAGGGACAAAGTTGAAAGCCTGAACCTCCCAGGAGTTTACTGCATTCCTATCTCTTCTTCTACTGGGGATAACTTATACATTGGAAGCACATACAGGAGCATAAGCCATAGAATTTTAGAACATAGAAAAGATGTTTCGAAAGGCAATCCCAACACTGCCTTGTCTATTTTGACAATGGAAGACACATCTGCAGTTCCCCACTGGAACGAAGCAAAACGAATTGCTTCGTTTGACAATCGTTTTGCCCTCCGTTACCGTGAAAGCATAGAAATTATTTTCAACTCAATGACTTGCAACTCCGAATCTCCTCTCTACATTCCGTTAATCTGGAGATCAATTCTAAGTTTTGGCAACAAAAATAGGAAAAATTCAAATGTAGAATCTGGCAACAATCTTAGTCCTCCATTGGCGTGATGAAGACCTAAGATAAGGTCGAAAGCTTCCAACTTACGAACTGTTTGTAAAAGTTTTAGTTAACGTAACTAGCGTGATCAAGTCACCTTTCTTTGTCTCTTCAAAATACTCCACAGTTGGCTTATTATGATGTAAACAAGCCAGTGGTTGTTTCTGTGGATGCCAGTTCTCATGCAGTTGGTGCTGT
The DNA here is from genome assembly GCA_039090855.1 of Macrothele yani. Taxonomy (NCBI): domain Eukaryota; kingdom Metazoa; phylum Arthropoda; class Arachnida; order Araneae; family Macrothelidae; genus Macrothele; species Macrothele yani. The sequence continues at coordinate 86,679,463 of CM077011.1, read as the reverse complement.
ACTTCTCCAAGATGGTAGACCGGTAGCATATTCTACCAAAGTATTAACATCTGCACAACAGCATTATCTTCAAATTGAGAAAGAAGCCTTTGCCATTCGTCATGGGTGCAAAAAATTTCATGACTATATTTATGGCAAGTCTGTTACCATTGAAACGGATCACAAACCTTTAGAAGTCAACGCGAAGAAACCCTTACATACAGCTCCACCTAGATTACAGCGATTAATTTTTGATTTGCTTCAGTATTCGCCGAAAATAATATTTAAACGTGGTACTGATATTCCAATCCCTAATGCTTCTAAGTCGTGACTGTAGTGTGGAGTCTTTGGAGACAGCTGGTGAAGATCAAGAACTTTTTGAAATATTACTCGATATACCGCTTCCCTCATTAACATTTCAAGAGCTGATTGCAGCAACTAATTCAGATGAAGAACTACAACAACTCAATCCTTGAAGGTTGGCCACCAACAATAAAGGAAGTGCCTGTTTCTTTACACAAGTATTGGAATTATCGAGAAGAATTATCTGTATACGAAAATCTGTTGTTCAAGGCTGAACGACTGATTATTCCTAGAGTACTTCAACCTAAATATCTCAAACATATCTATCAGGGTTATCAGGGTCATCTGGGTACTAGCCTTTCCTTACATCATGCAAGAGAAATAATATTTTGGTATGGAATGTCTAAAGAGATTGAACTATTTGTTCAAAAATGTCCGTGTCAACAAACTGCTCGTGCTCCTAACACAGAACCATTGCTGGTGAAACCTATTCCCTGTTTTCCATGGCAACGAATAGCATCAGATTTATTTGACTTCAAGGTTGACTATTATTGCCTTGTAGTTGATAGTTACTCCGGATATTTTGATTTTAAAAAACTAAGTCAGCCAACGTCTCAAGCTGTGGTTAAGTATTTAAAAGTTACTTTTGCCACTCATGGTATTCCTGATATCTTAGAAACTGACAATGGTTCACAGTATAACTCTGAGGCATTTCATAATTTCACAAGAGACTGGAAGATACAACATCTCACATCCAGTCTTCATTATCCCAAGTCAAATGGTTTGGCAGAACGGTATGTGCAAATCGCTATGTTAAAGCATACTGATCTAGAACAATCTGACTTGCATCTGGCACTATTGAATTGGAGAAATACTCCTCGCGGTGACCTACCTTCTCCAGCTCAATGTCTATTTGGACGTCCTACACGAGCAATGATCCCGTTACATCCTCTGGCACGTTTGCCTCGGGCATCAACTTCTGCTTGCCTCCAAAGAAAACCAACATATAAATGCCACAACTGGTACTCATAACCAAGCACCATCCTTGGAAAAAGTCAATCTATAAAACTTAAAACGCCACATTGCAACTGGATTCCTGCTACTGTATCTGCGAAGCTTGATACTCCTCGCTCCTATTTACTTACCACTCAGGATGGCACTACTCTTCGACGCAATGCAGAGTGTATTCGTCCAACAAAAGCACTATTCATAAGGAAAAAGCCTGTAGTTGAGTGCCCACCAGTTTTGTCTCCCCTGGAGAACTCTCAAAACTATGATACACCTATGATTACTATACCCGATTCTAATCGGTTGCTCCTTCCTCAGAACTCTCCAACTAAAGATAAACATCATGTTACTATACTTGAATCACAATTACCATCTCGTTTTTCTCAGTGCATTGGCACACCTACTAAGTTGTCTAATTCTGTGACCACTCGTTCAGGTCAAAATATTCATTCACCTGATAAACTAAATCTTAAAAAAAAAAAAAAAAGATGTCATATATTGTTGTCATATTCTCCGGTATTCTTATATAGCTAATTTGTAGATGAATACATGAGATTGGCTACACCCTACACCCATCACCCCAGTGGTTGTTCTGATCTGTAATGGCTGTTTGTCTTACTGAATGATAACTAAGATGTTATTACACATGCCAGAGTGACATGAAAGAAAATGTCTCAGGACAGATAATTATGCAGGAGACTTGGTAAGACCTTCACCCAGCAATGGACTGAAAGTGGTTGATGTTTATTATATATAAAATGTATGCTTTTATTATATTATTATATTAAACTTTTTTTCTTTTTTATTTTTACTTTTCAGAATGTTACTAAAAACTGTACTTTGAATTAAGTGAATTTACTAAGTCTAAAGTTGGGCTTCATAACGATAAAGTGTTCATGAATGAAACATAAGGAGCAGAAACATTTGGATAACACTACATTTCAGTATGAGTTCTAAATCTATTGAATGACAGCCATATTGAAAACTGCTAATATAAATGGTTTCATGTTTCTAGTAGACACGAAGAATCATGTTATGAAATTAATAAAATCACTTGTAGTAAGTGATGTATCAATGTGTAGTGGATGCTGTAATGAATAATAAATTAGGAACACATAGGTTCGGTTAGGAGTGAATGCTCAGACGTGTTTTTAAGGACTCCAAGTAGATTACTGAGCTAAGAAATTAAAAGAAAAGCTCATGCATGCATGAAAAGTAAATAAATAAATAATCTGTGCATACACAAACACAGCTCATAACTACTAGAAAGAATAGCAAAACAATGGCTTGGAGATGAAATTTTTAAGTTCGATGTGGTGAGCCTCCTGTACCAGAAGCATGCATAGTAATACAATTTCCTTTTGTTGTTTCACTTTTTGATTTTACAACAATTATAGAAAACTACCCAAGAAGTTCTATTTCAACATTCATTTTTAGCTAAAGTGTCATGAAATATGTAACTAGGAGGTAAGCTCAAGAGATGGTATGCCAAAGAGATTATGCCAACTTTTAAAACTGAGATGCAAATGGAACATTTACGCATTCTCTGAAGGAATGGCCTTACAACAGGGTCAAACATTCACATGGATTGCTTACTGAGAGTTCCCAGTTTTATTACTGTTCCTACTCCTCGTAGGTGTCTCTTACTCTTAGCCTTATTAAGTCATCCCCCCCTTTTATGCTCCACCTACAACCATGACCTATGACCTAGCATTGAAAAGGTCATGCATTCTGATGGACAACATTAGTTCTTCCGAAGGTCAGTTAAATTCGGCAAACGATTCCTTCTGTCAACAAAATTTGTTCCTTGTAACAAGATAAGCAGCGAAAAAATGTAACAATACTTGATTGTTGTAACGAATTACAAACAAAACTACTACTTTATTTTTGTAGTTACACTGCACTACAAACTACAATTAAAGTAGCACACTTCTGTAACGTTGCTAATAGCAGTATGCTGCTTTTAAGCACTGAACCCCACACAGCACTTGTAGGACACTATAGAATGGCATATCAGACATCTGGATACACCAATCAGCTTTATACCTGCATTGAAGGCCACACAACACATAGCTTGGTTAGTCATACTTCCAGCATCTAACTGAATTAATGCCACATCGGATAGCTGCTGTACTGAGGGGTGAAAGGAGGACCTACAAAGTATTAGGTAGGTGGTCATAATTCAGTGATCACTCAGTATATATCTTTTATATTGCAGTTTTCCTGAGCTACTGCTTTACTTTTCACCACAAAAATTTTCCGTATGAAATATACCATGTTAGGCTGAGTATAAAAAATTTACAACTGAAAATACTACCCTTTTTTTTTATTGCTTTGTCTGATACTAGCATATAATGACTCATCTACCAAATTTTCAGATTTTTCAAAAATGGATTTTTTTAAATACACTGCTGGACAATTGCTAAGGACGGATCATAAACGGCTATATAGCGCATAAAAAAGTAAGTGTGGTTGGATGCCAAGTGGAATAAAATAATGTCAGAATGCCAGGACATTACAAGAAAGACAATTTATTGTGCTCTGAAATCCAGAAGGCTTTGACATGTGTTCAAGGGACAAACAGGCTATTTTGTGCAGAATACGTAAACGTGAAAAAAATGCAATTACCGTCCGCAGGCATTCCGGCGTAAGATGTCAATACGGGATATGGCCACCATGGAGGGCGATGCAAGATTCCACACGTCGTGTCATGCTTTGCACAACATTATCAAGCAGCTGTTGGGGTAATTTATCCCAATTCCTCTGTCAGTGCACGGATGAGGGTGTCCTTGTTTATTGGAGGGCATTGGCGACCAGCAAGACTCCTCCGCAAAGCATCCCACACATTTTCAATGGGATTCAGATCTGCAGAACGTGCTGGCCACATGAGACGTTGAATATCCTCGCTCTCAAGACACTCCTGGACAGCAACTGTTCGATGACATGTTGCGTTGTCGTCCATGAAAATGAATCTATCACCGACAGCACTACGGAACATGAGGTAGCAGAACATCATTAATGTATCGTTGGCCAGTCATAGTCCCAGTTGGAAGCACATAGAGGGACTTACGGCCATTGATCATGATGCCAGCCCATACCATGACACTACATGTCGGATATCGGTCCCTTTCCTGTATGTTTGCTGGACAATATGCAGTACCACTATCACGCCAGATCAGTTGTCGTCGACAATCAGATGATAGACTGTATCTACTCTCATCTGAGAAGAGGACAGCAGACCAGTCGTTATCAGTCCAATTGCGATGTTGATGGCACCATTGCAAACGGGCGGTACGGTGACGTCTGGACAATGGGATGCACACAACAGGACGGCGGGCGTATAGTCCTCCTCCATGCAAACATCTGGCGACAGTTTTTCAGGAGATCCGCTTGCCAGTAGCAGCCATAAACTGATTTGCTACCTCACTAGCTGTGCTGCGCCGGTGTCTTTTTGTTGATAGCACTATGTACGGATCTTCTACAGGTGTCGTACTGCGAACACGACCTCCCCCGTGACGTTTGCTACACTCTCCATTTGTTTGAAATGATTTCCAAAGCCTTGAAACAACACTGTGGCTGACGTCAAACTCCCTGGCAACATCTGTTATTTTTCGCACTTCTTCAATCTTGCCAATAATACGGCCACGCATAAAATTATCTAGGTGATGTCGGGAAGACATACTGAAACTTGCAAGTTCGTCAATTGATTCTTTCCCTTTCAACTTTGCGTTTGAACAACAACGGTCAATACGCGTCAAATCCTTTATATCTCTTATCACCGCTATGACGTCACAAACAAGTTCGGCAATCCAAAATTTGCATACGCACAACATGTCTTACTGTATCCCGCACTTATGCTAATTTCCACATTTTCCTGCCTTCCATTTTATGGTTGCTATCGTTGCTATTGTCATCCGTCCTTAGCAATTGTCCAGCAGTGTATTAATTTTTGAAATTTGACATTTTTTCTTAAATTTTTCATTTTTTCAATATTTGGATGGTTATTATTGCAAAAAGTAAAATTGAATTTCAGGCAAAGCATTTATTTTTTTCAAAATGAACAAAGAGAGGAACCATCCTGTACATGAATTTTCAAGATAAAACAACTGTATAATTTTATAAAAAAATTAAAAATTGCATTTTTGAATGCTTTTACACTTTGCTATTTTCTTAGATAAACATGAGGCACAGTCACATTAAAAGTAATTGTGTATATTAAAGCCCCCACATTATGCTTCTCACAGGACAAAAAATATCAGTTTAGCTATAAAATTTCAATAGTTATTAATTCCTAAAAATCATATTTGTACAATAATGAACTTATGATCAAGAGAAAATAATGGGATCTGAATTTTCCAATTACCTGATACAATGCTAAATCCTTTGAGAGGCACCTCTATTTAAGGGACAATTCTTAGTCCCAGTCCCTTGGTATAGAGATTCTAATGTGTTTACCTCCAAATAAGGGACACTCAATTTTAGAGACACTTATAGAAACCAAAAATTTCTTTAAAAAGAAATTGTTCCACTCAAAAATCAGAAAGTGCCTAGTCACAACAACATTTAGTAGCAAACACTGCTTGAAGGTCAAGTGCTGTCTTCTTGTTAAAGTCAAGCACTGCTTGAAGGTCTTTCCCTATCTTCTCCATGGGCGATGTACGTCACAGTTTTTTTTTTGGGGCCTGCAGACAAAAACGAGATCTTCAGAACCCCTTTCTTTTTTAAGTCCTGCAAACAAAACAAAAAGTTGCATATATGCATGACCAAACGTCAGTGGTCTTGCAGACTCGTGACGGACAAGGCCTGCAGAATTTAGCACTACAGATGAACCCCCTTCCACTTTGCACTGCAGGAATCATGTGTGGGAGCAGGGGGATCTGAAAATGAAGCCTATCAGAGGAAAGCAGTGACTGAGGGAGATCTCCCGCAACCCCATTCAATGTAAGGCACGGCTTGTTCGGCATACATAAGACAACATCCTGCAGATTTCTCCCCTCCCTTTTGGAGATTCTGTTACGCGAAGATCAACAGAAGGCCCATTACTCGACTGGACTTGAGGGTGAGAATCTTAAAATAGAACTCTCAGCTTCAGTTAACCTGGTACAAAGAAATTTTGCTTCTTTGCTCTTTGCAATTCATAAGTGTGGGTGATTTGCTTGTAGAATAAAAGTGCCTGTGAGTGAGAACTGCTCCTATGTGCTGTTATCGTCGGAGTGAGCATCAGAAAATTTGCAACGATGTGTGAATTTTTGCACATATGTAAATACAGAGTATCGTTCACTTGATCAAAAATCACTTGATTGAAAGGTACATTTCACCGAAGAGGGTCCCTTGACTGAAAAGTTCATTTCACCGAAAGGTCACTTCACCTAAAAGTTCATTTCATCGAAAGGACATTTGATCGAAAAATTCATTTCATTGAAGGATTACTTTACCTAAAAGTTCATTATATCGAAAGATCATTTCACCGAATAGTCAGTTTATCAAAAACTTTGAATTTTGTTGTTAGAGATCTATTGGAGCGTTGTGCAGGTTTTTGAAAAACTGGCCACCTAAACATTATGGGATTGTATAAAAAATGTGCTTTTAAATTTTATGAAACACCTCTCAATAACAGGGTGCTCACTCTTTTTCAGGGAAAAAATTCAAGGACTTTCAAAGACCTTCAGGAAAAAAATCAAGGATGGATTTTTTAATGTCCTGAACTGCAATGAATATATTATATATCAAGAATTATATGTGTTGTATTATGATACTCATTAACAGTATTTGTAATTGGTAGCCAGTTATAAAAAAAAATCTTAGCAACAATGCATCTCCAAATTTTGCAAAAAGTTCTTTACTGAATGACAAACTTTCTTCAGGTGAAAATATTTAACAAATGAAAATACTGTAATCAATTTTTAAATAATTAGAATTTTTTCTACTCAAATGTCAGTACTTTTAACACAACATTAAATTTATTATTGTTAAAATATAATTAACAAGTATATTAAAAAAATATTAAGCAAATGGATGAATAATTTATTTACAATTATTCACTAAATCCATTTTTTCTTGAGTTCAAAATCTATTTCTTTTATCAATGATTGTTTGTCTTGATCTGTCTTTCTAAAGTTATTTGATTTAACAATGCAGTTAAAATTATGAGTATCTTCTGCTTTTGTTGCCAAGTCATCAGCTGATTTTAATAAATCATACTTCATTTTCACACACGTTTTTCTTTTTTTCATACTTTCTATTCCATCCAGTATTTGTTTTCTCTTTTGGGCTACAGCAGAATTAGCCTTGTCCCGAGATTTTTCTTCTAAATTTATCACACATCTTTGCCTAGCACATCTGACATTACTCAGAAGCAATTTTGAAAACACGACCTTTTCCATGCCACCAATGTTAGTTAGATGGTCATATATTATTCTTTGTGAAACAATAGAGTTTTCTTTCATATTGTCAATTATTAGTTCCTTATTAATGGAGAATCCTCTCTCCACTGATGCCTGTCCATGCGAGAGCAACAGCAGCTTTTTAGTTACGTCCCACAACAGATCATAGATTTTACTCGAAGATAAATGTTCATAAATAACACATCTATGCTCAATTCCTCGTAATTGTTATCAAAAAGTTTAAAATCTGAAGTTACTGCTGCAACACTATTTATAAAATTCTTTAACTGCAGCATAATAGTGTCAACAATACCAGGTTTCAGATGATTTGCATCCACGAGAATTTCTAGAATAATCTTGAAACTTTTTAAGCGAGATTCCTTCTCAGCACTAATTAATTTAGGATCTAAACACTTCATGTGCCGCACAAGAGCGTACTGCAGTGGACATTTAGTGAGCAATTTTTTGACAAGGTTTTGCAAAATTCATCTGCATTTCATACGAAATTCCATTATCTGCTTTTCACTTACATTTGATGGCAAAGTCTTCACATCCTTTTCAGCCTGGAATCCAATATCAATCATCCTATAGGTGGAACAATTTTTATTATCAGTTGGATCAATTTTTAGAAGTGCCACAATGGTCTTTGTTTGTTCTAATACATCCATTTTAATAAAGCGACTTATTACATTCCTTAACATTTTCTCCAAGTCTTTAACTATGAATGGCAACATGGGCTTATCTGCCCGATACTTTTTTAAAAAGGGATTCAGTTGCTTTGCAATAGAATAGAAAAAAATATAATTTGGCAAATGGCAATGGATCCTTCACCCATTTTGGGCAATATTAAAGGAAACTGTGCAAGGATTATTTACAATTTTCTAGGCTACCAAAATAGCACGTTCACACACAGAAGAATTTTCAACCCACGTGAGTGAACAGAACTTTAGTGGCATTTTTACAGCATTATCCACATTTAAATAATCCTCACGCCATGCCGGTGAATCTTTAAATAACCTGTATAGGCTTGAGATAATTTTTTTCTATTTCCCAATCACTCACAGTAGTAGCATGTCTGAAAGCATTATGCACTATGGGCAATCCACAGGTACCGGTGTTTAAGAGAGATGCATTTGAATTGGCCGATAAATTCATCTTGAAATAAAGAAAAAAAAGCTTTAAATTCACATTCGACCCATCCATAGAACACTGAACTGTATTTTTTAAAGGCAAATCCTTCAAAGATTGCTTAAGTTTGTCTACTAAAATTTCTGCACTTGCGTGGCCTAAAAACACACAAGTCAGATACTGTGATGTTACTCTGTTCTTGTCCCAAAATCTTATATGGATGTCCATTTGTTTTTGTTGAGAGTATTTATTTAAACTCTAATCAAACAAAACAACAAAATCTTTGCTTTCATTAATCTGTTGCAACAAAAGTGATTTTAAATGGGGTGCCAAGCCAAAGCAGCAAATATATGAACATTTTGTTTGCCCACAAGAAAAGTTGAGAGCCGTTTCACTGTCTGAAAACATGAATCGAAACAACTTATCAATTCCAGCACATGATCTGTACGAATAATACCCCTTTTATTAGCCCATAATATTTCGGCTTTTGTAGGATCTTTTCTGGGTAAACAACCTGCTGCTGATGATGATGAAGATGGCTCTGGTGATGATGGTGTTTGTGATGCTGGTGCCAGTACTTTTTCAAACAATCAATCTAAGGTGGAATTTCGACTTTTGTTTTCAGAACGGGTCACATGCTTTTTACTTTTCATGTGACTTCGCAATGCAAACTCTCCCATGGACGAAATATCGATGTTCTTTAAGCATAACAAACATCTCACAACATGATTATTGACGCAATCCTTACCAACCCACATGGAATACTTGGGATTGTGCAACCAAAGATCACTGAAATTGCACTTACGACTCATATTTATTAAACAGAAAAACAAGAAAATTCCGATATCTAACAATTAGATGATGACTAGAGACATCTCAAAGCAAAACACCAAGCCAACAAAAATCAAAGATTTTTTTTTCAGTCGCTACACGCACATCGCAAAGAACTTTCCGGAAAAGCAATGTAAGGAATTCCTACTCAGTAATGCCATGAGCATTGGTGTAATACTATGCTATTGCCACATACATAAGAGTAATTATAATACTCTGTGGCCAGAAAAAAAGTGCAACAAAAATACAGAAAATAAACCAACACAAACAAATAATTTCAACTTTTTGTTCTCATGGAACAACAGCAGCAAGCAGGACCTGTTGGCAAGCACAATTTGTCAATCACATCTACCATTTCATTTGCAGTCCCGTGGGCCACCTGTTGAACTACCTCCTTTCCTGAATAACGATAAAAATGCAAAAAAAAAAAATAATGTTCCATAATTTTCATTTAACAGAGCTGAATTTTTGACAGATATCATAACTTGGTCTTATAAGGTTACCCTGCAAATTTCGCTTGGATCCAATATAAAGTTTTCAAATTACGCACTTTTTCGGTTTGAACGTGCTGTGCGCGTTCAAGGTCACCCCTTTCTAAAACTGCTCGACCATGGTGGCGGTGGGGGGGGATGGCGGCGGCTGGCTGGTGAAATGCACCTATCAACAGCATCGAATGAACCCGCTTTCAAGCAGATAAAGAAGAAACAAAAAGGGGAAATCCCTGCCTTGCCGTAAGGAAAATGAAAGAAACAATACGATAGTTTTCCCCGTCGCAGAACAAGTGCTCTGGGGTAGCAAACACTCAACTTCTCTCGCAGTAGAGGGGGCGGGGTTCCAATCTCGACCTACTTAACTCCCCGTTACACCGCAGTGCACCCTTTCTCCCAGTGACGCAGCTGCTTTGAAGTTTACTCTTTTTGACCTTCCGATGTCAATGGGGGATTGCAGAAAAAAAGTGAAAAATAACAAAAGGAAAAAGATCAGAAATTTCGGTCGAAATTTTTCTGCTGTGGGATTTTAAAATTCAAGGACTTTCCAGGCTAATTAAAGAAATTCAAGGACATCCCAGGCCTTGAATTTTTTTTTTTTTTTTGAAATTCAAGGACTTTCCAGGTTTTCAAGGACGCGTGGGCACCCTGCAATAAGTAGGTTTTTCAAAATATATTAATTATAAGGCCTAGATCTGGGCCTTTTCATCAAATTTTAATCCTACGAGCTCATATTCATAAGGGTTACATAACAAATCAAGTAAATAATGTTCCACTTTTACTCAACCACAAAACATTACTTTTTTGACTGTAGATACAGGCCATTTTAACAGATTTTAACCCTACTCATCTTCATAAGCATTAAATAAAATTTAAAGTAAAATATGTTGCACTTTTGCTCAAGCCTAAAACATTACTTTTTGGCCTTATAGGCATAGATCTGGGAATTTTTAGCAAATTTTAATCCTCCTTGTTCATATTCATAAGGTTTACACAGCAAGTCAAATTAATAATGTTGAATTTTTACCCAGACCCAAAACATTAATTTTAAGGCCTTAGGCCTAGATTTGAGCCCTTTTAGCAAATTTTAACCTACAGTGTTCATATTCATATGGATTATATAACAAGCAAAGTTTATAATTTCGTACATTTACTTAGACACAAAAAATTAATTTTAAGGCCTTATTAGGCATTTAGGCCTTTTTAGCAAATTTTAATCACCTCACTTCATACTCACAAAATTTAAATACAAAGTCAAGTAAATAATGCTGCACATTTACTAAGACACAAAAATCAATTTTAGGTCTCTAGGCCTTAGCTTAGGCCTTTCTAGTAAATGTTAGTCATGAGTGCTCATATTAGTTATCCAAGCACTTAAGTTAGTAATTTTGCACTTTCAGTCCTGGGTGCTCATATTAGTTTACACACAAAGTCAAGTTAATAATTTGGCACTTTTACACAGGCATAAAACCTTTAATTATACGGCAACAGGCTTGGGCCCTTTTAATAAATTTAAGCAGCCGTGCTGATAGTCATAAGATTTGTATAAAAAGTCAAGTTAGTAATGTTACAAATATTTTCAGGCTAAAAGAATCAATTTTAGGGCTCTAGGCCTCAACTTAGGCCTTTTTAGAAAAATTTAATCATGCGTGCTCATGTTTATAAGGTTTACATAAAAAGTCAGGTTAGTAATCTGGCACAGTTACTTAGACCCAAAGTATTAATTTTATGGTCGAAATTCTAGGTTCAGGTCTGTTTAGCAAAATTTTATCATTCTCGCAAATGTTCTTAAAGTTTGAATTACAAGCAGGTTAACAATTTTGAATGTTTGCTCTGCCACCGGACACTAATCATGAGGCTCTGGGTCTGGGCTTTTTGAAATTTTATAATGTAAGATTCTCTATATTATCTGACCCTGGTTTAGAAATTATTATTATAAATATGGAGTTTATGTTCATTCCCACGTGGAATTTCTTTGTTCTCGCTATTTTGGCAGAGTCGTTAAGAAAGTATATCAAGGCCATGTACTTGTGTCGTAGTAGGGGATTATGGCATTAAGATGTGTGACTGAGAGACAAGCGCTTATGGATAGCTAACACGTAACCAAAATAAATAGCAATTAACTCCGGAACACAATCAGTAGGGCAGTACAGAAATTTCTTTGGTCAAGAGGAGCACATGGTTGCTGCTTGGGTTTTATGGAGACAGTCTTTGCTCTGAAGGGAGGGCAGACCTTGGAGGAAAGGATATTCTTTTCTGCCCCTTGGAGGAAAGAATACTATTTCCTCCAAGGGGCAGATGTCTTTTCGCATCTAAGGGGACAGGGGCATTTCTGGAAGGCCTCTGGTCTTTGCGTAGATGGTGCTGTAAGGCGTATTATGGAAACTACGGTAGTAGACAAGCTAAAAGCACTTTAAGGAGTCCAAGACTGTAAAATGGACGAATACTGGAACGTAAGTCTTCCATTCACTGCCTGCTTTACGTCTCCCAACCAGGGCTGGCTGGACTACCGGGGAAGTTGCACTAGGCTCCGCACTTTAAGGGGGTCCCCCGTAGTTTAGAAAATAAAAATAAAATAATTTTTGATGGATTTTTTAGATTTACTCTCTCCTCTCGTCCTTTTGTTTTTTTCATAGGATCCTTAAAAAGCAGCCAATTATATATATACACTATTTTAGTTTGCAAGTTCTGCCCTCCATTTCCAAAAGGTAACCGCCATTCGTGGGACAGATACTGGGATTACTCAAAGGTGTAATGCATAAAAAATCTGTTTAGAACTTGTACCTGGAGCTGTGAAACATTTGGCACGCTACAACGCGTTCATTGCTTCTCTGAGGTTTAACGGCTTGAACGCGACCAGTGCATTTCTAACCCAGGGGAATCTATTTTTAGGGCGGGACACTCAGCAATCTGCAATCCTTATTTTGTGCTCAAAATGTTGCCTCTCCAGTCGACTGAATTTACAATCTTTCAAACGAAAGTTGCTTTTTCATGGGTGTGCGTCAACTGCATGCATGCACATGTTTTGTTTAGACAGCACATGTTTTAAAGATTGAGCCAGCATTTTCTAAAATCCTAAAATTTTTAAGCACCATTAAATATAAAATCCTAAACAGCATTACCTAAAAGAGCATTAAATTTTCTCTGGGTAAAATAAAATAATCTACTCGTGAGTAACACAGCTGGGTAAATAAAATTATCTGCTCATGAGTAACACAGCTTCTGGAGGTAGAGATAGCTACATTCTCATAATTTTTTAGGTTTCGGTTTTTAAGAAATGTTTCATAAGTTCCCAGGAATTCCTTATGGGGTGGCTCAAATTATTGAAGCAAATAAAAATACTCCTGAGGAAATATTTTTTGAAATACTGGGGAGCGATAAAAGCATCTCCACTATATTAAATTGTGTTTCCAATGATTCATAAAATATGTATTTAAGATCATATACAAATATATTTGAAAATAAGTAGTGAATAACAATGTACGAAGAACCAAATTATACCCCAATGGGATGGGCCCGGAACCTGACCTGAATTTTATTGTGACTAAATACTGACCTGTATTTTATTGTGCCACTGTATTTTCTGAAACATCAAGAAGGGGAAAATAACCCAGCATCAGCACATGCTAGGTATATAAAAAATAGGTTTTCAATTCCAAGGTTAATAGACAATAAGGTTTGCTCATCCAGCCTTCCTTGCGGCTGAAGTACTGCTCGCTTCAATTCTTCTGTAATGAAGCTAAAATGAATTGTATTGTTTTCCCTTAAATTTTTGTGAGGGACAGGCTTATATAAAAAACCTCAACATGAGTGAAGGGTGGGGATTCCACTAATGAAAAAATGTTTCCTGTCTAAGGAATTAATAGTGATCTATAAAGAAGGTCTATACCAATCACACATGATCTAACAAAATTTTAATGCTACAGGTTATGTTTTAAATTGTTGAGGGAAGAGGGGGCAAACACTACACCTTATGAACATGAGCACGCACGATTAAAATTTGCTAAAAATGCCTAAGCCGAGGCCTAGGGCCCTAACATTGATTCTTTCTGCCTGAAAAAATGTGCAACATTATTAACTTGACTTTTTATGTAAACCTTATGAACATGAGCATGCACAATTAAGATTTTCTAAAAAGTCCTAAGCTGAGGCCTGGGGACTTGAGTTGTCTTTTGTTTTGTTTTTGCCAGAATAAATGTGCAACATTGTTAACTTGACTTTTTATGTAAACCTTATGAACATGAGCACGCACAATTAAAATTTGCTAAAAAGGTCTAAGCCGAGGCCTAGGGCAGTAAAATTAATTATTTTTGCCTGAATAAATGTGCAACGTTATTAACTTGTTACGAAAAATGCAATTCATGAGACAATCTTATAGGTTGTCTTATGTTATAAACATGCTTTTAATTAAACTATACATAATATGTTATAAACGTGCTTTCATTAAACTATACATAATATGTTATAAACATGCTTTAATTAAACTCTGCGGTACGTTTACCGCCATGAAAGCGCTCGCCGTAACAACGAACCCCTTGTGAGATGTCTCCTGACCCGATGAGTATAACTCTTTCTACTAAAATCTTTTAATTAATAGTAAATTTTAAACGTTTGATTGTGCAAGTGAATGAATGTGGAACTGAAAATATATAACCTAACTGTTCTATTTCTCCAAAAAATTTTTTTTTATAACTAACCAAAGGTCCGTAACGTAAGAGACGTCTCGGGGCCGGGAGCACGTGCCTCACAGAGCAAACAACGTGAGAACTACTTTGACAATATCAGATAAAATATCTTAGATATTATGTATAGTTATTAACTTGACTTTTATGTAAACCACATGAGCATGCACGATTATAATTTGCTAAAAAGGCCTAATCCTAAACAGAAAACGAGACTTAAAATAAGGGACTTAAAATTACTTACTGTATTTTTGACTTAAAACTAAATCTTTAACTTTCTTTGTGACACGGAGAAATCAAAAGTGCAATTTGAGTATGATCCCCTAACGTTTCGGTGTGGTCTGTCTTCCAAACTGGCACCACGCTTCCACAGACCCTGTAATGAAATCCGAAGTTTTCAATAAACTGACCCTTCGGTGAAATGACCTTTCGACGAAATGAACTTTTAGTTTAAACAGACCTTTTGGTGAAATGAACTTTTCAATCAAGTTGCCCTTCGGTGAAATGAACATTTCGATCAAGTGATCTTTCGGTGAAACAATCTTTTTGGTGAAGTGATTTTTGGTCAAGTGACCATTAGGTGAAGTAAGCGTCAGGCAAATGAACCAGACCCATAAATATGTACTTGAAATTATGTAATATGTGTTGATATATATGTGTTGTCAGTAATAGGAATTCGCCAGTACTTGTGTTTCACTGCTGTCCATGGCTGTGCAATCGGAAAAAATCGCTTGTTTTGACTGTAAGAAATACTACTCTTAAAAGAATTTAGAAACACATTATGCCCGCCACCAAAATGGGGAAAAAATTGTGGTACTAATCCATAGCAAACAAAAATGTTGCAGATTTATTTAAAAAGCAAGAAAATGGAACAGCTTCAGCGCACATGGTGGAAACTGGAATAAGCACTGCTACTACTGCAGATAGGGCCAAAAATGTTTAGACAGTATTAGAAGAGTCTGCTTGTAAAAGGGCACAAACTTGAGAGAGAGTTTTACATCAGCTGCTCCAAGTGGTCACAAGTAATTATTATTATTACTTGTGACCACTTGCAGACACAATTGAAATCTTAAGGAAACATTATTATGTTTCCTTAAGATTTCAATTGTGTATACTTTCAGACAGTGGCGCACTCTGTAGGGTGGACCAGAACCCTCACCATGAGGTATTATTTGGTCCTTTGCTTTCGGCTGCTCATTTTTCAATATATTCGTTTATGTCTTTAAAAAATATATTTTTTAGGAATAATTGGAAATGCACTTCAATATGGCAGAGATGTTCTTATCGCTTCCCAATACTTTGGGAGATGTTTTCTCCATAGTACATTTTATTTACATTTTCAATATTTTGGGAGATGTTTTCTGCATAGTACATTTTATTTACATCTTCAATATTTTGGGCCATCCCCATAAAAAATTCCCTGAGAGCGCCACTACTTTCAGATAGATTTTATGTATGCTACAGCGTTATCCAACAACCAGTACAGTCATAAAATATATATATTTTTTTAAAGAATTGTGTCGATAATCGCCGTTGTCCAACAATCGGCACGATTAGAGAACCATTTTTAAAATAATTTCAATATTTATCAATACAGTGGTCTGACAATCGATATGGTCCACAGAGCCGTTCTTGGCTATTCTTCAGTGTCGGGACCCATGGAATCACTACAAAATATAAAGGTAGCGAGAGCATACTTACACAATGCACGAGTCTGGAAGGCACAGGCATTTTAGAACAAATAAGCACCATAATTTTTGTTGTATAATCAGTGGAATATCTATTAAAATTTTTATAAATTTGGGTTCTGCGGATTATAATGTGTTAACTAGAAAACAACGCAATACGAAGATATAAGTCCGTAAACATACTAAGCTGTTCTCTAAGATTCAGAGGTTAGCTCCACAAAGAAATACAAACTACCAAATAATTTTTACTTACTGTTGCTGTATCAAACTTCTATATTTACAGCAATCTTGGCATACAACTTGGGCTTCACTGATACCCATCACAAGCCGTACACAAGATCTTCTATACTTCATACTCATAATTTTTTTCTTGTGCAGACACTCCTGAATCTGATCCTCCTATGACTTCCTTGGCCTTCCTCTGCCTTTCCTTCCTACCACTTGGGCTAAAAAGATTTTCTTGGTAAGCATCTCACCACTCATTCTTTCAATGTGGCCAAACCACCGAAGCATATTAAGTCTCAACCTTGCTAACAACATTTTGCTTTACATTACACAACTGCAACACATCTTCAATTGTCACACGATCAGAACGTGTCTTGCCCCAAACACCCTGTAAATAAAGCATTTCTCCAGTAATTTCCCCATTTTTCAATAACTCGTTACGCATTTTATCACGCATTTCGCATTTCTGCAGTTTATCACACATTTCTCCAGTAACTCCCTGCAAGTAATGCATAGGTCCGTCAACAGTTGGAAATAATTTTTCTTAGTAGCGTTTTGGCAGAAAAACAATGCAACAAATCCATAAATACAAATATTTTATGATAAAATGAAAAAGTTTCAATAGTGACTTTCTATTGGAAGAACTGTGTTACACAAAGCTAATTAATGGCTCTACAGACAAATGTAATAATGTATTGTTGTAACTGTAAGAATAATTATATTTTGCTTTTCCTATTTCTTTTTAATCTAGAGATGTCCAGACAAAATACGGAGCTTTCAAAGGAAAGCCAATCATCAAAAGTGTCACTGCTAGCATCCTCACCTTTACTGAAGGAAAAAAACAGCAATGGTACTAGAACTACACACAGCATTAACTGCTGAACTGTCAGACTATGAAAAACAGAGTTTTATTTTTAATGCTAGATCAGTTTCTGGAATTGTGAAATGGTCAGACTGCTTTATAAGATGCATGAATTAATTAATTTGCACTTGCTGTGGGGTCACTGTATTATATGACTTTAATGATGGCGAGGATTTCAATGAAACTGTTCCTCCCAATTCCTTCCGGCACCTTAAGTACAATGTTAAAAGGCACCTAGAATCTGAGACATGAAGAAAATTTATCAAAAGTATTAAAACTAGAACATAAAAATTTATTGTTAGAGAAATGTATTAAGGACAGTGCCTTGAATTGCACTGCAGCTGCATACCTTTCATACAAATTAGATTAATCATATTTTTCCTATGAAAATGTGAGCGATGGGTTTGCCTCCTCGGGGCGCTACGTGGTAACAATGGCACACACACAACAGCAACTACTAGGGTCCCTGTTAATCTTGGAGAGGTGCCAGCTAGTTCTGTGTGACATTGGCGAAAAGACCCCAACTCACTGGGTTTTGTTCCAGAATCCTTAGGTTCAATGACCAACTGGAACCCTCAGCTGTGGGCTAATCCCCCACAATGATGTACTTACCTGATTAAAAAGACAAAAAGAAATATTAAGAATGACTCAAGTGTGGGATACGGTGGACCTGCTACACTTGAGAAGGACGGTCCACCACGGAATCGACCTGGACTTTCTAAATGACGCATGAGAAAGAGATCTCGGCTGAGTGAATGTAAGATTGGTGTATGGAATACTAGAGGTATAAATGGCAAGATGAATGAGGTGATTGAGGAGATGAATAAGTATAGACTGGATGTGCTGTGTGTAAGTGAAACCAAAAAGAAGGAAATTGGGGTAGAAGAAGTGAATGGCACAGTAAGTGTGCGGTCTGGAGTATTGGATAATGTGAGAGGACAGGCTGGTGTAGGTGTGATTTTAAGTGAAAAGATGAAGAACAACTTGATTCACTATAGTTGCGTAAGTGAGAGAATTCTCTGGATACGTTTGAAAGTGAAACTTCAGAGAATCGTAATTGTTGTAGTGTATGATCGTTGCGACTCTGAACCTTCTGAAAAGAAGGAAGATTTCTGGAATGAGCTAAAAGCTGTTTTGAGCCAGTTTGGTGCTAAAGAGAAAGTTATAATAGCAGGAGATTTCAATGCTAGGGTAGGTGTGCAGAATGCAATTTCTGACAATGTTGTGGGTAAGTTTAATGATCCTTGTGTGAATGATAATGGTGAAAGATTAATTGAACTCTGCATTGAGAATGGTTTGTGTGTATCTAATACATTTTTCAACCACAAGTATATCCACACATCATCATTGTCAACCATTATCAATCCACTGCTGGACGAAGGTCTGAAGGTCTCCCCAAGTTTCCTCCACAACGGTCTGTCTTGTGCCAGTCTCCTCCATGTTACTTCCGCATAATTTCGAATTTCATCCACCCATCTCCCATGTGGTCTTCTTCTGGGTCTTTTCCTGTCTCTTGGAATCCAATCTAAAATTTCAGCTGTCCATCGATGGTCTGTCCTTCTGGCAGTATGTCCAGTCCATTGCCATTTCAGGGATTTAACTCTGATCACGATGTCTTCCACTCTTGTCATTTTTCGGATCCACGAGTTCCTCTTCTTATCTCTCCTGGTTACCCCAAGCATGCACCTCTCCATGCTTCTTTGAGTTGTCTGCAGCCTTTATATGTCTCTTTTAGCTAAGGTCCACGTCTCTGCACCATACGTAAGCACTGGAAGGATGCATTGATCAAACACTTTTCTTTTAAGACATAAGGGCATATTGCTCTTGAAAATTATGCTGTTTCTTCCAAAAGCTCTCCAGGCAAGTTTTGTACGCCGATTAATTTCTTCATCAATGTGACCCTCACTTAAATGTGACCCTCATTTTCCCAAGTATATCCACACATATACTTGGGAAACTCGTACTCTTGGTCAAAAGAGTGTGATAGATTTTGTTGTCTAGGATCAGCGTCTGAAACACTTAGTTGTCGACACCCATGTGATGAGAGGTGCGGATGTTGGTTCTGATCATTACTTGGTAGTGTCACGAGTGAAACTTAATGTTGGGTGGAGGAAAAGGAACAGGAAGAGAACCAGGATAGAAAGAATAAAGGTTGATAGGCTCCTTGAAGATCAGTGTTATTCTGACTTACTCAGAGAACGACTGAAGGATCTGAAGTCTGGTGAGAGGGAAGTAGAAAAGAAGTGGGAATGTTTTAAGAACTGTGTTGTCACTGCTGCTAAAGAGGTCTGTGGCACCACAATAGTGGTTAACAATAGAGGTGCTACTTGGTGGATTAGTAAGATTGAAGAGGCAGTAAAGAGAAAGATGGAAGCCTATTTGGGGATGTTGCAAGGTAGAGTCTCTGTGGATGAATATCGCTGTAAGAAGCGTGAAGCTGCTAAGCTGGTTCGCCAGAGTAAGGCAAATGATAGGAAGGAGAAAGTGGAAAGGCATGAAATCTCTTTTTGGAAAGATAGGAAGTATTTCGAGAAGTACATGAGACTCAGGAAAAACAGGGTAAACAAAGTTGTAAGTTGTGTGAAGAATGAGATCGGGGGAAATGATATGGGAGCCCAATGGGTTAAGTGAAAGATGGGGTGAATATTTCTGTGAGTTATTAGATCAGGAAAGCAAAGATGATTCTGAGACAGATGCAGATGATGTCACAGTGAGGGATGGAAGCACAGGAGGGATCTCAAGAAAAGAAGTGTGTGAAGCTCTGAAATCTCTTCAGAATAGTAAGGCTCCGGGAGTTGATGGCATAACTGCCGAGATGTTGAAAGATGGTGGCAACTCTGTAATTGACAGGTTAACTGAAATTTGCCAGTTGTGCTGGGAGTTAGGAATGGTTACTCGGGATTGGAAGGATGCTATTATTGTTCCCTTGTATAAGGGAAAAGGTGATCAGACTGAATGCAAGAACTATCGTGGTATTAGCCTACTGAGTGTGCCAGGGAAAGTGTTTGGTAAGGTTGTTATTGAAAAAGTACGGGGTCTTACATCAGAGAAAGTGTGGGATGTTCAGAGTGGTTTTATGCCTGGTAAAGGCTGCACTAACCAGATTTTTGCATTACGCACGATGATTGAAAAGTATCTCGCTGTTGGTAAGAAAATTTTTGCTGCCTTCATAGATTTAGAGAAAGCTTATGACCCAGTAAATAGGACACTTTTGTGGAAGGTATTGAATGAATATGGTGTTACTAAAAATCTACTTAATAGTGTAAAAGCCATGTATGCTGGTAGTAGAGCTTGTGTACGAGTGAATGGTGTTTTATCAAAATGGTTTTCCATTGGTGCAGGAGTTAGACAAGGTTGTGTAATGTCACCATGACTGTTTAATATATTTATGGACGCGTGCATGCACGATGCCAAAATAGATGATAATGGTTCATGTCTTGGTGATACCCGTGTGTGCAGATTACTGTATGCTGATGACACTGTCCTGTTGGCAGAGAGCAAAAGTGATTTGCAGAGTATGTTGTCTCGGATGTACAAAGTTTGCATGAAATTCACACTGAGTATAAATAAGGGAAAAAACAAAGTTATGGTGTTTGAGAGAGGAACTGGTAGCACTGAATGCAATGTAAGTATAAATTGCACTGTGATTGACCAGGTGAGTGAGTTTGTGTATTTAGGAAGCATGGTTGACAGAGAGAACAAATTGGATGGTGAAATTAGTAAGCAAGTGAATTCTTCATTGAAAGTCATAGGTGATCTGGGAGGTTTTCACAGGAATGATGGGTTCTCTAGAGAGTCCCGCATGGCTGTGTATGAAACAGTAATTGTTCCTACTCTGATGTATGGCAGTGAAACCTGGGTACTGCAGAAGAAACATAGGAGTCGTTTGTGTGCTGGAGAAATGTGTTACTTATGTGGGGTTTGTGGCAAGACACGGTCCGATTGTGCGAGGAATGAAGATGTGTTGCAGTTCTGTGATGTGAAGCAAAATGTTGTTAGCAAGGTGGAGACCAATGTGCTTCGGTGGTTTGGCCATGTTGAAAGAATGAGTGATGAGATGCTTACTAAGAAAATCTTTTAGCCCAAGTGGCAGGAAGGAAAGGCAGAGGAAGGCCAAGGAAGACATGGGTGGATCAGATTCAGGAATGTCTGCATGAGAAAAAGATTATGAGTATGAAGTATAAAAGATCTTGTGTACGGCGTGTAATGGATATCAGTGAAGCATGAGTTGTATGTCAAGATCGCTGTAAATGGCGAAGTTTGATACGACAACAATAAGTAAAAATATCTGGAAGTTTGTATTTCTTTTTGGAGCTAACCTCTGAATCAGAGAACAGCTTAGTGATATGTATGTATGTATGATAATAAATTATAGATAACTATATTGCATATTTAACAATATTAAAATGGAAATATGTAAAAATTAACAGAGTACTAGAACTACAAGAGACTAAAGATTACATTTTCTTTTTTCTAGCCTTAAGCTTGGAAAATGTAGAAACCAGTTCATTAAGGTCGATAGTTTGTGCTAATTCTTGTTCGATTGATAGTTGCCAGCCCCACCAGTCTTTCTTGTGTCATTGACGACCTGAGGTATGTTTTGATTAACTTTAGCTTAGAAAAGCTCCTCTCTCCCGTGGCTACTGATACCAGCAGCATCAGTAAAACCCTTAGTGTACCTAATTTGTTTATCGCTCTTTCTTGCAAGTTGGACTTGCAAATAAAGTCAAGAACATCCTTTGGTGTTGATTTCTTAGGAACTCGTCTTGAAACAGCTTGTAGCTCACTACACAACTCGGTAGCATCAATATCCTTAGATTCATTAAGAGTCAACGCTCTTTCCAGCTTTATACATTCATGTAGTACATACTTGGTTGGTTTGTCTTCTAAGGTGTTGATATGGTACAGAAATCCAAATATGGATGTAATCTCCTCCATCTGGATAAATCGTTCGTTAATTGAGTTTATTGCAGTGTCCGGGATTGAAAAATAAAAGTTAATTTTGAACTGCTGTTTTGCATTTTGTATTGGCTCATGTTCTGCTTCATACGAAAACTGCCTTTTCTTTTTTTTTTTTTTGAAGCGCTTAGGTGCTGGCTCTGATTCAAATGAAGCCGGAATATCAAGTTCTTCGGCGATTTCTCTGGCATCTACTAACATTTTCTCAAATCCTACATCAGTTCTGCAGTTTTCAAGGAATACTTTGGTTGCAAGAAGCTGCTTTGTAGCAGCAGCTAAATCAAATTCCCTGGACTGAAGTAACTTACTGGTTAAATTAATTTCAAACAAAATATTGTATCATACAACAAGAGATACCACAAATGTAAAATTTCCAATATTTTTGGCAAGTCCTTGAGCCTCAACTCGTGAAACATTACCAGATGGTCCTGTAAGACTGGAGTCTTCAACAATGTCCACGAGAGCGTCATGCACTTCACTTAGCTGATAATGAAGTGGCTACAAAGCATCGATTCTGCTCTCCCATCTGGTATCAGTGAGTGGTTGCAGTGTTAGAGAAGGCAAGTGGTGCACTAGTACTTCCCAACGTTGAGTTGAAGCAGAGAAGAACACATACATGCTTTGTACCAAACAAAAGAAAGACGGGGCAGCCAAACAACACTTAGCAGCATCATTTAGCACGAGATTTAAAGAATGAGAGCTGCATGGTACAAAAATGCTCGTGGATTAACTTCCAAAATCCGTCGTTGAATACCAATGTTTTCCCCCTCATGTTGCTTCCATTGTCATACCCTTGGCCAAGTAAGTTTCCTAATGGAAGGGACATGTCTTCAAAGTTCTCAAGAATAGCTGAAGTCAAACCAGCACCAGTGGTATCCGAAACAGGAACAAATCCCAAGAAGTGTTCTTTGATTTCACATCCTTTGTTGTCTGTTGTTGCTACAAATTGAACAATGATTGTCATCTGCTCGACATGACTCACATCGGGTGTGCAATCAAAAACTATAGAAAAGTATTTAGCATTGTGAACAGCAGATATAATTTTTTTTTTCTGTACAGCATTACTCAAAAGCTTCATCAGTTCATTTTGAACGTCTTTTCCCAGGTAATGAATGTGAGTCTCCTTGTGACGAACTTTTCGGAGATGTTCATTCACGATAGCAGACATGCCAACCTTCAAAATCTAAAAATCAGGAGATTTTTTGCAGCTCATAAAATCACACGAGCGCTATTTTTTATCGACATTTTTCAGATGCAGGAGCAATTTTCCAGAAGTAATATTTTTGGTAAATAGCATTTTTAATGTTTAAAAAGTTATTCTAAATGCAGACTGCATGTTTATATGCAAAGTAAAAAGTATAGTGAAAATAGTTGTCAACCAGATACAATTAAAAGCATTTTTTCATTTTTTTTTTTTTCTTTTCGCCCTCGAATTTCCGTTTTCGGAAATTTTTCCTCCATTTTCAGACTGAAATACAAATATTTACAGAATAAAATGATATATAACAACAATACTGGACAGAGGCAACATCACAGGAAAAAGAAATTACGATTAAGAAAAATCTTTATTTCGTTTACTTCCATCTTTGAAAGACGAAATACCGTCCCGATGCGTATTTTTACGAACTGGTAAAATTCTTCGATGAGTAGTTTTAAGCGCTGAGAAAAGTTCACGATGCATATTTTTTACGCCCCAAGAAAAATTCCTGACACGTACTTTTACGCGGGGAGAAAAATTCCAGATGCATATTTTTACGCGTCAAGAAAAATTCCCGATGCGTGTTTTTACGGGTCTGGGTCAAAAACACCGACAGGACAAAACACCGACAAACTGTTAACATTTTAATTTCTCACATTTGCCCACTTTTAAACTTCAAGCCTTGTATCTTACTTCTTTGACAATAGTCGGCGCTGCAGTACCAATGCAAAATTTCCTTTGTTAAAACTGCAGTAAAGAGCTGTATAAAAATTTTACTTTTACCTGTATATGTAAAATTGATTTGTTTGTTTGTATGTCGGCTATACAAATCTACAGTTTTCAATTTAGAACCACCAAATTTGGCATACTATCTCATGGTACTCTAAGTTAGACCATAAACCCTTTTTGGAAGAGATCAGGGCTCGGGGTCAAGGGGGGGGGATACAAAATTTTCGTAAAATCTACAGTTTTCAATTTAGAACCACCAAATCTGGTATACTACCTCTTGGTACTGTAAGTTAGACCGTAAACCCTTTTTGGAAGGGATTGGGGCCCTTCCAAAATCTACAGTTTTTAATTTAGAACCACCAAATTTGGTATACTACTTCATGGTACTCTAAGTTAGACCGTAAACCCTTTTTGGAAGGGATCGGGGCCCGGGGTCAAGGGACCCCCATACAAAATTTTCATAAAATCTACAGTTTTTAATTCAGAACCACCAAATTTGGTATACTATCTCATGGTACCCTAACTTACACTGTAGATGGTTTGGGGAAGGGGTCGTCGGGGCCCGGTGTCAAGAGGGCCCATACAAAATTTTAATAAAATCTACAGTTTTCAATTTAGAACCACCAAATTAGGTATACTATCTCATGGTACTGTTAGTTAGACCGTAAACCCTTTTTGGAAGGGATCGGGACCTGGGGTCAAGAGTGCCCCATACAAATTTTTTGCAAAATCTACAGTTTTTAATTTAGAACCACCAAATTTGGTATACTACCTCATGGTACTCTAAGTTAGACTGTAAACCCTTTTTGGAAGGAATTGGGGCCCGGGTCAAGGGGGCCCCATACAAAATTTTCGCAAAATCTACAGTTTTTAATTTAGAACCACCAAATTTGGTATAATATATCATGGTACTCTGAGTTAGACCGTAGACGGGTTTTAAAAGGGGTCGGGCCCGGCATGAAGGAGGCTCATACAAAATTTTTGTAAAAAGTTCCATTTTGTACTTTTAAGAACTTCAACGCCATTCAGCACTCCAATATCCGATCTACGGTCTAAGTTGGAGACTGTAGATAACAATAACGTGGGAAAATTTCCATTTAATGGTGTATTTGAAACACAAATTAATAAACGTTAGTTTTCATCACCAACGGACTGCTTCATCAGGCAGAAATACAATGTAATGTAAATAGAGAGTTCCAGATATTCAAAATTCAAAACAGTCAACCTTTTGTTGATCAATGCCAATGTCAAGTCGCATGCACTCGACGTGTCACAGGTACATTACATTTCAGTGTCGCTGGATTCTCAGAAGCGCACGCCAGATGCACGGCTGTTCTATAGATGTCTTTTCGAGGTAAATATTTCCATTCCTTTTCCTTTCTTTTTTGTTTCGTAAAAGTAAATTAAGTAAATCAATTTTTTTTTATTTTTTTTTTTTACAATTTCAGCCATTCCGGCTCTCTCTCTTTTTTTTTTTTTTTTGCAGAAGTATTACTGCGTCAGCCAGTCACTGGCATTGGCGGGCATTAATTTGGAAGAACCCTGCTTTTCACACGGACAACTTAACGTTGCGTGCTCAGGGGTTGGCAGTCCTAAAAATCTTTACATTTTTGCTCCCAATTGATAAACTAAAAGTATAGTTTATGAAAAAGCAATAACCTAAATAAATTTACTGGAAAATTACAGGAATACCTTTTTCATTTATTAACTTTCACCAGGTGAGCTCGGTGTTTCCACGAATAGTAATATTTACCCGGGAAATACAGTGTACCCCTGCTGGTTTGAGATATAAATTATCTCGGTTTTGCAGATTTTTCTCAGCTACACTGCTCCGTGAAGCAGCGGGAAAAAGTTATGTTTTTACTTTCGCGTTTTTAATCACGGGGACCTGGGCAATTTCAACAATTCTTAATTCCCTGTACTCATGTTCATAACGTTTATATGGCAAGACATGTTAATGCTTTTTAAGGTACATAAATTGCCTAAGTGTATTGGTCCAAAAATTATGTTTTTTTAAGTCCATTGTGTTTTTCCTTCATACTGGCCCCATTTATACCTTCATATTGAACTTGGCCACGCATATCATGAAAACTGAAATCTTCAAAATTTAAAAAAAATTGAAAATAAAATGTTAGTCCTTTGCCCGTAGTATCCGTTAGTGAACAAAAGAATGAATCTTTTTGCTCTGATTTTAAGTCGTTTTCTATTGAATTATATCTTTTTGCTCTGATTTTAAGTCATTTTCTATCAAATTATAAAATGAATTAAATTTTTACAAAAAAAAAAGTGCCACGTAACATTTCCATTTTTTACAATAAAACGTTTTTTTAGCTTTTGCCATGTCTCTGTTATTAATTTATTAACCGTAAAATTTGATTTGGGATTCTTGCCGACCCTCGGAATTTGGCTGATTGGCACGTCTCTGGTTCTCACTATGACGTCACAGCACCCATGAACCGTTCTTTGCAGAAGCTTAGAATACTAATCTTACAACAAAGGAATGTCCCAGCCCTTCTTTTTCTATAGCCCTGGTCTGTCGCCACGTTTCTCTTGTGTTTAAAACTTGCAGTGGGGTACTGCAAGTTTTAAACACAGGAGAAACCCAGTTTCTCTCAGCCTCACAATGCGCTTTGTTGATATGTATGATAGAGATAAGCAACAACCTGTGGCCGAAAAATCATCTTACAATGAAAGCTAATACCTCCCACCTATCTAATGACCTTCCTCTACTTACACTCCTACGAAAAGGTGAGAAGGGAGCAGGTTATCTGGCAGGTTATTGTATTCATTAACCTTGGACCAAACCCCACTCCTCGGAGCGGGGGAAAATTCACGTGATCTAAGAGAACTAGTCGTTTTGTAATCAGTCTGTTTCTCAGTTCCATAAGTAACAGAGGTTTTGAAGAAGTTCCAAGCACAACCATGTCGGAACCATGTACGTTTGTCGATTCGCAAAAAGGAGGGAAAAAACTGAGTTTAAATGGATTTCTTTTCCTTAAAAAAAGACAACGGTGTAATAAATTTTACTGGATATGCGATCAGAAGAGTAATGGCTGCAGAAGTAGAGCAATTACATCACTTGCAGGTGAAGAACATTATCTTATAAGTGCATCCGAGCATAACCATGCTCCTGAAAGTGCTCGATCTAAAGTAGCCCAAAAGATTGCGGACATCAAAGAGAAGGCCAGAACCACCAACGATTACTACTGCGAATTATACAGGATGTAGCCTCCGAAATGTCTCTTGTGGCTCATCAGAGCATGCTGTCGAAAGAAGCCCAGAGAAAATTGATAAAAAGAACTAGGAGGGTTGAAATGCCACCTGAACCTGCAACTGTGGAAATACTAAATATACCTGAGTTCTTAAAATACACAGAGGATGGGGAATTATTCCTATTAAAAGACTTCTACGAGAGCAATGAAAAAATTTTAATTTTTTTCAACAGAAGCTAATCTCAAAATGTTGAGTGAAGCTGCATTTTGGGTGATGGATGGGACTTTTAAACCAGTGCCCAATATTTTTAAACAGCTGTATTCAATTCACGGTCCCGTGGGTCCTATGAACAACTGTAGAGTTGTGCCGTTAGTTTACACTCTGATGACTAGCAAATCGCAAGCTAGTAACTTCTCATTCTTTGAAGAGCTAAAGACATTTGCCACTCAGAAAGATATTATTTTAGATCCACAGTGGGTGATCACTGATTTTGAGATGTCAGTCATCAATGCTGTAAGGGCCGCCTTTCCAGGTGCTAGACACCACGGATGCTTCTTTCATCTTGGGCAAAACATTTGGTGCAAAGTTCAGGCTACTCCTGGCCTGCAATCGAGATATTGTAGTGATGAAGAGTTCAGCTTGATAGTTCGACATCTTCCGGCGCTTGCTTTTCTTCCTCCTGAAGATATTGCTAATGCCTTTAACGAGATAAAACTATTGTTTGATGACGAAGCGGAAGACTTAGTCAAATGGTTTGAAGACTTCTATGTCTTGGGAAAAGTTCGTTGTACAACATGTAGCGGTGAAGAACGACGAAACGAGCCACTCTTCCCACCAACTCTGTAGTCAGTGAATTCAGGAGTGATCCCACGCACTCAGAACAAAGTTGAAGCGTGGCATCGACGATGGGAGATTCTGATTTAGCGTGCCCACGTTTCGTGTTTTCGGTTAATAAAGGAACTGCGAAAGGAAGAAGCTTCTGTCCAAAGAGAAATAGAAACAAAAATGCGCGGAGAAGCTCCTCTTAGAATTAAGAAAAGTTTGATTTGCCGCGAAGAAAGAATTCGAAGAATCGTGAAGAAAGAATTCGAAGAATCGTCATCGAGAGGAACGCATGATTATTGAATTTTGTAGAGGCATAGCCTATAATTTAAATTTGTGAAGTTAAAAAAAATGTGATATTTAAATATGATCACGCTAATAAAAGTTTTTGCATGTGCTGCACATGTTTGGCAAGGTAATTTACTCGTCACTTATTTTATGTAAATTACAGGTAATTTACTAGCAATTTACTTGGCGTAGTAAACCAGTTCTTTATGAAAACGTAAATAACTGATTTTCTTTCATGCATTAAAAATATGATGGCGTTTTATTTTATGTACGGTAAGCTTGCCTCTTTTTCAGGTTGTGGATTCCTAGGGGTGCGTGTGTGTTTGTTCATTTATTTGTTTTTTGTATGTTTGTGACTGAAAGTGGGAACTATGATGGGTGTGGTGTGCCGGTTCAGAATGTGTGTGAGGCCTGGCGGAGGTGAGAGTCACCGCTGGGTGGGGTTAAATGGGCCTTTGAGAGTTCTTCTCTTTGGCTAGCATGTATCGGGGGTTCATGTGCTTTTGATTGTGGTACCGCGGTGCGACTGTATCACCTGCCGATCTGACCTCATGACTACAATATTCATGAGGGGAGGCGAGGCACTGTGTTTTCGGTGATTTGGTCAAAAATCAGCTAAAGTGCATTTACGGGTTCACTGTAACTGGCTCCGTATACTGGTGGGAGGGTGTCGTGCGACTGCCCATTATGGCACTTCTCTCACTTCAGTGTAAAGTGCAAACTTATACGAAGACAAGAGTGGATGGACCAAGTTTCCTTTTCTCAAGTAAAGTACTCAGTTCTGTTGTTTCAGTTCTCAATTGTTGATATGTCAGGGCCTTACCAACAGAAAGGTGTGCTAACCCATATTGCTTTTGCCCCGCTCTTCCAAGAGGGCTTCGAAACCATTTCCAGGGATCATAGCATACTTCTGGAAAATTTTAGGTAAGAATTTTAGGAATTTTTAGAAAAATTTTAGGAAAATTTTAGGAGTGTATTTCAATAAAAACTAGATGTATATTTGTATACATCTAGTAAAACAACTTTGTATACATTGTAAAGAGTTTGCTTCACACCCTTCAACCATATATACTGATAGACTGCGCATGACATCAAAATTTCTGGCTCCAACATAAAATCACATGACAACAGTCAAAAAGATGGGTTCCACATGCTGTGCTTATGGTTGCTCTGAGCGATATAGTAAAGAAAGTTCTATGATTTTTCATGGGTAAGAAACGAATTAAATACCTAAGTCAATAAAGTTCAATTACTTAACCAGAAACTTGCAGCTATTGATATAAAAATATAGTAACTTAAGAAAAAAAAATGGAATGCATGTTCCAAATTCTTCGCAAATGTTCATCACATTATAAATCACAAAATGTAAACAACACGATCATGCATGTATATAGCTCATAAGTAAACTTACCTGAAGAGTTTTCATTATATATGAGGTGCATTCACATAATACACCGAAAACACTGAAGTTCTGCAGCGTAAATTAGTAATCATAACAGCATTTGTACACGAAATTTGGAGTCTGATGATGACGTGCCCAATGTTTGAGCCATGGCGGCTTTGATGCAGCTATTGCCAATGCGCAGTCCATTAGTATATATGGTCGAAGTTCACACCCCAAATTTTTTGCATAACGTCTAATGTCTAAAGTTTAAGTATGATTTACTTCTAATGTTCAGTTCTTATCTTTTCACATGTTATTATCATATTCAAGTATATTTACCACATTCAAGTTTCACTTTGAACATTAATATGCTGTTGAACCAGAAGCAATTCACGATTTTCACAGTAAAGTTTTCAGGTTTCACATTAAACTATAATATCCTAAAAAGGTAATTGAAAACCAAGAACTATGTACAATTGTTCACTGAATTACTTTTTCATATTATTGTTTTAACCTTTTCCTGATTAGCCTATCTTTTTCTGCTTCCACCACATGCAACGTTTTTTTTTTTTTTTTTTTTTTGCATCTGCTAAAGTTCCGAACGGAATTTGGCGAAATTTGCACTAGAACTTTATTGTGATGTATCTTAACTACTGTAAAAATTTTACTGTGTTATTTTCAAAATTCAGAAAAATGGATTTCTGAAAATATTCTCCTAGTCCTTTTGTGCTGTGGAAGTGATAAATAGCTGTTTGCTTTCTTCCCAACCAAGGGCTTCAGATCAGCGCTCCCAGCTGTCAATCAACCGTTGCTATGGTAACACCCTTTCTGCTGGAGGCTCACTCTGTCCAAAGAGGCACACATACTTATCCATAATAAAAACTACCAATGCTAACTTTTAAAGTTTTAAACCGATTCAACTGGAATTTTGGAAGTGAGCTTCTGTAATCCAATTACAGTGAATGTAAAAATTTCAGCCACTTTCGTGAAAAATTCGCAAAGATAGTTTTCTTATTTTTTATCATAAGTAGTGGAAGTCTCTTGAGGGGAGGGAGGGTGGCATGCACATAAACAAGAAGAAGATGAATGTGTTGTTCAGGCATACTCCTCACTGGTGGATGCCAGCTGACTTGGTACATACGCGACCCCCTGCAAATGCTAAATGCCTCTTCTTTCCCCTTCTGTTCTCAATTGTTGGACGGACATCAAGCTCCCCTTCGACCTACTAGTAATCATCCAATTTTATTGCACTCGAAGTAGTGCCTTTTTTTTTCTTTTTTTCCCCCAGCCAAATTAGGATTTGGTGCACATCGGAAACCGCTGCCGGTGGTTTCTTTGAGAACAGAGAAAAGGAACTTTAAAAAATGAAGGGGTAACAGTAACACGATTTCCTAAAAGGGCATTTATTAAGCACTAATTTCAAATTTCAAGGCTTTTCAAGACGGCATTAAAAAAACACCGTTTTTCCAGGATATTCCAGGCCTTGAAAACGTAATCATGATTTTCCAGGACTTTCCAGGTTTTCAAGCAGGCGTGCGCACCCTGCGTAATGGTAAATTTATTGGCGTTAATAACGGTTGTGTTTTTAATAAATAAGCTTACGAAAATTTTAGGATGAATAGCAAATTTTAGGTATAATTTTAGGAATTTAAGGAGGGTCACAAAATATTAGGAATTTTAGGAGGAATGCGATCCCTGCATTTCATTGTTTAGAATCTGTTTCTTTTACCGCAATATTTTTTTAACAGTTTTCTTTTCTTTTATATTTTTCCTTTTGTTTTGTGAAAGCCATGGAATTTTCCTCTAATAATTCGCATGGAAAAATGTGATTGTACGTGCGCGAAAACATGCGCGCGCGCACACACACACACACACACACACACACACACACACACACACACTAAGAGGAGCAATGATCGGCAAACGTGAAACTTAAAATAATTCACCTGCAATAGAAAATTAGATTCTGCGTGCAATTGCTTTAGATTTGTACTTGCTTCAATCACAGTTAGATACAGTACTATAACGGAGTTTTGGAGCGGACGGTTTTGCAACGAATTTTTGAATATAACAGTTTTTTTTTGTTGTTTTTTTTTTTGCTCCATCAAAAAGTTTACATGTTTTCCTCCATTTCTTGAGATCTCAAGGTTAATGCATTTCTTGAGTGTAAACAGTGTGAAACAAAAACTGCTCTGAACTTGAAGCATTATCAGAGATGTGTCATTGCCTTGGGATCTCTGAGGAAAATGAACGGGAAGACAAATGGTATGGCAGTAATTTCTGGAATGGGCTGGGTATTTTTAAGTGAAATATGTTGAGTATTAGATTTTTTTTTTATATTTTTTGAAGAAAAAAAAATCATAATGTGTGTGAGTGCAATAAAGGCCCAGGGGTTTGAGAAGTTATATGAATTTCAAAACCAGCTTAGCCGTTGCCGAACAATTTCTGTAACAGCACACGGCCATTTGAAATTCGGGTAACATCTCAAATGCGTGAGCTTATAAACACGGTTTGTACAAAGGTTCATACGCTTCTGGCACTATATGTAGGAACCTTCCTACACGTTCAGATTTTCCTATCTTGTTTCTCCCTCTGGTAAAGGAGAAAGGATTTTTAGATGAAAGAAGGTGGAGAGCATGTATAAAGGCAGAGAAGCTACCTTGCAAGAAATTTTTAGCTGGAAGCGTTATGATCAAGCTAATAAAAGTTCATGAATGTGCTTCACATGCCTTCACTCTCCATTACATTTCTTTGAGATGTATTTTTCAGGTAGAAATATATTGGATAGAGACAGAGATAACCGCGTAGGAGAACTGGCCGTCAGACACGTGGCCACCGGAGAACCAGCCACCCGGGGAACTGGCCAAAAAGATCTTTAGGGGCCATAAAGACATTGCGTTTTTGACCACTTCATTGCCACATCCGCAGAGGTAGGGTTATCCGAGTCACATAGTTTTCGTATTTTCTTAATGGTGTTATTTAATGTAATTCTTTACAAAGGAATGTTTATAGTCTACAACTGAACAAAAGAATTTCAGGGTTTATGAATTACAGTTCAACAAATTATCCGCGGGCATGTGAAAACGCAGGAAATCTGTCCGGATGGGGTTGGGGTGGGATTTAATTCCAAAAAAATAAAATACAAAGAATTTCTGGTTCGATCCGGAGATTTTCGGCGTTTACAAATTATATCTCAACAAATTCTCTGCAGGCAAGTGCCAACGCAAGAAACCTGTTGGAAATATAAAGAACTTTTGGTCCGATCCGGAGATTCTCTGCAGGCATGTGCTAACACAAGAAACCTGTCTGAAGGGGGGCTTATTACCAAAAATATGAAATATAAAGAATTTCTGGTCTGAACCGGAGGTTTTCAGCGTCTACAAAATTTCTGAGGGTATTTGCTACCGCAGGAAGCCTGTCCGTGGGGTGGGGGATAACCTCCCCAACAGATTTCCTGCGTTTGCACGTGCCAGCCGTTAATTTGTTGAGTTGTAATTTGTAAACGCTAAAATTCTGCTCCCGGTGTGGCTATAAATTCTTCATATTTTATATTTTCGGCATTAAGACACCACGCCATCCTCCTGACAGGTTCTTTTGCGCTAGCATGTGCCCGCAGAGAATTTGTTGAGTTGTTTGTAATCTCAGAAAATCTCCGGATCAGACCAGAAATTCTTTATATTTTATATTTTTGGTATTAAGACCCCCCCCCTCACACACACACAGGGTTTCCTGCGTTTGCACATGCCCGCAGAGAATTCGTTGAGCTGTACTTTATAAACCTTGAAATTATTTTGTGAAGTTGTAGATTATAAACATTTTTTATAAAGAATTACATTAAATATCGCAATTCAGATAATACGAAATTACGGAAACTTTATGTGATTCAGGTAACCAACCTATAGAGACGTGGCCACGGAGCACTCCAGAACGCAATTTTTATATGGCCCCTTAAAATTTTTGTGGCCAGTTTTTCGGGGGTCAGTTCTCCGCTTTGTCTTTGGCCTGAAAATCATGGATATGTCTAAATTCCTTATTGAAAAAAAAAAAAAAAAAGCTTTTTGAACAACAGGTGCTCAAGTTGTGGGAAATATAGTCACACAATATTTGTTTATTCAGAACGATTTTATGTCACTGAAATCACAATGGGACCACCGGGGGCTAGTTTTCCGGTGACCACTTCTTGCCCGGAGATAACCAGAAACCTCTATATCCATCCAACTTCTCCCTTCATGGTTCATCAACTGAAATTCATAAAGATAGGTAGCTTCTGTATAACTTTTTTTTTTCTTGGAGGGGTCTCTAAAGTTCAATTTTTATCAGTTCTTTTTGCGTGGAGGCCATAGAACTCTTTTTGCAGAATGGAGCTTATATTTATTCTACGCTATCCACGGATCATATATATATTTATTTTTTGAGTAAAATGTTTGCTAAGATTTTTTTAAAAACACTAGTCACAATGTAAAATACATAATGTAGACTATCTTCAGTCACAAAACAATTGTAAATACAGAAACGTGATGCAATAGGGAAATTTACCCCGGTATCTGGATATCTTTTATAAAAGTTAGTAAACTGGTATGCGGTATGTGAAACGAAAATTTGTCATATTTTAGTGCATCTCACCTCGTAGCTCAAGAACAAAGTGTGTTGCAAAAATTCTCAAAAAACAAAACAAAAAAACAGATTTTTATTTATTTATGTTTGCAATTTTTGCTCCTCAAAAAATAGCAGTACCTTGTCCCAGATTGGCTTAGAAAATTACCTTTGGTGACATTTGAAAGCTTTTGATAAGGTCCTTCAATTGATATGTAACACCAAGGTATCTTGCAGAAATAAATAATAAAAAAACGACTGTGTAAGGACAAGTAAAATTATATATCTCCGACATCTTTGTATATATAGACATTTTCCATATTATATTCAGAATGCCAATTTTTTTTTTTTTTTTTCATTTTTCGTGTGCCAAAGTAAGCACGTGGCATTACTTTTAGTAACGTGGAATACCGTTCGACCAAGAAATAATCTCTGACTATTCTTCCCGATGTTTCTTGGAGCCAGAGGTTGTGTATCACTATCACTGTTATTTGCACCTGCCTTCGGACATTGCAATGTCAAGGTGTGGTCATTCATGGTTTACAAGCTTAAGACGTGATCAGGTGGTTGTTTGACCTCGGAGCATGACCCGGGCTTCTGAGAATTTGGGGAAAGGCACCAGGACAACGAAGAGCAGAGAATAAATGGCTTCCTAGCCTCCTTCTGGAGTATCAAAATTGTTAACCCTCAGAGTCTTGGCATCCAATGAAAATTCACGATTTCTCACAATCTCCATTCTATCCCGAAACCCAAAAATTTATTAATCTCTGTGTTGGAACATAAATAGTCCCTGTTTGACCCTTAAAATAATTTTAGAATTTGGTTCCCCGTTCCCTAATTTTTTAAAGTAGAATGTCCCAGTCAACTCAAAAATAAAAATAAAAATTGATCTGCATCCTGAATTACATCCAATTCCAAAATTACTGCTTTGAGCAAAAATCTCCCAAATTTTCCCTGTTTATGGTTTCATGAAATTTCCGGTAGACCACAATTTTCTCCACCATCTCACAGCACCCCAGGAATTACCTCGGATTAATCGTATTCATCGGTCAGGATGAGTTTCATCATCACTATTATTGGAGATCAGCACTGCTCCCCCACCCCACCCACTATGACACTTTTAATAACACTTGAAGTAAACTGTTTTTCTTCTTCTACTCCCCTCCTCTTCCTCTGTACCTTACCTTACCTCCTATCCGCGTTCAGGCATGATGTCTAGCTGATTTATTTAGTACAAATCAAAATTGTAAGGACATTTATTTTTACTTAGCTCTAAAGGGTGCAGTTTCAGTGAATTAAACCACAGCCTTATCAGCATACTCCTACAACTCTGTTATTTCATCTTTCTCCGGAAAACGATGGAACATTCTCATCGCTTCTACAGCAGTCATTTCCTGCAGTCCCGAACATTTGTAGACTTTCCCCGATTATTTTTTTTTCAATCCCTAGCCACTCACCCGAATTTTTAAACCTTTTTCTTAAAAATTCCTTTTGCAGGAAAGAATTCCAGTATTACTCCAGGACTTTATGCAAAAATACGAAAAATGAAGAACTTTCCAAGATTTGGAAAGGAAAATGAAATTTCAGGACATTCCTAAGATTCCATGGGCTGTTATAACTCTGTATGTGACCAGAGATGCTTAGACATCCAATAATAATAATAAGAAGACGACGACGATACAAAGAGAACTCACAGCGACATATTCGAAAACGAAGAGAAAAGTTTCTATCGTAACATTACCAAGAAAGACATCGAAGGCGAAGGACCACCAGAATGTGAATTCCTGTTGGGGGCGGGGGGCGATGCTACATGTACATGTGTGTGTATACGCACATAGTATATAACACACATATACATATATAATATATATAAATATGCATCAATATGTATATAAACAGTGCATAAGATAGACAGATATACATTAGATAGATAGATAAAAGTGTTGACATACGGGGCTTCAGGGGGGACTTAAGCCCCAAAGTACCCCTGTGGGCAGGGTGGGAAATTAGCGATCACCAGGAGCAAAATGCGACCACAATTTCACGTTTTGCGACCAGTATTTTAAACCTGGGAGCCAATTCGCGACTGCATAAATTTTTGATTTTTCTTTTTTAACATGTGCACGTAGTAATTTTCAAATGCGGTATTTATGTTTTTTTTTTAAAAAGTTCCCAGTGGTGTGTGGTTAAAAGTATATTGGGGTAGGGAGAAATAAGTTTAACCTCGCTGCTAGCATGTGCTGAACTAGGGGAGTGTACGTAAAAGTCCCGTGAGGAATGTAGGTGCGTGCTACTGTGACCTTCGATGGCACTACTGGGGGTGGGGAAGGGGGCAAGCCTTAAGAAAGGGATGGGGGGGGGGGGGGAAATCAGCTTCAGAGGTAGAGTGTGGGGGGAGGAGAGGGGGACAAGAAGAGCAGCCGTTAAGGGGGAGTATCAGCATGGGAGATGGGGTGTTTGGCATTTCCTGCCATTCTAACTAAATAGCCTGTCAAAAAAACAAAAACACAAATATCTGTGTGAATTTTCCACGTAACTGGTAGAATTTTTTACAAACACCATAAATCATTGATACGAAAGGCCCTCCAAACTGCTCCTAAATTGGTTAAATACTTTTTAAACTAGGCATGGAAATTTTTATAAAGAATTTATTGGGCGTAAAAGTGCCGTATTTTCCGGCACATAATCCGCAGATTATCTGTTCCTAAAAGTTTAAATTCCAGACACTGCCGATTATACGACGGTGCGGATAATACAGAGCCCCCCCGTAAACTTCAAAATGAAGCTTTAAAAATGCCGCTACGTGTTCTACGATAATATGCAGTGTCACTCCATCAACATATCTCCGCTTGCCCCTTGGCTTTGGCAAAAATGTCTGTGTGTAGACATTTCCTCCCTGGGAAGGGATTGCTGCTTTGTAAAAGTTAAGAGGAGGAAACATTGCCTTCAGCAAAGCGCGTTGACCTTGAATAGCGGAGTGCGGTTTCCATTCCATAAAACATTGAGACGTGCCGCTCTGACCCGTGATGGCATGCCACACACACACTCTTCCCGAATTTCCAACCCCACTTGTTTATTTTCCTTTCAGCTCCAAGACTGGAGAACTTAGACACCATTACAAATTATTTACGATCTGAAAACCAGTGTTTCAGTTGTTGATGTAATTTTAAACATTACTCAGAGTTACAGCGCGATTGCCACAGAAATTAAAAATACATATCACAACCATTTGAAAGTTGCGGGGTATCGTAAGTAACTTTTTTAAATTTTCAAAAAATTTCACGATTTTATAAGTTTTTTAAACTCATTAAATGGAAAGAAAGTATATTTATACAGTAAAACCTCGAAAATCCGGCATCGACAGGACCGGTCGAGTGCCAGATTTATGAAAATTCCGGATTTCTGAAGCCATCCA
The DNA here is from genome assembly GCA_039090855.1 of Macrothele yani. Lineage (NCBI taxonomy): Eukaryota > Metazoa > Arthropoda > Arachnida > Araneae > Macrothelidae > Macrothele > Macrothele yani. Next base: position 86,641,285 of record CM077011.1, on the reverse strand, counting down.
AAAATTGCGTAACGGGAGCTACGATCAGGTCACTAACAAAATTTTGTGTTTTGTCTTATGGCACTGGCTCTCTTCCTTCCCTGGAACCAGTGGAGCTAAATTAGGGATGGGCGAGTGCTTATAGCCCATTGAGTTGCTTACGGTTGTCGTTAAACCTTCAATTTAAAAAAATTGTGCGCCTACGCCTTATAAATATGAAGGGGTCGCGCTGCCAATCGCATTCTTTGCAATTTGCGAAAAAAGAAATCGTTTTGGCAATGGGGAAAAAAGTGTTGGTGAAAATATTGGCGATTACTTTTTTGTACTATATATTGTAAAACGCTGTTGTGTTTAACTTTTCTGTTGTTTTTTTTAACTTTTACTATGAATTTTGTCTGCGGATTATACACCGACGTTTTTTCTATCATGATGAATTTTGCCGTCTGCGGATTATATGCTGAAAAATACGGTACTTAATAAAAATTTTCATGGGTAATTAAGAAAGTATTTTACCGATTCACATGAAATTTTCAGGGTGGGCTTCTATTATCTACTTATCCTGTGTATAAAAATTTCAGCCAGTTTTATTAAGAATTCGTGAAGATAGCTTTCTGATTTTTTTTTAATCTAGTTCCATAGTTGAACAAGGTGGGGAATGTGCTACCGCCAGAGCCGGTTTTCTTGCCGGGCTGGCTGGGGGAGCCCAGCAAGGAACGGCTCCTAGAATTTCAGCTATAGGAGCCATTTTGCTCCTAGGATATTTTTCTAATTTCCCACCCAGCCTGTGGGTGCGCTGGTGCACGGTACAGACAGGAGATAGGTGCTAGCAAAGGATTTTTGTTTAATTTTGTTTGTCAGATAAAGATGTGCCTATTTTTAATTACACACCTTCCTTTTCTTAAAAAAAAAAAATCCCATTTTGAAAAATGTAAGTTGAATGATAGAAATAAAAATAAATAACACAAAATAACAACGAATAATATATTAAATTTATGGTTTTAAATATTTCAACTAATAATAAATTAATTAATAAAATTAAGTAAATCTTGTAATTTATGGTATTAACTATTATAATTTATATGTATATACATACAGACTCCGTACCACCATTTTTGAGCTTCGATACAACAAATACAAATTTGTCCTTGTTGAATTATCTTATAAAAGCTCAAAAATGAGAGCGTGATTTAATTTGAAGCAGTAATTTACTGTGAAAATGTTTCACCAGTATAGATTTCTGTTACGTTTGTAAACACATTCAAACATTTCTGTAATATCAAAAAGAATAATAATAATTATAAAAATAGATAAAATAATGGATATCCAAAATATTGCTATTAATTTATTTAAGACATTTTCCAAATTTTCATACTAACATATTTCGGATTGATATAATCACCAACAATAACTTCCCTGACCACTCCAACATTTAACATTTCTAAATTAGGCATTTACCACCATTTGGTCTTGCCAAGGTACTTTCCCTTTGTTATTAAAATAATCTAAATACATATTACGGCTTTGTTTAGCTGCATCGGTAGAATTTTTAGTTTGTTTTTGCAAGTCACATAGGTACGATGCATATATGTACTTTTTGAGTTTCATCGTAGAAAGTTGTGCAGTATGCATGCGCCAAGCACAATGTAGTCTAAGTGTTTCAGAGAAACATTTGTCTATGTGTGTAAAATCCTGAACGTCGAAGCCAAAAATCCAAACGCATTTTCCGACACCCTTCTCACCTTCGACAAATTGTAGTTGAAAATTCGCTTATACACTGACGGAAAAAAAATCCCAACACCACGAAAAAATAGTTGTAGAGGAATGAAATGGCGGCAATACATTTGTATAGGTAACATAACAAATAAAGGTAACTTGATCACGCTAGTTACGTTAACTGAAACTTTTATAAAAAGTTCGTAAGTTGGAAGCTTCCGACCTTATCTTAGGTCTTCATCACGCCAATGGAGGACTAAGATTGTTGCCAGATTCTACATTTGAATTTTTCTTATTTTTGTTGCCAAAACTTAGAATTGATCTCCAGATCAACGGAATGTAGAGAGGAGATTCGGAGTTGCAAGTCATTGAGTTGAACATAATTTCTATGCTTTCACGGTAACGGAGGGCAAAACGATTGTCAAAAGACGCAATTCGTTTTGCTTCGTTCCAGTGGGGAACTGCAGATGTGTCTTCCATTGTCAAAATAGACAAGGCAGTATTGGGATTCGAAACATCTTTTCTATGTTCTAAAATTCTATGGCTAATGCTCCTGTATGTGCTTCCAATGTATAAGTTATCCCCAGTAGAAGAAGAGATAGGAATGCAGTAAACTCCTGGGAGGTTCAGGCTTTCAACTTTGTCCCTATCCCTTTGTAGAAGTTTCAAGATGTTTGGGGTAGATTTAATGGCAAGATGGTAACCAAAACTTCTAAAAAGAATCTGTAACTTATAAGCATAGGAAGGATGGTAAGGAACAGAACCACAGAATTTCAGGTCTTCTTTCTTGTGAGGAAGGAGGCATTCGATTTTCGAATGGTTTTCATATTTCTTTATGAGAGAGTTGACTATAACAGCAGGGAAACCATGAGAGAGGGCTATTGTAGAAATTTTGGAGAGTTCTTCTTGAAGAGAGAGTTGGTTGTTGCAAATGACATGAGCCCTGTGGATGTAGGACTTCAATGCTGCAAGTTTGTAGAGATGCAGGGTGCAAGATTTGTAGGGAATGATGTTAGTGGCCGCAGAAGGTTTTCGATAGACGGAACGAGTAATGGAGAGATCAGCGTTTCTGCAGATAGATACATCCAGGAAATCAATTTTGTGATTTACTTCCTTAGATATAGTGAGCTTAATGGAAGGAAATTTTTCCGTAATGGAGTTGATCAGTATCTGTAGTTCAGACTCGGAATGTGGCCAGCTAATGAAAATGTCGTCTACATATCTTAACCATAGGGAAGGTTGAAAAGGGTATAGAGGAATGATGGAAACTTCAATATGTTGCATGTAGATTTCAGCAAGCAGAGGGGAAAGAGGTGAGCCCATGGGGAGACCAGATTGTTGCCTATACACAATTTTGTTGAAAACAAAACAACTGTGTTGATGAATAGTGTGGAAACAATCATAAAGATCTTTGATAAGAGGACCGGGGGTTCAAAATGAAGAATCAATTTCTTCATGAGGAGCATGTAGGAATCAAAATATGGTACAGAGGGAAACAAAGATTCTACATCAAGAGTATACAGATTATCACAAGGAGAAAAGGAATTAGGAAGGTTGTGGATGAAGTTTGAAGTAGAGACAACTGTATGAGGATGGTTGGCTGCCAGGGATTTGCATTTGAGGACCAATCTCTTTTCAAGGTTTACTGCTGGAGAAAAAGAATATTCCACTAAAGGTCTGATGGGGTTACCAGCTTTATGCAGTTTCACTTGCAGGAAGAGCCTGGGAGTTCTAAAGTAAGGAGGGGGTGATATATCACCAAGGAAGAATTGAAGAGTCTCTTTCTTAGCTAATCTGTCAACTGAGTTTTTGAGTGAGTTGGTGGTGTCTGACTGTAAAGGGATGCAGTTAGCAGATGTAAGAAAAGAAAGCACTTTTTGGTTTAGAGTTTCTTTACCAATGATGACTGGGCAACCAACTTTATCTGCTTTGCATACGGCTAGGTCATTTTCTTGAATAAATGACCTGAATTCTTTTAAACAAGAAGAAGAGTACTTGATTGGCACAGAAGTTTGCTTGGATAAGATAACAGCAGCGTTGGCACGAAGTATAGGCTGCTGAACAGTCTCAGTTCTGTGGATGGCTGATTCTATAACAGAAACAGTTTGTGGAAGATTGATAGGAAGAGCAGGTGAAAATTTTGGGCCTAATGATAAGAATTTATCCAAGCTAGGAGGAATAGTGACAGAAGAAAGATTTACATACTTTGGCTTGTCAGTAGAGGCTGATGACGGAGATGTTGCTTGACTTTTTTGCTTGGAGAGTAGAAAATTGAATTTCTTTGTATGGCGAGCATATTCATTTACTTCAATTGTTGTGAGGGTTTGGTTGATGCGAACCATGAAAATATCAAGCAAAGCAGGATGAGTGGTAGCAGCCAGTGATTGGTAGCTAATGTAGCAGGAAAGTTCAGTTTTAGCAATGGAGGAACGCAGGTCACGGATAGCGGCAGATAGGAGGTTATGGCTGGTTTCCTGTAGTAATGCACGGCACCGTCCTTTGAAGATGGGTTTGCAGATCTGAAAAGCTTGGGGAAGAATGCCAGAAGTCTTGCAGGAAACAAGAAAACGAAGCCTGCAAAGAGAATTAGTGACTTGAGTCCGAAGTTTCCGGAAGGAAATCCAATCTTTCGTCCAGTCCAAAATAAAATGCCCGGAAGTTGCGTAGCTTTGAAACATGACGATTATGGGCAAAACACGTAACAATATTAACAAATAAAGGTAACTTGATCACGCTAGTTACGTTAACTGAAACTTTTATAAAAAGTTCGTAAGTTGGAAGCTTTCGACCTTATCTTAGGTCTTCATCACGCCAATGGAGGACTAAGATTGTTGCCAGATTCTACATTTGAATTTTTCTTATTTTTGTTGCCAAAACTTAGAATTGATCTCCAGATCAACGGAATGTAGAGAGGAGATTCGGAGTTGCAAGTCATTGAGTTGAACATAATTTCTATGCTTTCACGGTAACGGAGGGCAAAACGATTGTCAAAAGACGCAATTCGTTTTGCTTCGTTCCAGTGGGGAACTGCAGATGTGTCTTCCATTGTCAAAATAGACAAGGCAGTATTGGGATCCCAAACTGCAGATGTGTCTTCCATTGTCAAAATAGACAAGGCAGTATTGGGATCCTTCAAGTAACCGATTTGTAACAGTTCGTTGTGTCACTGTGGTGGCAACTGGAGCTCGAATTGCTGCCGCAGACGCAGTACAATGCGCCACGGCCATACGCCGTACACAGCGGTCTCCCCTCTCAGTAGTGCCACATGGCCGGCTGGAACCCGGTCTTCTTGAGGCAGTACCTTCCCTTGACCACCGCTGCCAACAATCATGCACAGTGGCTACATTCCTGCCAAGTCGTTCTGCAATATTGCGGAACGAAAATCCACCTTCTCGTGGCCCTATTACACAACCTCGTTCAAACTCCGTGAGCTGTTGATAATGGCTTCTTCGTCTTCTTAAAGGCATTCTTGACTAACATCAACACACTACGTCGAATCTCAACGATAACTAACGCTCACGAACGTTACAGTGCGTATTTACAGCAAACCTGCTTTGCATGTTCCGAGGGGCGCTACTAGCGCCACATGTATGCGCCGAGCGCGAAATTTGCATAGACGTCATCTTACAGATGTACTCTCACCGCCTACCAACTGTCGTTTATCTAACACAACCCCTTCTTGGTGTTGGGATTTTTTTTTCTGTCAGTGTATATACTCTTCTTTCTTTTTTTTTTATTCTTTTTCTTTCTTTTTTCTCGTTTGCCGAAATTATTACTGCTATCGATCTGCTCTTTTGTGCGGAAAGGAAAAACGATGTTTTGTAGATTTTTGCTGGGAACGTAGATTGACTGAGATACTTAGGAATGAAAAGCACGAAGTTTTCAAGTTTGTGTCTGTGGACAAACCTAGTCAGGGGGACGATCTCTCTAGGGACCATAGGTGGTCAACCGTAATCTGCGCAAAGGTAAAAGTTTGTGTGTGTGTGGGGGGGGGGGCTTAAGAAGGGAGAGGTGGAAACGGAAGGCCCCAGGGAGAAGATCCACACATTTTTGCCCTCCCCCTCTAGGGGAAGGGGTACAGGGAGCTTCCGGCATAAGATGCTCTCTGCTGGACAACGCATCATGGACTCTGCAAAACAGTGGTGTGGTTGCATGGCATCATTCTTCAGACAGCGATTACAGAGGTAACATGTAGTTTATGTACATTCAAAGAGGGAAAAACTTATTGATACATTCAGGGCCCAAATTCTATAAAGATGTACAAACAAAGATAAGGTGGAAGTGGTGTTGTACAGAACGCAAATGATTGGCAAAAGTGTACCTGGATACTAGTGACTCGGTTATTTTACAATTCAACTTGTGTCACAATCATGACCCACCAAAACTGATTAAACGAAAATCAATAGAGGATATTTCGGAACGGCCATTAAAACTGATCATACAACTGCGGGAAATAACTGTTTACTAATTTAAAAAATAAATGGCAACAATGGAATATTAGTGCTAAAAAAAGGAAACGAATTAGAAAAAGAAAAGAATAAAAACGTTAAAATGAGAGAAAAAATAAAAAAAGCTAAAAAAGAAGAAAATTAAAATGAGAGAAAAATAAATAATCTAAATAAGAAAGAAATTAAAATGAAAGAAAAAAAAAGAAAAAAATTAAAATGAGAGAAAAAATTTAAAAAATTAAATGATAGAAGAAAATAAAAAAAATATATATATTTTGGCGCATGAAGAGACAATCTCCACGTGATATCCCCCTGGGTAACGGTAATAAACTCTGTTGATTTTACCATAGGCTCTGTCAAGGTTCACTGTTCCAGCAAATGTTTCCTCAGATTCCACAACTAGTAAACATATCAATGTACTTTATTGCAATAGACTTATCAATAGTTCAAGACATGTCCGATCTTTAAAAATATAAAACATGCAGTAATAAATAATAAAAGTACCGGAAGTTCACTAAGCGGAAAAAGGCAAAGAAATCAGCGTATTTTTCTGAGACCCATATACTAAGTTTTGATAAACTGCCAACCTCTTATATCAATTTTATTTTCAGGAAATTGCTCGCAAATCACAATGTCCGTTCTAATTCAGAAGAAGAACACAGACTACCAAGAAAAGGTATTTGAAACACACTCGAAATTCGGTGTTCTCTGAGTGCAGTAATCTCTGGGGGATGGATGCTTTGGGTGGGATGGAGTGGAGTAGGATGTCTGTGCCCAGGGCAGTTAGCCCATTAGCCTGGAGAGGCTGCTAGGGCAGCAGACTCTTTTCGTAATGGACAAGTCCTCTGGAACTGATGCTTTTCCGCCATCCAGTGTTAATAAACTAAAACCGCAAAAATGATTTCTAAATACACTGCCTGACAGAAAATTCCACACCACGAAGACGTGAACGCAGCACCATGCAAATTGCAGGGTGGGTGCACACGTATAAGTTATGCAAATGATTGCATTTACGGGCCAATAGCACGAACGGCACGCGGGCTATAAACGGACAACCAGCCCGTGAGGCCATCAGTCGAGACGTCGTCACGGCTGCAAGAAGTGAGTGGTTCTACTGCAACCGTGTCTGGAGAATGAACAAGGGGTACCAATGCCGTTAAGACGCTGTCGTACGCAATTTCGTCAAACGGATGAGTTCATGAGAGGTGTCATCGTAGGCCTTCGTACCGCCGGATGGTACTTGCGTCATATTGCCGAAGAAACGCAACATGATGCCACAACAGACGGTCGCATTTAGAGACAGTGGTCCCAGGAAGTATCTGTGCAACGTCGTAGAGGACCGATGCACGGAGACGGACGTCCGAGCGCACTGATCGTCGCATCCGACGTCATGCCTGTGGGGACCCACAGGCGACATTTTGCGGACTTTACGGAGAGGCTTGGATGCTTCGATATCAACGAGGACAGTGTCGCGCCGATTGGCTGCGTCTGGTTTGCTGTCCAGCCGTCCGTTGCGAAGGCTACCCTTAACAGCGAGCCATCGTTGTCACCGCTTGGCGTGGTGTCGCTCCAGGGAGGCGTAGGGTGCCGAATGGAACGCTGTGGTGTTCAGCGATGAATCGCGGTTCTGTATCACCACGGATGATCGCCGTGTGAGAGCCAACGGGCAGATTCCTCCGCCATTGTGCAGCGCCACACAGCCTGGCAACGTGGAATCATGGTGTGGGGTGCTATCAGTGCATACAGCCTCAACCGCTGGTACGCATTACGGGCACAATGACGGCACGCCGATATGGTGATGAGGTGCTGCAGCCCGTGGCACTACCGTATCTGCAGGGCATCCCAAACGCGGTTTTTCAACAGGATAACGCCCAGCCGCATATACACGGATCAGCCTGAATGCTTCACACGGTGTGCGGATGCTTCCGTGGGCAACACGATCCCCCGACCTCTCGCCCATCGAGCATCTGTGGGACACGATTGGACATCAGTTGAGTACCCTCTCAACCCCGCAAAATGAAGATGAACTGTGGACTCGGATCAACACCACATGGTCCACGATACCCCAAGACTCTATTCGGACTCTCATTGCCTCGATTCCACATCGGAGTGAACGCTGTATCACCCAAAATGAGGGCCACATTCCTTATTGATCATCCTGTATATTCGGCCACTGGAGGGTGTTCCAGGGCTGCGTAGGGTGCTGAATGGAACAGTGACAATTAAATCATTTGTTATAATTTTTCGTTGTCTGTATGTGGCAATTAAATCATTTGTTCAGGACCTACTTGGCTATCTGTGTGCACAGTTTGGTCAGTTTTCAAGCATTTCTTCATGGTGTGGCATTTTCTCTGTCAGGCAGTGTATTTTATATATTGAAACAAAAACTCCTGATAAAGGTTTCTAATTTATATACATTTCATAGTAAGAATTCTATTTTGGATTCAAGCTTTTCTTCTTTAACTGCTGAAATAAAATTTGTCTGTACTGTTGTTCTAAATGGTAAACGGTAAAAATACCCCCGCAGAAAATACCCCTGAAAACTGAAAAGCGGAAAAAATGCCCCCAGAAAAAATACCCCCAGAACAAACGGTTCACTGTAAACTACCACACAGGAACACTGATGTGTGGCAGTGTTTCGGTGTGGCAATTTACCGGCAACCCTGCCACACATTTTTCAGCAACTTGGCCACACAAGTTCAAAGGGGGGGCTATAAAGGTTGCCGTTTCTGGGCCTATATTGAGAACTGAATTGGGAACTCCAAACGAATTTCGCGAAAACGTTCCATGTAAGCCAAGCGAGAATTGTACTTTAATTTGAAGAAATAAATTGCCGAGGATCCGAGGTACACTTGGGGGAGGGGTTCAACCCCCACTTTCGTAATATTAGATTTTGGGCCGCTGGAGTCTGTCAGTGTATCCAGGCTGTTGCCCTTGAAGCGCCCATGAGGTCCGTGGGATCGGGGGGGGAGGATTCCACCAAAATATTAAAATGGACGTAGAGCTGTAAACATTAGAACCATGCTTTACACAATGATTCTGTACACGACCACGAATTTTCAGGAGGATGGGGTGAATTCACCCTCCTCCAAGTTTCTAAGAGCGCAGACAAGTGATCAAGGTAAGGGATTTGCTCGCAATTTCTATGCTTCATGTTGTGTTTAATGGTAAACTATGTATGCCCTTCCCCCTCCCACAGAAATTTGGTGAAGCCGGTGAAAGGGATACGAGGTGCTTGGTTTGGAGGGCTCTACCTCCAACTTCCGTAATTTTATATTCTGGACCTCTAGAGTAGGTCAGTGTATCCTCGATGTTACCCCTGAATAGCTCTTAAAAATGGGGGCTACCCCACCCTCCTGAAAATTCGTGGTCGTGTACAGAATCATTATATAAAGCATGGTACTAATGTTTACAACTCTACGTCCATTTTAACATTTTGGGGGAAAGCCCCCCCCCCTACCAAGTGTACCTCGAATCCTCAGCAATTTTCTAATTAAAGTACAATTCTCGCTTGGTTTACATGGAACGTTTTCGCAAAATTCGTTTGGAGTTCCCAATTCAGTTCTCAATATAGGCCCAGAAATGGCAACTTTTATAGCCCCCCCCCCTTGAACTTTTGTGGCCAAGTTGCTAAAAGATGTGTGGCAGGGTTGCCGGTAAATTGCCACACTGGAACACTGCCACACATCAGTGCTGCTGTGTGGCAGTTTACAGTGAACCGTTTGTTCTGGGGGTATTTCTTCCGGGGTTTTTTTTTCTGCTTTTCAGTTTTCAGGGGTATTTTTTTCCGGGGGTATTTTTCCCTACATCCGTTCTAAATACAGTTTTGGAAAGCGGATTTTCAATTTCCCAGAATTCATAAGAATCTGCGTTTTCGGTTACATAGAAAATGTCGTACATTAGGAAGTTATAATTTTCTTCTTTAACTGCCGAAATAAAATTTATTCGTACCGTTCTAAATACAGTTTTGAAAAGCGGATTTTCATTTCTCAGAATTCGTAAGAATCTGCGTTTTCAGTTACATAGAAAATATTGTACATTAGGAAGTTATAATCACACTAGTAGAAGCTTGGGTTTAAACCGTATGAACGTACTACACTCTACATTATTCTTTCATATGTTAAAGTTCAGTGTTATGTGAAAATCATTAATTAAAACAACTGGAAAAACAATTCACAAGAAACAGTTCGTTTCATCTTGCAATTCGAGTTGAAAGCCAGGAGTTTAACGGGTGTACTCGTATAAATGTATTTACATGTGTATATTAATAAAAGCAATTTATTTCTCTATTGATACCTTCCCCCCCTATTCAGGAGGCTTGAATGGTGAAACCAAATAAGACGGTTTTATTAATATTCACGTCAGCGGTGAAATTCTTGAACAGTCCTTTTTATCCACTCATATCAATGTTTGCCGGCTCAGTCCACGGAATCGAAGTTCCTCTAGCAATGTTCTTTGTCCCTAACGTATCTCTTGCAACGAAGTACGGAAGTGATACGTTACTAGGGCACAAGATGACGGCTGCTTCTTCTTTGGGACTGAAGGGAGTGCCCGTTAACCACTGTTAAGATGTTCTGTTGTGTACAGGTTTCGTTATTGTTATTCGTAGTGCCATATTCTGTACCATCTGAAACTCACCGTTGTTTAGAAGTTACAGCTATTCAGTGATGTCTCTTCAATAAAGCTCTGTGAATTCACAGTTAATATAAACAACAGGTAATATTTAATAACCTTTAATTTACTGGTGTTTAAAATACTTCATACAATACACTTTTGACATTGTTCGTATAATTACTGAAAGCTGTGGTAAAAGGCCTCTTTCGTTATTTTCTTCAGCTGGGTTGTCACGTCGTTTGAATGTTAGAATATCAATAAATTTCTTTCCTTTAGTGCTGATATCGAAGGGGAGAGGGCTCACTCACTGAGCCGGCGCCAGATCAGGATAATACAGTGGGTTATTCAACGCAGCAACGGCTCGCTTACCAAGAAATTTCTTTACTGTCTCTGTCGAATAGGACTGCGCATTGTCATGCTACGAGACCCATGTGCAAAGGGCGACCCTACTGAACGAATGTGTTTCAACAGTCGTCCTTAGGACTTGAAGATCGAATTTAGCATTATCAGTTTCTCCTTCTGAAATGAATTTGCTTTCGAGGATTCGATTTCTGCCAAAGGGACGATGAACATGGTTGATTTTCGGAAACTAAACTTCTTTCACGCTGGGGAAATGGGGCTCTGCCATTTTATGGTTTGGTGTTTCATCTCTGGATCGTATTTAAAGAACTAGCTCGTCTCACCTAAGAAGGAGAGGTCATAATCACACATGCTAATGAAATCTCCGCATGCCTAGAACTTGTGGAATTTTTGCCCCGTCCTTAGGAGATGTGAGACGAATTTGACAAGATCTCTTCCCCTAATCCTTTTTAGCACGTCTTTTGTAAAAAAAGATCGTGCTTATGTTATCGGTTTGTCCGTCCGTCCGTCAGTACCCACGGTATCTCTGCAACTATTAGTCCGATTTGAAAAATTCTTTTTGCATTCGAAAGCTTGAAATATACGAATGATGATCCTTTATTTCATTTTTTTTACGACGTACAATTTTGCCGCTAGAGGGCGTAAATGTAGATGATGTCGAATTCAAAAATACGTTTTATTCCACATATTTGCTTCTAAACATCCGATTGAAAAAAAATCTTTTTACCTTTCGATTCCATTTATGTCGAAGAGTATTTTGGATATAGTTTCTTTTTCAAATCACGCATAGATTTTCCGCTAGGGGCTTAAAAGTAAATTACATTTTTCCCGATAACTCTTCTTCTAAAACTCCGATTTGAAATTCTTTTTTTCAGCGGATACATCTCCTGATGCATAATCTTTTGCATATAATTTCGAATTTTTGGTAAAGAATACTTTGGCCACCAGGGGGCTAAGTGTTAATTTTCGCTTCTCATGTATTTGCCATAAAATCTGAGCTTCTAATATATCAATTGAAAAAATTCTTTCGTGGACTGATGCCACTCACATCGATAAACCTTTTCGGAATATTTTCTTCCTAAAATATTCCACAGTTTCTCCGCCAGGGGGCGTAGATGTATATCTTATTTTTGTCAATATCTCGACTTCTAGGAGTCCGATTTGAAAAATTCCTTCTTTGTTGGATAGTGTTTTCTGTGTGACATGTTTTTCATATAATTTCAAAATTTTCAAGTAATTCATAGACTTTCCGCTAGGGGGCGTAAAGGTAAATTGTGTTTCCCCCCTATATCTCTGCTTCTAAATCTCCGAACTGAAAAATTCTTTCTGCACCGGATACAGCTCCTCATGGGAAATCGTTTGCACATAATTTCTAATTTTTGTAAAAAAATGGTTTGGCCATCAGGGGGCGTAAACCTTAATTTCCGCTTCTGATGTATTTGCAGCAAAATACGAGCTTCTAAATTCTCGATTGAAAATAACGTCGTTTGTAGACCGATACTACTCATGTCGACAAACTTTTTAGAAACATTTTCTTCTTATAATAGTGCACGGTTTCTACGCCAGGGGGCGTAGATGTATATCTTATTTTTGTCAATATCTCGACTTCGAGGAGTCCGATTTAAAAAATTCCTTCTTTGTTGGATAGTGTTTTCTGTGTCGCATGTTTTTCATATAATTTCAAAATTTTCACGTAATTCATAGACTTTCCGCTTGGGGGCGTAAAGGTAAATTGCGTTTTTCCTTATATCTCTGCTTCTAAATCTCCGATCTGAAAAATTCTTTCTGCACCGGATACAACTCCTGACGGGAAATCGTTTGCACATAATTTCTAATTTTTGTAAAAAAATGGTTTGGCCACCAGGGGTCGTAAACCTTAATTTCCGCTTCTGATGTATTTGCAGCAAAATATGAGCTTCTAAATTCTCGATTGAAAATAACGTCGTTTGTAGACCAATACTACTCATGTCGACAAACTTTTTAGAAACACTTTCTTCCTAAAATATTCCACAGTTTCTTCGCCGGGGGCATAGATGTGTATCTTATTTTTGTCAATATCTCGACTTCTAGGAGTCAGATTTGAAAAATTCCTTCTTTGTTGAATAGTGTTTTCCGTGTGACATGTTTTTCATGTAATTTCAAAATTTTCAAGTAATTCATAGACTTTCCGTTAGGGGGCGTAAAGGTAAATTGCGTTTCTCCCTATATCTCTGCTTCTAAATCTCCGATCTGAAAAATTCTTTCTGCACCGGATACAGCTCCTCATGGGAAATCGTTTGCACATAATTTCTAATTTTTGTAAAAAAATGGTTTGGCCACCAGGGGGCGTAAACCTTAATTTCCGCTTCTGATGTATTTGCAGCAAAATATGAGCTTCTAAATTCTCGATTGAAAATAACGTCGTTTGTAGACCGATACTACTCTTGTCGACAAACTTTTTAGAAACATTTTCTTCTTAAAATAGTGTACGGTTTCTACGCCAGTTGGCGTAGATGTATATCTTATTTTTGTCAATATCTCGACTTTTAGGAGTCCGATTTGAAAAATTCCTTCTTTGTTGGATAGTGTTTTCCGTGTGACATGTTTTTCATATAATTTCAAAATTTTCACGTAATTCATAGACTTTCCGCTAGGGGGCGTAAAGGTAAATTGCGTTTCCTCCTATATCTCTGCTTCTAAATCTCCGATCTGAAAAATTCTTTCTGCACCGGATACAGCTCCTGGTGGGAAATCGTTTGCAACTAATTTCTAATTTTTGTAAAAAAATGGTTTGGCCACCAGGGGGCGTAAACCTTAATTTCCGCTTCTGATGTATTTGCAGCAAAATATGAGCTTCTAAATTCTTGATTGAAAATAACGTCGTTTGTAGACCGATACTACTCATGTCGACAAACTTTTTAGAAACATTTTCTTCTTAAAATAGTGCATGGTTTCTACGCCAGTTGGCGTAGATGTAAATCCTGTTTTTGTCAATATCTCGACTTCTAGGAGTCCGATTTAAAAAATTCCTTCTTTGTTGGATAGTGTTTCTAGTGTGACATGTTTTTCCTATAAATTCAAAATTTTCAAGTAATTCATAGACTTTCCGCTAGGGGGCGTAAAGGTAAATTGCGTTTCCCCCTATATCTCTGCTTCTAAATCTCCGATCTGAAAAATTCTTTCTGCACCGGATACAGGGGTCGTAAACCTTAATTTCCGCTTCTGATGTATTTGCAGCAAAATACGAGCTTCTAAATTCTTGATTGAAAATAACGTCGTTTGTAGACCGATACTACTCATGTCGACAAACTTTTTAGAAACATTTTCTTCTTATAATAGTGCACGGTTTCTACGCCAGGGTGCGTAGATGTATATCTTATTTTTGTCAATATCTCGACTTCTAGGAGTCCGATTTAAAAAATTCCTTCTTTGTTGGATAGTGTTTCCAGTGCGACATGTTTTTCCCATAAATTCAAAATTTTCAAGAAATTCATAGACTTTCCGCTAGGGGCGTAAAGGTAAGTTGCGTTTTCCCCTATATCTCTGCCTCTAAATCTCCGATCTGAAAAATTCTTTCTGCACCGGATACAGCTCCTGATGGTAAATCGTTTGCACATAATTTCTAATTTTTTGTAAAAAAATGGTTTGCCCACCAGGGGGCGTAAACCTTTAATTTCCGCTTCTGATGTATTTGCAGCAAAATATGAGCTTCTAAATTCTCGATTGAAAATAGCATAGTTTGTAGACCGATACTACTCATGTCAACAAACCTTTTAGAAACATTTTCTTCTTAAAAATAGTGCACGGTTTCTATCTACGCCAGTTGGCGTAGATGTAAATCTTATTTTTGTCAATATCTCGACTTCTAAGAGTCCGATTTAAAAAATTCTTTCTTTGTTGGATAGTGTTTCTAGTGTGACATGTTTTTCCCATAAATTCAAAATTTTCAAGAAATTCATAGACTTTCCGCTAGGGGGCGTAAAGGTAAGTTGCGTTTTCCCCTATATCTCTGCCTCTAAATCTCCGATCTGAAAAATTCTTTCTGCACCGGATACAGCTCCTGATGGGAAATCGTTTGCACGTAATTTCTAATTTTTGCAAAAAATGGTTTGGCCACCAGGTGACGTAAGTCCTAATTTCCGCTTCTGATGTATTTGCAGCAAAATATGAGCTTCTAAAATCTCGATTGAAAAAAAGTCTTTTGTGGACCGATACTACTAGTGTCGACAAACATTTTAGGAACATTTTCTTCTTGAAATAATGCATGGCTTCTACGCCAGGGGCGTAGATGTGTATCTTATTTTTGTCAATATCTATGCTTCTAAAAGTCTGATTTGAAAAATTCCTTCTTTGTTGGATAGTGTTTCCGATGCGAAGTGTTTTTCCTATAAATTTAAAATTTTCAAGAAAATCATAGACTTTCCGCTACAGCGTACAATGGTAAATTGCGTTTTCTGCTCCTAAAACTGCGATTTGAAAAATTCTTCCTGTATCGCATACAAGACCTGACGGAAAATATTTTTCACATAATTTCTAATGTTTGGTAAAGAATGGTTTGGCTACCAGTGGTCATAAGTGTTAATTTCTACTTCTGATGTATTTGTAGCAAAATCTGGGCTCCTGAAAACTCGACTAAAATTTTTTTTCTTGGACCGATACCGCTTATATGGATAAATCTTTTGTGAATACTTTCTTCCTAAAATAATGCATGGTTTTCCCACCAAGGGACGTAAAGTCACATTTAATTTTTGTCGATAACTCTGTTTCTAAGAGTTCGTAAGCTCACGATTCCATTTACAGCAATATCTGAGGGATTAAAGACCTAATTGAAAAACTTCTTTCTTCTGTCAGATACTATTGTTTTCCATACCAGTTCCATTGACTTTCAATAGCTTTGATAAATTTAATTTGCGTCAGAACGGATTCAAAAGACGTGCTTATTACACCCGAAAATTCGGTGTCATCTTTCTTGTTAAAATTGTACGGACGGCTTTTTGATTAATACCCAGTTCTTAAGCGATCATTAGCACAGTCATAGACGATCATTCGCTATGAGCTCACGCACTTTTTCAGTGTTCTCAGGATTTTTGGAGGTGGCAGGCCTTCCAACCCAGGGAAGTGTTTCCACAGAGTCTCTTCCTTTGCAGAAACCCTTGAACGACTCGAAAACATATTTCAAGATTACTGACTCCTAGGGACGTATGTAAAATTTAAAAGGTAATGTAAACTATAGAAGAAAAAAATAAAGCGTTTTTTCTAATATAGGTGGATGCATTTTTATTAAAACATTTTTTTCCAATGTAAGTCGCATTTCAACCAAAAACATAAAACAATGAAACACTTTCGGGGGTGGGCAAGGGAATTCGCCTCTCCCAGTAAACTTCTTTCAGCATTGTAAGTGTTTCCGGTGCATACTTTCTCAATTTGAAGCAGAATTGGTTATTCGAGCTTATTACTCCATTTTTGACAGCTAACAATGTGCATGTTCATCAGCTGCCGAAACAGCCTATATGACCCTTTTTGCCAACTTTCTGATGGTTATGGACATGTTCATTCATGTGCTTGACTGCATCGTAGAAGTTGCAGCACCTTTCACATTTCCTTTTACGCGTTACGACAACATTCACCGAACGTGATTGACACTGTTCGTATACACTCGTGTATATATATATATATATACACAGATAAAATGCTGTGAACTTTGCTATCCCGCAGACTTAACAGAACTTGATAAAACATTTTATCTTCTTCAAGCTTTTTATCAACTTGACGAAAAATCTAGGTTACCCGAGCCTGTAGCAAGGCTAATCAAGCTAGAAGAAGCTGTAGCTTATTTAAGCCTGGAACCGAGGCCCAAATTTTTGGCTTGAGCCGCACATTGGAAAATTTGCCCTCATTTAAAGGGAGGAATTCTAATGAGTGCCTCCAGAAAAATTGAGGGGGAGGGGAGGTTTGTCTTACTTCTCCCAAAAGCGGCGCCTATGCTTTTTATGTAAAATTTATGAACATGAGCACAGCGTATTAAAAAATCCGGAAAAGGCTTCATGATTACTGATTTTAGCCTGAGCAGAAGTAGAACTTTATCAACCTGACTTATTACATAAACTTTCTCAATGTGAAAACGGAAGATTGAAACAATGCTGAAAAGCCCTAGAACTGCAAACTTTCGGTTCCTTCCTGAATAAAGGTGAAACATTACCTTTTGACTTGACTTGCTTTGTAAATTTTATGAATATGAATACGACAGACTAAAAATTGTTGAAAAGGTGCAGGACTAGGGCCTTATAATTTATGTTTTTTGAATGAGAACAAGTGGAACATTATCAACTTGACTTGTTATGTAAACCCTGTAAATATGAACACATGGACTAAAAATTGTTTAAAAGGCCTACGTCTATGGTTATAAATTTTTTGTTTGGGGATGGAGTAAAGGTAGTGTATAATTGACTGGAACTGCTATGCAAACTTTTTTAATATGAGCACGGTAGACATAAGCTTGCTAAAAAGGCGCCGGCCGAGGCCTTTATAATTAATGTTTTTGAAACAGTACAAGTGGAACATTATCATTTTGACTTGTTATGTAAATCTTATAAATATTAGAACAATGAATTAAAATTGCTAAAAAGACCTAGGTTTAGGCTTATGGCCATATTTAATCTATTTTATTTAATTTATTTATTTATTTATTATTATTTTTTTTTTTTTTTTGGAATTGAGTAAAGGTGGAGTATAATTTACTTGAATTTTCATGTAAAATTTTAGAATATGAGCACAGTAGACTAAAATTCGCTAAAAAGGCGCCAGCATAGGAATTATAAATGATGTTTTTGAACAAATACAAGTGGAACATTATCATCTCGATTTACTATGTAAACTTGATAAATATGAGCACAACGGATTGCAAATTACTGAAAAGGCATACGACTAAGGCATTTTTTTTTTTTCGTAAAAGTAGAGTATAATTGACATGAATTGTAATGCAAACTTTTAGAATATGTGCACAGTAGACTAAAAGTCGCTGAAAAGATGTCGATCTAGGCCTTATAATTAATGGTTTTTGAATGAGTACAAATGGTACATTCCCCCTTTACTTGTTATGTAAACCTTATAAATATGAGCTTAACGAATTAAAGCTTTCTAAAAAGGCCTAGGCCTAAGGCTGTTACATTTCCGTTTTGCGATTGATTAAAGGTGGCGCTTGAATGATTTAAATTGTCATGTAATTTTTTTCAATATCAGCACGGTATATTAAAAGTTGCTAAAAAGGCGCCAGCTTAGGCCTCATAATTACTGTGTTTTGAATAAGTACAAGTGGAACATTAGCACTTTGACTTGTTATGTAAACCTTATAACTATGAACACGGTAGACTTAAATTTTTTTTAAAGGCCTTGGCCTAGGGCCGTAAAATTTTTGTTCTTGATTTGCGTTAAGGTGCAATATAATTTACTTGAGTTGTTATGCAAACTTTTTGAATGTGAGCTCGGCAGCATAAAAACTTCTAAAAAGACGCCCGCCTAGGCCTTATAATTACTGTTTTTTGAAAGGCACCAGCCGACATAAGGCTTCGACACCTTCCAAATACCGTTTACGGTCTAATTTAGAGCACCATGAGATAGTACACCAAATTTGGTGGTTCTAAATTAAAAACTGTAGATTTTACGAAAATTTTGTATGGGCCCCCTTAACCCCAGGCCCCGACCACTTCCTCAAACCGTCTACGGTTTAACTTAGAGCACCAGTTTTCAATTTATTATACCAAATTTGGTGGTTTTAAATGGAAAACTGTAGATTTTACGAAAATTTTGTATGGGGCCCCTTTGACCCCGGGCCCCGATCCCTTCTAAAAAGGGTTTACGGTCTAACTTAGAGTACCATGAGGTAGTATACCAAATTTGGTGGTTCTAAATTGAAAACTGTAGATTTTACAAAAATTTTGTATGAGGGCCCCTTGACCCCAGGCCCCGACCGCTTCCTCAAACTGTCTACGGTTTAACTTACAGCACCAGTTTTCAATTTAGTATACCAAATTTGGTGGTTCTAAATTGAAAACTGTAGATTTTACGAAAATTTTGTATGGGGGGCCTCTTTGACCTCGGCCTCTAGCCTTTCCTCAAACCGTCTACGGGCTAACTTAGAGCACCATGAGATAGTATACCAAATTTGGTGGTTCTTAATTGAAAACTGTAGAATTTATGAAAATTTTGTATGGGGCTCCCTTGACCCCGTGCCCCGATCCCTTCCAAAAATCATCTACAGTCTAACTTAGTGTACCATGTCGTAGTACATCAAATTTGGTTCTAAACTGAAAACTGTAGATTTTACGAAAATTTTGTATGGGGGCCCCTTGACCCCGGGTCTCAACGTCTTCCAAAATCAGTCTACGGTCTAACTTAGAGTACTATGAGACTGTACAAAAAATTTGGTGGTTCTAAACTGAAAACTGTAATGCCGCAAAATTTTTGTTTTTCTGCCGTTAAAAACCGTCGTACAAACTTTCTGATATTACTTGATCCTTGACATACAGCGCCGACTGCTGATGGGAAAACAAAATAGAAACGAGATGTCAGTGTTTTGCCCTTTCAGTGTTTTGACCGGCACCCGTTTTTATGCGTTGATAAAATTTCGATGCGTACTAGACGCGTAATTTGATTACGCACTTTGGAGAACTCTGGTCGGCAAATCACTTGAGCACTCCCGTGGAGAGAGAGAGAGAGAGAGAGAGAGCTACTGCACGGAAGCTGGCGAGTCAAAGATGACATCATCTCGTAACACGACGCTCATAAGGTCCGGTAGAAAATCTAAATGGATGGTTGCAGCCTGCAGGGGATCGAAATATTTCGATTGAGCAATCGAAATATTAAAAAATCCTTAAAAAAAAAAAAGACTTCTAACCGTAAATCAGTAAAATTAAGCAGAAATCTGTAAATTTACTGATAATCCGTAAAAATTAGCAAGTATGCAACATCTATGCCCCACTGCGATTCGAACCCGGACCCAACTCGGACAATTTGTTGAAAGCCTGCGCTCAGTTTCACAACTTTATTATGCAGCAAAGACAATAACAGCTAATATGTAAAACAGAAACAAATTGCCAAAGATATGACATAAAATAAAACATTAAAAACCGCGAAAGTGGCGTAATGCAAAAGGAAAATCTCCCGCAAAAAGTAAGCAAAAGGAATGAGAAAAAAAAATCACAAACTAAGTGTACACAAAATGCTACAATAGAAGATAAAACAAAGCTGATAATAACAGATTCGCAATTAGAGATGAACAAAGGAGCACATTAATCTTCTACAAAATGCGACGAAGAAGGGAAAAGAGACAAACATGATGCAAAACAAGAAATAAAAATCTCCACAGTAAAGCAAAACCGAAAAGCACTCCTCAAAACTCTGAAGGAAACAAACAGGCTCACAGCTAGGAGCGGGGAGACCTGAAACGATAAGTAGGTCGCAGCTGGCGCGCGAATGTGTTTGTAGCCAACATAAAATAGACCACTGCGCCGGGGGTGGCTTTCTTTTTGCAGATATGAGGAGAGGAAAAGTACGATACTGATGACTGTAAATGCCGTCTTGCATCGACGCAGAAAGAAAAAGATTTCACAAGCGGTTCGAAATATTTTTCTTCTGCGTCGATCCAAGGCGGCGGTAGATGGAATTTCGTTATTTTGACCATCGTAACGGCTAATTATCGGCGAAAATTGGGAGAATTTTACATTTATCTGGAGGGCAGGAGGAATGGCTGAAAATCAGGAGTCTCTCGCCTAAATCCGGAGAGTTGGCAAGTCTGCGATAGGATCAAACAAAGCCAGGTATTCTACAAATTTAAGAAAGTTTCCATTTCCACAAGTAAATAACTTTTCGTCTGTTCCACGAAATGCTAAGTTTTGTGCTCCAAGCACTCTTACCAATGTAATCAGTCTTTCTAACACTTGATGCTAGAATTTTTCTTCCTCCCTAATTAGACGCAAATGTTCTTCATCGATAGTTTTGTTTTTCTTTAATCTAACTTCGAGCTCTTTTCACTCTTGAAAGCTTGTCATATGATCACTGTTTTTTTCATGGCTAGCTAAGAGGGCAGAGATATTTTTCCAGCCATTTATACCGTTACTACATAGCACTGATCGTCCAGCTGTTTTCGAAAATAGCATGCAGCAGAAGCAGAACACCGCATTCTTTGAAGGAGAGTACAGGAGCCATTCACGATGAAGGTATTCACCATTGATTAGAATCCTTTTGTAGTGAACTATTGAAAAAACTTTCTTCGATTGTCGTCTAGAGGAAAGTTGAACTCTAACTTGGTAGGGTCCATGTTCGACGAGCATTTGACACAATAGATCATCACGAGCATCCCATGTAGCCGGATCTTTATAGTTGACGTCAAGGTTGATGACATTTCCTAACACTTCCTCTTCACGATGTTGATTAGGATCTTTACATATTTCTTCACTGGAGGTATTAAATGGCTTAGTTTCATCTGTTTCTGGGACAACGGCCACGTTTTCTATGTTACTACTCCCTGCTAGGTTAACCGTTGATTCTTCTCCCAAATCTCCAGTGTGCCTGTCTTGATGGCATAAATACTTCAGAAATGAGCCCTTTAGCTTTGATAATGATTTTTCCTCCTCAGCCTTCCTTTTATGATTCTGGAATTCAGAGGCTTTTTTTTTTTTTTTTTTTTATCGGTTATGTCTTAGTACCATCTACCTTGTAAGGAAACATACTTACATTACACAGTGAAAACACAGTAAGAAAACGCACTTACACTACACTGTTTTGTTGTCGATGTTTTATTTTGCGCTGTCGCTGTGACGATGTAGGAATGTGAAGGGAGAAATAAAAATAGAATTTAAGTTTCAATGTTTTGGTTTCGAAATGGGAAGAAGTGAAAGCCGTCGATAGTATGTTTACGTTCTGTCTGTGAGAACGAAGATTGCGTAGGATGTACGAGAGCTAGCTGGAGGTCACGAAAAGTCAGGATGCTGCATGTGTCGACCTTGGGGAGAGAAAGTTTGAGCTACGCTTTGAGAGATTGCGCAATATGAGTGGACGACGTTAGTTAACACGAAAGAGGAATTTTAGAGGGGTCATTATCTCTCTGTTGCCATGTCTACTGATTTATCAGTAGATATACTGATTTTTTTCAATTTTACTGGGCATTTAGGGATTTAGTGATTTTTTTCTAATTCAACTGATTTTTTTTTATTTGTTTTACGAAACTTTAGTTTCGCGTGCTTTTGGCGCCCCCAGCTTCTGGCGCCCTAGGCGGTTGCCTAGTTCGTCTATATGGTCGCACCAGGCCCGACAAGAATTCATATTTTTAAGGTGCTGATTACTGCAAACATCTGCCATTTACTGAGGACAACTTCAAGAAACATACAATCGGGAGATCTCTTACCTGAATACACAACTAATATTTCTAACTCCTAATTTTGTTGGAAATATTTGCAAGGAATTTACAATCACTTGCAAAAGCCAATACATTTGAAGCACTGCAAAAAAGTATTGGAACACTTCCTCCTGGAATATTCCCTAATTTAAGTATTTCCACAGAAATGTTCATTTCCTTAACTTTTAAAGGCTGTCCTTTGGTTGAAGTCCCAATCAGTTTAACAAGCACCAGATCAACAGCACTGCAGCACAAATTTGCAAATTTTAATTCTGCCATTAAAATATTTGTGAATTATGTTTCATCCCTCATCGAAAAGTCTGAGGAATACTTTGGAGAATAGTTTTACAGTGCTGGAGAAAGGAAATTATTTAGCTGGAATTTTTAAGTTTATCCCAGAAACTGTCTTGATTAACACAAGCTGAAAAAAATAGAAGTTTCTCCGTAGAAGACTTCAAAAAACTACATTGCCATATTTAAACCATTCTGGAAAAAAAGATGGGGATACTTTGTTTTTTGAATACTTAGAATTCAATGATTGGATAACTTTGATACTAAACAAAGAAAGATTGGAAGGGTTTACAGTAAATTTGAAAACTCCATTCAAAAAAGCCATCATTGATTTAAAAGAAACTTCCCATGTTTATTTGATTTTTTCCTTTGTAATATCTGTTCCAGTATCTCAGGCTGTTTGTGAAAGCTGGGGATCAGTTGTGAGCTAGACGCATAAGATGAGAATGTGATGTTCTAATGGAGATGACACTAAAATAGGGACAGTTAATAAAAGAGTTTTTATTCTTTTAAATGGCCCTCCAAGCAGGGTATAAAAACACAAGGAAGTTCCTCAAGGCAGCACAATTTCTTTGTTTGGAACATCATATTACAGACACTTCAGCTGCATCAGCTCTTTTCAAATTTCAAAAAAAATTTATATCAAAAGTAGTTTCAAAAATAGATGGAACTGCAAGATGTCTTCCATGTTTCAAGTAGAATTTTTTATTTTTTTATTTATGGTGATATTTTCTTAATTTCAAGAGTGGAAATCTGCAACATATATCAAACAATTGTAGAAATATGTCAGATTTTTTATTTATTTCTAGTCAGTTGTTTCTGCATTCATGTTCTTTATTTCTTTTATAATTATCACATATTTCTGTCTGTTACATGAAATCTCAACTGGTTCAACTAACACCACGTACTTAAATCCTGAATATGCTGACTAACCAGCATGTTTTTTCTGGGAAACAAGATATCTCTAAACCGCTATATTCTTGTTCCCAGATTTTAAAATTATTCTTAGGCAAAAACTGAGTCAGAATGCATTCTGGATTCTTTTAGAAACACTTTTTTTTTAATATTTTTGTGATATAAAGGATAATAATTCAAAATTGAAGCTTATATCTAGGCCTAATATATAGGCCAGACATCACTACTATTTGGTTTTTACGTGCGTTATTTCAACATGTATTGGAATATTCCACAAAGTATTGCTTACCTCTGAGGTCCTCTTCTGGAAAAAAATCACATTTCACACATGTTATTTGGTCCCTGTCCTTCACTCTGCGCCTAGATGTCTTGGTCCCTATTAGTTTCCACCTTTTTTGCTTACTCGAGTGTTACTAATATTTAAAATCTCATGATGAATAGATAAAACTTCCATAAAATGCAACCACAGAAGGTTAAAATCTAGATACTACCGGCGAGACACTGTAGGTCACGGAAAAAATTGAAGTTCCCAACGAACCAAGCCTCCTCTAGCAGCATCAAGTTTTGGTAGAAAACACAAAACACTCAATACAAAGCACACCAAAGACCTGGTAAAACAGCCTTAGTTCAATTTTGTATGGATAACCAAACATACCCAAAATTTGAAGAGATTAAGATGTTAAAAAGGAATAATAGATCAGAGAGACATCTGAGGATGAAAGAATCAATTTTAATTTATAAAAATAAGAGAATATGTAATCATAATGACACCAATACATTTATCCAATCACTGGAAAGATTTAATTAGGCAGGAAACTGAACACTTGAAAAATCGGCATAAAAGAAAAGGTAATAATAGAGGGGGAAAAATGACGAAGATAAGAACCGTATCTACGATCATCAACAATTAGATAATGGTTGAACACATAGATGGCAGCAGCATGATTTTGACGTGTCTCTGACAGTGTTTCCAACGAAAGGCAGTCTCGGAGTGTCACACTCCAATGGTGATAGGTGAACCACGAACATCGGTGGGGACATTGCCAAACTCCCGAGGATGCCGAAAGTGTTGGGCGAAAAATTTTGAGCATTTTTAATGAAGTTTTTAGTTGGAGTTCTTTGTCCAAATTTTAAGCTCTTCCATTTTTACCAGGTCTTTAGTGTGCTTTGTGTTGAGTGTTTTGTGTTTTCTACCAAAACTTGATGCTGGTAGAGGAGGCTTGGTTCGTTGGAAACTTCAATTTCTTTCGTGACTTACAGTGCCTCGCCAGTAGTATCTAGATGTTAACCTTCTGTGGTAGTATTTTATGGAAGTTTTATCTATTCATCATGAGATTTTAAATATTTGTAACGCTCAAGTAAACAAAGAAGGTGGAAATGAATAGGGACCAAGACATCTAAGCACAGAGTGAAGGGCAGGGACAGCGATGGGGACCAAATAACGTGTGTGAAATAAGATTTTTTCCAGAAGTGGACCTCAGAGGTAAGCAATACTTTCTGGAATATTACAATATAAAGGATAATACTAAAGAGCAGTGATACAAAGGCTATAAAACTTACACTGCCCATAATTTTTGTGCATTTGGATCCTGATGATTGATGATAAAAAAGCATTACTTGAAAATTAGTTTTAGAAGCAATATCTTTTTAACACAGAAATTTTACACAGAGGCTAGCTTATATAAGCGGACGGTCGTAGTGAGCGGCGGGTTTGCCTACTCGGGGCGCTTCGTGGTAACAATGGCATACACAACAGCAACTAGGGCCTCTGTGAATCTTGGAGAGGTGCAAGCTAGTTCTGTGTGACATTGGCGAAAAGACCCCAACTCACTGGATTTTGTTCCAGAATCCTTAGGTTGAATGACCAACTGGAACCTTCAGCTGTGGGCTAATCCCCCAAACTGATGTACTTACCTGATTAAAAAGACAAAAAGAAATATTAAGAATGACTCAAGTGTGGGATATGGTGGACCTACCACACTTAAGAAGGACGGTCCACCACGGAATCGACCTGGACTTTATAAACGGCGTATGAGAAAGTGATCTCAGCTGAATGAATGTAAGATTGGTGCATGGAATACTAGAGATGAAGAAGTATAGACTGGATGTGCTGTGTGTAAGTGAAACCAAAAAGAAGGAAATTGGGGTAGAAGAAGTGAATGGCACGGTGAGTGTGTGGTCTGGAGTATTGGATAATATGATAGGACAGGCTGGTGTAGGTGTGATTTTAAGTGAAAAGATGAAGAACAACTTGATTCACTATAGTTGCGTTAAGTGAGAGAATTCTCTGGATTCGTTTGAAAGTGAAACTTCAGAGAATTGTAATTGTTGTAGTGTATGCTCCTTGTGACTCGGAACCTTCTGATAAAAAAGATTTCTGGAATGAGCTAAAAGCTGTTTTGAGCCAGTTTGGTGCTAAAGAAAAAGTTATAATAGCAGGGGATTTCAATGCTAGAGTAGGTGTGCAGAATGCAATTTCTGACAATGTTCTGGGTAAGTTTAATGATCCTTGTGTGAATGATAATGGTGAAAGATTAATTGAACTCTGCATTGAGAATGATTTGTGTGTATCTAATACATTTTTCAACCACAAGTATATACACACACATATACTTGGAAAAAATCGTACTCTTGGTCAAAAAAGTGTGATAGATTTTGTGGTTTACGATCAGCGTTTGAAACAATTAGTTGTTGACACCCGCGTGATGAGAGGTGCAGATGTTGGTTCTGGTCATTACTTGGTAGTGTCACGAGTGAAACTTAATGTTGGTTGGAGGAAAAGGAATAGGAAGAGACCCAGGATAGAAAGAATAAAGGTTGATAGGCTCCTTGAAGATCATCAGCGGTATTCTGACTTACTCAGAGAACGACTGAAGGATCTGAAATCGTGCGAGAGGAATGTAGAAAAGAAGTAGGAATGTTTTAAGAACTGTGTTGTTACTGCTGCTAAAGAGATCTGTGGCACCACAATAGTGGGTAACAATAGAGGTGATGCTTGGTGGAATAGTGAGATTGATGAGGCAGTAAAGAAAAAGAAGGAAGCCTATTAGGGGATGTTGCAAGGTAGTCTCTGTGGATGAATATCGCTGTAAGAAGCGTGAAGCTGCTAAGCTGGTTCGCCACAGTAAGGCAAAAGATAGGAAAGAGAAAGTGGAAAGCATGAACTGGCTTTTTGGAAAGATAGAAAGTCCTTCTGGAAGTACACGAGACTCAGGAAAAATAGGGGAAACAAAGTTGTAAGTTGTGTGAAGAATGAGATTGAGGAAATGATATGGGAGCCCAATGAGTTAAGTGACAGATGGGGCGAATACTTCTGTGAGTTATTAGATCAGGAGAGCAAAAATGATTCTGAGACAGATGCAGATGATGTCACAATGAGGGATGAAAGCACAGGAGGGATCTCAAGAGAAGAAGTGTGTAAAGCTCTAAAATCTCTTCAGAATGGTAAGGCTCCAGGAGTTGATGGCATAACTGCAGAGATGTTGAAGTATGGTGGTGACTATAATTGACTGGTTAACTGAAATTTGCCAGTTGTGCTGGGAGTTAGGAATGGTCCCTCGGTATTGGAAGGATGCTATCATTGTTCCCTTGTATAAGGGAAAAGGTGATCAGACTGAATGCAAGAACTATCGTGGTATTAGCCTACTGAGTGTGCCAGGGAAAGTGTTTGGTAAGGTTGTTATTGAAAAAGTACGGGGTCTTACATCATTGAAAGTGTGGGATGTTCAGAGTGGTTTTATGCCTGGTAAAGGCTGCACTAACCAGATTTTTGCATTACGCACGATGATTGAAAGTATC
The DNA here is from genome assembly GCA_039090855.1 of Macrothele yani. NCBI lineage: Eukaryota > Metazoa > Arthropoda > Arachnida > Araneae > Macrothelidae > Macrothele > Macrothele yani. Next base: position 86,613,796 of record CM077011.1, on the reverse strand, counting down.
TGGCTGTTGGGAAGAAAGTTTTTACTGCCTTCATAGATTTAGAAAAAGTTTATGACCGAGTGAATAGGACACTTTTGTGGAAGGTATTGAATGAATATGGTGTTACTGGGAATCTACTTAATAGTGTAAAAGCCATGTATGCTGGTAGTAGAGCTTGTGTACGAGTGAATAGTGTTTTATCAAAATGGTTTTCCATTGGTGCAGGAGTTAGATAAGGTTGTGTAATGTCACCATGGCTGTTTAATATATTTATGGATGATACATGCATGAGGTCAAAATAGATAATAGTGGTTTATGTCTTGGTGATATCCGTGTGTGCAGATTGCTGTATGCTGATGACACTGTCCTGTTGGCAGAGAGCTAAAGTGAGTTGCAGAGTATTTTGATTCGGATGCACAAAGTTTGCATGAAATTCAAACTGAGTATAAATAAGGGAAAAAACCAAAGTTATGGTGTTTGAGAAAGGAATGGGTAGCACTGAATGTAATGTAAGTATAAATGGCACTGTGATTGACCAGGTGAGTGAGTTTGTGTATTTAGGAAGCATGTTTGACAGAGAACAAGTTGGATGGTGAAATCAGGAGAGTGAATTCTTCTTTGAAAGTCATAGCTGCTCTGGGAGGTTTTCACAGGAATGATGGGTTCTCTAGAGAGTCCCCCGCATGGCTGTGTATGAAACAGTAATTGTTCCTACTCTGATGTATGGCAGTGAAACCTGGATACTGCAGAAGAAACATAGGAGTCGTTTGTGGGCTGGGGAAATGCGTTACTTACGTGGGGTTTGTGGCAAGACACGATCTGATTGTGTGAGGAATGAAGATGTATTGCAGTTGTGTGATGTAAAGCAAAATGTTGTTAGCAAGGTGGTTTGGCCATGTTGAAAGAATGAGTGATGAAATGCTTACTAAGAAAATATTTTCAGCCCAAGTGGCAGGAAGGAAAGGCAGAGGAAGGCTAAGGAAGACATGGGTGGATCAGATTCAGGAGTGTCTGAATGAGAAAAAGATTATGAGTATGAAGTATAAAAGATCTTGTGTACGGCGTGTAATGGATATCAGTGAAGCACGAGTTGTATGTCAAGATCGCTGTAAATGGAGAAGTTTGATACGACAACAATAAGTAAAAATATCTGGAAGTTTGTATTTCTTTTTGGAGCTAACCTCTGAATCTCAGAGAACAGCTTAGTGATATGTATGTATGCTAGCTTATTCCTGAAAGAATTGTAGTTTCTGTTGTGTGCCTTTGCACTTAATTATTTGTTCCTATCACAATTTATTTGCTGGATGTAAATGAAGCAAAAACAAAACCATTTTCAGCAGAGTACTACTGCCCATTCAATCCAATCCAAGATTCCTAAGTTATCATTGCATTTGCCATAGTAGGCCTACTTAGGCTAGGCTTCTGTTTTTTAATAAGGCTTCTTCGTGCGCTAAACAATATTTTAATTCGAAAAGCCTTTCAGCACGATAAGATATATTTAATAGTACAGTCTGTACTAAAAAATAGACATTTATAAGGCACAACAACTTACAAGATCTTTCAAAGCACCAAGTGCTCCATCGTCAGGTATTTCAATATACATAAACAAAACAACGGAAAAAAGCAAGAAGCATTTTCAAATTACGCGAGCACGTGATAACAATAACGATGTTTACATTAAATATAGTAGAAGTTTTGTCATGCGTTAAAGGGTTTCAACAAATGATACTACGAATTGCTATTACATATGCGAAGAAAATATATACACAGAGGATAATTAATAAGTTGACATTATTCGTCAAACTGTAAATGAATTCTTAGGAGTTAAATGTTGCTGGATAGGAGTATGCTGTTCTGGCCGCATTAACATGGCCCATGGCCCAAGGCACTGGAACGAAACGTGGAGTTTCTTCATTACAGCAGTCAGAGTTGTGCGATAATATACATAAACTTTCAGCGAATCGAAGAGATCGCTTTGTACGATTTGAGCTCAGCACACTGGCATTGGTCCAGTCTGGTCGGTAGATACCTCTATTAACTAATCGTGCAAGAGAGGTAGCATCAGAGTTATTAGTAATTGAGTACTTGTGCTCATATATTCTTGTTCGCAATGGGCGTGCAGTGGATCCTATATATGCAATTGCTGGATCTTCTGGGTCAATAGGAATTAAGGGTATTTTGTAAACCCCATGTCTGTTGAGTGTGGAAACTTGGTCACGGTCTTTTTGCACGATGGCTCGAATACTTTTCGTACTTTCACCAAACGCAATGTGGTGTTTTGCATATGTTCTTTAGTATTGTAGTGACTTCAGGTATATAAGTCCATAGTGCCAACATATTTTGTAATTCTGGTTTCCCTTTGTAAGGTACTTTTGTCTAGGCATTTCACTGATCGAGCAATTTTTCAACGATCGTTTTATGGTAGCCATGCGCCGTCGTAATCATCTGGATATGATTTAACTCATTTCTTCTAGCCTGGATATTGGAGGAGTGGGTGAAGGCTCTTCGGACCATGTACTCTATAGCTCCTAGTTTTTGTTTTCTTGGGTGCGATGAATTATGCGGAATAATAGCAGATTGTGTTTCAGGCTTTCTGTACACTGAATAGGATAAACAATTGGTATCTGGATGTCTTTTTAGTAATATGTCCAAGAATGGAAGAGTATTATCATTTTCATGCTCAATGGTAAAATTTATGGAACTGTAATGTTTTGAGAGCTCTTTAGCAAACTCTTCAATTTTGTTTTTATGATGCGGCCAGAAAACAAGTATGTCGTCTACATATCTAATGTAGAGATCAGGCTTAAGTTGGAAATATTGTAAAACATTGTTTTCTAGGTCTTGCATTAACAATTCAGCGAGCACCCCTGAAAGTGGGGAACACATCGGCTCACCTCCAGTCTGGCGGTAAATGGTTCCTTCATACCGGAAGAATGTGTGTTTCTGTACAAAACGTAGAGCATTTACAATTGCTTGGACTTCCTTAATAGTATAATAATTCAAAGCCAATAGACGGTTCTCAATAATGGAGTGTACATCTCCAATCGGCACATTGGAGTACAAAGAGACAACATCGAGTGATGCCATAGCAAACGGTTTTCCCTTTCGTAAGAATGGCTTAATGTTGTCAATAGCCTTAACAGAGCTATTAACTGAGTAGGAGGAACCTGTAGTTAATGGTTTGAGGAATTTTGCTAGAGCACTTTCGAGCTGGCGGGTTGGGCTTGCATATCCTGATAGAAGTGGGCGTACAGGAAGACCCTCCTTATGAGTCTTTACTTGGCCAAATAATTCAGGTATTCGAGGGCCTATAGTAGGGTATATATCCTTAGCAACATTTGCAGGTAAGCCTCCATGGTTTCTGAGTTTTGCCACTGCTGATACTGTAGATGAGGTTGGATCCGAAGATAGGATCTTGTGCGGTATACTCGCAATGGCATCATTCATCTTATTAACATAGTCTGCTTTGTTTAAGACAATTTGTTGCGTCTTGTCAGCTTTTAAAATGGAGATAGTTTCATCAGACTTCAATAATTTCAGCTGTTTAATCTCATTACAAAATTTATGGTCATCCGGTGTTCTAGGCTTATTGGCTAACTTTTGTATGGATTTTGCCAGTTTATATCGTACGTGTTCTCTTTCAGTTTGAGGAATGGTTTCAACGATATTTTCCATCTGCGTAATAAATAAGGTGACATTTATTAACTTTGTTTGTCGGGTAAGCAAACTTTAGTCCTCATTTTAGAGCCTCAGACTGTGTGGGGTTAATGACTAGGTTACTCAGGTTTAAGAATTGTGTCTGATATAGACCATTTGCATTTTTGCTCATATTCGATGGTTCTCGTTGAGATTCAACCTTGTCAGCAATGAGATTTCTCAGTTTTCTAATGTGTCTTTCTTGCATTGTTGCAACTCTCTGAAGAAGTTTAGACGTAAATAAAACCATAGTTCTATCTTGAATAATAGGGTGAGTGCAAGCCATAAAAGTTTTGTAGGCAGAATACGTGTTACGTTGCAGAATATTTATATAAGACCGCTTTCTTCTTATTTCGGCCGTTAGTCGTTTATATTCTGCTTTTTGAATAACAGTTCTATCGCGTATAGAAACTATATGGCATCTTATCCATAAGTACTTAGGAATAATTTGAAGGTCTCGGCAATTTATTAGAAAAGCAAGATGGGCTTCTTCTGTTACCAGGCGTCGCTTGCATTTGAAGAACATTTTTGCTTTCTCATCCGTCATTACAAATAGTTCGAAAACGAAGCAAATGTAAATAGAAGTTTTACAAGGCGTTAACTTTAATAAGGATTCTTGGTGCGCTAAACAATATTTTAATTCGAAAAGCCTTTCAGCACGATAAGATATATTTAATAGTACAGTCTGTACTAAAAAATAGACATTTATAAGGCACAACAACTTACAAGATCTTTCAAAGCACCAAGTGCTCCATCGTCAGGTATTTCAACATACATGAAAGATCTTGTAAGTTGTTGTGCCTTATAAATGTCTATTTTTTAGTACAGACTGTACTATTAAATATATCTTATCGTGCTGAAAGGCTTTTCGAATTAAAATATTGTTTAGCGCACGAAGAATCCTTATTAAAGTCAACGCCTTGTAAAACTTCTATTTACATTTGCTTCGTTTTCGAACTATTTGTAATGACGGATGAGAAAGCAAAAATGTTCTTCAAATGCAAGTGACGCCTGGTAACAGAAGAAGCCCATCTTGCTTTTCTAATAAATTGCCGAGACCTTCAAATTATTCCTAAGTACTTATGGATAAGATGCCATATAGTTTCTATACGCGATAGAACTGTTATTCAAAAAGCAGAATATAAACGACTAACGGCCGAAATAAGAAGAAAGCGGTCTTATATAAATATTCTGCAACGTAACACGTATTCTGCCTACAAAACTTTTATGGCTTGCACTCACCCTATTATTCAAGATAGAACTATGGTTTTATTTACGTCTAAACTTCTTCAGAGAGTTGCAACAATGCAAGAAAGACACATTAGAAAACTGAGAAATCTCATTGCTGACAAGGTTGAATCTCAACGAGAACCATCGAATATGAGCAAAAATGCAAATGGTCTATATCAGACACAATTCTTAAACCTGAGTGACCTAGTCATTAACCCCACACAGTCTGAGGCTCCAAAACGAGGACTAAAGTTTGCTTACCCGACAAACAAAGTTAATAAATGTCACCTTATTACGCAGATGGAAAATATCGTTGAAACCATTCCTCAAACTGAAAGAGAACACGTACGATATAAACTGGCAAAATCCATACAAAAGTTAGCCAATAAGCCTAGAACACCGGATGACCATAAATTTTGTAATGAGATTAAACAGCTGAAGTTATTGAAGTCTGATGAAACTATCTCCATTTTAAAAGCTGACAAGACGCAACAAATTGTCATCTTAAACAAAGCAGACTATGTTAATAAGATGAATGATGCCATTGCGAGTATACCGCACAAGATCCTATCTTCGGATCCAACCTCATCTACAGTATCAGCAGTGGCAAAACTCAGAAACCATGGAGGCTTACCTGCAAATGTTGCTAAGGATATGTACCCTACTATAGGCCCTCGAATACCTGAATTATTTGGCCAAGTAAAGACTCATAAGGAGGGTCTTCCTGTACGCCCACTTCTATCAGGATATGCAAGCCCAACCCGCCAGCTCGAAGGTGCTCTGGCAAAATTCCTCAAACCATTAACTACAGGTTCCTCCTACTCAGTTAATAGCTCTGTTAAGGATATTGACAACATTAAGCCATTCTTACGAAAGGGAAAACCGTTTGCTATGGCATCACTCGATGTTGTCTCTTTGTACTCCAATGTGCCGATTGGAGATGTACACTCCATTATTGAGAACCGTCTATTGGCTTTGAATTATTATACTATTAATGAAGTCCAAGCAATTGTAAATGCTCTACGTTTTGTACAGAAACACACATTCTTCCAGTATGAAGGAACCATTTACCGCCAGACTGGAGGTGAGCCGATGTGTTCCCCACTTTCAGGGGTGCTCGCTGAATTGTTAATGCAAGACCTAGAAAACAATGTTTTACAATATTTCCAACTTAAGCCTGATCTCTACATTAGATATGTAGACGACATACTTGTTTTCTGGCCGCATCATAAAAACAAAATTGAAGAGTTTGCTAAAGAGCTCTCAAAACATTACAGTTCCATAAATTTTACCATTGAGCATGAAAATGATAATACTCTTCCATTCTTGGACATATTACTAAAAAGACATCCAGATACCAATTGTTTATCCTATTCAGTGTACAGAAAGCCTGAAACACAATCTGCTATTATTCCGCATAATTCATCGCACCCAAGAAAACAAAAACTAGGAGCTATAGAGTACATGGTCCGAAGAGCCTTCACCCACTCCTCCAATATCCAGGCTAGAAGAAATGAGTTAAATCATATCCAGATGATTACGACGGCGCATGGCTACCATAAAACGATCGTTGAAAAAATTGCTCGATCAGTGAAATGCCTAGACAAAAGTACCTTACAAAGGGAAACCAGAATTACAAAATATGTTGGCACTATGGACTTATATACCTGAAGTCACTACAATACTAAAGAACATATGCAAAAAACACCACATTGCGTTTGGTGAAAGTACGAAAAGTATTCGAGCCATCGTGCAAAAAGACCGTGACCAAGTTTCCACACTCAACAGACATGGGGTTTACAAAATACCCTTAATTCCTATTGACCCAGAAGATCCAGCAATTGCATATATAGGATCCACTGCACGCCCATTGCGAACAAGAATATATGAGCACAAGTACTCAATTACTAATAACTCTGATGCTACCTCTCTTGCACGATTAGTTAATAGAGGTATCTACCGACCAGACTGGACCAATGCCAGTGTGCTGAGCTCAAATCGTACAAAGCGATCTCTTCGATTCGCTGAAAGTTTATGTATATTATCGCACAACTCTGACTGCTGTAATGAAGAAACTCCACGTTTCGTTCCAGTGCCTTGGGCCATGGGCCATGTTAATGCGGCCAGAACAGCATACTCCTATCCAGCAACATTTAACTCCTAAGAATTCATTTACAGTTTGACGAATAATGTCAACTTATTAATTATCCTCTGTGTATATATTTTCTTCGCATATGTAATAGCAATTCGTAGTATCATTTGTTGAAACCCTTTAACGCATGACAAAACTTCTACTATATTTAATGTAAACATCGTTATTGTTATCACGTGCTCGCGTAATTTGAAAATGCTTCTTGCTTTTATCCGTTGTTTTGTTTATGTATATTGAAATACCTGACGATGGAGCACTTGGTGCTTTGAAAGATCTTGTAAGTTGTTGTGCCTTATAAATGTCTATTTTTTAGTACAGACTGTACTATTAAATGTATCTTATCGTGCTGAAAGGCTTTTCGAATTAAAATATTCTGTTTTTTAGGTAGAAGAAATATAAGGTGGTCATTTTTTTAATACTTGCACAAATTTTCATTGTTTTTTGAACTCAGTACTTGTGTTTCTCAGTGGCCACCCCACAGATTATTTTGTGGTACCATGATATCTGTCACAGACTGATCACTAACTTTCTGCTATGGGGCTTCTTGTGAAAATAGTGTACAACTTGCCAAGTCTGTCAATGTATTGAATGCAATACAGTGGATAACTACAGCTGTTAAATCTACACCTCTAAGTTGTGTTAGTCTTTTAAAAAGGCAGGCTACACTTCATTCAGTTTCCAGTGTAAGTGAGCTATACCGCATTCATTCAGAGATGAACCCTGGCCATCGTCCATTATTTGGCCACCGAGGGGTGAGGTAGTAAGCACTTCGTCCACTCCCTCGTGTGCCAACCCCCAACTCAGCTCGCATTTAACAACCCCAGACGGTTCGAGAAGATCAGGGCTTAAGAGAAAAGCCAAGCTTTATGACGTAGCTGCGATGGCTCTTCGGAAGCCAAGAACCACGGAGAGCTGTTCTCTAAATGAGCACCATAGAAAAGGCACTTTCAGTCAATGTTATTACCGTATCTAACATATTACAGTTAGATACGGTAATAATGTGTTGCAATGTGCACTCAAATATCTTTTTCTTTTTTTTTTTTTTTTGTGGAGGTTTAACGACCACTTTGAGCAACTCAATGGGCTATAAGCAGTCGCCCGTCCCTAATTTAAGGTCACTGGTTCCAGGGAAGGGAGAGAGCCAGTGCCGTAAGACAAACACAACATCTATGCCTCACCGGGATTCGAACCCGGACCCCTTTCGGACAAATGATCAGAGGCCATCGCTTAGACCACTGCGCCTCCGGGGCGGCGCACTCAAATATCAGAAATTGTCTTTTTCAAAAACGAAAGTTAAGGATCTTGGGTCCTAAAGTCAGAAAATGTTGATGTAATAGTATAAATGCGAAAATTTTAAATTAACAATTTCTGTCATGAATGCTTTTTCTTTAAAAAGTATTTGCTTACTATACTAACTATATTTTTCTGATGGCAAAAACTCAGCATATCTTTCCTTTTTTTTTTTTTTAGTAATTCCCTGGAAAATTTTACTAGTTTAAAACCTTTTTCTCTCTGTCACAAATATTAGTTGTTTAAAACTTTTAAGACACGGAAAGTTACTGAGTTCTTCAAACTCCGTAAAAGTAGTTCAAACACTTTGTTAATGTATAAAATAAAAAATATTTACTTACATTATTCAAAAGTGGTGAACAAAATTTATTTCAGTAAATGAAGGTATGTTCTTTATTGCACAAACTAGAAAATGTTTTTTTCATTGCATAAAATGTAAAACTGTTTTCTTCATTGGCCAAATGAAAAAAAAAAAAACATACTTTTTCTCACTGCGTTTGAATCAATCCATTTTTTTCTTCATTTTCTGCAGAGCTTTCCTGTGCCGCACTAATAGTGAATTTCTGTTCAGAAAACTAATTCGAATAAATGTTCGTATTTTGCAAAACCGACAAATAGCATCTTTGTTGACAGACAGAAAACATTTTTCTAGATCATTTATGAGTTCCCTAATAACACCTTTCCCTTTTTTAAATGTCTTGTCGTGAACTGCGGAGAAAATCTTTTCAAACTGTTTAATAATATTATCCCAAGAACATGATGGTACTGTCAAACAGCCAACAGATATTAGTCTTACCCAATTATCTTGAACAGAATTAGTTTCAGGGCAGTTTTTTGAAATAGTTCCTAAAGAAGGATTTTCATCGGAACCCGATAAAGATCTTTCTTATAAACAGGAAAGGATGTGGAAAACAATGTCCTGTCCTTTCCTGTTTAGAAGCGCATTTCAGCATGTCACATTGGCACATGATGACATTTAGTTAAAAAAAACGGAAATAAAAATAAACAATGAGTGTACAACTTAAGTAAAATACCATGTGAAACAAATGCTATATATAAACCAAGAAATGGCACGAGCGTGCAAAACCATAACACAGAAAAATTTGGTCTTGTAGGAAAGTTGACAAACGAAGCTCAGGGAGCAGGCCAGCGCGATGACGTAGGGCACAAGTGGCCAACCCATTTTCCACCCACCCACCCTTTCAGACACGGGTCGGCATTCAGTTCCTCAAAGGGACAGACTAGACCTTTCCTCTGTAAAGTCATGGGGAAGATGGCCAAGTTTGTCTATTTCTTTCTTCCCACTTTATGACTTAGTGGGGGAGATCTTTTGAGATACAAGCTGCTTTTAGTCTTTGAGAGCACTCCGTTGCAATTGATTTTAATGCCAATTTGCTTTCTGCTTATTTGCGAATCAGACGTTTGAATTTTCTTTGCTGCCTTTAGTTTGTATTTTACCTGCCCTGCTGTATATTTGTTTAGGAAGTAGTAGCTCGTTAATTCAAAAATAGAGTGAAACGTTCGTTAGAACGCCTATCCAACAACGAAATTGGTGAATGTAAAAATTCGTTGCATTTGTAGACTTTTTGTCAAATTGCTGACAAAATAAAAGATGCAGCTTGGGAAAACCCTCAAAAGTCAGGGAAGAGAAATTGTAGCCAATGTGACAACTTTCATGGAGGACGAAAAGCGTAAACAAAGCCCAAATCTTTCTTTGAACAATGTATTTGCTTGTGTTGCCGAAGCTACTGGGCTATCCATGAGCACGGTGAAAAGGATTAAAAAAAAATCTTTAGAGGGAGATTTTAGTACTCCCGGGGGAAAAAAGGCCGAGGATTGCTACAAAACGGGATTTAGACGAGTTCGACAGATCTGTAATTTGAAGAGCTATACACGACATATATTCTAATAAGATCATTCCCACACTATCCAGCTTAAGAAAAAACTAAGCGAAGAGAAGGACATTGATGTCGGAAGGACTACGCTGCATAAATAATTGGGCGATCTAGGTTTTAAATGGAAAAGATGGAATGGGAGGAAATTTTTGATGGAGTGACTGGAAATCGTAGCAAAAAGACAAGAATTTTTGAAGGAAATGAAGCGAAATGCGGAATCGCCAAATCCTAGGCTAGTGATATACCAAGATGATACCTGGATTCACAGAGGTCACTGTACTCCTAAAGGATGGCAAGAGTTTTCCGGTAACCAAACTACCGGTTTGAGTTGGGAAGTGCCGGCCTCGAAAGAAACCAGATTCATCATTTGCCATGCTGGTTTAAAGGACGGTTTTGTTGAAGGAGCCTCTCTTTCCTTCAGATCCAGGAAAGTGACTGCCGATTACCATGGCGAAATGAATGCAGAAACCTTTTCAAAGTGGTTCCAAGAACAACTACTTGTAAATCTACCGGCCAACTCCATAATTGTACTGGATAATGCTCCCTATCACTTGGTGCTCATAGAGAAAGCTCCGACATCAAGTTGGTAGAAACAGCAAATCGCCGAATATCTGGAGAAGCATCACATTTCCTTCGAAAAAGAAATGCTCAAAGCAGAACTGTTACAACTTGCCCGCAAGTCAAAACAACCTAAGCGTTATGTCATTGATGAAATTGAGGAGGAACACGAGCATCGAGTTTTGAGGCTTCCACCTTATCACTGCGACCTCAACCCAATATAATTAATATGGGCAGATGCTAAAGGCTACGCTAGCCGAAATAACGCAACATTTTCAAACGAAGGAATTGAAAAGTTATGGAAGGAAGCTATAACAAGGATCACAGCAGCCAAATGGAGCTCATGCGTTGAGCACGTAAAAAAATAGAAAACAACTACTGGATCAGCGATAGAATCATTGATGAAGTATTAGATAGCCCGGTGGAGAATTTGAGCATCAGAATTGGCGGTAGCATTGACAGTGAATCCACTGAAGACGAGTTAACCGATGAGTATCAAATTGAAGGAACTCATCCGTTTGACCCTGATTAAGTTTTCTCATGGCACTTCAGACTTCCCTCTGTATCGTATAAAGCAAACCATCTATCCTGTCTGTGGTTTTTCCAGGGTTCCCACAGATGTAACGTGAATGCGAGGATACAGAAACTCTTGAAGTCAGCCCTGGATGCACTCTTCAATTTAAGCATTTTTTTGCTTTTAGAATACTACATGATGAATAGTTAAACTTATCATGACATTACCCAAGTATTAATAACCATAATTTAAAACACAAAGGAATAAATTATAACGCTGTTTAAAATACACTTGTCAAAAATTCCAAACAGTGAAAATAACTGTTTAAACACACCCACATTACAAAAGTTGCCATTTATCATACTCCAGTGAAAATACCACATAGAGAAACACACACATTAATAAAAACAACGAAAATTTCAAACACATCCAGAAATCAAAACTTTTAGACACAAGCTCTCTCTCTCTCTCTCATTTTCTTTTGGGTTCACTGTAAACCGCCACACAGGAAAACTGCCACACCAGAAGATTGCCACACAGGAAAACTGCCACACCAGAAGATTGCCACACAGGAAAACTGCCACATGCTTTTCATCACGGGGCCGGCCACAAATTGCTATTCTTCCGAGGAACACTCTGAATGTGTGGCAGTTTTCCAAGGTGTCTAACAACGGGAAGGAGCTCTTTTGTTTGTCTGTATTTTGTGTTGGTTCATACGCGTTTAGGGCAACTGGCCACAAAAGTTCAAGGATGTGGGGGGGGAGTTATAAATATTATAAATATTACCGTTTCTTGGCCTATATTGAGAATTGAATTGGGAACTCCAAACAAATTTCGAGAAAACGTTCTATGTAAGCCAAGCGAGAATTACAGCATAATTCATGCTATGCTCAGAAAAGGACCCTAAGGTGAGATTTTCTAATAATGCTGCACTTTTACTCAAGCACTAAATGTTTACATAACATGCCAAGTTTGTAATATTTTTCTTTTACTTAATTAATTCACAGGACTTTCACCTTCGCCTTTTTAACAGCTTTTAATCTACCGGCTTCATATTCATAATGATTACATAATGAAGAAATTGACACCATAAAGAAAATTGCCGAAGCCCATCAGTTCCCACCTTCTACAATTCAAAAATTCCTCCAAAATTCCCACTTGAAAAATCTGTCTGCTCTCTCACCATAATAATGGAAAAACACCATTCATTGGTTCCATCCCTTTCCATGGATCCTTCTCTTATAAAATGTGTAAACTTCTCAAAACTATGGGCTACACTCTCAGTGAAACCAAACCCTTCTGCAATAATGTGCCTGCTTAAAGACAGGGATCCTGCACTTGTCTCATTCTGACAAGATAACTTGCTGGCTATTCATTTGTTGATTATTTTTGCTGATAAAAGTGAATGTGAAGTGATAATGTGAAGCACTTTTTTTTTGTTAGTGAGTTTTCAGCAAACTTCTCTAAAATGAATAAAAAATGGGCCTTAAATTGTTTTAATCCATTTAAAACACCAAACCACTCCCACGTAAGGAAGGGATTATGACCAGTGACAACATGGATATGTTCCCTTTTTCCTGAAGCACCAATGATACTAAAGTTTGTGACAGTTGTAGGAAAGAACTGAGCAAGATGAAAAAAGAGGATGATACAAAAGATAAAATTACAGATTTTCCAAGTACTAGCCAAGATGTAGTTATGATTGCAGTGTATGTTCCAATAGCAATTTTCTGATTCCTTTCAGAAGCTTAAAAACTACTTAATACATCCCTCCAAGACTAGAAAAGTCCCCTATTAACTGGGAAAAAGGCAGAATATAAACAATATTCTATAGAAAAAGTTAAAAGAAATAATACTGCTGTAAAGTGCAAACTTCTTGTCAATGCAGAGTCTTCTGACAGTGATGTTAAGTTCCAACTATTTTTAAGTCACTTGAAAACAAAATTCCAAACTTCGACTAACAGAAAGGAAAAGCTTATGATGCTGACTATTTTGCCTGAATCTTGGAGTACCAGGAAGATTGTGAGGGAATATAATGCACCAAGTTAACAACCTAAGACAGTCAAAGAAACTTTTGGAACAAAAAGGAATTCTATCTACTCCAGATAAGAAACCTAGAAAAAACTCTATTAAGGAAACAGCTGAAACTATAAAAACATTTTATGAAAGTGATGTGGCAGCAGACCTATGCCTGGAATGAAAAACTGTTTTTCCATGAAGGAAAGCACTGGGCAAAAAAATTATGTCTTCAAATGTTTAATGCTTAATAATTTAAAGGTGGAGATTTTTTAAGGGAAAGTTTCCAAATATAAATGTGGGTTTTACAAAATTTGCAGAACTATGCTACGCCCAAAGAACTGTGTTCTGGTTGGTCAGAGTGGTACACACGCAGTTTGTGTGTGTACCATACATCAAAATGTAAAACTTATGATTGAAAATGCCAAGTTATTATCAATCATTAATGGTGAAATACAAAATTACAAAGCTGTCCTTGTAAAGATCATATGCAACCCAGCATCAATTGACTACCACTTTGGTAATTGTACATCCTTCCCTGCAATTCAAGTAATCCAAAGTTTGCTAGAAAATGCCTTCGAAGAAAATGCGACTGAGACAACTTTTCGCCAGTGGATCTCTGTTGATGGTTGCACCTTAGAAACATTGCAAAAAGCAGTCCCTGAATTTGCCAACCTATTTTGTGAGAAAGTTTCCATTTTACATTTCCACGACTTTATAGCTAAAAACAAATTTAATTTATGAATTATGCCAAAGAAAATTTGTCCGATTCAAAAATTGTTGTTGGGTGTGATTTTCCAGAGAACTATTCTTTGGTTGTACAAGACAAAACACAGTCTTATCATTGGGCCAGCAACCAAGTTACTGTGCATCTGTGTGTTGTGTATTTTAAAATAGATGAAAAAACTGAGCATGCCAGATTTTGTTGTGATTTCAGAGTGTCTAGAATACATTACTGCAGCTGCATATTTATTTCAACAGAAACCCTTAGATTTTTTTTGAAGAGCAGATTTGAGAAATTGTCAAATATCTATTACTTTTCAGATGGTTCTCCTGCAAAATATAAAAACAAGAAGTTTTTTAATTTATTGTCACCATAAAAAAGATTCTAGTGTTGCAACTGAGTGGCATTTTCCCATTACAGCTCATGGCAAAGAGGCATGTGATGGTGTTGGAGGGACGGTGAAAAGGTTGGTAGCTAGAACAAGTCTCCAAAGACCACAAAGGCCCAAATAATGACACCAAGACAACTATGAATGGGCAAAAGAAAACATTTCAAGAATTGTCTTCACGTTTGTTACACAGTCAGAGTTCACTGCAACAGAGCAGTTTTTAAGTGAAGCAAAAATCTTGGTTAAATCTTTCTATTTTCCTCAAACATTTGTTGAACATACTGTAACAACATGTGCAGGAATACTTGTTTTCAATGAAATATGTGATTATGTCATTACACTCTACAGTGGCAATTGCTAACTGGGTTTATGTTTTAGCAAAATGGGAAGAGAAAGATGAAGTACAGTTAACATTCCTTTTCACCCAGCAGGTCCATCTTCATTTGCTTGCCCTAAAAATCCAGATGTTCTGTGGATTCCATCAATATAAATGTTCTGTGTAAAGTGAACCTTGCAACACTAACTGACTGTACATACACCCTCTCTACCCAAGCTGGAAAAAAAGCAAGAAAGAACCAGTTCACTAGCTCAAGAAAGGACTAAAAATATAACCACTTGATGAAAAATGGATTGAACTAAAACAATCATGTGAGTTATAATATTTTGTATTGATATAACTGTTGGCTATTGATTTTGATTTTGTAATTACAGTGCACCATGTATGTGTTGTCATTATTTTTTCTATGGCCCCAACATAACTGAGATAGATAGGCTCATTACCTAGAGATAATATAACAAAAAAATCCCAAAATTTACACATTGTGTGTGTGTGGGGGGAGAGTACATAACAGCAAATCTGGGTCATATTTATCTTGATGTATTTATCATGGTATAATAATGTATGTGTGTGTTCTCTCTCACATCTTATGATTTCATCATGATCCAAAAACAATTTTAGTGGATAATTACAGATAAGTATGAACAAATTTTGTGATTTTTTTTTTTCAAAATTTTAAAATGTCCACTGTTGAGAAAATCAATTTTGAAAGTTTGGGTTGGATTTTGATTTTTTTATTATAAACCCTATTGTGTTGCACATCATATGAAAGTTCATTAGGAGAGCTTTAAAATGAGACCATTCCTAGCTCTATATTTCAACTGGGAGGCCCCTTAAAACAAAAATAAAAAATCTCCTAGCCATTTTTAAACAAAAATTAAAAACTTTATGTAGCTTTAACATTTCACATAATGAACATAGGCCTCCAAAAAATAATATTTTTGCACTACACAATAGGACCATTAAGTACCCAAATTTCAAGAAAATATAATGAGGTCAGCCTGAAACAGTGTACTGATTTGAGATGGAATGGCCCAAAGTAAAAATAATATTTTCTTTGAATAAAGCTCATGTTGAGAAATGGCTTCCTAGTTTAATTGAATTAATAATCTAAAGTAACTTATGGGATTTTACTAGGAAATTTTTTCTTTAATAGCAAATTTTCGGAGAAAACTCTTCTCCTTCTTCAGGCTGTCTTGTTGTTGTCACTTTTTCCTTGTCACTATCACGGTTACGGTTAACCTTGACGGTTACGGTTAACCTTGACGGTTTAGGTTATTCTAACATCTGGCAGGATTTGTTGAAAAATAACCTAAACCGTCAAGGTTAACCGTAACCGTCAAGGTAAACCGTAACCGTGATAGTGACAAGGAAAAAGTGACAACAACAAGACAGCCTGAAGAAGGAGAAGAGTTTTCTCCGAAAATTTGCTAGTAAAATCCCATAAGTTACTTTAGATTATTAATATTTTCTGTTTATCATATGACTAGGGCCTTCCAAATACATTTTCATCAGGAAAATTCCCAAGGCAGGACACACTTTTTTGCTAAACTACCTAAAAAACGGAATGGACCTTAATAGATTTGGTTACAGGTTACACATGGTATAATAATGCATTTATTTTCTTACAAGAAAATCAAAAATGATAATGTGGATAAAAAAAGGGGGGATATCTAATAAATTAAGAATCTTTTTAAAAAAAAAAAAACAGAGCTCGACAAATATATTCCAGAGCTAGGAGCCACCAAGTTAGGAACATTTTCCTTTCTTTGGGGGGGGGCAGAAAATAGAAGTTTTTGAAATCCATCAGAATAAAATAAAAGTTAGTGAAAAATAGAAAAATTAAAGCTTTATTTTCTAATGTAAGTTGATGCATTTTATGAAATTCAAGCCTTTTTCTAATTTATAAAAATATATATATATGAAATATTTAGGTCAAAATTAGGGGGTCGAACTATACACGGAAAATATTTCTGATAGGTTGAAAACCAAAATTTTGATGCCTTATGGAAATGCGCATACTTAGCCCTTTGCGGTATCAGTTAATTTGCAGTTGTATATTTAGTCATTTTCCGGGTGTTACTGGTACAGAAGAAAGTTATTGCTAAGAATTTTCCTGATTTTATATGTACGAGTTTTTTTTTTTATTCACTAATAGAAAACTCATTTCGCAAAGATGTCTCAAAGTCCATTTTAGATCTGTCGATATGGCCTTGACTGCCTCGCTGGTAAATCACCCAGAGGAAAGAGGTGAAAGCGTCAGCCAGTAGTTTAAGTTGCACCATGCTGTGACCTAGACTGTGCTCAATTCTCGACGGGAGGGGGTGAGGAGGGAAAAGAACAGGCTATTGCAAAAGGAGACCACTGCCCCTGCCGACGGTGGAGAAGAGAAGCGTGACAATCTACAGAACAGCGGTAACTTGATTAATGCATCCCGAAAACGAAAGTGTTTAAACTTGGCCGATCGCTCAGAATAACATTGCCACTGATAGTAAAAAAGTGCATTAGTTTAATAACCTACTTACGTTTGTTATTAAATTGAATGTGTCCTGGCTCTAAAAATTAAAACAAACAGTAACCTTTTCTGAAGACTAAGAGCGAGCAAAATAGATTGCATCTTTACTGAATGGGGCGATGTTTGGTTTTGTCACTAAAGCAGATTGTCACAAACACGGTGAGGAGGGGGGATAAAAATCGGGAGTAGATAAACGACATCTCTGTTAATCACATACTTGCCCAGCTTAGCAGTCGACTGACAGCTGCTACGCTGCACAGGGTAGTGGGAGAAAATTTTATAGAACAAATTTTTCTTCAATTTTTAAAATAGTTGCATACAAATTTTACAGTGTCCACAATACATCAAAACAAAGATTCATATTAAATTTTGAAGAGATCCATTGAAAACTTCCAAAGTTACACACTTGTTTTTTATGGCATGCATATTCTTTATGGGATAAAAAACTATCAGGTTGACATCAAGACCTATTTACGCTTTTCCAAATGTGTTTCAGGAAGTGCTTTTTTTTTTTTTTTTTTTTTTTTTAAATAACGATGTGCCTTACAACGTTTGGTAAATACATCACAATTCGTTTGCTGCGGGAGCAAATGCTTTACTCTCCATGAATGAATTAACTGCGGAAAACTCGCTCCCAAAAAGTACGAGAAGGGGGGGGCAATGTGCAAAAGTGGGTTCATATATTGTTAAACTGTGTAACTTTCACTGAAAACTCTCTAACCAGGGTGGCCCTATCATCCCCCAGAATTGTGCCTCAATTCCACCCACATTTTGCGGGAAACTGCTGCAAGCAACATTGCGAGAGCCAGCTACAACAATAAATAGTAGGTTCACATATCCGCATGCGGGTGCATCCTCAGAAAAGATTTTTTTTTTTTTTAATTTTATACACAAGATAGGTAGGTAGGTATCAAAAACTGCAGATATTCACATAAAAATCGGTGGGGGGGGGGGGTCGACTTATACACGGGATATACAAAAACTGCATATATTCAGATAAAAATCTGGGGTCGACCTATACACGAGTATATATGGTAAGTCACATTTTAACAAAAAAAAGTAATGCAACACTTTCGGGAGGGGAGGGCAAGGCTCTTCTAGACACACACCTGAACCAGGTGAAATGAAGTTAAAATTCAAATAATGCATGTGTGGATGATACTGGAAGAAAAAGTGATGAAGTATACTTGTTGGAAAATTTTTCTTTTCACCCAAACCACTTATTTCAAAATAAAGTTCTAATTTGCTCCATGATTTTCTTTTCCCATTCTTCCAGTTGCTGCTCTCAAAAAATTAAAATTTCAGATTTTGATTTTATTAAAACAGAATTTGTGGAAGTTAAATTTTGTACATATTAACTCACCATATTTTCCTACATATAATATGCAGACCATAAAAGTAAAAAAAAAATTCCTTTGTAAGATCTACAATTACATTTAATCCCCAGACCTTGAAAAACAAATCTGACGCATAATTTGCGGCAACATATAAATCTGTAGATCTTGAAATTATGAGAAATACATTTTTTTACTTCATATAATCCTTGGCGGCATGTCTGCAGACCATGAAATTCAGAAGGAAAAAAAAAATCGCCATATAATCCATACCTGTCGTGTTGATCTGAACCATAATTTCCAACAGAAAAGCCGCGATTCACAGGATGACTACTCCAGAAGTCCAAAGAAGCAAAAAAGAAATTATTGTTATATTAAAAAAGCAACTGTCATTTTTAAGTGTTTCTGTTAGTTTTATGTTAATATAGAACTGAAACCCCTGGCTTGTGCTGCAGTACCGTAGTTCATTTGTAAGACCTAAAAAATCCATAGAAATTACAGCAATCCATAATATTTCTCACTTTTCAGAATATGTTTCAATTGAATAGTGAATAAAAACCATAACTGATACAATAGCGCAGCAAAACTAAGGAATGAGATTCACAAAATGATTATGTGCCATGGAATAGCTTCTGAGGCAGTATTATTTGTGCTCATGTAGGCCTCCATGAGCACAAATAATACCCGCCTTTGTAGCATCGTATTTTCTCAAGTAAAAAAAAAATATATATATATTCTTTCAATCTCTTTGTGGTCCTCCATCTCTGTATTGCATTACATTTTTTCTATTACGAGCTCTTGGTACTTTCCCAATAACACCACTTCTTCTGATAAGTACCATGCAGATTTTTTTAATGCCGATTATTTTTTTTTTTCATTACCAGTGTATTATCTTCAGAAACAAAATTTATAACTTTTGTAGATAATTTGTGGTGCAGAAATTATGAAATCTGAAGTAAAAAGAAGATTGGGCACCAGTGCCAGTTTTCTAGACGTCTGTGATTTGTTGAGCCATTTTAACATGTTAATTTGTTCCTTACTGAACACCAATTGAATAATTATGAAAATAATAAAAAACTAAATTAATGCATAAATGAATAAATGCACATACGTAAAATGCCTACATACCCTCAGCTTCTTCAATGCACTTTTCAGCATTGGCAAAATTTCTAACTCGCTGAGGTATAATCAAATGCCTTTCATACAAGGACAAAGTCTTGTCTTCAGGATCTCCTATAATAAAATAATGTATCAAATTCAAGTTAGAGAACACTTAACATATTCTGCATAGTAAAATATTGACATATTTCTCACACTGTGTTTTATAGAAAGAAACTAAATTTTTCTACATTCATTCAGTACACATTCCTCAGCTTATTATGAACTATGAAATCAGAATTAAGGTTTCGCTGTCTTTCTTCACACCATCAATTAAAAGTTCCAGTAGTGGTAAATTGAAAACTGTCTTCCTTTCACTTGCATAAAATTTCACCAGTTCATGAAATGGAAATTCATGAACTGGGAAATTCACAATTTCTTCAGATGTGTACAATCAGATGACATTTCATCTGACTATATAACAAACATATATGCTCACATAGAAAATCATCATTGTCAACCATTATCAATCCCCTGCTGGACAAAGGTCTCCCCAAGTTTCTTCCACAACGGTCTGTCTTGTGCCAGTCTCCTCCATGTCACTCCCGCATACTTTCAAATTTCATCCATCCATCTCCCATGTGGTCTTCTAGGTCTTTTCCTGTCCCTTGGAATCCAATCTAAAATTTCGGCTGTCCATCGATGGTCTGTCCTTCTGGCAGTATGCCCAGCCCATTGCCATTTCAGGGATTTAACTCTGATCACGATGTCTTCCACTCTTGTCATTTTTCGGATCCACGAGTTCCTCTTCTTATCTCTCCTGGTTACACCAAGCATGCACCTCTCCATGCTTTTTGAGTTGTCTGCAGCCTTTGTATGTCTCTTTTAGTTAAGGTCCACATCTCTGCACCATACACAAGCACTGGAAGGATGCATTGATCAAACACTTTTCTTTTAAGACATAATGGCATATATTGCTCTTGAAAATTATGCTGTTTCTTCCAAAAGCTCTCCAGGCAAGTTTTGTACGCCGATTAATTTCTTCATTAATGTGACCCTCACTTGATATCTGCTGTCCAAGATGAAGGTACGTGTCTGTAATCTCCAGCTTTTCTCCATCAATCGATAAATCTTCATTTCTTGTAAAAGCATTGAACATCACTTTTGTCTTCTGAAAGTTCATTTTAAATCCCACTTCTTTACTCTTGTCAGCAAGTTCCTGGATCATACTCTGCAGCTCTGATGGGGTAGGTGCAAAAATGACTACGTCATCAGCAAAACGAAGGTGGGTTAGATAATCACCATTAATCTTTATCCCTTTGTTTTCCCAGTTCAGTGATTGAAAGACATTTTCCAATGTCGCATTAAAGAGCTTCGGAGATATGGTGTCACCTTGTCTCACTCCCTTTCCAATTTTTATGTGTGTTGTATTTTCAAACAGCCGAATCTTTGCACTTGCATTTTCATAGATGTTATTAATAATATTAATGTATGCATCTTCAATACCGCAGGATTTCAGAGCCAATGTAATTGCTGATGGTTTCACTGAATCAAAGGCTTTTTTCATAATCGATAAAAGCCATGCACAATGGAAGTTCATATTCCCTCACTCTTTCAATTAGTTCTCTCAGTACGTGGATATGATCTATAGTGCTGTAGCCACTCCTGAATCCAGCTTGTTCTCTCGGTTGAGCCATGTCCAGTGTTACCTTCAAACGGTGTGAAAGAACTTTAGTGAAGATTTTATAAACCACTGATAGGAGGCTGATAGGTCTGTAGTTCCCGAGATCCTCAATGTCACCCTTTTTATGTAGCAGGATCATTGTAGCGTCGTTCCAATCCTCAGGAATCTTCCCTTCATTAAGGCATCGAGTGAAAATTTGGGCGAGTACTGTTTCGATTTCTCCACTTGCTTCTTGTATGATGTCTACAGTAATTTCATCTTCACCTGGAGCTTTTCCCCGCTTCATGTTCTTGATTGCACGTGCAACTTCTGCTGGGAGGACAGGAAGAACTCTGGTACTGGTACCTTTCATGATGTCTGGAGTACATGCATCATCCCTTTCATATAATTTGGAGTAGAAATCTTTCACTCTTGTCAAAATTTCGCCTCTATTTCTTGTTACAGAACCATCTTCTTTTCTCAGTGCCATAATCTGTTTTCTTCCCTTACTGAGATGTCCCTTTGCTATCTTTAGGCTTTGATTGTTTTCAATTGCTTTCCTCACTAGTAGTTCACAGTTGAATTTCCTTAAGTCTTCAGTGATACTTTTTCGTACTGTCTTTCATAGCTCTATATATTCCACTTTGGAAGTCACATCTTCTTTAGTTGTCCTCATCTCTCTTCTTTTTTGCATCAACATTTTGGTTTTTCCTGATAATTTGTTCACATGCAACTTGTTCTTAGACCCAGCTAATTTTGTTGCTGTTTCCATAAGAGCTTTGGTTACTTTTCTGTTAACTTCAGAAATATCCACTTCTTCCGATGTTAGACCTTCTAAAACAGAGAATCTGTTCTTCAGTTCCAACTTGAAGATATTATGGTGTTTTTTAAGGTTGGTTATGTCAATACATTTTGTTTGTCTTATGAGCTTGCCACGTTCAAGTTTAGTGTTGAGGTGCATCTTACATCTCACCAATCTATGGTCACTACCTGTGTTGAACTTGTTTAGCACACTGCAGTCTTCTATGACAAATTTTTTGTTACACATAATATAAAATCAATTTCACTTGTCGTCTCATTTGGATGTCTCCATGTCCATTTCCTGTGTGGCTTTTTCTTGAAAAAGGAGTTTAAGATGACAAACCCTTCTGCCTCTGCAAACTCAACGAGAGTATTTCCACGCTGGTTTCTGTTGCCGTGACCGAATTTACCTGCTGAAGTTTCATTCTGTTGCCGTTGCCCTATTTTTGCATTGAAATCTCCCATAATTTTCTTCAAATGCTGCTTACCTTTATTATTTAGATGACAAATTTCCTCATAAAATTCTTCAATTTCTTCTTCAGGATGACTTGTGGTGGGTGCATAAGTTTGAATAATCTGAACCTGGTATCTTCTCGGGAGTTGGATAACGAGTCGTGCAGCTCTGTCAGAGGAACTTTTAACTTCTACAACTTTATCCTTCAGTTTCTTGTTTATTATAAATCCAACACCACTAGTTCTGCCAGTATCTGTCCCACGATAGTAGAAGAGATGTCCACTTTTCAGTTCAATGAGATCTTCTCCCTTTCTCCTTACCTCACTTAGCCCGACGATGTCCCACTTGATCCTTTGTAGTTCCTCTTCCAATTCAAGAAGCCTTGAATCAGAAGATAGGGAGCGTCCATTATACGAAGCCAAGGTCAACATCAGATGGCAGTCTAGTCCGGTCCTCCGGGGATTCTTAACACCCTCTGCCTTCATATCGCACTGGCCGCTGCTGCCTTGGCCAGGTACATTCCAGCTGCTGGACCAACACAAAATTATACACAAATAAAATATAAGAACTATAAATATATACAAATAAATAAGTGCTCAGGCACCCCGAACCAATCTTCAGGGAAAGACATCCATAGCACCTGAGCACCTCCATATTATATTTCAGGTTTCATAGCAGATCTCTTGAATTTTGAAGTGTTATAATTTATTGCCAAAACTAAAACAATTTGCTCCAATTTAAATTTTTTCATAAAATAAAAAGCATGGAAAAAAATCTAAAAAGGATAAAATCCCAAAAAGATCATTATACTACTACTTCTTCTCCTGAGTTTAAAGATGAACAAAGTATTAGTAGGAAAGACATGTATACTGGCTCCCCCTCTTTCACTGACTTTCAGTAAATGTAAAGTTTTAAGATGCATATGTATGACTTGTAAGGCAATAGATGGTGAACAAAGACATGGGAATCATCATGACCATCCATACTTTTGTACAGAAAAAAATTGTGTTTACCAAATTACTTGCAATATTTGTCATAAGAAATATGTGGGACAGACTTCCACAAGTCTAAATTTGAGAGTTAATGGCCCTTACTGAACACCAATATAAAAAACTTTAAGAACCATAATGACATTGAACTAGCACATTTTCAAATACATAGTTCTGAAAATATTACCATTTCAATATTAGGAATAGAATCTAAAGAACATGCTAGGGTTACTTTAGAAAATCATGAAATATTAATCCAAGGGAGTCTTTATCCTTATGGTCTTAACTTGTTCAACAATGAGAGAATGGTCCCTTATGATGAGAATAGGAATATTTATAATATGTTTATTGAAGCTTTTAAGAATATAGAAAGCACCAGAAAAAAAGGAAGCAGAGGAAATGGTAAAGATGAACAGCCTTTTACTGACTTTGAACATTTTGGAGGAAATTGAGAAGATTGTAGAGAATACATATGGAGTATGTAAAGTGGTAGCAGCAATGCAAATATTTCAACCTGGCAAAGATCAAGGCTTTGTTGTAAGTCATCAAGATTCACAAATTTAAAAACAGCAATGTTAGAGATCTAGTGACAGACTTTTGCCATTACGGAATAACAGGGACGCACCCGGGGGGGGGGGTGTTCCAGGTCCTGACCCCCATGAGGCCAAGTGTTTTGCAATATGATTCTGACACCATCTGTGTCCGACGCGAGATTCCTAATGCTCTAACTGGTCTCCAATTTTCACCTTGTGTACTTGTTTCGCTAGCTAGATTTACAACTGTTGCTTTTGAAATGAATGGACACGTACTTTTTTCCTTCTCTACACCCATCTTCTCCAGGGGGGGGGTCTGCTTTGTCAGCAGTTGAAAATTGGAAAGTAATGTCTGGCATCTCTCTCAAACCTGTTTTCCCTTTCGGTGGGGTTGGGGTGATTTCTTCACGCTCGTACCGAAGCGTCTCCTAGGTGACAAGGTGAGCCACAATTGTGAGCAGGCAGGAGAGCAACCAATCATGGCAGGGGCAAACTGGTGGGAAGGTAGCGACACCGATGCAATTATAGTCATGGTGTTGGAAGGCTAGAAGCAGTGGTGCCATGCAGTTACATTTTCCCTGTTCCTTCACTAGATCAACGCTTAAAGGTTTAATCTAAAGAACTTGTGCATTTCCGCATATTTTGTGTTTTCATTTGATCTGCTGACATTTTTTTTTTCCAGTAACTGAATGATTTTTTACTAATGCCAGTGATAGTGTATAAGAAGAAGCAGGTATGTGAATGTTGCAAGCTTGCAAATACAATAGTAGTAGTAGTTAAAAAAATCCTCTTACAAAATGTAAAAGTAAAATAACGTCTAGGTACGAACATTAATTTTAATAATGTCTCTCTCTAAACCGAAAAGGGTGCTCCAGCATTATTTTGGAAAAACTGTAACAGTTATATCTCAGAACCAAGCAGCTGAGAACGATGAAACTCCATGTCAATCTGTTGAAATTGAAAAAGATATATCGACAGGGATTTCGTCTTTTCAAAATGATATCAGTTGCTACATTAGTGGTAATTTTGAAAACTCGAAAATAATTGATGCAATATTTTCATTATGGAGTCCTGACCATCGCTATGCTTTCCCTACAAAGAAAATTAATGGGAAATTGCTATGTTTTCAATATAACTGGCTAAAACGCTGAAACTGGATGGCGTACTCCTGAAAACTGAATGGAGCATTTTGTAATTATATTGTGTGTTGTTTGCACCCACTGAAGTTGGTCGAACATTATCGCAGAAAGTAGGAAAATTAGTGACTGAGCCTAACTTGAAGCATACATGTGAGCAGTTTAATAATCATAAGAAAATTAAATATCATCTAAACAGTGTTGAAGATTATATGCCTGTTAAAGAACTTTACCTCGGAAAACAGTTACCGATTGACAGACAATTAGAAATTGACAAAAATTAATGCATTTTAACTAACAGGAAAAAACTAAAGCCTATAATTAAAACCATCATATTTTGTGGTCGACAGGGAATAGCGCTTCGTGGGAAAAAAGATTATTTGGATTTGGATAATGAACCAGAAAATAATGAAGGCAATTTTCAAAACTTACTGAGAAGGCGTGTAGAGGCGGGTGATAAAACATTAAGAAACACTTGAAAACATGTAGCAAAAACTAGACTTACATTAATTGGAAAACTCAGAATGAAATTATAAGTTCAGCTAATGATTTAATTTTAAGAAATATAGTTAGGAGGGTCAATGCAGCTAAGTGTTTTTCCAATTTGGCTGATGAAAGTTGTGATGTCAGTGGTAATGAAAGTTGTGATGTCAGTGGTATTGTCACTAGTGGTCAGATTTGTTAAAGATGATATGGTGAGAGAGGAGTTTCTTCAGTTTATTCCCCTTGAAACAACAACTGGTAAAGGTATTACCAATAAGATCTTGCAGAGCCTCTGAAATTTCGGCATTAATCTTGATTACCCGAAGGGACAAGGGTACGACAGCGTAGTTTTTCCCTGTTAGTTAAATGCATTTATCTACAAGGTGATCGTGCCCACATAGAAAGAGGGTATAAAACAGCGATATATGTACATTGTGGGTCACATTCATTAAATCTCGCTATATCCGATTCCTGTAATCTTCCAGAGATTAGAAATTGTGTTGGCATCATACAAAAAATTTACGACTTTTTTAACACCCCTAAAAGAAGACTAACAGAACATATTTCAAATCATTGTAAGGACGTTCAAAAAAAGAAACTAATTCAGATGTGTCCAACTCGTAGGGTTGAACAACACGATTCAGTTATTGTATTTATTGACCTGCTAGATGCAATACCTTCTTTTAAAATGTATTACTGAATGGAATGATAGACACACTTCACTTCAAGCATGTTTATTGTATAATTCTGTCCTGAAGCCTGAATTTATGATCAGCATACATGTTATGAATTTGCTTCTTTCAGTTACCAAACATTTAAGTGAATATTTACAAAGCATACATATGGATTTGAAAAAAGCCTTAAAACATGTGGATATTGTTCTAGAAGAATTAAGCAACATTGGCAATGAAGCTGAAAAGGCATTTGAACGTATTTTTCAAATTATCTCTGAAATCTTAGATGCTTACAAAGTGGAAATAAAAATATCACGCTGTCGATCTGACCAAAAGTCCGAATATAGAAATAACGTTCCTGCTAATAGCCCAGAAGAATATTACAGGTGCGCTATATTTTTGCCCTTTTTGTCCACTTCGCAAATGCAAATTAAAGAATGATTTTCTAAGAGCAACAATTTGTTACAAAAGTTTTCATCTCTTTTATCAACAGAAATGGACGAATCCTCATTTTTAGAACTGTGTACCTTTTATTCAACTGCAGAACTCTGTTTGCTCGACAGTACCACAATTTTGGTGACTGAATTACATTTATGGTTAAAGCAAGTAAGGAAAGAAAACTTTGTTTCTTCCTTAGATGCATATATCAAGTGTGATGCAGATTTTTTTCCTCATATAAAGATCCTTTTGAAAATTTTGGTGACCCTACCAATAAACAACATGTTTGAATGAGCGTTCCTTTTCCACACTCAAGAGGTTAAAATCATACCTCAGAAACACTATGGGAAATGACAGACTAAATGGTTTAGCTCTGCTCTACATTCATCGAACATTTTCTATAAATGTAGATGAAGTTATTGACGAACTTGCTAAAAAACCAAGATTAGAACTTATAGTGATTTTTCTGATTTTTAATTTTTTGAAATTATTTTTTTTATTTGTGTTATATGAAGGGTTCTGACCTAATCCTAATTGCTGAAATCACGCATTATAGAATTTGTTCTAAAATACATTCTCTAAAGCTATAATATAGCAATAGACAAGATAGTTATGTTTGTGGTTAACTCCTTTTCTGAAATATGTATTGCTATTAAAAGTAAAAACAAGAATGAAAACCCTGTTTGCAGCAGGATAATTCATGAATATAATGTATTAAATTCTTTCACAGATCAAAACATTTATTATAACAGTCATGTGGCGCAAGTACACATACATGAGCATTTTTACTTGATACTAACTTAGGTAGAAAAATATTTAATTATAATGATTTTTGTAAAAATCTAGGTGAACAACAATATAGCAATTTACCGTGTTTCTGCCAGGAAAGGAAGTTTGCTCGCTTTGTGGATGGACAATTTGTATATGTAATTACAGGAGACACAGATAGTAGAAAATACAGTTGCAGAAGATTATGGATCTTGGTGTAAAACATAGACCTATGATTTT
Organism: Macrothele yani; assembly: GCA_039090855.1. Taxonomy (NCBI): domain Eukaryota; kingdom Metazoa; phylum Arthropoda; class Arachnida; order Araneae; family Macrothelidae; genus Macrothele; species Macrothele yani. Next base: position 86,585,891 of record CM077011.1, on the reverse strand, counting down.
CATTCCCTTTGAAAATATTAAAAAACATATCTCAAGGGATTTACAGTGTGTCAGATAAATTTAAAATTCCAGTTGAAGGATTTTTTCATTGGATTGGTGTTGTACTAAAAAAAGATAAGTTTTTTTTTTTTTTTTATTGGAGGTTTAACGACCGCCGTGAGCAACTCAATGGGCTATAAGCAGTCGCCCGTCCCTAATTTAGGGTCACTGGTTCCAGGGAAGGGAGAGAGCCAGTGCCGTAAGACAAACACAACATCCATGCCTGAAAAGATAAGTTTATAAACAAGTACTTTAAAAGTATGAGTACAAAAAAGGATGGAGAAAAATTGTCTAATATTGATGAATTAAAGGAAAAGTTCATTATTACTTCCATTGATAAAAGTGGTAATGATTTTGCATTTACAATATTTGTAAAAAATTTTGCTACAAGTGAATTGGATAATGAGAATATGTATCAAGCTGAGAAGGATACAATATTAAAAAGTATTCAGAAAAAAATTGTTAGTTTTTATAAATTACTAAAAATTAGGGAATTCAAAATTAAATTTCCCTATATGTTTGCCATTTTCTAAAAAACCTGTAAGTTTCAGATTTATTACCTCAGGTACTAACAGCTATAATAATAAGGCAGCCTAAATTGTTCCAGGAATTATTGCAAAGAATCTATGATACTGTATTATTGCTAGCTCTACTTGAATTATCACAAACAAGAAGACAGTCCAGGAATTCATTGAAGATAATCACCAGATGGAAGGTGAAAATTAATGCATATGACTTCAAGAACGTGTTTACTTCCATCAATTTATTGGATTTTAAAGGTGTTCTTCATTGGCATTATGATGAATATGGATTCTTGTTGAAGACTGATCAAGACTACTGGGAAACACTTAGCAATTTCTGTCTTTAATAACTATATTTATGATAAAAGGAAATTGTTGGTGCAGAGACAAGGCATTCCTATGGGTACATCATTTTTGGGCTTAATTGCTAATTTATATTTGCATTTTTATGAGAGAAGATTTACAATCGAGGAAGTTTATAATTTCAGATATGTCGATGACCTAATCAGCTTTAATTTACAAAATGCAACTTGTGAATTGGAGGATATTTACCCCAAAGAACTGATACTGGTAAAAACAAATAAAAAAAACAATCATCTTTTTAGACATGGAGATCACATTATGAAGAGAAATTTCGATTGATGTATTTGACAAGAGAAATTAGTTTTAATTTTGAAACAAGGGTTTTAAGTGAATAGGCATCTAATGTGTCAAAAACTATGCACAGAAAAAAATTTGTTATTTCACAATTTCTCAGGATTACTTGCATTTGTAACAACAGATCCAATATGACCAAACAACTTAAAATCTTATTTAATAATTTGCTGAAAAATAAATATTCCTTCAATTTTTGTAAATTTCATTTCAACACTTATTGTCTTCCTTCAATAATAGTTCTTTCTTCAAAAATAGGTTTTGTAATGTAGTTACACTACTTTGGACTAAAATCTCTTTAGGGCCACAGAGAAAAATTATCTTCTCCTGAGTAACACCGGAAATTATTAACATCCTTTTCTTTCATACAACAGGCTTATGATGCAGGAGGTTTTATTTGGGAAAAAAATTCTGAACTTACCATTATACAAGATATTTACAGTAAAAGAAAGAGGGTAACCGTGATGTGCTTAATTCGTTTAGATTTTGATGTGGAGGAGGATTGGATACAGTGATTTGTGGTGTTTTGTAAGTTTTGTTCCCCATTTCAGGCAGGAAAGACTAGGTGCAATAAATTATAACACTTCAAAATTCAAGAGGATATGCAGTATTGGCTTTTTTATTTTGCATTGGCACCTACATGAAACCTGAAATATAGGGGTGCTCTGCTGCTACAGATTTCTTTCCCTGAAGATTGGTTTGGGGTGCCTGAGCACTTAATTTTATATGTTTATAGTTCTTATAATATGTTATTTGTGTATGATTTTGTGTTGGTCAGTTGGCCTCGATGTGTATCTGAAAAAGCTAAGTTTCTTGAAGATTCAGAATTTTTAATATATAAACTACTTTGGACAGCTCTGTGCAGAATCAGAATCTAGCAGCTCTGTGCAGAATTGAAAGCAGTAGGAATACATTCTTGTATTCATTTACTAGTTTAGTTCACAGCGTTCGAATTACCCAGTGGTCCGCTGAACTATCACAAGTTAAGAAATGAATTTCTTCTAATTCTTTTACCTTGCTGTACGGTTTTCTTTTTATGCTGCAAACTGGCGATAGGTTCACGAAATGCTATTGGATGCCAGTTTGTTTTTTATTCCTCATGATTTGTAAAGAGCAGAAGAAACAACAAATACAGAAAAAAGTTTCCCAGTCTTTGTCTTGTAACGGCAACAGCCATTTTTTGTTACTTCCATCCACATCATTTGTAATGAACAGAAGTAAGCAAAATAAATGCCCCGATCTTCCTTGGATTTGCCCACCTTTAATGCACCAGATGCTGACACCAGACAGAACCTGGCTTTTATTTCTGCCCCAAGAAAACACTAGCGGAGGTCGATTGGATGTGTGGAAGTAATTTTTGCAAAAGAGCAATTCACATGAAGTAGTTAGTGTTCAAAGGGGGACTAAAACTAACTTCATGGGAAAGTAGGAGGGATGAGCAATAAGACTAAACTAAGGAAAAGCAAGCAAAACCCTAAACAATAAAATATACAAAAAAGTTTGCTAGTGCATGCAAATTTTTGTACGCTTGGAGTCTCCTTGTTCCCTTCTTACTTAAAAACAGATTGGGAATGCATTCTTACTCTGCTATATCACCAATCCATCAGAATCTTATTCTAAAAGCATTCTTTGTCCTGTGAGTTGCACTTTCAAATCAGAAATTTAAAAAAATATAATTAGAGGTAATTCCATTGAAATACGTTATTTTCTATATATATTGTAAATGTCTAAGCGGTGGCTTCTGATTATTTGTCCGAGATGGGCCCTGATACAAATCCATGGATGTTGCATTTGTTTTACGGCACTGGCTCTCTTTCTTACCTGGAGTTAGTGGCCCTAAATTAGGGACGGGCGACTGCTTACGGCCCATTGAGTTGCTCTTGGTGGTCATTAAACTTTCAATAAATATATATACGAAAAGGCCTTCAATTCCGTGAAAACATTAGCAGTAACAATGGCTTTGAAATCCTGCGGTATTGAAGATGCATACATTAGCATTATTAATAACATCTATGAAAATGCAAGTGCAAAGGTTTGGATATTTGAGGATACAGCACAAATAAGAATTGGAAAGAGTGAGACAAGGCGACACCATATCTCCTAAGCTCTTTGACGCCACATTGCAAAATGTCTTTCAATCACTGAACTGGAAAAACAAAGGGATAAAGTTTAATGGAGATTACTTAACTCACCTTCCTTTTGCTGATGACGTAGTCATCTTTGCAACTACCCCTTCAGAGTTGCAGAGTATGATCCAAGAAGTTGCTGACAAGAGTAAAGAAGTGGGATTAAAAATTAACTTTCAGAAGACAAAAGTGGTGTACAATGCTTTTACAAGAAACGAAGATTTATCAATTGATGGAGAAAAGCTGGAGATAACCAATACCTACATTTATCTTGGACAGCAGATGGCAAGTGAGGGTCACATTGATGAAGAAATTAATCGGCGTATAAAACTTGCCTGGAGAGCTTTTGGAAGAAACAGTATAATTTTCATAATTTTCAAGAGCAGTATGCCATTATGTCTCAAAAGAAAAGTGTTTAATCAATGCATCCTGCCAGTGCTTACGTATGGAGCAGAGACATGGACCTTAGCTAAAAAAGACATACAAAGACTGCAGACAATTCAAAGATGTATGGAGAGATGCATGTTTGGTGTAACCAGGAAAGATAAGAAGAGGAACTTGTGGATAAGGAAAATGACAGGAGTGGATGACGCCATGAACAGAGTGAAATCACTGAAATGGCAATGGGCTGGACATGTTGCCAGAAGAACGGACCACCGATGGACAACCGAAATTTTAGACTGGATTCCGAGGGACAGGAAAAGACCCAGAAGAAGACCCCATGGGAGATGGATGGATGAAATTAGAAAGTATGCTGGAGTGACATGGAGGAGACAGACCCAAGACAGACAATTGTGGAAGAAATTTGGGGAGACCTTCGTCCAGCTGTGTTTTGATGATGATGATGATGATGATGATGTATAATCATCATTGTCAACCATTATCAATCCACTGCTGGACGAAGGTCTCCCCAAGTTTCTTCCACAACGGTCTGTCTTGTGCCAGTCTCCATGTTACTCCTGCATAATTTCATCCACCCATCTCCCATGTGGTCTTCTAGGTCTTTTGTTGTCAATTGGAATCCAATCTAAAATTTCAGCTGTCCATCGATGGTCTGTCCTTCTGGCAGTATGTCCAGCCCATTGCCATTTCAGGGATTTAACTCTGATCATGATGTCTTTCACTCTTGTCATTTTTCGGATCCACGAGTTCCTCTTCTTATCTCTCCTGGTTACACTAAGCATGCACCTCTCCATGCTTCTTTGAGTTGCCTGCAAGCTTTGTATGTCTCTTTTAGTTAAGGTCCACGTCTCTGCACCATACGTAAGCACTGGAAGGATGCATTGATCAAACACTTTTCTTTTAAGACATAATGGCATATTGCTCTTGAAAATTATGTGCTGTTTCTTCCAAAAGCTTTCCAGGCAAGTTTTATACGCCGATTAATTTCTTCATCAATGTGACCCTCACTTGATATCTGCTGTCCAAGATAAACGTATGCATCTGTTATCTCCAGCTTTTCTCCATCAATCGATAAGTCTTCATTTCTTGTAAAAGCATTGTACATCACTTTTGTCTTCTGAAAGTTTATTTTTAATCCCACTTCTTTACTCTTGTCAGCAAGTTCCTGGATCATACTCTGCAGCTCTGAAGGGGTAGTTGTAAAAATGACTAAGTCATCAGCAAAATGAAGGTGAGTTAGATAATATCCATTAATCTTTATCCCTTTGTTTTCCCAGTTAAGTGATTGAAAGACATTTTCCAATGTGGCATTAAAGAGATTGGGAGATATGGTGGCATTAAAAAGATTGGGAGATATGGTGTCACCTTGTCTCACTTCCTTTACAATTTTTATGTGTGTTGTATTTTCAAATAGCCGAATCTTTGCACTTGCATTTTCACGGATGTTATTAATAATATTAATGTATGCATCTTCAATACCGCAGGATTTCAAAATATAAATATATATATTTATTTATTTACATATGTTTAAGTTTTTTTTTAGATTTTTTTTTTTTATGGACCAGTGGGCATTTTGGTGGACCAGTGGTTTGTAAATTCTAGTGGTCCACTGGGCCAGTAAAAGATTTGTTTCTAATTCTAACACTGGTTCACATATATACTGTATATCATCATCATCATCATTGTCAACCATTATCAATCCACTGCTGGACGAAGGTCTCCCCAAGTTTCCTCCACAACGGTCTGTCTTGTGCCAGTCTCCTCCATGTCACCCCTGCATACTTTCGAATTTCATCCACCCATCTCCCATGTGGTCTTCTTCTGGGTCTTTTCCTATCCCTTGGAATCCAATCTAAAATTTCAGCTGTCCATCGATGATTTGTCCTTCTGGCAGTATGTCCAGCCCATTGCCATTTCAGGGATTTAACTCTGATCATGATGTCTTCCACTCTTGTCATTTTTCGGATCCACGAGTTCCTCTTCTTATCTCTCCTGGTTACACCAAGTATGCATCTCTCCATGCATCTTTGAGTTGTCTGCAGCCTTTGTATGTCTCTTTTAGTTAAGGTCCACGTCTCTGCACCATACGTAAGCACTGGAAGGATGCATTGATCAAACACTTTTCTTTTAAGACATAATGGCATATTGCTCTTGAAAATTATGCTATTTCTTCCAAAAGCTCTCCAGGCAAGTTTTGTACGCCGATTAATTTCTTCATCAATGCGACCCTCACTTGATATCTGCTGTCCAAGATAAACGTACGTGTCTGTTATCTCCAGCTTTTCTCCATCAATCGATAAATCTTCATTTCTTGTAAAAGCATTGAACATCACTTTTGTCTTCTGAAAGTTCATTTTTAATCCCACTTCTTTACTCTTGTCAGCAAGTTCCTGGATCATACTCTGCAGCTCTGATGGGGTAGTTGCAAAAATGACTACGTCATCAGCAAAACGAAGGTGGGTTAGATAATCTCCATTAATCTTTATCCCCTTGTTTTCCCAGCTCAGCGACTGAAAAACACCCTCCAATGTGGCATTAAAGAGCTTCGGAGATATGGTGTCACCTTGTCTCACTCCCTTTCCAATTTTTACGTGTGTTGTATTTTCAAACAGCCTAATCTTTGCACTTGCATTTTCATAGATGTTATTAATAATATTAATGTATGCATACTATTGGGTATATAAATAAGTTTTGAGGGATTTGAGGTGAACAAAACATGTTGTTGGAGAACAGAAACAATATTTTAGTATTAATCAAAGTATGCTCCCTCTGAAGCTACAACTTTACCCCATGTTTCGGGCAGTGAACATATGCCCCATAGGAAGAATTCCGGTTCCTTGGATCCAGTTGTGCAGCCAATTTTTGATGTCTTCATAAGAACTAAACCGTTCTTCAGAATGGCGCAATATCTGGCGAACATGGGGGCTGGAGTAGAACTTCCCAGTCGGATCCTTCTAAGTACTTTTTCACAGGTCGAGAAACATGTGGTCTTGCGTTGTCATGCTGTAAGATGACTTTGTTGTGTCTATTCTCCTATTCCGGCTGATTTTGCGCGAGAGCTCATTTTAAACGTATTAATTGGGTTCGATACCGATCCCCAGTAATAGTTTCTGATGGTTTCAGCAGTTCATAGTGGATCACACCCTTCTGGTTCCACCAGATACACAGCATTACCTTTGAACCATGGATATTGCATTTTGACATTGAAGGACCTGGTTCACCTATGCTTTCTGTTGTTTAGGGTTATCGTACCATATTCATTTCTCGTCGGCAGTAATAATACGATGCAAAAAACTCTTTCTTTTTTGCCTTTGAAGCAGCAATTCGGGAATGGTTTTTCGATGTTCAAGGTCTCTTACCCACAAAGCATGTATAACCCAATTCCCTTCTTTTTACACCATTTCCATGGTAGCTAAATGTTGCAAAATGCATGGCTGACTGACATTTAATGCTGCTGCTAGTTCTTTTTGGGTCTGGCAAGGATCCTCGTCAAGTAAAGCTTCCAATTCGGCATCAGCAATTTTTTTGGGTGGCCCAGAACGTTCTTTATCACTAACATCGAAATCATTTCTTTTGAATCGTCTAAACCAGGGGTGCACAACCTTTTTATAAGTGGGGGCCACGTTTATTTTTACATAATAAGTGGCGGGCCGCAAGTTACCTTTTCACATAGGCACTTGCCAAACCCTACCGCTAAAGCTAATTTTACTATTATCCGAATAACCTATTTTACCAGCAGACAAAAAATGTGTTTCAATACCATTTTTGTGTCCTCTAAATGGTTTAAATCCATTTTTGAAGTTTTTTGGCAAATTGCGTTATTAAGTTATCAAATTACTGATTTACAATCAACTTACTCCTAACTGGAAAAGGTTTAGGGGTATATAAAATAAAATAATACTATCACAAGGTTGTAAAATTTTTATTTTTACAAAAAACAGAATTCTTAACATCAAAGTATATAAAAAATTAAAATCAATATATCGTCAAACTGACCATCAAATCAAGTAGTAGCCTAATGCTCCTAATGAGATGCTTGGCATTGTTTATTTTTCAATAGTCTGTCAATATCAGGTTCAATGTTAGAGATGGTAATGCGCAAGTTTCCCTCCAATAGTGTATCACTTAAACGGGAACGACACTTTGACTTTATTTGTTTCATCAAAGAAAACGATTGCTCGCATAAGTAGGTACTTCCAAACAACGTTGCCGTTTTTAAAGCATGATCTTTGAGCAATTTCATTTCTTTCGGTAAGTAATTTTTGTAAAATTCTAGGAGAGAAACTTCAGAGTATTTTGTTTTTAACTCATTGTTACACTGAAGATCAATTAATTCCATCTGGAAATCTAGTGGCACTGACGCAACGTCAGTAGTGAATGGTAGAGAAAACATATCAAACAAAACCTCAAATTTTCTTATATCTTCAAATCGTCTTTTAAACTCATTGTGAAGGTCCACTACAAGAGATGCATATTTAGCCACATTTACATGGAATTCAGAACTTTCAACAAAACTTTTCATTGTTGGAAAATTTGCTAGTAGTCCATTGCTTAGTTGTGACTGCCATAAACTGAGTTTAACCTCAAATGATTTTAATATGTAACACATGTTGTTGATCATGTTGTTTTTACCTTGAAGCTTAATGTTTAATTCATTGAGATGTTGGGTCATATCAACTAAAAAACATAAATCACTCACCCATTCGCTGTTCTCAAAATGTGCTGCTAGTTGAGACTCATTACGACTGTGTAAAAACATTATGATTTCTTGATGCAAGTCATACACTCGTTTCAGCATTTTCCCAGCACTAAGCCAACGAACTTGTGTAAAATAAATATCATCATCATATTGGGATTCCATGTCTGATAAGAATTCTCTGAACTGGCGGTGATTAAGAGCTCCGGCACGAAGGAAATTGACCACTTTAATCATCACATGCTCCATACGTATGCTTTTAGCACACAGATTCTCTTGGTGTAAAATACAGTAAATAGTAACTAGATCACTGCACTCTTTAGCAAAATAGCTGACAGCCCCTTGTTTACTTCCAACCATGGCAGGTGCACCATCAGTTGATATGCCATGTAGTTTTTCCATATTTAAATTAAACTTCTCTAAAATATTTTTCACTTCACGATAAATATCACATCCTTTAGTTGTGTCTTTCATAGGAACCAATGCCAGTAATTCTTCTGAAATATGAAAATTCTCGTCAACACCACGCACAAAAATACAAAGCTGGGCAGTATCAGTCACATCTGTGCTTTCATCGATTGCCAGTGAGAAGTACTTGAAATCCAATATTTTTTCTTGTAGTGTTTGCTCAATGTCCACTGCCATTTCTTCTGCCCTCCTGGAAACTGTCATTCGATTAAGGCTAATTTTTGATATAATACTTTTTTTCTCTGGGAATGCCACATTTGCCACTTTTTCCAAGCATTCCTTAACTAGCTCGCCATCTTGAAACGGCTTCATTCTTTTTACTAAAATCTTTGACACAATAAAACTTGCTTTTACCGCAATTTGTGATTCATTGTTAACCTTACGAAAAAGATTTTGTTGAAATTTTAATTTTCTTTGCAGTTCTTTTACTTTCTCTTTTCGCATATTACCAGAAAATTCGTTGTATTTTGAAGCATGTTTTGTCTCATAATGCCTTCTTACATTGTACTCTTTCATAACACCAACTGTTTCTTTGCAAATTAAACACGTTGCTTTGCTGTTGTATTCAATAAAAAAATATCTCACTCCAGGTCTCTTGAAACACTCGACACTCGTCCGTCACTTTACGCTTTTTTACAGACATGATACTGATATTATAATAATAATGTAGAAACTCTGTAAACTGCACACAAGCTGTAACAACACACAAACAACTCACAAACGTGAACTCTGCCACGACAACAATGATACTCCCAGTGCACGACGTGGCGTCCAGTCAGAAATAACAAACCTATAAATAGCCTCGCGCTACACCACTTCAAGGTCACACAGCGCCCTCATCCTCCCCTGCCGCACAACGATGAGTCGGTGTGTCAGTCACGTGCTCACATCCACTTGTATTGCAAGAGTGACTCCACAGTCAGTCTGAACCTTGCAGCAGTCTGGTTATGCAAAACTTAAAATCTGTCCAATAATTGTTTACTTTTTAATTTATTTTTAACAAACATTTTTATAATTTTCTTATTTCAACTAGGGCCTACAATAATGGGAAAAAATCTCATCATTCACAATATATATATTCACGTTTTCAATAGTATAAAATATTTATCCGCGGGCCCCATAAACTGACTTTGAGGGCCGCGGGTTGTGCACCCCTGGTTTAAACCAACACTCGCATGTTTTTATGGATGGGGAATGTTCACCATAGATTGCCATTAAGCAATAGCTGTTGGCAGCACTTTTCTTGACAATAAAGTAATGTACTAACACTTCCAACAAATGCTGTTTTGTCAGGACGAAAGTTGCCATTTTCCATCGAGTTAAACAAATACGTCTTCGCACCTCAATCAAACGTCGTATACTGACTATGACAGCTGGCGTCTCGTACCGCGATATCGCAGTGTTGCCACCTTAAAATGCATGTGAGCACTAATAAGTACGACACCGAACAGAAATCCCTCAAAACTTATTTATATACCCAATATATTGACAAAAGTCACCGGACACCCCTTCAAAAGCAAACGAACGGATCCGCTGTGTTGCTAAGATGCGCGATACAGCTGTAAACAGTATAAAAACAAGCCTGCAGTTGACCGCGATCATATCGCACTGTGAGGTTGAGTGAAAATGTCGCGGCGGGAGAGAACTGAATTTGAGGAAGGAAATATTGTTGGGTGTTATTTTAGTGGGTTGTCCATAAGAGAAACCGAGAGGCATTTAAACATACCCAAGTCAACTGCACCAAGACATAGTTCCCACTCTTTTCCCACCCCAAAAAAAAAAAAAAAAAAAAAAAAATCAAGGACTTTTCCAGGGACTCAAAAATTTTCAAGACCATATTCATGCCCAATAAGAACTCTCGTGAAACACTAAAATAAGTTCAATTAAAATTATAGTTATACCTAAACATAGGGACATACTTTGGTGAGGTATTATTGTTCCACAAGATAAAATCTCTAAAATGGCGATAAGCTGGATATATTGCCAGAAGGACAAACCGAGGAGAACCAAAATTTTAGACTGCGTTCTTGGGCTACAAGCATTCAGCAGATCGCAAACCTAGTTTGAGATGCTAGTACCTTACACTTACATTCCCTCGCATTCGCTTATCGTAGTTCAGAAACACAACCGTGTGTTCCAGAAATGAGACAGCTATGTGCTCCTGATTCAAAGAGAACGTTCTACAATACAGCGCTGCAACCTCTGACATTTGGGCGATAGCTTCTCTTCAATGAACTGCGGCTATTCTGAAGTTTGGTGAACAGGGGAAAAAAAAAAAAAAATCAAGTACTTTTCAAGGACTTTCAAGGGCCCTTGAAAAGGAAAATTAAATTCAAGAAGTTTTCAAGGACTTTCAAAAACCGTGGGAACCCTGCAAAACCTCAGTGTGCAGGTGAGTAAAAATGTTGGAACCTCGGTATGTACGCGTATCATTTGCAGAGAACTTCATTCCATGGGTTACCATGGTCGTGTCGCTGCTCATAAGCCTTTCATCTCCACTGGGAATGCTACTTGTCATTTATCATGGTGTAAAGAACATTTATCGTGGACCGTAGATCAATGGAAACTGGTCCTATGGACTGATGAATCCAGATACACGATCCATCAGCCTGATGGCCGTGTGTGGGTATGGTGGCAGTCAACGGAATGCTATTTACTACAGTGTACTGTTCCTACAGTCAAGTTTGGAGCTGGCAGTGTACTTGTGTGGGGGTGTTTTCTCGTGGTATGGTGGTTATTGTGGACAAACATGTTAACCATCACGTCTACCTCAATATTCTGGACAATTATGCCCTACCAACACTGTGGCAATACTATGGAACCCAGCTTGTTGGTACCAACAGGATAATGCACCGAGCCGTAAAGCAAGAACTGTTATAGTGTGGTTTGATGATAATTCCGTATCACGTGTGTACTAGACAGCACAGAGCCCTCATCTTAATCCCATAGAGCACCTATGGGGTGAATTAGAGCACCGCATAAGAAGTTTGGAACCAAGGCTTACTACTAAGCAACAGTTAGCGGCATCATTATGTACTGAATGGAAGCGCATACCTATCGCTGTGTTCCAAAACCTTGTCGAAAGCATGTCTCGAAGGATCAGAGCATGCATTAAGGCCAAAAGTGGGCCGACACCATACTAATGTATGGCAATAAATGCTATGTTGTGTTTCTCTTCTAGGTGTCTGGTGACTTGTCAATATAGTGTATATAATAAAAAATAATAAAAAGAATGACTTCGCACAATATGTCAAACTAAATGAAGCTTCACGATCTACGTACGATATTTAATAAAAAAAAAAATATATATATATATATATATATATATATATATATATATATATATATATATATATATATATATGGCAAAAATACAAATGGTGTTACATTCAAATGAAAGGGTATTTCAAAAGCTTTCATACATGAGTATGTCCAAAATTGTCTTTTTAAGCTTGTGAAACTGAAATTACAGTAGTTTAACTATTGTCCCATGGGCAGCATAACCTAATAATAATAATTATAAGGGGGTCCAAATTTTCTGAGAGTTAAAACAATAAAAAAAGAAGAACAAAACCATGGGATATATATGTATATACTCATATATCATCATCAACTGTTATCAATCCACTGCTGGATGGAGGTCTCCTCAAGTCTTCCACAACTTTCAGTCTTGGACGCATCTCTTCCAAGTCTCCCCAGCATCTTTAGGTGGTTTTCTATGTCTTCTCCTGCCCCATGGTATCCATTCTAATATTTCAGTTGTCCATTGGTGATCAATTCTAGCAGTATATCGAGCCCATTTCCACTTGAGAATTCTTTAACTATCTTTTTTAAAGTAAAGAACACAATGTTGAGTTAACTTTTCAACTTATATCTGCAAAGCCAATTTTCAAAATTGTACTTTAAGTTTTTTCCCGAAAACGGCAAAACGTAGTGGCAGTCTCCAAGAAATTTTCATAAAGAAAAAAACTTTAAATCATTAGTGCATGACAAATTTTTAAGATGTTTCGTTGGAAGACTTCCACAGTAAGGGGGACCATGGAATTCCAGGAGGGTCCGGACACCATGTCCCCTACCTTCTACTGCCCATGTGTTGTCCAATAGTTTTTCATTTTTTTCTTTCTAAATTTTACTTTGATTTTCTTACCTCAGAAACTTTTGTATCCCAAAAATTAAATTGTTACAGCAGCTTATTTTCTTAGCAGATCCAACACGTTCACAAAGTTTTGCCATAGTGAGTTCATCAGTTGATGTGACATGGAACATCTCTTTGAGAAGCAAAAGACACCCAGATCTTTTACTCTGAAAGAACACATGAAAAAACCAGAACCCAGTGGAAATCTATAGCAAAATGGTATAGCCTACATTGTGCTATTTTGTAAAACACTAGCAGAACTTTTTTTTTTATTACATGTACTCCTGCAAAACTTTTATTTAAATATCTTAAAATGGTTATACAACAGAGCAGTTGATGCCACTCCTCACCAGAGTCCAAAAATCCAGTTTTCTACACTACAGCTTGAGCTGCCTGACTCAATCTCATAAGCAAAGACTCTGGCAATGGATGTCATACTGCAGATGAATGTTTGCCACTCCCACAGATCTGCTTTTCCAAGGGACGTGCAGTGTTCATTTAATAACATCAAGAGTCAGATGCTATAATTATGCAATGAAAGTTGAACTGAAGATGGTTAAGTTTTATAGAGGAAGCTCTTATAAAATTAATGGTAGCAAACAGGAAACATGTTACTATACTGGGTTCAAAAATGGGTTATAATCTGATTCAATTGGGACACTAAACACCACACGTCGCCATGCATATTTTTAATAAATACATTTTGTATTACACTCACGGACAATGAAATTTGCGCACCAAGAAGGAAGCATCGGATTGAACTGAAATTTTATGGACATAATGATACAGATGAATGATACACATGACGGCAAAAACAGAGTGACAGGACAATTAGAGGGATCTGTGGCATCAGTCTGGTCATCTTCAACAGCGCGTCACACTGCCTCGTGCGGAGATACATGCTGCAATACGGTCCGGCATGGCGGCGAACAGACGCCTGATACTGTCCCGTGGCAGACTGGCCCACACGTGTTGGATGGTGTGCTCCAAATCCCGGATAGTGCGGCATGGCAGCAGCTGGAGTTTCAACTGGTCCCACATATGCTTGATAGGAGACATATCCAGGGAGCGGGCAGGCCATGGAAGTGTCTGGACATGATGTAGGCAGTCCTAGGTAAACTGAGCCGTGTGCAGGTGGGCATTATTCTGCTGGTACAGTGCATCTGGAATCCCGGCCAGGAATGGGAGCACATGGGGCCGTAGGATCTCATCCACATATTGCTGGCCCATCAATGATCCACGTATAACTACTAGAGTTGAACAGCTATTGTAGGCAATGGCTCCCCAGACCATAATACCCGCAGTGGAGTAGGTGTGGCGCTCGATAGCGAGGTTGTGATCGTGCCGTTGACCTGCACACCCGGACACGATCATCTGTCCCTAAAACGAAGCGGCACTCATCGCTAAACACCACACATCGCTCTAGGCTGGCACCACTGCACACGCAGCCTGCGATGTTCCGGTGTTAATGACAGCACACATAAGGGGTGCTGGGATTGCAGATTCGCTTTCGTGAGGCATTGGTAAATGATTTGTGGGCACACAGGAGCCGCTACATCTGCCTGTATAGTGGACTGGGTCCTGTGGGATCCGTTCATGCCTGGCGCATGATTCATTGATCCTCTCTACCGGTGGTCATCCTGGTCCGTCCAGAGCCTCTCCGCTATGTGGCAGTGCCATCACGCGTCCACTGCTCCCAACACAGTCGGTCAGAACAATCTACATGGCGGGCTATAAGACGCGCCGACAACCCCGAGGTTTTCAGCCCAATGATTAGGCCTCTCTCAAAATCCACAAGTTGCATAAATCGATGACTCTGGCGTCTACCCTGCATTCTTGTCACTCTAAATTTCGCACCAAATGTGGATCATTTGCATACCAGCACGCACTTTAGTTATTTGCAAAGTTTTGCGGTTGTAGCATGTTTTTTTCTAGGTGCACAAATTTCATTGTCCACGAGTGTATATGTTCATAATTTTTACAGTGTATACAGAGTGGCATGAGTATAAAATGCCCACTTCTCAAATAGAAAACATGTCCACATCTTGAAAACAGAAAAATATGCCAACTATTGACTGATGTTTTCTTGCTTGTTAGAAAGATTGTCTTTTTCAAAGAAAAATCTTAATTTCATCTCAGCAATCACCAAAACTAGTCAGGACAGTTCTCCTGCTCAATCACAGAACATTAACTGGCATTACAAGACATCATATAGGGCTTAGTGTAATTCCAAAATAGCAGCTAAGCTCATTGTTCAAAAAACACAACAATCTAATATGTGTAAACATAGAATAAAATACTATCAAGAGCCAGTAATGCACTGAGTTTGAAACACTTATGAAGTCCTCAGGCGTAGGACTTTTAAAAAAAATTTACCTTTAAAAATCTTGAATTTTAGGGTAAGAAGTGTGTAAATATACAAACTAAAACTGAGGCAAAAGAATATGTATATCAATCCTTAGGTGCTTACAAGGCAACTAGGCCTCAGGCCTTTTTTATCGTTTATTTAGTTACTCAATATTTCATTTATGTACAAGAGTGATCAATAATGAAAAAATTATGCAACACATTCATCAAGACACTCATGCAAAGCACCTAGTGCTTCAGGCCTTTTTAGTAGAATTCTTGTTACAGCCTTATGTAAGTAAGAAAAGTAATAAATAAGAGGCAACATATCAATCAAGTGCTTAAAAGTGATCCAGACTTTTAAGCACTTGATTGATATGTAGGAGGGTGGTTTTTTTTTTTTTTTTTTTTTGTGACAATGAAAGTTGAGGGTTTATAAATTGGCATTTTCAAAATACCTTACTATGTACTAACTTATTACTCTGATATAATGCTTTGTTTATGAGGCAGGAGCGGCCAGTCAGAGGAGGCAAGGAAGGCCAGGCCTCCGCCAATTATTCTCTCAGCAATCTATTTGTATAAAGCATTTAAAGCAGAAGCATAAATTACATTTAAGCAGAAAAATAAAAAAATGAAATGCTATAAAATACAGGATTATTCAATTGCACAGAGTGCCCATTCACGTAAGCACTTTCTTGGACTTTCATAGCTAACTACACATGATAAAGTTGTCAGAGAGATGATAATCAACACAGCAATCAGACTTGCTGAATTGACTACAACCGCTGTTTCACACTTGAATAAAATCACGCCAGAAAACTTTAACATTCCATCGCCGTGGAGCGATGGAAGCGATGGAATGTTTAAGTTTTCTGGTGTGATTTAATTCACGTGTGAAATAGCGGTTGCAGTCAATTCAGTGATGTCCGATTGCTGTGTTGATTATCACGACATGTTTACCAGGTATTATGGGAAGAATATTTCTTCGACTCTGAATGTCGGAGAGATGCCAGTTTTCCTCTGATCGCCGGCTTTACCATGGTCACAGCACAGGAGCCTATCAGTGCACGGCATCCAACAGAAGCTTGCCACTTCTATCAATAGAGCACGAGAGGCACGTCGCAAATTAGCCTCTGCGTGTCCTAAAGTTGTCTGTTAAGTTTTCCGAGAGTACTGCATCAGACGGTGAGAGTACTTTTTTGTTACTTTTACTGTCACAACACATTTTGCATGTAAACTTTTGGATTTAGCTGTACAAAATCAATATAATGGATGAGCATGATTTCATAACAAAACAGTTAATTTTTGGCTTAAAAATTAAATGTTTGTATTTTCTGTTATGCCTTAAAGGGGGGAAAATTTGAAAGCACTGCATGTTAATACATATTTGCACTGCAGAAGGGCAGAAACAAAGATTTGTTTGCTACTTCTGCCTTCCATTTCACCAGACAAATATTGTTTGAGGTTCTGAAGTAATTTTACATTATGACTTCATATGTTTAGCAGGATTCACAACAAGTTGTTTTTTTCTTTGTTGTTTTTTATTTATGATTATTCAGTATTCCTGTTATGAATTTTATAGACAAGCAAAAGCAACTATGGGTCTATGCTGCAAAGTGATCATATTAATGTTTGTGTATTGGTTTAAAAAAAGTGGGAACAGGTGATTTTGTTGAAAATGACTTCAAATGTGAAATTATTGAAACCAAATTCATTGAAAGTACTTCACTGAAAGACTAATTTTTTAGAACTTATGAAATGAATTTATTGAAATAATTTTTTTTATGAATTCGTTCAACAACTTGCACATGCAGTATTATAGTATTTCTTAATAGTAATCATAAAACATTGCATAAAAGATGCTCATGATCAGTGTGGTAAATAGTAGGTATGGACTCTTTATTTTATTTTTTATATCAGGGTAAAGAATATTTTTTGTTGGTGTAATATTTAATGAAGGGTTTTGTTGTTGTTGACAATCTGATTTTATTATTGGAGTACAACCTATTTAAATTTCTTAATCATTTTGAAATGATATAAACTTTTCCAAATTTTTTAGTGAATTTAAAATGGTTTAGGAGCCTTCATTTCCAGAATCCTTAGGTTGAATGACCAACTGGAACCCTCAGCTGTGGGCTAATCCCCCACACGATGTACTTACCTGATTAAAAAGACAAAAAGAAATATTAAGAATGACTCAAGTGTGGGATATGGTGGACCTACCACACTTGAGAAGGACGGTCCAACACGGAATCGACCTGGACTTTCTAAACGGCGTATGAGAAAGAGATCTCGGCTGAGTGAATGTAAGATTGGTGTATGGAATACTAGAGGTATAAATGGCATGATGAGTGAGGTGATTGAGGAGATGAATAAGTATAGACTGGATGTGCTGTGTGTAAGTGAACTCAAAAAGAAGGAAATTAGGGTAGAAGAAGTGAATGGCACGGTGAGTGTGTGGTCTGGAGTATTGGATAATATGAGAAGACAGGCTGGTGTAGGTGCGATTTTAAGTGAAAAGATGAAGAACAACTTGATTCACTATAGTTGCGTTAAGTGAGAGAATTCTCTGGATTCGTTTGAAAGCAAAACTTCAGAGAATTGTAATTGTTGTAGTGTATGCTCCTTGTGACTCTGAACCTTCTGATAAGAAGGAAGATTTCTGGAATGAGCTAAAAGCTGTTTTGAGCCAGTTTGGTGCTAAAGAAAAAGTTATAATAGCAGGGGATTTTAATGCTAGAGTAGGTGTGCAGAATGCAATTTCTGACAATGTTCTGGGTAAGTTTAATGATCCTTGTGTGAATGATAATGGTGAAAGATTAATTGAACTCTGCATTGAGAATGGTTTGTGTGTATCTAATATATTTTTCAACCACAAGTATATCCACACATATACTTGGGAAAATCGTACTCTTGGTCAAAAGAGTGCGATAGATTTTGTTGTCTACGATCAGCGTTTGAAACACTTAGTTGTTGACACCCGTGTGATGAGAGGTGCAGATGTTGGTTCTGATCATTACTTGGTAGTGTCACGAGTGAAACTTAATGTTGGTTGGAGGAAAAGGAAGAGACACAGGATAGAAAGAATAAAGGTTGATAGGCTCCTTGAAGATCATCAGCGGTATTCTGACTTACTCAGAGAACGACTGAAGGATCTGAAATTGTGTGAGGGATGTAGAAAAGAAGTGGGAATGTTTTAAGAACTGTGTTGTCACTGCTGCTAAAGAGGTCTGTGGCACCACAATAGTGGGTAACAATAGAGGTGATGCTTGGTGGAATAGTGAGATTGAAGAGGCAGTAAAGAGAAAGAAGGAAGCCTATTTGGGGATGTTGCAAGGTAGAGTCACTGTGGATGAATATCGCTGTAAGAAGCGTGAAGCTGCTAAGCGGGTTCGCCACAATAAGGCAAAAGATAGGAAGAAGAAAGTGGAAAGGCATGAACTGGCTTTTGGAAAGATAGAAAGTCCTTCTGGAAGTACATGAGACTCGGGGAAAAATAGAGGAAACAAAGTTGTAAGTTGTGTGAAGAATGAGATTGGGGAAATGATATGGGAGCCCAATGAGTTAAGTGACAGATGGGGTGAATACTTCTGTGAGTTATTAGATCAGGAAAGCAAAGATGATTCTGAGACAGACGCAGATGATGTCACAATGAGGGATGAAAGCACAGGAGGGATCTCAAGAGAAGAAGTGTGTAAAGCTCTAAAATCTCTTCAGAATGGTAAGGCTCCGGGAGTTGATGGCATAACTGCAGAGATGTTGAAATATGGTGGCGACTGAAATTTGCCAGCTGTGCTGGGAGTTAGGTATGGTCCCTCGGGATTGGAAGGATGCTATCATTGTTCCCTTGTATAAGGGAAAAGGTGATCAGACTGAATGCAAGAACTATCGTGGTATTAGCCTACTGAGTGTGCCAGGGAAAGTGTTTGGTAAGGTTGTTATTGAAAAAGTATGGGGTCTTACATCATTGAAAGTGTGGGATGTTCAGAGTGGTTTTATGCCTGGTAAAGGCTGCACTAACCAGATTTTTGCATTATGCACGATGATTGAAAAGTATCTGACTGTTGGGAAGAAAGTTTTTACTGCCTTCATAGATTTAGAGAAAGCTTACAACCGAGTGAATAGGACACTTTTGTGGAAGGTATTGAATGAATATGGTGTTACTGGGAATCTACTTAATAGTGTAAAAGCCATTATATGCTGGTAGTAGAGCTTGTGTACAAGTGAATGGTGTTTTATCAAAATGGTTTTTCATTGGTGCAGGAGTTAGACAAGGTTGTGTAATGTCACCATGGGGCTGTTTAATATATTTATGGATGCATGCATGCGTGATGCCAAAATAGATAATAGTGGTTTATGTCTTGGTGATATCCGTGTGTGCAGATTGCTGTATGCTGATGATACTGTCCTGTTGGCAGAGAGCAAAAGTGAGTTGCAGAGTATGTTGACTCGGGTGCACGAAGTTTGCATGAAATTCAAACTGAGTATAAATAAGGGAAAAACCAAAGTTATGGTGTTTGAGAGAGGAACTGGTAGCACTGAATGTAATGTAAGTATAAATGGCACTGTGATTGACCAGGTGAGTGAGTTTGTGTATTTAGGAAGCATGTTTGACAGAGAACAAGTTGGATGGTGAAATCAGAAGAGTGAATTCTTCTTTGAAAGTCATAGCTGCTCTGGGAGGTTTTCACAGGAATGATGGGTTCTCTAGAGAGTCCCGCATGGCTGTGTATGAAACTGTAATTGTTCCTACTCTGATGTCAGTGAAACCTGGGTACTGCAGAAGAAACATAGGAGTCGTTTGTGTGCTGGAGAAATGCGTTTCTTATTTACGTTGGGGTTTGTGGCAAGACACGATATGATTGTGTGAGAAATAAAGATGCATTGCAGTTGTGTGATGTAAAGCAAAATGTTGTTAGCAAGGTGGAGACCAATATGCTTCAGTGGTTTGGCCATGTTGAAAGAATGAGTGATGAAATGCTTACTAAGAAAATCTTCTCAGCCCAAGTGGCAGGAAGGAAAGGCAGAGGAAGGCCAAAGGAAGACATGGGTGGATCAGATTCTCTTATGCAAAAAGACAAAAACAGAACATTCCAATTTTCATGGTACAATCAACATAAATGGTTATGTGGTAGCATAATGAAAGCGAAGTTATTCTGCCGGCCATGTTTGTTATTAAACTTGAATAAAAGTGTGTGGTCTTATGAAGGATACGATGACTTGAAAAATTTATCTAGGGCAGTGGTTAGACAAGCTTCTAGTAAAGATCATTTGAATTTGTATGTGTCATCCTATCCAAGCAAGTATACAATATCTTAGAATTATTAGACGAACAAAATGAATTGCTAAAAATTAAATACAATGAAGAGGTGAAAGAGAAGAGAGATATTGAAAATTTTAATTGATGTTACATGTGTCTTATGCACTCAAGAGACACATGAGCTTTCAGAGGCCATGAGGAACCGTCACTAAATCCTGGGAATTTCAAAGCTATATTCCAGCTTATATTAAGCAGAAACGAAGAATTAAAAGAACATTGGAAAAAATTGGGATACTTTAGAGGTTTATCCAAAACTATTCAAAATGAACTCTTGGAAATCATTCAAGATATTCAGAAGTTCATTGCAAACAGAAAAAATGAGGCCCCTTTTTATGCTTGCATTGTTGATGAAACCACCGATGTGACTGAAAAATCTCAGTGTTTGATAATTGTGAGACTGGTAGACTCTGCTGGTGAAATTCAAGAATATTTCCTTGGATTTTATGATGTTAGTGAAAACAGAAGTGCCAAAAGTCTGCAGTATTTTGCATAGGGTATTTGAAAAGTACAGTGTACAGAATAAACTGGTTGCTCAAACATATAATGGCACTAGTGTTATGGCAGAACTGAATGGCTTAAAAGTGAAAGTTCATGAATTTGCCCCTCAAGCTCTTTTTACTCATCATTTTGCACACCATTTGAATTTAGTTTTGCAACAGTTGTTCCAGAATAAAGTCTGTGAAAAAAAAATATTCCACTTTTCAGGGCATGCCATCTTTTTTCCATCGCTCTTCAAAACATACTTCTGTTCTTGACAGAATTGTGGAGCAACGTATGCCTACAAACAGCGAGGTTAGGTGGAATTCTAATGCTAAGATCATCACTGCAGTACATACAAACAGGCTGAAATTAATCCAGGTGTTCAATGAAATTATGAATTCTTCAGATTCAAATGCTGCGACAGTCAGAAGGGCACAAGGCTATAAAAACAGCCTTCTGGACTTAAATTTTATATTTCTACTTGGTTTTTTAAAAAATCTTCCAAAAAACTTATTTGCTTTTCGATGTGATTCAGAAAAAGACAAATGATGTTCGATTCTGTATCACTGCAGTTTCAGAATGTGTTTCATACATGAGAAACCTGAGGAGTGAAGAACAGTGCGACAAATTTATAGTTTTTGCCAAAAGTGCTACTGTGTCAACGTTGTTAACTTCTCTGAAACACCATGAACGAACATGTTGCCGCTTCCAAGTACAAACAGGTGTATTACGAAATTTTGGACACCATTTTAACGCAACTGGATGTAAGATTTTTACAGTGAGAAATAAAATTTCTTAAATTAGGCAACACCACACAGTTCTCAATTTATAATGAACATTTTCCTGTGGATGCTTTGGTTTCATTAATGGAAAATTATGGGGCACTGTTCAACAAAGAAAAATTATGCAAATGATTGAAAACAAGACTAATGAAATTCTTACAGAGACCTTTAAGTTGTTCTGTCTAGTAGCAACCATCCCTGCTACAAGCGCTTCTGTAGAAAGAAGATTTTCATGCCTGAAGCGCATCAAATTTTTTTAAGAAATTCTACGACTCAAGATCATCTCTCAGTATGTTAGCTTGTGCGTCAATTGAAAAGAGAATCCTCAGCAAACTTCAGAAACAGTGTATGTTGCATGATGAAGTTATAGAACGATTTGCAAGAAAGAAAGATCGTCGAGTTAATTTACTGTATAAGTAATATCCATTAGAATCAAAACAATATGTTGCACCGATTTTGGTTGCAATGAACAAAAAACTTAATTTTTTAAAACAATATTTAGAAGGCATTCTGTGGATATACATAAAATTCCATATTTTGGGGCTTTAGGAAACAGAAACACATGGAACAAGCCTTGAGTGAAACAGTGAACTGGATATATTCGTGCATATATGAATGAACATATGGTTGTGCGTATGTATGAAAAAAAAATGTGAAGGACACTCCCTTTTTTTTTCTTTTTTGTGGCTATCAACAAATTGTCATTCTGGCCTCCCCAAAGTTTGAAGCCACCATCCGCCACTGTCATGAGGTCCGTTCTTTTGATGTTACCACATGTCAAGATTTAGTTGGAAAGCTTAGTTAATGCTGCTTCCCCTTCCTGTAATGCACCTCACTAAAAACAATTGCCTTAGGCATAGTTACTGCTTGTGGATGAGCCATTAACATCTTCCTTTGAACAACAGGCCTCGTCTGCCATTTTGGGAACAAACTACCATGTCCTTGTAATGCTAGTTTACGTTATGTAATTGAGCAGGGGGAAATATTGTGAGTAGTTTTGTCAATTGCTCAGTTGAAATTAAGGTATTTCTTAATGAAATTAAGAAAGATCTCATATTTCTAACAGATATAACAATATATTAGTCAACAGCTGACATATTTTCCTATTTTCAAGATGTGCACATTTGTTACTATTTTTGAGAAGTGGGCAATTTTTTCTGTGGGCATTCTTTTGTACATTCATACTGAGTAGGCCTACAAGCACTCCATGCAATAAACACCCATCAATATATCCCTGACAAGGGCAGTATGCACTTTCAAAACAAAAATGTGCATTTTACATGTACTAGCTGAACTATTCCCAGTTTCCCAGGTTCAATTTTTCTAATTTCTCCAGCAGATCATGACTGTGTTGTGCCACCTCCTGAACACCCTAACTACAAAAAAAAAAAAAAAAAAAATGTTTATGTACTGTGTCAATGTAAATCTTGTTACTAGTGTAATAAAAATATCCTTGGAATACATGTGTATGTGTGAAGATAGAAAAGTCTGTTATAAGTTTGTAATACTTCTAAGAAACATATTTCCATTTGGTGCTAAAATGTTTTATTTCTCTGCCTTTTCTGCAGCCATGAATTTTTTTCTTTCAGAAGGAATGTAACCCTTTACGAACTGTAGATAAAAAATTTTATCTAATCAGACTGGTAGCAGAAAACTGACTTCAGCTAAAGACAAATGTACATTCATTGCAAGGAAAATTTCAGACCATTGATAGAATAAGAATCTACATATAAAGGAATCTGTTTTGCATCTTGTGACTCGCTTGTGACAGGAACACTTGCAAGCAGACACTAACTGTGGAGCACACATACAATCAAGGTCACATGCACATTCTCAGCTGTCTCGCTGGTTTCTGCAGAAATATTTTTCCTTCCAGAATGTACTTTACAAATTTGTATTTGAAACCAGCCTCTGCAACTCAGTATTTTCTCTGTATAAACAAATACACAATTTTTTTTTTGCATAAATAAATCCATTAAAAATTAAGTTGACACTAATTCAACTTTAAGATTACTAGTTGTAAATGCATTTATGGCACCTCTATTCATAGTGATTGTGGAATAACTTTTTTACGGGTCTTATAGAGGTTATTTTTCATGAAAGTTGGTTGTCAAATTTTCGAAATAAAGCCTAGTTCGTCATCAGGACTATGTCACTGGAGTAGTTGCTGCCACTCAATTGGAAGAGTCCATCCGCAATTATCGTTAATTGTGGTACTTCTTCTTCTTGCTATTTCGATCCCTTCTTCTAGTTTCCTCTTTACTAAGTTTGACTGGTGGGCGATTATTTTCATTGAGTCCCAATTTATGGAGTGTCCACTTGCTTGTATATGTCTGTCTAGCCCTGTTTTGTTCCCAATGTTCCTAATAGCTGCTTGGTGTTCTTTCATTCGGACCTTAATACTTCTTCCTGTTTCTCCTATATAGCTGAGTCCGCAGTTACAGTCGATGCAGTAAATTACTCCTTCCTGCAATTGGATGTCCAATTCTTTCTGCTTTAAAGCTGGCAGGAATTTCTTTATTTTGTTATTAAGATCTGGAGCTAGCCTGATATTATATTTTGCTCCGATCCTTTTCAGTTTCTCGAAAAGTCCGTTGTGGTATGTAATTTTGCTGGTGAATTTGAAGTTGGTTTGTTCCTGCTTCTTTTTTGGCACTTGTTTAATTATTTTCTCAACATATGGGGAGGGGTAATTGTTTTCTGCCAATATTTCCTTTAATTCTTCTTTGTGAAGATCTTTTTGAGTAGCTGAAGAGACCAGGATTTCAATTTTTTCCAAAAATTGGCTCGCCGTATTCGATTTAGTTCACAAAGAAGGCCATCCAGTAAGACCCATAATAGACACTAGAAATTCGCCACTCTCCAACATTAATTATTATTTACTTGGTCACCTCAGAGATATTTTCCCTTCTTCTCCCTACCTACTAAAAAAATTCCATGCAGCTAAAAGGAAAACTGGACAACTTGCCAGAATTAATTCATCCAGTAATGGCAAGCCTGGATATAGTCTATGTATACCAACATTAACCTGGACCTCCAACTGGAATTCATTGCAGATGACCTTGCGGAAAAAATAGTATTCCATAATCACAATAGAGAAATACTACTTGGCATATATGAACTGCTCCTATTTTCCTTCAAGAATAATTTCTTCCAGTTTGAAAAGAAATATTACAGGCAAACTTCAGGACTTGCAATGGGTTCTCCACTAGCACCTCTGCTAGCAAATTATTATATAAGTAAACTAGAGGCAAAAATCCTTATACAACCCTCCTTGTTTGCTCTCTATGTAAGGTACATGGATGATGTCCTAATTATAGTAGATACTGTGGACCAATCTCTACCCTCTCAGATTCTGGAAGAATTTAACTTACTAGAGAATACCTTGCAGTACACCCTGGAACAGGAAAAAGACCATAGCATCAATTACCTAGATTTAACCTTGACCTCAAGAGAGGGGGAAATATTCACTCAGCTTTTTAGAAAACCCACCAACAC
Source organism: Macrothele yani (assembly GCA_039090855.1). NCBI lineage: Eukaryota > Metazoa > Arthropoda > Arachnida > Araneae > Macrothelidae > Macrothele > Macrothele yani. The sequence goes on along the minus strand of CM077011.1, from coordinate 86,560,424 downwards.
AGGGAAGATGTTAGACTTCTGCTCATTCCACCCTGATTATATTAAATCAAATACGGCGAGACAATTTTTGGAAAAAATTGAAATCCTGGTCTCTTCAGCTACTCAAAAAGATCTTCACAAAGAAGAATTAAAGGAAATATTGGCAGAAAACAATTACCCCTCCCCATATGTTGAGAAAATATTTAAACAAATGCCAAAAAAGAAGCAGGAAAAAACCAACTTCAAATTCACCAGCAAAATTACGTACCACAAGGGACTTTTCGAGAAACTGAAAAGGATCGGAGCAAAATATAATATCAGGCTTGCTCCAGATCTTAATAACAAAATTAAGAAATTCCTGCCAGCTTTAAAGCAGAAAGAATTGGTCATCCAATTGCAGGAAGGAGTAATTTACTGCATCGACTGTAACTGCGGACTCAGCTATATAGGAGAAACAGGGAGAAGTATTAAGGTCCGAATGAAAGAACACCAAGCAGCTATTAGGAACATTGGGAACAAAACAGGGCTAGACAAGACATATACAAGCAAGTGGACACTCCATAAATTGGGACTCAGTGAAAATAATCGCCCACCAGTCAAACTTAGTAAAGAGGAAACTAGAAGAAGGGATCGAAATAGCAAGAAGAAGAAGTACCACAATTAACGATAATTGCGGATGGACTCTTCCAATTGAGTGGCAGCAACTACTCCAGTGACATAGTCCTGATGACGAACTAGGCTTTAGTTCGAAAATTTGACAACCAACTTTCAAGAAAAATAACCTCTATAAGACCCGTAAAAAAGTTATTCCACAATTTAAGATTACATTAAAAGCTACAAATTAAAAAATCGGGGCCTGAAACTATCTGAAAAGCTGCATGCCCAGCTGGGCATGTACAAAAATTATTTACCTACCCAGGTAGTAAAACCTAGGTGACCAGGAAAATTTACCTTTTAGGATAACGAATCATAACCATCATATTTTTTTTTTTTTAGTTAAAAAATATCAACTATTTTTCCATGTTTTGCATTTCTGTTTCAAGGGTCTAGATATTCAAAATGTTTAATGCACAAAAGCTTGCATATGTTTTAAGATGATGAAATTGGTATTTGAGAAATTTAGTGATTCTGCCATGTTTTTTTTCATTGAAGTTTTCACCCTTTGTCACTGAACACCAAAGGCTAGTTCCATCAGAGGCACACATGTTCCATCGTCGCTGACTATAAACAACATTTAGAGCAAAATTACACATGGTTCCAATATCTGGACCTAGAACATAATATAGGTAAACCTTCCGAATGTGGCCCAGAAATAGTTTTCTGAATCGATGATAGATGGCGACACGTTATCGTTACATTTGCGTAGCGTTATGTTGTGAAATTGGCAAAGGAAGTGAATAATATGGATGAAAGGTGGCCCTTAAAAGGACCTTTATGAATGTACATTGTGGTATATGTGTGAAATATTTATTATGATGGAAGATAAAGTTTTCCTCATGAATATGAAACTGTCTAGCTAGCAGAATAAAAGCAAGAAAAGTTTTATCTGGCAGGGAAGAACTCTCTGATCGCACAAATCAGGACTTAAAAGCTGGAATGAGTGATTCCCTATCAACTCATCAACACAATTTGAAGACATTTTTTACCTCACCATCTCAGATTTTATGAAATTTGGTACATAGGTGGCATCTATATAGATTAAGAAAAATACCAAATTTCATTGTCATATATCTGCCGGTTTTGAAAATACAGCTATATAAAATGTCCAAAAACACCCCAAAATCGGAAGATTGACATGTTTTTAAATTGTGATTGCAGCTCCCCTAATTAAGATAGAGAGATGGGAAAGATATCTTTTTGTAGTATTTTATGCTCTTTTATTTGATGTACAACACCAAAGGGGCTAAGATTTTAAAAAATTAAAATTTTAAAATTTAAATTTTGAATTTTTTAAAATGCGACACTCCAAAAAATTCTAATTTTTTTTAAAACAATCTTTATATGTTTGGTATTGGATTGTGTGAGTTGTAACTTGGGATGATAATGGCTTTACTTAAAATGCTATATTCAAATTTAGCCTAACACAAGAGTTTAATGAAAAAAAAACAACAAAAAAACATGTAAACTGAAAATAAATTTGGGCGAAATCTTTAAAAAGTTTCATTAATAACAATAGATATAGTATTTTTGTTATTTAAAACCATTTATTTAAACAATGTTTTATTTTTAATTGATTTGTTTAAAATCTGAGACTACATGGGCTTAAAAGTTTTATTAATTTCATTATTCAGAATTTGTAATAATTCACAATACAATATAAAAAAAAACAGACTTTAAAAAGTAATTTCAATTACTGCTCAAGAAACACATCAAAATAATAATAACATATGGCATTGAATTGCTTACATTTATGCAAATTATAATCCTAATCTTAAATTAGATAGTCACTCAAAGCAGAATCTCCTAAAATTAAAAAAAAAGTTGCATCATTATTTCGAAGTGAAATCACGCCTGTAGATCTTTGATATAGTCTTTAAAAGCTTCAGTAGTTTGGTGTATTTCTGTTTCAGAGAGATTGTAGTCTTCCTGTCGGAGTCACAGGATTTACTTTACACAAGACATAACTTACAGGAAGCGGTAATACATTCTTGTGGGCTAGGGTAGGAAAAGGATGTAGATGAACCAGCTGGATGTAAAAACGAGACCTTAACTTCATTCTCTTCTTTTGGTAGAACATACACTACCCACCAGTTGTTTTCATAGATTATGGTTATGTAACCACTAATTTCTGTTATTTGCAGTCTGTCTTATAATATTGACTTTTTCAGTAGCTGACTTGTTTGATTCTGAGAACATCTTCACTTTTATTTTTGAATTACTCAATCAGATAGGAATAAAAGCATGAAGTTTCTGGGTACCTTGTATTGTTAGAGACTTGCTTAGGTGATTTTCCAAAAATTGGTCTGTTTGTATGTATTCTTCTTGAGTTACATATGTAAAGTTTGCCACAAAAATGTTCTGGATTGCCCATTCGTACAACTGATTTGGTGTTTGAATTTGATTCTCGTAAGGGCGTTGTAAGCTGGCTCGGGCAGCTAACCTTTTCACCGTTCCACCAATGCCATCACATGGCCCCTTCCCATGTGCTGTTGCTGAAAAATGCCATTCAGCATCAATGTTGAAGTCATCTTGATGGAAACATAAGTTTGTGAAATTTTTCCGATCTTTGTACTGGGCTGCAGACCAGTCAGAGAAATAGTACATTTTTTTGACGCTGTTGTCATTAAACTTACTTTTCAAGAAGTTGATAAGTTTTTTTGGAAGCAGTACAGTGCAATTGTGTTGTGCTCTAAACATTCAGAAATTACTACAAAACTTACATGTTCAGTCTTTTCTGTTGTGTAATAGATGACAAATGGGTGGACTGTGGCTTGCCCACTGGTCCAGTTATAGCTCTGGGCTTCATCTTGAAGAAGAAAACTATAATTTTTGGCAAAATCACAAATGACGAGAAATTCTGAGTCCTTGTTAGTACTATTCATAAAGGAGCTTTGCTGCTTAGCAATGAAGTCATGTCTGACCAAAGCAGACAGTTTTTCGCAAAACAAATCAATAAAATCTGAAGTTGATTTTTCTAATGTCTCCAAGCTGCATCTATCAACTGTAATCCATTGGCAAAAAGTTGGTTTTTTAACCAAGTTCTCCTCAAAACCGTGTTCCATTACATTTCTTACTTCCTCATTCCCAGGACAGGCGGGACACTTCCCCAAATGACAATCTATGGAAGCAGGGTTGCACAACACTCTTGCAAGACAATGTTTGTAGGAAGATATTTGTTCATTTGTTAGTGAACCAATTCTTGCATTTTCCATCATCAGTTTTACATTTTGGTGTGTGGTGCATACACATACTGTATGAGTACCACAAGACCCTGCCAGGACAGTTTTTTGGTCTGAGCTCTGCGAATTTGGAAAACTGACTTTCGTGCCTGCAAATTTATCTTTGAATGATTTATAAGCTTCTGTCAAATTACATAAAATCAGCCTTTGACAATTTAACTTTATCTCCGTTTTCAGTCCTAACAGAAACACAATCTTTCATTCCAGGTAAAACCCGACTAATTTCATCACTTTGGTAAAACGATCGTACTACTTCAACTACTTCAGAAGAGAGACTCTTACCTGGTTTTCTATTAAGGCTTTCCAAAATTCCTTTCTCCTTCAGAATTTTTTTTTTTATTATTGTCTTACCATATAATTAGAAGCATTGAACTCTTACATGATTTACCTAACACTTCATGACTCCGGTAAGCAAGTCAAAATCATCAACTGTTTATCTCTAGTGCAGTTAGAAAAATTACTTTTAAGATTGTCCATAAGAGAGTCATGAAGTATTTCATCCTCGTCATCAGATGACTCTTGAATATTTGTAAAAAGCTTCTGCTTCATAGCAGAACCGATTTTTTGAATTTTGGTTTAAGCATAACATTTATATTTTATATTTTTTTTTTTTTGACAGGTGATTCACCCAATTCATGGAACCAAGTATTCAGTGTTTCAATTACTTCTGATGTAGATGCAAAATTTCCGTCCATTTTCTCATCAGCACAGGTTTCATTTGCTTCTTGACTAATTTTGAAAGTTTTCAGCTGCTTTCTGCAAGAATCACAAATTTTAGTTTCTTTTGATAAGTCATCAACATTTTCCAACATCCAGTCTGTCACATTTCTTAGCTTTTTTTATCCCTTACTCTATGGTCACTTTTTTTAAATGGATTGAAACATTGTATTACTGCATATTTTGAACTTTCCATTGTTGATTATTTGTGCATAAAATATAAAATTCAAATAGTAAAATAACTGCCTCCCATTACGTGTTCTTTTCATTTTTCCTAAAAAAATCCTGCACAACTTCAATTTATAAAAGGCTAGTTTCAAAACTGAAAAGGATATACTTTATTCAATTTAAAGTTTTCAAACACATATCACTTTCACTGCCTGAAACACATATGATCACCATCAAAACCTAAAGCAGACTGAGGTCTGCAAGTTGCAGCTTGTTGGGTCTTGTTACCAATGATCTAAACAACAGAATCAGTTTTTCAAGTCAGCGAACATGCAGAGTTTTGTCCAAAACAAAATGTAGCCTACAGTACAACTGCACAGTCTTATTTTTTTATATTGTATTGTGAATTATTACAAATTCTGAATAATGAAATTAATAAAATTTTTAAACCCATGTAGTCTCAGATTTAAAAAAAAATCATTTAAAAATAAAACATTGTTTAAATAAATGGTTTTAAATAACAAAAATACTATATCTATTGTTATTAATGAAACTTTTTAAAGATTTCACCCAAATTTATTTTCAGTTTACATGTTTTTTTATTTTTGTTATTTTTTTTCATTAAACTACTGTGTTAGGCTAAATTTGAATATAGCTTTTTAAGCATCCCAAGTTACAACTCACACAATCAAATACCAAACATATAAAGATTGTTTAAAAAAAAACTCTCGAATTTTTTGGAGCGTCGCATTTTGAAAAATTCAAAATTTTAATTTTAAAATTTGATTTTTTTTTTAATTTTAACCCCTATGGTGTTGTACAACAAATAAAAGCATAAAAAATACTACAAAAAGATACCTTTCCCATCTCTCCATCTTAATTAGGGGAGCTGCAATCACAATTTAAAAACATATAAATCTTCCGATTTTGGGGTGTTTTTGGACATTTTATATAGCTGTATTTTCAAAACCGGCGGATATATGACAATGAAATTTGTATTTTTCAAGTCAGAACAAATATTTATGGAATAATCTATATAGAGGAATAATCTATGTACCAAATTTAATTAAAATCTGAGATGGTCAAGTCGCTGTGTTGAGTTGATACGGAATGACCCGAATGCGAGCACAAAAAAAAAAACATGTACAAAGTGCACAGGAAGAGTACTAGTCATTCCCTGAAGTGTGCTTCTTCCGACACCTGAATTGTCCTAAACGATGAGACGCATCGACACGTACAGTCGTGAGATGTCCCTCAGAACATCTTTTAGAGGAGGGAAACAAACCCTGTTCTTCACACCATGATATAGGTTTCCTCATTCTTCCCAACTTCATTAAAGAACCTTTTCCAGTTCCACATATCACAAGAGCAGAGTTCGAAAATAAACTTACGTAACACAGGAGCAGAGACTGCGATAAGAGAGGTGAAGTGCTACCGTGGCGCCATCTAGCCGAGCGGGCCACTTTCGGAAGGTTAGCTCATAATATAATTAAAGAAGTGATATTCTTCTGTTCTTGGCACCCCGTAATAACAATACAACTTCCGGTGATTAGCAGGGAATTGAAACAAGACATTCGTATTTGATACTAACTTGAATGTATTTTTGTAAGAAATACGTTATTAGAGCTCTAAATTATTATTTTAATAAATTTTCTGCATGAAATGTATGCCGTGTTGTCCTATTTGAATTACATGTATGCCTAGCTACCAGGGCCACATATAGAATTGGGAGGAGCAATGAAAAATGTTTTTAAAATCCGCCATATTAAAATAAAATATTAAAAATAAAAGAAAATCAAGGCATTTTTTTCTAATGTAAGCACACACACACACACACACACTGCCCAGCTAGCTCAGCAAACAATTCACATGGAAAACTTACATACATGAGACTCACAAAGGGGGAAAAAAGCTGAACTTTTTAACCATAGGGTGAAAAATAAGAATGTGCTGCAAAACAGCCTGAATATACCGCAGCGTGAGCATGACAAAATTATTCACTGAAATTTATTATGTAAATATTAAGCTGGAGCACATCACTGTATTCAATATACATATTTTTTACATTTAACTGCACACAGGATAAATGTAACATCACAGAGAAAAAAATTATGACTACCGGCGAAATCTACGCTCTGTCTGACTTCCATTTTAGGAAAGTTTTCCTCCATTTTGAAGCTGCAAAACAAGTATTGATGGAATAAAATTATATTTAACAACATTACTGGGTAGAAGAAACATCACAAGAGAAAAAGGATTACGATTATGGGAAAAACCTTCACTTCGTCCAACTTCCGTTTCCGAAAGTTTTGAAAGTCGGAATTCCGCCCACCGTAGGAAAACAACCCCACCACTGTCACTACCACCACCCGTCTCTCCCAAATTTCTGTTCAGTTCCGCACCGATCTCGAGAACCATCGAAATGATGATGTAAAAGGCGGAATTTTTCCAATCCACTGAAGAATCTAGTGTCTGAATATCACAGGGAAATTTTCGTGCCAATTTCCGTTTTCGGAATTTTTCTTCCATTTTTAAGCTGAAATGCAAATATTTATGGAATAAAATTACAAACAATAATACTGTGCCAAAGAAACATCGCGAGAAAAAAAAATCACGACTACGGGAAAAATTTTCACTTCGTTTAACTTCCATTTTCTAAAGTTTTGAGAAACAATACCATCCCCATACCAAAAAGTGAAAGGTGTTATTCTGGGGGAAGAAACAGGGACTTGTCATTTTTTTTTTTATAACAGTCAAGAGAAAAAAATCTGCAAAATGTTGTGGCATTATGTTTAAAGTGTTTTTTTATATATTCCATGAGTAAAAATTGTTATTTATTTGCTTACTTGTTTCATACCATCATGTAAAACGGAAAAGGTGATTAGGAACTGTCACACAGTAGGGTTTTTGTTTCTTTTTATTGGAGGTTTAACGACCACCGTGAGTAACTCAATGAGCTATAAGCAGTCTCCCGTCCCTAATTTAGGGTCACTGGTTTCAGGGAAGGGAGAGAGCTAATGCCGTAAGACAAACACAACATCCATGCCTCACTGGGATTCGAACCCAGACCCCGTTCGGACAAATGATCAGAGGCCATCGCTTAGACCACTGCGCCACACAGTAGTTAGGTATGTTGTGTGTGTGATTGCGAGATATTTCAGAGGCTGGCCTTAGTTCTTTAAAACAAAATGTGTGTTTTAATTAATTTTGGGGCAAGTGTTTTGTAATACTTGGTAACAGTATAAAACTAAAGCAATAATTTTCATTACAACGTGCGCATTTGTTTTAGGTAATAAAGTGCAATAATTTTGGTTTTACAAAAAATACCTGTACGTTTCAAATAATTTGAACCATTAAAACGTACATAAAACCTAGTTAATAATATGGAATTTAAACTTTTTAGTAGTTGAAAGCTAATAGATTTTTGCAAAAGAGCCTCGAAGATATTTATTGCGGAGAGTTCCGGTATATGTCACTGTCGGAGTACATTTCATGCGGAAATTTTATTATAATAATATCGGCAGTCTTATAAAACAGTACGGTGTAATACACTTAACTACTTTACAGCGTCGAGATTCGGAAGCCCATCCATTAATACATACTACCTTGTTTAAGTTCTTTATGTCAGTATTAACAATTTAACGCGAATGTGTATTAGGCTAAGGCGATAGCGTCCTACAAACGAATTGTTTATTCCGTATATACTTCAAATAATTGTGATGTTATGTAATCTGATACAATTACTGCTCTATAACAGCGTAATAAAACCAATTCTTTGACAAATGTTGTTTACCACGAAATACTGTTAAAAACTATTCCCTCCCTCTCCTTACCCTTGTAGTAAGGGTTCTCTGGTGGTCCCATAAATGAACTACGATTAAAAAAGATACCAAGAAACGTATCCATGGCACAAACTTTCCAATGGTACTTCTTCGCAAATGCGATCATCCGATCAACCACTGCAGCTGCTCTACGCAAAGCCTACAACTCGACAGCATGAAGATTTTGAAATTGCGCACACCCAAAGAGGTTACAAGAAGAGGAGGTGAAAGGACCCGTTTCAGGGTTGCCAACCCCTATAACCAAAAATCAACTAACTCAAACAGAACAAATCAACTAAACATCTGCTAACTCAAAAAGAAAATCAACTAAAGAAACAAAAAAAAGTAAGGTGTATAAAAAGGAAAGGTAATATATTCAAAGCAAACTCCTTTTTGTTATAAAGAAAAACAAAATAAGTTAAACAAAATGTTCATATCTTTGCAATTACAGCATGTTGCGTACGTTTATTATTTTCCTAGCTGACAATTAATCTAATGTTCTTAGGGGGTCTACGACATAACATCGCAGGTCAAAACATCGCGGCACCATAACATCGCAGGTCAAAACATCGCGGCACCATAACATCGCAGGTCAAAACATCGTGGTACCATAACATCGCAAGTCATAACATCGCAGGCCATAACATCGCAGTAATCCCTAAATAAGTTGCTTTCGATAGATTTTGATGAATTGCAAAAAAAGTATATTTAAAGGGGAGGGGGACTTCATAGAAATTGATGTCCTGATTAAATTTTGGTAGAAAATGGGGCTACCCGTACAGCTTTGCCAATAATGCCCATTCCCGGGGTCCACGGCCACTCAATCAACATTATCGTAAAATCTAGAGTTTTCAATTTAAAACCACCAGATTTGGTATTCTATCTCATGGTGCTTTAACTTAGACGGTAGATGGTTTTTGGAAGTGGTCCGAGCCCGGGGTCGAGGGGTCCCCATAGAATATTTTCGCCAAATCTACAGTTTTCAATTTAGAACCACCAAATTTGGTATACTACCTCATGGTGCACTAACTTAGACCGTAGATTGTTTTGGGAAAGACATGGGGCCCGGGGTAAAGGGGCCCCCCATACACAATATTCGTCAAATCTACAGTTTTCAATTTAAAACCACCAGATTTGGTATTCTATCTCATGGTGCTCTGACTTAGACCGTAGACGGTTTTTGGAAGTAGTCGGAGCCTGGGGTCGAGGGGCCCCCCATAGAGTATTTTCGCTAAATCTACAGTTTTCAATTTAGAACCACCAAATTTGGTATACTACCTCCTGGTGCACTAACTTAGACCGTAGACTGTTTTGGGAAAGATATGCGGCCCGGGGTTAAGGGGCCCCCATACAAAATATTCGTCAAATCTACAGTTTTCAATTTAAAACCACCAGATTTGGTATTTTATCTCATGGTGCTCTGACTTAGGCCGTAGACGATTTTTGGCGTAGCACGTCAAAACATTGCAGGTCAAAACATCGCGCGACATAACATCGCGGACATAACATCGCAGTTCTAAACATCGCAGTGACAAAACATCGCAAGTCATAACATCACGGACACAAAACATCGCAAGCCATAACATCGCGGACACAAAACATCGCAAGCCATAACATCGCGGACACAAAACATCGCAAGCCATAACATCGCGGACACAAAACATCGCAAGCCATAACATCGCAAGTCATAACATCGCGGGCACAAAACATCGCGGTGACAAAACATCGCAAGCCATAACATCGCGAGCCATAACATTTCAGGATGGGGCATTAATAACACGGCTTTTTTTCTTTTCATTTTTTTGTCTTTTGTATTTTTCTAAACATTTGATCTTTGGTAGGAAAAATTTGTTCAGACACTGATTTAATTTGCAAAAGACTAGTATGCGGCACTTATAAAAATATTTCAGGAGGGGGCATTAATTAATCTCTCATCTCATACAAAAATTTCGTAAAATCACCAGTTTTCAATTTAAAGCCACCAAATTTGGTATACTACCTCTTGATGTCTTTGGATGTGGTCTGAGCCCTGGTCGAGGGGCCCCAATAGAAAATCTAGGTAAAATCTACAGTTTTCAATTTAGAACCACAAAATTTGATATATACTGCCGGACAATTGCTAAGGACGGACGACAATAGCAACGATAGCAACCATAAAATGGAAGGCAGGAAAATGTGGAAATTAGCATCAAGTACGGGATACAGTAAGACGTGTTGTGCGTATGCAAATTTTGGATTGCCGAACTTGTTCGTGACGTCATAGCGCTGATAAGAGATGTAAAGGATTTGACGCGTATTGACCGTTGTTGTTCAAACGCAAAGTTGAAACGGAAAGAATCAATTGACGAACTTGCAATTTTCAGTATGTCTTCCCGACATCACCTAGATGATTTTACGCGTGGCCGTATTATTGGCAAGATTGAAGAAGGGCGAAAAATAACAGATGTTGCCAGGGAGTTCGACGTCAGCCACAGTGTTGTTTCAAGGCTTTGGAAATCATTTCAAACAAATGGAAAGTGTAGCAAACGTCACGGGGGAGGTCGTGTTCGCAGTACGACACTTGTAGAAGATCCGTACATAGTGCTATCAACAAAAAGACACCGGCGCAGCACAGCTAGTGAGGTAGCAAATCAGTTTATGGCTGCTACTGGCAAGCGGATCTCCTGAAAAACTGTCGCCAGATGTTTGCATGGAGGAGGACTATACGCCCGCCGTCCTGTTGTGTGCATCCCATTGTCCAGACGTCACCGTACCGCCCGTTTGCAGTGGTGCCATCAACATCGCAATTGGACTGATAACGACTGGGCTGCTGTCCTCTTCTCAGATGAGAGTAGATACAGTCTATCGTCTGATTGTCGACGACAACTGATCTGGCGTGATAGTGGTGTTGCATATTGTCCAGCAAACATACAGGAAAGGGACCGATATCTGACATGTAGTGTCATGGTATGGGCTGGCATCAAGATCAATGGCCGTACGTCCCTCTATGTGCTTCCAACTGGGACTATGACTGGCCAATGATACATTAATGATGTTCTGCTACCTCATGTTCGCATGTTCCGTGGTGCTGTCCGTGATAGATTCATTTTCATGGACGACAACGCAACATGTCATCGAACAGTCGCTGTCCAGAAGTGTCTTGAGAGCGAGGATATTCAACGCCTCGTATGGCCAGCGCGTTCTCCAGATCTGAATCCCATTGAAAATGTGTGGGATGCTTTGGGAAGGAGTCTTGCTGGTCGCCAATGCCCTCCAATAAACAAGGACACCCTCATCCGTGCACTGACAGAGGAATGGGATAAATTACCCCAACAGCTGCTTGATAATGTTGTGCAAAGCATGACACGACGTGTGGAATCTTTCATCGCCCTCGATGGTGGCCATATCCCGTATTGACATCTTACGCCGGAACGCCTGCGGACGGTAATTGCATTTTTTTCACGTTTACATATTCTGCACAAAACGGCCTGTTTGTCCCTTGAACACGTTCCAAAGCCTTCTGGATTTCAGAGCACAAAAAATTGTCTTTCTTGTAATGTCCTGGCATTCTGACATTATTTTATTTCACTTGGCATCCAACCACACTTACTTTTTTATGCGCTATATAGCCGTTTATGATCCGTCCTTAGCAATTGTCCAGCAGTGTACTTCCTCACGGTGCTCTAACTTAGACCGTAAACGGTTTTTGGAAAGGTAGTGGGCCCGGGGTCAAGGGGCCCCAATACGCAATATTCGTAAAATCTACAGTTTTCAATTTAGAACCACCAAATTTGTATAATATCTCATGGTGCTCTAATTTAGACGGTAGAGGGTTTTCGGAACGGGTGGGGGCCCGGAATCAAGGGGGTCCTATACGCAATATTCGTCAAATCTACAGTTTTCAATTTAAAACCACCAAATTTGGTGTACTACCTCATGATGCTCTAACTTAGACCGTAGACAGTTTTTGGAAGTGGTCTGAGCCCGGGTCGATGGGCCCCCATAGAAAAGTTTCGTAAAATCTACAGTTTTCAATTTAGAACCACAAAACTTGGTATGCTACCTCATGGTGCTCTAACTTAGACCGTAGACAGTTTTTGGAAGTGGTCTGAGCCCGGGGTCGATGGGCCCCCATAGAAAATTTTCGTAAAATCTGGTGGGGGCCCGGGATCAAGGGGGCCCATACGCAATATTCGTCAAATCTACAGTTTTCAATTTAAAACCACCAAATTTGGTATATTACCTCATGGTGCTCTAACTTAGACCGTAGGCAGTTTTTGGAAGTGGTCTGAGCCCGGGGTCGATGGGCCCCCATAGAAAATTTTCGTAAAACCTCCAGTTTTCAATTTAGAACCAAAAAATTTGGTAAACTTCCTCATGGTGCTCTAACTTAGACCATAAACGGTTTTTGGAAAGGTAGGGGGCCCGAGTCAAGGTACCCCAATACGCAATATTCGTAAAATCTACAGTTTTCAATTTAGAACCACCAAATTTGGTGTACTACCTCATGGTGCTCTAACTTAGAAGGTGACGGTTATAGGCACGGGTGGAGGCCCGGTCCGAAAGGGAGCCCCTCCAAAATTTTCGTAAAATCTACAGTTTTCAATTTATATACCAAGAAACGGCGATCTTTATTCATACCCCTCCCCTCGTTCAACTTTTGTGGCCAGTTGCCGTAAACTCGTATGAACCGGCATGAAAATTCCGATAAACAAAAGAACTCCTTCCCGTCATTAGGTACTTTGAAAAACTGCCACACATAATTCGCGCAAACTGTGAAAACTGACAGACATTCAAAGTGTTCCTCGTAGGAACAGTAATTTGTGCTCGGTCCCTTAATGAAAGGCATGTGGCAGTTTTCCAAGTTGCTGAAAGATGTGTGGCAGTTTTCGTGTGTGACGGTTTATCGGAGACCAAGAATTTTAGAAAGTTATTTGGATCGAATTAAAACTTTAAATTAAAAAAATCCCGTATCAGCGGCGGGTTAGATTCGATTTAGGACGAAACAAGATAGTAATTCCGCAACTTCATGTATGTTTGAAATGTGAAAAGATGAAAGACAGTAAAAGACTGCAGGAAAAAATATCTGATCTTGAAAGTGTACTAGGTGCTTTAAAGAATGAGAAACGCGAGATTATTAAATATCTCTGCACGAATCAGAAATGCATACATCATTACAAGGTTCTGGTCAAAACAAATTATCCAACTCAAGAAGCAATTAAAAGAAATTAGGAGAAGCTATAGTACGTTGGAAAGATTAGGTAAAGGTATCCATGATATATTTACGACGCCCAAGTGATCTTACGAAAGGAAGCAATGGATAAAATGGGTACCTGAAGATGTATCGAAATGCGTCGTAATTAGAGCTCTCTTTAGAAAAATCATATATGACTTCTGGAGGGTGAAAAACATTATTCCATTACTTTGAAAAGATTGTGCGCGCGACATAACATCGCAGTGACAAAACATCGCAAGCCATAACATCGCGGACACAAAACATCGCGGTGACAAAACATCGCAAGTCATAACATCGCGGGCACAAAACATCGCAGGTCAAAACATCGCGGTGACAAAACATTGCAAGCCATAACATCGCGAGCCATAACATTTCAGGATGGGGCATTAATAACACGGCTTTTTTTTTCTTTTTTTTTCTTTTGTATTTTTCTAAACATTTGATCTTTGGTAGGAAAAATTTGTTCAGACACTGATTTAATTTGCAGAAGACTAGTATGCGGCACTTATAAAAATATTTCAGGAGGGGGCACTAATTAATCTCTCATCTCATACAAAAATTTCGTAAAATCACCAGTTTTCAATTTAAAGCCACCGAATTTGGTATACTACCTCATGGTGTTTTTGGATGTGGTCTGAGCCCTGGTCGAGGTGCCCCCATAGAAAATTTTCGTAAAATCTACAGTTTTCAATTTAGAACCACAAAATTTGATATACTTCCTCATGGTGCTCTAACTTAGACCGTAAACGGTTTTTGGAAAGGTAGGGGGCCCGGGGTCAAGGGGCCCCAATACGCAATATTCGTAAAATCTACAGTTTTCAATTTAGAACCACCAAATTTGGTATAATATCTCATGGTGCTCTAATTTAGACGGTAGAGGGTTTCCGGAACGGGTGGGGGGCCCGGGATCAAGGGGGCCCTATACGCAATATTCGTCAAATCTACAGTTTTCAATTTAGAACCACAAAATTTGGTATACTACCTCATGGTGCTCTAACTTAGACCGTAGACAGTTTTTGGAAGTGGTCTGACCGCGGGGTTGATGGGCCTCCATAGAAAATTTTCGTAAAATCTGGTGGGAGGCCCGGGATCAAGGAGGGCCCATACGCAATATTCGTCAAATCTACAGTTTTCAATTTAAAACCACCAAATTTGGTATACTACCTCATGGTGCTCTAACTTAGACCGTAGACAGTTTTTGGAAGTGGTCTGAGGCCGGGGTCGATGGGCCCCATAGAAAATTTTCGTAAAATCTACAGTTTTCAATTTAGAACCAAAAAATTTGGTAAACTTCCTCATGGTTCTCTAACTTAGACCGTAAACGGTTTTTGGAAAGGTAGGGGGCCCGAGTCAAGGTGCCCCAATACGCAATATTCGTAAAATCTACAGTTTTCAATTTAGAACCACCAAATTTGGTGTACTACCTCATGGTGCTCTAACTTAGAAGGTGACGGTTATTGGCACGGGTGGAGGCCCGGTCTGAAGGGGGCCCCTACAAAATTTTCGTAAAATCTACAGTTTTCAATTTATATACCAAGAAACGGCGATCTTTATTCATACCCCTCCCCTCGTTGAACTTTTGTGGCCAGTTGCCGTAAACTCGTATGAACCGGCATGAAAATTCCAATAAACAAAAGAACTCCTTCCCGTCATTAGGTACTTTGAAAAACTGCCACACATAATTCGCGCAAACTGGGAAAACTGACACACATTCAAAGTGTTCCTCGTAGGAACAGTAATTTGTGCTCGGTCCCTTAATGAACCGCATGTGGCAGTTTTCCAAGTTGCTGAAAGATGTGTGGCAGTTTTCGTGTGTGACGGTTTATCGGTGACCAAGAATTTTAATAAGTTCTTTGGATCGAATTAAAACTATAAATTCAAAAAAATCTCGTATCAGCGGCGGGTTAGATTCGATTTAGGACGAAACAAGATAGTAATTCCGCAACTTCATGTATGTTTGAAATGTGAAAAGATGAAAGAAAGTAAAAGACTGCAGGAAAAAATATCTGATCTTGAAAGTGTACTAGGTGCTTTAAAGAATGAGAAACGCGAGATTATTAAATATCTCTGCACGAATCAGAAATGCATACATCATTACAAGGTTCTGGTCAAAACAAATTATCTAACTCAAGAAGCAATTAAAAGAAATTAAGAGAAGCTATAGTACGTTGAAAAGATTAGGTAAAGGTATCCATGATATATTTACAACGCCCAAGTGATCTTACGAAAGGAAGCAATGGATGAAATGGGCACCTGAAGATGTATCGAAATGCATCGTAATAAGAGCTCTCTTTGGAAAAATCATATATGACTTCTGGAGGGGGAAAAACATTATTCCATTACTTTGAAAAGATTGTGCGCAAAATTTACCCGTAATCCAGGCATTCAACACGATGTCTTTTTGTTGATGGAAAAAAACAGCTATGAAAGTTTGAATCGCTCTGTAAAGCTTTATGTTTTAAGCTTTGACGAAATTCATATTGACTCTAGGCTATACTACGACACCAGAATGGACAAAATTCTTTGCCCTTTCAAGAAAGCCCAATTTTTCTTAATCCGAGGATTATTATCGCAATGGAAGCAGCCAATATTCTTTAACTTACAAATGAAAAAAATATTGCTTTTTTTCAATAAATCAAGGTTTGGAAACTACTGGGGTTGAAATAAAAGTTATTTCTGACTTGGGATGATGCAATACGTTGTGGAGAGAACTTGAAATTTCTACGGACAGGTCATTTTTCGATAATCCTTTTTTTCAGGGGTCAAAAATGTGGGTATTTGCTGATAATTTTAGCTTTTAGATCTTCGAATATGAAACATTCTGCTTAATGATTTCAAAACAAATATTCCTTCTGTTTTAATGTGTTTCAGTGATGTTCGTTGGATTTACTGGGGTATAAACATGGATTTAATTCCTTCCCATGCTTGCTTCGTGCGCTTAGATATCGGAGGGGATTAGATTACTCTTGCGAAGAGAGATGGCACCGCAACTATGCCACAGCCTCCCTCTTCGGGAAGCAAAGTGTGCTTCGCTAAAAGAACCAGCCTTTGTACCAATAGCCCTGAGTTTTTACGCTCTTTTACCTCCTCCACATTGCGCCGTTCTGTTTACAACCACTCCATCTCCAGATGTTTACTTGCTGCGGTTTACTTTTAAGGACCAAACCCATTGTCCTCATTTAAGGAAGTAGTCTCCTGGGGAAGGAATCACAATGCGACGGGCACATGCTAAGATTGCTTCCCTCATGAACAAGGGGGGGGACTTAACTATACCAATGCTTCTTCATTAGTTCCACCGCCCAAATCCAGATGGCTTTGGGAATTGTGAGCTATTCTTACAGATCACATGTCACCCAGTGACGAGGCGCATTTTTCCGTTTTGTGGAAAAACAAATTTTAAGTCAAAAGTCGGAAGAACAATTTACCACAAAATAAATGTTTTGTTGCAATTATCTTACCATTTATTAATCAAAACATGAAGCAAACTATTGATCAGTCAATAAAATTAAATTAATAAATGAAAAACAAAGGTCCTTATATCATTCGCTGAAAATAACTTAAAAACAGTATGTCATGACTTAAAGGAACTGCAACCACATAAACTTGATACTTTAATTGAATCCTTACTGGAGGTTTTTCACTTATATAACAGTAGACAACACAGGCGCCGACTTGAAAAATTATTGGGGGTTCCGGAAATTTTTAATCGAATTACCAATGCATTTTTCAGAGTATTTAAGTCTAATTTAAATTTCATTCAGTGAGATTATCTGGCAAAATAAGACGCCTGAAATGCTAAAATGAAGCAAATTATAGTTAATTACAGATTATTTTTTTTCTCTAGATAATTATTTATTTCATTTATTTTGCTTTTGTAGGCGCGGCATTATCATATACAATACACAAATACTATGTGTGAATATTCAACTCAATTGTCTTATAAAAGTAACTAAAACATGTAAAATATATTTTAAGGGTTTTTTTACCAATTTTAAAAATTCCAAATTTTTCTTCTTTAAATGATTTCTGAGTTTAAATAGGAGGTTAGAAGGGAGAGGACATGACATCAGCCCCATGCCCTACGTTTTCCGTGGGCTCTACTTCGAATCAGCTGTGTATGCCCAGGATGCTTAACCACAGTATTTGTCATTTTCTTGTAGGACTTCTCGTCCACAGCGAATAGAGCTTAGGTCCCAGCTACCTACAGCGAGATCGCCTTTTGGGCAGGACACAGAAACAGAAGGAATAAGAGCAAGTCTAGCGACTTTGACAGAACAGTTTGTAGTGAGATTAGAGTACAGTAGATGGCGCCACCCTACAAGTACGATGTTGCTCACAGAGGGTGAGAGAATTCCAGGTGGGGCATAGCAAAGGATACCCATTTAACCAGTGAGTTCAGCCTGAGAGCCGTCACTTAACGTGCTCGTCCGATGCACGGCGATTGTTAGTAAATCACATCATCTCTGAAAGATCAACCCAGGCTCGAACCTTAGGACCTTGCAATGATAGTCTGACTCGCTAACTACTAAGCCACCCGCAGCTCCAGGATACTCAACTTGGGCTGCTTCTGTACTTATACTATGTGGAAATCGTTGGCTTTGAAGAGGTTTCAGAGGCACTTGTGCATCATGTACAGTCAGGAAAAAATAAGACCGAAATATACATGCACATAACTAAAAATCTGCAAAAAGTTACAGAAATACTGTTTGATATTTTCTAAAAGAATTAAACAAAATTATGCTTTGTCGAGCTGAAGTGCATATTGCGTATTAACCAATCACGGCCTTGCTAAAGCTGTGGGAGTTTTGTTGACCTTCAGGGTATGCTGCTGAGAGTAAGAGACAGTCGTATAAACCTGTGCTCTAGCACAGGTCTTCAGTAAGTGACGTCACGCCACTGAACCTCCCCAACCGGAGGGCCCAAGAAACCAGATGATCATACTTGGCTTCACCAGCGGTTACTGATGCCATCTTCTCTCTCTTCTAACCTTCTTGTTTCCTGACTGCCCGAAGATAGGGCGGGTCAACTGACTGTGCAACATATTTCCACCTTTATCACTATGACCTCGAATAGGTTCTCGTCTCCGATTGTAACGCTAGACTTTTGTTTTTTGTGGAAACCCAGACAAACCGCAGAATTTTCTAAAATTTAAAGTTTTAGATGCTCTTAAACAACGGTACTTGATGTATTGTCTGTCGCGTCAAATTTTATGAGCACGAACAAACACTAATTCTTTTTTGAGACACAATAAACAGTCCGAGGGGTAAATTTCTATACACACTTTTTATATACTATAATAAACGGGGAATGAATAATAAAAACCTTGAAAAATTGATAACGAAAACCAAAATTTATGCACATATGCGTACGTGTATTTTTTCCACGAAATATGCGCAAAAATATTAGGGGTTCATGGAACCCTCAACAAAATCATTGGGGGGTTCAAAAACTGTCTCGAACCCACGAAGTCGGCGCCTATGCTAGATAATATAAATATATTTACACACAATGTTGAATAATCCAATAATGGAACACGGGAGATTGGTACCCGGCAAATTGGTGCCCAGCAAACTCGTACCCGTGCAGTTCCGTTCCCTCCTGTTCAGTTTTAATGCCTGATTTTCAGGATTTGGCATCATCTTCACTTCTTCTAACTATTCCGATACATTTTCCCCTTTTCAAATACGTAAATTGTTTCACAAACTGAAGCATTAACGGGAGGTCTTTCTTCTTTGGTGATTGTCTTTGTTGAACAGCTGTTCTCTTGACGGAAAACTCCTATTCTTTCTTCCACCGTTAACAAAACACACCGCATAAAACTCCTACACCTTAGACACTGAGTCTCCACTTTATTATGACCACCTGACAGTTTTAAGCAAATCAGCTATGGCTGCATTCTGTTGCCGCCTGAGGGCGAAACTAGTATAAAAAGGGAAAGCTTAGGGCTTGCGACAGTAGTAGAAGGGATTTTTGGGGGACGAGATGGGTAAAAAATGCGATTTGACGGACTTTTAACGTGGGAGGATTGTAGGATCTCGGAGCCATGGAGCGAGTATCACCGAAACCGCCGCATTCGTGAAATGCTCCAGAGCAGCTGTTGTTAAAGTGTTTAAAGATTGGACTGTCAGCCAAAAAACTGGGTCTCTACGTGCAACGTGTGGACGTCATCGACTAGTGGCTACTCGGGCGGAACGGAGAGTGTCCAGACTGGTAACAGACAACAGAAGGGCAACAGTGCAGCAAATTACAGACCATCTTAATCAAGGATCCCCTCAAATGATCTCTGCACGCACTGTTGGCCGTACACTGCTTCAGATGGGATATGGCAGCCGTAGCCCTGTTCGAACATCTTTGCTGTCTGCAGTTAACAAGAGAAAACGTCTCCAGTTCGCACAGGAGCACAAGGATTGGACAGTCGATAATTGGAAACAAATTATGTGGTCAGATGAATCACGTTTTCAGTTGCACCATGCCGATGGCCGAGTGAGAATTTGGCGGAAACAGCACGAAAGCATGGACCCCAAATGCATTACTACAACACTTCAAACTGGTGGAGGCAACGTTATGGTTTGGGGAATGCTTTCCAGGCATGTTTTGGGCCCTTTAATTCGTGTTGATCAACGTCTGACTGGCACGTCATATCTAAACATCGTTGTGGACCAAGTGGATCCTGCCATGTGGATGGTTTATCCCAATGGCGATGGCTACTTTCAACAAGATAATGCGTCCTGCCATAGTGCTCGTATTGTACAGGATTTGTTTCAGGAACATGCCGGTGAGTTTACTTTGCTTAGGTGGCCCCCACAATCTCCAGATCTCAACCCCAATGAGAATTTTTGGGATGAAGTTGAACGAGCCATCAGACAGCTGGATCCACAACCCTGTAATCTCACAGTCCTGGAAAGTGCTATTCATCAAGCATGGTCTCAGATTCCACAAACCACCTATCAACATCTCGTGGAGTCCATAATGAACCGCACCAAATCGATGAGCCACATCCGCGAGGAGTTTCAACAGGCATCCGGGAGTGTTCTTTCGATGAATACCATCCGTAAGGAAGCCCATCTGCTCGGTTATCATGGACGTGCTGCCGCCCACAAGCCTTTGATCACCAAGACCAATAGCGCTGATCGGCTAACGAGGTGCAAAGAACGTCGACAGTGGACCGTTGAACAGTGGAAACAGGTTCTGTGGAGCGACGAATCAAGGTTCATCCTCTACCGTTCGGATGACAGGGTCTGGGTTTGGCGTCTGTCTGGAGAACGCCTCCTGCCGGAATGTATTGTGCCAACTGTGAAGTTCGGCGGTGGTGGTGCTATGGGGGTGTTTCTCCTGGTATGGCACGGGACCCTTGGTCGCAATTCCTGGTAGACTCAACGCCGAGACCTGCTGCACCATTTTGGATGACCATGCGCTTCCTACGTTGTGGCAGATTTACGGAATGGACCCATGTTACTTTCAGGATGACAATGCCACCTGTCATGTTGCGAGGTCCACCATGGCTTGGTATGGTGACAATGATGTTAATCGAATGGACTTGCCTGCGCAGAGCCTGGACCTTAACCCTATCGAGCACCTCTGGGACGAGTTGGAGTGTCAACCTAAGGGGTGCCCCCACCGTCCAAAATCGGTGAAGGAACTGACTTGTCTTCTCCAAGCCGAATGGAAGAAAATGCCGCTAGCCGTCGTACAACGCCTGGTTGAGAGTATTCCCCGGAGGGTCGCAGCTGTAATCGCCGCTCGTGGAGCCTCCACCAACTATTGAAGGTGAATAAATTTCGTTTTACTTTGCTATCACAGGTGTGCAATTACTTGTTGGTAGATAGTGTATATCATCATCATCATTGTCAACCATTATCAATCCACTGCTGGACGAAGGTCTCCCCAAGTTTCCTCCACAACGGTCTGTCTTGTGCCAGTCTCCTCCATGTCACTCCCGCATACTTTCGAATTTCATCCACCCATCTTCCATGTGGTCTTCTTCTGGGTCTTTTCCTGTCCCTTGGAATCCAATCTAAAATTTCGGCTGTCCATCGATGGTCTGTTCTTCTGGCAGTATGTCCAGCCCATCGCCATTTCAGGGATTTAACTCTGATCATGATGTCTTCCACTCTTGTCATTTTTCGGATCCACGTGTTCCTCTTCTTATCTCTCCTGGTTACACCAAGCATGCACCTCTCCATGCTGCTTTGAGTTGTCTGCAGCCTTTGTATGTCTCTTTTAGCTAAGGTCCACGTCTCTGCACCATACGTAAGTACTGGAAGGATGCATTGATCAAACACTTTTCTTTTAAGACATAATGGCATATTGCTCTTGAAAATTATGCTGTTTCTTCCAAAAGCTCTCCAGGCAAGTTTTGTACGCCGATTAATTTCTTCTTCACTAATGTGACCCTCACTTGATATCTGCAGTCCAAGATAAACGTACGTGTCTGTTATCTCCAGCTTTTCTCCATCAATCGATAAATCTTCATTTCTTGTAAAAGCATTGAACATCACTTTTGTCTTCTGAAATTCATTTTTAATCCCACTTCTTTACTTTTGTCAGCAAGTTCCTGCATCATACTCTGTAGCTCCGATGGGGTAGTTGCAAAAATGACTATGTCATCAGCAAAACGAAGGTGGGTTAGATAATCTCCATTAATCTTTATCCCTTTGTTTTCCCAGTTCAGTGATTGAAAGACATTTTCCAATGTAGCATTAAAGAGCTTCGGAGATATGGTGTCACCTTGTCTCACTCCTTTTCCAATTTTTATGTGTGTTGTATTACCAAATAGCAGAATCTTTGCACTTGCATTTTCATAGATGTTATTAATAATATTAATGTATGCATCTTCAATACCGCAGGATTTCAGAGCCATTGCAACTGCTGATGGTTTCACCGAATCAAAGGCTTTTTCATAATCGATAAAAGCCATGCACAATGGAAGTTCATATTCCCTCGCTCTTTCAATTAGTTCTCTCAGTACGTGGATATGATCTATTGTGCTGTAGCCACTCCTGAATCCAGCTTGTTCTCTCGGTTGAGCCATGTCCAGTGTTACCTTCAAGCGGTGTGAAAGAACTTTAGTGAAGATTTTATAAACCACTGATAGGAGGCTGATAGGTCTGTAGTTCCTGAGATCCTCAATGTCACCTTTTTTATGTAGCAAGATCATTGTAGCGTTGTTCCAATCCTCAGGAATTTTCCCTTCATTACGGCATCGAGTGAAAATTTGGGCGAGTACTGTTTCGATTTCTCCACTTGTTTCTTGTATGATGTCTACAGTAATTCCATCTTCTCCTGGAGCTTTTCCCCGCTTCATGTTCTTGATTGCATGTGCAACTTCTGCTGGAAGGACTGGAAGAACTCTGGTACCTTTCATGATGCCTGGAGTACATGTATCATCCCTTTCATATAATTTGGAGTAGAAATCTTTCACTCTTGTCAAAATTTCGCCTCTATTTCTTGTTACAGAACCATCTTCTTTTCTCAGTGCCATAATCTGTTTTCTTCCCTTACTGAGATGTCCCTTTGCTATCTTTAGGCTTTGGTTGTTTTCAATTGCTTTCCTTACTAGTTCACAGTTGAATTTCCTTACGTCTTCAGTGATACTTTTTCGTACTGTCTTGCATAGCTCTATATATTCCACTTTGGAAGTGACATCTTCTTTAGTTGTCCTCATCTCTCTTCTTTTTTGCATCAACATTTTGCTTTTTCCTGATAATTTGTTCACATGCAATTTGTTCTTTGACCCAGCTAATTTTGTTGCTGTTTCCATAAGAGCTTTGGTTACTTTTCTGTTAACTTCAGAAATATCCACTTCTTCCGATGTTAGGCCTTCTAAAGCAGAGAATCTGTTCTTCAGTTCCAATTTGAAGGTATTATGGTGTTTTTTCAGGTTGGTTATGTCAATACATTTTGTTTGTCTTATGAGCTTGCTACGTTCGAGTTCAGTGTTTAGGTGCATCTTACATCTCACCAATCTATGGTCACTGCTTGTGTTGAACTTGTTTAGCACACTGCAGTCTTCTATGACGAATTTTTTGTTACACATAATAAAATCAATTTCACTTGTCGTCCCATTTGGATGTCTCCATGTCCATTTCCTGTGTGGCTTTTTCTTGAAAAAGGAGTTCAAGATGAAAAACCCTTCTGCCTCTGCAAACTCTACGAGAGTATTACCACGCTGGTTTCTGTTGCCGTGACCGAATTTACCTACTGAAGTTTCATTCTGTTGCCGTTGCCCTATTTTTGCATTGAAATCTCCCATAATTATCTTCAAGTGCTGCTTATCTTTATTATTTATATCACGAATTTCCTCATAAAATTCTTCAATTTCTTCTTCAGCATGACTTGTGGTGGGTGCATAAGTTTGAATAATCTGAGCCTGGTATCTTCTCGAGAGTTGGATAACGAGTCGTGCAGCTCTGTCAGAGGAACTTTCAACTTCTACAACTTTATCCTTCAGTTTCTTGTTTATTATAAATCCAACACCACTAGTTCTGCCAGTATCTGTCCCACGATAGTAGAAGAGATGTCCACTTTTCAGTTCAATGAGTTCTTCTCCTTTTCTCCTTACCTCACTTAGCCCGACGATGTCCCACTTGATCCTTTGTAGTTCCTCTTCCAATTCAAGAAGCCTTGAATCAGAAGATAGGGAGCGTCCGTTGTACGTAGCCAAGGTCAGCATCAGATGGCAGCCTAGTCCGGTCCTCCGGGGATTCTTAGCACCCTCTGCCTTCATGTCGCACTGGCCGCTGCCTTGGCCAGGTACATTCCAGCTGCCGGAGACTGAGGGCCAAGATTTAAGTTGTGGAGTCATTTTGGAGGGGTTTGGCCATAACTCACCACGCTGGCCAAGCGGGTTGGTGAGTGTGGGATAGCATTTCCTCTAATCTCGATGGTATAGTTATACCGCTATTGGCGGTCGTCAGAGCCCCTTTAGTGGGAACAGGATGTACCACGAGAAGGCGGGGTTGACATTTGTCAAGGAGAGGCTGTGATGTTACGCATCACCTGACCTTACATCCCGATAGTGTATATATATATATATCATCATCATTGTCAACCATTATCAATCCACTGCTGGACGAAGGTCTCCCCAAGTTTCCTCCACAACGGTCTGTCTTGTGCCAGTCTCCTCCATGTCACTCCCACATACTTTCGAATTTCATCCACCCATCTCCCATGTGGTCTTTTTCTGGGTCTTTTCCTGTCCCTTGGAATCGAATCTAAAATTTCGGCTGTCCATCGATGGTCTGTCCTGCTGGCAGTATGTCCAGCCCATTTCCATTTCAGGGATTTAACTCTGATCATGATGTCTTCCACTCTTGTCATTTTTCGGATCAAAGAGTTCATCTTCTTATCTCTCCTGGTTACACCAAGCATGAACCTCTCCATGCTTTTTTGAGTTGTCTGCAGCCTTTGTATGTCTCTTTTAGTTAAGGTCCACGTCTCTGCACCATACGTAAGCACTGGAAGGATGCATTGTTCAAACACTTTTCTTTTAAGACATAATGGCATATTGCTCTTGAAAATTATGCTGTTTCTTCCAAAAGCTCTCCAGGCAAGTTTTGTACGCCGATTAATTTCTTCATCAGTGTGACCCTCACTTGATATCCGCTGTCCAAGATAAACGTACATGTCTGTTATCTCCAGCTTTTCTCCATCAATTGATAAATCTTCATTTCTTGTAAAAGCATTGAACATCACTTTTGTCTTCTGAAAGTTCATTTTTTATCCCACTTCTTTACTATATATATATATATATATACACACACGCATTGTGTACATATGCTATATATATACAGCCCCCTCCAACAAGAATTCCTGAGTGCGCCACTGCCTAAGCCTAGACCTTTTAAACAGATTATATTCTTCTTATGTCACATTCATAAAGTTTACGTATCAACTCACGATAATAATATTGAGCTTTTACTTAGGCACTAAATATTTATTCATAGGCCCTAAGCCTAGGCCTTTTAAACGGTTTTTATTTTACTGATGTCACATTCACAACGTTTACATATCAACTCATGTTAATAATATTGCGCTTTTACTTAGGCACTAAATAATAATTCATAGCCCCTAGGCCTTTTAAACAGTTTTTATTCTACCAAATTTTATTGAAAATTCCTAGAAAGGCCTAGGCATAGGGCCTTGCAATTAAAGTTTTGTGACCAAGTAAAGGAGAAACATTGTTTACTTGATTTGTAATGTAAATCTTTTTACTATGAGCTCCGTGGATTATAAATTGCAAAAAAGGCCTAGGCTTAGGGTCTGTTAATAAATGTTTTGTGCCTAAATAAAAGTGCAATACTGTAACCTCGACTTGTTATGTAAACGTTCAGAATCTGAGCTCGGCGGATACAAAATGGCTAGAAATGCGTAGGCCTAGTGCCTTGCAGGCAGGGCCGGCTGGACCATAGGGGCAACTGGGGCAGTAGCCCTGTGCCCCTCGCCTTCAAAGGGCCCCGTAGTTTTGGAAAAAAAAACATTTACGGTAGAATTTTTTACAAACAATATTTTTTGTGTGTAAGTTTTCGGGTGCAAGGCCCTTAAAAAGGTGGTTTTTTTTATTTTATTGTTTCCAATTTCCATATTTTTGAATAAAATATTGCCCTTCGCCGTACAAATACTGAGATTTGCAAATTTTAAGTGGTTATTGTAACTACCTTAATATTTTCCGCATTCTTCAAATAGCAAATTAAATTTCCTCATTTTGTGGCCCTTACTTATATTACATAATTTGCGTGCAAACTAGATACTTGAATTTAGATAAATAAAAAGAACAATATCAAAGTTGATTTCGGGCAACACATGGAGGCCATTTATTTAGTGACTTTAAAAATATTACTAAAAATAAAAAATAAAAATTCATATATGAGCGCGTCTAAAAGTTTCAAAAAGTTTTAAAAATCAATCAAGATCCCTGATTGATTTTTATGCTATTTTGCATTAAAAATCAATCACTGAAACATGTATCAGGGGAAAAAACTATTTATATGAATTTATTTTAGAGGGATCCGGATTATTTCTTACACTGAAGTATTCACAATACAAAACTTTTCGCTACGCAGGGATCTATTTATCATTTTGTGAAGAAATTTTTATAAGAGTCATAATACAACCTCAACCCCATCTTCCCGGAAAAAAAATCGTAGAGTTTAACAGTTTTTTTTTCTCTCTCTCTCTCGGAACTTTCAATCCAATTATGGTCTTTTTCTTAAGCTTAAAGCAAATATTTTTTTGAGATAAACATTTTGTTTTTATGATAGTTTTCGTTATGACGTTACTACAGAAGTGAAGCACATGGCAAGACGGAAAAGTTACAGCGATAAATTCCGTCGGTTAGCTTAATTGGTAAAGCATTCGGCTCCGGAGTAGAGGGATGAGGGTTCGTTGTTGTCACAGTGAAATTTGTGAATTTCACATCGTGTGTGTTCTTTACGGTCATTTTTCACGCAACAACTTTATTAAAATATGAGATCTATTTCCTGGTGCCAGAAATGAAATTTCGCCCCGGGCCCAGCAAAAGCTCCATCCGGCTCTGCTTGCAGGTAATGTGTCGTGGCCGAGTTAAAGGAGCAACATTATTAACTGGATTTGTTATGTAATCGTTAAGAATATGAACGCAATTATACAAGCTTTAACTTGTCATGCAAACCTTATGAATATCAGCACGGCCGATTCAAATTTGCTGACAATCCTCTTCAATTTCGCCTGTCCCTAAAAGAGTTTCCAAGCCGCACAGCTTCCGAGGGGTTCGCTACAAACCGGATGGCGAAAATACTGTCAAGATTAAGAGAGACGTAGCTGAAAGAAAAGATGTTCACACAAGCGACCAGACGATCGTCCGCTAGTGCAAAAAAACAATCCCTCCTGTGTGAGGGGGTAGGAACAAAGTGCTGTTGGACAAAGAACCACCGATAGGGGAAGCTCATCCTTTAGGAATTTTTTTCCGGCGTTCTAGCAATGAAATAGCTTGCCAAAAATTGTACTGTGGGACGGCTTTATTGCTTCGGCAGAAAAATTCCGCGTGTGTGAAACGGAACAGAATGAAATCCGGTTGGAGGAAGACCGCCACACAGGAAGACTGCCACACAGGAAGACTGGCACATAGGAAAACTGCCACACATTTTTCAGCAACTTAGAAAACTGCTACACATCGGAAAACCGCCACACAGGAAAAGAGCCACACGATTTTCATTAAGGTGTCGTGTACAAATTGCTATTCCTCCGAGGAACACTTTGAATGTGTGGCAGTTTTCTGGTGTGGCAGTTTTCCAAGTTTCCGAATTATGTGTGGCAGTTTTCCAAGTTTCCGAATTATGTGTGGCAGTTTCCCAAGGTGCGTAACGATGGGAAGGAGCTCTTTTGTTTGTCTGAATTTTTAATGTCGGTTCATGCTTAGGGCAACTGGCCACAGAAGTTCGAGGGTGGGGGGTATAAAGATTGTCGTTTCTTGCGGCCTATATTGAGAACTGAATTGGGAACTCAAAACAAATTTCGAGAAAACGTTCTATGTAAGCCAAGCAAAAATTGTTTTGTTCAGGAAAAACCAATGAGGTGGGAATTTTTTAATAACGCTGCACTTTTACTTAGGCACTAAATATTTGCATAAGATGTCAAATTTGTACCATTTTTCTTTTACCTAATTAATTCATAGGCGCTACACCTCGGCCTTTTTAACAGCTTTTAATTCGCCGACTTTATATTCATAACGCTTACGTATCAAATCAGGTCAATAGCATTGCTCTTTTACTTAGGCACTAAATAGTCATAGGCCACAAGCATAGGCCTTTTTAACAGGTTTTATTCTACCAGTGTCATATTCACAACGTTTACACATGAAATCAAGTTAATAATATTGCTCTTTTATTTAGGCACGAAATATTTATTCACAGGCCCTTTTACCAGTTTTCATTCTACCAATGCCATATTCACAACGTTTACACAGAAAATCATGTTAGTAATATTGGGCGTTTTCATAGGCACGAAATATTAATTCATATGGCCTAGGTCTTTTTAATAGTTTTTACTTTATCAATGCCATATTCACAACGTTTACACAACAAATAAATGTAATAATATTGCACTTTTACTTAGGCACGAAATATTAATTCATAGGCCCTAGGCTTAGACATTTTTGACAGTTTTTATTCTACCAATGCCATATTCACAACGTTTACACATCAAATTAAGTTAATAATATTACGCTTTTATCTAGACACGAAATATTTATTCACAGGCCCTAGGCCTTGGCCCTTTTCCAATTTTACCAATGTAATTTTCACAACGTTTACACAGCGAATCATGTTAATAATATTGGGCGTTTACTGAGGCACGAAATATAAATTCATAGGCCATAGGCCTTTTTAATAGTTTTGACTCTATCAATACCATATTCACTTCGTTTACACAACAAATCAATTTAATAATATTACGCTTCTACTTGGACACGAAATATTAATTCATAGGCCCAGACCTAGGGCCTATGAACGAATATTTCCTGCCTAAGTAAAAGAGCAATATTATTACATTTTCTTGTGTGTGTATGTGTAAATGGTGTGAATATGTAATTGATAGAGTAACAACTATTAACAAGGCCTAGGCCTAGGGCCAGTGAGTTAATATTTCGTGCCTAAGTAAAAGCGCAATATTATTACATTTATTTGTTGTGTAAACGTTGTGAATATGTCATTGATAAAGTAAAAACTATTAAAAAGGCTTAGGCCATAGGAATTAATATTTCGTGCCTAAGAAAACGCCCAATATTATTAACATGATTTTCTGTGTAAACGTTGTGAATATGGCACTGGTAGAATAAAAACTGGTAAAAGGGCCTAAGACTAGGCCTAGGGCCTGTGAATAAATATTTCATGCCTAAATAAAAGCAAAATTATTATTAACTTGATTTCATGCGTAAACGTTGTGAATATGACACTGGTAGAATAAAACCTGTTAAAAAGGCCTATGCCTGTGGCCTATGACTATTTAGTGCCTAACTAAAAGAGCAATGCTATTGACTTGATTTGATACGTAAGCGTTATGAATATAAAGTCGGCGAATTAAAACCTGTTAAAAAGCCCGAGGTGTAGGGCCTATGAATTAATTAAGTAAAAGAAAAATATTACAAATTGGACATGTTATGTAAATATTTAGTGCCTAAGTAAAAGTGCAGCGTTATTAAAAAAATCCCACCTCATTGTTCTTTCCTGAACGCTTGGCGTTTTCTCGAAATTTGTTTACAGTTCCCAATTCAATTCTCAATATAGGCCAAGAAACGGCAATCTTTATACCCCCTCCCCTCGAACTTCTGTGGCCAGTTGCCCTAAGTATGGACCGACATGAAAATTCAGACAAACAAAAGAGCTTCCTCCCATCGTTAGGCACCTTGGGAATTTGCCACACATAATTCGGAAACTTGGAAAACTGCCCCACCAGAAAACTGCCACACATTCAAAGTGTTCCTCGAAGGAATAGCAATTTGTGCGCTGCCCCTTAATGAAAAGCGTGTGGCAGTTTTCCTGTGTGGCAATCTTCCGGTGTGGCAGTATTTTTGTGTGGCAGTTTTCCTGTGTGGCGGTTTTCAGTGAACCAG
The DNA here is from genome assembly GCA_039090855.1 of Macrothele yani. Taxonomy (NCBI): domain Eukaryota; kingdom Metazoa; phylum Arthropoda; class Arachnida; order Araneae; family Macrothelidae; genus Macrothele; species Macrothele yani. Next base: position 86,530,040 of record CM077011.1, on the reverse strand, counting down.
AAATCCCATACTACCCCTTTTCGGAAATAGAATCAGTCTTATTATAATTCTATTGTTTCACCGAACACCATATCTTTAAAAGATCTACAAATTGACGGCAATTTGTTAGCCATTCAATTTGTATATGCCCCCGATAACGTCGTAGCAACAGAAGGGTACCAATCTCCCGGGTACGAATTTACCGGGTACCAATCTTCCGGGTATGAATTTGCCGGGTACCAATTTGCTGTTCCCCTGAAATAATTACTTTTCTGTAGGAACTTTTTTATTTTATTTCATTTATTTATTTTTGAGAATTCCGTGCAAATAATGATATACAATAACTGAAAGAGACTATTACGAACTGGTAAAGTACGTAAAATCCCGGGAAAAACATGGAATTGCAATCGCAACAAATTGTAAGTTTTGGGTAGAATAGATTTTGGAGCTCCTAAATTTAAGAGTTATGTACAAGATGTAACTACCTTAGCAACGACAAATGAAATCATGTAATTATTTTTATTCATTTTTTAACGAGATTTAACAACCATCATCAGCAACTCATTGGATTGAAAGCAGCCGCTCGTCCCTAATATAGAACCACTAGTTCCAGGGAAGGGAGAGAGCCTGTGCCCTAAGAGACAAACACAACGTCCATGTCTCACTCGAACCCAGACCCATCTCGGACAAACGGTCAGAAGCCATCGCTTAGTTTATTGCGCCACAGGGATTGAAGGCATGCAATTACTTCCGTATTTTTAAATTGTGAATTTTGAAATTGAAAGTCTTTAATTAAAGGAATAAAACTTGAAGAGAAAAACTTGTCTGTTTAAGTTGTAAGTATGAAAAATTAAATCATTAAAATTTAAAATAATTTACATGAGAATGTAGTTCAAACCTGTCAATCGAAACCAAACAAAACGATTTTAAAATGCTTTTCTTTTTCATTTACCGTATGAATTTAATTTTACTAGAAAATCTTGCAGAAAAAAACACATGCCACAAACCCTGGACACAGCGAACTATTAAATTTCTTTTCTTTTGGACGAATTTGTCGTTCAAACATCTATAGAATGTGTGGTCACGGAATATTTCTTCATGGGAAATCCCTCCCTGATCTTTTTACTACTTGTCTGATGACACCACATTGAAATATTCTTGCATCTTCCTATAAGGCCTGCAACCTGAGTTCACGACCAGTTTCCGGCATAGGTCTTTTTAGAATTTTTTAATAAGCGCAATATTATTTACTTGATTTGTTATGTAAACATTTTGAATATAAGCTCCGGCTACGTATAATGAACGCTCCCTATCTTCTGATTCAAGGCTTCTTGAATTGGAAGATGAACTACAAAGGATCAAGTGGGACATCGTCGGGCTAAGTGAGGTAAGGAGGAAAGGAGAAGATCTCATTGAACTGAAAAGTGGACATCTCTTCTACTATCGTGGGACAGATACTGGCAGAACTAGTGGTGTTGGATTTATAATAAACAAGAAACTGAAGGATAAAGTTGTAGAAGTTGAAAGTTCCTCTGACAGAGTGCAAGACTCGTTATCCAACTCTCGAGAAGATACCAGGCTCAGATAATTCAAACTTATGCACCCACCACAAGTCATCCTAAAGAAGAAATTGAAGAATTTTATGAGGAAATTCGTCATCTAAATAATCAAGGTAAGCAGCACTTGAAGATAATTATGGGAGATTTCAATGCAAAAATAGGGCAACGGCAGCAGAATGAAACTTCAGTAGGTAAATTCGGCCACGGCAACAGAAATCAGCGTGGAAATACCCTTGTAGAGTTTGCATAGGCGAAAGGGTTTTTCATGTTGAACTCCTTTTTCAAGATAAAAACACACAAGAAATGGACATGGAGACATCCAAATGAGACGACAAGTGAAACTGATTTTATTATGTATAACAAAAAATTCGTCATAGAAGACTGCAGTGTGCTAAACAAGTTCAATACAGGTAGTGACCATAGATTGGTGAGATGTAAGATACACCTCAACACTAAACTCGAACGTGGAAAGCTCATAAGACAAACAAAATGTACTGACATAACCAACCTTAAAAAACATCATAATACCTCCCAACTTGAGTTGGAACTGAAGAACAGATTATCTGCTTTGGAATGCCTAACATCGGAAGAAGTGGATATTTCTGAAGTTAACAGAAAAGTAAAAACAGGAAACAGCAAAAAAATTAGCTGGGTCTAAGAACAAGTTGACCGTGAACAAATTATCAGGAAAAACCAAAATATTGATGCAAAAAAGAAGATAGACGAGGACAACTAAAGAAGATGTGACTTCCAAAGTAAAATATATAGAGCTATGCAAGACAGAACGAAAAAGTATCACTGAAGACGTAAGGAAAGTCAACTGTGAACTAGTGAGGAAAGCAATTGAAAACAACCAAAGCCTAAAGATAGCAAAAGGGACATCTCAGTAAGGGAAGAAAACAGATTATGGCACTGAGAAAAGAAGATGGTTCTGTAACAAGAAATAGAGGCGAAATTTTGACAAGAGTGAAAGATTTCTACTCTAAATTATATGAAAGGGATGATACATGTACTCCAGACATCAGGAAAAATACTAGTACCAGAATTCTTCCAGTCCTCCCAGGAGAAGTTGCACATGCAATCAAGAACATGAAGCGGAGAAAAGCTCCAGGAGAAGATGGAATTACTGTAGACATCATACAAGAAGCAAGTGGAGAAATCGAAACAGTACTCGCCCAAATTTTCACTCGATGCCTTAATGAAGGAAAGATTCCTGAGGATTGGAACAACGCTACAATGATCCTGCTACATAAAAAAGGTGACATTGAGGATCTCGGAAACTACAGACCTATCAGCCTCCTATCAGTAGTTTATAAAATCTTCACTAAAGTCCTTTCACACCGCTTGAAGGTAACACTGGACATGGCTCAACCGAAAGAACACGCTGGATTCAGGAGTGGCTACAGCACAATAAATCATATCCACGTACTGAGAGTCCTAATTGAAAGAGCGAGGAAGATGAACTTCCATTGTGCATGGCTTTTATCGATTATGAAAAGGCCTTTGATTCGGTGAAGCCATCAGCAGTTACAATGGATTTGAAATCCTGTGGTATTGAAGATGCATACATTAATGTTATTAATAACATCTATGAAAATGCAAGTGAAAAGATTCGGCTGTTTGAAAATACAACACACATAAAAATTGGAAAGGGAGTGAGACAAGGTGACACCATATCTCCGAAGCTCTTTAATGCGACATTGGAAAATGTCTTTCAATCACTGAACTGGGAAAACAAAGGGATAAATATTAATGGAGATTATCTAACCCACCTTCGTTTTGCTGATGACGTAGTCATTTTTGCAACTATCCCATCAGAGCTGCAGAGTATGATCCAGGAACTTGCTGACAAGAGTAAAGAAGTGGGATTAAAAATGAACTTTCAGAAGACAAAAGTGATGTTCAGTGCTTTTACGAGAAATGATGATTTATCGATTGATGGAGAAAAGCTGGAGATCACAGATACGTACGTTTATCTTGGACAGCAGATATCAAGTGAGGGTCGCATTGATGAAGAAATTAATCGGCGTACAAAACTTGCCTGGAGAGCTTTTGGAAGAAATAGCATAATTTTCAAGAGCAATATGCTATTATTATGTCTTAAAAGAAAAGTGTTTGATCAATGCATCCTTCCAGTGCTTACGCATGGTGCCGAGACGTGGACCTTAACTAAAAGAGACATACAAGGGCTGCAGACAACACAAAAAAGCATGGAGAGGTGTATGCTTGGTGTAACCAGGAGAGATAAGAAGATGAACTCGTTGATCCGAAAAATGACAAGAGTGGAAGACATCTTGATCAGAGTTAAATCCCTGAAATGGCAATGGGCTGGACATACTGCCAGAAGGACAGACCATCGATGGACAGCCGAAATTTTAGATTGGTTTCCAAGGGATAGGAAAACACCCAGAAGAAGACCACATGGGAGATGGGTGGATGAAATTCGAAAGTATGCGGGAGTAACATGGAGGACACTGGCACAAGACAGACCGTTGTGGAAGAAACTTGGGGAGACCTTCGTCCAACAGTGTATTGATAATGGTTGACAATGATGATGAGGATGATGATGATGATGTCGAATATATTTTCATTTGTTCGTATTAGTTTGGGAGACATTTTCTTCGGGGTATTTTCATTTGCATCTTTAATATTTTGGGATACCCCATAAAGAAATCCAGAAGGCGCCACTGAGGTCTTGGTAACATGTGATTGACCCAGGTAAAGTACTTTTATATGTCGGAACAAAGCGTTTACAAGGCCCATTGTGATTGGGGTGTAGGAGAACTGGCCACAAAAATTTAAGGGGAAGTATAAAAATTGCGTTTTTTGACCGCTTCGTGGCCACCACCACCAGAGGTTGGTTATCTGAGTAATATAAAGTTTCCGTAATTGCGTCTTTTCTTAATTGCGATAATTAATGTAATTCTTTATAAAAATGTTTATGATCTACAACTCAACAAAAGATTCCAAGGTTTACAATGTACGCACAAGTCTGCAAATTATCTGAGGGCATGTGCTGAGGGCTGACTCAGGAAACCTGTTGGTGGTGGTGGGGGGGGATACCAAAAGTGTAAAATATAAAATTTTTTAGGTCCGATCGGGAAATTGAAATTTTCAGTAATTACAAGCTACAACTCGACACATTGTCTGAGGGCATGTGCCTACTCAGCAAACCTGTCGGGGGGGAGATATTCTAAAAGTGCAAAACATCATAAATAATTTCTGGTCCGATCAGGAGATTTTTAGCATTTAGAGCCTACAAATCAACAAATTATTTGAAGGCATCTGCTGCCTCAGGAGGCCTGTCGGGGTAAGGGGGTGGGGGTAACACCAAAAGTATAAATTATAAAGAGCTTCTGATCCAGTCGGGAGATTTTCAGCATTTACAACCTACATCGCAACAAACTCTCTGAGGGCATGTGCTGACTCAGGAAACCTGTCGGGGGAGGGGATTAATACCTAAAATATAAAACAAAGTATTTCTGGTTGTAAATGGTGAAAATCTCCCGAACGGACGAGAAATACTTTATATTTTACACTTTACACTTTCGGTATTACCCCTCCCCCTCCCTGACAGGTTTCCTGGGTAGGCCCATGTACTCAGAAAATTTGTTGAGTTACAGCTTGTAAACGCTGAAAATCTCCCGATCGAACTGGAAATTCTTGATATTTCATATTTTAGGTTTTCGGCACCCCCCCCCCCCTTCCTCCCCGACGAGTTTCTTCGGTTTGCACATACCAGCAGAGGATTTGTTTAGCTGTAGTCTATAGACCTAGAAAAATATCGTAAATAAGAAAATACGAAATTATGGACATTTTATGTGTGTCAGATATCTCGGGAGACCTAGCTACGGAGCAGTCTAGAACGCAATTTTTATACGGCCCCTTAAATTTTTTATGGCCAGTTCTTCGTGCGGCCACTTCTCCGGTGGTCAGTTTTCTGGTGGCCAGTTCTCCGCTTTGCCTTTTGCCCGAAAATCATGGAAATGTCTAAATTTTTTACTGAAAATGAAATATTAAAAAAAAAATTATGAACAATAGTTGCTCAAGTAGTGGGGAATATAGCCACACGAAATTTGTTTATGAGGAACAATTTTATGGCACTGAAATTCCAATGTGTCCAGTTCTTCGTGTAGCCAGTTCTAAGGTGGCAACTTCTCCGTGCCCGTTGTGGGGTTGTGATTGAAAGGGAAATTTTATATCAAGTTTGTTAAAACATGTAAAATTCTACTCAAGAATAACAGATTTACTTTGCCGGTAATAGGTATAATCAATATTTGATTCTAGCTGCAATACATTGAATATTTGATCCGATATTAAAAGAAAATATTCTGCACACGACCTCTTCCCTCTGAACTACAGCCGGATGGCGGGAGCTTTTACAGGGCCTGGAGCGAAATTTTATTGCGGGGCCCGGACCAAAAATTCATTGTTGGCACTAGGAAATAAATCTCATATTTTAATAAAGTCGTTACGCGAAAAATGTCCTCAAAGAACACACACGATGTGAAATTCACGAATTTTGACGGTGACAACGTATCCTCATCCCTCTACTTCAGAGCAGAATGCTTTACCAATTAAGCTACACCGAAAGAATTTATTGTTGCAACTTCTACGTCTTGACATGTGCTTCACCTCTGCAGTATGTCATAAAGAAAACTATCATAAAGAAAGTTCAGAGATGAGAGAGAGAAGAGGGAGGGAGGGAGAGAAGAGGGAGGGAGACAGAGAAAGAGAGAGAGAGAGTAAAAAGTGTTGATATCTACGATTTTCTTTCCGGGGAGATAAATTTGAAATTGGATTATGACTCTTAAAAAAACTTCCTTACAAAATGATAAAAAAAAATACCTGCATAGCGAATTTTTTTGAATTGTGAACATTTTAGTGTAAGAATTAATAAGGATCCCTCTAAAATAAATTCGTACAAATAGTTGTTTTCCCCCTGATACATGGTTTTAGTGATTGATTTTTAATGCAAAGTGGAGCAAGTGACAAATTAGCGACTTTTTAAACTTTTATACGCGCTCATATATGATTTTTTTAATTTACAGTAATGTTTTTAAAGTCACTGAATAAATGGCTTCTATATGTAACCCGAAATTAACTTTGATGTTGTTCTTTTTATTTCTTTAAATTTAAGTATCTGGTTTGCAGGCAAATTGTTAAATACATAAAAGTAAGGGCAACAAAATGATGAAATTTAATTTGCTACTTATCAATGCGAAAAATAGAAACGTAGTTTCAATAATCACTTAAAATCCCCAAATTTAAGTATTTGTACGGCGAAGGACGATAACCTATTCGAAAATGGAGGGATTGTAAACGAAAAAAAAAACCTTTTGAAAAAGAACTTTTTAAGGGCTTCGCACCCCAAAACTTACACACAAAGGAAATAATTGTTAAAAATTCTACCAAAAATGATTTTTTTCCTAAACTGCGGAGCCCCTTGAAGGCATGGGGCCCGGGGCGAAAGCTCCATTTGCCCTTATGGTCCAGCCGGCTTTGCTCTGTACTGTGGATCAAATTTAGGGCTTTGCTGAAAGACTAATTAGAACAGACGGGAACAGTGCAAGTATTCGTTGTTGTAATCCCCATTCCTTTTCCGTAGAGCTAAAACTAACGGGGAGAGACGCAATTGTTTAGACACCGGGACATCCTGTGTGACCTTGTAACATTGCTTCTGGGAATAGTGAACATTCGAGTTTTGGCCTCCCCGATGTTTTGAATGTTCTTAGATTCTACTAACGGATATTTCACTTACAAAACACGGGACCTAGGAACGACAGCCGCGGCCAGGAATAACAAGACGCTGAACGCGGTTCCTTGCGCAGCATGAAACTGGTACCCTCTATGAAAATAGCGTCACAGAACACGTGATAATGTGCCTATATTATCGTCATTTTTTTTAATTTTTGCCAATTAACAAAACAACGGAAATAAAAAAATAAAATTTAAGTTTTCTTTTTGGTATTTTGAGGCCCCTTCAATTCCGAGGCCCGATTGCGTGCGGGAAGCGACCGTGCGCCAAGCGACCCTGTGGAAAATCGTGCGCGAAGCGACCTTGTTATATTTCACCGTGGGCGAAGTGACCGACCCTGCTAATCCCAAGGTCACTAATGAGGTTCACCCCGCAAAGAAACCAACGTTCCAGGTAATAGAAATGCTTGTGTGCGAGTCTACCAGTACATTCCATTTTGGCATTCGGTATTGTGAGATACGTTTTGAAAAGCTTGTTCTTCGTTATGGAGTTACGATCTACAAGAAATGGCAAGCCTTGTTTAGTATTGGGTGGCTACCAATATCGCCTTCAGAAGATAAGTAAATTAACTATCAGATGGAAGAACTGTGCTTGAAAGAACAAAAAGAAAATTGTAAAGGAAGTGTTAAAACGGATTTTCAGAATAATATATAATAAGCAAAACAGGTCATGTTTGTGTTCCGAATGAAGCAGAAGTAGAAGTGAAAAAAGTGATGGAAGTCTGTAGAAAAAGAGTAACTGAAGAGGTTTCTGTTCTTGTAAATAAATTTTTTAAAGAGAAAATTTCCAAAGTTTATGATAAAGGGTATGATTTAGTAACTGCAACTCCATCATACGAACACGTAAAAAGTACCTTATGCAAATAAAGAAGAAAAACATTAGGAACAACACATAATCCTAAAGACAGTTCAGAAATAGAGTTCCCAAATGACCTCCTCCTCTTACCGAATAAAGAAACATTTCTGCGCTTAGATTTTGTAAATGATGTTGGCAAAATAATTCTAGTGTTTGTCGGCAAGGGCTACCAAGATGTATTAAAGAATGACGATTTCTTCTTGCATGGGACTTTCAAAAGCTGCCCGAAACAGTCCATCAACTTCTAAGTGTTCATGCTGATTTAGGGAGCACTGCTTTTCAAAATCAAGTATATTCAGCACTGTTCTGTTTACTACCAGATAAACGAGAAGGAACATACCGCTCATTGTTTAAGGAACTAAGGACTTTGTGTCCACATTGGGTTCCAAAGTTGATTAAGACCGACTTCGAAGCAGTGCTTATAAAAGCAACTGAAGAAGTATTCCCTGATGCAACTGTCTCCGGTTGCAATTTTCGCTTCAGTCAAAGTCTATGGCGGAATATTCAAGATCTGGGACTTACACAACTGTATAAAACCAACGAAGAAATAAGAAGCATATGTAAAATGTGCGCTGCTTTGGCCCACCTACCTGCAGAAAATGTTGAAGACGCATGGCTGCTTATTATGGAGGACGTTCCACAGAATGAAAGGCTAGATTTATTTCTTGACTATTTTGTTAACCAGTGGATCGAAAATCTTAATGTTTCAATTCAAATATGGAATGTACATGGCCAGCGCCATAGAACCAACAACGCCGTCGAAGGATGGAACTCAAAATTAAATAGTATGCTAGGAAAGAAACAGCCAAATATATATGGACTTATTAAATGCCTAAAGGAAGAATCAAAACGTGTGATGCACAAACAACAATTAAAAGAATTAGGAGAACTTGGTCCAAGAAGGAAGAAAATGTATATACAAGTAGACGAACGCATTCGCAACATCATGGCGGAATTTGGAAATTCTTTTTTTTAATTTTTTTTATTGGAGGTTTAACGACCACCGTGAGCAACTCAATGGGCTATAAGCAGTCGCCCGTCCCTAATTTAGGGCCACTGGTTCCAGGGAAGGGAGAGAGCCAGTGCCGTAAGACAAACACAACATCCATGCCTGACCGGGATTCGAACCCGGACCCCTTACGGACGAATGATCAGAGGCCAGCGCCTTAGACCACTGCGCCACCGGGGGCGGCTTGGAAATTCTAAAGACCTTAAAAAATGCTTGAAAGCATTAAGCTATGTTACAAAGTTAGACTAAGGACCAAAGCTATAAAATTCAGAAGATGTAAGTAATTAATTAATTGCATGAAAATAATTTGACTACGATTTATATATTTTTTCTATATATAATAAAAATTATATTAAAAACTTGTATTTCTAAAAAAAGCATTAAACTATGTTACAAGTAAATTGTTGTTGGTCACTTGTAAGATTTACAAGTGACCAACAACGCAGTATTTCTAAAAAAAGCATTAAGCTATGTTACAAAGTAAGATGACAGATTTACAAGTAACCAACAACGCAGTTGAAGAGAAAAACATCGGTCTGTTTTTCTACAAAGTAAAATGTGACTACGATTGGCAGGGTCGCTTCGCCCACGGTGAAATATAACAGGATCGCTTGACGCACGGTCGCTTCGCCCACGGTGAAATATAACAGGATCGCTTGACGCACGGTCGCTTCGCCCACGGTGAAATATAACAGGATCGCTTGACGCACGTCGCTTCGCGCACGACACCCGAGGCACAAAGCGCGCGCTTCCTGCGCCTGTGCGGTGATCCGCCCCTAGTAGGGGCTATTTAAAGATTTGTACTCGAGTAAAAGCGCAACAGAATAACCTTGACTTTCTGTGAAAATTTTATGCATATGAGCACGGTTGGGGTTGGTTGAAAACTGATAAAAAGGCTTAAGGCCTGTTAATTAATTTCTGTGCCTGTGTAAAAACGCAGTACCGTAACCTTGGCATGTTATCGAAACCTTATGAATACGTCGAACTAAAAATTCCTGAAAAAAGGCTAGGCCGAAGGTCTTGCAATTAAGGTTTTGTAACAGAGTAAAGGTGCAACATTAATAACTTGACATGTTATGTTAACGTTGTGAATATGAGCACAACGGATTAAAATTTTCAAGAAATTACCTTTGGGATTAATGTGCTGTAGCAGAGTAAAAGTGTAACATCATCTTTATTTTCTATATAAACCATACTACGTGCTGAAATGGCGCAACTATATATACGTATCTTCAACCATATACCGAAGTGCGGACACGGTGAAACAAAAGTGCGATTTTGTACGGTCCCTTAAAATTGTGTGGCTAGCCCACATGGAATAGGACACGTTGATGTCAAAAACGTACTTTTCACATAGCTCCATAACAGATAGCAATAAACACGTCGCAATCTTTTTTAGTTGGGAGGTTTAACGACCACCATGATCAATTCAGTGGGCTGTAAGCAGTCAGCAGTTCCTAATTTTGCGTCACTGGTGCCATGCAGGGAAGGGGGAGAGCCAGTGCCAGAAGTCAAACACAACGTCCATCAATCACCGAGATTCGAACCCGGACCCTTCTCGGACTAGTGATCAGAAGCCAGCCCATAAACCACTGTGCCACCGGAGCGGCTCACGTTGAAATCAACCATGTAGTTTTCATACGGCCCCAAACGCTCTTATGGACATACTAATGGAACTTGATGCAAAGAAATCATTAATGTAATTTGTACTAGCAGGGTGGTATTTCCCCGGTAAATATTACTATCTGTGGAATCACCAAGTTCAGCGGATGAAAATTAATGAATGAAAAAGATATTCCTGTAATTTTCCAGTAAACTTATCTTTAATTTTTATTTAGTCAATTTAATTTTATGAAACAAAAAAAGAAAGGAAGAGGAATGGAAATACTTATCTCCGAGGAGACATCTATAGAACTGCCGTACATCTGGCTTGTGCTTCTGAGAAACCGCGACACTGAAATGCAATGCACCTGTGTGATGTCGCGTGCATGCGACTTGACATTGGCATTGATCATCTTTTTCGTACCGTTTTAAATTTTGAATATCTGGAACTCTCTCTTTACATTACATTGTATTTCTGCCTGATAAGCCGCTCGTTGGTGGTGAAAGCTAACGTTAATTAATTTTTGATTTTAATACACCAGTAACCGGATATTTTTGCACTTTATTGTTATCTACGGTCTCAAACTTAGACCATAGGTTGGGTATTGGAGTGCTGAATTGTGTTGCAGATCTTAAGAGTGAAAAATTGAACTTTTAACGAAAATTTTGTATGGGGGCCCCTTGATCGCGGGCCCCGACCCGCTCCAAAACCATCAACGGTCTAAGAGTACCGTGAAACAGTATCCCAAATTTGGTGGTTCTAAATTAAAAACTGTAGATTTTACGAAAATTTTGTAAGGGGCCCCATTGACCCTGGACCCCGACCCGTTCCAAACACCGTCTACGGTGTAAGTTAGAGCACCATGAGGTAGTATACCAAATTTGGTGGTTCTAAATTGAAAACTGTAGAATTTACGAAAATTTTCTATGGGCCCCCCTAAAGCGCGGGATCCGACCCGTTCCCAAAACCGTCTACCGTCTAAGTTAGAGCACCACTAGGTGTTTGTATATTGAAAACTGTATATTTTACGAAAATTTTGAATATGGGGCCCGGGGTCCGTTCCAAAAAAATTTCTGCCGTCTAAGTTAGAGCACCATGAGGTGGTACACCGAATTTGGTGGTTTTAAATTGAAAACTGTAGATTTGACGAATATTGCGTATGGGGGCTCCTTGACCCCGAGCCCCATATCTTTCCCAAAACAGTCTACGGTCTAAGTTAGTGCACCATGAGGTAGTATACCAAATTTGGTGGTTCTAAATTGAAAACTGTAGATTTGGCATAAATATTCTGTGGGGCCCCCTCGACCTCGGGCTCCGACTACTTCCAAAAACCGTCTACGGTCTAAGTCAGAGCACCATGAGATAAAATACCAAATCTGGTGGTTTTAAATTGAAAACTGTAGATTTGACGAATATTGTGTATGGGGGCCCCTTGATCCCGGGCCCCATATCTTTCCCAAAACAGTCTACGGTCTAAGTTAGTGCACCATGAGGTAGTATACCAAATTTGGTGGTTCTAAATTGAAAACTGTAGATTTAGCGAAAATACTCTATGGGGGGGGGGCTCGACCCTGGGCTCCAACTACTTCCAAAAACCGTCTACGGTCTAAGTCAGAGCACCATGAGATAGAATACCAAATCTGGTGGTTTTAAATTGAAAACTGTAGATTTGACGAATATTGTGTATGGGGGCCCCTTTACCCCGGGCCCCATATCTTTCCCAAAACAGTCTACGGTCTAAGTTAGTGCACCATGAGGTAGTATACCAAATTTGGTGGTTCTAAATTGAAAACTGTAGATTTGGCGAAAATATTCTATGGGGCCTCCTCGACCCCGGGCTCCGACTACTTCCAAAAACCGGGTCTACGACATAACATCGCAGGTCAAAACATCGCACGACATATGATCGCAGACATAACATCGCAGGTCAAAACATCGCGGTACCATAACATCGCAGTACTAAAACATCGCAGGTCAAAACATCGCGGCACCATAACATCGCAGGGCAAAACATCGTGGTACCATAACATCGCAGGCTATAACATCGCAGTAATCCTTAAATAAGTTGCTTTCGATAGATTTTGATGAATTGCAAAAAAAAAGTATATTTAAAGGGGAGGGGGACTTCATAGAAATTGATGTCCTGATTAAATTTTGGTAGAAAATGGGGTTACCCGTACAGCTTTGCCAATAGTGTCCAGGCCCGGGGTCCACGGCCACTCAATCAACATTATCGTAAAATCTAGAGTTTTCAATTTAAAACCACCAGATTTGGTATTCTATCTCATGGTGCTTTAACTTAGACGGTAGATGGTTTTTGGAAGTGGTCGGAGCCCGGGGTCGAGGGGGCACCATAGAATATTTTCGCCAAATCTACAGTTTTCAATTTAGAACCACCAAATTTGGTATACTACCTCATGGTGCACTAACTTAGACCGTAGACTGTTTTGGGAAAGATATGGGGCCCGGGGTAAAGGGGCCCCCATACACAATATTCGTCAAATCTACAGTTTTCAATTTAAAACCACCAGATTTGGTATTCTATCTCATGGTGCTCTGACTTAGACCGTAGACGGTTTTGGAAGTAGTCGGAGCCCGTGGTCGAGGGCCCCCCATAGAGTATTTTCGCTAAATCTACAGTTTTCAATTTAGAACCACCAAATTTGGTATACTACCTCATGGTGCACTAACTTAGACCGTAGACTGTTTTGGGAAAGACATGGGGCCCGGGATCAAGGGGCCCCCATACACAATATTCGTCAAATCTACAGTTTTCAATTTAAAACCACCAAATTTGGTATTTTATCTCATGGTGCTCTGACTTAGACCGTAGACGGTTTTCGGAAGTAGTCGGAGCCCGGGGTCGAGGGGGCCCCATAGAATATTTTCGCCAAATCTACAGTTTTCAATTTAGAACCACCAAATTTGGTATACTACCTCATGGTGCACTAACTTAGACCGTAGACTGTTTTGGGAAAGATATGGGGCCCGGGGTCAAGGAGCCCCCATACGCAATATTTGTCAAATCTACAGTTTTCAATTTAAAACCACCAAATTCCGTGTACCACCTCATGGTGCTCTAACTTAGACGGCAGAAATTTTTTGGAACGGACCCCGGGCCCATATTCAAAATTTTCGTAAAATATACAGTTTTCAATATACAACCACCTAGTGGTGCTCTAACTTAGACGGTAGACGGTTTTGGGAACGGGTCGGATCCCGGGCTTTAGGTGGCCCCATAGAAAATTTTCGTAAATTCTACAATTTTCAATTTAGAACCACCAAATTTGGTATACTACCTCATGGTGCTCTAACTTACACCGTAGACGGTGTTTGGAACGGGTCGGGGTCCAGGGTCAATGGGGCCCCTTACAAAATTTTCGTAAAATCTACAGTTTTTAATTTAGAACCACCAAATTTGGGATACTGTTTCACGGTACTCTTAGACCGTTGATGGTTTTTGGAGCGGGTCGGGGCCCGCGATCAAGGGGCCCCCATACAAAATTTTCGTTAAAAGTTCAATTTTTCACTCTTAAGATCTGCAACACAATTCAGCACTCCAATACCCAACCTATGGTCTAAGTTTGAGACCGTAGATAACAATAAAGTGCAAAAATATCCGGTTACTGGTGTATTAAAATCAAAAATTAATTAACGTTAGCTTTCACCACCAACGAGCGGCTTATCAGGCAGAAATACAATGTAATGTAAAGAGAGAGTTCCAGATATTCAAAATTTAAAACGGTACGAAAAAGATGATCAATGCCAATGTCAAGTCGCATGCACGCGACATCGCACAGGTGCATTGCATTTCAGTGTCGCGGTTTCTCAGAAGCACAAGCCAGATGTACGGCAGTTCTATAGATGTCTCTTCGGAGATAAGTATTTCCGTTCCTCTTCCTTTCATTTTTGTTTCATAAAATTAAATTGACTAAATAAAAAAATTAAAGATAAGTTTGCTGGAAAATTACAGGAATATCTTTTTCATTCATTAATTTTCATCCGCTGAACTTGGTGATTCCAGAGATAGTAATATTTACCGGGGAAATACCACCCTGCTAGTACAAATTACATTAATGATTTCTTTGCATCAAGTTCCATTAGTATGTCCATAAGAGCGTTTGGGGCCTTATGAAAACTACATGGTTGATTTCAACGTGAGCCGCTCCGGTGGCACAGTGGTCTATGGGCTGGCTTCTGATCACTAGTCCGAGAAGGGTCCGGGTTCGAATCTCGGTGATTGATGGACGTTGTGTTTGACTTCTGGCACTGGCTCTCCCCCTTCCCTGCATGGAACCAGTGACGCAAAATTAATAACTGCTGACTGCTTACAGCCCACTGAATTGATCATGGTGGTCGTTAAACCTCCCAACTAAAAAAAAAAAAGATTGCGACGTGTTTATTGCTATCTGTTATGGAGCTATGTGAAAAGTACGTTTTTGACATCAACGTGTCCTATTCCATGTGGTCTAGCCACAAAATTTTAAGGGACCGTACAAAATCGCACTTTTGTTTCACCGTGTCCGCACTTCGGTGTATGGTTGAAGATACGTATATATAGTTGGGCCATTTCAGCACGTAGTATGGTTTATACAGAAAATAAAGATAATGTTACACTTTTACTCTGCTACAGTACATTAATCCCAAAGGCAATTTCTTGAAAATTTTAATCCGTTGTGCTCATATTCACAACGTTAACATAACATGTCAAGTTTTTAATGTTGCACCTTTACTCTGTCACAAAACCTTAATTGCAAGACCTTCGGCCTAGCCTTTTTTTAGGAATTTTTAGTTCGACGTATTCATAAGGTTTCGATAACATGCCAAGGTTACGGTACTGCGTTTTTACACAGGCACAGAAATTAATTAACAGGCCTTAAGCCTTTTTATCAGTTTTCAACCAAACCCAACCGTGCTCATATGCATAAAATTTTCACAGAAAGTCAAGTTTATTGTGTTGCGCTTTTACTCGAGTACAAATCTTTAAATAGCCCCTACTAGGGGCGGATCACCGCACAGGCGCAGGAAGCGCGCGCTTTGGGCCTCGGGTGTCGTGCGCGAAGCGACCGTGCACCAAGCGATCCTGTTATATTTCACCGTGGACGAAGCGACCCTGCCAATCGTAGTCACATCTTACTTTGTAGAAAAACAGACCGATGTTTTTCTCTTCAACTGCGTTGTTGGTTACTTGTAAATCTGTCATCTTACTTTGTAACATAGCTTAATGCTTTTTTTAGAAATACTGCGTTGTTGGTCACTTGTAAATCTTACAAGTGACCAACAACAATTTACTTGTAACATAGTTTAATGCGCTTTTTAGAAATACAAGTTTTTAATATAATTTTTATTATATATAGAAAAAATATATAAATCGCAGTCAAATTATTTTCATGCAATTAATTAATTACTTACATCTTCTGAATTTTATAGCTTTGGTCCTTAGTCTAACTTTGTAACATAGCTTAATGCTTTCAAGCATTTTTTAAGGTCTTTAGAATTTCCAAGCCGCCCCCCGGTGGCGCAGTGGTCTAAGGCGCTGGCCTCTGATCATTCGTCCGTAAGGGGTCCGGGTTCGAATCCCGGTCAGGCATGGATGTTGTGTTTGTCTTACGGCACTGGCTCTCTCCCTTCCCTGGAACCAGTGGCCCTAAATTAGGGACGGGCGACTGCTTATAGCCCATTGAGTTGCTCACGGTGGTCGTTAAACCTCCAATAAAAAAAATTAAAAAAAAAAGAATTTCCAAATTCCGCCATGATGTTGCGAATGCGTTCGTCTACTTGTATATACATTTTCTTCCTTCTTGGACCAAGTTCTCCTAATTCTTTTAATTGTTGTTTGTGCATCACACGTTTTGATTCTTCCTTTAGGCATTTAATAAGTTCATATATATTTGGCTGTTTCTTTCCTAGCATACTATTTAATTTTGAGTTCCATCCTTCGACGGCGTTGTTGGTTCTATGGCGCTGGCCATGTACATTCCATATTTGAATTGGAACATTAAGATTGCCGCCCCGGTGGCGCAGTGGTCTATGCGATGGCCTCTGATCATTCGTCCGAAAGGGGTCCGGGTTCGAATCCCGGTCAGGCATGGATTTTGTGTTTGTCTTACGGCACTGGCTCTCTCCCTTCCCTGGAACCAGTGACCCTAAATTAGGGACGGGTGACTGCTTATAGCCCATTGAGTTGCTCACGGTGGTCGTTAAACCTCCAATCAAAAAAAAAAAAAAAAAAAAA
The DNA here is from genome assembly GCA_039090855.1 of Macrothele yani. Lineage (NCBI taxonomy): Eukaryota > Metazoa > Arthropoda > Arachnida > Araneae > Macrothelidae > Macrothele > Macrothele yani. Next base: position 86,513,042 of record CM077011.1, on the reverse strand, counting down.
AGAACATTAAGATTTTCCATCCACTGGTTAAAAAAATAGTGAAGAAATAAATCTAGCCTTTCATTCTGTGGAACGTCCTCCATAATAAGCAGCCATGCGTCTTCAACATTTTCTGCAGGTAGGTGGGCCAAAGCAGCGCACATTTTACATATATGCTTCTTATTTCTTCGTTGGTTTTATACAGTTGTGTAAGTCCCAGATCTTGAATATTCCGCCATAGACTTTGACTGAAGCGAAAATTGCAACCGGAGACAGTTGCATCAGGGAATACTTCTTCAGTTGCTTTTATAAGCACTGCTTCGAAGTCGGTCTTAATCAACTTTGGAACCCAATGTGGACACAAAGTCTTTAGTTCCTTAAACAATGAGCGGTATGTTCCTTCTCGTTTATCTGGTAGTAAACAGAACAGTGCTGAATATATTTGATTTTGAAGTGCAGTGCTCCCTAAATCAGCATGAACACTTAGAAGTTGATGGAACTGTTTCGGGCAGCTTTTGAAAGTCCCATCCAAGAAGAAATCGTCATTCTTTAATACATCTTGGTAGCCCTTGCCGGCAAACACTACAATTATTTTGCCAACATCATTTACAAAATCTAAGCGAAGAAATGTTTCTTTATTCGGTAAGAGGAGGAGGTAATTTGGGAACTCTATTTCTGAACTGTCTTTAGGATTCTGTGTTGTTCCTAATGTTTTTCTTCTTTCTTTGCATAAGGTACTTTTCACGTGTTCGTATGATGGGGTTGCAGTTACTAAATCATACCCTTTATCATAAACTTTGGAAATTTTCTCTTTAAAAAATTTATTTACAAGAACAGAAACCTCTTCGGTTACTCTTTTTCTACAGACTTCCATCACTTTTTTCACTTCTGCTTCATTCGGAACACAAACATGACCTGTTTTGCTTATTATATATTATTCTGAAAATCCGTTTTAACACTTCCTTTACAATTTTCTTTTTGTTCTTTCAAGCACAGCCATCTGATAGTTAATTTACTTATCTTCTGAAGGCGATATTGGTAGCCACCCAATACTAAACAAGGCTTGCCATTTCTTGTAGATCGTAACTCCATAACGAAGAACAAGCTTTTCAAAACGTATCTCACAATACCGAATGCCAAAATGGAATGTACTGGTAGACTCGCACACAAGCATTTCTATTACCTGGAACGTTGGTTTCTTTGCGGGGTGAACCTCAGGAGTGACCTTGGGATTAGCAGGGTCGGTCACTTCGCCCACGGTGAAATATAACAAGGTCGCTTCGCGCACGATTTTCCACAGGGTCGCTTGGCGCACGGTCGCTTCCCGCACGCAATCGGGCCTCGGAATTGAAGGGGCCTCAAAATACCAAAAAGAAAACTTAAATTTTATTTTTTTATTTCCGTTGTTTTGTTAATTGGCAAAAATTAAAAAAAATGACGATAATATAGGCACATTATCACGTGTTCTGTGACGCTATTTTCATAGAGGGTACCAGTTTCATGCTGCGCAAGGAACCGCGTTCAGCGTCTTGTTATTCCTGGCCGCGGCTGTCGTTCCTAGGTCCCGTGTTTTGTAAGTGAAATATCCGTTAGTAGAATCTAAGAACATTCAAAACATCGGGGAGGCCAAAACTCGAATGTTCACTATTCCCAGAAGCAATGTTACAAGGTCACACAGGATGTCCCGGTGTCTAAACAATTGCGTCTCTCCCCGTTAGTTTTAGCTCTACGGAAAAGGAATGGGGATTACAACAACGAATACTTGCACTGTTCCCGTCTGTTCTAATTAGTCTTTCAGCAAAGCCCTAAATTTGATCCACAGTACAGAGCAAAGCCGGCTGGACCATAAGGGCAAATGGAGCTTTCGCCCCGGGCCCCATGCCTTCAAGGGGCTCCGCAGTTTAGGAAAAAAATCATTTTTGGTAGAATTTTTAACAATTATTTCCTTTGTGTGTAAGTTTTGGGGTGCGAAGCCCTTAAAAAGTTCCTTTTCAAAAGGGTTTTTTTTTTCGTTTACAATCCCTCCATTTTCGAATAGGTTATCTTCCTTCGCCGTACAAATACTTAAATTTGGGGATTTTAAGTGATTATTGAAACTACGTTTCTATTTTTCGCATTGATAAATAGCAAATTAAATTTCATCATTTTGTTGCCCTTACTTTTATGTATTTAACAATTTGCCTGCAAACCAGATACTTAAATTTAAAGAAATAAAAAGAACAACATCAAAGTTAATTTCGGGTTACATATAGAAGCCATTTATTCAGTGACTTTAAAAACATTACTGTAAATTAAAAAAAAATCATATATGAGCGCGTATAAAAGTTTAAAAAGTCGCTAATTTGTCACTTGCTCCACTTTGCATTAAAAATCAATCACTAAAACCATGTATCAGGGGGAAAACAACTATTTGTACGAATTTATTTTAGAGGGATCCTTATTAATTCTTACACTAAAATGTTCGCAATTCAAAAAAATTCGCTATGCAGGTATTTTTTTTTTATCATTTTGTTAGGAAGTTTTTATAAGAGTCATAATCCAATTTCAACCTCATCTCCCCGGAAAGAAAATCGTAGATATCAACACTTTTTACTCTCTCTCTCTCTTTCTCTGTCTCCCTCCCTCTTCTCTCCCTCCCTCCCTAACTCCCTTTCTCTTCTCTCCCTCCCTCCCTCCCTCTTCTCTCTCTCTCCCTCCCTCCCTCTTCTCTCTCTCTCTCTCTATCTCTGAACTTTCTTTATGATAGTTTTCTTTATGACATACTGCAGAGGTGAAGCACATGTCAAGACGTAGAAGTTGCAACAATAAATTCTTTCGGTGTAGCTTAATTGGTAAAGCATTCGGCTCTGGAGTAGAGGGATGAGGATACGTTGTCACCGTCAAAATTCGTGAATTTCACATCATGTGTGTTCTTTGAGGACATTTTTCACGTAACGACTTTATTAAAATATGAGATTTATTTCCTAGTGCCAACAATGAATTTTTGGTCCGGGCCCCGCAATAAAATTTCGCCCCAAGCCCTGTAAAAGCTCCCGCCATCCGGCTGTAGTTCAGAGGGAAGAGGTCGTGTGCAGAATATTTTCTTTTAATATCGGATCAAATATTCGATGTATTGCAGCTAGAATCAAATATTGATTATACCTATTACCGGCAAAGTAAATCTGTTATTCTTGAGTAGAATTTTACATGTTTTAACAAACTTGATATAAAATTTCCCTTTCAATCACAACCCCACAACGGGCACGGAGAAGTTGCCACCTTAGAACTGGCTACACGAAGAACTGGACACATTGGAATTTCAGTGCCATAAAATTGTTCCTCATAAACAAATTTCGTGTGGCTATATTCCCCACTACTTGAGCAACTATTGTTCATAATTTTTTTTTTAATATTTCATTTTCAGTAAAAAATTTAGACATTTCCATGATTTTCGGGCAAAAGGCAAAGCGGAGAACTGGCCACCAGAAAACTGACCACCGGAGAAGTGGCCGCACGAAGAACTGGCCATAAAAAATTTAAGGGGCCGTATAAAAATTGCGTTCTAGACTGCTCCGTAGCTAGGTCTCCCGAGATATCTGACACACATAAAATGTCCATAATTTCGTATTTTCTTATTTACGATATTTTTCTAGGTCTATAGACTACAGCTAAACAAATCCTCTGCTGGTATGTGCAAACCGAGGAAACTCGTCGGGGAGGAAGGGGGGGGGGGTGCCGAAAACCTAAAATATGAAATATCAAGAATTTCCAGTTCGATCGGGAGATTTTCAGCGTTTACAAGCTGTAACTCAACAAATTTTCTGAGTACATGGGCCTACCCAGGAAACCTGTCAGGGAGGGGGGAGGGGTAATACCGAAAGTGTAAAGTGTAAAATATAAAGTATTTCTCGTCCGTTCGGGAGATTTTCACCATTTACAACCAGAAATACTTTGTTTTATATTTTAGGTATTAATCCCCTCCCCCGACAGGTTTCCTGAGTCAGCACATGCCCTCAGAGAGTTTGTTGCGATGTAGGTTGTAAATGCTGAAAATCTCCCGACTGGATCAGAAGCTCTTTATAATTAATACTTTTGGTGTTAACCCCCCTTACCCCGACAGGCCTCCTGCCTTCAAATAATTTGTTGATTTGCAGGCTCTGAATGCTAAAAATCTCCTGATCGGACCAGAAATTATTTATGATGTTTTGTACTTTTAGAATATCCCCCCCCCGACAGGTTTGCTGAGTAGGCACATGCCCTCAGATAATGTGTCGAGTTGTAGCTTGTAATTACTGAAAATTTCAATTTCCCGATCGGACCTAAAAAATTTTATATTTTACACTTTTGGTAACCCCCCCGCCCCCCACCACCAACAGGTTTCCTGAGTCAGCACTCAGCACATGCCCTCAGATAATTTGCAGACTTGTGCGTACATTGTAAACCTTGGAATCTTTTGTTGAGTTGTAGATCATAAACATTTTTATAAAGAATTACATTAATTATCGCAATTAAGAAAAGACGCAATTACGGAAACTTTATATTACTCAGATAACCAACCTCTGGTGGTGGTGGCCACGAAGCGGTCAAAAAACGCAATTTTTATACTTCCATTTAAATTTTTGTGGCCAGTTCTCCTACACCCCAATCACAACGGGCCTTGTAAACGCTTTGTTCCGACATATAAAAGTACTTTACCTACGTCAATCACATGTTACCAAGAGCTCAGTGGCGCATTCTGGATTTCTTTATGGGGTATCCCAAAATATTAAAGATGCAAATGAAAATACCCCGAAGAAAATGTCTCCCAAACTAATACGAACAAATGAAATTATATTCGACATCATCATCATCATCCTCATCATCATTGCCAACCATTATCAATACACTGTTGGACGAAGGTCTCCCCAAGTTTCTTCCACAACGGTCTGTCTTGTGCCAGTGTCCTCCATGTTACTCCCGCATACTTTCGAATTTCATCCACCCATCTCCCATGTGGTCTTCTTCTGGGTGTTTTCCTGTCCCTTGGAAACCAATCTAAAATTTCGGCTGTCCATCGATGGTCTGTCCTTCTGGCAGTATGTCCAGCCCATTGCCATTTCAGGGATTTAACTCTGATCAAGATGTCTTCCACTCTTGTCATTTTTCGGATCAACGAGTTCATCTTCTTATCTCTCCTGGTTACACCAAGCATACACCTCTCCATGCTTTTTTGAGTTGTCTGCAGCCCTTGTATGTCTCTTTTAGTTAAGGTCCACGTCTCTGCACCATGCGTAAACACTGGAAGGATGCATTGATCAAACACTTTTCTTTTAAGACATAATAATAGCATATTGCTCTTGAAAATTATGCTATTTCTTCCAAAAGCTCTCCAGGCAAGTTTTGTACGCCGATTAATTTCTTCATCAATGTGACCCTCTCTTGATATCTGCTGTCCAAGATAAACGTACGTATCTGTGATCTCCAGCTTTTCTACATCAATCGATAAATCATCATTTCTCGTAAAAGCACTGAACATCACTTTTGTCTTCTGAAAGTTCATTTTTAATCCCACTTCTTTACTCTTGTCAGCAAGTTTCTGGATCATACTCTGCAGCTCTGATGGGGTAGTTGCAAAAATGACTACGTCATCAGCAAAACGAAGGTGGGTTAGATAACCTCCATTAATATTTATCCCTTTGTTTTCCCAGTTCAGTGATTGAAAGACATTTTCCAATGTGGCATTAAAGAGCTTCGGAGATGTGGTGTCACCTTGTCTCACTCCCTTTCCAATTTTTATGTGTGTTGTATTTTCAAACAGCCGAATCTTTGCACTTGCATTTTCATAGATGTTATTAATAACATTAATGTATGCATCTTCAATACCACAGGAATTCAAACGCATTGTAACTGCTGATGGTTTCACCGAATCAAAGGCTTTTTCATAATCGATAAAAGACATGCACAATGGAAGTTCATATTCCCTCGCTCTTTCAATTAGTACTCTCAGTACGTGGATATGACCTATTATTGTGCTGTAGCCACTCCTGAATCCAGCGTGTTCTTTCGGTTGAGCCATGTCCAGTGTTACCTTCAAGCGGTGTGAAAGGACTTTAGTGAAGATTTTATAAACTACTGATAGGAGGCTGATAGGTCTGTAGTTCCGGAGATCCTCAATGTCACATTTTTTATGTAGCAGGATCATTGTAGCGTTGTTCCAATCCTCAGGAATCTTCCCTTCATTAATGCATCGAGTGAAAATTTGTGCGAGTACTGTTTCAATTTCTCCACTTGCTTATTGTATGATGTCTACAGTAATTGCATCTTCTCCTGGAGCTTTTCTCCGCTTCATGTTCTTGATTGCATGTGCAACTTCTCCTGGGAGGACTGGAAGAATTCTGGTACTAGTACCTTTCCTGATGTCTGGAGTACATGTATCATCCCTTTCATATAATTTAGAGTAGAAATCTTTCACTCTTGTCAAAATTTCGCCTCTATTTCTTGTTACAGAACCATCTTCTTTTCTCAGTGCCATATTCTGTTTTCTTCCCTTACTGAGATGTCCCTTTGCTATCTTTAGGCTTTGGTTGTTTTCAATTGCTTTCCTCACTAGTTCACAGTTGACTTTCCTTACGTCTTCAGTGATACTTTTTCGTTCTGTCTTGCATAGCTCTATATATTCCACTTTGGAAGTCACATCTTCTTTAGTTGTCCTCGTCTATCTTCTTTTTTGCATCAATATTTTGGTTTTTCCTGATAATTTGTTCACATGCAACTTGTTCTTAGACCCAGCTAATTTTGTTGCTGTTTCCATAAGAGCTTTGGTTACTTTTCTGTTAACTTCAGAAATATCCACTTCTTCCGATGTTAGGCATTCTAAAGCAGATAATCTGTTCTTCAGTTCCAACTCAAGTTGGGAGGTATTATGGTGTTTTTTAAGGTTGGTTATGTCAGTACATTTTGTTTGTCTTATGAGCTTTCCACGTTCGAGTTTAGTGTTGAGGCGTATCTTACATCTCACCAATCTATGGTCACTACCTGTATTGAACTTGTTTAGCACACTGCAGTCTTCTATGACGAATTTTTTGTTACACATAATAAAATCAGTTTCACTTGTCGTCTCATTTGGATGTCTCCATGTCCATTTCTTGTGTGGTTTTTTCTTGAAAAAGGAGTTCAAGATGAAAAACCCTTCTGCCTATGCAAACTCTACAAGGGTATTTCCACGCTAATTTCTGTTGCCGTGGCCGAATTCACCTACTGAAGTTTCATTCTGCTGCCGTTGCCCTATTTTTGCATTGAAATCTCCCATAATTATCTTCAAGTGCTGCTTACCTTGATTATTTAGATGACGAATATCCTCATAAAATTCTTCAATTTCTTCTTTAGGATGACTTGTGGTGGGTGCATAAGTTTGAATTATCTGAGCTTGGTATCTTCTCGAGAGTTGGATAACGAGTCTTGCAGCTATGTCAGAGGAACTTTCAACTTCTACAACTTTATCCTTCAGTTTCTTGTTTATTATAAATCCAACACCACTAGTTCTGCCAGTATCTGTCCCACGATAGTTGAAGAGATGTCCACTTTTCAGTTCAATGAGATCTTCTCCTTTCCTCCTTACCTCACTTAGCCCGACGATATCCCACTTGATCCTTTGTAGTTCATCTTCCAATTCAAGAAGCCTTGAATCAGAAGATAGCGAGCGGCGTTCATTTTATGTAGCCTGAGCTTATATTCAAAATGTTTACATAACAAATCAAGTAAATAATATTGCGCTTATTAAAAAATTCTAAAAAGACCTATGCCGGAAACTGGTCCTGAACTCAGGTCGCAGGCCTTATAGGAAGATGCAAGAATATTTCAATGTGGTGTCATCAAACAAGTAGTAAAAAAGATCAGGGAGGGATTTCCCATGAAGAAATATTCCGTGACCACACATTCTATAGATGTTTGAACGACAAATTCGTCCAAAAGAAAAGAAATTTAATAGTTCGCTCTGTCCAGGGTTTGTGGCATGTTTTTTTTTCTGCAAGATTTTCTAGTAAAATTAAATTCATACGGTAAATGAAAAAGAAAAGCATTTTAAAATCGTTTTGTTTGGTTTCGATTGACAGGTTTGAACTGCATTTTCATGTAAATTATTTTAAATTTTAAGGATTTAATTTTTCATACTTACAACTTAAACAGACAAGTTTTTCTCTTCAAGTTTTATTCTTTTAATTAAAGACTTTCAATTTCAAAATTCACAATTTAAAAATACGGAAGTAATTGCATGCCTTCAATCCCTGTGGCGCAATAAACTAAGCGGTGGCTTCTGACCGTTTGTCCGAGATGGGTCTGGGTTCGAGTGAGACATGGACGTTGTGTTTGTCTCTTAGGGCACAGGCTCTCTCCCTTCCCTGGAACTAGTGGTTCTATATTAGGGACGAGCGGCTGCTTTCAATCCAATGAGTTGCTGATGATGGTTGTTAAATCTCGTTAAAAAATGAATAAAAATAATTACATGATTTCATTTGTCGTTGCTAAGGTAGTTACATCTTGTACATAACTCTTAAATTTAGGAGCTCCAAAATCTATTCTACCCAAAACTTACAATTTGTTGCGATTGCAATTCCATGTTTTTCCCGGGATTTTACGTACTTTACCAGTTCGAAATAGTCTCTTTCAGTTATTGTATATCATTATTTGCACGGAATTCTCAAAAATAAATAAATGAAATAAAATAAAAAAGTTCCTACAGAAAAGTAATTATTTCAGGGGAACAGCAAATTGGTACCCGGCAAATTCATACCCGGAAGATTGGCACCCGGTAAATTCGTACCCGGGAGATTGGTACCCTTCTGTTGCTACGACGTTATCGGGGGCATATACAAATTGAATGGCTAACAAATTGCCGTCAATTTGTAGATCTTTTAAAGATATGGTGTTCGGTGAAACAATAGAATTATAATAAGATTGATTCTATTTCCGAAAAGGGGGTAGTATGGGATTTCTGGTTCACTGTAAACCGCCACACAGGAAAACTGCCACACAAAAAAACTGCCACACCGGAAGATTGCCACACAGGAAAACTGCCACACGCTTTTCATTAAGGGGCAGCGCACAAATTGCTATTCCTTCGAGGAACACTTTGAATGTGTGGCAGTTTTCTGGTGGGGCAGTTTTCCAAGTTTCCGAATTATGTGTGGCAATTTCCCAAGGTGCCTAACGATGGGAGGAAGCTCTTTTGTTTGTCTGAATTTTCATGTCGGTCCATACTTAGGGCAACTGGCCACAGAAGTTCGAGGGGGGGTATAAAGATTGCCGTTTCTTGGCCTATATTGAGAATTGAATTGGGAACTCTAAACAAATTTCGAGAAAACGTTCTATTTAAGCGCCAAGCGTTCAGGAAAGAACAATGAGGTGGGATTTTTAATAACGCTGCACTTTTACTTAGGCACTAAATATTTACATAACATGTCCAATTTGTAATATTTTTCTTTTACTTAATTAATTCATAGGCCCTACACCTCGGGCTTTTTAACAGGTTTTAATTCGCCGACTTTATATTCATAACGCTTACGTATCAAATCAAGTCAATAGCATTGCTCTTTTAGTTAGGCACTAAATAGTCATAGGCCACAGGCATAGGCCTTTTTAACAAGTTTTATTCTACCAGTGTCATATTCACAACGTTTACTCATGAAATCAAGTTAATAATATTGCGCTTTTATTTAGGCATGAAATATTTATTCACAGGCCCTAGGCCTAGTCTTAGGCCCTTTTACCAGTTTTTATTCTACCAGTGCCATATTCACAACGTTTACACAGAAAATCATGTTAATAATATTGGGCGTTTTCTTAGGCACGAAATATTAATTCATATGGCCTAAGCCTTTTTAATAGTTTTTACTTTATCAATGCCATATTCACAACGTTTACACAACAAATAAATGTAATAATATTGCGCTTTTACTTAGGCACGAAATATTAACTCACTGGCCCTAGGCCTAGGCCTTGTTAATAGTTGTTACTCTATCAATGACATATTCACACCGTTTACACATACACACACAAAAGAATGTAATAATATTGCTCTTTTACTTAGGCAGGAAATATTCGTTCATAGGCCCTAGGTCTGGGCCTATGAATTAATATTTCGTGTCCAAGTAGAAGCGTAATATTATTAAATTGATTTGTTGTGTAAACGTAGTGAATATGGTATTGATAGAGTCAAAACTATTAAAAAGGCCTATGGCCTATGAATTTATATTTCGTGCCTCAGTAAACGCCCAATATTATTAACATGATTCGCTGTGTAAACGTTGTGAAAATTACATTGGTAAAATTGGAAAAGGGCCAAGGCCTAGGGCCTGTGAATAAATATTTCGTGTCTAAATAAAAGCGTAATATTATTAACTTAATTTGATGTGTAAACGTTGTGAATATGGCATTGGTAGAATAAAAACTGTCAAAAATGTCTAAGCCTAGGGCCTATGAATTAATATTTCGTGCCTAAGTAAAAGTGCAATATTATTACATTTATTTGTTGTGTAAACGTTGTGAATATGGCATTGATAAAGTAAAAACTATTAAAAAGGTCTAGGTCATATGAATTAATATTTCGTGCCTAAGAAAACGCCCAATATTATTAACATGATTTTCTGTGTAAACGTTGTGAATATGGCATTGGTAGAATAAAATCTGGTAAAAGGGCCTGTGAATAAATATTTCGTGCCTAAATAAAAGCGCAATATTATTAACTTGATTTCATGTGTAAACGTTGTGAATATGACACTGGTAGAATAAAACCTGTTAAAAAAGCCTATGCTTGTGGCCTATGACTATTTAGTGCCTAAGTAAAAGAGCAATGCTATTGACTTGATTTGATACGTAAGCGTTATGAATATAAAGTCGGCGAATTAAAAGCTGTTAAAAAGGCCGAGGTGTAGGGCCTATGAATTAATTAGGTAAAAGAAAAATACTACAAATTTGACATCTTATGCAAATATTTAGTGCCTAAGTAAAAGTGCAGCGTTATTAAAAAATTCCCACCTCATTGGTTTTTCCTGAACAAAACAATTTTTGCTTGGCTTACATAGAACGTTTTCTCGAAATTTGTTTTGAGTTCCCAATTCAGTTCTCAATATAGGCCAAGAAACGACAATCTTTATACCCCCACCCTCGAACTTCTGTGGCCAGTTGCCCTAAGCATGAACCGACATTAAAAATTCAGACAAACAAAAGAGCTCCTTCCCATCGTTACGCACCTTGGGAAACTGCCACACATAATTCGGAAACTTGGAAAACTGCCACACCAGAAAACTGCCACACATTCAAAGTGTTCCTCGGAGGAATAGCAATTTGTACACGACCCCTTAATGAAAATCGTGTGGCTCTTTTCCTGTGTGGCAGTTTTCCTGTGTGGCGGTTTTCCGATGTGTAGCAGTTTTCTAAGTTGCTGAAAAATGTGTGGCAGTTTTCCTGTGTGCCAGTCTTCCTGTGTGGCAGTCTTCCTGTGTGGCGGTCTTCCTCCAACCGGATTTCTTTCTGTTCCGTTTCACGCAAGCGGAATTTTTCTGCCGAAGCAATAAAGCCGTCCCACAGTACAAATTTTGGCAAGCTATTTCATTGCTAGAACGCCGGAAAAAATGCCTGAAGGATGAGCTTCCCTATCGGAGGTTCTTTGTCCAACAGCACTTTGTTCCTACCTCCTCACACAGGAGGGATTGTTTTATTGTACTAGCGGACAATCATCTGGTCGCTTGTGTGAACATCTTTCCTTTCAGCTACGTCTCTCTTAATCTTGACGGTATTTTCGCCCTCCGGTTTGTAGCGAACCCCTCGGAAGCTGTGCGGCTTGGAAACTCTTTTAGGGACAGGCGAAATTGAAGAGGATTGTCAGCAAATTTGAATCGGCCGTGCTGATATTCATAAGGTTTGCATGACAAGTTAAAGCTTGTATAATTGCGTTCATATTCTTAACGATTACATAACAAATCCAGTTAATAATGTTGCTCCTTTAACTCGGCCACGAAACATTACCTGCAAGCAGAGCCGGATGGAGCTTTTGCGGGGCCCGGGGCGAAATTTCATTTCTGGCACCAGGAAATAGATCTGATATTTTAATAAAGTTGCTGCGTGAAAAATGACCGTAAAGAACATACACGATGTGAAATTCACAAATTTCACTGTGACAACAACGAACCCTCATCCCTCTACTCCGGAGCCGAATGCTTTACCAATTAAGCTAACCGACGGAATTTATCGCTGTAACTTTTCCGTCTTGCCATGTGCTTCACTTCTGTAGTAACGTCATAACGAACACTATCGTAAAAACAAAATGTTTATCTCAAAAAAAATATTTGCTTTAAGCTTAAGAAAAAGACCATAATTGGATTGAAAGTTCCGAGAGAGAGAGAAAAAAAAACTGTTAAACTCTACGATTTTTTTTCCGGGAAGATGGGGTTGAGGTTGTATTATGACTCTTATAAAAATTTCTTCACAAAATGATAAATAGATCCCTGCGTAGCGAAAAGTTTTGTATTGTGAATACTTCAGTGTAAGAAATAATCCGGATCCCTCTAAAATAAATTCATATAAATAGTTTTTTCCCCTGATACATGTTTCAGTGATTGATTTTTAATGCAAAATAGCATAAAAATCAATCAGGGATCTTGATTGATTTTTAAAACTTTTTGAAACTTTTAGACGCGCTCATATATGAATTTTTATTTTTTATTTTTAGTAATATTTTTAAAGTCACTAAATAAATGGCCTTCATGTGTTGCCCGAAATCAACTTTGATATTGTTCTTTTTATTTATCTAAATTCAAGTATCTAGTTTGCACGCAAATTGTGTAATATATAAAAGTAAGGGCCACAAAATGAGGAAATTTAATTTGCGATTTGGAGAATGCGGAAAATATTAAGGTAGTTACAATAATCACTTAAAATTTGCAAATCTCAGTATTTGTACGGCGAAGGGCAATATTCTATTCAAAAATGGGGAAATTGGAAACAATAAAATTAAAAAAAGAAAACACCTTTTTAAGGGCCTTGCACCCGAAAACTTACACACAAAAAATACTGTTTGTAAAAAATTCTACCGTAAATGTTTTTTTTCCAAAACTACGGGGCCCTTTGAAGGCGCGGAGGCCCAGGGCTACTGCCCCGGTTGCCCCTATGTTCCAGCCGGCCCTGCCTGCAAGGCACTAGGCCTAGGCATTTCTAGCCATTTTGTATCCGCCGAGCTCAGATTCTGAACGTTTACATAACAAGTCGAGGTTACAGTATTGCACTTTTATTTAGGCACAAAACATTGATTAACAGACCCTAAGCCTAGGCCTTTTTTGCAATTTATAATCCACGGAGCTCATAGTAAAAAGATTTACATTACAAATCAAGTAAACAATGTTTCTCCTTTACTTGGTCACAAAACTTTAATTGCAAGGCCCTAAGCCTAGGCCTTTCTAGTAATTTTCAATAAAATTTGGTAGAATAAAAACTGTTTAAAAGGCCTAGGGGCTATGAATTAATATTTAGTGCCTAAGTAAAAGCGCAATATTATTAACATGAGTTGATATGTAAATGTTGCGAATGTGACATCAGTAAAATAAAAACCGTTTAAAAGGCCTAGGCTTAGGGCCTATGAATAAATATTTAGTGCCTAAGTAAAAGCTCAATATTATTATCGTGAGTTGATACGTAAACTTTATGAATGTGACATAAGAAGAATATAATCTGTTTAAAAGGTCTAGGCTTAGGCAGTGGCGCACTCAGGAATTCTTGTTGGAGGGGGCTGTATATATATAGCATATGTACACAATGTGTGTGTGTATATATATATATATAGTAAAGAAGTGGGATAAAAAATGAACTTTCAGAAGACAAAAGTGATGTTCAATGCTTTTACAAGAAATGAAGATTTATCAATTGATGGAGAAAAGCTGGAGATAACAGACATGTACGTTTATCTTGGACAGCAGATATCAAGTGAGGGTCACATTGATGAAGAAATTAATCGGCGTACAAAACTTGCCTGGAGAGCTCTTGGAAGAAACAGCATAATTTTCAAGAGCAATATGCCATTATGTCTTAAAAGAAAAGTGTTTGATCAATGCATCCTTCCAGTGCTTACGTATATTGCAGAGACGTGGACCTTAACTAAAAGAGACATACAAAGGCTGCAGACAACTCAAAAAAGCATGGAGAGGTGCATGCTTAATGTAACCAGGAGAGATAAGAAGATGAACTCGTTGATCCGAAAAATGACAAGAGTGGAAGACATCATGATCAGAGTTAAATCCCTGAAATGGAAATGGGCTGGACATACTGCCAGCAGGACAGACCATCGATGGACAGCCGAAATTTTAGATTGGATTCCAAGGGACAGGAAAAGACCCAGAAAAAGACCACATGGGAGATGGGTGGATGAAATTCGAAAGTATGCGGGAGTGGCATGGAGGAGACTGGCACAAGACAGACCGTTGTGGAGGAAACTTGGGGAGGCCTTCGTCCAGCAGTGGATTGATAATGGTTGACAATGATAATGATGATATATAAATATATATATATATGATGCGTAACATCACAGCCTCTCCTTGACAAATGTCAACCCCGCCTTCTCGTGGTGCATCCTGTTCCCACTAAAGGGGCTCTGACGACCGCCAATAGCGGTATAACTATACCATCGGGATTAGAGGAAATTCTATCCCACACTCACCAACCCGCTTGGCCAGCGTGGTGAGTTATGGCCAAACCCCTCCAAAATGACTCCACAACTTAAATCTTGGCCCTCAGTCTCCGGCAGCTGGAATGTACCTGGCCAAGGCAGCGGCCAGTGCGACATGAAGGCAGAGGGTGCTAAGAATCCCCGGAGGACCGGACTAGGCTGCCATCTGATGCTGAGCTTGGCAACGTACAATGGAGGCTCCCTATCTTCTGATTCAAGGCTTCTTGAATTGGAAGAGGAACTACAAAGGATCAAGTGGGACATCGTGGGGCTAAGTGAGGTAAGGAGAAAAGGAGAAGATCTCATTGAACTGAAAAGTGGACATCTCTTCTACTATCGTGGGACAGATACTGGCAGAACTAGTGGTGTTGGATTTATAATAAACAAGAAACTGAAGGATAAAGTTGTAGAAGTTGAAAGTTCCTCTGACAGAGCTGCACGGCTTGTTATCCAACTCTCGAAAA
Source organism: Macrothele yani (assembly GCA_039090855.1). NCBI lineage: Eukaryota > Metazoa > Arthropoda > Arachnida > Araneae > Macrothelidae > Macrothele > Macrothele yani. The sequence goes on along the minus strand of CM077011.1, from coordinate 86,497,931 downwards.
GATACCAGGCTCAGATTATTCAAACTTATGCACCCACCACAAGTCATATTGAAGAAGAAATTGAAGAATTTTATGAGGAAATTTGTCATCTAAATAATAAAGGTAAGCAGCACTAGAATATAATTATGGGAGATTTCAATGCAAAAATAAGGCAACGGCAACAAAATGAAACTTCAGTAGGTGAATTCGGTCACGGCAACAGAAACCAGCGTGGAAATACTCTCGTTGAGTTTGCAGAGGCAGAAGGGTTTTTCATCTTGAACTCCTTCTTCAAGAAAAAGCCACACAGGAAATGGACATGGAGACATCCAAATGTCACGACAAGTGAAATTGATTTTATTATGTGTAACAAAAAATTCGTCATAGAAGACTGCAGTGTGCTAAACAAGTTCAACACAGGTAGTGATCATAGATTGGTGAGATGTAAGATGCACCTCAACACTAAACTTGAACGTGGCAAGCTCATAAGACAAACAAAATGTATTGACATAACCAACCTTAAAAAACACCATAATACCTTCAAGTTGGAACTGAAGAACAGGTTCTCTGCTTTAGAAGGCCTAACATCGGAAGAAGTGGACATCTCTGAAGTTAACAGAAAAGTAACCAAAGCTCTTATGGAAATAGCAACAAAATTAGCTGGGTCTAAGAACAAGTTGCATGTAAATAAATTATCAGGAAAAACGAAAATGTTGATGCAAAAAAGAAGAGAGATGAGGACAACTAAAGAAGATGTGACTTCCAAAGTGGAATATATAGAGCTATGCAAGACAGTACGAAAAAGTATCACTGAAGACGTAAGAAAATTCAACTGTGAACTAGTGAGGAAAGCAATTGAAAACAACCAAAGCCTAAAGATAGCAAAGGGACATCTCAGTAAGGGAAGAAAACAGATTATGGCACTGAGAAAAGAAGATGGTTCTGTAACAAGAAATAGAGGCGAAATTTTGACAAGAGTGAAAGATTTCTACTCCAAATTATATGAAAGGGATGATACATGCACTCCAGACATCATGAAAGATACCAGTACCAGAGTTCCTCCAGTCCTTCCAGCAGAAGTTGCACATGCAATCAAGAACATGAAGCGGGGAAAAGCTCCAGGAGAAGATGGAATTACTGTAGACATCATACAAGAAGCAAGTGGAGAAATCGAAACAGTACTCGCCCAAATTTTCACTCGATGCCTTAATGAAGGAAAGATTCCTGAGGATTGGAATACCGCTACAATGATCCTGCTACATAAGAAAGGTGACATTGAGGATCTCGGAAACTACAGACCTATCAGCCTCCTATCAGTAGTTTATAAAATCTTCACTAAAGTTCTTTCACACCGCTTGAAGGTAACACTGGACATGGCTCAACCGAGAGAACAAGCTGGATTCAGGAGTGGCTACAGCACAATAGATCATATCCACGTACTGAGAGAACTAATTGAAAGAGCGAGGGAATATGAACTTCCATTGTGCATGGCTTTTATCGATTATGAAAAAGCCTTTGATTCGGTGAAACCATCAGCAGTTACAATGGCTCTGAAAACCTGCGGTATTGAAGATGCATACATTAATATTATTAATAACATCTATGAAAATGCAAGTGCAAAGATTAGGCTGTTTGAAAATACAACACACATAAAAATTGGAAAGGGAGTGAGACAAGGTGACACCATATCTCCGAAGCTCTTTAATGCCACATTGGAGGGTGTTTTTCAGTCACTGAGCTGGGAAAACAAGGGGATAAAGATTAATGGAGATTATCTAACCCACCTTCGTTTTGCTGATGACGTAGTCATTTTTGCAACTACCCCATCAGAGCTGCAGAGTATGTTCCAGGAACTTGCTGACAAGAGTAAAGAAGTGGGATTAAAAATGAACTTTCAGAAGACAAAAGTGATGTTCAATGCTTTTACAAGAAATGAAGATTTATCGATTGATGGAGAAAAGCTGGAGATAACAGACACGTACGTTTATCTTGGACAGCAGATATCAAGTGAGGGTCACATTGATGAAGAAATTAATCGGCGTACAAAACTTGCCTGGAGAGCTTTTGGAAGAAACAGCATAATTTTCAAGAGCAATATGCCATTATGTCTTAAAAAGAAAGTGTTTGATCAATGCATCCTTCCAGTGCTTACGTATTGTGCAGAGACGTGGACCTTAACTAAAAGAGACATACAAAGGCTGCAGACAACTCAAAAAGCATGGAGAGGTGCATGCTTGGTGTAACCAGGAGAGATAAGAAGAGGAACTCGTGGATCCGAAAAATGACAAGAGTGGAAGACATCATGATCAGAGTTAAATCCCTGAAATGGCAATGGGCTGGACATACTGCCAGAAGGACAGATCATCGATGGACAGCCGAAATTTTAGATTGGATTCCAAGGGACAGGAAAAGACCCAGAAGAAGACCACATGGGAGATGGGTGGATGAAATTCGAAAGTATGCAGGGGTGACATGGAGGAGACTGGCACAAGACAGACCGTTGTGGAGGAAACTTGGGGAGACCTTCGTCCAGCAGTGGATTGATAATGGTTGACAATGATGATGATGATATACACTATCTACCAACAAGTAATTGCACACCTGTGATAGCAAAGTAAAACGAAATTTATTCACCTTCAATAGTTGGTGGAGGCTCCACGAGCGGCGATTACAGCTGCGACCCTCCGGGGAATACTCTCAACCAGGCGTTGTACGACGGCTAGCGGCATTTTCTTCCATTCGGCTTGGAGAAGACAAGTCAGTTCCTTCACCGATTTTGGACGGTGGGGGCACCCCTTAGGTTGACACTCCAACTCGTCCCAGAGGTGCTCGATAGGGTTAAGGTCCAGGCTCTGCGCAGGCAAGTCCATTCGATTAACATCATTGTCACCATACCAAGCCATGGTGGACCTCGCAACATGACAGGTGGCATTGTCATCCTGAAAGTAACATGGGTCCATTCCGTTAAACTGCCACAACGTAGGAAGCGCATGGTCATCCAAAATGGTGCAGCAGGTCTCGGCGTTGAGTCTACCAGGAATTGCGACCAAGGGTCCCGTGCCATACCAGGAGAAACACCCCCATAGCACCACCACCGCCGAACTTCACAGTTGGCACAATACATTCCGCCAGGAGGCGTTCTCCAGACAGACGCCAAAACCAGACCCTGTCATCCGAACGGTAGAGGGTGAACCTTGATTCTTCGCTCCACAGAACCTGTTTCCACTGTTCAACGGTCCACTGTCGACGTTCTTTGCACCTCGTTAGCCGAGCAGCGCTATTGGTCTTGGTGATCAAAGGCTTGTGGGCGGCAGCACGTCCATGATAACCGAGCAGATGGGCTTCCTTACGGATGGTATTCATCGAAAGAACACTCCCGGATGCCTGTTGAAACTCCTCGCGGATGTGGCTCATCGATTTGGTGCGGTTCTTCCGAATTTCTCTGGCCAGCACCCGTCGGTCGTCAACTTCCAGTTTTGTGGGTCTGCCGGGTCGGGGCACATTCCGACAGTCACGTCTCATCTTCCACTTGCCAATCACGTAGGCCACCGTCGATTTTGGGTATTTCAACTCACTGGATATGTCACGTATGGATCGGCCATTTCTGTGATACCTGACGATTACACCTTTCTCGAAATCAGAGAGCTCCAAACTGCGTGGCATCTTGCATGCGACTGGTTACGTTGTTGTTTCCCATACGATATTTAACGGCGGCTGCCGTGACGTGTATCAGGAACGCAGATATCGTCGATTGCAGGGGTGTCCAATTACTTGTTGGTAGATAGTGTATATATATATATATATACACGTCACAACCGTATGTTTTGTTCTGACGTATGTCGCTCTTAATCTCTTTGGGAAGAAGACACTATGTAATTATTTGAACATATAAAATAATATTTTTGCATGTTTAATTTGTGACATACGTCGCTCTTGATCTCTTTGGGGAGTAGCCCCGGTGCCGCAGTGGTCTAAGCGATGGCTTCTGATCATTCGCCCAACGGAGGGGTCAGGGTTCGAATCCCGGTAAGGCATGGATGTCGTATTTGTCCTACGGCCTACCCGGTGGCGCAGTGATTTAAGCGATGGCTTCTGGTCATTCGCCCAACGGAGGGGATCTGTGTTAGAATCCCGGGTAATGGTTGTTTGCTTTTGTCTCTCGGAGGTTTATTCACTGAGTTCCTAGTTCGCCTATGTACATTCCTGTCGTTGAAACACAGAATGTCTATACTGTATGTATCTGTTCACCAAGTTCAGTGTGTATGTCAATGTATCTTTGTAAAACTGCTACACATAATTCGGAAACTTGGAAAAATGGCACAAATTCGACGTGCCCCTCGGAGGAACAGCAACTCGTGCCCGGCCCCTTAATGAAAAACATGTTTGAGATTTCCTGTTTGGTGGTTTATAGTGAACCGGATCTTACATGCCATTTTCTGTAAGTAGGAATCTCCTATTATAATTTTATTCCACTATAACAACTCCTACACTTTAACAAATCTAGTGCGAAATGCAATTTGCGTATACATTCCCTTATACACTGAGTGCTGGCCACTTTATTATGTCCACCCCCTCAGTACTTCGGTGGGCCACCTTTTACCTTTAACACTGCGTCGATTCTTCGTGGCATGGACTCCACGAGATGTTGATAGGTGGTTTGTGGAATCTGAGACCATGCTTGATGAATAGCACTTTCCAGGAGTGTGAGTTACAGGGTTGTGGATCCAGCTGTTGGGGTTGAGATCTGGAGGTTGTGGGGGCCACCTAAGCAAAGTAAACTCACCGGCATGTTCCTGAAACCAATCCTGTACAATACGAGCACTATGGCAGGACGCATTATCTTGTTGAAAGTAGCCATCGCCATTGGGATAAACCATCCACATGGCAGGATCCACTTGGTCCACAACGATGTTTAGATATGGTGTGCCAGTCAGACGTTGATCAACACGAATTAAAGGGCCCAAAACATGCCAGGAAAACATTCCCCAAACCATAACGTTGCCTCCACCAGCTTGAAGTGTTGTAGTAATGCATTTGGGGTCCATGCTTTCGTGCTGTTTCCGCCAAATTCTCACTCGGCCATCGGCATGGTGCAACTGAAAACGTGATTCATCTGACCACATAATTTGTTTCCAATTATCGACTGTAAAATCCTTGTGCTCCTGTGTGAACTGGAGACGTTTTCTCTTGTTAACTGCAGACAGCAAAGGTGTTCGAACAGGGCTTCGGCTGCCATATCCCATCTGAAGCAGTGTACGGCCAACAGTGCGTGCAGAGATCATTTGAGGGGATCCTTGATTAAGATGGTCTGTAATTTGCTGCACTGTTGCCCTTCTGTTGTCTGTTACCAGTCTGGACACTCTCCGTTCCGCCCGAGTAGCCACTAGTCAATGACGTCCACACGTTGCACGTAGAGACCCAGTTTTTTGGCTGACAGTCCAATCTTTAAGCACTTTAACAACAGCTGCTCTGGAGCATTTCACGAATGCGGCGGTTTCGGTGATACTCGCTCCATGGCTCCGAGATCCTACAATCCTCCCACGTTAAAAGTCCGTCAAATCGCATTTTTTACCCATCTCGTCCCCCAAAAATCCCTTCTACTACTGTCGTAAGCCCTAAGCTTTCCCTTTTTATACTAGTTTCGCCCTCAGGCGGCAACAGAATGCAGCCATAGCTGATTTGCTTAAAACTGTCAGGTGTTCATAATAAAGTGGAGACTCAGTGTCTAAGGTGTAGGAGTTTTATGCGGTGTGTTTTGCTAACGGTGGAAGAAAGAATAGGAGTTTTCCGTCAAGAGAACAGCTGTTCAACAACGACAATCACCAAAGAAGAAAGACCTCCCGTTAATGCAATTGGTATATGTCCCTATAACGTCTCACTAACAGAAGGGTACCAATCTCCCAGGTACGAGTTTTCTAAAATTCAATTTTAGGAAAATGCCGTGATTGCTTTAGTTTGTGAAACAATTTACGAATTTGAAGAGGGGAAAATGTATCGGAATAGTTAGAAGAGGTGAAGATGATGCCAAATCCTGAAAATCAGGCATTAAAACTGAACAGGAGGGAACGGAACTGCATGGGTACGAGTTTGCTGGGCACCAATTTGCCGGGTACCAATCTCCCGTGTTCCATTATTGGATTATTCAACATTGTGTGTAAATATATTTATATTGCCTAGCATAGGCGCCGACTTCGTGGGTTCGAGACAGTTTTTGAACGCCCCAATGATTTTGTTGAGGGTTCCTTGAACCCCTAATATTTTTGCGCATATTTCGTGGAAAAAATACACGTACGCATATGTGCATAAATTTTGGTTTTCGTTATCAATTTTTCAAGGTTTTTATTATTCATTCCCCGTTTATTATAGTATATAAAAAGTGTGTATAGAAATTTACCCCTCGGACTGTTTATTGTGTCTCAAAAAAGAATTAGTGTTTGTTCGTGCTCATAAAATTTGACGCGACAGACAATACATCAAGTACCGTTGTTTAAGAGCATTTAAAACTTTAAATTTTAGAAAATTCTGCGGTTTGTCTGGGTTCCCACAAAAAACAAAAGTCTAGCGTTACAATCGGAGACAAGAACCTATTCGAGGTCATAGTGATAAAGGTGGAAATATGTTGCACAGTCAGTTGACCCGCCCTATCTTCGGGCAGTCAGGAAACAAGAAGGTTAGAAGACAGAGAAGATGGCATCAGTAACCGCTGGTGAAGCCAAGTATGATCATCTGGTTTCTTGGGCCCTCCGGTTGGGGCGGTTCAGTGGCGTGACGTCACTTACTGAAGACCTGTGCTAGAGCACAGGTTTATAGTGACTGTCTCTTACTCTCAGCAGCATACCCTGAAGGTCAACAAAACTCCCACAGCTTTAGCAAGGCCGTGATTGGTTAATACGCAATATGCACTTCCGCTCGACAAAGCATAATTTTGTTTAATTCTTTTAGAAAATATCAAACAGTATTTCTGTAACTTTTAGCAGATTTTTAGTTATGTGCATGTATATTTCGGTCTTATTTTTTCCTGACTGTACATGATGCACAAGTGCCTCTGAAACCTCTTCAAAGTCAACGATTTCCACATAGTATAGGTACAGAAGCAGCCCAAGTTGAGTATCCTGGAGCTGCGGGTGGCTTAGTAGTTAGCGAGTCAGACTATCATTGCAAGGTCCTAAGGTTCGAGCCTGGGTTGATCTTTCAGAGATGATGTGATTTACTAACAATCGCCGTGCATCGGACGAGCACGTTAAGCGACGGCCCTCAGGCTGAACTCACTGGTTAAATGGGTATCCTTTGCTATGCCCCACCTGGAATTCTCTCACCCCTCTGTGCGCAACATCGTACTTGTAGGGTGGCGCCATCTACTGTACTCTAATCTCACTACAAACTGTTCTGTCAAAGTCGCTAGACTTGCTCTCATTCCTTCTGTTTCTGTGTCCTGCCCAAAAGGCGATCTCGCTGTAGGTAGCTGGGACCTAAACTCTATTCGCTGTGGACGAGAAGTCCTACAAGAAAATGACAAATACTGTGGTTGAGCATCCTCGGCATACACAGCTGATTCGAAGTAGAGCCCACGGAAAACGTAGGGCATGGGGCTGATGTCATGTCCTCTCCCTTCTAACCTCCTATTTAAACTCAGAAATCATTTGAACAAAAAAAAATTTGGAATTTTTAAAATTGGTAAAAAAACCCTTAAAATATATTTTACATGTTTTAGTTACTTTTATAAGACAATTGAGTTGAATATTCACATAGTATTTGTGTATTGTATATGATAATGCCGCGCCTACAAAAGCAAAATAAATGAAATAAATAATTATCTAGAGAAAAAAAATAATCTGTAATTAACTATAATTTGCTTCATTTTAGCATTTCAGGCATCTTATTTTGCCAGATAATCTCACTGAATGAAATTTAAATTAGACTTAAATACTCTGAAAAATGAATTGGTAATTCGATTAAAAATTTCCGGAACCCCCAATAATTTTTCAAGTCGGCGCCTGTGTTGTCTACTGTTATATAAGTGAAAAACCTCCGGTAAGGATTTAATTAAAGTATCAAGTTTATGTGGTTGCAGTTCCTTTAAGTCATGACATACTGTTTTTAAGTTATTTTCAGCGAATGATATAAGGACCTTTATTTTTCATTTATTAATTTAATTTTATTGACTGATCAATAGTTTGCTTCATGTTTTGATTAATAAATGGTAAGATAATTGCAACAAAACATTTATTTTGTGGTAAATTGTTCTTCCGACTTTTGACTTAAAATTTGTTTTTCCACAAAACGGAAAAATGCGCCTCGTCACTGGGTGACATGTGATCTGTAAGAATAGCTCACAATTCCCAAAGCCATCTGGATTTGGGCGGTGGAACTAATGAAGAAGCATTGGTATAGTTAAGTTCCCCCCCCCCTTGTTCATGAGGGAAGCAATCTTAGCATGTGCCCGTCGCATTGTGATTCCTTCCCCAGGAGACTACTTCCTTAAATGAGGACAATGGGTTTGGTCCTTAAAAGTAAACCGCAGCAAGTAAACATCTGGAGATGGAGTGGTTGTAAACAGAACGGCGCAATGTGGAGGAGGTAAAAGAGCGTAAAAACTCAGGGCTATTGGTACAAAGGCTGGTTCTTTTAGCGAAGCACACTTTGTTTCCCGAAGAGGGAGGCTGTGGCATAGTTGCGGTGCCATCTCTCTTCGCAAGAGTAATCTAATCTCCTCCGATATCTAAGCGCACGAAGCAAGCATGGGAAGGAATTAAATCCATGTTTATACCCCAGTAAATCCAACGAACATCACTGAAACACATTAAAACAGAAGGAATATTTGTTTTGAAATCATTAAGCAGAATGTTTCATATTCGAAGATCTAAAAGCTAAAATTATCAGCAAATACCCACATTTTTGACCCCTGAAAAAAAGGATTATCGAAAAATGACCTGTCCGTAGAAATTTCAAGTTCTCTCCACAACGTATTGCATCATCCCAAGTCAGAAATAACTTTTATTTCAACCCCAGTAGTTTCCAAACCTTGATTTATTGAAAAAAAGCAATATTTTTTTCATTTGTAAGTTAAAGAATATTGGCTGCTTCCATTGCGATAATAATCCTCGGATTAAGAAAAATTGGGCTTTCTTGAAAGGGCAAAGAATTTTGTCCATTCTGGTGTCGTAGTATAGCCTAGAGTCAATATGAATTTCGTCAAAGCTTAAAACATAAAGCTTTACAGAGCGATTCAAACTTTCATAGCTGTTTTTCCCCATCAACAAAAAGACATCGTGTTGAATGCCTGGATTACGGGTAAATTTTGCGCACAATCTTTTCAAAGTAATGGAATAATGTTTTTCCCCCTCCAGAAGTCATATATGATTTTTCCAAAAAGAGCTCTTATTACGATGCATTTCGATACATCTTCAGGTGCCCATTTTATCCATTGCTTCCTTTCGTAAGATCACTTGGGCGTCGTAAATATATCATGGATACCTTTACCTAATCTTTCCAACGTACTATAGCTTCTCCTAATTTCTTTTAATTGCTTCTTGAGTTGGATAATTTGTTTTGACCAGAACCTTGTAATGATGTATGCATTTCTGATTCGTGCAGAGATATTTAATAATCTCGCGTTTCTCATTCTTTAAAGCACCTAGTACACTTTCAAGATCAGATATTTTTTCCTGCAGTCTTTTACTCTCTTTCATCTTTTCACATTTCAAACATACATGAAGTTGCGGAATTACTATCTTGTTTCGTCCTAAATCGAATCTAACCCGCCGCTGATACGAGATTTTTTTTAATTTAAAGTTTTAATTCGATCCAAAGAACTTTCTAAAATTCTTTGTCTCCGATAAACCGTCACACACGAAAACTGCCACACATCTTTCAGCAACTTGGAAAACTGCCACATGCTTTTCATTAAGGGACCGAGCACAAATTGTTGTTCCTACGAGGAACACTTTGAATGTGTGTCAGTTTTCCCAGTTTGCGCGAATTATGTGTAGCAGTTTTTCAAAGTACCTAATGACGGGAAGGAGTTCTTTTGTTTATTGGAATTTTCATGCCGGTTCATACGAGTTTACGGCAACTGGCCACAAAAGTTCAACGAGGGGAGGGGTATGAATAAAGATCGCCGTTTCTTGGTATATAAATTGAAAACTGTAGATTTTACGAAAATTTTGTAGGGGCCCCCTTCAGACCGGGCCTCCACCCGTGCCAATAACCGTCACCTTCTAAGTTAGAGCACCATGAGGTAGTACACCAAATTTTTTGGTTCTAAATTGAAAACTGTAGATTTTACGAAAATTTTCTATGGGGGCCCATCGACCCCGGGCTCAGACCACTTCCAAATACTGTCTACGGTCTAAATTAGAGCACCATGAGGTAGTATACCAAATTTGGTGGTTTTAAATTGAAAACTGTAGATTTGACGAATATTGCGTATGGGCCCCCTTGATCCCGGCCCCCCAGATTTTACGAAAATTTTCTATGGGGGCCCATCGATCCCGGGCTCAGACCACTTCCCAAAATTGTCTACGGTCTAAGTTAGAGCATCATGAGGTAGTATACCAAATTTGGTGGTTTAAATTGAAAACTGTAGATTTGACGAATATTGCGTATAGGGCCCCCTTGATCCCGGGCCCCCCCCCACCCGTTCCGAAAACCCTCTACCGTCTAAATTAGAGTACCATGAGATAGTATAAAAAATTTGGTGGTTCTAAATTGAAAACTGTAGATTTTACGAATATTGCGTATTGGGGCCCCTTGACCCCGGGCCCCCTACCTTTCCAAAAACCGTTTACGGTCTAAGTTAGAGCACCATGAGGAAGTATGTCAAATTTTGTGGTTCTAAATTGAAAACTGTAGATTTTACGAAAATTTTCTATTAGGGCCCCTCGACGAGGGCTCAGACCACATCCAAAAACCCCACGAGGTAGTATACCAAATTTGGTGGCTTTAAATTGAAAACTGGTGATTTTACGAAATTTTTGTATGAGATGAGAGATTAATTAGTGACCCCTCCTGAAATATTTTTATAAGTGCCTCATACTAGTCTTCTGCAAATTAAATCAGTGTCTGAACAAATTTTTCCTACCAAAGATCAAATATTTAGAAAAATACAAAAGAAAAAAAAATGAAAAGAAAAAAAGCCGTGTTATTAATGCCCCATCCTGAAATGTTATGGCTCGCGATGTTATGGCTTGCAATGTTTTGTCACCGCGATGTTTTGACCTGCGATGTTTTGTGCCCGCGATGTTATGACTTGCGATGTTTTGTCACCGCGATGTTTTGTGTCCGCGATGTTATGGCTTGCGATGTTTTGTGTCCGCGATGTTATGACTTGCGATGTTTAGACCTGCGATGTTATGTCCGCGATGTTATGTCGCGCGATGTTTTGACCTGCGATGTTATGTCCGCGATGTTATGTCGCGCGATGTTTTGACCTGCGATGTTATGTCCGCGATGTTATGTCGCGCGATGTTTTGACCTGCGATGTTTTGACGTGCTACGGTTCTTAGGTACACTCACAGAGTATGCAACGCTCCTAGCCATTACTTCCCCACCAAAATTTACTGTGCCCAGCTAACTATCTCGGTAATCTGTCTCTCTCTGGATTCGAACCCACGACTAGGACGTTAAGTGCAGTGGACAGATTTTGAAATAATCTTACAAAAACAAATAACAATTCATACACAAATTACTCTGCTAAACCCCTTTTATATCATTCAATAATTTTAATACCAATACAAATCAATTATTTCAGAACACATTAAACTAAAGTTAAATTCCAACATACTGTAAATGTTCACTCCGTTTGCTTCAATTATTTTATCACACAAAACAGGCAATACAATTCCAATAACACTAAATATTTAAACCCCATTAATTATTAGCTTGTCATTTCTTGAGACAACATTCAAGATTAACGCACATAAACACCCCAAAGCACAAGAATATGAACTCTGGGCATGAAAACACTATTAATTTGAAACTCCCAATAATACAACATGCAAAAAAACACCCCATGAGAATACACTAATTTCAAATAACTTTCAATTATGCTACAGCCCTACGTAAACTCTGCCAGCAACTATTAATTATACAAAGGGGAAAAAAAGAACTTTTACACTACGTACTGGGATCTAATGATATTCCTCCGACGGGCTCAGCCAAGGCCATCTTAATACCTAACCAGGCCTGCAAAAAGGTCACGTGATTTGGTCGTGACGTCACAATCGTATGGCTACTCTTTTAAATTAGACCTACAGATTTTTTTTTTTTTTGATTGGAGGTTTAACGATCACCGTGAGCAACTCAGTGGGCTATAAGCAGTCGCCCGTCCCTGATTTAGGGTCACTGGTTCCAGGGAGGGAGAGAACCAGTGCCGGAAGACAAACACAACATCCATGCCTCACCGGGATCCGAACCCGGACCCCTTACGGACGAATGATCAGAAGCCAACGCCGTAGACTACTGCGCCACCAGGGCGACCCCTACAGATTTGACTCGTTTTGTAGTTGTGGTTGTGTTATCAACTTATATTCGTTCTTGTTGGCGAGTTGTGCTATTCCAGTGACTGTTGCGTGGATATATACCGCGTGTTTTAAGTTTATTGTGAAAATCCTGTTCGATTAAAAATATATTTTCAGCGGTAAGGTATGTTTCTTTTCTTTTATTAGCATTCAGTAGTAAAATTTTATAAATACGTATTGTTGATTGAGCGTTATTTAATCCTTCATGAAGTGCGGATTTTACGTTTTATAAATGTTCTTATTGGGAACCTCAACGAACTATAGGGGGCGCTGCGCAAACGTAAACAAACTTCTCTAGTACGGGTAACGTCGCACGTGTTTCCATAAAGTCGAATGTTAGAATGGCTGGTTTGTCGCTTTCAATCCTTGAAATAATGAAATTTGTGGACGCTTCCAAAAATTCAAGATGCATTAAAGAAGGGGAAGTGATTGTTAATGTAGGCCATGTAATTTCTTGTGGAATTAAGAAGGAAGATGGAAGAGAAATTCTCATAGTTTCGCACTGCATTCAGTCCACGACAATAATGTCGTCGCCTCACTCCATCAACGGTGTTTTAGATACAAGTAACAGTGAAATTTCTATAAAGTCATTTGAGTGCTCTTGTAAAGCGGCGAGAAGTGGAACGTGTAAGCACTGTGTAGCAGTAATGCTTTACTGTAACAGGTAATTTTTATTTTTACATTTTCCGGCAAGTGATATAGTAATACCGACAGTGGTGTTCTAATCCGGATTACTAATAAAAGCTGATATTTCGTTTCACTTGACGTTTCCCAGGACCCATTTTCAATACTGTCAACAATAACATTTGTAATTTTTGAACATTCTGTTCCTAAAAGTGTTTGTGAATTGGTAATTGTTGATCATCATTGGGTTCTGCGTTTTTGAACCGATGACTGTTGACAAAACATTGCAAATCTTGTTCCATAATAAAGTTTAAATTCATATGGATAACAGCAATTATTTGTTTTCAAGATTATGTAGAAATGCGGATTTTTTAATTACTACTATGCAATAAAAACATGCTGCCTTGTTTATTATTCATTCAAAGACGTTACTAGGTTAGTTGCATTTCACTGGAAGGATTTCAAACGCAAGGCACAAACGTTTATACTAACTTGTGAAAAACATAGCCGAAACCTTGGGAACGACATTGCGGGACACAACAATATGATTTGTTCTTCTTCACGGAATTCTCCATTATACAACTCTAATTCCAGAATGAATGCAAAAATACACCAAACTACGACAACTGAACGTAATGAGCGATCAACCAACAGCCCAGCATTGAGCCAAAAACGTTACCCGTACTACAGTAATTCTTCCTTTTGCCGCTAGAGGGAGAGCGGACCGCTGAGATTGCCAATTGCTGCGGAATAAAGTGGGATGTAATGTTATACGTTTTGTTATATGCATTATGTGCATGCTTCAAATGGTACAAAGTGAAATTGTGATCTAAGAAATGGATACATGATTCTGAAGTTGTCATATGAAAAATTATTTTTTTATTCTGTAAAAGTTAAGAATAATGTTAGAATTACAGGAAATTACCAAATTTTCGTTTTGAATAACATGTTTAATGGTTGTTCAATGAATTTAAAACTGATAGCTTGGAATTTCAAAACATATCTTCTATTGTATGCCAACAGTAATTCTGTATATAACCCTACACACGTAGCTTTAATTTTTGCGTCCTGGGGTTTATTGTGGATACATTTTCGTCTTTTAAAAATTTTGGAGACTTGTTATGATGAAAACTCATTTCTTCCTCTTTTATATTTCTTTTCCCTCCGAGAACTGCGAAAGCGTATTTATGTGACTAGGACAAGCCACCAACAGTACCCAATAACTGGGGTACAGTTGGCAAATTTTACGCGAAGCTATCGCAAAATCTAAGCTCATTAAGGCGTCTATCATAACAAGTTCTAAAAAATGAACGCATAAAATTTATGACTTCCAGAACAAAAGTACGAAACATTATAAAAAAGAAATGCCTAAAATTTATCATGAACTACTTTCCTTCACGCCTTTACGTTGGTTGTGATCAGGTTGCATGTAAACAAAGCGGAAAGACACACTCAGATCGGGAACCACGTTTTTCATTTTTTATCGCGAAAGACAGACATACATACATACACAAACTTCCATTTTTACGCTTTCCAACCGTATGTTGCAGAAGCGTAGCATCCAGCTTTGTCCGTCCGTTCGCACGATAACTCGCGTAAAAATGGTTCAATTTCGATGAAATTTTAGTATGTGGTAGGGGACTACTGGGGACGAACCCTATTGAAAATGGGGGAAATGGGGACAAAGGTCACGACATAGGAGCGGGATTCATTCGTCATATCTTGCGTAAAAATGGTCCGATTTCAATGAAATTTTAGTATGTGGTAAAGGACCACCTGGGAAGGAACTGTATTCAAAATGGGCGAAATGGGGTTAAAGATCAGGACATAGGAGCGGGATCATTATATTGTCTTTGGGCGTCATAACTTGCGTAAAAATGGTTTGATTTCGATGAAATTTAAGTATGTGGTAAGGGACCACCTGGGGACGAATCCTATTGAAAATGGGTGAAATGCAGTCAAAGGTCACGACATAATAGCGGCATTCATTCCACCACCCTTATGCGTCATAACTTGCGTAAAAATGGTTCGAGTTCGATGAAATTTTAGTATGCAGTAAGAGACCAACTGGGGACGAACCCTATTGAAAATCTGCGAAATGGGGTCAAAGGTCAGGACATAGGAGCGGGATCCATTCGTCATATGCGTCATAACTTGCGTAAAAATGGTTCGATTTCAATTAAATTTTAATATGTGGTAAGGGACCACCTGGGGAGGAATGAGTGTTCACCGATGTGTCCATCCCTAGTTCTGAGTTAACCCTGGGAAATTCACGCGCAGTGAGCCTGTCAGAGGGGAAAATACTTCCATAATGCTTTTGTGGTTCCTTTCAGCGAGCATCGCCTCAGTTGCACGTAACATAGTCACCGCCGGTAGTGATGAGGCAGTGATTGATAGGCATTTGTCAGACAGTTTTACTAAAAACAGTACTAACGGGGAAAAAACCACGGGCCTCGGGTGGCCTAGTGGTCAATGTTCGTGACTGCCACGGAGGAATCTCAGGTTCGATCCCAGGTATCTGCGAACTCTCGACTCATTAAATATCCGCCGTGCGTCGGATGAGCAGGTTAACTTGTCGGACCCCGGGTACTAGCCCCCGGTAATAAATAAGGGTGTCTTCCTCCCCATTTCTACCTCGCTTCCGTGTCACTTTCCTATCAGGCACTCTAGCCCAAATCTTCTAGCTTCCTGTTCCTAAGGTTTGTTTAAGACCTGGGGTTAGACACTCAATTCCTTCCTAAAGTACTCTACATATGAGTACTTTTAAGGAAGGGGGTTTAAAAAAATCCTTACCTTCTTCAAGGCTGTCAAACATTTTAGTAAATTTACAAGATACTAAAATACAACAAAAATAAAGAAGTTCTATAATTACAATCAATCATTAATATCTAATTATTTTTAAAAATGCTTTAAAAATGGTTTAGTCTATTTTAGTGTTTTAAATTTATCATAAATTTGGCTATACTGTCCCCCTTCCTGCCCCCTTATGGGCGCCCTTGCATATGATCAGACCTGAAAAAATATCCACACATTAGTTAAATACAACAATATTCAAGATGCCTCTAACACTGAAATATTTTCTTAATATAAAATTTTACTGAATGTGATGATACCCTCACAGTTTGAAGTATTTCTGTGAACATACTACCCAACGATATCAAATGCCGCCTGGATAGACCTCTGGTATGGGAATATAAATAAGAAATCCAGATGCCTGGCTGGGTATGTAAATAAACAAATAAAAAATTCCAATTGCCCTGTTTTGCTTTCACAGCAAAATAAAGTCTGAATCCCCCAATAGTTAACCACGATAATATTAATATTCAAGATTATGCCAAAAATGTTTTTTTGAAATAAAATTTTATTTAAAATATTTTGTGAAGATACCATTACAGTTCAAATTATTTTTGTGAAGATACCATTTCAGCTGCAATAATTTTTGCAAAGCTACTCCCAACAGCATTAAATGTTACCTGGATCGACTACATGTTATAAATATATATATATAAATACAGGGTAAGCCAAAAGTCACTGTGCACCTTGCAAGACAATACACATACAACAACTACAAACATACTTGCTACAATAAATGCTGGAAATGGCCCCTTCCTGTGTGTAGATATTCATCCACACGTCTGAAAATTTTCTCAAAGACACGTTACAGGTATAATGGAGAAATGTTGCTGAATACTGTGGTGATGGCTTCCTGTAGTTCCGGCAGGGAACTGGGATTGTTCTTGTAAACAGAATTTTTCAGTAAACTCCACAATTTTTTAAACAATTTTTTTGGACTTTTAATGATGCAAATGGAAATATTCTCCACCATTTCATCTGTTAACACTCGCGGCCTACCGCTTCTCGGAGCATCTCTCACTGATCAGGTTTTTTTCAACCGGCCACTGTGATGCCTCACTACTGACTGATTCAGTCATGGCCAGATGCCGGAAATACTGGCTGCGTCATTCAAGGTCAGACGGCAGGATGAGCGTACCTCACCCCAACATTCTCCATTCACAATTTTGCAATTACATGCACAGTAACTATACTTCATAGATTTATTATTTCTTATCACAGTATGTCAAGTGCACAGGGACTTTTGGCTCACCCTGTATATGTACTTCCATTATAGCATTTTTAGTTCTTTAATAATAAGTTATATTCTTACAGATGCCACGGATGTGCTGTGTTTCAGGCTGTCGTGCGAATTATAAGTCAGAAAAAACAGAGATAATAGCAACATTCAAATTTCCTAAGGATCCTGAATTGCAAGAAAAGTGGGTTAAGGCTATCCACAGAGAAGAATTCATACCTAATCATAACAGTGTTGTTTGTGTTTGTCATTTTAGTGATAAACTTGTAATTAGAGTGGATACTGTTTCAAGAGATGATGGTTCGTTGTTGTCAGTTCCTCGAAAAGTACCCAAATTAGCTCCCAATGCTGTACCTCACATATTTCCGAACCAACCATCGTATTTCATTTCAAAACTTTTGCCAAAACGCAGGTGTCCTGATGATCGTTTCAAAGAACAAGTAGAAAGGGATGAAGCGTCATTTTTGAAGTGGATGGAAGATGATGTAATTAAAGATTTCCCATCTTTTAGATCTTCAGTTCCAAAAAAAAAAAAAAAAAATTCTGGGTTTCATCATTTCTTTGAAGATGATGCTCTTGTATTTTGCAAGTTACACTTATCAGATTGTCCTAAAATTTCAGTTTCATTTAAAGTTCTCCTAGATCTTTCTGTTGAGATCTGGCATGATGGCCTGTGTGCGCCTACTGTGCAGATGCAGCCTGTTCTAGGTAAAGACTTAAAATCAGACAGATGGTCCAAATTTGACTCACTGATCAGTCAGTTATCATCTTTCTCTTTGGAGAAAAATTCAGTGAATGAAAGACACTGATTTGCTCTTGTGTTATTGCCCAGTGTTCAGAGAAGTTGACAGAAGGTGATAGTAAATTGTCAACCAGCCAATGAAAACATACGCACAGTGCTTGCTGCATGAACCTATGTGTGCCTTTTTTCAAAGTTCCTTGTTTTGGATATCATGTGTGCTGTGCAAGATTTGTCCTTCGCCATTTTGAACAACGTCTTTGCTGCAGATATTTTACTTCATTGCTATTCATGACGTCTTAAAAAAAGTTTCAGTTACACTGCCGATTTTAAACTTACAGTGGGGTGCACAGTAGAGGGTATCATGTCCCTGCACAATAGTTTTCAGAAAGTCAGAAAACAACCGTGCAGTTAATGGTGGAAAGCAGCTGTGCCATGGTCTAAAACGCAAGCAAATCTGTCAGTAAATTCTACGGAAGAATTCACAGAAGTCTTGCCCTATTTTTTACTGACCCATGTCTCAGCCAATCATCTAACTCTGACAGCAAGATTTCTTCCAAAACTTTCAACTAATATACAATGCAAGTAATGTTTCACCGAAAAAAACAAAAAAACAATTCCAAACAGTCAAAGGTCTAAAAGAAATATGTGCACTTTAAAATGTAAAACTTCCTGAAGAAAAGAAAAGAAGCTTACCTACGGTATTTGCAGCCTAAACTTCAGATCTGCTTACTCTTGCCATTTAGACCATGAAAAGCAAATGTTTGCAGTGGAATGTTTTTTTACATAAATCCACTGCAAAACACTTATTTCAGATAGTCAATGTCCAGGTGACTACATCGTTCATTAGCTGCTGCAAAATGCTTTCCATGGCATGCATTGCAATGTGCTCTAATCAACGAGAAGACAAGAAACAAAAATTGCGTATGTGTGTGGGGAGGGGGAAGTGCATGGATACATAACAAGGAGTAGAGATATAAAATTTGGTACAGACATATAAGAAACACAAAAGCTATAAAATTTACCAAACTATTAAATACAAGAGATTTACAATGAAGTGCAGAATGATGCAAATTACCAGCCAATTACATTGTAAGCTGTGGAAAAAATCCATTAAAAGAACTATCACAACTTAATGAGGATTCATATGTATCATAACTATCATTACTTACACAAGACAAATGAATGTAAATGCGCTAGTTAAAACGTGACAAAAATGAGTAATTAAACCAAAGTGAATATATTAACAAATTCTTTAGCTACCACAAATACCTTGGCTTTACCAATCACAACCTGTTAAAAAAATGGCAACAGGCTTGATAGCTGCATTACACGCCACACCCGTTCCTCAAGTAATGACCTTTTACCTATCGGCGGTGGTCATAATGTCGAAAGTCAAAATGTTGACAGAGTCCAAAAATGTTCACAGTCACAATAGTCCTTACATTTTTGTTTCATTTCTTTTTTTACTTCAGATCACTGTGCGTTGGACCATTTCAGCAATTAGTAAGGTTTATGGTTTATATAGGAACTAAAGATAATGTCACATTTTTACGCAGGTGCAAAACATTAATGATAATGCCCTTATGCCTGGGCCTTTTTAGCAGTTTTCAATCTGCTGTGCTAATTTTCATAAGGTTTGCACATTTTTATTAACAAGTCAAGGTTTTAGCAATGCACTTTACCGAGGTAGAAATGATTAAGCAGGCCTTAGGCCAAAGCCTTTTTAACAGTTTTCAGTCCGCCAAGTTGATATTCATAGAAAATCAAATTAATTGTGTTGAACTTTTACTCAAGCACAAAACATTAATTGATATACCCAAGGCCTAAGCATAAGAATGTTTAGTAATTTTTTATACTGCAGTGATCACAATCATAAGGTTTGTGTGACAAGTCAAGTTAAGAGCGTTACACTTATTGAAAAATTCTTAAAAGACCTAGAGACTAATTTGGCAACTAAATGAAAGAACAACATTATAAACTTAACTCGTCATGCAAACCTCATAAATGTATGCACGGCGATTAAAAACTTCTAGCCTAAGACTTTGTAATTAATATTTTGTGACCCAATACAAGTGCAAAATTATTATCTTAGCTTGTTATGTGACCCTTATGAATATGAGATGTGTTAAGAAATGTTGACAGGATCAAATGTAGAGTTAAAATGTCAACAGGCTCTCAAAATGTTCAAAGTAACAGTGAAATGTGGAATTTTTCCTTTTTCACTTTTATTTTATTTCAGTTTTGACATTTTTATTAAGTTTTGAAAAATTTACACTCTGACAGCAGGGGGTTTTTTTGGTTTTTTTTCCATCTTTATTGTGCTTTTGGCAGTATATATATATGGCAGTTTTTTGTGTTGATAACATCTTACATAGCGTTTTGTAATTTTGTCATATTTTGGGCAATTTACTTTCGATGCCTATTCGCATTTTTTTTTCTTCGAATATTTGGTTTTCGTTTAGTTCTAGATTACTTCGGTTTTTAGACAAGTTTCGTATGTACGAAATAATTTGTTAGCTTCGGCATGCCACTCCACTGTCATTCAACGAATCTTCACAAAATTTTACACATCTGCTTGAAAAGATTTTCACAAAAATTTATATTTTGGTTCAACTCGTAGTTTTGGAACCAAAACGGCAGAATTGTGCCATGTGTCTACACTGGGGAATGATGTAGGGGAGGTTAAAACATATAGGGAGCAATGCTTTAGAAAGCCTGTTGTTTACAGTTCTTCACAAAATTTAATACTGTATCAGTGTTGCACATTGAGAGGGTAAGTGCTGGGTTATTCAATAGCTCAGGAATTAAGTAAGGTGCAAGGACACCAAGTTTCAATGACACTCCTTAATTCCATTGACATATTTAGAAAAATGCGAATTTGCTGCTACCAAGTATCAAGACATCTGCCTGAGACCAACAATGATGATTTAAAGGGCCACAAAAGGTAATCCTAGTGATCCTCAGATACGATGGATGTTAAGGGGGAGGGCAAATTTCTTATCTGTTTGTTTAAGCAGCAACAAATTTCAACAGCTGCATTCTAATTAACAACAGCAAAAATATATACACATATTTAGACCCTGTCGACATTTTGACCTTGTTAGCATTTTAACTGTAGACATTTTGTACCAATCGCATCTACCTATGCCTTACTGATTTCTCCATAGCAGTAAGAACTTTAGAGATATGATGTTTGTAAAAAGAATTGATATCAATAAGAACAGGGAATGAAAACTTAAAGCATATATGTCAGTGCATTAATATGGATGCAAATACTTCAAGCACAAAATATTTTCTATTTCTTTTTAACAGCAATAATTTTTATTTCCTGTCAATTACTTTACTTTCTTATACAACTGCCAAGTTATAAAATTAATTTGTCATATTTTAAGCTTCATTATTTTCCTTTCCATGTTTCAAGATCATATTTATTTTATGCAACTGACTTTTGCCACGTTTAAGTATTATGGCAGATAACCTGTCACTTATGGTATTTGGGGGGGGGGATATGTACATGGTAATTTGCTTTCATGCATTACAGAATTTTCCTGATTTAATTGTTCCCCTTTTATTGGGTGGGTATCATTTAGACTCATAAAGAAAGCAGAGGAATTCACAAGGAAACATTTATTTTAACAGAAAAAATTGGAGAGTAAAATGGATACAAAGAACATAGATTTTCTTGGAGAAAAGAAGAAAATCTTATCATTATAATTACAAGGCTTACACTTATTTATTTTTGTACCAACATATACAGGACTGAATAACTGAAAATGCATGTCTTCACTCCGATAATGACTACATTATGTGCAGATCATGCATAAAAAATGTAGTTCTTGAAACAGTTTTTCAAAAATATAACACCGATTGCAACCAAAAAAGGAAAAATTTACCCAAAAAATTTCACTCTCCAGGTACAGCAATCCAGCCAGGTAAAGAAATGAATGGAAGTCACTTGTACGCATCAGAAAAAGCAGATTATTTAGAAGACAGTCAAAATGCGTGGTAAAATGTTTAGTTTTAAAATATATACATATACTGTATTAGAGAGGACTGAGCAAGAAGCAACTAAATCAGGCAAAAAAAAACATGATTCCAAAAGTGAATGTATTAGGCTTATAGCTTATTTCTGACATATCAAAATAACTAATGTTCCTGAAATGCTTACTGCTTTGTAAATAAGAGAGCGTGTAATTTTAGAATACCAAACATTGCGATGACTGGATGCGAGGATGTGTTGGACATTTTTTACTATTATGAAAATAGATTGCTTTTACCCGAAAAAATTACTCATAGTGACTCAGGCATCACGTTTTTCACTTTTAGTGATACCCACAGCACAGCTGTGAAATGAGTGTATTCACGAGTACATGAGTTTTTACTACACATACACGCACAAAAACATGATTGCTACACATTCATGAATTGAGTGAAGCTGCTGCAAAATCTACTGAAGGATCTCCACGGCTTGCGTATCCATCAAAAAATTAGGCACACAAGTGATAGTCAACGTCTCTATTTCTGCTGTATTAACCACGTACATCACGATCATGTATAATTAAGCAGCACGCTTTTCGTTTTCTGTAAAATTAATACTTTTAATATGCACGTATAGTAATAAATACAGTAATATTTCAGTCTGATTGCGACTTCTATTTTCGAAACATGAATGATGACATGTTAGCAACCCGTTTCATCCACATGCTGTCTCCCTATCGCGATGCAAATTTAATTTTTCAGGTGATACTTGAACAAATACTATACACACAAAAGTATTAAAGAGTACTACTTACTTTGCTGAAAAAATTGCGTTCCGAAGTACGTAGTTCCCGGAAGTACCCGATAACGAGATCCATAACGCATCCCTAAAACTACGAAATCAACACTCACTTTTTGTATTGCCACGGAGAGCAAAGCAATAGCACCACGATTGTGACGTCATAAATACTTGTGGTAGGCCTGGTAAGGTATAAAGATGGCCTTGGCTCAGCCAAGGCCATCTTTATACTTCACCAGGCCTGCCACAAGGATTTGTGACGTCACAATCGTGGTGCTATTGCTTTGCTCTTCGTGGTAACAGAAATGTTAGCGTTCACATCGTAAGGGATTGGGAACCTCAACGAACTATAGGGGGCGCTGCGCAAACGTAAACAAACTTCTCTAGTACGGGTAACGTCGCACGTGTTTCCACAAAGTCGAATGTTAGAATGGCTGGTTTGTCGCTTTCAATCCTTGAAATAATGAAATTTGTGGACGCTTCCAAAAATTCAAGATGCATTAAAGAAGGGGGAGTGATTGTTAATGTAGGCCATATAATTTCTTGTGGAATTAAGAAGGAAGATGGAAGAGAAATTCTCATAGTTTCGCACTGCATTCAGTCCACGGCAATAACGTCGTCGCCTCACTCCATCAACGGTGTTTTAGATACAAGTAACAGTGAAATTTCTATAAAGTCATTTGAGTGCTCTTGTAAAGCGGGCAGAAGTGGAACGTGTAAGCACTGTGTAGCAGTAATGCTTTACTGTAACAGGTAATTTTTACATTTTCAGACAAGTGATATAGTAATACCGACAGTGGTGTTCTAATCCGGATTACTATTAAAAGCTGACATTTCGTTTCACTTGACGTTTCCCAGGACCCATTTTCAATACTGTCAACAATAACATTTGTAATTTTTGAACATTCTGTTCCTAAAAGGGTTTGTGAATTGGTAATTGTTGATCATCATTGGGTTCTGCGTTTTTAAACCGATGACTGTTGACAGAACATTGCAAATCTTGTTCCATAAAGAAGTTTAAATTTATACGGATAACAGCAATTATTTGTTTTCAAGATTATGTAGAAATGCGGATTTTTTAATTACTACTATGCAATAAAAACATGCTGCCTTGTTTATTATTCATTCAAAGACGTTACTAGGTTAATAGCATTTCGCTGGAAGGATTTCAAACGCAAGGCACAAACGTTTATACTAACTTGTGAAAAACATAGCTTGAAACCTTGGGAACGACATTGCGGGACACAACAATATGATTTGTTCTTCTTCACGGAATTCTCCATTATACAACTCTAATTCCAGAATGAATGCAAAAATACACCAAACTACGACAACTGAACGTAATGAGCGATCTACCAACAGCCAAGCATTGAGCCGAAAATGTTACCCGTACTACAGTAATTCTTCCTTTTGCCGGTAGAGGGAGAGCGGACCGCTGAGATTGCCAATATGTTCTCGAGTACTTCTCGGAACTACTATACTGTGCAAATTAATTGGGACAAAGTAAAAAAACACTCTTTTTACCAAAACTATGCCTTTATATCATTCTATGCCTTGATATACGCTGATAAATACCTGTATTCGTATGAAGTACGTCCTCCTTTAGCAGAAATGAACTCTTGAATTTGCTTTGGCATTGACTCCACTAATTGAGTGCACATATTTTTGACTTCATAATCGTGGAACCACACTTTTATAGCATTCATTATCATGCGTTCTTTGGTTGTACAGTCCATTTTACCTAAACGTCTCTTCAAAATATTCCACAGGTATTCTATGGGATTTAAGTCTGGTGAATTTCCAGGCCAATCAAGCAAATGAATTTGATTTTACAGCATGCAGTTCTTGACAAATTTCGAATTGTGACATGGGGCCAAGTCATGTTGAAATGTTCCGTCAAAAATTTGCAAGAATAAAACAATCCTACGTTGTAATATTTCTACGTACTTGGCTGAATTCACCATACCTTGAACAGGAACTAAGCTTCCAGTGCCATTTGATGTGAAAATTCCCCAAAACATCTGTTTCAGAAGGTGTTTTATAGTTTGTTTAACATACATGCTCAGGTCTGAAGGGTTCACCGTTGCTTCGTCTAACGACATTTGCTTGGTAACCCTGTACAAATAAATGAGTTTCATCACTGAAAATTACCTTTTTCCAGTCGTCAGCAGTCCATGATTTATATTATTTGGCCCATGCTAAACGTTTTATCTTCATTTTCGCATTCAAATATTATTTTTTCGTTGGTCTTCTTGCCTTCCGGCCAACTTCCAGAAGCCTACGGCGTACAGTTGAATCACTAACACCACAACAACTAGCCAATAAATCTCTTTGAAGGTCGGTGCTTGTTCTTTTTTTTGGATTCATTTTACTATTTCTGATTAGATATTTATCGGTTCGTGGAGTTGTTTTTCGTTTTCTTCCACATTTACCTCTCCTTTTTGGAGACGGTTATCCAGATGCATTGTATCGCGCAAGCAGTCTTGATGCACTGGATTTGTCTACACCAACTTCAGAAGCGATATCTCTCACTGTCATAGAAATGTCATCCTTCAGAGCAATTATTTTTGCACGCTTCCTTGGAGAAATATCCATTTTTCAATACACGAAAGCAACACGTACTCACAGAGAGCAAAAACTAACATCCACCTGTCACACACGAAAGTTCACAACTGAAGCTGAAGTGCCTATTTCCTGTTTAAAACCGGTCAAACCACATCCTTACTATCAAGTTCTAACAGTCACACCACCTCACAGCTAATAAAATCGGTTTATGTGGGTTTCCGACATCAACTGGCGATCACATTACAATTCTGAGAATAAAATAGCTTGTCCCAATTAATTTGCACGGTATAGTATTTTGGAATATAATTTCTTCAGAAAGGTAAGTAGTACTCTTAATGCTTTTGTGCGTATAATATTTGTTCAAGTATCACCTGAAAAATTCAAGTTAAATTTGCATCGCGATTGGGAGACAGCATGTGTGTGAAATCTGCTTCTAACTTGTCGACATTCATGTTTTGGAAAAGAGAAGTCGCAACCAGACTGAAATACTACTGTATTTATTACTATATGTGCATATTTATTACTACATGTGCATATTTATTACTACATGTGCATATTTATTACTATATGTGCATATTGAAAGTATTAATTTTACAGAAAACGAGAATTGCATTGTATAATTATATCTGATCGGTGATGCACTATCACATTTAGTGTTGTTAATTGGTACAGCAGAAATAGAGACCTGTGTGCCTAAACATAATTTTTTAATCGATACGCAAGCTGTGGAGATTCTTCAGCACATTGTGCAGCAGCTTCACTCAATTCGTGAATGCATAGCAATCATGACGTTTTTATTTTGTGTGTGTGTATGTGTCGTAAAAAATCGCGAATACGCTTTCTCCACAGCTATGCTGTAGGTATCACTAAAAGTTAAAAACACGATCCCTGAATCCACGATGAGTAATTTTTTCAGGTAAAAGCACTCTATTGTCATAAAATAAAAGAAAATGTCGAATACCTCTAGGTATCCCAGTTTCCAGTCATCGTAATGTTGTTTGGCATTCTAAAATTACATGCTGTCTTATTTACAAAGCAACAAGCATTTCAGGATCATCAGTTATTTTGATATATCGTAAATAAGCTATGAGCCTAATACATTTCACTTTATTGTATAGTTCTCGAAGGAAAAAGAAATATGGAAGTTGATGAAATGAGGTTTTGAATAACTTGACAATCATAACAAGTCTTCAAAATTTTCAAAGATGGAAATTCGTCCACAATAAGCCCCAGGACGCAAGAATGAAAGCTACGTGTTTAGTGTTAAAAACAGAATTACTGGTGGCGTACAATAGAAGATATGTTTTGAAATTCCAAGTTATCAGTTTTAAATTCAGTGAACAACCATTAAAACATGTTATTCAAAACGAAAACTTTGTAATTTCCTGTAATTCTAACATTATTCTTAACTAACTTTTGCAGAATAAAGAAATGATTTTTCATATGACGTCTTCAGAATCATGAACCCATTTCTAAGATCACAACGTAATTTCCCTTGTTCCATTTGCAGCATGCACATATTACGTATAACAAAATGTATAACATTACATCCCGTTTTATTCTGCAGCAATGAGAACATTTATAAAACGTAAAATCCGCACTTCATGAAGGATTAACTAACTTTCAATCTACAATTCGTATTTATAAAATTTCAGTACTGAATACTTATAAAAGAAACATTCCTTACCGTTGAAAATATCTTTTGTAGTCGAGCAGGATCTTCAGAATAGACTTAAAACACGCTGTAAATATCCACACAACGTTCACCGGAACAACACAACTAGCCAACAAAAACCGATATGATAACACAACTACAACTACGAAACGAGTCAAATCCGTAGGTCTACTGGGAAAAGAGTGGCCCTGCGATTGTGACGTCACGGCCGAATCACGTGACCTTGTTGCAGGCCTGGTGTTGTATTAAGATGGCCTTGGCTCAGCCCACCACAACAGGTGAAATGAGAAGAAAAGTCCCATACAATCTCCAGGCTCTCTCGACAATGAAAAAGACGCGACGACTTTTACGGCTTCCGACTCTCAAGATCAATCAGGTAACGGAAACAACTTCCCTAGCACAATGCACAGCAACTTCGTTACTTCTGATACTCAAGAACAATCAGGTAAAGGTTCCGAATCCTGGCAGAATGGCAGAACGGAAGCAACTTCACTAGCAGAATGCACAGCAACTTCACTACTTCTGATACTCAATATCAATCAGGTAGAGGTTCCGAATCCTGGCAGCATAGCAGAAGGGAAGCAACTTCACTACTTCTGATACTCAAGATCAATCAGGTAGAGGTTCCGAATCCTGGCAGCATGGCAGAACGGAAACAACTTCGCTAACAGAATGCACAGCAACTTCGTTACTTCTGATACTCAAGAACAATCAGGTAAAGGTTCCGAGTCCTGGAAGAACGGAAAACAACTTCTGTCCCTGCATGCTACACGCAGAGCGAATGTGCAACGATCCCATAAAAAAGAACCAGAAGCAGCCACGAGAAATAAAAATCACCAATATATAGTGCCAAGAGATCCTCAGCTGCAATCAGGCCACTCCACTACGAGGGGCGTCAGCTCCGGTACATTTTTGCATATAAGAATCTTCCACTCTCAGATCCTCAATCATAACTCACTTAATAAATTTTAATTTATACAAATAAAATACACAACAATTTCCTTTACATAATAAACAATTTATACAATCATAATTTCTAACTTCAGTACGTGAGCGACTACAAATTTTCTAATGACGTAAGTAACTACACATTTTCTAATGGTAATTTCTATCCCAACGACTCTAGGCCATGACAGCAGGATTAATCCACCAAGACGTCACACCCCCTTCCTTACTGCACGATTTTACTTAAGGTAAAATCGAAAGGAAAAAAATAAAGTCACTAATTTTGTCTTTCAATCCCGTCACCCTCCCCGTCCGGGTCGCTCCGTAAATGCACCTTCTCAGGTTGATTCTCGAGATTTACGCCACCAGCTTCCGAAGGTCACCCACCGAACCTCCAAGACTGAGAGGAACAGAATTTTTTTTTTTACTTACGTAACCCCACCAATTTCCTATAATCCACCTTGGTTTGTCTTCGTAAACTCCTGGAGGGTAGACTCTGTACCACTTTAACCTGTGTCTGCTCCAATTCTGTTTCCCTTACTGTATCCTCCTTGTCAACAATCTGTGAGCGATCCAACTCCTGTCGCATCTCCATCTCACCACTCACTTCCTGGAGGTCATCAAATTCAATTACTTAATTATCCACTACTCTAGACCTTGATGCCATCAGCTCTGTTGGATTACTATTCCCTGTAGCCACATACTTCTTTAAGTTACACACATTATGGAAGCCTACTCTTTCTCCAGTCTCTGTCTGCAACTCGTAGACTAAAGGAGACAATACATAAATTATCCGGTAGGGACCTTTCCATCGTGGCATAAATTTTGAAATATGACTATTAGCACTAGACAAAGGATGAGTACGAAGAAATACCTGATCCCCCAATTTGAACTTCAAATCCTGCCGATTCCTATCGTTATGTCGTTTCTGCCGTTGTTGTTGCTGCCGAACCCTTACTTTTACTTGCTCAGCTAATTTTTCCAAGTCTTCTGACACCTTCCAGAAATTCCCCTGCATGGCCTCGTCCCATGGAAGAGCGATTTCTCTACCCAAAAATAACTTTGCAGGCTTCTGCCTCGTGGTTTCCTGCCAGGCAGAACGCATTGCTAATGCAAACAGAGAGATGTACTCATCCCATGTTTGCCTTGTAGGTAACAGGAAATCATGGGAATTAGGGTCCGATTCACCCTCTCAGTCAGATTAGACTAAGGATGGTAAGGAGTTGTGTAGGACCGCTTAATTCCAGTCATTCTGCACATCTCTTCCATAAGGGTAGACACAAATTGTGGCCCATTATCAGACAACATGCGTTTTGGAAAGCCATACTGTGAGAAAACCTCATTCTGTAAGGATCGGGCGACAGTGGACGTTTTTGAATTTCTCAAGGGTAAAAGTTCAACCCATTTGGAATAGTAGTCCACTACCACCAACAAATAAACATTGCCTTTAGTGCTTCTTGGCAATGTACCCAATAGGTCAATCTCTACCAACTCGAATGGTGCCACACTGGATATATTTTGAAGCAAACCTGCTGGTCGGTTCTGAGAGTACTTGTGAAGTTGACACTCTCCACAAGAACGCACAAAAAACTTTATACAATTATTTTGACGAAGCCAGTAAACTCTTTCCCTACACTTCTTGATGGTTTTTCTAATTCCCAGATGCCCTGCAACTGGACTAGCATGGAATTCCCGCATCTCCTTTTCACGAAGCTTCTCAGGTATGTATATCCTGGGAGGACCCTGGGCTATATACCACAGCAATTGGTCTTTGAGGACAAAATCCCGAGACTGACCTTTCACTCTGGCCAGATTTCCAGAGTCAGCTCCCGAAATTCCGTCACTCAAATACTGGTAACACAATCCCAGCTCTGAATCCAACCGCTGTTCCCTAACTATCTCATCTCTGGTCACTCCCTCACACACATACCACAGCTTCTGAAGTAAATTGTCCTCAGCAAAATTTTGACAATTTCGGGACAAGGCATCTGGTACTTGAAGTTTACCCCCCTCTTTATGCTCCCATTGCAAATTAAATTCTGGCAGCTGCAACATCCATCTATGCAACCTTCCTTTCAAACCACCAGCTGTTTGCAAACAAACCAAAGACTTATGGTCAGTAATCACTGTAACTGACCCTGAGAAGTACCGTTCTAATTTTTGACAGGCCCATACCACAGCTAAGCATTCCCGTTCAGAAACTGCATACTTTTTTTCTGCTTTATTCAAAGTTCGACTAATGTAAGCTATTGGCTCTTCCTTCCCCTCGGGAACCACCTGATGAAGTACTGCACCAATACCCACAGACGAAGCATCTGTATACAATCTCAAACTTAAACTTGCGATGGACAGTATTAGTACAGGAGCTTGACATAATTTACTTTTTAACTGTTCAAAGGCCTCTTGACAATAAGAATCCCATTTCCATTTGACCTTCTTTTCCAACAACTCGTACAATGGTTTAGCATTGAGGGTAAAATTATCAACATATCTAGTATACCACCCACAAAGCCCCAGAAACTGACGAAGTTGTTTCAGTCCCTTTGGAGCTGGGAAATCCTGAACTGCCTGTATCTTCTCGGGCAGAGTACTGATTTTCCCCTCGCACAACTTGTGTCCCAAATAAGTCAATTCGTTTTGACACAAATGACACTTGTCGGGATTCAATGTCAAACCAGCCTCTTTAAGCAAAGAAAAAACCTTGTACAAATGCTGCACATGCTGTTCAAAAGTGACTGAATGTATGATCACGTCATCCAGATAGACCTCACAACAGGTTTCCAACACCTCTCTAAGAACACAGGACATCATTCTTTGGAAAGCAGCAGGTGCAGTTTTAAGTCCGAATGGCATAACCCTAAACTGATACATTTCATTCCCAAGGATAAAAGCAGTTTTCGGCCGATCAGATGGGTTTAACCAAATCTCCCAATATCCGCTACGCAGATCTAAAGTAGTCAGATACTTAGAAGTTCCCCTAATTTGCTGGAATAAGCTAGCTATGGTGGGCAAAGGGAAGTGATCATTTTAGGTTTCACTATTAACCCCACGGTAGTCTACACAAAATCTCCATGCTTCTTCACCTTTCTTCCGAACCATTACTATAGGGGAACACCTGGCAGAATTGGCACGCTCAATGATTCCTTCCTGCAACATCTCCTGAACCTGCTTTTCAGCTTCCCTGTGTTTTTCATAACTCAAAGGGTAAGGATTTTTGTAAATCGGATGTGGAACACTGACAGTAATCGAATGCTGAACCAGAGAAGTTTGTCCTACTTTATCTCTAAATAAATCAGACAACTCGTCCATAACTTCCTTCAGCTGTTCCCTCTGTACCCCTGACACCTTCGCCTGGTCCACCAGGGTCTCCATGGCTTCTCGGTTCACTTTACCCTTATACGGAACTGGACCTACACTCAACTGGTGGGCTCCCAAATCTATTTTTAAAGAAATCCGGGTCATGACATCCAGCCCCACAATCACATCGAAAGCGAGACCGGGGAGAACAACAAATTCATGTCTCATCCTATGACCCAGAATTTCCATCTCCACCTCAATGGTTCCGACAGGCCTACACCTACTGCCATTTGCCGTAATAAGATCGGGTTTCTTTGCCCGTTTCAATCCCCTTGGAAGAACCACTCTCTGTATTGTTTCACTAATTAAGGATCTTCCGGATCCAGTATCTAGGTAGCCCTGACAAACCCTGACATTCAGAAATCACGTTCTGGTACAGAAAAAATCCGAAGGGGGCTGTATGCAAGAACGATCCTTCCCGGGGTCACAAAACACATTCACGACCCGGGTCGTCCGTTTCCGGACTGTTTTAAAGGACAACGACTCCTGATGTGTCATAATTCTCGGTTCTACGTCAATTCGTCGCGTGCGTCAATTCGTCGACTCCGACGATTCGTCGCTCGTCAATTCGTCGCCTACGTCAATTCGTCGCGCGTCAATTCGTCGACTACGACGATTCGTCGCGCGTCAATTCGTCGACTACGTCAATTCGTCGCGTTTTCAGATTTTGGTTACATACAAAACGAATGCAGGAAAACGTACGATTTCGAACGTCTTGCTCCCTGATCAAATTTATAAAGTTTGGACACGCAGACAAAATAGGAATATTACGTTTTCCTTTGGCACTAAAAATATTAGACGGTAAACGGTTTTTGGAACTGGGCAGGGCCCGGTTGGTCAGAGCCCCCATATACAAAATATTCATAAAATCTACAGTTTTCAATTCAGAACCACCAAATCTGGTATACTATCTCGTGGTATTCTAACTTAGACTGTAGACGGTTTTGGGAAGGGGTTGGAGAGGGGTGGTAGAGCCCCCCCCCTCCCCTACAGAATTGCCGTAAAATATAGTTTTCAATTTAGAACTACCAAATTTGGTATATTATCTCATGGTACTCTAACTTAGACGGTAGACGGTTTTTGGAACGGGTCAGGGGCCCGGTTGGTAGGTCAGAGCCCCCATGCACAAAATATTCGTAAGATCTACAGTTTTCAATTCAGAACCACCAAATCAGGTATCCTATCTCATAGTACTCTAACTTAGACGGTTGTCGGTTTTGGGAACGGGTCAAGGCGCGGGGAGTCAGAGCCCCCCTACATACAAAATTTTCGTAAAATCTAGTTTTCATTTCAGAACCATCAAATTTGGTATCATGAAACTATAACTTAGACGCTAGACGGTTTTTGGAAGGGGTTGGAGCCCGCGGGGTCGGAGCCCCCCCCTCATAAAAAAATTTCGTAAAATCTACAGTTTTCATCTTAGAACCACCAAATTTGGTATACTATCTTAAGGTACTCTAACTTAGACGGCAGACCGTTTTTGGAACGGGTCAAGGCCCGGGGGTCAGAGCCCCCACATACAAAATTTTCTTAAAAACTACAGTTTTCAATTCAGAACCACCTAATCTGGTATACTATCTCATGGTACTCCAACTTAGACGCTAGACGGTTTTGGGAAGAGATTGGAGCCCGGGAGGTCAGACCCCCCGAATAAACACTTTTTCGTAAAATCTACAGTTTTCAATTTAGAACCACCAAATTTGGTATACTATCTCATGGTACTCTAACTTAGACGCTAGACGGTTTTTGGAAGGGGTTGGAGCCCGCGGGGTCGGAGCCCCCGCCCCCTCATAAAAAATTTCGTAAAATCTACAGTTTTCATCTTAGAATCACCAAATTTGGTATACTATCTTAAGGTACTCTAACTTAGACAGCACACCGTTTTTGGAACGGGTCAAGGCCCGGGGGTCAGAACCCCCACATACAAAATTTTCTTAAAAACTACAGTTTTCAATTCAGAACCACCTAATCTGGTATACTATCTCATGGTACTCTAACTTAGACGCTAGACGGTTTTTGGAAGGGGTTGGAGCTCGGGGGGTCAGACCCTTCCCCGAATAATTTATTTTTGTAAAATCTACAGTTTTCAATTTAGAACCACCAAATTTGGTATACTATCTCATGGTACTCTAACTTAGACAGTAGACTGTTTTTGGAACGGATCAAGTCCCGGGGTTCAGAGCCCCCACATACAAAATTTTCCTAAAAACTACAGTTTTCAATTCAGAGCCACCAAATCTAGTATACTATCGCATGGTACTCTAACTTAGACGCTAGACGATTTTTTGAAGGGGTTGCAGCCGGGGGGGGGTAAGGGCCCCCTCATATAAATATTCGCAAAATCTACAGTTTTCAATTTAGAAGCACCAAATTTGGTATACTATCTCATGGTACTCTAACTTAGACGACAGACCGTTTTTGGAACAGGTAAAGGCCCGGGGGTCAGAGCCACACACATACAAAATTCTCTTAAAAACTACGGTTTTCAATTTAGAACTACCAAATCTGGTATACTATCTCATGGTACTCTAACTTAGACGCTAGACGGTTTTTGGAAGGGGTTGGAGCCCGGGGGTAAGAACTCCCCCATAAAAATGCCGCGTAAAATCTACAGTTTTCAATTCAGAACCACCAAATTTAGTATACTATCTCATGGTACTCTAACTTAGACGGTAGACCGTTTTTGGAACAGGTCAAGGCCCGGGGGTCAGATCCCCCCTTAATTTTTTTTGTAAAATCTACAGTTTTCTATTAAGAACCATTAAGTATGGTATCATGAAACTCAAACTTAGACGCTAGACGGTTTTTGGGAGGGGTTGGAGCCTGGGGGTGAGAGCTCCCCCGTCACAAAAATTTAGTAAAATCTACAGTTTTAAATTTAGTACCACCAAATCTGGTATACTATCTCATGGTACTCTAACTTAGACGGTAGACCGTTTTTGGATCGGGTCAAGACCAGGGGGTCAAAGACTCCCCATAATTTTGTTCGTAAGATCTACAGTTTTCAATTCAGAACCATCAAATATGATATCATGAAACTCTAACTTAGACGCTAGATGGTTTTTGGAAGGGGTTGGAGCCCCCGCCTCCATAAAAATTTCGTAAAATCTACAGTTTTCAATTTAGAACTACCAGATTTGGTATACTATCTCATGGTATTCTAACTTCGACGGTAGACCGCTTTTGGAACGGGTCAAGGCCTGGGGGTCAGAGCCCCCTACATACAAAATTTTTTGAAAAACTACAGTTTTCAATTCAGAACCACCAGATCTGGTATACTATCTCATGGTACTCTAACTTAGACGCTAGACGATTTTGGAAGGGGTTGCAGATTTTTTGTGAAGGGGGTATGGACCCCTCTCATAAAAAAATCGCAAAATCTAGTTTTCAATTTAGAACCACCAAATTTGGTATACTATCTCATGGTACTTTAACTTAGACGGTCGACGGTTTTTGGGACAGGTCAAGGCCCTGG
This sequence comes from Macrothele yani, assembly GCA_039090855.1. Classification (NCBI taxonomy): domain Eukaryota; kingdom Metazoa; phylum Arthropoda; class Arachnida; order Araneae; family Macrothelidae; genus Macrothele; species Macrothele yani. Next base: position 86,463,184 of record CM077011.1, on the reverse strand, counting down.
GTGTCGGAGCCCATCCCCCCCTTCGCACACACACACACAGACATACAACATTTTCTTAAAAACTACTGTTTTCAATTCAGAAACACCAAATTTGGTAACATGAAACTCTAACTTAGACGCCAGACGGTTTTTGGAAGGGGTTGGAACCCCGGAGTAAGAGCCCCTCCCCTCCTCATAAAAAATTCGTAAAATCTACAGTTTTCAATTTCGGACAACCAGATTTGGTATACTATTTATGGTTATCTAACTTAGACGGTAGACGGGTTTTGGAAGGGGTCGGGGCCAGGGTCAAGGTAGCCCAGTGCAAAATTTTCGCAAAAAGTTCCGTTTTTTGCTCTTAAGAATACCCTATCTACGTTCTAAGGCGCTCTTTGGCCCATTGAGGGCCTTGCACCATAAACCATCAACCAACAATCTAACCAACCTACGGTCTAAGTTAGGGAGTGTACGTAACAATAAAGGGCAAAAATATGCGTTTAATGGTGTATTAAAAACACAAATCTATATAGTTTAGCTTTCACTACCAACGAGCGGCTTATCAGAAAGAAATATAATGTAATGTAAACAGAGTTCCAGATATTCAAAATTCAAAACGGTAAGAAAAAGATGATCAATGCCAATGTGAAGTCGTATGCATGCTACATCACATAGGTACATTGCATTTCTGTGTCGCGGGATTCACAGAAGCACACGCCAGATGTACGGCAGTTCTATAGATGTCTCCTAGAAGGTAAGTATTCCCATTCCTTTTTCTTTCTTTTTGTTTCGCAAAATTAAATTAACTAAATCAAAAAATTTAAAATAAGTTTACTGGAAAATTGCAGGAATATCTTTTTCATTCATTAACTTTCACCCGCTGAACTTGGTGATTCCACAAAGAGTAATATGTACCCTGCAAATAACTGGTATCCCTGCTAGTACAAATTATATTAATGATTTATTTGCGTCCAGTTCAATCTAGTATGTCCATAAGAGCGTTTGGGGGCCGTATGAAAAATACATTTCAACGTGTGCCACTACGGCGGCGGAGTGATCTAGGCGCTGGCTTCTGACCACTTGTCGAGAAGGATCCTGGTTCAAATCCCGGTGAATCATGGACGTTGTGCTTGACTTCTGGCACTGGCTGTCCCCCATTCCCAGGAACCAGTGGCCCCAAATTGGGAACGTCCGACTGCTTATAGCCCACTGAATTGATCACGGTGGTCGTTAACCCCCCCCCAAAAAAGATTGCGACGTGTCCATTGCTATTTGTTGTGGACCGTACAAAAAGTATGTTTTTGATATCAACGTGTCCACTTCCATGTAAGCTGGCCATAAACTGTTAGGGGACCGTACAAAATTGCACTTTTGTTTTCACCTTGTCAGCGCTTCGGTATATATTAGAAGTATACGTATATATAGTTGGTCCATTTCAGCACGTAGTTTGGTTTATATAGAAAATCAAGATAATGTTACAGTTTTACTCAGCTACAACACATTAATCCCAAAGGCTATTTGTTGAAATCTTTAATCCGCCGTGCTCATATTCACAACGTTAACATAACATGTCAAGTTATTAATGTTGCAGTTTTACCCTGTCACAAACTTTAGTTACAAGACCTTAGGCGTAAACTTTTTTTAGGAATTTTTAGTCCGACGTATTCATAAGGTTTCGATAACATGCCAAGGTTATGGTACTGCGTTTTGACTGAGGCACAAAAATTAATAAACAGGCCTTAAGCCTTTTTATCAGTTTTCAATCAACCGTGCTCATATACATAAAATTTTCAGAGAAAGTCAAGTTTACTGTGTTGCGCATTTACTCGAGTACAAAACTATAAACAGCCATTAACTTTCACCCGCTGAACTTGGTGATTCCTCAATTCATCCATTAACAAGTCTTTTAAGTGATTGTATGCTATGGTCATATTGATAATGTTTGATGACAAGTCAGGTTAATGATGTTGTACTTATTAAAGACTTAAAAAGGTGTAGAGGCTAGTAATTATTATTTGAAGTCTAAGTAAAAGCTCATTTTTAACTTGACTCGTCATGAAATCCTTATGAATATGGCATTTATTTTATTTTGTACATTTTACAAAGCGTATGCATTTTTTTTTTTTTGGCATTTGTTTTATTTTGTGCTGTACTTGTTACACAGCGTATGCATTTTTTTTTTTTGGCATTTGTTTTATTTTGTGCTGTACTTGTGATTGCATTTTGAATTTTTATTTGTTTCACATTTTGGATTGCATTTTGAATTTTTATTTGTTTCACATTTTGGATTGCATTTTGAATTTTTATTTGTTTCACATTTTGGATTACTTTTTGAATTTTTATTTGTTTCACATTTTGGATTACTTTTTGACATTTTATGTTTTTGACATGCTATTTTGAAAATTTTGTCTTTTTTAATTTTGCGTTGTGTTTTACATTCTTGCATCTTCGGCGGAATTACATTCTTGAAAAATTTAAAATACAAGTTAGTAAAAGGTATAATTCAATTAGTGAGAAATACCAGCACATTTTAGTAAAGGGTAGAATTATATGAAATTCCTCTTAAAAAGTCCAGCATGTTAACATTGTCTCTGTGCACCAAAGAAATTCGAATTCCTTTTTATCTTGCCAGCGCTTCTCTTCTGGGTGGATTTGTTGGAATCTGTGCTGTCACTCTTTCGATTTTAGCCATAGTTGTTCTCTGCTCTTTCGCAATTTCACTGATTATTTCGTACAGTCACAGTTTTTTTTCTCCCAGAATTGTATTCCAGCGGCTGTCTAATCTTTCAAGTTCGTTTTGTGTTCTGGGAAAGTCAAATAAATTGTTTTCACTTACTGACCAAATTTTTGGGGGGAACAGCGGAGGGATTCTGCTCGGATTGTTTCTTCTGCTTCCACGAAATTTTCCAAGAACATAATTTTCCTCAAACCACTGAACTACAGAATCTGCATATTCTAGTAAAATTGATTTCACTTCTACAAAAGCAGCTGGAATTTCATCAGATGAAAAAAATGCGAGTTCTTGCAAATGTGTGACTTTGAGAGCAAACTCACTGTTTTCCCTATATTCCAAGGCTATGCCAGAGGATGGATATTCCTCAGCACATTTTTTTCCGAGATGAAACCAACAACATTTGTGTGTGCTGCTTCCAAATTCCTTTTTAGCAGCATTATAACAGTAGCTATTTCAAAATCTATTATTATGCGTATATTGTGGTGCAAGCTGAATATCATAGTCTGATGCATAGTCTTGTAAATCCTACAAAAATACTGTATAATAGTATTATATTCTTTATACTTGCTGGAAAGTAACCCATAAACTAGTGGGACAAGTCTGTGCATCTCTGGATTCGTTTCAACCATAGCATGAATGGAACATAATTGCCTAAAAAGGGTTGGACAAGTTTCAAATGTCCCATCCATAATCCAGAGGGGTGCTTCTTTAAGCTTTCGTAAACTATTCTCTGTCAAAAATAAAATAATTCTTTGATGTCCAAATGCGCTATCTCTGCCAAGAAATTTTGCACCATCTTCTCCTGTAAATTTATTGGGGCATCGATCCGTTCTGAAGTCGTAGGCTCCGCAGGCATGTCTTGGCATGTCTTCTCTTTTTTACAACTTGCCTTAGTGCATCCATATTAGGCATGTAAGCTGCATTTACTGTAGCCATTGACGTTGTCACGGTTTGAATAATTTGTGCAGGGGGTTCGTCCGTATTTCTCGCTCGTTCTTTTATTTGCCCTCTTGCAACAGCAACATCACTTTTCTCCGGTCTTGGAGCATGATTATGTGGTTTCTCATTGCGCATCCTGTGTTCATCTCCAATAAGAATAGTACTAGCAAAGCCAGTACAATTTCCATAATTTCTTTCAATACAGTGACAATACCGTGAATCACCTCGCACTCTGTTATGGCAAAATAAATACCCTTTCCATTTCAGCAAATCATTTTCTTTTTGTGAGTTAACTATTTATGTTGCATTCTTCATCTGCATAGTGCCTTCGGAAAACAATGCACTTTCTCTTTCCAAAATATTTTGAATGATATATTTCCACTATTATCACTTGACAACGCACAACAAAAGTTTCAACAAACACGTTCTCTGTTCTCCAGTCAACTACGAACTAATGAGCAACCATTCAATAAAACACTCAGAATACAGACAATCACGTGAAGCTTGTTCCTCCAGTTAGGGTTTAAGCGAAGTTCAAGATTTTCGTACCTGCGGTCACAAGAAGTGGTTAATTTTAAAGATCGGCATCTTATCTTTTGTTTTTCCGAAACGCAGAGGTACATGTATTTTACAGCTGGGACGCTCCAGGCGGGGGATCAAAAGATGCGAAGAACCCGGGAGCCAGGTTCCGGAGGCGGCAGCAGGCGCGGACTGGACAGCTGTACTCTGGGCCGGTAGGCGTCATGCTAATTCTCAAAAATAAATTCAAATTTTTTGTGTTGCACCATGCGTATGAAAGAAAATTGTTATACTGAAAAGACAATTTGTTTACCCTGTAACATATTAAACGAAACCTACGTCCCTACATGCCAAATGATCTGTAAGCCAAACACAGTTTTTCATGTAACACCTTCCCCCGACTTTCTAAGTTCAGATCTGTCTCGTTCGACTTATTTCCTGTACCGCCCCTCTCATTCGCTAATTGCAGTTAATTGCCGTGAAATTGGTGTTTTACGTTGGGGTGTATTGCCGTCTGTCCTGGAGACTATAGTGAAAGCGGTGAACCCCAGGGGAAAAGTATTCCATCAAAAGCAACAGAAATCCAATGCGAGAGCAAAACTTTGTTCGTTGGCATTACATCCAAGCAATTTAGGCGAAGTAGGAAGTGTGTTTTTCTACTACGACACCAAAAGATTGTCGCAAATGCTCAGGCAATTACGATACAGATGTGTCCTTAAGACTTCTCTTTCAAGACGTCCAAAGGCCGGCACTAGGGGATGGGGAGGGATACAGTGCGGATGCTCTTTTTTGTTGCAGTTAGAAATTTTTAAGCTCATTCTTCCTTAAAACTTTGCCTGGTTACCAGTAAGTACTGTCTCATGCCTCAACCATTGCACAGATTTGTTGTTTTTGTTTTCATTCTTTGAGTTAACAGCGGGAAAATATCTGAACTGCGTTGTTTCAGTTGGAAATATTTTTTTTACTTCAGCAACAGGGCTTCACGTATAATTGCAAAATACTTCGATAGAATAAACATACCTTACATAAAGAGTTTGCATGAGAAAATAGATTAATAATAAGGAAAATATTCTAAAACCAAAAAAAGAAATTGCGGAGCCGAAAAAGCTAGGTAGAGGAAACAAAAGGCTCTAAGAAAAAGTTCATATTTAAAGAAACCTGTAGTCGCTTAATGAGTAAGTGGTATAAATCAATACAAAATCATGTGCTGTATTTGAAAAAAAATTATAAGCAAGTAGGCATCGTGACTGTCCACAGTTTCCCCTTTTCATCCTGTCGACATTACAACCACCACAGAAAAGAAAATAACAAAAACATAACAAAAACACCCATACAAAGTAAAATGCCCAAAACATAAAAAGAAGTAACCCCACAAAATGAAATGCCCAAAACATTAAAAAAACTGCAACCACACGAAACAAAATACCCAAAACATGGTAAGAAATTCTGTTGAAAGCACAATGAAGGTATACGATAATAGAAATATATGTTTTTAAAACTTAATACAAGTGTCAAAACCGAAATAAAAAGAAAGAAAAAAGAAATATTCCAAATTTCATTGTTACTTTAGATATTTTGACCTGTTGACATTTCGTAAATTGTACTTGCACTCGGTCAAAAAATATTACTTACAAGGACTCTTTAGTAACTTTTAATCGCTGTGTTCGTATTTATAAGGTTTGCATAACAAATCAAGTTAATAATGTTGCGCTTTCACCAAAATGCTAATTATTGGCCGCTAGGTCTAGGCCTTTTAAATAATTTTTGATAAGCGTAACACTCTTAAATTGATTTGTCATGCAAACCTCATATAATCACAGCATTATAAAAATTACTATAAATGCTTATGCCTAGGTCTCGGGCGTATCTATTAATGCTTTGTGCTCGAGTAACATTTAAACAGAATTCATTTTATTTTCTATGAAAACTACATAAATATCAGCTCGGAGGACAGAAAACTATCAAAAATCTCTAGACCTAGGGTCTGCTTAATAGTTCCAACCTCAGAAAAGCGCATTGCTAAAATCTTGGACTTCTATGAAAACATTATGAAAATTAGCACGGCACAGTGAAAATTGCTAAACAGGCCCAGTCCTAGGGCTTTCTAATAATTGTTTTGTACCTGACTAAAAGTGTAACATTATCTTTAGTTCTTACTAGCAGGGGTACCCGGTATTTCCCAGGTAAATATTACTATTTCTAAAATCACCAAGTTCAGCGGGTGAAAGTTAATGAATGAAAAAGCTATTTCCGTAAATTTCCAGGAAACATATTTTAAATCTTTTGATTTAGTTAATTTAATTATACGAAGCAAAAAAGAATTTACATTATTTACATTACATTGTATTTCTGCCTGATAAGGCAACCGTTGGTGGTGAAAGCTAACGTTTATTAATTTGTGTTTTTAATACACCATGAACCGGATATTTTTTCACTATATTGTTATCTACGGCCTCTAACCTAGACCGTAGGTGGGGTAATGGAGTGCTGTATTGGGATGCAGTTCTTAAGAGTAAAAACTGTAACTTTTACGAAAATTTTGAATGAGCCCCCTTCACACCGGGCACCGACCCTTTCCATCTGCGCTCTAAGTTACAATGCAATGAGGTAGTGTACTAAATTTGGTCGTTCTAAATTCGAAACTGTAGGATTTACAAAAATTGGCATGGGGGGGGGCGACCTCTGAACCCCTGGCTCCAACCGTTTCCAAAAACCGCCTGCATTCTCAGTTAGAGTACCATGACATAGTATACCAAATTTGGTGGTTTTAAATTGAAATCTGTAGATTTTACGAAAATTCTTTATAGGGAGGGCTCTGAACCCGTGCCTGACCAGTTCTCAAAACCGTCTACCATCTAAGTTAGAGTACCATGAGATAGTTTACAAAATTTGGTTGTTCCAAATTGAAAACTGTAGATTTTACGAAAATTTTGTATGGGGGGAAGGATCTAACCCCGGGCCCCGACCCGTTCCGAAAATCGTCTACGGTCTAAGTTAGAGTACCATGATATGGTATACCAAATTTGGTGGTTCTAAAGTTAAAACTGTAGATTTCAAGAAATTCTTTATGGGGTGGGCTCTGAACCCCGGGCTCCGACCCTTTCCAAAAAACCAACTACCGTCTAAGTTAGAGTACCATGAGATAGCATACCAAATTTGGTGGTTCTAAATTGAAAACTCTAGTTTTGACGAAAAAATTTTATGGGGGGGGGCTCTTACTCCGTGCCCGATCTGTTCCAAAACCCGTCTACCGTCTAAGTTAGAGTACCATAATATAGTATACTAAATTTGGTGGTTCTAAGTTGAAAACGGTATATTTTACGAAAGTTCTTTGGGGGGAGGGGGTGCTCTTACCGCCCGGGCCCCGATCCAATCCAAAAACCGTCTCCCGTCTAAGTTAGAGTACCATGAGATAGTATACCAAATTTGGTGGTTCTAAATTGAAAACTGTAGATTTTACAAAAAAAAAATTATTCGGAGGGGGGTCTGACCCCCGGGCTCCAACCCCTTCCAAAAACCGTCTAGCGTCTAAGTTAGAGTACCATGAGATAGTATACCAGATTAGGTGGTTCTGAATTGAAAACTGTAGTTTTTAAGAGAATTTTGTATGTGGTGGGCTCTGACCCCCGGGCTTTGATCCGTTCCAAAACCGGTCTACTGTCTAAGTTAGAGTACCATGAGATAGTATACCAAATTTGGTGGTTCTAAATTAAAAACTGTGGATTTTGCGAATTTTTATATGAGGGGGGCCCTTACCCTCCCCCGGCTGCAACCCCTTCAAAAATCGTCTAGCGTCTAAGTTAGAGTACCATGCGATAGTATACCAGATTTTGTGGTTCTGAATCGAAAACTGTAGTTTTTAAGAAAATTTTGTATGTGGGGGCTCTGACTCCCGGGCCTTGATCCGTTCCAAAACCGGTCTACTGTCTAAGTTAGAGTACCATGAAATAGTATACCAAATTTGGTGGTTCTAAATTGAAAACTGTAGATTTTACAAAAAAAATTATTCGGAGGGCGGTCTGACCCCCGGGCTCCAACCCTTTCCAAAAACCGTCTAGCGTCTAAGTTAGAGTACCATGAGATAGTATACTAGATTAGGTGGTTCTGAATTGAAAACTGTAGTTTTTAAGAAAATTTTGTATATGGGGGTTCTGACCCCCGGGCCTTGACCCGTTCCAAAAACGGTCTGCCGTCTAAGTAAGAGTACCATAAGATAGTATACCAAATTTGGTGGTTATAAGATGAAAACTGTAGATTTTACGAAATTTTTTTGAGGAGGTGGAGCGGATCCCGCGGGCTCCAACCCCTTCCAAAAACCGTCTAGCGTCTAAGTTAGAGTACCATGAGATAGTATACCAAATTTGGTGGTTCTAAATTGAAAACTGTAGATTTTACGAAAAAGTTTTTATCCTGGGGGGTCTGACCCCCGGGCTCCAACCCCTTCCAAAACCCATCTAGCGTCTAAGTTAGGGTACCATGAGATAGTATACCAGATTAGGTGGTTCTGAATTGAAAACTGTAGTTTTTAAGAAAATTTTGTATGTGGGGGGCTCTGACCCCCGGGCCTTGACCCGTTCCAAAAACGGTCTGCCGACTAAGTTAGAGTACCATAAGATAGTATACCAAATTTGGTGGTTATAAGATGAAAACTGTAGATTTTACGAATTTTTTTATAAGGGGGGCGACCCCGCGGGCTCCAACCCCTTCAAAAAATCATCTAGCGTCTAAGTTAGAGTACTATGAGATAGTATACCAAATTTGGTGGTTCTAAATTGAAAACTGTAGATTTTACGAAAAAGTTTTTATTCGCGGGGGTCTGACCCCCCGGGCTCCAACACCTTCCAAAAACCGTCTAACGTCTAAGTTAGAGTACCATGAGATCGTATACCAGATTAGGTGGTTCTGAATTGAAAACTGTAGTTTTTAAGAAAATTTTGTATGTGTGGGGGCTCTGACCTCCCGGGTCTTGACCCGTTCCAAAAACGGTCTGCCGTCTAAGTTAGAGTACCATAAGATAGTATACCAAATTTGGTGGTTCTAAGATGAAAACTTTTATGAGGGGGGGGGGGATCTGAATCCGCGGGCTCCAACGTCTTCCAAAATCCGCCTAGCGTCTAAGTTAGAGTTTCATGATACCAAATTTGATGGTTCTGAAATAAAAACTAGATTTTACGAAAATTTTGTATGTAAGGGGGGGGGGCTCTGACTCCCGGGCCTTGACCCGTTCCAAAAACCGACAACCGTCTAAGTTGGAGTACTATGAGATAGGATACCTGATTTGGTGGTTCTGAATTGAAAACTGTACATAGAAATGTTATTTTACTGAAGAATAAAGGCAATTTTGAAATGTAGATCTTAGGAATATTTTGTGAATTGGGGCTCTGACTAACCGGGCCCCTGACCCGTTCCCAAAACCGTCTACCGTCTAAGTTAGAGTACCATGAGATAATATACCAAATTTGGTAGTTCTAAATTGAAAACTATATTTTACGGCAATTCTGTAGGGGAGGGGGGCTCTACGCCCCCTCTCCAACCCCTTCCCAAAACCGTCTACAGTCTAAGTTAGAATACCACGAGATAGTATACCAGATTTGGTGGTTCTGAATTGAAAACTGTAGATTTTATGAATATTTTGTATATGGGGGCTCTGACCAACCGGGCCCTGCCCCTTTCCAAAAACCGTTTACCGTCTAATATTTTTAGTGCCAAAGAAAAACGTAATATTCCTATTTTGTCTGCGTGTCCAAACTTTATAAATTTGATCAGGGAGCAAGTCGTTCGAAATCGTACGTTTTCCTGCATTCGTTTTGTATGTAACCAAAATCTGTAAACGCGGCGAATTGACGTAGTCGACGAATTTGTCCGCGACGAATTGACGCGCGACGAATCGTCGTGGTCGACGAATTGACGCGCGACGAATTGTCGTAGTCGACGAATTGACGCAGGCGACGAATTGACGTAGTCGACGAATTGACGCACGCGACGAATTGACGTGACACCATAATTCTCTACATTCAAAACACCTGATTACTCTATTCCCAAAAGTAGAATCTTGAGTTCTTTCGTCTCTGACTCTTCCACCGGTCATCTTAGTCTCTATCTGAGTTCTAGGCTGAACCCGTGCCACCTGTATCCTTTTGACAAAGGCAACTATTTCCAACAAGGAATAATTTATCTGGGGAACAAAAAGCACTCTCAAAGTCAAAGGAAGTAGTTCTATCATCAACTTCACTATTTCCTGTTCAGACGCCTGTGGCTGCCAAATCAAAAATAGTGCTCGAAATTTCCAGACGAACGCCTCGATATCTTCACCTTCTCGGTACTCTAGGGAAAATAACTCTTGAACCACCGCACCTTGAGAATGATAGGGGGTATACTCTTTCACTATCATGTTTTGAAATTCCTCCCATGAAAGATTGACATGACCAAGTCTCACATGCTCCCACCAACACCGAGCACTCTCCCGTAAACATGCACGTGCCAAATGCAATCTTTCTTCGTCGGTGACCTGCAATGCCTCAAATTCGATTCCCAGCTCCTGAAGAAACATGTGAACATTCTCGGTGGGTTTACCACTAAACCTTGCTTTAATGAAAAGTCGGTCACTACTACGAGAAAACCGTCCCTCCGAACCCATTCCGAACGACGTGCCCCCATCTCGAGTGGGACCAAACCCACTCTCCCTTAGCTCTGGAGCAGGAAATCCCCTCTCACGCGGCCACGCCTTGGACTATCCCATGTCCCTCTCAGATTCTCAATTTCAGACTGAAGATCCGAAACTTGCTGCACCACCTGGAAATGGTAATGACTAGCACACACACACAACACTAGTCCCAACAACATTGAGAGAATTTCCCACAACGTGAAAACAACCATGGTTCTTTTTTTCTCTATACCCTCAAAAAAAAAAATTTGCTGAAAATTTTTACTACTTCTCACCTGGGAGTCACAGCCGGGAGTCAATAAAAAATAAAAAATAAACTAATTACACAGTAATACATCATATAAACAACTGGCAAAGCAAAAAAAAAAATATTTAACTATATGATACAAAACAAACAAACAAAATTTTACCATTTCGAGCCCCACGTTGGGCACCATTTATGCAACGCTCCTAGCCATTACTTCCCCACCAAAATTTACTGTGCCCAGCTAACTATCTCGGTAATCTGTCTCTCTCTGGATTCGAACCCACGACTAGGACGTTAAGTGCAGTGGACAGATTTTGAAAAAATCTTACAAAAACAAATAACAATTCATACACAAATTACTCTGCTAAACCCCTTTTATATCATTCAATAATTTTAGTACCAATACAAATCAATTATTTCATAACACATTAAACTGAAGTTAAATTCCAACATACTGTAAATGTTCACTCCGTTTGCTTCAATTATTTTATCACCCAAAACAGGCAATACAATTCCAATAACACCAAGTATTTAAACCCCATTCATTATTAGCTCGTCATTTCTTGAGACAACATTCAAGATTAACGCACATAAACACCCCAAAGCACAAGTATATCAACTCTGGGCATGAAAACACTATTAATTTGAAACTCCCAATAATACAACATGCAAAAAAAAAACACCCCATGAGAATACACTAATTTCAAATAACTTTCAATTGTGCTACAGCCCTACGTAAACTTTGCCAGCAACTATTAATCATACAAAGGGGAAAAAAAGAACTTTTACACTCACGTACTGGGATCTAATGATATTCCTCTGACGGACTCAGCCCACACACAACAGGCGAAATGAGAAGAAAAATCCCATACAATCTCCAGGCTCTCTCGACAATCAAAAAGACGCGACGACTTTTACGGCTTCCAACTCTCAAGATCAATCAGGTAGCGGTTCCGAATCCTGACAGCATGGCAGAACGGAAACAACTTCACTAGCAGAATGCACAGCAACTTCGTTACTTCTGATACTCAAGAACAATCAGGTAAAGGTTCCGAGTCCTGGCAGAATGGCAGAACGGAAGCCACTTCACTAGCAGAATGCACAGCAACTTCACTACTTCTGATACTCAAGATCAATCAGGTAGACGTTCCGAATTCTGGTAGCATAGCAGAACGGAAGCAACTTCACTACTTCTGATCAGGGCTTGGGAGATATGGGCTGGTCCTTAGCTCTCCACCCCTGAAACACGCAGGCAAAGTTGATGACGTAGCTGCGCTGGCTCTTCGGAAGCCAAGCGCCACGAGGAGCTGTGTTCTAACGGACCACCATAGGAAAAGCACCTTCAGTTAATGTTATTACCGTATTTAACAGAATACAATGTGGCATCTATTGCAATGCTCACTAAAATATTGGACTCTGCCTTTTTCGGAAATAAAAGTTAAAGATTTTGAGTCTTAAATAAATGCGATAATTTTAAACGAACAAATTCTGTCATGCATGCGTTTTCTATAAAAAAGTATTTTGCTTAATATACTAAACCTATTTTTCTGATGTCGAAAACTCAGCGTATCTTTCCTTTTTTTTTAGTAGTAATTCCCTAGAATTAGTGGTTGAAAAACTTTTTCTCTCTCACAAACATTAGTTGTTTAAAACCTGTAAGACACGGAAAGCTACTGAGTTCTTCAAACTCTGCAAAAGTAGTTCAAACACTCTGTTAATATATAAAATCAAAATTATTTACTTACATTTTATATCCATCATGATTTCTGAAGTTCACTGCGTTTAAAAAGGGGTGAACAAAATTTACTTCATGAAGTGAAGATATGTTCCTTATTGCACGAACTGGAAACTGTTTTCTTCATTGCACCAAATGTTAAACTTTTTTTCTTTATTGCACAAACAGGAAAAAAAAATGACGTTTTTCACTGGGTTTGAGTCAATCAATTTTTTCATTTTCTGCAGAGCTTTCCTGCGCGGCACTAATAGTGAATTTCTGTTCAGAAAACGAATTCGAATAAATGTTCAGATTCTGCAAAACAGACGAATAGCATCTTTGTTGACAGTTGGGAAACGTTTTTCTAGCTCATTTATGAGTTCCCGAAAAACACCTTTTCCTTTTCTAAATGTCCTGCCATGAACTGCGCAGAAAATCTGTTCAAACTGTTTCACAGTATTATTTCAAGAACATGATGGTACTGTTAAACCGCCAACAGATATTAGTTTTACCCAATTATCTTGAACAGAATCAGTATCGGGGCAGTTTTTAGAAATAGTTCCTAAAGAAGGATCTTTATCGCGAACGCGATATGCTATGTATCCAGCTATGTAGGCCATGGCTTCCTGTTCGGAATTGGAGAGTTCTCTTGACTGCTCGTTCAAGTCAATCTCCCAAGCAATTGGAGATGCGTCTTCAAAAAATTCAAAGTTCATATCCTCACAGCTGTTTTCGGTCGAAGTCATTGTCACCAGATCCTCTACTTCTTCATTTCTGAAAGCATTTTCCAACAGTTCAGATGTTAAATAAACACCCAGGCTCTTAGGAGTTTCTGCCTGGGATTCAGTCGTATTAACTTTTTCGTTAAAAAAACGTAAATAAAAATCAACACTCAGTGTACAACTTAAATAAAGCACAACGTGAAACAAATACTATAAACCAATAACACAGGAAAATTGGATCCTGTAGGCAGGTTGACAAACGAACTCGGAGAGCAAGCCAGCGCGATGACGTAGAAACAAGTGACCTACCCATTTTCCACCCTCCCTTCTAGACACGGGTCGGCATTCAGTCTCTCAAAGGGACGGACTAGCCCTTAATCTGTAAAGCCCTGACTTCTGATACTCAAGATCAATCAGGTAGAGGTTCCGAATCCTGGCAGCATGGCAGAACGGAAACAACTTCGCTAGCAGAATGCCCAGCAACTTCGTTACTTCTGATACTCAAGAAAAATCAGGTAAAGGTTCCGAGTCCTGGAAGAACGGAAAACAACTTCTGCCTCTGCATGACTTCTGCCTCTCCCAGAGCAAATGTGCAACGATCCCATAAAAAGGAACCAGCAGCAGCCACGAGAAATAAAAATCACCAATATATAGTGCCAAGAGATCCTCAGCTCCAATCAGGCCACTCCACTACGAGGGGCGTCAGCTCCGGTACATTTTTGCATATAAGAATCTTCCACTCTCAGATCCTCAATCATAACTCACTTAATAAATTCTAATTTATACAAATAAAATACACAACAATTTCCTTTACATAATAAACAATTTATACAATCATAATTTCTAACTTCAGTACGTGAGCGACTACAAATTTTCTAATGACGTAAGTAACTACAAATTTTCTAATGACGTAATTTCTATCCCAACGACTCCAGGCCATGACACCAGGATTAATCCACCAAGATGTCACAAGTACACTATGATGCTGTTGACGTGGTTTACTTTGAACATAACTGTAGATTTTAATTGCACCAAAAGTTTTAATACTTGCCGTCCCTGGACAGTGTTGCCAGTATAACTGTATAGCAACTTCCTGCAGTCAGCCTCCAGCTTATGATTCAAAGTTTAATTGCAGATGTTCTAGCACATTGAATTGAGTACTTTAAATACATTTTAGTATTTGATGTATTAAAAAAACCGCATGAACTGTGTACTACTTTAGAAATGCTTGTGCCTTCACTAGGTATTCCTAACCAGTTGCCAACCCTGGAACCGCATATCAATTAATTCTAATAGTAAAATCAACTAAAAATCAATCAAACGTGAACAGGGAAGTCTTTTCTTACGAACTTTGTTTCCCTTTTCCCCCCAAGCAATATGCTAAAAAATTTCTTTCCATTCCTTTCCCCCTACATTCCAGCTTTAATAAATATTCAATATTTTTGAGATGGTTGGGTATATTTATGATGTCCACCACAAACTGCACTTTGGGCTGTAAGCAGTTTTGTGCATTCGGGGTGGAGAAGCAGCGACGTAGGGCTGACGCACTGTGCTTACTTTATTGGAGAATTGACCGGAAACCAGCACCTCTGACCACTTAGCTGATGTGTTTTTGATCGTCTTATATAGTCGGATGTGGCGGAAAACTGGCGTTGCACGGCTAACATACTGCTCATGCCTTATCCAGTGGCTGGCCAGAAACTCGCGTCTGTTACTACTCCGCCGGTGTGGTGTCTGTGATCGTTTTCTGTAAATGTAGCTACCGATTTTAGATGCTCAAGGTAAGTAAAAAAAAATAAATCCAAAAATAAAGATCACAGCCCTGCACTTTTTTTTCTCTTTGCTAGCACTGTAATCTTTCTTTTAAGTTGTACGTTGCCGTTGTAAGCACTCAGACACATATTTAAAACTTTTAAGAACTGCTGCAGTTTGAATTCATAATCAACAGTTACACAAGATAAAGAATATTGTACAATTAACATCTCCACAGCTGTGATCTATATTCATTTTAATGGCTCAAAATTAACATATGTCTTCACTTCAGAAGTTAATATTTATCATCGTGTTGTAGAGGAATGCAAACTCCAATGATTTAAAATTTAATTCATAATATTGACTAAAACGTTTAATTTCAGGACGTTAATAAAGTTTACTTCTGGAAATATCAGTCGATGATAAAGTTTACTTCTGGGAATTTCCGTCGATAATAATATAAATTATAAAACATATTGGATTTAAAATCGTGTGCTTTTGTGTGCACCAAAAAGAATTTGCACCATATACTCACTTTCAAATTTCACGACGATACATAGATGTATTTATAATAAGAAGAATGTCCAATTAAAAAAGAAAGGAAATAATCAACTGCTGTTTCTTGTAAATCAACAAAATAGTTCAACAAACAACTAAGAAATTACATTACTTTCCGCATTATCTCTGAAAGTAAACTAAAACAGCCACGCTGCTTACTAATCAGCAGCAGAGTCATGTATATTTCTTTCCTATGTACTTCGCAAAACAAAAGTTTTACTTGTGGCGAGGCTAATTTGGCCAAACAGCAAACATCGTAATTCAACATAAAAAAAAACTATGTTTCTGGCGATGCAGTTACGGTTGATCCCAACTTAAATATGGAAAACAATGATAAATGACAGTAATAAACATGAATAATGAAAACAACTAGAAATCAACTAAATGTTTCGGACAGTCAACCAGATTTTTCAACTATCAACTAAATCAGAAATTTTCCAACCACGTGCTTGGTAAAATCAACTAGATCTGGTTGAAGATCAACTAAATTGGCAACACTGACCCGTTTTTAGGGAAGCCAAAAAAGATCAGCTGTATGGATCAAACCCAATCATTTCGATCCTCTCTCTAAAGGTGGTGGGAGTTTGCGGGAGTTCGGAACCGTGACGTCACTTCCTGTGGCTGAAGTAGTTTCCCTTACACTAAACCATGCAAATGATCAAATGATCATATGTAGAGGATTTTAGGAAGGGAGTGTCTGACCCAAGGTCTTAAACAACCCTTAGAAATATGAAGCTAGGAGATTTTGGCTAGAGTGCCCGATAGGAAAGTGCCGCAGAAACGAAGTAGAAAGGGGAAGGAAGACGCCCTTATTTATTACCGGGGAGGAGGGGTAGTACCCGGGGTCCGATGGCTTAACGTGCCTATCCGACGCACTGCTGATATTTAATGGATCGAGCGTTTGTACCTGCCTCAGCTGGGATCGAACCTGAGGTCCTTCCCGTGGCAGTCACGAAGGTTGCCCACTAGGCCACACACGGCCCAAGCATGCAAACAATGCCACCGCCTTCTATATTATAGAGGGGTCTACGACATAACATCGCAGGTCAAAACATCGCACGACATATGATTGCCGACATAACATCGCAGGTCAAAGCATCGCGGTTCCATAACATCGCAGTACTAAAACATCGCAGGTCAAAACATCGCGGCACCATAACATCGCAAGTCAAAACATCGCGGCACCATAACATCGCAGGGCAAAACATCGCGGCACTATAACATCGCAGGGCAAAACATCGCGGCACTATAACATCGCAGGGCAAAACATCGTGGTACCATAACATCGCAAGTCATAACATCGCAGTAATCCCTAAATAAATTGCTTTAAATAGATTTTGATGAATTGCAAAAAAAAAAAAAAATATTTAAGGAGGGAGGGGACTTCAAGAAATTGATGTCCTAATTAAATTCTGGTAGAAATTGGGGTTACCCGTACCGCTTTTCCAACAGTGCCTAGGCCGCCCCGGTGGCGCAGTGGTCTAAGGCGCTGGCCTCTGATCATTCGTCCGTAAGGGGTCCGGGTTCGAATCCCGGTCAGGCATGGATGTTGTGTTTGTCTTACCGCACTGGCTCTCTCCCTTCCCTGGAACCAGTGACGTGACCCTAAATTAGGGACGGGCGACTGCTTATAGCCCATTGAGTTGCTCACGGTGGTCGTTAAACCTCCAATAAAAAAAAACAAAAAACAGTGCCTAGGCCCAGGGTCCAGGGCCACTCAATCAAAAATATCGTAACATCTAGTTTTCAATGTAAAACCACCAGATTTGGTATATTATCTCATGGAGACGGTTTTTGGAAGTGGTCGGAGCCCAGGGTCGTGGGGCCCCCATAGAATATTTTCGCCAAATCTACAGTTTTCAATTTAGAACCACCAAATTTGGTATACTACCTCATGGTGCTCTAACTTAAACCGTAGACGGTTTTTGGAACGGATCGGGGCCCGCGGTCAAGGGGCCCCCATTCAAAACTTTCGTAAAAAGTTCCATTTTTACTCTTACGATCTGCAACACAGTTGCAGATCGTAAGAGTAAAAAAGAACTTTCTAAAATTCTTGGTCTCCGATAAACCGTCACACACGAAAACTGCCACACATCTTTCAGCAACTTGGAAAACTGCCACATGCTTTTCATTAGGGGACCGAGTACAAATTGCTGTTCCACCGGGAACACTTTGAATGTGTGTCAGTTTTCCCAGTTTGCGAATTATGTGTGGCAGTTTTACAAAGTGCCTAATGACGGGAAGGAGTTCTTTTGTTTATCAGAATTTTCATGCCGGTTCATACGAGTTTACGGCAACTGGCCACAAAAGTTCAACGAGGGGGGGGTTGTATGAATAAAGATCGCCGTTTCTTGGCATATATATATATTTTTTTTTGGGAGTAGAATTGGGAACTCCAAACAATTTCCAGAAAACGCTCTACGTAAGGCAAGCGAGAACTGCACTTTAATTTGAAGAAACACTGTAAACTGCCGAAAATTTCATATGGGGCCCCCTTGACCCCCTCCCCCTTTCCCCAAACTTTCTACGGTCTAAGTTAGAGTACCATGAGGGAGTATACCAAATTTGGTGGTTCTAAATTGAAAACTGTAGATTTTACGAAAATTTTGTAGGGGCCCCCTTCGGACCGGGTCTCCACCCGTGCCAATACCCGTCACCTTCTAAGTAAGAGCACCATGAGGTAGTACACCAAATTTGGTGGTTCTAAATTGAAAACTGTACATTTTACGAAAATTTTCTATGGGGACCCCTCTACCCCGGGCTCCGACCACTTCCAAAAGCTGTCTGCGGTCTAAATTAGAGCACCATGAGGTAGTATACCAAATTTGGTGGTTCTAAATTGAAAACTGTAGATTTTACGAAAATTTTGTAGGACTGGTCCTCCACCCGTTCCATAAACCCTCTACGTGCTAAGTTAGCACACCGTGAGATAGTATACCAAATTTGATGATTTCAAATTGAAAACTGTAGATTTGACGAATATTGCGTATGGGGGCTCCTTGACCCCGGGCCCCATATCTTTTCCAAAACAGTCTACGGTCTAAGTTAGTGCACCATGAGGTAGTATACCAAATTTGGTGGTCCTAAATTGAAAACTGTAGATTTGGCGAAAATATTCTATGGGGCCCCTCGACCCCGAGCTCCGACCACTTCCAAAAACCGTCTACGGTCTAAGTCAGAGCACCATGAGATAGTATACCAAATTTGGTGGTTTTAAATTGAAAACTGTAGATTTGACGAATATTGCGTATGGGGACCCCTTGACCCCGGGCCCCATATCTTTTCCAAAACAGTCTACGGTCTAAGTTAGTGCACCATAAGGTAGTATACCAAATTTGGTGGTTCTAAATTGAAAACTGTAGATTTGGCGAAAATATTCTATGGCCCCTCGACCCCGGGCTCCGACCACTTCCAAAAACCGTCTACGGTCTAAGTTAGAGCGCCAGGAGATAGTATACCAAATTTGGTGGTTCTAAATTGAAAACTAGATTTTACGAAAACATTTTATGGGGACCCCTCGAACCCGGGCCGCGTACACTTTCTAAAACCGTCTACGGTCTAAGTTAGAGCACCGTGAGTTAGTATACCAAATTTGGTGATTTTAAACTGAAAACTGTATATTTTACGAAAATTTTGTATGAGATGAGAGTTTAATTAGTGCTCCCTCGAGAAATATTTTGTTAAGTGCCACATACTAGTCTTCCGCAAATTAAATCAGTGTCTGAACGAATTTTTCTTACCAAAGATCAAATGTTTAGAAAAATACGAAAGAAAAAAAAAATGAAAAGAAAAAAAAGCCGTTTAATTAATGCCCGGTCCTGAAATGTTATGGCTCGCGATATTATGGCTTGCGATGTTTTGTCACCACGATGTTTTGACCTGCGATATTTTGTGCCCGCGATGTTATGACTTGCGATGTTTTGTCACCGCGATGTTTTGACCTGCGATGTTTTGTATCCGCGATGTTTTGTGTCCGCGATGTTATGGCTTGCGATGTTTAGTGTCCGCGATGTTATGGCTTGCGATGTTTTGTCACCGCGATGTTTTGACCTGCGATGTTATGTCCGCGATGTTTTGACCTGCTATGTTATGTCCGCGATGTTATGTCGCGCGATGTTTTGACCTGCGATGTTTTGACGTGCTACGATTATAGAGCCTTTGCACCAACGAATTTTTGACGTCACGGTTACTTCCGGGTGGTTAAGAGAAAGTTCGGCTGCTAAGGTTCCCATAGGATTAACATGGGGAAGCGATTTCTGGACCCTATTGTCACTCGGTTGTTTGAAGTTTTGGAAATGGTTAAAAGTTGTGTGGCGTATGGGTGCTTCTCAAAGTACGAGTAAGGTTGTGGAATTTCCTTTTATTGCTTTCCAACGGCAGAAAAACGCCTGCTTATGTGGAAAATAGCCGTAAATTTTAAGGCATGGTCACCCAGGCCAGCAGGATCTGCAGTAAACACTTCATTTCAGGTATCATAAATCTGCATATTTTACTACGTTAATAGTCGAATTTATATCGGTACATTTTCATGCTCACTATTATGAATTATTTTCCAGTTTTTACGTAAATCCTTGTTATTCTGTTTGAAATGCTCTGAATGCATGACGGATTAACTTTGCTGTCGAATCGGAAATTGCTAAGCTTTAGTGAACTTTCAAGATTTTGTACTGTTACCGATTTCTAATATTAAAACAGATGCCTTTTTTTCCGAACCGAAATTTAAGGATATACGTCCACATAGAATTAAAGGGTGCTGTCATACATTGTGTCGTCCGTTTTCTTTCATTTTTTTTGTTGAAAAAATAGTCCATTTTTGGGGATATGATAAGTCGGTATTTTCGTTTTTTTATTACAATACACATTGGAACCACCCATACACAGAGGCGTAGCTAGGGTGGAGCGAAGGGGGTGGCAGCCCCGGGCGGCAAAATAAGCGGTAGGCTGCACCCAAATTTTTTTCAATTGGTAATCTGCAAACATTATTTTGTTGAAAAAATTGATTGTTACGACTAGGAACTTAATTTTTCGATACTTGTCTCTCCCTGGGTGAGACCAAGGTCAATGAGATACTCCGCCGTGCTCTGACCTTGAAAGTTATTCACAGCTTCCGGTCGTGGTTCGAGAAGTCCGAAGAGACTCGGATACTTCCGGGCGTTGCTCCCTTAGTGTTTTTTAAGTTTCTGCTGCGTTAAAAAGCGTGCTACTCACCCTAACTATCAGTCCGCGAGTGTGAGTCAACCCTTATAGTCACATACACAACGAATATCTACCGAGTCACGTTAATCATCAGTTGTTGTTGCTTTTTGGTTAGTCTTCAGTCTGCTTAAATTTTAAATTAACGTTTTGTGCTACAAAACAATGAAACGAACTAAACCCAGCGGCGCCTAGTTTCGGTAGAAGAGAGAAGCAAGATTAAGAACTACGGCAAGCTCCAAAGAGTTTAGGAAGACTTTTATTCAAGGAAAATCGAAATCTCAGTGTTTAAATATTCCAGAGAGAAAGGAATCAAACTCCGGTCAGGAAATGGGTGTAGTTAGCAACGAAGTTTTTGAGGAACATAGTGAGGATAACGATGTGAATGCTTTAAATTGTGAAAGCGCCAAAGTGCAGTTGTCAGATTCTGTTGGTGTCAGTAACATGGATGATGTTTTACCTTGTAATCTTGAAGTTAAAGACGATGAAGGACAAAACATTACTGGGGACAATGTAGATCCTGCTGCTCTACAAGATATGGGAGCTTGGTCAGACGAGATATTTCAATCCTTCCGTGATTTAATAGTGAATATAGGCACATGTCAATTGCAGAACAAGGACAGCCGTTTTCCTGAAGATGAAGCTGGACGATCCTTAAACAAAAGTTGTTTTGAAAAAACCTTGCAAAATGGCGCAAAGATAAACCGTACTTGGATGTGTTTCTCTCCAACAAAAAAATCTGTGTTCTGTTTTTGTTGCACTTTGTTCCCACAAAACAACTATCAAAGAAGCAGTTGTGAAAATGGGTTTTCGTCTTGGCGAAAGTTAAATCCCTGCATTCAAGATCATGAAAACAGCCCTGCTCATCACTCTGCATTTTTGGAATGGAAGGAATTGGAGCGATCTTTAAATAAAGGGGGACTTATTGATGATCATCTTCAGCAACAAGTAAAGAATCTAAAACGTGGAAAGAAATCCTTGAACGAGTCATTGCCCCAGTGCAAACTCTTGCACAATAAAATTTAGCACTGAGAGGTCATCGAGAGTCAATTATTGACGATTCAAATCCTGGCAACTTTTAGGCTTTGTTAAAATACTTGGCATGAAATCTCATTTGGATTCTGTCTCTGGTAAATCTGGATGTTTATCATATCTTTCACCCACTATTCAAAATGAAATAATTTGCCTGTTGAGAGAAACAGTGCAAAAAATATATTATTTCATCATGTAAGGAGGCAAGGTACTTCAGTATTATATTTGATACAACTCCAGACACTGCGCTTGTGGAACAAATGTCTCAGATCATACGAAATTCAGTAGATATCAAAGAAGCCTTCAGAGACTTCATTCCTTTAGAAGTGAAAACAGCGGAGGGAATCACAGACGCAATTACAAATAAACTTAAGAGAGATGGATTGAATCTTAATGATTGTAGAGGTCAGTCATATGACAATCAAGCAACAATGGCTGGTATCCATACAGGAGTTTAAAAGAGAATTTTAGATTTGAATCCATTAGCTGTGTTTGTTCCCTGTGACAACCATTCACTTAATTTGGTTGGAGTTCATGTGAATGTTCATGCAGTGGCGTTTTTTGGTACAGTAGAACGTCTATTTACCTTCTTTTCCTGTTCCACCCACAGATGGAGGGTTCTTAAAGAGTTCGTAAATATTACTGTAAAAGGACATTGTGACACCAGAGGGAGTTCAAAAGCAGATGCGGTAAAATCAATACCCACTCAACTGGATGAAGTGATTTCTGCACTAGAGAATTTTAGAGATACACCGACTGAAACAATTGATACGAGGGAAGATGAAGCATTATAATTAATGCAATAGAAAACTTCAACTTTGTGACTCTCTTTTTCTGGGCAGAAATTCTTTCTGCTATCGACAAAATCCAAAAAATTCTTGCAGACAGAAGGAATCACCTTTAAACAAGCATTGACACTTTTGGAGACGCTGATGGACAAATTAAATGATTGGAGGAATGAGCTGTGCGATAATGTCATTACTAAGGCAGAGCATATATGTAATGAATGGGGTGTCAGTACCACGAAAAGGATGAGAAGGAAGCTCACGGTGCCAGGGGAGAATACTGATGGTACTGCATTAAGCACTCGGCAAGAAATGCGATACTCCCTAATAGAAATTTTGGACAAACCGTCAACTGAAATTTCAAGCTGTTTCTTTAATATAGCAGAGCTGGAAAAGCGCTTTGGATTCCTTTGCAATTTGAGGAACAGCTTCCCAAATCCGTATTAAGTGCACAGTGCTTGCAGAACTGTATCCAGATGACTTAAACAGTGAAGAATTGTTCAGTGACTTAAGGTGGTTCTTATCGCATATCAGAGACAAAACAAATCCAATAGATGGCGTTGAAGATCGCAGGGTAGAAAAATCCCAATCATCATCTACGACACTTGCAAATGACGTCACATCACATGTTTCCCGTGACCCCTGACGAGTCGTACCCAAGGAGGTTAGAAGTAAGAGGAGTTGGCAACAGCCCCTCTCCCTGTGATTTTGCGTGACCCCACTTTTTATCAGCTGACTACGCTAATATGCCCAACCTAAGAATATCCTGTATATATCTATGGGGAAATCGCGATTTTGAACGGGTTTTTCGGACCCTTACTCTACCCATACAGGCATGAAAAAAATTGAGGCTGAAATATTCATTCCCATAATAAAAAAATTCCAGAAAAAACACGAAAATATGTGTTGGTATTTCTTTAAAAATTCCTTTGCAATTGAGGAAAAAAAATAATGATTTTTTGAGCGGAAGTGCATAGTGCGCATGGTTACTTACTGCCCATGTGCAAGTAACCATGCATACTGCTTATGTACAAGTAACCATGTTTAAAATATAACCAAAAGCCTAATGTTAATCAATAAGAAGTCCAAAATATTCCTTCTTTCCATCCTTGGTTTGCATGCGCTAAGTAAAACCGCTTAAGAAAAAAGGAAGTGACGTCATGTTCCCGAACTCTCGCAGCGCAGACTCCCACCACCTCAGAGAGAGGACAGAAACAGTTGATCTGTTTTGGCTTCACTCAAAACGGGTCCCTTCACCTCCTCTTCTTCTAACCTCCTTGGTCGTACCCACTCCCCCGCACCTCCCACCCCTCCCATCAGCTGAACCTGAATTTCTGGGGCTTTCCCCTGGGCTTTGCTTTTGTATCTCGGTTAGGTAAACCCCAATAGCGGTGCCAGAGCCATAGGCACTGGGTCTTCCGCTTCGTGAGAGTTGGAAAGTAGCGGCGGTATGTGAATTTCCGATCCGAAATCTGTAGGCAAATGTTTGATGCTTTTCTGGGTCTGTGAATTTGTCACTGAAAGCATTTTGCCCTGCAGCATATGTTTGTTTGAGTGGGTTTGTTTCCATTTCTCGGTACGGAAAAAGTGGCACAAATGAACGTACTGGTGAAAAATAATTAGAAAGATAACCTGATGTGAATTGGAAGGGGCAGAAATTGAAAAAAATGAAACAAATTTCAAGAACTCTATGGTTATGTTTTTGTTTTTTTCTCTTTCTCTCTTCAATTATACAAATGAATTCTCGGATCGACAACTATTAGTGGGACTACAGAATTCGGGCTGAAGAAAGTTGGAATTTTCAGAACTGTATAGATTTTTGTTTCATTTTTCAAAATATATATATACTGAAAAAACAAACAGCTGAAGAGAAAATGCAAATGTTGGGAGATTAGAATTTTAAAGAGAACATTGTAGAATTTGAAAGAGCGCGCTTTTTTATTTTAGCATATTTTTAATTATATAACAGTAAGATCAGTTCTAGGTGGGGGCAACCCCCGTTTAACCGTTTCTTGTGGGAATTATGCATTAGTTTTGATTAATTACGGACACATTCAGGAATTGTGCCTCCAACAATTTTTTGTTTCCCTCCCTCATTTTTTTTGTCAAGAACCGCAACTAATTAGGATTCTTACTTAAAATGTAATGAACAGAAAAGCCACTATAATATTTTTTGAAAA
Organism: Macrothele yani; assembly: GCA_039090855.1. Classification (NCBI taxonomy): domain Eukaryota; kingdom Metazoa; phylum Arthropoda; class Arachnida; order Araneae; family Macrothelidae; genus Macrothele; species Macrothele yani. Next base: position 86,438,169 of record CM077011.1, on the reverse strand, counting down.
TGTCCCGTGATCACTGCATATTCCTAAAAAAAATGTGCTGGTCTTCCTTATATCATTTGTGTATTACAATACTTTCATAGTTATAACATTACATCTCCCTGTTTCCAAAAATACATTTACCTATGGATTCATGCTGAAATTACGCCTAAAATTAGCAATTATTTGTATCCCGGATTCATTCAACGCCTGGCATCCAAAAAGTGGTGGAAAAATTATTTTATCACTTATCAGATACACCCACAGATATTTCATGTTTTTCACTTACGTTTTGAAAGTACAGGCAAGTGTCAGTGTGAAACATTTATGTGAAAAAAAACGTGTGTACAGTGGCGATATCAGCGGGAGAGGCCGTATAAAAATTGGGTTTTTGACTGGTTCGTGGCCACGTCCCCAGCGGTTGGTTATCTGAGTCACATAAAGTTTCCGTAATTTCGTAATTTTAATTGCGATATTTAATGTAATTCCTTGTAAAAAATATTTATAATCTACAACTCAACGAAAGAATTTCAGGGTATATAAACTACAACTAAACAAATTCTTTGCGGGCATGTGCAAACTCTGGAAACCTGTCCAGCGGAGGTGGGGGGGCTTAATTCCAAAATATAAAGAAAAATCGGGTCAGATCAGGAGATTTTCAGCGCTCACAAAGTACAACTTCTGGAGACGTGGCCACAAAGCGGTCAAAACGCAATTTTTATACGGCCCCTTAAAAATTTTGTGGCCAGTTCTTTGCTTTGTCTTTGGCCCAAAAATCATGGAAATTTCTAAATTTCTTATTGAAAATGAAATATTAAAAAAATATGTTTTGTGAACAATAGTTCAATAGTTGCTGAAGTAGTGGGAAATATGGCCAAACGATATTTGTTTATTCAGAACAATTTTATGGCACTGAAATTGCAATGTGGCCAGTTTTCCGTACCAGAATATCAGCAGTTCAAAGCTGCAGGGAGCTATAGAAGGACTAAAAGTGTCCTGTTGGAGATGTCTTTTAGGCTGGGTGTACACTGAAGAGCAATTGAATTAGAAATACCTGTCTAGTAACGTGTAGCACCACCTTTCGCCCTGATGACGGCGGCGATTCGTCTCGGCATGGACTCGACAAGACACCGGAAGCGTTGGGAAGCCATACGGATCCACGACCCCTGAACAAGCTCCCACAGTTCACGAAGATTTGATGGAGGGGGTCAGAGCATCGAACATCTCTCTCGATGGCATCCCAGATGTGCGCGATGGGATTGAGATCAGGTGACTTAGCTGGCCAAGGAAGCGAGGTCACGTCGGTGTAGTGCTCATCCAACCATTCGGAACAATTCGGGAGCGATGGCACGGTGCATTGTCTTGTTGCAGGATGAGGTCCCCAGTGGGATGTTGAAGACGCACAAATGGTCGTCCAGGATATCCTGGTAACGTTGACCTGTGAGTGACGATGTCACACGTACAAGGGGTCTCATTTCAGTCCATGTAAACAGTCCCCAGACGAGAAAGCCACCCCCGCCAGCTTGAAGAATACCCTGCTGGCAAGAAGGATCCTTCGCTTCATGTGGTTTGCGCAGTAATCGTATCCTGCCATCCGCATGTACCAACGTGAATCTCGACTCATCAGTCCAGGCAACATTTTCCCACATGTCTACTGTCACGTGGCGATGTTACCGCGCCCATGCTAATCTTTGCACCCTGCGATGTGCGGTCAGCAGCGGTACCCTCGTGGGACGATGGCTTCTGTACCCCATAGCGAGGAGATGGTTCTGGATGGTATGGCTGCTTACACGTTTTTGTGCACCAGCGTTAAATTGCCGAGTGAATTTTTCCACTGTGGCCCGTCTATCCGCTGTTACAATGCGAGTTAGCCGACGATGACCCAGCTCATCCACACGTTGTTGTCCACGACAGTTGGCCCTTGCAGGGATGGTTTTACCGGATTCGATGTACTTACGGTGCACCCGTGACACAGTGGCTTGTGAAAAATCCAGTGCCTGCACGACTTCCGAGATGAAGTGACCCATTCGTCGGGCCCCGACAATTTGCCCAAGATCAAATGCGCTTAGATCCTTCGTCTTACCCATACTGCGTCCGACTTTTACTGATTCCCATCGCATCACTCCTTATATTGTTGAATCGCTGCATACGTCATGTCGTTTCCGTTTACAGGGCTGCCCACAGCGCCACATTTGCATAACGCCAGCTGTCTCTAATTCAATTGCTCTTCAGTGTATTTTACAGAGGTAAATTTTGTTTCATGGTAAAGACGAAGAACATGAGTCTACTGCAACACTCATCAGGTTGAGTCATGCGGTGACCTGGGGTCAATTGTGCACATTGGAAAGTGTCAAAAATTCAGGAATCATCCCTATTACTCTAAGTTTTCTGCTGAAAAGGCATTTATGACCTGGCTTTGTTTGTGTACCTGTAAAATGACTTCAATAAAAAATATGATTGCAGCTACATTTTATTATGTTGTTTGGGAAGACCAAGGGGCTACCCCGGTGGCGCAGTGTTATAAGCGCTGTTTCCTAATCATTCATCTAAGATGGGACCTTGCTTACCAAAAAAATTCCGTTTCACTCGCAAATTACTCAATCTCTTTGAAATTTTACAAACTTATCAGGGCAGTCATGAGGATTTCAGAAAAAAATGTAAACACTCTAAATGTCTCTTTTAATCCACTAGAAAATTAATAAAATATTCATTGCCTTCATTTTTTCAGCAGAAAACATTGGTTTACCTAAAACTGAATTTTAAGTGTGAGGGAAAGGTATAACCCTAAAATATATATTATTTTACATGAACCTGGAGGTATGTTCTATCATATCCAGGAATAAAATTGATGCCTTTCTCATTCTTTCTGCAAATATTATACACTTTTTCCTACCATTCTGAGAAAATGGCTACCAGATGACAATTATTTCAACTTATCCCAAAACCTAAGTCTCCTATACAAAATTACTACTGGAGCAAATTTGCACAGTTTGAAATTTTACATATTTTTATTTTTAAGATTTTTTTTATAGGGAGCACTATTTTTATACCATCTTCAGTTTCGCACATCTGATTTCTTTAAGCAAGACCATAAGGACCTAATGTGATTTTATGTTTTTAGTATGATATATATTTTCTGTGACCTTGTGAATTAAATTTTAGGGAATTATAGTTTTTATTATATCACTTTCATTATTGTACAAAACCACAGCAAGGATTTTTACTCAATGTAAATATCTATTAATGAAAATTTTTTAAATGAAACCAGGGTAATGTTGGTTGTTGCGCAATGGTATGTTGGAGGGATGGTTTGGTTAATTAAATTTTATTATTTCTTATTTGCTGCTTCATCTTGATTGCTACGATGTAACCAAAGCACTACTCCACCTTGAATTATTTATCACAACCACATTTTAAAAACACAACAATTTATTACATAAAATGACATGTAGAAATGATGAGCTCTTCGCTACCCAATTTACACCAACCTCTCTCAATGGAGGCAAATCCGTCATACACAGATAGTCTGCAGTGCGATGTGCTTCTAGCACCATCTATTAATCAAATTCGTATGTAAAAAGATTGAAAATTACAAAAATGTACAACATTTTTGTAATTTTTGGAAGTTGTGATTTTACTCAATGTAAATATCAAAAATTTACAATGTAAATATGTAAATTTTGGAAGTTGGGATTTTACTCAATGTAATGTTGTAATTTTTGAAGTTGGCAAGGATTTTTACTCAATGTTAATATCTTTAATGAATTTTTTAAAAATGAAACCAGGGCGATAGCTGTGTTCTTAATGTTGAGGTCACTGGCGCCAATTATGGGGGCGCTCAGGGGCTTGAGCACCCCTCAGAATTTTTGTTATATGTACTGGATTCATACTTTAATATTTAGTTCCACTTTACATAAAATTAAATAAGATAATCGGAATATTGCACAAATATCTGGTTTCTATAAAAAAAAACCAATATCTTAAAAAAATCGTATTCTACCGATACCAAATTAACACTTAAAAAATAAGACAGCCAAGCAAACGAGAAATCGGGGGTGTGGGATGTGGTTTGTACCCTACCTTCCTAATTGTTAAAAGCTACAGATTTTATTTTTTAATTTTTTCTCAGTCACGTTCCTTGCACGTTGGTAAATTGTAGGCAGCTCACAATGCACGCAATGAGCTTCGGTAGGGTCATAAAGCCATAAATGTCAGAGTGGGAGTAATTAATTACTGTCTGAAAGCAGAAGACACACAGCGAGACTGCAAATGATCTTTTCTCGCTGAAAGGATAATTTTGAAGGTTTTTTTTTGCTGTTGTTGTTGCAGTTATTGTTTGCTTGACATGGTTCTGTTGAGGCTTTTTTCTCCCCAGCTTTATAAAACATATAAGCAGTCATCAATAGTAACACTAATCAATCCACGCAGAGGTGATGTGCCAAATCGATAACAACCGGTTCACATGGAGTGCAAGATGAATGATGGCAGGGTGGGGGTGGAGATTTCCAAGTTGCACTTGCTGATCAAAGCAAAAAATTCACTGTGATATATGCTGCGTTATACGCTAAATGCTAACAATAAACAAGTAAGGAAAATAATAAAGTGCAACGATTATGAAGCGCGTTCCATTCCAACACTGAACATGTCAGTATGTTTGTTGCTGCTAGAGCAAGCTCCTACTGTCTGTTTTGACAAATGATGCTTTTTCAACAACTCTGGTTTTCTGGTAGTAGTCCCGAACAAAATGCTCAAATTTTGTCCAAAAGTAAAAAAATATATAGGAGCTCTTGTGCGCACATTACAGAAAATTAAATTGGAAGAATTAAAACGGGGTTCGAGAATTTGGTTGCTATAAAAAAAATTTAATACCTTTATCATGAATTCATGTACCGGTTTGTTCGCATTTACACTGAAGACAAGGTCCACTTAAACATCTAAAATTTCAACACTGGAAATGGTACCTGCCTTTTGAATTTCAACACCCCTAGCATTTTTCAGAAGTCGGCGCCTATGGTTGAGGTAATTTATTCAAAAGTGATGTGGAGAATGCTGACGAAAGTGCCGATACCTATAGCAACATTGATTTACCTCCAAAAGATATAACTGATGTTGAGAAGAAAGAAATAGAAAAGCTCAATTCATCTTTTACTGAGGTAGGTTGTTATTTTAAAAATTGCATGCCCTTGGTGAACAGAACAAGGTATCTTATGGAAGGAAAAAGTTAGAAAATTTTGAGGTAAATGTATAAAGCAAAATTAAAAAAATACTAGAGGTTGAGATTCCAACAAAAGAAGCCAAAACACATTTAAGCATGTGGAGCTGGTATAGACAAGCTCATAAATATCGTGAAAGACAAATCGAAATCCAACTGCTAACTAATTCAGTTTAACTGACATGGACATTTAAAAATATACAAGGAACATTTGTTTTGTCTGACTATGCTTTTTGCCAAACTCAGAGACTCGATAAGAAAGAGAGATTTTTAGCTGAACCAGCTCTCTTGGATGTGGGAAAAAACTGAAATCACTGATTTAGTGAGAAGCTTTTATGGGAGTGACAAGCAGTCTGCAGTTATGCCTGGAATGAAAGATGTAGTGAGAATGTGTGTGTGGGGAGGGGGGGGGCGAAAACAAGAAAAAGCGATTGATTTTGGATAACCTTCATGAATCGTATTTGAGTTTTAAGTGTGAGTATCCTGATGTTAAGGTGAGTTTCTCTAAGTTTTGCTCTTTGCGACCAAAGTGGTATGTTTTAGTATATGTATGTACAATTCATCAAAATGTCATACTACTCCTTCATGCTGCACTAACCGAAGACAGCTATAAGTATTTATTATTTTCTCAGGTAGAACCATTTAATGGTGATTTTAACTGCTGTAACTTTTTGCATGTTATGTTTCCTTTCAGTGGAAAGCAATTTCCCGGTTGGAAGTTATTAATACTCGCGGCGAATATATGTCGAGGTAATCGAATGTGATTCAAAGAAAAATCTTTCACGTACCTCTCGGTTGTAGGTGGTCGATGTTCAAATCCTTGCACTGTTGTCACGTGCATATTATAAGTATTTAGTGTGTGAAGAAGCAAAGAGAGAACGCCTGTAGTAAATATCCCCCAAAACCACATCTAGTGAGCTACTTAGAAATCCAGGTTTGAAGATCATGATGAAAGTGAAACAATCAAATTTTCTCAATGGGTGTCAACTGACAGGACACAGATGATAAAAAGTTCATCAGCACATGATGATTTAGCTAGCAAAATTGACAAACTGATTCCACACTCTTTCACAGCCAAGTCAGAATCTTCATTCTGAAAAGTCTAAAAGAAAATATACAGGGCTGCCAAAGGCGACTTTAGATCTTTTAGAGCCCTGTGCGCTAAAAGATTCAGGGGCCCCCTCCACTTTTTTATCGCCTCAGAAATTTTCATCCGTCAGATTAGCAGAAAAAAAAAGTCGATAAAAAAAGTTCGTTGTTACACGTTTTGAAATCCCATTCCATCTTTCCATTATAATAACGTTCTGTAAGAAACAGTGCTAGTGTAATCCCTTTGTCTGCCCATGCACATCAAACTTCTTGTATTTAGAGATATTTCAAAAATTATTTTTGCGGCTAATGGGGAATTTAAGGATATTAAGTTCGGCACTTTAAATACCGCTAAGGACTATCAAGTCAGAAATTCAAAAAAATGAAGTTCTGTTGTGAAGAAACTATTCAACTTAAAGAAAAATATTTTTTGTGCCTCCCAGATCAGGCTTAACTGTTTCTTCTCAAACACTTAAATTTTCCAGTGAGTTGGTTAATTTCCTGTTGAAGGAAATAAAAATTGGTTTCCACTGATTTTTCAAAAGTTATTTTTGCAGACATAAAAATTCATTAAAATTTTCCCAGTTTAAATTTCACTACTAGTTCATAAATTTTCCGCTAGGAGTTCTCAAAGTGGAAATTTCGTAAATTTTAGCTTTGCGCAACGAAGAGATTGTTTCAGACACAGAAAACGTTCTTTTTTTTTTTTTGATTGGAGGTTTAACGACCACCGTGAGCAACTCAATGGGCTATAAGCAGTCGCCCGTCCCTAATTTAGGGTCACTGGCTCCAGGGAAGGGAGAGAGCCAGTGCCGTAAGACAAACACAACATCCATGCCTCACCGGGATTCGAACCCAGACCCCTTACTGACGAATGATCAGAGACCATCGCTTAGACCACTGCGCCACCGGGGCGGCCTTTTTGAGTTTGGTATGTTAGGTAAAACTGATTACTTTTACGACTTTTTTTTATTAGAGGTTTAACGACTACCATGGCCGCCACGGTGGCGCGGTGGTCTAAGTGATGGCCTCTGATCATTCGTCCGAACGGGGTCCGGGTTCGAATCCTGTGGGGCATGGATGTTGTGTTTGTTTTATGGCACTGGTTCCTCCCTTCCCTGGAACCAGTGACCCTAAATTAGGGACGGGCGACTGCTTATAGCCCATTGAGTTGCTCACGGTGGTCGTTAAACCTCCAACCAAAAGAAAAAAAAAACACCATGAGCAACTCAGTGGGCTATAAGCAGTCGTCCGTCCTTAATTTAGGGCTACTGGTTCCAGGGAAGGGAGAGAGCCAGTGCCGTAAAACAAACAACGTCCATGTCTCACCGGGATTCGAACCCAGGCCCCTTTCGGACGAATGATCAGACCACTGCGCCTCTGGGGCGGCAACACATTTTTCAGTTGCGAGTTTCTTGGCAAATTTATCGCTAAGGACGCTGAAAAAGAAATTTCGTACATCGCATGTAAATTGTCATAAAATTTCATAAAATTGGAATGCATTTCAATTATAAAACCTGCTTTTTCCGTTGCTTCAGCTTTGGAAAATTATCCTGTTTTTGACATTTTGAGCAAATTAGTAGGAAACGAGCAAAAATAAAAATACTTGAAGACACTGGCAATTGAAAAAGTTATCCACATTAGAAAATACGGGTAAAGTGCAATTCATGCACATTGCTTCAATTGAAAAGGATGGAAGAATTTCGTGGAGGAGTTTTGGAATAGACGAATGCGATGGACCAAAAAAAGTGGACAGAAAGAACTTCATCAATCACTGCAGGAAAGCAAGAATGTGGAGAATTTTTGAAAGCATTTTTTCTTATTGTTTTCATCGGAAAATTAAGAAGGTCTGCATTTTTTTCTGTGAAAACCAAAGCAATACTGGCAATCCAATTATGTATACGTTTTTGGGGCCCCTCAAGTTCTGGGGCCCAAGGCGCATGCCTAGTGCGCCTAGTTGGAAATCCTCCACTGAGGGCTGCCACAGCCAGGAAGTCAAGAAAGTAGTTGCTTCAGTTGCATAAATTTTCAAAAATAGTTGCACAGAAGAGCAATTTTAGTTGCCTTTTTAGTTGCATCTAATTAAAAAACTGAACATCGCATCAATAAGAGCACATTATGTATATTACAATAGGGCCACAGAATATAAACAAAAAATTTAGATCAATATAATTGACATACATAACATATCGTATGACATAGATACACATCAATACATAATAGAATTGTAAACTCAGCTACAAAACCTTCTCTCATTAGTTTTTCATCATGGGAAGGTATGAAAACTAAGAAGTAATCCTCAACAGCTTTCCACTGTTCTAACACTCTTTCAGATGCACGTCACACAGTCAACCACCTATTTGAAATGTGTTTCAAGAAACGATGTTGTGGAACATTTTTCTTGATTTGACTCGTTTCATAGTCTTGCCACCTTGATGGATATGCCTTGAAGAATTTGTATAACATTTGAATGAGCTCACAAGCTGCATCACCATATTCCTAAAGTCCCTTTTGGTTCTCATTGTGAATGACATGTATATTACAGGTGCCAATATCTATTAATCCATAGCCCCTTTCTTCAATAAGCTGTGCATTTATTATATGTTCCACACCTTTTTTTAAAATATTGGGACCATCTGAACCTAACATGAGTAATTTGCCTTCAGGCAAACTTGCTCTGTTTAAAACTCTTTCTATCTGTCATACAATATCATCAGCAGTAGCATGGCCAAGAAAAACAGCCTGCGAATGTTGACATACTATTTCTTGCTCTGCTTCTGACCAGTATCTTAGTTGAAACTAGAGCTCTTTCTCTGCATTGTTTGTTGTTTCATCAAAAAGCAAAGAATAATAAGATTTTTTGGCTTCAGTGAGACTTTGGTTTCTAAAATAAGGTCCTAATGCCTCTGTTATCAAATAAGACAGTTTTGTTCTTCCTAACTGGAATTTCTCAGCAATAGAATTTGGAAACATAGCAGGAAATACGTGTTTCAGATCATCATTTATGTTTGCTGCCGTATGACATTGAACAGACTTCAAAGCCCATATAATTCCGTCCTTTATAAGAGCATCATTACTGCTAAATAATTGCATCTGCGAGGCAACAGATGATGTTGAAGCTTTTGGAATTTCTAACTGAGAAACACCTGTAGAAGATGCACCTGAAATTTGTTTCAGTTGCTACTGTTTAGAAAACAATTTAACCCGAGCATTTTCCTTATGCTTGCTTGTAGAAAAATGCTGTGTTACACCTTGGAATCCCTTTGAGCCACAATAAATTGTTTTCTGGCAGATTGAGCATTTCACATTGTTTTCATCAATTACTTTGCACCACGTTGAAATTTCATATCCTAAACTGTCTTCTTAAACCAATCTATGAGGACTCTATATGACTGCCATTTTTAAAAATCACCTCTGAAAAAAATTGTATAAAAAATATACATAGACAGAAATAAATATATTTTAGAACACTAAAGACAAAATTAATAGAAATCCTCTTAAAAAATGTGGGCACCATTTCTTTCAAATTGCACTGCATCAGTGTATAACCCCCACCCTCCATTCAAGCGTTAAAGATAAATCTGAAATAATAAATGTAAAACAAAGAGAATCAACTTGCTCTCATGTTCTGGGGTGGCAGCAGAGGTTGAAAGCCCCCACCCCAACACACCTTTCTCAATTTGAGGTTATACCACTGATACAGAGATCATGAATGGGACAAGCCAGCTAGCGGGGTGTTTGCATATATATATCAATTATCAGGGGTGTTTGTCTTGTAAGACTTGATAAAATCCTCTGAAAATTTCCAGGGCTTAGCAACGTTTAATGATGCACAACCACAAACATTAAAAATGTAGTTGGTAATTGTTTACTTTAGGCACCTCTCGCCTAACTCGATGAAAGCGTCCCATTTGATACTGGATATCTTGAGCCAGCTAATTTGTGCCCGCCGTGAATTACAAGCATTTAGCCACAAAGCTGCGGCTGTTAGACAAGCGACAGCGAGATACTGGTGTCCATCTATGTAAAAAGAACTGAAAATATCGGTTTCCTACATTATGTAAGCAATGCGTGAAGACGGAATTTCAGAAATTCTTAAAAAAAAACCTACTATGCATTTCCGCAAAGTTTAACTGCCGGCTTCATGTTCCAGACATCGTTCAGCATCGTTCTAGGTAATTTTCATCAAGAAAAGCGATAAGTGCCTGAACTGCAGTTTTGCGAAAAAAAAATTTCTTAGTAGAACACTGCATTAGGCATTTTTCATCTTAAACGAATATTTTAATACGGAAAAATATCCTTTTTGCAGAAACAATAAATTTATGACAATGATTGGCCACGTGTTTCTGAAAAAGTTCGCAATTATTTTATTTATATTTTAGAAATCAAAAGTGCCAAAATTCCCAAACAGCTTGGCCAAGGACCAATTTTCGAAATCCCTTGCTCAATTTTCACACATTAATAAATAACTATTTATTAAGTTACATAATTTTTTGAAACTGAATGAATGACTATTTAGAAAAGAATTTCACAAAAAGAATTAGAAAATATTCAAGAATTTTAAAAACGCGGAAGAATCGTGAAGTTTAACTGTGACTGAGATGATTCTTCTCATTCGGCAGAATCATCTCAGTCACAGTTAAACTTCATGCAATTGGAATTTCTGGAAAAATAATGAAGTGCGTTTCACAGATTCGTCCTCATGTGAAAATAGTTGCCTCGATCGCAAAAATTGTTGCTTTTTCGCCCTTTTCCACCAAATCTAGTTGCATCACCTCAAAAAAGGTTGCAAATAGTTGCATGTGGAAGCCCTAATATGCCATTAGATACAACAATAAATTTGACAGATTTCAGTGAGAACTACTCTCACTATCCACGAAGATGCCCAGGGGTGCCACTGGACTTCTGAGTAATGTACTGTTCATCCTGTCATAGTACATTGTAGGAACTCTGATGCGGAAAAGACTATTTCATCACACTGTATTCATATCTGATGATCCATGGTTTACAAAACTCAGGAAACAGTTGCGAATTTTCTTACAGAAAAATTTCCACATATCAGGAAAATACATTACTTTAGGGACAGGAGTGCTGCACAGCATAAAAATATGTACAACTTCCTCAACCTGTGTCTGTATGAAGATTTCCAGCTGAAGGCACAGTGGTCATTTTTACAAGTCATGGGAAATCAGAATGTGATGGAATCAGCGGGACGACAACCAAATGCTGAGCTCGAAATGAGATTCTCCAGAGACCACTTGGGAATCTGATCATAACTGTTGCTGTACTTCAAATTTTATTAAACAAACATAAAAAAGTTAGTTTCCACTTTACTGACAAATGCACATTAGATGCAGCTTGCTCTGCTCTTGCAAACTGATTCAGACATACAGATACTTCCTGGTACTAGAACTTCCCACAACTTCAAGCATCTAAATTCCACAGGCATTGCTGTAGCTAGAAGGATCAGTTCTAACAAGGAACCTTCTCTCACATTCAACCTGAAAAGCTGTCACCCATCATTTGTAGCAGCAGATGATTTGTACCCTGGGTGTTACACTGCATGTAAATATGACCACTTGTGTTATTTTGGAATGGTGTCTACAATGCATCCAGGGAGCCAGATTTCTTCCGGACTGGAGCTGAAGCACATGTCACTGGTTGGCAGAGTTGTGTAGCTGCTGAAGGCGCCTATTTCGAATAAAACAAGGTTATGTTGTATGAGGTATGTATCTTTCATGTTTACCCTCTAAATCAGCCATTATTTTCCAAACAACTTGGTATAAGAAAAATCTCTTACTGTAACATAGATATATCCCAACACACAGTTAATAGTACCAGAGAGGGTAAGTCAAGTATTTCCATAAATGTTGCACTTATGCAAATTCGTTAAATAATTTTCAGTCAACCAACCATAAACAAATCTTACTTTTAAATCATCCTTGATGAAGTAGATACTGTTTTCTAGAAAAGCCTTCATGTCTCTCTATAAGACGTTTCTTTACAACAATTAGAAATAGAAATATGAGTGCATTATTCATAAGAACATCTGTTCACCACAACATTCTATCTCAAATAGTCTGAATTAAAGGAGGAACCTAGTGTTGACAAAGTGGTAGTCTTCAGGCAATGCAAAATATATAAGTTCAGATACACTGTAAATAGAAACAACCATATGAATTACACAAAATTTAAATATCACATTCATAACAGAAACGAGGTATTTTAAACCATAACCAAACAACTTATGTCTACATCCTTGATACTGTATATGCTTGTTCCTAACAAACACCCTTCGCCATTTGATGCTCCACAAGATGTTTCCTTACAAAAATCAGAAATAGAAATATGAGTGCAGTATCATATGAACATTACGGCACTTCAACATTCTATCCCAAATAGTCTGCACTACAGGTATCCACTAATTGGAAGGTTCTAGGTGAAGCCAAATATACTATTCAGATACACTGTAAATAAAAACATTCACAATATACTTCAAGGGAAACCTGAAATTTTCATTGGAATACATAAAAATAATGTGGTATGTGAAATTCAAGTTTCCACTATAAATGGTGGAATTAAAAAACATGCTTATAAACAAATATTTGGTTGTGAAACTTCTCACATTCGTTTCAATCCATATACGTGTTGTATCTTGGAGAATATGAATTTAAGGTGAATACAATGAAGCATTCACCTATTTTTGGGTAAGTAAAACCCATTTATGAACCTTTTATAACTCTTAACTTCATTGCTCCAAGTACTAGGGCAGTCAAAAAGTTAATTACACTTGCACGTACAAAAAAAAAAAAATGGGGAGATGTTTATTCTTACATGGGAAATACAATAGAGTATGAACAAACACTTAGGCAGACCTGTATAGAGTCAAATAATTTCGATGATGTACTTTTAACATGGATTTCGGTGTCAAATCAAGATCCCTAACGCCACATTTGAAAATATTGACATGTACTTCACAAACAAGTTTTCCAGCACATTTTACAACAATACATTAAACAACAAACTGGGGGATTTACTTACTTCTCGGAGTTCAGAAGATTGCCAGTATTGTCAATTTGAGTTTTTCTAGCTTTTTCAGTAAACCGCCGAATCCTCTGACCATGGGACTTTTTGCTAAGAATAAACCTCTTAGGTCGGCTTACATTTGCTTTGCCTTTTTCTTTGCACATAGCAATGACTGTTACAATTCAATACTCACACACAACTACTACTAATCCACTCAACTCAAAAGAGTTGCTAAAGGTAAGATAAAAACAAATTACCACTACAGAATAACAAGTGAAAACTAGCAAATCCAAAACAATGAGCTAATAAAAAGAAGAAAGCAAACCAACAATAAACACCTCTCTCCTAATAGGAACCCAAAGAATTCCGACTCTTTCTAGTATCAACTATCAACAACTATCCTCTCTGCCGTATGCCCGTATCTACTGCTAAAGCCCATGGCCTATTCATGCAACAAATTTTCACGTGGAGTTGACACTTCATGAGTTGGCGTGAGTCACGTTCTCAAGTGACACTGTGTTGCCAACTTGCCAAACACAGTAACAATAATACCCATACCAAAAGCTTCTGTTCAGAATCAAATATTTTTAAGATCGATCTCGCTGAACATAAGTACAGCTAAAAAAACGCTACTTGTTGAATCAAAAGGTTGTGATCACTAGTAACATTCACCAGGAATAGGCTAGCTTCGTTAAATTTCTATTATTTGGTCTATAATATTTTAAATTCGCGAAAAATGGTCGTAAACTGCGTGTTTTAAGCCAGTAGCGACATCTATATTCAATGATTCACACCAACACATTTTAATATAAAACCATTTTTTAAACTTTTTTGGTACATTTTTACAAAAAAATAAGAAAGCTGTCCCGCAGAGGCAACTCTTTTTTATGTGCATGCAAATTTTCACGTTAGTAGAAGCCTTTATAGCAGCGTACTTATGTTCAGAGTGGTATTACTGGTTTTTACAGAGGCATTAGGTCCACCTTAAAAGACATCATAATATTATTGAAATGGGCAAAAAATAACGGTGAACAACTGGACTTCACACCTAAGGGATTGCTACAGTACATTTCTTCAATGGGATTAGAAGCCTACAAAACACTAGTAACGGCTTTACAGATTTTTCTTACTTTACCAGTGTGTGTGGCATCTTGTGAAAGATCTTTCAGTAAACTTAAATTGATTAAGTTTTACCTGCGATCAACAATGTCTCAAGATAGAATATCAAATCTGGCGATACTTTCAATTGAAAACATCATTGCTTCCTCTTTAGATTACAGTGATATAATAACAGACTTCGCAGCAATTAAGGCGAGAAAAGTAAAATTGTAAAACGCCTCATTTTAAATATATATTGTTTTCTTAAACTTTTTGTGAGAAGTTCTGATATCAACATCTATAAAATAGTAAGTTTCATACATTTGTCCTTAATAGGTGTATAAAAAATAGAGTAAACAGTTTTTTTTATTTTAATTTGTTTGATGGTGTGTAATTTAATTTTGTAATGTTAATGGATGCTTTTAAAATATTAGCTGGATGTGCTCTTACGCAAATGTCTGCAGGATTGCATTTATCAAAGATGTTGACCGTTGGATGGGCCTTTATTTGCGCTTTTTTGTCCCTTCTTAATTGTCGATGGAGAGGGGGGCGGCCGACCAGTCTCCTTGCCCCGGGCGGCAAAAAGCATAGCTACGCCACTGCCCATACACATTGGAACCAGTCAGAAATGTAACAACTTACCTTGGACCGGGTAAGAAATTTTTCGTTTTCAGTCTTCAGAATTAATACATTTCTAACCCATTCATTGGTAAAATATTATATGCATCAAGGCTTTTATAAGCTTTCAGAGCTTTTCCAGTATAACACGAAAAACTGCCTACTAAATAGTTATAAATATCGTGATAGTTCAGATCACGGAGGTCCGTAGCAACACAAACTTCCAGAGGTTAAAACTATCTTTCAGGTATGTCATGTGGATCTTCTATGCCATTATTTCAAAGCTTTTCTTCGTAACGTTGCTTTTCCACCGCATTAAGATGGCAATTTTTTCAGAAACAACAATTTTTTTAGTTTTATTTACAGCAGCAGCAGCTATTGAAAAGCATGGAAAGAGACCAGCTCGGGTACTTTCTAACCACCCGGAAGTCTAGCAGACATTTTTGTGACGTCACGTGCAAAGGCTCTATATAGAAGACGGTGACCATGCAAACTAAGGATGCAAACAAGGAATATTTCCGACTTCGTATTTCTCAGCATTAGGGTTTTGGTTATATTTTAAACATGATTACTTACTTGCACATGCGCAGTATGCAAGTAACGTGCAGTATTCACTTCCGCTCAAAAAATCATTATTTTGTTAAAGTTTTTAAAGAAATACCAACACATATTTTCCTATTTTTTCTGGAAATTTTTAATTATGGGAACGAATATTTCAGTCACAATTATTTTCTTGACTGTATGGGTAGAGTAAGGGTCCGAAAACCCCGTTCAAAATCGAGATTTCTCCATAGAGATATACAGGAGATTCTCGGGTTGGGCCAAAGACCTTTAAGGTACATAGACTGGAAGTTCTTGTGCAAATGGGTGGCAGCAGCTGGCGACATTTTGATCACAGAGCTTGTACGGAGAAAACGGCGTGTGTCCTATGTAAGCAACGTTAATTAAGCTCTTTTACCTGCGCGAAAGAAGAAATTTTACGTTGTTTTAACCCTTTATCCGGCTGAAACGAAATAACTCGGGGTTGGGAAAATGGGCTGAAATCAGCTCGCACGGATATACGTATTTACTGTCTAAGAAGTGAACCGAAAGTGGTTGAAACGAGTCAGTTTGCTCATGAGAAAGATTGGCTACCATCTGCAGCTATATCTTTCAAAGTGGCCATTTAGGGAGATGATTGATACTAAATATTTGTGACTGATTACCCATTAAAAAGGGTTGAAATAATGACGAAGAACCTAAGAAAGGGGAGAGAAGATGTTTGAGTCACTTGTTACTACCCAGTGGTATGATGCCCCGGTCATGTCTTGGGTTATGATGCAGAGAATAAAGAACTTTAAACATCTGTCACCAAGAAAGGACTAGTGGAATACCAATCACCAAGGACTAACACCAAGTAGTAGTGGGATGCATATAACTGTAGACTAGTAGGATGCCTACCAACAGTAACAGGTTCATGGTCAGTGTTGATCACGCGAGAGTGAAAATGAAATTGTTGTGCGGAAGCTTTCGTAAAACCCGGACGCTATGTGAATATTTCTGTTTGGTAAGCGTGGAGAGTTTTGGGCAACATTTTGCTCAGATTCATCGGCCGCTTAAAGGGTTAATACTGTGTATTAATTCTTTTTTCAATGGGGTATAAATTAGACATTGCGCCTTTTAACTTACGATTAAAGAAAACATCGATATCGTAATGTTGGGGGATATGAAATAACCGAAGGGAAACGTTGCTTGTCCTACGTGTAAAATATATTTAGGCTTCATTTGCTTGCAAACTGCGTAATCTAGTTGCATGAAATTCGTGTTTCACCCTCTAAGTAATGTCAAAAAACATTTTAATGTGGCCATTTGTTTATTCTTAAGAGAAGTTGCCGAGAACAAAACTTTTAATTTTGGAAGTTTCCCGCAGTATTATGGGTTCGTAATAGCTACTCAACGGGAGAAAAAATAAGTAAAATTAAATATGATAGAAAGAAATTCCCTCTTCATATAATTTAGAGTTTAGAAAATTACAAATATTGAGGATGAAAAGTCTGGGAAAAGAAACACGAGTTAGCAAACCATCTGTAGGTTTAACCAAAGGCCTCTACTTTAGAGCCATACATACTCTGGTGAATGACACAAGGATCTAGTAAAAACTAAGTCCCTAAATTAAATACTTAGATACCAGATAACTGAATACGGCTACTAGCTAATTATCTTGCACTTAAAATACTAAAACAACTCTATTATTTCCATGGAAAGATTAGAAAAGGAGGTGAGAAGCCTAGATTGAAACTGCAAGTCACGGTAAATGTGACAAGGTTCTAGGAAAAACTAAGTACCTTAACTTAATGTTTAGAGATAAAATAAGTGCAAAAGGTTACTAGCTAACTATCCTGCACTTAAAATACTAAAACACCTCTATTATTTCCAGTGGCGGCTTTTGGGAGGAGGCAAGGGAGGCAGTGCCTCCTCAGAATTTCAACACTCTTAGAATTATTCGTTTTGTTCATTCAGTACTTTTGGATATAGGAGAGCAAAAGTTTATGCTAGTTAACTCTTTTGAACTAAATGTTGGCCATGCGTTCATTCAGTTTTTTAAATGGACGCTTTTGGAAAACAAATGGTAGCGCGTAGTTACGAAATGTCCTCAGCTTGCGATCTCTGTCCGTGAGGCAGGAAGCGAAATGCCTCTCGTAGATTTTGCGCCAAACCTGTTTACTTCCACTGGATTAGTAGATCCGAATGGTAGGCGGTAGAACGGCGAACACAAAGAGCGCACGCGCACCCTGGACTTCCTGTCAGGCAGATGTTATTTTTCCTCACGGGAACAGCTGTTTTCCTGTAGTTAACTCCTCATTCTGACAGCTTAGAGCGGCATTACATAGCGCCTTCTTCTTAGTTGCTTTTTTTCCGCACTAATGTTTGTGTAACTAATTTTATTTATGTTTTATGAAGAGTTGTTTTTCAGACCATGGCCTCTGCTTCAAAGATATCTAATATGGAGGAGAGCTTACTGGAAAAGCCTTTCAGTAGGAGAGATTTTGAAGAAAAGAATCAAATTAAAAATGATGGTAGCCCTACACCTGAAATGAAAAAGATGACTTCAAAAGGCAAAACTTCAAACAGATGTTTTAATATTGACTGGTACAGAAAAGAACAATGGCTAACTGGTGGTGAATCAATGAACAAACTATATTGTTGGCCATGTTTGTTGCTTCCTGTGAGTGGCAATGAAGTCTGGCAAGAGAAAGGCTTCAATGATTTGAAAAACTTACCACGTGCTTTGGACAGGCACAAAAAGTATAAAGATCACATTCTGACAGTTTTTAAATTAGAGTTGCTAGGCAAAACAAGGATAGACCATACTCTGTCAACGAAGCGAAGAGAACAAGTGACTTAAGTCATAATGAAAAAGTAAAAAAAGGAATGGTAATGTAATGAAGAAGTTGTTTGATATTACAACACTAGTGGCCCGGCAGCGTATTTCACAAGTGAATGTACGAAATTGCGATTAGAGCCATTTCCGCCATGAGATTGGTTCAGAGCTACTTTAGAGATTGTGAGTGGGCGGGGACCATGAGGAGAGTCATGTGACAGGAACACTGATTTTTTTTTTTTTTTTTTTTGATTTGAGGTTTAACGACCACCGTGAGCAACTCAATGGGCTATAAGCAGTCGCCCGTCCCTAATTTAGGGTCACTGGTTCCAGGGAAGGGAGAGAGCCAGTGCCGTAAGACAAACACAACATCCATGCCTGACCGGGATTCGAACCCGGATCCCGTTCGGACGAATGATCAGAGGCCATCGCTTAGACCACTGCGCCACCGGGGCGGCGACAGGAACACTGTATTTTTATCTGGGGAAGTTCTGCTTGCTAAGAAATTCATTGTGAGGTTACTTGACATATGTGACAAATAATTCATACTGAATTATATTGTGGGAAGTTCTGCTTCCTGAAAAGTTCACTGTGAGGTTACTTAACATATGTGAGAAATGATCATATTGAATTATATCGTGAAAAGTTTTATCGTGGGAAGTTCTGCTTCCTAAGAAATTCAGTGAGGTTACTTAACAAATGTGAAAAATGATCATATCAAATAATACGGTAAAGGAATTTTGTGCACGATATCATAAGGAATGTTTGCAGTTTCTCAGATGAATACAAGTCGAAATCTATCTTAATATTAAAATTGAGGACGACTTTAATAACTAACTAGTTGAAAACCATGGCAGCACGTCCACCACCCATCACGATTCGTGCTGTTGTGAAAGTGTGCATATAAGGATACTAAAAAGTATCCTTTTAAAGGTCCTTTAAAAGGATACTTTTTAGTATCCTTATATACACTGGCGGAAAGTGAAAAAAGAACACCAAGAAAAAGACGTCTGATACCAACGAAATTTATACAGCATAATAACGGAATACAGAGGATAACGTGATCAAAACATTATGGCAAATACAGCTGTATTTGCTGGTAAACTGAAAAATAACATTTCCATGTAACATGGTTAGTATGAGGTTGAACCGCCATGAATTGCGTCACACTGTGCAATTCTGGCGTGGAGTCTGTCGTGCAGATGTTGGATGCAAGTTTGGGGTATTGAGTTCCAAGCATCCTCAACCTGGACGCGTAAATCGGGGATGGTCGTGGAGACCGGAAAAATCGTTGTCCCATAAAATCCCACACGTGCTCAATGGGGGACAAATCCGGTGAACGTGCAAGTCATGGAAGTTCTCTCACACCCTGAAGTGCATGTTGCGTTGCACGTGCCGTGTGTGGGCGTGCGTTATCTTGCTGGAAAACACAACGATGGACCGACCTTACAAATGGCACAACAACGGACTGAATGATGTTGCTGATGTAGGAGGTGCTGTTTAACGTACCGGGTACAAAGACTAGTTGTGTACGGGAGTGATAGCTGATCGCTCCCCACACCAGGAGACCAGGTGTAGGCCCTGTGTGTTGCTGGCGGATGCAAGAAGGGTGGAGACGCTCCCCTGTGCGTCTGCGAACACGCATACGGCCATCGGAGGCTCCCAAGCAGAATCTGCTTTCATCGCTGAACACGACAGATCGCCATTGCGTTCTCCAGTGCAGACGTTGGCGACACCACTGCAGCCGTTCCTGACGGTGGGCTGGAGTCAGAGGTACACATGCCAGAGGCACACGTGCACGTAGTCCTGCATCCAGTAGACGGTTGCGGATTGTTCACACAGTCACCTCAGGTGCAACGGCAGCTCGGATTTGCGTCGCAGTGGATGTTCTGCTTGACAACGCCGCTCTTCTTATACGTCGATCAGTCCGCTCATCAGTCCGTCTATGACTCCCGGTTCCACGTCTTCTCGTGTGGGAATGTTCCTCGGACCATCTACGCCACCATCGTACCACCACCGATACTTCCCGTCCAATTCGCTCCGCATTACGACGGTACGGCCACCCGGCCTCGCGGAGTCCGACTAGACGACCTCGCTCAAAGTCCGATAACTGCTGAAATCGTGCACGTCTTCCATGTCTAGGCATTGCAGCTTCTTCAGGTCTTCGCACGTGTCCGTACGCCGACGACTGATTACATTAACTTCGCCGTACTCCTTAAATAACACCGACGATAATTTGCATATTATGCCGTGCTGTGGCGTAAGCACTGACCGGTCGGTCCCGAAATTGGCCTCACACGTACGTAAACTCGACCCCATTAACATATGTAAATTTCATGATCGTCCGCCAATTCCTTCTTGGTGTTCTTTTTTCACTTTCCGGCAGTGTAATATAAAGTTTGTGTACATAGAAAAATACGCACCATGCAGTTCAAGTAATATTGCGCTTATAGTTAGAGGATGGACTGACATATGACCCACACATTCAGGTATTATCAGTATTCTATTAGGGGTATGCAAAACTTTCAGCCGCTTTAAGGAGAAAGGAAGAGAACAATTAGGAAACCAGTACACATTTATTCAATGAAATATTGGCCGTTAGAATCAATGACCTTTTGCCATTTTTTAAGCAACAGATGAGTGCCCCTGTGATAGAAAAGACTTAGGTTTTGAGTTGAAGAACGCAGTGACGAAATTTTCCACCTCTGGAACTGTGGTGAACCGCTTTTGGGATAGGGCATAAAAATTGGACTGATTCTTAAGTTAGTGATTGTTAATAGGACAGTAGTCACACTGTTTTTATAGTTGTTTTTATTTTTTTTATTTTTATTGACAATGCCAAACATCCAAGTTGCTGTTCTGGAAATATACAAATTGTATTGTACTGTAAGTGTACTTGAAGTTGATTAAAGAAAGACATCTTTTTTTATTAGAATCTCATCTTTTCAAGTAAAAAAAAAATGGGAGTGAGAAAGCTAAATTTCATTTTGAATTTGTGAAGATATGCAGTTACAACCAGAACTAAGGCAAGCTGTCACAACAGGGTTCGTCATCATTCCTTTCCACTCTAGTGGCTATATAAGTATAGGCAATATACTGATCATGTGGTCCTGGTCCTGCTGAATCCCTGGAATTTACGACCCTATGTTAGTGACGAGTGCTTGCTGCTAGTCTCAGATGATCACCTGAGCTGTTAACCCTAAAACAAAACAAGAACTTTCTTCAACACTGGCACATATGCCCTCCTAATTTGAACACGGAAATCAGTAGTCCTCCAAAATTTTGATATGAACTGAAAGAATCCTTGTCTGTGTATTTTGAGAAAAGATTGCAGTTCTGTTTAGCTGCTGTCAAAGCTTATACCCTGAGCTGAAAAAAAATTATACCTGTGAACATAGTGCACAGATCCACATGTGATTTGTTTGTATTACAGTATATTGGTACTAGGGCTTCAATAAGCCAAAAAGCACCAGAACCACAATTTTTAATGTAAACAGAAATGGGAGGAGGGGGTGTACAAGATACATGCCAAGAAGTAGTGTAAATGGTAAACACACACACACACACACACACACACACACACACACACACACACATAAAACACTTGCACAACACTGGTACAATGTAATAAAGAACAAAAAAGACATTACAGTTTAAAAGACTATCCGGGATTTCTGGGGCATCATGTACATGTCCTGCACACAGTGGTGTTGTTACACAACAAATACTGGTGGGTGAAATGACAATGGATAATGTGGGGAATGACAATGGCTAATATGGAGATGTATAACTTCTTTCATATGGTTCTGATGGAGATGCGAATACCAGCTGGAACAGGGCAAATCTGGAAATGGTAATGATTGGAACACTGTGAGGGTTGAGGATTGCAATGCCCTGTACATAAAAAAAAACTATACACATTATAGCCAAATAAAGTCTGCCAACAATATGGTTGCACTGGGATTGGGCACAACTATAGGCAATAGAATTTCAATAACAATTGAGCCATTGTCACTGGTCCATTTTTGATGTAGAGATACATACAATTATCAGTGCTGACACATGCACGAGAGGATTCTACCACTAACAATATATCTTTTTATCCTTTAATTGGACTTTCAGTCCCACTAGGGAGGAACTTCAGTTTTTTACATTCTCTAATGAAGTTTGCTACATTGCACCAGTAATATTTGTTGCCAGTCCATCTCTAATGAAGTAAACTGTTTACTTTGATTCATGTACTACCACGACCTTGAAATGAAATATTCCAATTATTATATGTAAATTTATCGCATTTTTAATGGCATATTTAAACACTGGTCACACATTTTTCAGAATTCTCAATGAAACCAAATCTCAAAATGTAACAAAGTAATAAAAGCATAATTAATTGGTAAGTTGGAAACACTGCAGAAGACCTCAATGAAGTTGTACCCTTAAAGGTAACTTTGTCGCCCGGGTGGCGCAGTGGTCTAAACGCTGGCTTATGACTGTTCATCCAAGTGGGTTCGGGTTTGAATCCCAATGGGACATGGATGTTGTGTTTGTCTTATGGCACTGGCTCTCTCCCTTCCCTTTAACCAGTGACCCTACATTAAGGATGAGAGACTGCTTATAGCCCATTGAGTTGCTCATGGTGGTCGTATAAGCCCTCAACCAAACAAAAATAAAATAAAAAGAACTTGCATTTGTTTCATGCACTTTTACCTGCATTTTAGTAATTTTCAAGTTCAATCTTTAAACCTTCAAATCAACTTTTGGGTCCCCTCTCAAAATGTACAATCACGATCTCTCATATGATATACAGTATAATTCCGAAAATCCGCACAACTTGGTTCCAGAGGTTGTGCAGACTCTAAAATTTTGCGGATTTTAGAGAACCTGTGTGTGTTTACTAGTACATACGTACTGTATAATACTAGTTCAAATAGGATGGGCCGCCCCAGTGGCGCAGTGGTCTAAGCGATGGCTTCTGATCATTCGTCCGAAGGGGTACGGGTTCGAATCCCGGTGAGGCATGGGTATTGTGTTTGTCTTTCGGCACTGGCTCTCTCCCTTCCGTGGAACCAATGACCCTAAATTAGGGACGCGCGACTGCTTATAGCCCATTGAGTTGCTCACGGTGGTCGTTAAACCTCCAATCAAAAAAAAAATTGGATGGTATGTATGTACGAGTTATAGGCTTTCGTTTGTTTAATAATTAATAAAATTAATTAGTAATATGTATTTGATACTGTAATTAGTAATATTTAGAATTTATATTGATATCATCATCATTGTCAACCATTATCAATCCACTGCTTAACAAAGGTCTCCTCAAGTTTCTTCCACAACGGTCTGTCTTGTGCCAGTCTCTTCCATGTTGCTCCCGCACACTTTCGAAATTCATCCACCCATCTCCCATGTGGTCTTCTTCTGGGTCTTTTCCAGTCCGTTGGAATCCAATCTAAAATTTCGGCTGTCCATCGATGGTCTGTCTTTCTGGCAGTATGTCCAGCCCATTGCCATTTCAGGGATTTAACTCAGAGCATGATGTCTTCCACTCTTGTCATTTTTCGGATCCACGAGTTCCTCTTCTTATCTCTCCTGGTTACACCAAGCATGCACCTCTCCATGCTTTTTGAGTTGTCTGCAGCCTTTGCATGTCTCTTTTAGTTAAGGTCCACATCTCTGCACCATACTTAAGCACTGGAAGGATGCATTGATCAAACACTTTTCTTTTAAGACATAATGGCATATTGCTCTTGAAAATTATGCTGTTTCTTCCAAAAGCTCTCCAGGCAAGTTTTGTACGCCGATTAATTTCTTCATCAATGTGACCCTCACTTGATATCTGCTGTCCAAGATAAACGTACGTGTCTGTTATCTCCAGCTTTTCTCCATCAATCGATAAATCTTTATTTCTTGTAAAAGCACTGAACATCACTTTTGCCTTCTGAAAGTTTATTTTTAATCCCATTTCTTTACTCTTATCAGCAAGTTCCTGGATCACACTATGCAGCTCTGATGGGGTAGTTGTAAAAATGACTACGTCATCAGCAAAACGAAGGTGAGTTAGATAATCTCCATTAATCTTTATCCCTTTGTTTTCCCAGTTCAGTGATTGAAAGACATTTTCCAATGTCGCATTAAAGAGCTTGGAATATATGGTGTCACCTTGTCTCACTCCCTTTCCAATTTCTATGTGTGTTGTATTTTCAAACAGCCGAATCTTTGCACTTGCATTTTCATAGATGTTATTAATAATATTAATGTATGCATCTTCAATACCGCAGGATTTCAGAGCCATTGTAACTGCTGATGGTTTCACCGAATCAAAGGCTTTTTCATAATCGATAAAAGCCATGCACTAAGGAAGTTCATATTCCCTCGCTCTTTCAATTAGTTCTCTCAGTACGTGGATATGATCTATAGTGCTGTAGCCACTCCTGAATCCAGCTTGTTCTCTCGGTTGAGCTATGTCCAGTGTTACCTTTAAGCGGTGTGAAAGAACTTTAGTGAAGATTTTATAAACCACTGATAGGAGGCTGATAGGTCTGTAGTTCCTGAGATCCTCAATATCATGTGGCAGGATCATTGTAGCGTTGTTCCAATCCTCAGGAATCTTCCCTTCATTAAAGCATCGAGTGAAAATTTGGACGAGTATTGTTTCAATTTCTCCACTTGCTTCTTGTATGATGTCTACAGTAATTCCATCTTCTAATGGAGCTTTACCCCACTTCATGTTCTTGATTGCATGTGCAACTTCTGCTGGGAGGACTGGAAGAACTCTGGCACTGGTACCTTTCAGGATGTCTGGAGTGCATGTATCATCCCTTTCATATAATTTGGAGTAGAAATATTTCACTCTTGTCAAAATTTCGCTTCTATTTCTTGTTACAGAACCATCTTCTTTTCTCAGTGCCATAATCTGTTTTCTTCCCTTACTGAGATGTCCCTTTGCTATCTTTAGGCTTTGGTTGTTTTCAATTGCTTTCCTTACTAGTTCACAGTTGGATTTCCTTACGTCTTCAGTACTTTTTCGCTCTGTCTTGCATAGCTCTATATATTCCACTTTGGAAGTCACATCTTTTTTAGTTGTCCTCATCGCTCTTCTTTTTTGCATCAACATTTTGGTTTTTCCTGATAACTTTTTCACATGCAACTTGTTCTTAGACCCAGCTAATTTTGTTGCTGTTTCCATAAGAGCTTTGGTTACTTTTCTGTTAACTTCAGAAATATCCACTTCTTCCGATGCTAGGCCTTCTAAAGCAGAGAATCTGTTCTTCAGTTCCAACTTGAAGGTATTATGGTGCTTTTTAAGGTTGGTTACGTCAATACATTTTCTTTGTCTTATGAGCTTGCCACGTTCGAGTTTAGTGTTGAGGTGCATCTTACAACTCACCAATCTATGGTCACTACCTGTGTTGAACTTGTTTAGCACACTGCAGTCTTCTATGATGAATTTTTTGTTACACATAATAAAATCAATTTCACTTATCATCTTATTTGGATGTCTCCATGTCCATTTCCTGTGTGGCTTTTTCTTGAAAAAGGAGTTCATGATGAAAAACTCTTCTGGCTCTGCAAACTCTACAAGAGTATTTCCACGCTGGTTTCTGTTGCCGTGACTGAATTTACCTACTGAAGTTTCATTCTGTTGCCGTTGTCCTATTTTTGCATTGAAATCTCCCATAATTATTTTCAAGTGCTGCTTGCCTTTATTTTTTAGATGACGAATTTCCTCATAAAATTCATCAATTTCTTCTTCAGGATGACTTGTGGTTGGTGCATAAGTTTGAATAATCTGAGCCTGGTATCTTCTCTAGAGTTGGATAACGAGTCGTGCAGCTCTGTCAGAAGAACTTTCAACGTCTACAACTTTATCCTTCAGTTTCTTGTTTATTATAAATCGAAACCACTACTTCTGCCAGTATCTGTCCCACGATAGTAGAAGAGACGTCCACTTTTCAGTTCAATGAGATCTTCTCCTTTTCTCCTTACCTCACTTAGCCCGACGATGTCCCACTTGATCCTTTGTAGTTCCTCTTCCAATTCAAAAAGCCTTGAATCAGAAGATAGGGAGCGTTAATTATACGTAGCCAAAGTCAGCATCAGATGGCAGCCTAGTCCGATCCTCCGGCGATTCTTAGCACCCTCTGCCTTCATGTCGCACTGGCCGATACAGAAAATGACTCCACAACTTAAATATAGATATATACAGTATTTAATAAGTAAGTAAAATATAGGGAAGAAATTCATAATACAGTACTGTATTAATTAATTGAATTTTCATTTACCAAATACTGTATATGTCAATCAAACATTCTGGCTGGCAAACATTCCACCAATGGTCAATTGTTTTAAATTTGGTTTCTCTCGTTGAAGTTTTTCCTGAATCATCATTATTTCCTGTGCTGAAACACATTTCTGCTGTTCTAAAAAAATTTTGTATTGTTCTTCCAACAAAATTCCATCACCTAAGGATATGTTTTTGGTAGTAGAATCCTTGCTGTCAGTGTCTGAATCGCCTGCATCAGGATTAATCACAGTAGCTATGATTTCATCATCAGTCATCATCTGGACTTCACTCTTGTCTGAAGATTCCATCCATTCAACTATATCTTCTTCTCTAAACGCATTCATCATTGACACATTTGCTTGTTTGGCATATGCTAGAAGCTCTGTAGCCTTTGATTTGGCCTCCAAAGCTATGAAACCTTTGAACTCGTAATTCTCGGGTTCAGGGTCAATAAATATTGATGCTGGCCATAACTTATGCCATGCGTCTATCACAGTAGAACGTTTCACATTGTTCCACGAACATGCTATTGAGTACAGGCAGTCCTTCATTGTGAAATCTTTAATGAATGTTTTGATTGTTTGAAACGATTTATCAGAGTTCAACAGTTTCCTTAGGAATTCTCCTTTGTAGTCGCACTTCCAACTGTTAACTATGCCCTGTTCCATGGGCTGAATTAATAAAGTTGTGTTTGGGGGTAAGAACATAACTGTAACATTATTTGAAGTTAAATCTTCAGGATGTGCCATGCAGTTGTCCCATACCAACAAAATTTTACAGTCTGGAGCAAGTCCGACCTCCACACAGTGCCTCAGACTAGCATCTTTAACAAAGTGATTATTGAACCAGTCTGTAGCAAGTTCTTTGGTCATCCATGATTTTTTATTACTGCGGTAGATCACGGGTAAGACCTTTACGCCCTTCAAAGCCCTAGGACAAGCACTTTTTCCAATCATAAATGGCATACATTTATTATTTCCAGAGGCACTGGAACCAAGAGAAACTGTTACTCTTTTGTTGCCTTCCTTAACACCGGAAGGTCCTACTTCATCAGCACACACTACAGTATGTCTTGGTAGACAACGCCAGACAAGTCCAGTTTCATCCATGCTATAAATTTGATCAGGAGAAAGAAATTCCTCCTGGACAAATTTGGCAAACACATCCAGAAACTCTTCTGCAGCTACCATATCTGCTGATTCTTGCTCCCTTCAGGATTTCAAGTAACGAATTCCATGTCTTTGTTTGAAGCGGGATAGCCATCCAACTGAAAAATCACAAGGCTCATCAATCTTCAGTTACTGATGAAATAGCTTGGCTTTTTCGCATAAGAGTGGACCTGTAATTGGCATACCATTGTTACGCCTTTGCCCAAACCACTCGTAAACAACAGCGTCGAGGGTGGAGTTTCTGGCTTCATGCATCGTTTTGCGATCAGCAATTTCAGAATTGCTATCACTCATTGCATAGAATTGCAATATCTTGTCTCAGTTTTTCTTAATATCATACACAGTCCGAACAGCGATACCAAAAATCTCCACAACATGCTTTGGTGCACTGCCATTATCAAGTTTTTGCAACAAGTCCACTTTCTGCTGAATCATTGAAGAGCTGTGCTTTCTCTTCACTCCTGCTATTTTCTCAAATTTCCAAACAATTATTCAAAAAACTTTCCCTCAAGACGTGAAACAAGAGATGAAAAAACAGATTCTCACAGCACGTGTATCGGGAAAAAATGTAAACACGCAATGCTAAGTTGCCAGATTGCCCGCTTGATATGTGCTTTATTTGAACTTCAATCTCTCAATACTGTACCATCATTTTTGACCAAAAAAAATGTATATCATTAGTAATATTTTTCAAATAGAGAAAACACATAAAACAGATTTTAAAAACCTTTAAAAAGATCTTTAAACATTTTTTTTGTCAGCTGGAAAATAAAAAATTTCGATTTCTGAAACCTTTTTTTTCACCAGTCTGTTAACTGTAGCTGTGACCGGTGTTTGAATCCATGTGGATTTTAGGCAATTGGTGATTTTAGGAGTGCGAATTTTCGGAATTGTACTGTATTACACTTAAATTTCCATGTTACTTTACAGTTGTTTTCCATGCACTGCAGAAATCTACCATCATCTTTGTAAGAAGTGTAAATTGCTTGCAACATCTTGAGAACTTTTAATTTATCATTGTATGCTTTCTCACAATCCAGTAAGTACAAACCACACTTCAGATAATCGTTTATTCTTTTTGGTGCTTAAATGAACTCTTATTATGGGCACGTTTTCTCACAAATTTCACAACTGTATTTTTTACATGTGCCATTTAGACTATAATGCTTTCTTATTATGTGTTCAATACACTGTAAAGCTACCCTGGTGGCCGAGTGGTAAGAAGAGCTGGCTTCGTCCAAAATGGGTCTGGGAAGCGGCAGATCCAGCAGAGGGCAACAGTTCCCCACACAGATTTTTAATATATTTGTTTTTGAAAAAATTACAATAATATCTGCGCATATTTTTTTTTGTAAAAGTTTTTATAAGAATTGAAATTTGAAGTGAATTTGGAGATAATGTGTTTTGTTCAGCTTCAGCAGAAAGAAAAAATAAAAACCATAAATTCAGAAACAGAAATAGCATTTGAACAGAAGGGCTTAAACTTTATTGTGAAAGATTTTACTCAGAAGTAAGATTTAAAAAACCCCAAGCTCATTTCTTCGGAAAGTTCACAACTGAATGCCATGAAAATAGTGACAATTTTTTCAGTTGTTGTTTGGGAGTTTCATGACCACTGTGAGAAAATGCTATAAGCAGTCATCTGTCCCTAATTTGGGTTCACTGGTTCCAGGAAAGTGGAAGAACCACAGCTACATCCATGCCATACCTGCAGTAGCGGCTCGTCCATAAGAGCACAAGAGCAGGTGAACCCTCTATAAAAAATAGAAAAATAATTATACGATATAAATAACACATCTTTATTGACGCAGTACTAAATGGCTTATCTTCAGTAAGTTTAAAAGAGCGGACAATGAAAAACAGCGTAGAGCACGCAAAGTGAGGTTAAGTCTAATGACGCGCCAGTGGCTAGGAGCGTACTGAATGTGCCGCTCTCGATACTGGACACACGGGATATGCGACACACGGACGAGTCCATTTGCTCGCGGTAGAAGGAAACATGTCTACAAGCGGTTTAACGGAGAATACCGATGAGCTGCCTGTGACACAGCTCAGCTCAGTTGTTGCACGGCTGTAGTTGACGTCAGATGCTCCTAACCTTTGCGCGCGTGTTACATTTGTGTTTTGGAGTTTCCAGTTTCGATTATTTTTTTGGTGATAACGTTTTAGTTGAAATTACACTTATTACAGTTTATCTATTGTAGTGTAGCTAGTGAACTGTTGTTTTTATTTACTGTACAATAATGGAAAGTACCTGTAAGTACTCAGTTAGTAATTTAAAGGAAGTAGCGTTTGGCAATTTACCCATAGAAGTTAAAATAGCAATAAAATAGAGTGGCAGGCCAACGCCCCGACTTAATATAAGTCAAATATCGACATCGAAATCTAGAACTTTCAAAAGAGAATTTAAAGGAGAGCTATACGAAAAAATTCCTTGGCTTTGTGGTTGCGAACAAACAAACAAAATATTTTGTTTTCCTTGTTTGTTATTTTCCTGTGAAAAGGGCGATCCTACTTATGTGAAAAACAGCGTTTGTGACTTAGCTCATTTGACACAAAAAATTAAAAAGTATGCAAGTTCTCATGGACACATAAATGCTACATTGGATTTCAATTTGCTGGGAAAGGTTGACGTTCGTCAGCAGCTTGACAGTGCTTATCGACAAAATATTGAAAAACACAATGAACAAGTGACTAAAAATAGGTATGTCCTTTCTAAGCTTATAGACTGTATTAAATTTTGCGGTGCATTTGAGTTGGCCCTTCGAGGTCATCGTGAGGATGACGATTCCTTAAATCCTGGCATATTTAAAGGGCTTGTAAACTTTTCTGCAGAACTTGACTCATCTTTGAAAGAACACTTGAGTACCGCTACTGTCTTTAAAGGTACCTCGAAAGAAATTCAAAATGAATTGTTAGATTGTATGCTTTTTGTATGTCAAGAAAACATGATAGAAGAAATAAAAACTGCACAGTATGTTTTTTGGTTGCGGACGAAACATCAGACGTCTCGTCTGTTTCAGTTAGTTATAGTTTTCCGCTATGTTTTAGCTAATGGCCAACCAGTTGAAAGATTTTGGAAATTTGATAATAACCCTGAAGGGCACGACGCAGAATCTATAGCCAAATGTATTTGTATCAGTTTAGATTATGTTATGTAAAATTCAGAAAAACTCGTATCTCAAAGCTATGACGGTGCGAATGTAATGAGTGGGCACCATGTTGGCGTGCAGACCATAGTGCAACAAACCTATAAACATGCTTTTTTCATTCACTGTTACGCTCATCAGTTGAACTTGATTGTAACTCAAGTAACAAGCCAAAACCAAGATGTCAGAATTTTTTTTTCGGGCTTAAGTGATATAACTAATTTTTTTCGAATTCCCTTCAGAGAGTGTTTTTGTTTTGGACAAGATAGTTGGCAAACGAATACCTCGGGCGTCAGCTACAAGGTGAAATTTTAAGAGCAGAACTGTTAATACTGTTTTTGAGTACAGAGAGAAATTAATTGAATGTATGGAGGAAATCCAATCAACCTCTAAGCAACCAACCACCATAATTAAAGCTGGCGCTCTAGCTCGTCGCCTTAGAGATAATAAGTTCATGTTTTGGCTTTCTGTTTTTCACAGATTAATGCCACATGTGGATATTTTGTACAACCAATTACAGCTAACTTACACTGATGCTGTGAGAACTAAAGCCAATGTTGACCACTTCGTCAAAGCCATTGATAAGGAAAGAGTTAACATGGACAAAGTGACAGAGCTGGTTAATCAGTACCCAGAAAATGCACCTAAACGATCGAGGCGTGAAGATTTTTACTTAAGTAGAACAGTGGCTGCCAAGGAAACCTGTGACATTATTACAACGCAAATAAAAACATGATTTTCATTCACAACATCTTGCTCAGCTGTATCTCTTTTTGAATCACAAAAGTTTGAAGAGTTTGAACAGAAATTCCCCGAGAAATTGCTTGAAGATACATAAGTGTGTATTCATCTCTTGAAAAACAACGCCTCAAGACAGAGCTGGAAATCATGTACAAAAGAACTGATTTCAGAAACATGCGTGGTGCTGTTAGTCTTTTACAGTTTTTTATTGAAAACAACTTATTGTCATCATTTTCTGAAAGTTATAAACTGTTATTAATTATTGCAACAATACCAATGACGACTACTGAAGCTGAAAGGTATTTTTCAACCCTAAAACGGATAAAGACATTTTTGCGGTCTACGATGTGTCAAGAGAGGCTTACAGCTTTAGCCATGCTTGCAATCGAGAAGGAAATGATTTCTAACTTCCATAATTTCAATGAAAGAGTTATTGATGTTTTTGTGTCAAGAAAAGATAGAAGGATGGACTTTGTTTACAAAAACTGTACTTAAAGAAAATATTTGTGTAAGCTACCATCCAAGTAAATTTGTGTAAGTAAATACTAGACCTTACCATCGTATGCAGCAGCTTTGATTATTTTCCTTTTTCTGTGTGTTTAATAATCTAATCTAATAATTGAGAGCATGAGGCCTTATGACTAACTATCTAAATATTTAACACTTAAAACAAGCTTTCTGTTTTGCGTTTATTTTACTACTTTAAAATTAAATGAAAATAATTGTTTCAGTAAAAAAGAACAATTAGCATATTATAACAAATATGACCAATAAAGTAATCCTTTATTATTAAGTTGTGAAACAGTTACAGTAATATCTATAATAACATTTCGTTTCAAAATTAATACATTACATCAAGGTATAGCAGTGCCTAAATTATATGAATATTGCAAGCAACACACAAGTGTGTGACACAGTGTATCTCAAAAACTGCAAATTATTAATTGTGAACCCCCTGTAGATGTACTCACGAGCCGCCACTGCTTACCTGGCATTTGAACCTGTACCCATCTCAGATGAATGATTGGAAGCCAGTGCCTCGTACCACTGGGCAACCATAGTAGCCTATATTTTTGAGGGAAAAAATGTTTAAAAATTTGTACGATACCAGTTTATACATGACCCTCCCACAATGTCTAATTATTATCTTTTTTATTTTTTTATATTGTACAATAGCCCCTTCATAAGATAATTCTTTCTCTGGGTCCAAGTTCAAATCATGGATGAGGTGTGGCTGTTTTTTTTTGTTTGTTTTTTTGAGCTTTAACGACCACCGTGAGCAACTCAATGGGCTATAAGCAGTCGCCCGTCCCTAATTTAGGGTCACTGGTTCCAGGGAAGGGAGAGAGCCAGTGCCGTAAGACAAACACAACATCCATGCCTCACCGGGATTCGAACCCGGACCCCTGACGGACGAATGATCAGAGTCCAGCGCCTTAGACCACTGCGCCACCGGGGCGGCGAGGTGTGGCTGTCCACCCCCTCCCTGGAACCACAGTCTCCAAATTAGGGTCAGTGACTGCTCATAGCTCTATGGATTACTTATGATAGTCATTAAGTCCCCTCTCCCAATAAAATAATTTTTTTTTGATTGGAGGTTTAACCACCACTGTGAACAACTCAGTGGGCTATAAGCAGTCTACCCGTCCCTAATTTAGGGCCTCTGGTTCCAGGGAAGGGGAAGAACCAGTGCCATAAGACAAACACAACATCATGCCTCACTGGGATTCGAACCTGGGCCCCTATCGGACGAATGATCAGAAGCCATCGCTTAGACCACTGCGGCAGCAAAATAAGAGTATACTTGAATGTTAATAATCTCCCTCCCATGACTATCTTCTTTATATATACAGTTCATGGGATTTAAAATTAAGATACACAAATTCGGCTAGCCTTCCTATTACTAGCGTGTGGTGTTGTCGTTTAAATAATACTATTTGTTATTCAACATTGCATTTCCATAAAACAAATGTTATTTTCTTTTACAAAGCTGGTACTGATTAGTGTTCTAATATAAAAGAAAATTCGCAAAGAAACTACCAAAATATATTACAGATTTCATTCGCACAAAAGAAATCTTATTTTTCGTTACAAAATTACTTATCAGCGTTTCAATTAAAACAAAAATTCGTAGGAATTTATTGATCCCAAGGCTAGAAAAAATATACTGTGTACACTTTAACCTCTATAAAATGATGTGATAAAAACTAATTACGTTAAAACTCCATGAATTCCTCCTACGTATATACAGGTGACTGAATGTGCATAAATAATTACGCACAGCACTAATATTCTGTAAAGCAAATCACTTTGCTTCCACCGAAACACCCATATCCGTGTTAACGTTACGATATTTATTAATGTTTACAGTTTACACCTAAGGTACAGAAAGCTTAGCGCTGCGTCCAGATCATTCCGACGTCACAATTCCCACTAGAAAAAAGCACTCGAAAACTAATACAACAGCGTCTCCTAGCGTCTGTCGGGAATATTACTAAATGTTGACAGGACTAGGGTGCTACGATGACACGGATGTCCGCCAGCTTTGGCCTGGTTACCGTCAAAATGCAAAAGCAGACGATTTTCCGTAGGAAAGCATTAGTGAGACCCTGTTCGTTTTCTTAAAATTTTGCATTGTCTTAAATTATAAGCGAAATTTAAAAGCAGTGGAATAGGTTTAAGAAACTCTTAGGTTTACATGAAAGGAATTTTAGTACAAAAACTTAGATTTTCATGGAGGAAAAGAGATCTAAAAAAGGCTCTTCGTAACGACTGAGACGTATATAAACTGACGATTTAAAATGTGTTTATACTAAATATAATTTTATAAAGCGTTTAAAATCTTTCTCTGTCTTAGCGGATTATCGTAAAATACTGTTTATCATAGAAATTGTAACGGTTGAGCTTCAGACAATGTGTATTATGGGTGAATTTTTCAAGAGATTGCACTTTAAAGGGAGGGAACACTTTTGCCATGTTGTCAGGTGGAAAATGAAAGTAAACAACGACATTCCACGTATGTTTTACTTGAAGAACAATTATGATTCTTCTTAAGCAAATAAACAAGAGGAGGGGGAGAATATTCTCATTGAACATTATTATTTAAAAAAACAAAAGTTCATGAAATATCTAGATTTTATTTGAAGGCCTTTAGAAAAAATGAAGAATCTGCGAGCTTGTTCAAAGAAATTTAAAAAATCAGACCAAAAATATCACGTTACTGTGTCTTCATTTTATTTTTTATATTTGCTTTAAGCACTTAACTGATTTTAGTTTCTTCTAAAGGAGGTAGGGAATTCCAACTGGTTTGGTTAGAACTCTGGTGGGCTTCAAAGGTATGAATGTAAATAATTTTAAAACTACAGGCCTTAATAGGAAGAGAACTTTGAGGGAGGTGGGGGTATCTTTTTAAAGAGTGCAGTTTCAAAATATAGCAATAAAATATACAATTTATTAGTTTGTGGAAATAGGATTTACAAGTCCTGCTGACAGTAAAGGAAATCTGACTTCATAAAATGTCTTGATAAAAACAGATTTACATAAGCAGCAGAAATAATTCCTACAGTAAGATCTCTTTTAAAATAAATCCAACTGCATTCAAAATATTATGCTTCTAAAACACAACACTATTAACAGAGGCACATTCATAATGTAATAAGTTAATAGCTTTTAAGTAGTAAATGAAATAGACATGTGTATATAATAAGGATTTTTAATTTGGTTTTTGAAATATACGTATACCATTTATGAGCAAGGTTATATTTATTAATAAAAATTCTTCGTTGAGGATAAATCCTGCAGTTTGTTGCTAGCACAACATATGTTCAAGCATAGGGAAATCTGATCACATAAAATGTGGTTAATCAACACAACAAGGTGATTCATTTTAGCTCTAATGACAGAGAGCATTGTTAACAGCAGCCCATCGCTAATGCACATTTAACCTACATTTTATGTCCACAAAAATTAATGGATAACTAATCAGAAGCGCATGGGAAATATAGAAGTGCAAATTTTCTGCCATTAGATACTAAATCATCTTTAGTTCACTGTTATCCATGTAGCATCTCCAGTACCAAAATCTGATTTCCAAAAATAATGCTGACCTTTTAAGCTAGAACTTCTCACGACAGTCTATTTCATCTGATTAGTTAAATAATAAGTTTTCACTCAAGTAATTAATTTGTTTACCATAACTATACATTTTCATACACTGCAATTAATATCTTTATAGTTTTATGCTGTTATATTTTTACTTCAGCTGAATTCAAGATTACACCCCATTTCTGTCATCAAAAAGCCTAGCTGTGAGCTGCGTTTCACACTCATTATGTACATTGTAAGCTGTAAAAACTAGGTCAGTACTATCATTTCCTAAGGGGGTTTATTATACCTCTAGTTACACAAGACAAAAGAGAATGAGCTAGTTAGAACATGAAGAAATATTATTATGAGTTGATGCCCACATACATATTAAACTTCTTAAAATCATTTTATATATGTGAGAAAAGAAAAGCTTACCCAACTGTATTTGTACCTGGAACTTAGCTTACTGCTGCAATTCAGACCATTAAAGACAAATGTTTGTATGGAAACTTATATGTAAATCCAATACAAAACACTTATCTGAAATAGTTAAATCTCATCTTCAGTAACCTTCACTAGCAGCAGCAATTAATGCTTTCCTTCACATACAATGAGTGGCACACCAGGTATGAGTGTCTTTTCTCTTAAAAGGCTTAGTCTTTCAGTCTTAATGGTAAAACAAAAAATGAAGGGTGGGGGATGCATGGATTCACAACAAGAATACCAAAGAATATAAAAAATATATATGCAATACAGGAAATCTGTAACAACTATAAAAATATTGGGTACAAGATGTTTACACTAATGTGCAAAACAGTACAGATATCAATAGTTCGTGTGGCCCCCATGGCTGGCAATAACGGCTGCTACACACCGCGGCATCGAACGAAAGAGGCTCTGGATGTGGGCTTGGGGTATGTCGGTACAGGCTGCTTCCACACGTTGCCACAGTTCATCAGGCGTAGCCGCGGGTGGTGCTTGCCGCGCCACTCGGTTGCCGATCAGCAACCAGACGTGTTCGATGGGCGACATATCGGGAGAACAGGCGGGCCACGGCAGCAGTGTCACCTGGTGGGCCGTGAGGAATTGTTGCACAATGCGCGCCACGTGCGGGCGCGCATTGTCCTGTTGAAACGTGGCCGCTGGCAGGTCCTGCAGGTAAGGGAAGACTACAGGCTCCAAAACGTCGGAGATGTAGTGGTGGCTGTTGAGTGTACCAGCGATGCGTACCAGAGGGGTGCGGGTGTCATATCCAATTGCGCCCTAAATCATAACGCCAGGCGACGGACCGGTATGGCGATGCATAATGCAGGTGTCACACAGCCTCTCGACGTGGTGCCGCCATACGCGGATCCGACCATCGTGGTGTTGCAGGCAGAAGCAGGATTCATCGGCGAAGACAATATCGTGCCATTCCGTAGTCCAGGTGCGGCATTCAACGGCCCACTGCCGCCGCACTCGCCGGTGGTGTAACGTTAATGGTAATCGGAGCAATGGGCGCCGTGCAACAAGTCCCCGCTCCTGCAGACGACGTCGAACGGTACGTGCTGACACAGGTTGTTGTGTAACACACCCTAATTCCTGCGCTAACGTTCGTGATGTGGCGGTGCGAGCCGTGGATGCCCGCCACACAACATGCCTGTCCTCTCGTTTGGTGGTGTGCCACGTCTGCGGAAATCGCTCACGTCGGTTCGTCCGTCCCTCCTGAACCCACCGAATCCATACTCGCCTCACTGTGGCTGGATGTCGTCCCACACGGGCGCCGATGTCTCGGTACGATAAACCGCTGTCGCGATAAGCCACTATTCGTCCTCTGTTGAACCCCGAAACGTGCTGGAATGACTGCCGTATTCTGCGACGAGGCATTACGAAGCTTCCCACACACAGGTCCGGCAGCACAACACACTTCCACTACTTACACCCCCGCCTTCTGTGCACCCTTCTTATAGCGCTTCTCGGTGGCGTGCCGGGCACACGATTTGCATATGCCCTGCAGTGCTAATCGTTTGCATGTCCTCTCGCGGGCGACGCATGCTGCAAATTTCAGGCCAATCGGATACTTCCTTCTTGGTGTTGCATTTTGGGTGGCCAGCAATGTATATCCAAAAAACATAACATTAAATTCCACCACAGTTCAACTACAATAAAAAAAATAACATAGCCAGAATTACCCTTTACAAGAAAAGCAAATAATAATAATTATTTTACAAAAGTTTGTTCAATAGTTGGGTCAAACTATTGAACCTGTAAGTTTTGGATTCAATATAATTGTCCCCAAGGTAAATCTTTACAAATCTCATTCAAGATAGCATTAAGGACATTTTTTACCCAACTAACTCCCATTA
Organism: Macrothele yani; assembly: GCA_039090855.1. Classification (NCBI taxonomy): domain Eukaryota; kingdom Metazoa; phylum Arthropoda; class Arachnida; order Araneae; family Macrothelidae; genus Macrothele; species Macrothele yani. Next base: position 86,400,018 of record CM077011.1, on the reverse strand, counting down.
TAATTACATGCATTGTAACAGCACTTTCTGTTAATTCAACAATTAAAATACAATGACAGAAGATTAGTACTGTTACACCATAAAACCTTGTCGACCATATTATTTTCATATGAACAGCAATATATCCTCCTGCATATTTTAAAACCACTAAATAAAATAATCAATAAAATGCACAATAATAAATTAATGATAGGTCATTTCACATTAAGTTCACTGTTAGTTCACTTAGCATTTGTTGTTTTTGATCAGGGGCGCGCCAAGCGCCTTTGCCGCCCGGGTGCAAGCCCCTTGTACGAGAATATTTTTCAATTTTTATTCATTTTTACATGAAATAAATATCTTTAGCAACATTATTTTCTATTCCCGGTAAATTGAGATTTTCCAGAAAACACTTCTGTCACATATAAAACTGAAGAAAAAAATGTAAAACTCTAGTTCAGATGACGCTACGAATAATTCAAGAAGTCAGCTTCCTCTCTGTCAATTTGCACAAAAGTCTGCATTACCGGTAAAGAAAAGTTTCGTCGTGCACGATGATAAACATATTACAGCTTTTTGATGGACACACACACAGTATATATAACTAAGCAAGATAAGATGAGGAACCCGTGGGTAAGGAAAATGATAAGAATGGAAGACATTTATGATCAGAGTAAAATCCCTGAAATGGTAATGGGCTGGACATAATGCCAAGAGAACGGACCATCGATGGACAACCGAAATTTTAGACTGGATTCCAAGGGACAGGAAAAGACCCAAAATAAGACCACGTGGGAGATGGATGGATGAAATTCGAAAGCATGCAGGAGTGAGATGGAGGAGACTGGTCCAAGACAGACCGTTGTGAAAGAAACTTGGGGAGACCTTCATCCAGCAGAAAATTGATAATGGTTGAGGAGGATGATGCTGCATATACATGTAATATTAAACATGACGGGCGTCTCTTTAACTATTCTAACCGAAATATCTAATATCGTGGAATACATCGAAATTGCACCCCAGTGCTCGTTACCCGTATTGCATTGATTCTATAATATTTTTCCACCCTGTTTTACGGTCAACGCTGGAAAGCTCTTTCTTGAAAATTTGCCAACGATAAGGTAATTCAGAAAATAAGCATATATTTCTTGAACAATGCTGAAAATGTTCACAATCTATAGGGAAATGTTTTCGTCGGCATTTACGACCAGATTTAAAATATGAGCCGCTCAAAGTACATAAAATGTGTAAGGGTCTTAAGTCGACACATTATGCTTTTTGAAGTCCATTGTTTTTTTCCTATATATTGGCCCCATTTGTCATAACGCCACGCATTCATGAATGCTGAAATCTTCAATATTTAAAAAAAAAAAATTAGAAAAAGAATTTTCAATCCTTTGCCCGTGGTATCTGTTACTGAACAAAACAGTAAAAAATATTCGCTGATTTCAAGACGTTTTCTGTTGAATTATAAATGAGTTATTTTTACTAAAAAAGTAAACGTTCCACTTAGCATTACGATTTCTCACAGTATAACGTTTTCATAACTTCTCCCACGTCACTGATATTAATTTATTAACCAAAAAAATTGATTGTGGGTCCTTCCGCCCCCGGAATCTGGCGCCCGGGTGCTTAGCACCAGTTGAACCCCCGCTCGGCGCGTCCCTGTTTTTGATGACCAACAGTGATTTTCTAAAATTTAATACAGCTTCTATCATGGAATTTGCAGCATTAGCAAAGAAGTCATTGCAGTAAGTGAGCATTACTGGTGACTATTTTGTTAAGGAATTTCTTCCGCCACCTGTGGATAAGTGGATTTCTACGAAGACTATTGCTCATTGTTAACACCCCCGAGTATACAAAGAACCAGTATTCTCAGGTCATGTTGCCATGGTCTTCCCACAAATGTGGCAGCTTAGAATCCACGGAAAGACCCATTGGTTTTAGCATAGTGAGTAGGAAAAAGTTGTTCCAATTTTAAAAAAATCGCATGCAAAAGAACTCACTAGCCCCACTAGGAAATTGCAGTTTTTAGTGACAATGTAAAGGCCCTAGATTACAATGATGCATTTCTCAAAGAATATATTTTTGAAATTTTACTTCTCTATTAGTCAAAGATTTGTCACATTAATACAGAGTCCCTAGATTTATGTGTTTCTAAAAAAACACACAACACATTAATTAAAAAGAGCAAGTTTTTTTTTACTATCATGAATTTTCATTATTATGGACAAAATTATACCAGAATGGACAGATAATATATAATCCTTAAAACAATGACCATTTTTTTTTAATAATTTTACACTGGTTTTACCATTAACAATGGTGCAGCTCATGTGTTAATTGGAACTTAATTTATTCTGTATATTTTCCCATTGTAGTATTGCATTAAAAATATATATACATTATACCAATGTGTACCTCGTCTACAATTACCAGTGCCAACAAACAAATAATCGTAATAATACACACGACACACGGTTTAAATGTCTTCCACGTTAATTTAAAGCAGGTGAACCTTGGGAGTGGAAAAAAAACTGATCCTAAGATCTAATGAAATATTGTTGTTTTCTCAAGTTTGTCTAAAACTATAACTGAAACGCTATTAAATATAAATATACAACAGGTAATGTATCCTGAAAATCATAATAAACTATGATTTTTAACAGCATGTGCACTCGATACAAAACCAACCTATATATTAGTTATTAAAGAAGGTAAATATGAATGAATTAATTTACTACAAAATTTCACTTCATGCCGTACAATATTTCAAATACAGAATTTGCATTTATTTATCTGTTCCATATCAATATGCACTGAATCAATATGTACCAGTACTATATACACTGAAGTGCCAGAAAAACTGGTACACCAGTCTAATACTTGGTAAGTCCCCCAAGGGAGCGCAAGACTGCAGAAATACGACGGGGCATGGACTCCACTAGCTTCTGGATATATGCTGTAGGCAATGCACATACTTCCTGCAGAGCGTTCCACAACTCGGGTGTATTCCGAGGTCTCGGATTCCTGTGTTTGATAGCGCGTTGCATGGCATCCCAAATGTGTTCTATCACGTTCAGATCTGGGGATTTGAGTGGGAATGGCAACACCCCAAACTCAGATGAATGCTCCTCTAACCATAATGTGGCGTCCCGAAACTTGTGTGGACGTGCATTGTCCTGTTGGAACAGGCCCAACCCATCAGCATGAATGCAGGACATGAACGGGTGTACCTCATCAGAAAGGATGCGCACATAGCGTTGGCCGGTCACAGACGTTTGTAGATGTACCAGGGGTCCCAGTGAAGTCCAACTAAACACACACCATACAATTACGGACCCCGCCAGCCGGTACAATTCCCTGTTGACTGGCGGGATCCATGGCTTCATGGGGTTTGCGCCACACACGAATCCTTCCATCTGCCAGATACATTTGGAAACGCGACTCGTCAGACCAGGCCACATGTTTCCAGTCATCAAGTGTCCAGTGGCGGTGTTGCCGTGCCCAAGCGAGGCGCATAGCTCTGTGTCGTGCACCTATCAAGGGGACTCGAGTTGGACGTCGGCTCCCAAAGCCATTATCGTGTAGGGTACGTTGCACAGTCTGGACGCCGATGCTTGTTGAGGCTCCAGCATTGAATTCCGATGATACCTGTGAGAGTGTTGCACGCCTATCGCGTGAAACGATTCTTGACAGCCGACGATGGTTATGTTCACCCAATGTCTTTTTACGGCCACACTGGTATCGTAGGTTGGAGGTTTTGTCAGAATTCTTGTAGTCACGGTACACCCTTGCAATGGCCGTCCGTGAAAATCTGAACTTCGTTTCTACCTCCAAAATACTATGGCCCATCTCACGAGCGCCAACTATGACACCGCGTTGAAAATCGCTTGAATCGTCATTACTTGTCATTCTCATGCCGAAAACAGCTCTGACAGCTGGCAAGGATATCTATCGGTTTATATATGCACTGGCGGATGCAACTGAGTACGCGCATAGGTGATGTTGCTATGCATTTTGCATAAGCTCGTCTGTACCAGTTTTTCTGGCACTTCAGTGTATGTTATTCCATGAATAGGCTCCTGCTAATTAGTAAAATAAAATGAATCCCAAATTTGTCGAACCGACTTTTCCCTGAAGTTATTCCTCACATTAAAAAAAAAAAAAAAAAAAAAAAAAAAAGATCAAGTGCAGTATACAACAATTTTCCATTATGTCTTAAAAGAAGGGTGTTTAATAAATGCATCCTTCCAGTTCTTACTTGTGGAACAGTGGCATGGACCTTAACTAAAAAGGACATACAGATGCTGTGAACAACTCAAAAAAGCATGGGGAGCTGAATGCTTGGCATAACCAGGAGCAGGAACTCATGAATCCAAAACATCAAGATCAAAGAAAAGTCTACAAAGTGACAATGGATGGGACACATTTCTAGAACTGACCACCATTGGACAACTGCAACATTAGACTGGATACCAAGGCACAGAAAAAGACCAAGAAGAAGACCGTGATTAATACAGACATTTAACGTGGACCAAGATCTTCGTTCTTTCCACGTTTATAAGTGAGTCTATGAGAATTTTTCCGTGACTCACTTATAAACGTGGAAAGACCGAAGACCGTGTGGGAGTTGAGTGGATGAAATTTGAAAACTTGCTTAAGTAACATGGAGAAGACTAGCTTAAGACTGATAATTGTGGTAGAAACTTGGAGCAGTGGACTGGTAATGGTTGATGATGATATACATACTCGTATAGGGGAGGAAGCATTTACAAAACAAAAAATCTCACATAAATCAACATGTCTATCATACCTACATTTACTGATTTTTGTGCAATATAAGTTTTGTTAGGTTTGAGCGTACATTCATTCATATCATTTTCTGTGTAGCTCGCTTAGTTGCATGGTGCAATCTAATAGTTGCATATTCTCTTATCATTAATTTTTTTAATGTCGTGACGTGATTAAAAAACTTTTTTAATGTTGTGACATTAATTAACCTCTCGCACTTCCCCACTTGTAAATTTATTGTTTTTGTGGTAAGAAATGGGAAAAAGGTTCTCCCCCCTCTCCACCTACCTCACAGTTTTATTACCAGATGGAGAATGGGTTGGCGAGACAACTCAGTATATAAGATGCTCATAAGATATGAAGAGGTGTAGCGGTGTGTTCTCGTCTCCCCATCCTAGTTACTGAATAAATGTCTCACCTATTTACTTCACTAAAGCAATGGCAGTGATTATGGTTATCCTAGCAAATTTGATACCAGTGTGGACTACAGTGACTTTATTTATATATAGCCCCAAGTACAGCAAAAAATATGCAGTTTTGGGAATAAATGCCTACACCCATGTCATGCAACCTGCGTCATCTAGTGCTTTAAAAATAAACTGATGCACGGCTGTAACTAAAAATTGAAAGAGTAAGTTTCAGAAATGACTAGCATGTTAGGTAGCATGAACAATTCGGTTAAGAGTGTAGTGAATATTAAGAAATATATATTTCAGTGGGCTGCACACAACTTAAAAGAAGTCAGAAAAGCAGATGGACATCAAAATTATTCAGAAAAAAAATGCAAGTTTATAAGTTTCCTGTATTAAGTATTGCTCAAAAATATGTAAAACCAAGTGCAATTTTAAATGTTTTCCCTCCTGGTAGCACAGCCTAGAAATAAAATAAATGATGCGTTGTAACTTTCAATATTCAACTGGTGTATACATTTGATTTCAACTTATTGTGTTTTTAAACGTCTGGTTTGGTTTCAGACTACTAAATTAAGAAATGAAACTATTAACAGTTTACACAAGTTCTGAAAGTGTGCGATTTCAAAGACTTTAAAATCACCCATTTATATGTTGAAGTGCTTTTGAAGAGAATCCGCAATGAGGGATTATCATGCTGAATGTTAATATATATATTACACAATATCGGATTTTTATTTCAATGACAGCAGTTTCGTGTCTTTTACATACCTATTAAATTCAGTGTAATCCTTTTTTTTTATTTTGTGCTTGCACAACACGAATGTAGCACCTAAAGCACAACACGAATGTAGCACACTCACATATATCTTTTCAACCAGAGAGTTTGTTTTTGCCTGCTTGTGATGTCACGCCACAGATTAGCTGTGACTTATGGCGGCAGAGCCAGTGGTGTCTCCACCTAATACAAGCTCATAACAGTAAACAGATCGGCTTCAGAAATCTGCGGCTAAGGCGTCTCCTATATTTCCTGGAGACGCTGTCTCCAACTCTTCCCACGCTAGCAAAGTGAAGCCGAATTGATACGCTTCCGCGGTGAAAGTAGTACCGCCAGCTTAGGCGTGGTTACCCTCAAGATGCAAAAGCAGACGATTTTCCGTAGGAAAGCATTGGTGAGACCCTGTTCGTTTTCTTAATATTTTACATTGTCTTAAAGTATAAGCGAAATGGAAAAGCAGTGGAATAGGTTTAATAAACTCTTAGGCTTACACGAAAGGAATTTTAGTACAAAAACTTAGATTTTCATGGAGGAAAAGAGATCTAAAAAACCGTCTTCGTAACGAATGAGACGTATATGAACTGACGATTAAAAATGTGTTTAGATTAAACGTAATTTTATAAAGCGTTTAAAATCTTTCTATGTCTTGGCGGATTATCGTAAAATATTGTTTATCATAGAAATTGTAACGGTCGAACTTCAGATAATTTGTATTATGAGTAAATTTTCAAAAGATCGCGCTTTAAAGGGAGGGAACACATTTGCCCTGTTGTCAGGAGGAAAATTAAAGTAAACAACGATGTTCCACGTATGTTTTACTTGAAGAGCAATTGCAAGTGTTCTTAAGCAAATAAACAAGGGGGGATGGGGGATATTCTCATTGAACATTATTATTCAAAAAAACAAAAGTTCATGAAATATCTAGATTTTATTTCCAAGCCTTTATAGAAAAAATTGGGAATCTGCCAGCTTGTTGAAAGAAATTTTAAAAAAATCAGACGCAAAATATGATATTACTGTACTTATTTATTTTATTTTTTATAACTGCTTTAAGCACTTGACTGATTGTAGTTTCTTCTAATGGAGGTAGGAAATTCCTACAGGTTTGGTTAGAACTGTGATGGGCTTCAGAAGATATAAATGTAAATAATTTTAAAACTACTAGGAATGCAATAGCTTCAATAGGAAGAAAACTTTTTTCCGGGGGGGTATCTTTTTAAAAGGGTGCAGTTTCAAAATATAGCAAGAAAATATATAATTTATTAGTTTGTGAAAATAGGATTTACAAGTCCTGCTGATAGTAAAGGAAATCTGAATTGATAAAATGACTTGGTAAAAACAGATTTACAAAAGCAGCAGAAATAATTCCTACTGTAGATCTCTTTAAAAATAAATCCAACTGCATTCAAAATATTATACTTCTAATACACATCACTATTAACAGAGACACATTCATAATGTAATACGTTAATAGCTTTTAAGTAGTAAATGAAACAGACGTGTGTATATAATAAGGATTTTTAATTTGGTTTCTGAAATATATATATGTATACCATTTATGAGCAAGGTTATATTTATTAATAAAGAATCCATTGAGGACAAATCCTGCAGTTTGTTGCTAGCACAACATATATTCAAGCATAGGGAAATCTGATCACATAAGGTGTGGTTAATCAACACAACAAGGTTATTCATTTTAGCTCTAATGACAGAGAGCAACCATATGCTAATACACATTTAAACTACATTTTATGGCCACAAAAATTAATGGAGAACTAATCAGAAGTGCATGGGAAATATATAGAAGTGCAGATTTTCTGCCATCATATTATGGTACTGAATCATCTTTCGTTCACTGATATCCATGTAACATCTGCAGTACGAAAATCTGATTTCCAAAAATAATGTTGACCTTTAAAACTTGAACTTCTTACAACAGCATTTTTCATCTAATTAGTTAAGTAATAAAGTTTTCACTCACTTTATTGGTTTTCTATAACTATACATTTCTATATATAGTAATTAATATAACATATTCATAAACACATTATACGCTGTTATATTTTTACCCAGCTGAATTCAGGTTTTTCTCCATATCTGACAGCCAAAAGCGTAGCTGTGAGCTGCATTTCATACTAATTATGTACATTGCAAGCTGTGGAAAATATAATACATCAGTACTATCATTTCCTAATGGGAGTTCAATATACCTCTAGTTATACAAGACAAAAGGAATGAGCTAATTAGAACATGAATAAATATTACAAGTTGATGCCCACCAGGGGTGTCGACTTCACCAAATTATTAGGGGGCAGGTGTCAAGATATCATACATGGAAGGAACAGGTGTCAAGATATCATACATGGAAGGGGCAGGTGTCAAGATATCATACATGGAAGGGGCAGGTGTCAAGATATCATACATGGAAGGGGCACGTCTCTTCCATTGTCAGGAAAGAAAAAAGAGCCAAAAGATAAACCGCGAGCTTTGATGTATATTTTAAAATACAAAATTTGTAACTGCTCATCATCAAATGAACAAAGAAGCAGAAATAATATTTTGGTGAATATTAATATTTTAAAAATGAAATTTAGCCTGTAATTTAACAAAAATATCCAGAGATTTTATTTCTAAATGTTTATAAAAAAAATGAGAAATTAGCTGGGTTACTCAAACAAAGGACAAGAAGCGTGATAAATAAATCATCATCATCATCATTGTCACCCACTGCCAATCCACTGCTGGACGAAGTTTAAAATAAATATGCGTAGATAATAAAGGCACTAGAGATTATAGTTTCTGTACTTTTATTTATTTTATTTTTGATAATTGTTTTAACCATTTATCACATATCACGAGACCATGTCAAACAATACAAGGCTGATAATTCAGTTTCTTACAAGAGCAATGCTGAATATGAGAAAAGTTTATTTTGTTATTTATTAACTTTTCAAAAATAAATCGCTTTGGCCTCATAAGGTGGATCTTGGTCCATTCTACGAGGCCAAAGTGATTATTTAATTAAACAGGACACAAAATATTGAGTGGGCACTGCCCCCCAGTAAAATTATTGGAGGATAGAGATTAACCTTGCCACCCACATAGTCGGCATGTATGATGCCCACACAAATGTAAAACTTCCTGCAGAAGTTAAAAATGTTTGCGAGAAAAGAAGAAGCTTACCCACAGTATTTGTAGCCGGAACTTAAAATCTGCTTACTGCTGCAATTCATGCCATTAAAAAGAAATGTTTGCAGGGGAAATTAATATGTAAATCCACTACAAAACACTTCTCTCAAATAGTCAAATCTTCAGTGACCATTAGCCGTAGCCAAATGTTGTCCTTCACATATAATGTGTGCCTCAGTAAGTACGTGTGTCTGTCCTCTTGAAAGGCTTAGTCTTTCAGTTTTGATGGGAGGACTAAAAGAGAAGGGTGGGGGAAGTATGGATACACAACAAGGAGAATACCACAGAATATAAAATAAAGACATAAAATACAGGAAATCTGCAACAACTACCAAAGCATTGGGTACAAGAGATTTGCATACATACATATCATTAAGCTATTCTCCGAGATTTAGAGGTTATCTCCTCAAAGAAAGACCGTCTGGCAAGTAAACATTTAACTGATGGAACTAGAATTTACTTACTGTTGGTGTGTCAAATTTCTCAATTTACAATGATCTTGGCACACAGCTTAAGCTTCATCATGTCACGCACGAAACTTTTTGTACTTAATACTCATTATTTTCTTAAGCAGACATTCCTGAATCTGGTCCTCCCACGATTTCCTTGGCCTTCGTCTACCTTTCTTTCCGGCCACTTGGCCTGAAAAAATTCTCTTAGTCAACACCTCATCACTCATTCTTTCAACGTGTCCAAACCACCTAAGTATATTAGTCTTCACCTTATTAACGATTTTCCTCACATTAAACATTTTCATTCCCCACATGATCATAGTGTGCTTTGCCACAAACCCCCATAAGTAACGTGGCACTGACATACAAAACAATACAGCCTAATTACATAGAGCTAATTAGAACATGAATGGTGAGCAAATAAACTACAATAAATATCTAACTATAAAATTAACATGATTTAATGCTCATTGAAAATAATATGCACTCTTTATTTTCATCATGACATTTATTAGTAACAATATAATCTGTAATTGAAAAGGAGTTAACTGCGTGACTAGTTAATTCTAACATTAAAGATTTTTCTTTTTTTAATTACAGGTTGAAAGCCTAAATATTTCAGTACAAAACTTTTCAGCCTTCAGAAAACGTTGCTTTCATCCAACATCTCCCCCGACTCTTTCATCACAATTCCCCATTTTAATTTCCTGAATAAATTCCTGTCAAGCACCATATAGAATAAATTGCTATTTTGCCTACATAAAAAGAGTAAATAAAAAGGAGTAGAAAAAATATTTCATACCTGTTGCAGATAACTTGGAAATGCTTTGAATATAGTTGGAATGACATTTTCTTTCAAACACACCTTTTGTGATTTTCTCTGCAAATTATGTTCTTCAAAATGTTCTGAACAAATTCTGCTGAACTTTGAAAGTTTCCAGTCTTTTCTTCATATGGCCTGTATCCATGCAGCTCTTTGTTCTTCATTGCTTGGAAACCTGTATATAAATATAATTCAAAAATCATAAGCATTTGTTGAAATGGAAGATAGGTTCTGTGCATACATGAAAAAACAACTGAAATATAAACAGTACCTTGAGTCAATTTTAACAATTGAAAGGCTTTATACAAATACATTTCGTAAACTGTGAGAAAAGTTAGAAACATGATTTTTCAGAATTTCAGCAGATTCTTGGAGGGGGCGTGTGCACAGTGGAATGTAGAGATGTTTTCAATACATGTTCAATATATATCTACATACAAATCATAATGCTAAAAAATATGTTTACAAAGTTATTGCTATGGGGGCCAGAAGCATAAAACTTCACTGTAAAACATTCATTTTTGGTCACTTTACAAGTGTTTCCTTGTTCATTTGTCTCTTACTTCCATTCTTTTTTAATATTTTAAATATCTGTGCCCCCTTTGTGTCTATAACGTGTCGCGGTTCAAATCAATCAGGAATGCACAGTATTGAAGAAAAAAGACTTCTTACCTGCAATTCATTTCTGAACGACGGCTCTTGAATATCCCGGGTGGTTGATGTCGTTATACAATCTGTTGACAATAGCACATTAATCCACATTCCGCCGAAGCTAACACAATGATTCACTCGAGAGGCAGAAATAAACATCAAACCTACATTTAATAACATGACACAGATGGCCGACCGCTCACATACTAAAAAAGACAAGTAACATAAAACACCGGCGCTTTTTCTCATCGTGAGTTCCGTCGTGTTCAAAACACACGACATCTCCCTTTTTCCGAGTTCAAATCACACGATTTTTTTCTCCTCTCGCCTCCCACGGAGGGACAGCACCGTCTATTGGGAGTTGTTGCTCTTCCGACATCCTCCCACCTTTGAGCTTCGGGATCAAGTCACGAAACTCAAACATATAAAACTTTATAAGTTCAGTCGCCGCACTGGCTTTAAGGTCCGTCCATAACGGGATCGCACGTCTCCACCACCCGTCGCTGTTTGTTGCTTTTCTGACACATAACAACTTGCCGTATCGTCTGTCTGCACTTTATTATCCAATAACGTTCACGCAGAGTCGAGATTAGGACCTGCAAACCAGCATGGCCTAGTTCAACATGTTTTTCCCAAATTAATTTTTTTCTTTTTTTTTTTTTTTGATTGGAGGTTTAACGACCACCGTGAGCAAAATGGGCTATAAGCAGTCGCCCGTCCCTAATTTAGGGTCACTGGTTCCAGGGAAGGGAGAGAACCCTATGTGATGTTTAGAAAGCAGTACTACTGGATGACGAAATGCCTCCGAGTCCTTTCTCATGGTGATTCTCGTATTGACTCGAAGCAGCCCTTCTACGTCGATAAAGGTTTTCAGAGAAGTTTCTCTGTTTTCGCCAAAACTCTGTCTTTGGACTTCTTTCAACATTACCATTTCGGCCTTTTCTACTTGCTCTACACTTAACTCAACGAAACATCTTTCAGTTCGTTTGGTCTTTGCATTCCTGTAAAAACGAAAAATCCACGCCAAAACTCTGTCTTTGGACTTCTTTCAACATTACCATTTCGGCCTTTTCTACTTGCTCTACACTTAACTCAACGAAACATCTTTCAGTTACTTTGGTTTTTGCATTCCTGTAAAAACGAAAAATCCACGCCATGACTCTGATTATTCTGCTATACGAGGAGATCTTCGTAGAATATTCAAAAACCTTCTCAATTTCTGTTTTAGTAGCAGACACAATAGTTTTTCACCTTTCTGAATTCACAACCTCCAAATTTGGAAGCGCTTCTGAGGCTGGCCATTCATCACATGGTATTCTTAGCCACTCCGGACCTTCCCACCAACGAGAATTTTTCAACTCTTTCACTGTACATCCTCTCGAAGGGAGATCCGCAGGATTCATAGACCCGGCAGTGTGCCTCCAGTCTTCTGGGTATGTCAGCCGCCGAATTTTCTGAACACGTTTGTAAACGAAGGTTGCCCAATTTTCATTTCTTTTTATCCAGTATAACACATTCACAGAAACAGACTAATAGTACGTAGGCACGTTCTCCAGCCCCAAGTCTGATTTCGTTGTTTCTGCTAACCTAGCTCCAATAGTGCAGGCCAAGAGTTCCATCCTTGGTATGGAAAGTAATTTCAAAGGGACGACTCTACAACGTGCTTGTATTAGCTAACACGTCGTGGACCGATCATTTTGACATCAGACAAAAATACAAGTAGCAAATGATATCTTGCTTGCATCACAGAACACATGAAGAGATACCTTCGGATTGGCTGAAGCATCCTTTAGTATGCATCGTGGAATCAACACACCATTCAAGCCTCCAATTGCGTCTTCCAAAGTTCAAATTTTCTAGATATACTCGGTGGCAGCTTAGAGTCCCAAGTGATCCCGTTCTTCCAACATTCTTGCAACAAAACCTTTGGCCCCAGTGTGACCGGGCACGTGAATCCAATGGGGTCGAATACTCGATGGACGACTGAGAGGATCTCTCGTTTTGCCAATGAGGACTTTTCATCGCTAGAGAGCCCCTTCATGTCAATAGACAGCTCATCTGAACTCAGTGTCCAACTTAATCCCAGCACTGGGACCTTCTTTGCATCTCCATCTTCATCCTCTATTTCTGTCGACGCAAGAGCATGCTCCCACCCTCGCAAATCAAACTTGGCTGCACTGAGGTACTTCGTGACTCAAAAATGAACTTTTCAAGCTCCCCTCGGCTATTCACACTAGAAAAACAATTGTCAACATAAAACGACCTCAGGAGCTTTTTCGCCGTTTTTTGCAGGTGATTCGGCGCGTTCTTCAGGTGAAATTCCGTTGTTGCTCCCAGCAGAAAAGGGCTCGAAGAAATTCCAAAAACAACTCTTCGGTGCTGGAAGGCTTTAAGATTTTCTTCCTTACCGTTCTTCCACCACAGGAATCTCAAAAATGGTCTATCATGCTCCTGAAGTCCAATCTGTAAGAAAAAAAAACTTTCTTTATGTCGGCAGTTACCCCAATTTTCCCCATCCGAAATCTGTTTATAATCGAGGGTATAAGTTCTACAACATTCGGTCCCTTTTCCAGACAATCATTAATGGAGGGAGAATTCTTCCCTCTCGCCGAGCCATCAAAGACAGGTCTCACTTTGGTCGTTGAGTTCTCCTTGAAAACAGGATGATGATGTAAAAAATGCTCAGTTTTCACATTCTCCTCAGGAGATTTAACTTCTTCTATAATGCCCTCCTTCAGCCACTCCCCGGAAAACATCTTCATAAGCATCAAACTTCTCTGTCCGTTCTAAGGATTTACCACAGCCTTTCAATCTTTTAACTGCTATCTCCCTGCAGTCCGACAGAGGAGGGTGATCTTGAATTCATGGCAAACAAACCATATATCTTCCTTCCTCGTCTCTTGAAACATTACGAATAAAATGATCTTTCACAGCGTCTTCGAGCTCCTTTCTCGCGATCTTTTCGCCTGGATCGAGAATCCCCAAAGTATCAGGTCTCCACAAATCAGAAGGGTTGAATTCGCCAACGTGGAGAGAGATGAGTACATTAGGTTTACTGGCTTCTTTTTCTTCTGTTTATCCCATAAACGTCCATCCCAGACGTGTGTTTACTGCCACCAATCCATTGGAAAGGTGCTCAATTTCACCTGTAAATAACTTCCCTGCGAAGTCAGCTCCTATCAGAAAATGAATTTCCTTCGGATCTTTCTCATACAGACAGTCATGTTCATTTATGGAAATATCGCTAATGAAAACTCCACGATTTGTCGGTTCTTTTATGCATTTAGAGTCCTCTAACATTTGGAATGAAAGCACAGATTCTTTTTTGATCCATCACCTCTAATTCGCAAATATAATCGCCGTCAATATTGCTTAATTGAATCGAATATCTTTTGTGCTTTTCACTTTTTCTATTCCTCCAAAAAGTCCATGAACGACTTTTTCTTCACCTTTGCATTTCAACTTTAGTGCTTTAGCGACAAATTCACTTAATATGATCCCGAGCTACCTGTATCAATAATCCCTCGTACATAACGACTGATATCATTCTCCTTAATACACTCTATTAAAGTCTGTAAATACACCTCCTTGGAACAGGAATTGTTAGTCAAAATACTGACTTCCAGAGCTTTATCATTTTCTTTATTAATTTCTGGTTTATTATCTTTCTCTTCGTGTTTATGAAAACACATAATAGATAGATGTCTATTACCACAGTGTGAGCAGGTAATTTTTACCTTACAAGAACGTGAAACGTGTCCTGGTTTAAGACACCTAAAACAGCATCCTCTTTTTAACAGAATAGATTTTTTTCCTCCAGAGACAGATTTCGAGCTTCTACGCACTCAGAGTTTGCGTGCGGCTTGTCACAAAAAACACAAACGAGTTTTGTCTTTTCTTTCAGTTCAGTGCTAAATAGCTCAGCTGCTGTCGGTGTATTTCCCTTTTCTCTCGGGTCACGTGAGAGCTTTCTGCCACAGTCATCTGACCGAGGAGTAAGGGTGACTGAAAAACTGTGGTGCCAGTCTCTGGTGACCGAAACACTAGCAGAAGTACGCTCCCTAAAGGTCAATTCCTTCCTCAAAAATTCAATCAAATCTTTGATGTCATAACTGGCATTGATACTTTGTTTGTTGAATTTTAAGATCAAATCAGGGGGAGCACTTTCAACAGCATCGGACACATAAGATTTCCATACGTGTCTGAAAAAACTCCTAGCGACTCTAAACTTCTTATTTGCGTTTGAACATTATCAAAAAACCTTTCGAAATGTTCCGATATCACTGGAATTCCTGAGAGTTGAAAGATCAAGCAAATTAGTCATATGTGCATTTATTAACAAGTCTTTTCTCCCAAATCGCTCTTCTAGCATGTTTACAGCAATGTCGTAATTTTCTGGTGTGATAGCAAATCCTTGTACAGCGTTTATAGCCGTACCTCCTAAGTGAGCTTTAAGATAATTAAATTTATCTACTTTGTTCAAAGAATCATTCTTATGAATTGCCGATTCAAAAGAATTCCAAAATGTAAGCCATTGACTCACATCCCCGTAAAACTTGGAAATACACTGACGGAAAAAAATCCCAACACCACGAAAAAATAGTTGTAGAGGAATGAAATGGCGGCAATACATTTGTATAGATAACATATTTAATCGATTATGGTTTCAAGATCACAGCTTATTGTAAGCGCGAGAAGAGCCATTTTAAATGTGAAATGCTGGTACATTAATAACCGGTGTAACCACCAGAATGTTGAATGAAAGCACGCAAACTTTCATGCATTGTGTCGTACAGGTGCTGGATGTCAGTTTGTGGGATGGAGTTTCATGCCTGTTGCACTTGGTCGGTCAATACAGGGACTGTTAATGCTGGTTGGTGGTGACGCTGGAGTTGTCGTCCGATGATGTCCCATACGTGCTCAAATGGTGAAAGATCTGGTGATCTAGCTGGCCACGGCAACATGTCGACACTCTGTAGAGCATGTGGGTTACAACAGTGGTATGCGGGCGAGCGTTATCCTGTTGGAAAACACCCCTGGAATGCTGTTCATGAATGGCAGCACAACAGGTTGCATCACCAGACCGACGTGCAACTGCGTCACTGTGTTGTGTCACTGTGGTGGCAACTGCAGATCGAATTGCTGCCGCAGACGCGGTACGATGCGCCACGGCCATACGCCGTACACGGAGGTCTTCCCTCTCAGTACAGTCCCTCCAGTATAAATCCGAACGATTTTAAAAATTCTAGATCACGTGATGTGTAGTTTCATCCAGAAAAAAGAAGGCAACCATCTCCCCGTTATAGTCACTAGAAGAGAAGGCAACCCATCTAAAGCGTTATAATCACTAGAAGGGAAGACTCCCCACACAACATTGCTGAAACTAATCTGAAGAGTATTTTCTTTTAGCGTGAGGTCACCATATATATATGACACCAATGGTTCAACCTCGTTAAAAAACTTGTTAAAAAAAGGGGGGGGGTGACCTTTTATGAGAATGTTGCAAAGTAAAAGCGTCAATAAATCTCTATTTAAAAAAATGACACCAATGGCTCACAGCCGTGAAACCAGAGAATAATTCATTCAGCGCCTGCATTGTGGCGCCCTCTCTCGACACTGAGACCAGAAAAAATTGCGTTTGGCGGAGTTTGCTTATTCAGCTGAGCTCATGGATCCAAAGTCGACTCCTAAAGCAACTATGACTTTCAATGAATTCACCTACTTCTTTAGCTTCCCCCTGAGGATGCTATTACAGAAAGTACCGTATTCTTGATTTTACCCAAAACAAATGCTCTAAAAGAAAAAAAAAAGGGGGGGGGGCTCTCTCTCTTAATGCAGCAAAGATAAGTCGTTTATATAAATTTGGCTGAAAAAATATATTAATAAAGATAATAGGTTAAAACATTATTTATTGTATATTAATACGTTGCATACACTACAAATTGCATAATGTCTGTATATACTTCATATATGACCAAATATTTATCTCGCGACTTGGATTTTGCGAAAATAGATAGTCAAGTTCGATTTACATTATGGAAAATGTTACGTAAATGAAAAAATATCACCTCATTTTTGCACACAGGATCATCCATGGTTATTGGATGAACTGTTCTTAAATCCAAAGGTGATCTATTTGGATGATTTACATCTTCCTGTTTTAAAAACCTGGATTGAATTGTGCAAACCATCAAAAGATCAACTAACGGAAGTCTTTTTGCGAAATACGAAACTAAAATATCTGATTGATGTTGGTGCAGATGTAAACGGTGTTGAATACCAAAGACCGTTATTTTCTCGTTTACATAATGAAGCATACTTCAATTGGATGGTTAATATTCCAGGATTTAACCCACACGTTCAAGATGACAAAGGTGACAACGCTTTATCAGCGTACTTTGATAAATCAGGGAGAAATCCTCAAATACTTGGCAGACTTCTCACCATGGGTGTTAACGTGAACAATACCAACAAAAGAGGACAAACTCCTTCAATGATGGCATTGCAAGATAGAAATACCAGCGAAGAAGAAATACATCTACTACTTAATAGTGGTGCAGATTTAGACATTCGCGATCTCGAAGGTCGTACTGCTGCTTTTCATCTTAAAAATGAATTATTTCGCCCTTTGTTTCCCTCAAATGATGTTATTGACGTGTATCATTGCAACTTGGAACAACATAAAGCCGCACAGAAATTTAGAAAAGAATTTTTATATTTTAACCGCTCATTTCATTATTACTCTCTAAAGATTCCCAAAGGCCTTCCAGAAGTTGAAAACCATCCGGTTGTTCTAGTAAAAAAACTATATTCAGCGTTTCATGATAAGAAAAACATTACACATGATATCATCGATGAGCCAGCTTTATATTTTGACAAAACTAATTTTATATTAGCATTTCGATTAGCTTATGGCTGTAACGACGCGGATGCTTGTGTTTACATGTGTCAAAAAATGATAGCACAATTTGGATATTTACCATATCAATACGAAATTTCTCTCATGTTGCGTCATCCAGTAGTATATCTAGCTCATAATTATAATGGAATTTTAAGAAAAGAGCCTACAGCCTTAGAAAAAATTATATATTATCAGCCTCTTTCAAACATACCTTTTAATGGACAATCACTGGAATGCTTATGTTGTCAAGTATTATTAATACAGGACAAATATGAAGAGAAGCTTCCACCTTTAATTATGAAGCACGTTCAATTACATAATGTTCACAAAATTATTAGAATATGGTATCACTCAAGTTCAGGTCTATATTCAGATTCATATTCAGATCGATTAGACAATTCATCTACAGATTCGGATTAGATCTCGTTAAAATATTTTTTAAACCGAAGATTTTGAACATACATTTGCGACGTTCAAAATTTTGACTCTCAAAGAATGGGGAAACACCTTGACACTGAGACCGGAAAAAGTTGCGTTTGGCGGAGTTTGTTTATTCAGCTGAGCTCATGGTACTAAAGTCGACTCCTAAAGCAACTATGACTCTCAATGAATTCCCCTACTTCTTTAGCCCCCCCCCCCCGAGGATGCTATTACAGATTTCATCTACAGATTCGGATATTCTTGATTTTACCCAAAACAAATGCTCTATTAAAGGAAAAAAAAGGGGGGGGGCTCTTTCTTTTAATGCAGCAAAGATGAGTCATTTATACAAATTTGCCTGGAAAAATAAATATATTAATAAAGATAATAGGTTGAAACATTATTTATTGTATATTAATACGTTGCATACACTACAAATTGCATAATGTCTGTATATTCTTCATACATGACCAAATTTTTTCTCGCGAATGGGATTTCATGGAAATAAATGGTCAAGTTTGATCTACATTATGGAAAATGTTACGTGATTTTGAAAAAATATCCCCTTATTTTTGCCCACAGGATCATCCATGGTTATTGAATGAACTGTTCTTAAATCCAAAGGTAATCTATTTGGATGATGCCAATCTTCCTGTTTTAAAAACCTGGATTGAATTGTGTAAACCATCCAAAGATCAACTAACGGAAGTCTTTTCGCGTAATACGAAACTAAAATCTCTGATTGATGTTGGTGCAGATGTAAACGGCGTTGAACATTGTAGACCGTTATTTTCTTGTTTAAATGATGAAGCATACTTCAATTGGATGGTTAATATTCCTGGATTTAACCCACACGTTCAAGATCACAAAGGTGACAACTCTTTATCAGCGTACTTTGATAAATCATGGAGAAATCCTCAAACACTTGGCAGACTTCTCAACATGGGTGTTAACGTGAATAATACCAACAAAAGGGGACAAACTCCTTTAATGATCGCATTGCAAGATAGAGATACCAGCGAAGAAGAACTACAATTACTACTTAGTAGTGGTGCAGATTTAGACATTCGTGATCTCGAAGGTCGTACTGCTGCTTTTTATCTTAAAAATGAATTATTTCGCCCTTTGTTTCCCTCAAATAATGTTATTGACGTGTATCATTGCAACTTGGAACAACATAAAGCCGCACAGAAATTTAGAAAAGAATTTTTATATTTCAACCAATCATGTCATTATTATTCTCTAAAGATTCCCGAAGACCTTCCTGAAGACCATCCGGTTGTTCTAGTTAATAAACTATATTCAGCATTTCATGATAAGAAAAACATTATACACGATATCATAGATGAGCCAGCTTTATATTTTGACAAATATATTTTTATATTAGCATTTCGATTAGCTTATAGCTGTAACGACAGGGACGCTTGTGTTTACATGTGTCAAAAAATGATAGCGCAATTTGGATATTTACCACATCAATACGAAATTTCCCTCATGTTGCGTCATCCAGTAATATATCTAGCTCATGATTATAATGGAATTTTAACAAACGAGCCTACAGCCTTAGAAAAAGTTATATATTATGATCCTCTTTCAAACATACCTTTCAATGGACAATCACTGGAATGTTTATGTTGTCAAGTATTATTAAAACAGAACAAATATGAAGAGAAGCTTCCACCTTTAATTATGAAGCACGTTAATTTACATAATGTTCACAAAATTATTAAAAGACACTATGAATTTTATTCCAATCGATCAGACGATTCATCTAGAGATTCGGATTAGATGTCGTTAAAATATCTTTTAAACCGAAGATTTTGAACATGTGAAAATTTGCGACGTTCAAATTTTGACTCTCAAAGAATGAACAAATTATTTCACAAACATCCAGTGAATAAACAAATCATTTCACAAACATCCAGTGAATAAACAAATTATTTCACAAACATCCAGTGAATAAACAAATTATTTCACAAACATCCAGTGAATAAACAAATTATTTCACAAACATCCAGTGAATAAACAAATAGGTCACGTCAAGTGAATAAACATCCAGTGAATAAAATAATATTTTTTTTAATTTAATAATGGCTACTATATTAATACGTTGCATACACTACGAGTTGTTCAATGTCTGGATATTCTTCATACATGACCACATTTGAATCTCGCGAATGGGATTTCGCGAAAATAGATGGTCAAGTTCGATTTACATTATGGAAAATATTACGTGACTTTAAACATTTTTCATCTCATATCTGCCCACAGGATCATCCATGGTTATTGAATGAACTGTTTTTAAATCCAAAGGTGATCCATTTGGATGATGCCAATCTTCCTGTTTTAAAAACCTGGATTGAATTGTGCAAACCATCAAAAGATCAACTAACGGAAGTCTTTTCGCGTAATACGAAACTAAAATATCTGATTGATGTTGGTGCAGATGTAAACGGTGTTAAACACCAAAGACCGTTATTTTCTTGTTTACATAATGAACCATACTTCAGTTGGATTGTTAATATTCCTGGGTTTAACCCACACGTTCAAGATCACAAAGGTAACAACGCTTTATCAGCTTACTTTGATAAATCATGGAGAAATCCTCAAATACTTGGCAGACTTCTCACCATGGGTGTTAACGTAAACAATACCAATAAAAGGGGACAAACTTCTTTAACGATGGCATTGCAAGATAGAAATACCAGCGAAGAAGAAATACAATTACTACTTAGTAGTGGTGCAGATTTAGACATTCGCGGTCTCGAAGGTCGTACTGCTGCTTTTTATCTCAAAAATGAATTATTTCGCCCTTTGTTTCCCTCAAATGATATTATTGACGTGTATCATTGCAACTTGAAACAACATAAAGCCGCACAGAGAAATAAATCAGACTTTTTATTTCTCAACCGCTCATTTCCTCGTCGAGAGTTTGGCAGATTCTCTTACCGTCCAAAAATTGGAAACCATCCGGTTGTTCTACTTAATAAACTATATTCAGCATTTTATGATAAGGAAAACATTATACATGATATCATCGATAAGCCAGCTTTATATTTTGACAAAACTAATTTTATATTAGCATTTCGATTAGCTTATGGCTGTAACGACACGGATGCTTGTGTTTACATGTGTCAAAAAATGATAGCACAATTTGGATATTTACCATATCAATACGAAATTTCCATCATGTTGCGTCACCCAGTAGTAGCTCATGATTATAATGGAATTTTAACAAACGAGCCTACAGATTTAGAAAAAATTATATATTATAATCCTCTTTCAAACATACCTTTCAATGGACAATCACTGGAATGTTGATGTTGTCAAGTATTGTTAAAACAGAAGAAATATGAAGAGAAGCTTCCACCTTTAATTATGAAGCACGTTCAATAACATAATGTTCACAAAATTATTAAAAGACACTATGAATTTTATTCCGATCGATCAGACGATTAGGAAGACTTTCTTTTTATATATTACACAGCGTAGACGAATGGCGTCGAACTGGGCACTCTGTTATATCCCATGGAGGCCAGGAATCGTGTTATTAGCTCCATCTCTATGCAGTCGTCTGACGGCATCTCTGCGGGGTCTGATGGCGCAGGAATGGCAGACGAGTCCTTGGCGATCCATGTGTCCACTTTGGGAAGGGGCGCAGGAATGGCTGACCAGTCCTCGGCGATCCATGTATCCACTTCGGGAGGGGCAGACAAGTCCTCGGCGATCCATGTGTCTACTTTGGGACGGGGCGCAGGATTGGCTGACCAGTCATCGGCGATCCATGTATCCACTTCGGGACGGGCAGACGAGTCCTCGGCGATCGATGTGTCCACTTTGGGACGGGGCGCAGGAATGGCTGACCAGTCCTCGGCGATCCATGTATCCACTTCGGGACGGACAGAGGAGTCCTCGGCGATCCATGTGTCCACTTTGGGAATGGCTGACCAGTCCTCGGCGATCCATGTGTGCACTTTGGGAATGGTAGACGAGTCCTTGGCAATCCACGTGTCAACTTTGGGAATGGCAGACGAGTCCTCGGCGATCCACGTGTCGGGTCTTTGGGTGAAACTTCCTTTTGGGGGAATCTCCAACTGTTGAAGAATCCACTTTTTAATTGCTTTTGCACGGACGTAGGAGCACGTGTGCTCCATCGTCGTTCCGTGCAACTGGCAGTTCCACCCTATGTCAGGTGTGAGCCGATCGCTGGACGGACAACGGACGCTGTCCAGGTTCAACGTGTGGAAACCGCTGAGGAAGACTTCCTTCTGATTCCCTCTGAAGGCAATGAGCGTGTGTCTTCCGTCTTTGTAATTTTGGAGAGCGTCTCGGATCATGGTGGTGATCTCCTTCAGATCCAAGCAATGCTCTTCCATGGAAGGGTGAAAAGGAAGTCCGTGGATATGCCTCTTTTCATAGTTAATTTGCCGCTTATCTGCTGGTTGATGCTTGCCCAGATCGAACGAGTAGTGGTAGCCCGGCTCGTTGATGAATACTGGAAAAATGCTCATCTCCTTCGGAACGAACCGCCGCTGGCTCTGGAGCCAAAAGCCGTGCATCTCGACCACCATGCACACTTTGGCGAGATGCTTTGCCGTCTGGTCCTCGTATTTGTCCATGAGGTCTCGCCAACGACGGATCTCTCCGTGGCACCGGTCAAAAAACTCTTTCGGCTTCAACGATAGAAGATGGTCCATGGCGATCGGCTAAAGCGACTGAGTCTGTCCCTCTTTTTATACTCATTGCCACGCCTACGTGAACAAATACAAACGTCTTGGGGGGGGGGGAAGTACGTCAGTTATGACATCAAGGACGTCTGAATAAATATTTGCGGCCGTGAAGTGGCACGTCCAAAGGTATGACGTACATTAGCAGCATAGTAAAACGTACTGACAGCTGCTTCTCTTCTCACTAGACGAAGCCTTTGTACGTTACTTGTAGCCACGCCTACGTGAATAAATACAGACGTCATGGGGGCGGGGAGTACGTCAGTTATGACATCAAGGACATCTGAATAAATATTTGCGGCCGTGAAGTGGTACGTCCAAAGGTATGACGTACATTGGCAGCATAGCAAAACGTACTGACAGCTGCTTCTCTTCTCACTAGACGAAGCCTTTGTACGTCAGTTACGACATCAAGGACCTTTGACGTACATTGTTGTATGAATAAAATATTTGCGGCCGTGAAATGGTGGAATGTACGTCCAAAGGTACATTGACAGCAAAAGGCCACATAACAAAAGGTACTGACAGCTGCTTCTCTTCTCACTAGACCACCATGCTACTACTTTATAAATACTATTTTTCTAGGAAACCAATGCCCAATGCCCCCCCCCTTTTTTTTAAAGTACCATTGGTTATACGGTGTGTGTACATTAATTTATAGAGAGGAAAAAAAAGAGGGGGGGCAGACCTATTGAATCCAATATTTGTTATCGGAAAAAGTATGCTTTTACGTGACAGTCTGCAATGTAATAATTCAGATTCAATGGAGAGAGAGAATATGATAATCAGGGCCTATTGAAATATACTTTCATTAATTCATAAAGAGGGGTGGTCAACAATTCAAATATAATTAAAGCTAATTGTGTGTGTTGTACCACGAAGATAAAATTCTTATATGTCCAATAAAAACATTAAAAAAAATGTTGGTCTTTTTAAAAAGTCTTCGCTGGCAATTTCACTTAAAAATGTTGTTTTCCTTCTATTTTATAATACTAGAGTTTATTACTTTGCACTGGAACAAAAATAATTTATTATGTTTTAAAATTTAGGTCTTCCCTTGTACTCTCACATACATTTCTTATATCTTCTCGATGGTCTTTATGTTGTTAGAAGCTTTCACTACGACTAGCATAAAAAATGTATGGTCTTTTTTGTTATGAGAAGCTTTCACATAAAAAAAATGCATTTTTGCAATAGTTCAATGAAACCAATGATGAAAAGGTTAACCCATTAAGAAAAATGACACCGAATTTTCGGGTGCACGTCTTTTGAATCCGTTCTAACGCAAATTAAATTTATCAAAGCTATTCAAAGTCAATGGAACCGGTATGGAAAACAATAGTATCTGACGGAAGTTTTTCAAATCGGGTCTTTAATCCCTCAGGTAATTGCTGTAAACGGAAGCGTGAGCTTACGAACTCTTAGAAACAGAGTTATCGACAAAAATAAGATGTGACTTTGGTGTGGGAAAACCATGCATTATTTTTAGGAAGAAATTATTCACGGTTTACCCATATGAGCGGTCAAAGGAAAAAAAAAATTTAGTCGAGTTTTCAGGAGCCCAGATTTTGCTACAAATTGCTTTTATGCGTCATAACTTGCGTAAATATGGTTCGATGTGGTAGGGAACCACCTGGGCACGAACCCTGTTGAAAATTGGCGAAATGGGGTCAGGCAGGGCATAAGAGCGGGATCCATTCCATTGCCTTTATGCGTCATATTAATTTGCGGTTCGATGAAGTAATGTGGTCCACCTGGGAACAAAACCTATTGAAATTGGGCGGAATGGGGTCAGGGCATAAAAAGGGATCATTTCATTATGCGTCATAACATGCGTAAATATAGTTTGATTTCGATGAAACTTTATCATGTTGTTACGGAGGTATAGTGAACCAGTTCTGTTGAATATCAACGAAATGGGGTCATTGCACAAAAGCAAGATTTATTCCACAGCCATTATTCTTATAACTTGCGTAAAACTGCTTTTATTGCGACAAAACTTTAGTTCTTGAGGTGTACTGAACCGGTTCTGTTGAATATCATCGAAATGGGGTCAGGAGCGAGATTTATTAAACAGCCATTATCCTCATAACTTGAGTAATAATTTTTGATATGTTGGAAAGCTTATCAATGCATTGCATATTTTTACTAACTTGTTATATATGAATTAACGTTTTTTTAGTGACGTCTTCATTGGATTTTCTTTAATGGGTGATGTGATGAATAACCTTTTCAACATTGAACAATTACAAAAATTCATTTTTTGATATCCATGGGTTAAAAAATTATCGAACTTGTTAAACGGGTGGTGAGTAAATTTATAATGTTATCGAAAGAACAAAAAGACTTTTTAGAGAGAATAATATAAAATTACAGATTTTCCAACTCCAGAAGACATTTTAGTGTGACGATGAATGAAAAGAACATAATTTATCGATAAATTAAAAAAAAAAGGGGGGGGGGTGAGGTTATGGACAAACCACCGTGAAGCCAGAAAAATCATTCAATCGGCGCTCTCTCTCTTGCAACGTGGGTTTTGGACATTCGTATCAGCGCTGGAATGAGTGGCGTGAGTTTGTTTACACAGCTGAACACATATACTTTCTGTCCGCTAACATCAGCTTTTAAGAACAATCCTTACGTGGCTCGTTGAATATAACAAACTTCAACAACGCGGAATCTATAAAAAAATCTATTTAATAAATGTAAGTTTTTCATTTTAACCAAACAGTTAATGAAAAATCAAGGCTTTATTAACATCAAAGAGGTTTCATTGTCGTCCTGTATCGTTTTTTTTCAGAAAACATATCTGTTTGGCTTTGAAACAAGGTTTATACAGAAATGATTAAAAATAAATGTTAATTCCCCCCCACACACACACACATTGGCCCTACTTAGGTTTTGAAGATATTTTTTTCTAATTTGTTTTAAACTTGATTTTAAGAACACAAAAAGATCCGTTAATTATGAATTAATTCTCTTTTATTATTAGACCACCCTCTCTATAAATTAATGGAGATAAGCCCTAATTAATGTATCAAGTGACGTCTTCACTGGTATTTTTAGCACGTCTTTTGTAAAAAAAAGATCGTGCTTGGGCTCAGTGTCGAGAGAGGGCGCCACAATGCAGGCGCTGAATGAATTATTCTCTGGTTTCACGGCTGTGAGCCATTAGGGTCATTTTTTTAAATAGAGATTTATTAACGCCTTTACTTTGCAACATTCTCATAAAAGGTCACCCCCCCCCCCCTTTTTTTTTTAACAAGTTTTATAACGAGGTTGAACCATTGGTGTTATATATATGGTGACCTCACGCTAAAAAAATACTCTTCAGATTAGTTTCAGCAATGTTGTGTGGGGAGCCTTCCCTTCTAGCGATTATAACGCTTTTAGATGGGTTGCCTTCTCTTTTAGCGATTATAACGGGGAGATAGGTTGCCTTCTTTTTCTGGATGAAACTACACATCACGTGATCTAGAATTTTTAAAATCGTTCGGATTTATACAGGAGGGACTGTGTGTGAGATGAACCCTTCCTGATGGCCAACGCGATTGCTGGTTAACGAGAGCACTATTCCACTGAAAATATTTCCTTCGCCGTTGATTTTTTTTTTTATTGGAGGTTTAACGACCACCGTGAGCAACTCAATGGGCTATAAGCAGTCGCCCGTCCCTAATTTAGGGTCACTGGCTCCAGGGAAGGGAAAGAGCTAGTGCCGTAAGACAAACACAACATACATGCCTCACCGGGATTCGAACCCGGACCCCGTTCAGACGAATGATCAGAGGCCATCGCTTAGACCACTGCGCCACCGGGGCGGCCCTTCGCCGTTGCGTGGAGGTTTCTCATCCAAATCTGGCAACATGAAAACTGTCCTTTCTCAACGACTGAATGCAACGTGTAAGTTTATTTAATTGTTCGACTCCATTAAGAAATTGTAAGTGCTATTCTTGAGGAATCAATTGGATAAATATCTACTACTTGTAGAAATATTTGACCAGCAATAGATAAACATTACATAATCTGAAGGTAAGAAGAAATATTTTAACTTATTCTTTTAGCACGTGCAAGGCCTTGATGAACAATTGATATTCATGCTGACTTCCACAAGTCCATTCGGTATCACTCGACTGTAAAGACTTTGGTTTCTCTAATGCATTTCTCTTATGTTTTTCGACAGATCTCCATAAGAGTGGTATCAATACAATCTTCAGTTCAGAGGAAAGAACGTTCATACAAAAAATTTAGATAGACAACGGATTTACCTTTTTTAAGCACCTCAAAGTAACCTCACTCGCTTCAGCAGCGAACGCGAGCCTCCTCGTTAGGCCTAACCGTCTGCTATCGTTAAGTTACTTTCACGGCAAAGCTTTCTTAAGCAGACGCTTCCACGGGAAAAAGAGACGACACTTCCTGTGACGTAGGGACTCCGAGGCTGGCGATTAGGTTGAAAAATTATCACAGTATCCTACGTCTGGGTCCAGAGTATTGTTTCCCGCGACGATGACCATGCATTATCGGCGAACTCTTAACATGGCGTAGATATATTTGTTTATTTTTTTTATCACTTTTCCCTCATTAGTCTTTAAAAGCCATGAATTTTTTTCAAGAAAATTAAGTAGGTGAGATCTAATATATAAAAGTTGAATGCTTGTTTGTCCGCTGTACAAATCTACAGTTTATAATTTAGAACCATCAAATTTAGTATACAATATCATGGTACTCTTAGACCGTAGGAGGTTTTTTTGGATGATGTTGGGGCCCGGGGTGAAGAGGGCCCCCATACGAAATTTTCGTAAAAAATTCTACGGTTTTCAATTTAGAACTACTAAATTTGGTATACTGTGTCATGGTACTCTGACTTAGACCGTAGGAGGTTTTTTGAATGGGGTCGGACCCCGGGGGCCATCGGGCCTCATACAAAATTTGCGTAAAAATTTCTACAGTTTTCAATTTAGAACCACCAAATTTGGTATACCGTCCGGCTCATAGTACTCTGATTTAGCCGTAACACGGTGTTGTGTGGGATGATGTTGGGGTCCGGGGTCAAGGGGCCCCCATACAAAAAAATTCGTAAAAAGTTCTACAGTTTTCAATTTAGAACCACCAAATTTGGTATACGTTCTAATGGTACTCTAACTTAGACCGTAGGAGGTTTTTGGATGATGTTGGGGCCCGGGGTGAAGGGGCCCCCATACGAAATTTTCGTAAAAATTCTACGGTTTTCAATTTAGAACCACTAAATTTGGTATACTATGTCATGGTACTCTGACTTAGACCGTAGACGGTTTTTGGATGGGGTCGGAGCCCGGGGGTCAGGGGCCCCATACAAAATTTGCGTAAACATTTCTACAGTTTTCAATTTAGGACTACCAAATTTGGTATTGTATCTGATGGTGCTCTAATTTAGCCGTACACGGTTTTTGGATGGTGTTGGGGCCCGGCCCGTAGACGATTTTTGGATGGGGTCGGAGCCGGGGGGGAAGACCCCATACAAAATTTTCTAAGAATGCTCTACAGTTTTAAATTTAGAACCACTAAATTTGGTAAACCATCTCATGATATTGTAACTTAGATCGTACGCGGTTTTTTGGATAGGGTCGGAGCCCGGGGGCTCGGGGGGGGGCATACAAAACTTTCTTAAACATTTCTACAGTTTTCAATTTAGAACCACTAAATTTGGTATACTATGTCATGGTACTCTGACTTAGACCGTAGGAAGTTTTTCGAATGGTGTCGGAACCCGGTGGCCATCGGGCCCCATACAAAATTTGCGTAAAAATTTCTACAGTTTTCAATTTAGAACTACCAAATTTGGTATTGTATCTGATGGTGCTCTAATTTAGCCGTACACGGTTTTTGGATGGTGTTGGGGCCCGGCCCCCGTAGACGATTTTTGGATGGGGTCGGAGCCGGGGGGGAGACCCCATACAAAATTTTCTAAGAATGCTCTACAGTTTTAAATTTAGAACCACTAAATTTGGTAAACCATCTCATGATATTGTAACTTAGATCGTACGCGGTTTTTTGGATAGGGTCGGAGCCCGGGGGCTCGGGGGGGGCATACAAAATTTTCTTAAACATTTCTACAGTTTTCAATTTAGAACCTCCAAATTTGGTATACCGTCTCATGGTACTCTAACTTAGACCGTAGGAGGTTTTTTTGGATGATGTTGGGGCCGGGGTGAAGGGGCCCCCATACGAAATTTTCGTAAAAAACTCTACGGTTTTCAATTTAGAATCACTAAATTTGGTATACTATGTCATGGTACTCTGACTTAGACCATAGGAAGTTTTTCGAATGGGATCGGAACCCGGGGGCCATCGGGCCCCATACAAAATTTGCGTAAAAATTTCTACAGTTTTCAATTTAGAACTACCAAATTTGGTATTGTATCTGATGGTGCTCTAATTTAGCCGTACACGGTTTTTGGATGGTGTTGGGCCCTCAGAGAGCTCCGAACTGCGTGGCATCGTCCATGCGACTGGTTGCGTTGTTGTTTCCCACACGATATTTAACGGCGGCGGCCGTGACGTGTATCAGGACCGCAGATATCGTCGATTTCAGGGGTGTCCAATTACTTGTTGGTAGATAGTGTATAAATCCAACATACACTAGCTCTGCCAGTATCTGTCCCACGATAGTAGAAGAGATGTCCACTTTTCAGTTCACTAAGAACTCCTTTTCTTCTTACTTCACTTAGAACAACGATGTACCACTTGATTCTTTGTACTTCCTCCTCCAATTCAAGAAGCCTTGAATCAGAAGTTAGAGAGCGTTCATTGTACGTAGCCAAGGTCAGCATCAGATGGCAGCCTAGTCCGGTCCTCCAGTGATTCTCAGCACCCTCTGCCTTCAGTTGTGCCTCCGTCAAGAGTATGTCGAAAGTTGTGCCTCCGTCAAGAGTATGTCGAAAGTTGTGCCTCCGTCAAGAGTATGTCGAAAGTTGTGCCTCCGTCAAGAGTATGAAATGCCTGTTCAAATACGTGTACAAGGGACATGACTGTGCTAATTTAGCAATTGAACACGATGAACTTCGGACTTTTATGGATTCCAGGTACTTTGACGCTCCTGAGGCAGCATGGAGACTCTTTGCTTTCAACAAGCATGCTCAATCTCACACAATCGTGCGACTTCAAGTTCATCTTCCTAATGAGCAAAATGTCTATTTAACTGAAGACAACATGCAGGCTGCAGCAGAAAGAGAAACTGTCACGCGATGCTAATCTAACTGCGTGGTTTAAATTAAATGAAAAAGATGAAAATGCTAGAAACCATTTGTATATTGACATTCCACAGCATTATATATTTGATGAAAGAAATCGTAAATGGAAGCTTCGACAAAGAGGCAAAGACAAGACTATTAGGCACATGTACACTGTAAGTTTGAACACAGACACAGAAAGATTCTGTTTGCGCCTTGTCTTGCTGAATGTCCCTGGAGCAACTTCTTATAACTATTTGAAGACTGTTGAAGGTATACTATATCCGGATTTTTAAGGAATTAGCCCAAAAGCAAGGACTATTTAATAGTGATGAAATTTGAGACGATGCCCTTTCTGAGGCAGTGATTGAAAAAATGCCCCGACAGTTGCGAGAACTGTTCACGTATGTTTGGGTCCTTGCTGTGCCACCAAATGTGCCTGAACATTTTGCGAAGGACAAGAAAGGTCTTTGTGACAACTTTGCAGGGCAACATAATGGTCAATCAGATTACTGTACCAATTGAATTGTGAAAATTTTACCCTTAAAGAAATCCAAGATGTGTTTATTATTCGCGGTAAAAAACGTGCTGACTTTGTACTATCCACTCCTCCAGCAAACCTTCGAGTTGCTCCTGCAGCTTTCTATTGTATAATGCGCAGTAAGAGAGAGAAAGAAGTGAAGCAATGAAGTCATTGTTGAATGCACAGTAAAAGCTAGCATACGATTAAATATTAGCTGTAAAAAAAATTAAAAAAGGGTAAGCAGATACTTTTCCTTGACGGTCCAGGTGGCAGAGGCAAAACATATATGTACAAATTGCTCCTCAGTACCATACGAGGAGAAGGAAACATTGCATTGGCCACAGCATCAACTGGCATCATCGTAAAACTCCTTGATGGTGGCAGGACATACCATTCCGAATTTAAAGTGCCTGTTCCTGTGTTTGCAAACTCCGTTTCAAAAATGACGATGGCCAGCCCTAATGCCGAGCTTATTAGGGAAGCCAAAGTTTTGACCTTGGACGAAGCTATACAACGGCTCCTAACAATGCAGTTAATTGTATTAACAAACTCCTTCCAGAGATCGTGAAGACCATAAAGCTCTTTGGCGGTATAGTTTTCATTCTTGGAAGAGATTTCAGACAAACTCTTCCTGTCGTATCCCATGAAATCTGGTCGATAGGAAAAGTCGAAATATACAGTATTTTCCTGAACCGGTGTTTAGCTACGGTCATCTCTATGTGGAAATGTCAAGAGTACGACGATGTCAAAATAAAAATAGTTCATTTTGGGGGAAACAGATACAGGGTTCACACTCAGTGTACACGAAAAATGTTGTGTACAAGAAAGTGTTGACGAAATAGGGACTCAAGAATTTACAAAACACATAACAGACACACGGGCAAGCAGACAGATAAATGGACGGACAAAGAAGCGATGGAAGATCAAGCTACTCGCGCTTCAACCTGGGTAACGCTAAAAGATCTACCAAGTTCAGAGTCTTATGCCTGTCGTAGGACGGCTTTTTTTTTGCTATAAATAAATAATTAAAAAAATTGCTATGGATATCTTATTTTCCTCGGTCATTATTGACGGGCTTTCACCTATATATTCAATAAATACATAATTTAAAAGCATTGCTCTGGATGTCATATTTTCCCCCCGTCATTATTGATAGACAAATTCTCCGCGGGCATTTGTTACTGCTGGAAACCTGCCTGTGGAAAGGGATAACCCCCGACAGGTTTCCTGCGCTAGCATATGCCCGCGGATAATTTGTTGAGTTGTTATTTGTAAACGCTGAAAATCTCCCGATCGGACCAAGCATTTTTTATATTTTATATTCCAGAAATGTTTGCTGCGTTTTCACACCCAGCAAAAACAGTATTGCTGGGCCAGTACTGGCAGTCAGCAGTGGCCCAGCACTATGTTGCCGCTGACTAACCAACAATAGAATGTCCCGGCGGCCACCACATGGGCCAGTAGTTCAGGACAACAGCTGGCTAAGAGTTGGAACCCCCATCAGTTGTCATATGGCAGAATAAGGCCATCAGTTATCCATCACAGGCAGTGGCTGCCACAAGCGGCCCTTAAGCAGTCTTGCAAGCACATGCCGTAAATTATGGTAAACGGTAAAAATACCCCCGAAAACTAAAAAGCGGAAAAAATGCCCCCGGAAGAAATACCCCAGAACAAACGGTTCACTGTAAACTGCCACACAGGAACACTGATGTGTGGCAGTGTTCCGGTGTGGCAATTTACCGGCAACCCTGCCACACATCTTTCAGCAATTTGGCTACAAAAGTTCAAAGGGGGAGGGGGCATTAAAGATTGCCGTTTCTGGGCATACATTGATAACTGAATTGGGAAACGAATTTCGCGAAAACCTTCCATGTAAGCCAAGCGAGAATTGTACTTTAATTTGAAGAAATAAATTGCCGAGGTTCCCAGGTACACTTGGGGGGGCGCTCAACCCTCAACTTCCGTAATATTCAATTCTGGGCCGCTGGAGTCTGTCAGTGTATTCAGGCTGTTTCCCTTGAAGCGCCCACGAGGTCCGTGAGCTTAGGGGGGGTTCCCCAAAATGTTGTAATGGCCGTAGAACTGTAAACATTAGAAGTATGCTTTACACAATGATTCTCTACACGATCACGAATTTTCAGGAGAGTGGGGTGCAAGTTTCTAAGAGCGCAGACAAGTCTTCAAGGTAAGGGATTTGCTCGCAATTTCTATGCTTCATGTTGTGTTTAATGGTAAATTATGTATGCCCTTCCCCCCTCCCCCAGAAATTTGGTGAACCCTGTGAGAGGGATACGAGATGCTTGGTTTGGAGGGCTCTACCCCCAACTTCCGTAATTTTATATTCTGGACCTCTAGAGTCGGTCAGTGTATCCTCGATGATACCCCTGAATAGCTCTTAGAAACGAGGGGTGGGCACCTCACCCTCCTGAAAATTCGTGGTCGTGTACAGAATCATTATATAAAACATAGTACTAATGTTTACAGCTCTACGTGCATTTTAACATTTTGGGGGAAAGCGCCCCCCAAGCTCATGGACCTCACGGACACTTCAAGGGGAACTTCCAGGATACACTGACAGACTCCAGCGGCCCAGAATATAATATTACGGAAGTTCGGGGTAGAGCCCTCCCCCCAGTGTACCTCGGATCCTCGGCAATTTATTTCTTCAAATTAAAGTACAATTCTCGCTTGGCTTACATGGAACGTTTTCACGAAATTCGTTTCCCAATTCAGTTATCAATGTAAGCCCAGAAACGGCAATCTTTATAGCCCCCCTTGAACTTTTGTAGCCAAGTTGCTGAAAGATGTGTGGCAGGGTTGCCGGAAAATTGCCACACCGGAACACTGCCACACATCAGTGTTCCTGTGTGACAGCTTACAGTGAACCGTTTGTTTTGGGGGTATTTCTTCCGGGGGTATTTTTTTCCGGGGGCATTTTTTCCGCTTTTCAATTTTCTGGGGTATTTTCTCCGGGGGTATTTTTTCCTGGGGGTGTTTTTACCTACATCCGTAAATTATGGCTGGCCTAATGCGGTCCACCATTTTCTCAAAAGGGGCAGCCGGCAATCACGTCATGTAATTAATGGCTTGCCGAAACTTGTCCGCCATTTCCCACTGGTAGCCATAAAAAAAAGACAGAAAAAGATAATTACAGTTCCCCGAAGGCACACCTACTCTTTCTTTCCCAAGGAAACTTCTGCATGACGGCACGGCGCTGTGGAAATGTCATCAAAAGGTCCGGAGTAACGCTCGTTCGAATCAGGGAGCATCGAACACACGACAGCTTGTTTCCTCTTTAAATTTTTGCGGTCAGTTCTCCGGTAGCAAACTCTTCTGCCAGAGTTATACGAGGGCCAGTTCTCCGGTGCCCACTTCTCCTACACCCCTGTAAACCGCCAGACAGTAAAAGTGCCACACAAGTTCAAGCAACTTGGAAATGTGCCACACACGGGAATAGTGCCGCAACGGAAAACTGCCACATATTTTTAATTAAGGGACCGGGCACAGCTTGCTTTTCCTCCGAGGAACACTTTCAATGTGTGGCAGTCTTCCAAGTTTCCGAATTATGTGTGGCAGTCTTCCAAGTTTCCGAATTATGTGTGGCAGTTTTCCAAAGTGCCTAACGACGGGAAGGAGCTCTTTTGTTTGTCTGAATTTCCAGGATGGTTCGTACGAGCTTAGGACAACAGGCTACAAAAGTTTAAGGGGGAAGGAGCTTATAAAGATTGCCGTTTCTTGGCGTATATTGAAAACTGTATCGGGAACACCAAACAAATTTCGAGGAAACGTTCTGCGTAAACCAAGCGAGATTTGTATTTTAACTTGAAGAAATAAATTGCCGTGACTTAATTACATTTTTTAAAACTACGGTGTTCGACGGAACAACAAAATTACAGCATGATTCATGCTATGTTAAAAAAGGACGATAAGGTGAGATTATTTAATAATGCTGCGCTTTTACTTAAGCACATATTCAGAACGTTTACGTAGGACGTCAAGTTAATATTAATTACGCTTTTACTTAGGCACTCAATATAAATTCATTAAACTCATAGACCCTAGGCCTTGAATTTTTAACATACTACGGATGTCATATTCATAACGTTTACATTTCAAGTCAAATTAATAGCACTGCGCTTTACTTAGGCATTAAATACTAATTTCTCGCCCCTATAGGCCTAGTCTTTTAAACAGTTTTCACTCCGTCGACTTCATATTTATAACGTTTATGTATCAAGCCAAGTTGATAATATTGTGCTTTTACTTAGGGACGAAGTATTAATTCTTAGGCCTTAGGTCAAGCCTAGGCTCTTTTAACAATTTTTATTCTAACTATGTCATATTCATAACGTTTATGGATGAACTCAAGTTACTCCTTGAGTGCGTAGAATAAAAACTGATAAGAAGGCCTACAGCCTATGAATAAATATTTCGTGCCTAAGTAAAATCGCAATGTTAACTTGACTTCATACGTAAACGTTATGAATATGTGCCTAAGTAAAAGCGCAGCATTATTAAAAATCTTACCTTTTCTTCCTTTTTTAACATAGCATGAGTCATGCTGTAATTTCGTTGTTCCGTGGAACACCGTAGTTTAAAAAATTGTACTTAAGTCACAGCAATTTTCTTCAAGTTAAAGTACAATTCCCGCTTGGTTTACACAGAACGTTTTCTCGAAATTTGTTTGGCTTTCCCAATAATACTGTTTTCAATATACGCAAAGAAACGGTAATTTTTATAAGCTCCTATCCCCCCCCCCGCCGCCCCGGTGGCGCAGTGGTCTAAGCGCTGGCCTCTGATCATTCGTCCGTAAGGGGTCCGGGTTCGAATCTCGGTGAGGCACGGATGTTGTGTTTGTCTTACGGCACTGGCTCTCTCCCTTCCCTGGAACCAGTGACCCTAAATTAGGGACGGGTGACTGCTTATAGCCCATTGAGTTGCTCACGGTGGTTGTTAAACCTCCAATCAACACCCCCCCCCCCCTTTAAACTTTTGTGCTCACTTGTCCTAAGCTCGTATGAACCATCCTGAAAATTCCGACAAGCAAAACAGCTCCTTCCCGTCGTTAGGCACCTTGGAAAACTGCCACACATTCAAAGTGTTCCTCGGAGGAACAGCAATTTGTGCTCGGTCCCTTAAGGAAAAGCGTGTGGCAGTTTTCCTGTGTGGCAATCTTCCGGTGTGGCAGTTTTCTTGTGTGGCAGTTTTCCTGTGTAATGGTTTACAGTGAACCAAAAGGCCCATCTAAAACCTTTTTTCCTAGCCTTTTTTACCGCGTTTTTCGTCTCTGAGTTTACCGATTGCCTGGAAATGGTGACCCCAGAAATCTCCCCCATGTCCGATATTGTGTGTCAAATGTCATATGTGCATGGTCCCTAACTTAAAAATGTGTGGGTCTTTTCCTGTGGGGGTGTTTTCCGTCCATCTACCGTAGTAGCTATATTTGCACTGTTTTGTAAAACGTATTCAAAACGTTGGCACATAACTTTGATTACAAACAAGTTCGGGTTTTTGATTTACCTCACTTTCCATCTAAAATGCTGCCCTTCTGATTTTTTCGTGTTCAAACGAAAATGGATATCAAGCGAAAAAATTTGTGTTCATCGGATTGAAAGGTTGTACAAGCGTACGATATCTGTGAATATTACGTTTATCCATTGCGGATACAAGAGCTTTCGTTTCACCGGCCTCAAAAATTGAAAATTGTGTTTTTGTAATAATCTTCAAATCACCTTTAATAATCTTCATCTTTTTTTTTTAGTGATATTTTATCTGAAATCACTGAAAGGAAGCTATGAACCTTTTAGTGAAGATAATTTCTATGTAACAAGGACTTCCTCAAACTTTAATTCCATTTTTAAGAATCGCAATTTTATATCCCCAGTTTTACACTGATTATGTTGAATGTTTCTTCTTCTTCTTTTTTTTTTTTTTTTTTTGAAGAGTTTGGGACGAGTATTGTGATAGAGTGTGTGGTGTAATCCAAACTCCCTCCCCTACTGCCTGCTTAAAGTAACACCTCTCCTCCAGTTTCCCCCCGACTGTCAATTTATTGTTTCTGTGTTGGGAGAAACTTCTTATCTCTTCTTTCCCTCCCATAGCTGGACAACATTATCCGAATGCAGCTTTTCCGAACTCACCGTATCTCATTGGATTGATTTATTGTTTTATTGCGTCGTAGAACAAACGCGGCCGTCGGTGTGTACATACGATATTTACTGTGAACGCGAGTGGACAGGAAAACCGCCTTTGAGATGGAAATCGCTGATAGTACTGTACTATATACAATGACGTCGAAGCTGTTTTCTTTGATTTCAGTCACTCCTTGTTGCCACTAAAACCCCATTAGTGCGGATACATTTTGAGAGACCTTGAGATGAGGTCCGTTGTGAAGGATCATTTCAACTTTGAGCAAAAGTCTTTCTATTTTTTTTTAACTTTAGGTAACAACTAACAATATTAACTATAAAGTATTAAAATTCTGTAATCCGCAAAATTTCCCCTTAGGAGCGATCAAGGGAACTGATTGTTTTACTAAACCATTCTGTACAGGGGGTGGGAAATGGCCTAAATAAAGCTGAGAACTGTTTTTTTTTTTTTTTTTTAACGCATACGTATGCGTAACTTCGTTTAAAAATCAAAATTACCTGCACATAAAAATCTTATTTCTTAATTTATTTTTTTGTGATTATTAACATCCTTTATTTTACATCATTATTAGGAGAATTATTTCAAGGAAAAGTTTTAGGCTTTTTTTAAGAAATGTAGTTGGCAAACGTATGTGCATTGCCAATTCTGTGCATTTTTTCGCTGTTAAGATTTTAGGAAAATATTTCTCATCTGTTCTTGATATTTTAGATGAGGATTTAGCCTACACAGGAAACATAACTCAAATTTAAGCTTCAATGTTTACACGGCGGTATACACTATCCACCATCAAAACAATTACGTAGGCTAATTTGTATGTTGCACAGTCACAGATTTAAGAACAAGTGGTAATCACATTAGAAACTAATACTTTACATGGAATAAACCTACAACAACGATAATGAATACCCATCCCCACACCCTATTCTTCCGGGTGTAGGAGAATAGGAGAACTGGCCACAAAAATTTTAAGGGGCCGTATACAAATTACGTTTTTCACCGCTTCGTGCCCACGACTCCCAGAGGTTGGTAATCTGAGTCATAGTTTCCGTAATTTCGCCTTTTCTTAATTGCGATAATTAATGTAATTCTTTATAACAAATGTTTATGATCTACATCTCAGCAAAAGATTTAAGGGTTTTCAAACTACTAGTCTGCAAATTATATGAGGGCATGTGCCTATACGGCAAACCTGTCGGGGAGGGGGAGGGGGCTACCAAAAGTGTAAAATATGAAGAATTTCTCTTCCGGCACGGAGATTTTCATAAATCATATGCCCTCAGATAATGTGTCGAGTTCTAGCTTGTAAACGCTGAAAACCACCTGATCGGACAAGAAATTTTTCGACGTTTTCAGAGTAGTAACGTGCGCTCAGATAATGTGTCGAGTTGTAGCTGCCAAATGCTGAAAATCTCCCGATCAGAAGAGAAACTCTTGATATTTTACGATTTTGGTATTAACCCCCCCCCGACTAGTTTCCTGAGGCAGCAGATGCCCTCAGATAATTCGACGAGTTGTAGCTTGTAAACGCTGAAAATCTCCCGATCGGACCAGAAATTATTTATATTTCATATTTTAGGTTTTAAGCTCCACCCCCCCCCCCACACACCCGACAAGTTTCCTGGGTTTGCTCATAATCTCAGAGAATTTGTTTATAGTTATAGTTTATAGAAAAATATCGTAAATAAGAAAATAAGAAATTACGGACATTTTATGTGTGTCAGGTAACCAATCTCGGGGAGACGTAGCCACGGAGCAGCCCAGAACGCAATTTTTATACGGCACCTTAAAATGTTTGTGGCCAGTTCTCCGGTGGTCAGTTCTCCGCTTACTCTGTAACGTACCAGGAGATGTGACGTACCTGCCAGAAGGACGCACACGACATAAAGGCAGATAGCAATTAGAATCAATGTCCGCGTAGCTTAATTGGTAGAGCAACTTGTTCCGGAATAAGCGTACTCGGGTTCGAATCCCGGCGTAGACCGAAAATGACGGAGAAATTTACTTCGTTATAATGGCGCCCGAACTATCCGGATGACCCGACCGTTCAAAATCTCGCATTGGTGTGATGTTATTTCCACACCGCGAGATAGGAAAAATATGAGCAGCACTTCGAAAGAAAAGAAAAATAAGGGGAGATGATGTAACGTACCAGGAGATGTGACGTACCTGCCAGAAGGACGCACGCGACATAAAGGCAGATAGAATCAGAATCAATGTCCGCGTAGCTTAATTGGTAGAGCAACTTGTTCCGGAATAAGCGTACTCGGGTTCGAATCCCGGCGTAGACCGAAAATGATTATAACGAAGTAAATTTCTCCGTCATTTTCGGTCTACGCCGGGATTCGAACCCGAGTACGCTTATTCCGGAACAAGTTGCTCTACCAATTAAGCTACGCGGACATTGATTCTGATTCCTATCTGCCTTTATGTCGCGTGCGTCCTTCTGGCAGGTACGTCACATCTCCTGGTACGTTACAACTCTTAGCTCCGAAAATCATGGAAATGTCTAAATTTTTTACTGAAAATGAAATATTAAAAAAAAAAAAAAAAAAAAAATTATGAACAATAGTTGCTCAAGTAGTGGGGAATATAGCCACACGAAATTTGTTTACCCAGAACAATTTTATGGCACTGAAATTGCAATATGTCCAGTTCTTCGGTTGCCAGTTCTTCGTACCCGTATTCTTCCAAGTTCAGCAGACGCACATCACTTCCGAAAATCAGAGTTTATAAAAATGAAAAAGTTCTTACATCTGAGGGTAAAGACAGAATGCCAAGGAAAACATCATGAAAGTAAATCGTCTTGAAAGAATATTTGCTTGAACACATTGGGCTCTAACCGTAATCCGTTTATACACATACCAGATATCTAGGTTGTAACTTAAAATTTTCTAAAAAGGCCGCGGCTGAAGTGGCGATAAACGGTAAAAATACCACCAGGGGAAAAATTACCCCGGACAAAATACCCCTGAAAGCTGAAAAGTGGCAAAAATACCCCCAGAACAAGCGGTTCACTCTAAACTGCACACAGGAACACTGATGTGTGGCTGTGTCCCGGTTTGGCAATTTACCGGCAACCCTGCCACACATCTTTCAGCAATTTGGAAAATTGCCACATGTTTTTCATTAAGGGGCCGAAGAACACTTTGATATTTTTCCAGTGGGGCAGTTTTCCAAGTTTCCCAATTATGTGCGGCAGTTTTCCAAGGTGCCTTACGACAGGAAGGAGCTCTTTTGGTTGTAATACTAAATTTGGTGGTTCTAAATTGAAAACTGTAGAAATGTTTACAAAAATTTTGTATAGACCCCTGGCCCCAACATCATCCCATCACCGTGTTACGGCTAAATCAGAGTACTATGAGATGGTATACCAAATTTGGAGGTTCTAAATTGAAAATTGAAAACTGTAGAGCATTCTTAGAAAATTTTGTATGGGGTCTCCCCCCCCCCCGCTCCGACCCCATCCAAAAATCGTCTACGGGCTGAGTCAGAGTACCATGAGACGGTTACCATTGATGGTTCTAAATTGAAAACTGTAGAACTTTTACCAATTTTTTTGTATGGGGGCCCCATTGACTCCGGGCCCCAACACCATCCAAAAACCGTGTACGGCTAAATTAGAGCACCATCAGATACAATACCAAATTTGGTAGTTCTAAATTGAAAACTGTAGAAATTTTTACGCAAATTTTGTATGGGGCCCGATGGCCCCCGGGTTCCGACCCCATTCGAAAAACTTCCTACGGTCTAAGTCAGAGTACCATGACATAGTATACCAAATTTAGTGGTTCTAAATTGAAAACCGTAGAGTTTTTTACGAAAATATCGTATGGGGGCCCCTTCACCCCGGGCCCCAACATCATCCAAAAAACCTCCTACGGTCTAAATTAGAGTACCATCAGAACGTATACCAAGTTTGGTGGTTCTAAATTGAAAACTGTAGAAATGTTTACAAAAATTTTGTATAGACCCCTGGCCCCAACATCATCCCATCACCGTGTTACGGCTAAATCAGAGTACTATGAGATGGTATACCAAATTTGGAGGTTATAAATTGAAAATTTAAAACTGTAGAGCATTCTTAGAAAATTTTGTATGGGGTCTCCCCCCCCCCCGCTCCGACCCCATCCAAAAATCGTCTACGGGCTGAGTCAGAGTACCATGAGACGGTTACCATTGATGGTTCTAAATTGAAAACTGTAGAACTTTTTACCAATTTTTTTGTATGGGGGCCCCATTGACTCCGGGCCCCAACACCATCCAAAAACCGTGTACGGCTAAATTAGAGCACCATCAGATACAATACCAAATTTGGTAGTTCTAAATTGAAAACTGTAGAAATTTTTACGCAAATTTTGTATGGGGCCCGATGGCCCCCGGGTTCCGACCCCATTCGAAAAACTTCCTACGGTCTAAGTCAGAGTACCATGACATAGTATACCAAATTTAGTGGTTCTAAATTGAAAACCGTAGAGTTTTTTACGAAAATATCGTATGGGGGCCCCTTCACCCCGGGCCCCAACATCATCCAAAAAACCTCCTACGGTCTAAATTAGAGTACCATCAGAACGTATACCAAGTTTGGTGGTTCTAAATTGAAAACTGTAGAAATGTTTACGAAAATTTTGTATGCCCCCCCCCCCCCCCCTGTCCGACCCCATCCAAAAAAAAACGTCTACGGCTAAGGCAGAGCACTATCAGATACAATACCAAATTTGGTAGTTTTAAATTGAAAACTGTAGAAATTTTTACGCAAATTTTGTATGGGGCCCGATGGCCCCCGGGGTCCGACCCCACTCAAAAAACCTCCTACGGTCTAAGTCAGAGTACCATGACATAGTATACCAGTTAGAGTACCATCAGAACGTATACCAAATTTGGTGGTTCTAAATTGAAAACTGTAGAAATGTTTACGAAAATTTATATGGGGGCCCCCTTGACCCCGGGCCGCAACATCATCCCAACACCGTGTTACGGCTAAATCAGAGTACTGTGAGACGGACGGTATGCCAAATTTGGTGGTTCTAAATTGAAAACAGTAGAACTTGTTACGAAAAGTTTGCATGGGGGCCCCCTGACCCCCGGGCTCCGCCCCCATCCAAAATCCGTCTACGGTCTAAGTTAGAGTACCATCAGAACGTGTACCAAGTTTGGTGGTTCTAAATTGAAAACTGTAGAAATGTTTACGAAAATTTTGTATGCCCCCCCCCCTTGTCCGACCCCATCCAAAAAAAAAAACGTCTACGGCTAAGGCAGAGCACTATCAGATACAATACCAAATTTGGTAGTTTTAAATTGAAAACTGTAGAAATTTTTACGCAAATTTTGTATGTCGCCCGATGGCCCCCGGGGTCCGACCCCATTCAAAAAACCTCCTACGGTCTAAGTCAGAGTACCATGACACAGTATACCAAATTTAGTAGTTCTAAATTGAAAACCGTAGAATTTTTTACGAAAATTTCGTATGGGGGCCCTCTTCACCCCGGGCCCCAACATCATCCAAAAAAACCTCCTACGGTCTAAGAGTACCATGATATTGTATACTAAATTTGATGGTTCTAAATTATAAACTGTAGATTTGTACAGCGGACAAACAAGCATTCAACTTTTATATATTAGATCTCACCTACTTAATTTTCTTGAAAAAATTCATGGCTTTTAAAGACTAATGAGGGAAAAGTGATAAAAAAAAAATAAACAAATATATCTACGCCATGTTAAGAGTTCGCGGATAATGCATGGTCATCGTCGCGGGAAACAATACTCTGGACCCAGACGTAGGATACTGTGATAATTTTTCAACCTAATCGCCAGCCTCGGAGTCCCTACGTCACAGGAAGTGTCGTCTCTTTTTCCCGTGGAAGCGTCTGCTTAAGGAAGCTTTGCCGTGAAAGTAACTTAACG
This sequence comes from Macrothele yani, assembly GCA_039090855.1. Classification (NCBI taxonomy): domain Eukaryota; kingdom Metazoa; phylum Arthropoda; class Arachnida; order Araneae; family Macrothelidae; genus Macrothele; species Macrothele yani. The sequence goes on along the minus strand of CM077011.1, from coordinate 86,357,112 downwards.
ATAGCAGACGGTTAGGCCTAACGAGGAGGCTCGCGTTCGCTGCTGAAGCGAGTGAGGTTACTTTGAGGTGCTTAAAAAAGGTAAATCCGTTGTCTATCTAAATTTTTTTGTATGAACGTTCTTTCCTCTGAACTGAAGATTGTATTGATACCACTCTTATGGAGATCTGTCGAAAAACATAAGAGAAATGCATTAGAGAAACCAAAGTCTTTACAGTCGAGTGATACCCATATTTTATGTTTCATGTTTTAATGGATTTCATAATGATTCCCCATCATAATTCTTTGAGGGCCCATTCAAATGTCTTAGCCCAGGACTCACTAGGGCCTTAATCGGACCCTGGATGTGGTTTTGTCTTACAGCACGGGCTCTCTTCCTTCCCTGGAACCAGTTGCTCTAAATTAGGGACGGGCGACCGCTTATATAGCCCATGGAGTTGTTCATGGTGGTGGTTAAACCATCAATAAAACAAATCCGTTTATTTACTGACATAAGACGTATATATATACTCCAGGCTTTCGCTCTCCACTAAGAGGCTCAGATATTTCTGATTCGAACTTTTTTTTCATTCTTATGCTTTCCTGATGTGTCATACACCATGTTCACCCAAACCCATCGGGATACTAAAATATGACTACCTGTAACATGCATCTGCAAAAACGGATGATCTTGAAACACAAAGCTCTGTAGGGATTACTTCATTCTCCCTCAATGTATTTAAAATTATTATACTCACCAACTAATGCAGGACTTCTGAGCAAACATGAAGTGCACAGAGCAATGTCAACATACAATAACGTCCGTCCAGAAAATACACCCCGTTACTCAATGTCAACAAACAGTGGCTGTAGTACAGAATTACGTCTCTGCTTTCGAGAGTATGTTACTTCGGGGGCTCGTGCTTCGGGTTGTTTCCGATCAAATCGTCTCCCTCTCTGAACAGCCAATCACAGCCTTGCGTGGAATCCGTATAAGATTGTCGTGGTGCATTTTCTGGACATGCGTAAATAATGGATTAGTTGGTGAGTATAATAATTTTAAATACATTGAGGGAGAATGAAGTAATCCTTACAGAGCTTTGTGTTTCAAGGTCATCCGTTTTTGCAGATGCATGTTACAGGTAGTCATATTTTAGTATCCCGATTTGTTTGGGTGAAAATGGTGTATGACACATCAGGAAAGCATAAGAATGGAAAAAAAGTTCGAATCAGAAATATTTGAGCCTCCCAGTGGAGGGCGAAAGCCTGGAGCATCTATACGTCTTATGTCAGTAAATAAACGGACTTTTTTTCTTTTTTTTTTATATTGATGGTTTAACCACCACCATGAGCAACTCCATGGGCTATATAAGAAGTCGCCCGTCCCTAATTTAGAGCAACTGGTTCCAGGGAAGGAAGAGAGCCCGTGCTGTATGACAAAAACACATCCAGGGTCCGATTAAGGCCCTAGCGAGCCCTGGGCTAAGACATTTGAATGGGCCCTCAAAGAATTATGATGGGGAATCATTATGAAATCCATTAAAACAGGAAACAGGAAATATGCTTGTAATAATTTATACGTAGTGCATTCTTCAAACTACTTTAATTATCTGTAGAGTTCTCATAATAACTCACTGTATTTTCTATTGTTCTCATAAGACTGCGAGTTAAAAGCTTAAGATTCCTAAATTCTGTCTTGAATTTTTTTAATGGTTTACCAGTATACTTTTCTTGGTGCATCTTTTTTGTTATGCAATGTGAAGCCACAGGTGATTTTGACCATTAACGGTTCCAAGTGCAAACAGGGAGGTGTGGGTAGATGGTAGTGAAAATGCGGAAACTGTTTCACCGACCCCGCTGTAACGTGAAACCTTTACCCTTTGTGAGCCATTGCCTTGAAATCTGTTTGTCTACCAGCCCCTGTTTTTGACCAAGTGGAAATCACGAGACAAAAGTTAAACTAGTTTTCATGAACCTCTGTCTCTCTCTACCTCTCTGTTTAAATGTTTATTGTTTGCCCAGCAGTGGCGGCTTTTCAGGTGAAGTAGGTGAAGTGCCTCTTCACCTATTTTTTTTAAAATAAGATTTTATTTAATAGTTTCGTATAATATATATATTTTTTTGCCTTTATTGAGTGTCAAAATACCCAAAATTTTGATTAGATATCACTTCACAATGCGCGTTCAATACAGAAAACAAGTCCTTATACGCAAAACAGTTCAAGTGAAGAGCTGAAATGAGAATGCTTGGAAGTCTGCAGTTTTCGTCCTAGTTGCAATGGTAACTGTGACGTCACCCTCCCCTATCTGCCGGGCAAGTGAAGTGTTTTATCATGAGACGTCAAGGCTCTGCACCTTTTTTTTCGCCCGTCCCTAATTTAGGGCCACTGGTTCCAGGGAAGGGAGAGAGCCCGTGCCGTAAGACAAACACAACATCCATGCCTCACCGGGATTCGAACCCGGACCCCTTTCGGACGAATGATCAGAGGCCATCGCTTAGACCACTGCGCCACCGGCGCGGCGAAGGCTTTGCACCTGGAGTCGTGACCTAACGAAGAGATCGCAGTGGAACGGGACGGATTGCCAAGTGTTCTTTGCAATTCACTAGGGATTTTTCTTGCGGTGTTTTGGTACTTATTTTTTTTTATTGGAGGTTTAACGACCATCGTGAGCAACTCAATGGGCTATAAGCAGTCGCCCGTCCCTAATTTAGGGTCACTGGTTCCAGGGAAGGGAGGGAGACAGTGCCGTGAGACAAACACAACATCCATGCCTCACGGGATTCGAACCCGGACCCCGTTCGGACGAATGATCAGAGGCCATCGCTTAGACCACTGAGCCACCGGGGCGGCGTTTTGGTACTTACTTTCTGAAAGAGATGTTTTTTCGTGTTTTGTGATTGTTTGTTAAAAACTTCATTAGTTATTTGAGTTTCGTGTACAGTTTAACTGATAGTGATAGTTTTAGTTTTCAGTATGTATCCTGTGAACAACATTGTCTGTAATTTACTGCAAACTCCGTTCAATCGGTGGAAAGTTGAAAAATAAAAAGACAGGATTCACTGACAATTTTCGCCAAGAAAGAAATAAAGAAGAGCTGTAAATCTTACAATATTAATTTTAAAAATTCTTGGTTTACTGAATATAAATGGCTTTGTAGCCCTTCTGTGTTACAAAAATTATTTTGTTGGCCCTGCGTATATTTTAGTAATAAAATTCGGCGTGGAATAAAGACAATTTTCAGATATCTTAAATATAAAACGGTCACTTTACAAATGTGGTGATTCTAGCGAACGCCTGAAATGCGAATTAATGCTAAATAATTTTGAAAAGAATCAGAACACCATTGCCGATGCCCTGAGGGAGAATGTTAGGCTTTTGAAAATGCATTTCAGCGAAAGCGTTCGTTCAAATAGACTTTTCCTGCAGACAATGATTGATGCAGTACTGTATTTGAGTAAACAAGAACAAGCATTCCGTGACCATGAAGAAGGCATTGACTCGATAAATCGTAGAAATTCAAGGAATTACTTTCACTGTTGATATCAAGAAGTCCTTTAAAATTCAAAATCAATACGAAACGATAAAAAAATGTCTTCACAGGTGACTCAAAAACTATTCAAAACGAATTAATTGAATGTATTTCTAAATATATAAACGATCACGTTAAAATTGAAATAAATGAAGTTCAATGCTTTTATATTCAAGTAGATGGGAAGACATAACCAGACTTCCGAGTGCTCTTAAATAATAAGATCTGCTGATTCGGAAGGTGTATTGGTTGAGCGATTTTTAGGTTTATATGGTGTGAGTGAAGATAGAATGTCAGAAGCTTTATACAAAATGCTAGACAAAATTTTGGAAAAGTTTGATTATCAACACAAGTCAATAGGACAATGTTACGATGGGGCAAGCGTAATGTCTGGACACTTGACTGGGCTCCAGCAAAAATTGAGCATAAAGCTTCTCAATCTGTTTTTGTTATTGCTTAGTACATCGTTTGAGCCTTGTATTACAGCAGAGATTTTCTAAAATTTCTAAGTGTCGAATATTTTTTGCAAGCCTCAGTGTAATTCCTTTGTTTTTTTCACCACTCAGTGAAGCGATCGCTTCAATGAGTGGTGAAAAAACAATACACTCACATCAACAACCGCAAGAGGCATGTCAACCATAACAGAAACTCGATGGTCCTCCACTTCGAAGTTAGTAAGTGTAATAGTTGAAGATTGGGATAAATTGAAGGAAGTATTCGAATTTCTCACAAATAGTGACCAATCAGACAAAAAACCAATTCAACTTGCACAAGGGTTTTTAAATGATATGAACACTTCTGAATTTACATTTTTGGTAATAGTATTTAATGAAATATTTGGTCCACCGATCCATTATTCGAAATTTTGCAGAAAAAATCACTAAACATATACTGTGCGTTACTCAAATTAAAAAAAAAAAAACTTATGGAATTTTGAGCCATAAAAGGAACGATGAGGTATTTGAAACACTGTTTGGAAAAGCTACTAAAATCACAGAAAAAAGCAGATCTAAACGGGAATATGCTGCTCTTACACAATAAACAATTTTGAAAAATTATAAACAATTGTATTTTGAAATTTTGTACCACATTCTTATGGAAATGGATATAACATTTCAAGACAGTGAAAAACTTAAACTTCAATTTTCCTATCTTGCTGACACAACCAAATTCGACCAATTTAATTCATGCTTTCCCTCTCACGCTTTTGAAAATCTACATTTTTACGGAAAAATATTTACTAAAACCAGAGCCTTAAAAATGAACTGAGTCTTATATATGCTGATGAAAAATTAAGGAATATATCGACTCATGAACTTTTTCGAGTGCTTCATGGAGATAAAGGCATTTTTACAGAAGCTTATAAATTGGTTTCCCGGATTTTAACAATTGCATCTGCAAGTGTTTCAGTGGAAAGAAGTTTTTCTTGCCTTAAAAGAATACAAACTTACTCAAGAAACACTATTTCTCCAGATAAACTGGCTTCTTTGGCAAATATTTCTATTCAGAAAGACATTTTCTTGATGTCACGAAAAAACAGCCATTTTATGACGACATAATCGACAAATTTCCAGCTTTAAAGGGAAGAAGAATTGATCTAATATATAAACAAATAGGTAAGTTCTCATTAACTGATTTTCATTGAAGACAGTAGATATCTTTTCATATTGCTCTTGTAGGTCTTCACCTATTTTTCCTACCACGAGCCGCCACTGTTGCCCAGGAGTGTCTCCTGGGCCATAGCCCCTATAGAACCCCTCCCCTCTTAATTCTGAACACATCAATGCCTCACTGGGATCCGAACTTAGACTCATCTTGGATAAAAAGTCATAAGCCAGCGCAAGGATCACTGAGCCACCGGAACGGCTAAACAGATTTTACTACGCTATTAGTGCTTTTTGATTAGAATTGGAAGCTGGCCTCAAGAATGTTGCATTATGAAGGCAGGGTTACAAAGCATTGCCCAATAATTTTTAAAAGGAAATTTATACATTAAATCAAAAGAAGCTTTTTTTATTAGAATATATTAAAATTTGCCTGAAAATATTTATGTGCAGAAGTTCAAGTTATATGGAACCCGTACTTTTTCAATTTTTTTTAACAAAAAGCACTAGAATTTTTTTCTTTTGAGAATCAGGTGTACTTCATGTTTATCCCATCCTGGTAATCTATAATTGTAATTCTTCAGCATTCTGCAAATCAGAACCTTCTAAGGTACATTTGCACCCACATTTGCGCCCATTCCCAGTAAAATGGAAAGTTTTTGAAATTCACTCAAATGTGTGTTAGCCACCCCGGTGGCGCAGTGGTCTAAGGAATGGCCTCTGATCATTCGTCCAAAAGGGGTCCGAGTTCGAATCCCGGTAAGTCAGGGATGTGTTAGTCTTACTGCGCCGGCTCTCTCCCTTCCCTGGAACCAGTGATCCTAAATTAGGGACGGGCAACTGCTTATAGCCCATTGAGTTGCTCATGGTGGTCGTTAAACCTCCAATCGAAAAAAAAAATGTGTGTTAAAACAATGTACTTAGTTTTTAATCTCCCTTTTGGCTAGCCTTCCATTCATCCATTGCATCAAGTAAATCAATGCACATTATGCAAATATTTGTTTCAATTGAAACATTAATAACTAGCAGTTTTGTAAAGAAAAATAAGCTTTGTTTTATAGAAATGAAATACTAAGTAATAAATAATTATTTATTCCTAGTTTCTTTGCCTCCTTAATAGAACTATAAGTGCTGATAATTTACTTACATTTTATGTAAATGTTTGTTTAAATTGGGACAGTAATAAGTAGCAGTTTTATAAAGAAAAATAAGATTTATTTTACAGAAATGAATTGAATAATATTTGTTGCTAGTTTCCTTGCATCACTAACGGAACTATTTGGTGCGTTGTTAATAATCAGAAGGCTAGCCCTCCTTTACAAGCACACAGTGGCAGTTGTTAAAGAAACTGATGGCCGCCCTGGTGGTACAGTGGTCTAAGTTCTAGCTTCGGACCACTCGTCCGAGAAGAGTCCGGGTACAGATCCCGGTGAGGCATGGATGTTGTGTTTCAGCACTGGCTCTCTCTCACTTCCCTTGAACCAGTGGCCCTAAAGTAGGGAAGGGCGACTGCGTATAGCCCATTGAGTTGCTCATTGCGGTTGTTAAACCTTCACTATTAAAATATTTTCAGTTATCCTTATTTTTTAACTTCATTGATTTCATTCATACTGCATAGATTTACAACATTTGTAAATGCAGTATGCAGTACATATACTGTATGTACATAGTATTGCTACTAGTTCATTCATAATTGGTATTTTTTGCATAAGGAGTTGTGATGTAGTATATTATGAAACTTACACATATATATATATATATATATATCATCATCATCATCATTGTCAACCATTATCAACCCACTGCTGGACGAAGGTCTCCCCAAGTTTCCTGCACAACGGTCTGTCTTGTGACACTCTCCTCCATGTCACTCCCGCATACTTTCGAATTTCATCCACACATCTTCCATATGGTCTTCTTCTGGGTCTTTTCCTGTCCCTTGGAATCCAATCTAAAATTTCGGCTGTCCATCAATGGTCTGTCCTTCTGGCAGTATGTCCAGCCCATTGCCATTTCAGGGATTTAACTCTGATCATGATGTCTTCCACTCTTGTCATTTTTCGGATCCACGTGTTCCTCTTCTTATCTCTCCTGGTTACACCAAGCACGCACCTCTCCATGCTGCTTTGAGTTGTCTGCAGCCTTTGTATGTCTCTTTTAGCTAAGGTCCACGTCTCTGCACCATACGTAAGCACTGGAAGGATGCATTGATCAAACACTTTTCTTTTAAGACATAGTGGCATATTGCTCTTGAAAATTATGCTGTTTCTTCCAAAAGCTCTCCAGGCAAGTTTTGTACGCCGATTAATTTCTTCATCAATGTGACCCTCACTTGATATCTGCTGTCCAAGATAAATGTACGTGTCTGTTATCTCCAGCTTTTCTCCATCTATCGATAAATCTTCATTTCTTGTAAAAGCATTGTACATCACTTTTGTCTTCTGAAAGTTCATTTTTAATCCCACTTCTTTACTCTTGTCAGCAAGTTCCTGGATCATACTCTGTAGCTCTGATGGGGTAGTTGCAAAAATGACTATGTCATCAGCAAAACAAAGTGGGTTAGATAATCTCCATTAATCTTTATCCCTTTGTTTTCCCAGTTCAGTGATTGAAAGACATTTTCCAATGGGGCATTAAAGAGCTTCGGAGATATGGTGTCACCTTGTCTTACTCCTTTTCCAATTTTTATGTGTGTTGTATTTTCAAACAGCCGAATCTTTGCACTTGCATTTTCATAGATGTTATTAATAATATTAATGTATGCATCTTCAATACCGCAGGATTTCAGAGCCATTGCAACTGCTGATGGTTTCACCTAATCAAAGGCTTTTTCATAATCGATAAAAGCCATGCACAATGGAAGTTCATATTCCCTCGCTCTTTCAATTAGTTCTCTCAGTACGTGGATATGATCTATTGTGCTGTAGCCACTCCTGAATCCAGCTTGTTCTCTCGGTTGAGCCATGTCCAGTGTCACCTTCAAGCGGTGTGAAAGAACTTTAGTGAAGATTTTATAAACCACTCATAGGAGGCTGATAGGTCTGCAGTTCCTGAGATCCTCAATGTCACCTTTTTTATGTAGCAAGATCATTGTAGCGTTGTTCCAATCCTCAGGAACTTTCCCTTCATTAAGGCATCGAGTGAAAATTTGGGCGAGTACTGTTTCGATTTCTCCACTTGCTTCTTGTATGATGTCTACAGTAATTCCATCTTCTCCTGGAGCTTTTCTCCGCTTCATGTTCTTGATTGCATGTGCAACTTCTGCTGGAAGGACTGGAAGAACTCTGGTACTGGTACCTTTCATGATGTCTGGAGTACATGTATCATCCCTTTCATATAATTTGGAGTAGAAATCTTTCATTCTTGTCAAAATTTCGCCTCTATTTCTTGTTACAGAACCATCTTCTTTTCTCAGTGCCATAATCTGTTTTTTTCCCTTACTGAGATGTCCTTTTGCTATCTTTAGGCTTTGGTTGTTTTCAATTGCTTTCCTTACTATTTCACAGTTGAATTTCCTTACGTCTTCAGTGATACTTTTTCGTACTGTCTTGCATAGCTCTATATATTCCACTTTGGAAGTCACATCTTCTTTAGTTGTCCTCATCACTCTTCTTTTTGCATCAACATTTTGGTTTTTCCTGATAATTTGTTCACATGCAATTTGTTCTTAGACCCAGCTAATTTTGTTGCTGTTTCCATAAGAGCTTTGGTTACTTTTCTGTTAATTTCAGAAATATCAACTTCTTCCGATGTTAGGCCTTCTAAAGCAGAGAACCTGTTCTTCAGTTCCAATTTGAAGGTATTATGGTGTTTTTTAAGGTTGGTTATGTCAATACATTTTGTTTGTCTTATGAGCTTGCTACGTTCGAGTTTAGTGTTGAGGTGCATCTTACATCTCACCAATTTATGGTCACTGCCTGTGTTGAACTTGTTTAGCACACTGCAGTCTTCTATGACGAATTTTTTGTTACACATAATAAAATCAATTTCACTTGTCGTCCCATTTGGATGTCTCCATGTCCATTTCCTATGTGGCTTTTTCTTGAAGAAGGAGTTCAAGATGAAAAACCCTTCTGCCTCTGCAAACTCTACGAGAGTATTTCCACGCTGGTTTCTGTTGCCGAGACCGAATTTACCTACTGAAGTTTCATTCTGTTGCCGTTGCCCTATTTTTGCATTGAAATCTCCCATAATTATCTTCAAGTGCTGCTTACCTTTATTATTTAGATCACGAATTTCCTCATAAAATTCTTCAATTTCTTCTTCAGCCTGACTTGTGGTGGGTGCATAAGTTTGAATAATCTGAGCCTGGTATCTTCTCGAGAGTTGGATAACGAGTCGTGCAGCTCTGTCAGAGGAACTTTCAACTTCTACAACTTTATCCTTCAGTTTCTTGTTTATTATAAATCCAACACCACTAGTTCTGCCAGTATCTGTCCCGCAATAGTAGAAGAGATGTCCACTTTTCAGTCAATAAGATCTTCTCCTTTTCTCCTTACCTCACTTAGCCCGACGATGTCCCACTTGATCCTTTGTAGTTCCTCTTCCAATTCAAGAAGCCTTGAATCAGAAGATAGGGAGCGTCCGTTATATGTAGCCAAGGTCAGCATCAGATGGCAGCCTAGTCCGGTCCTCCGGGGATTCTTAGCACCCTCTGCCTTCATGTCGCACTGGCCGCTGCCTTGGCCAGGTACATTCCAGCTGCCGGAGACTGAGGGCCAAGATTTATGTTGTGGAGTCATTTTGGAGGGGTTTGGCCATAACTCACCACGCTGGCCAAGCGCGTTGGTGAGTGTGGGATAGCATTTCCTCTAATCCCGATGGTATAGTTATACCGCTATTGGCGGTCGTCAGAGCCCCTTTAGTGGGAACAGGATGTACCACGAGAAGGCGGGGTTGACATTTGTCAAGGAGAGGCTGTGATGTTACGCATCACCTGACCTTACATCCCATATATATATATATATATATATATATATATATATATATATATGTATATCATCATCATCATCATCATCATTGTCAACCATTCAACCATTATCAATCCACTGCTGGACGAAGGTCTCCCCAAATTTCCTCCACAACGGTCTGTCTTGTGCCAGTCTCCTCCATGTCACTCCCGCATACTTTCGAATTTCATCTAGCCATCTCCCATGTGGTCTTCTTCTAGGTCTTTTCCTATCCCTTGGAATCCAATCTAAAATTTCGGCTGTCCATCGATGATCTGTCCTTCTGGCAGTATGTCCAGCCCATTGCCATTTCAGGGATTTAACTCTGATCATAATGTCTTCCACTCTTGTCATTTTTCGGATCCACGAGTTCCTCTTTTTATCTCTCCTGGTTACACCAAGCATGCACCTCTCCATGCTGCTTTGAGTTGTCTGCAGCCTTTGTATGTCTCTTTTAGTTAAGGTCCACGTCTGTGCACCATACCTAAGGACTGGAAGGATTCATTGATCAAACACTTTTCTTTTAAGACATAGTGGCGTATTGCTCTTGAAAATTATGCTGTTTCTTCCAAAAGCTCTCCAGGCAAGTTTTGTACGCCGATTAATTTCTTCATCAATGTGACCCTCTCTTGATATCTGCTATCCAAGATAAACGTACGTGTCTGTTATCTCCAGCTTTTCTCCATCAATCAATAAATCTTCATTTCTTGTAAAAGCATTGAGTATCACTTTTGTCTTCTGAAAGTTCATTTTTAACCCCACTTCTTTACTCTTGTCAGCAAGTTCTTGGATCATACTCTGCAGCTCTGATGGGGTAGGTGCAAAAATGACTACGTCATCAGCAAAACGAAGGTGGGTTAGATAATCTCCATTAATCTTTATCCCTTTGTTTTCCCAGTTCAGTGATTGAAAGACATATTCCAATGTGACATTAAAGAGCTTCGGAGATATTGTGTCACCTTGTCTCACTCCCTTTCCAATAATTATGTGTGTTGTATTTTCAAACAGCCGAATCTTTGCACTTGCATTTTCATAGATGTTATTAATAATATTAATGTATGCATCTTCAATACCGCAGGATTTCAGAGCATTGTAACTGCTGATGGTTTCACTGAATCAAAGGCTTTTTCATAATCGATAAAAGCCATGCACAATGGAAGTTCATATTCCCTCGCTCTTTCAATTAGTTCTCTCAGTACGTGAATATGATATATAGTGCTGTAGCCACTCCTGAATCCAGCTTGTACTCTCGGTTGAGCCATGTATATATATATATAGAATCTCGGAACTACATATATATAGAATCTCGTTGAGAATCTCGGGTACTACAGGCCCACTAAGGTTCTTTCACATCACTTGAAGGCAACATTAGACATGTCCCAACCAAGAGAAAAAGCTGGATTCAGGAGTGCCTACAGCACTATAGATCATATTCATGTACTGAGACAACTAATTGAAAGAACAAGAGAATATGACTCCAATTATGCATGGCTTTTATTGACTATGAAAAGGCCTTCTATTCCGTGAAACCATCAGCAGTAATAATGGCTTTGAAATCCTGCGGTATTGAAGATGCATACATTAGCATTATTAATAACATCAATGAAAATGCAAGTGCAAAGGTTCTGATATTTGAGGATACAGCACAAATAAGAATTGGAAAGGGAGAGTGACAAGGTGACACCATATCTCCCAAGTTCTTGAATGCCACATTGGAAAATGTCTTTCAATCATTGAACTGGGAAAACAAAGGGAAAAAGATTAATGGAGATTACATAACTCATCTTCGTTTTGCTCATGACGTAGTCATTTTTGCAACTACCCCTTCAGAGCTGCAGAGTATGATCTAAAAACTTGCTGACAAGAGTAAAGATGTGGGATTAAAAATGAACTTTCAGAAGACAAAAGTGATGTACAGTGCTTTTACAAGAAACGAAGATTTATCGATTGATGGAGAATAGCTTGAGACAACCGATTCCTACATTTATCTTGGGCAGCAGATACCAAGTGAGGGTCACATTGATGAAGAAATTAATCGGCATATAAAACTTGGATGGAGAGCTTTTGGAAGAAACAGTACAATTTTTAAGAGCAGTATGCCAATTAAGTCTCAAAAGAAAAGTGTTTAATCAACGCATCCTGCCAGTGCTTACGTATGGTGCAGAGACATGGACCTTAACTAAAAAAGACATACAAAGACTACAGACAACTCAAAGAAGCATCTGATCTGATTCTGATTGGAGGTTTAACGACCACCGTGAGCAACTCAATGGGCTATAAGCATTCGCCAGTCCCTAATTTAGGGTCACCTGTTCCAGGGAAGGGAGAGAGCCAGTGCCGTAAGACATACACAACATCCATGCCTCACCGGGATTCGAACCCCGACCCCTTTCCGACGAATGATCAGAAGCCATCGCTTTGACCACTGCGCCACCGGGGCGGCAAAGAAGCGTGGAGAGATGCATGCTTGGTGTAACCAGGAAAGATAAGAAAAGAACTTGTAAATAAGGAAAATGACAGGTGGACGACATCATGACCAGAGTGAAATCACTGAAATGGCAATGGGCTTGACATGTTGCCAGAAGAACGGACCACCGATGGACAACCGAATTTTAGACTGGATTCCGACGGACAGGAAGAGACCCAGAAGACCCCCATGGGAGATGGATGGATGAAATTCGAAAGTTGGCTGGAGTGACATGGAGGAGACAGGCCCAAGACTGACAATTGTAGAAGAAATTTGGGCAGACCTTCATCCAGCAGGGGATTGATAATGGTTGATGATGATACACTTCAGTTGCATTAATTTTTTATTGTTGTTTACTTTTAAATTGAAACAATGCTATTGAAAGCCTGCATTGTTTCCTGATTAGAACTTTGGCTATAAAAGAAGTCCCAATGATTTCAGTACATTGCAAAGTTGGAGTGCTGATGCATTTACCTGGGAATCATCATCACCTTTACCGCTAGAGACATTCTCATGGCACTTTTTGTTTTCAGTGATTTAATCTCGAGTCATAAGTGTTGATATTGCCAAATGCGCATTACCGGTGACGTAATCATAGAGGCTCAACCCATCTTCCTTTCCAATTATAATATTCCAGTCAAATTGTGAAATATGTTCTTGACTTATAGATTTGTCTGGAAAGCAAATGCAAACATAGGGCTATGTGATGCCGAGCAGGTGTGTCCTATAGGTGAGAAATGATCTGACTAATGTTAGCTCAGAAGGAATTTGTGCATTATTCACAGTGAAACATAAAACAGGTGGAAGATAAGGAATGGAGAGCAGAGGGAGTAGAAAGATTAAAAAATAGAATTTTGTCATAGCAAACGAGAACTAGGTGAAAAGAGAGTTCGGCAAACAGAATCTGCGTGCTTTGAGTTTCTTATTCACAGCACCACAATTTAACACATAAATGAGAATAAAGCTAATTTTATTAATGTGTAATTACTAAAATTTAACATTAAGGGCAATTCAGAACTTTTGTACTAAATACATATTTGCATTTGTGCTCCAGTTTGTCATGCAGATTATAAGTAGGAAAAGATTTAAGTTTTCCAAGGATCCTGAATTGCAAGAAAAGTGGATTACTGCTCTCTACAGAGACAACTTGATACCAAATCACAGCAGTATAATTTGTATTCATCATTTCAGTGATGAATGCACACGAAAAATCTTTGCTTGGTCTAACTTCTGGTTTTGGAAAATTTCCCTCTCTTTTCAAGCTGAAATAAAAATATTTATACAGTAAAATTTTATTTGACAATAATACTGGACAAAGGCAAAATCGCGATAAAAATAAAGTACCATTGCGGAAAAAATCTAAACTCCGCCGACCTGCAGTTTTAGAAAGTTTTGTAAAAATGAAATTCCGTCCTACAACGAACCCCACCCCCACACCATTTCTGTTCACTTGTGCATCGATCTCGTGCTGACCAAGCATTGGGAATAAGAAAATTACGATTACAAAATTTTTTTTACTCTGTTTAACTATTGTTTTCAAAAGTTTTGAAACACAAATACCACCCCCAGATGGAAGACGACCCTCCTCCCCAAATTCTCTTCAGTTTTGCATCGATCTTGAGAATGATCTAAATGACAAAAAAAGGTTGAATTCCGTGAATATACTTAAGAATATCATGTATATCATAAAATAATAGCAAAATAGAAAAAAGTAAATGTGAAAATTTGTAGAATCCATAGTTTCAACAGTAAGTCTTGTAGTCAGACAACAAAATCTGTAGAAACTATGGACATTTCGCTGTAGTTGGCAGGTATGTAGTATATGTATTTACATATGTAGCATTATATTTCTTGGATGTATTTTGTATGTACATGAAGTAGCATATATACATTTGACGTAGTACATGTTTTGATGTAGTAATGATAGCACAGAACCATTTTATGCTTGGATAATAAATCAACTTGAATCATCACTCTAACTTTATTTCATATCGCATTGATTATTTAAATAGGGCACGATTCCAATAATGAAGCAAAAAATGTTATGCACAATTTATTACGGACTAAACTTTAGGAATAGTAAGATCTTTCGTTTGAAACGAAAGCCTTGTTCACACTAAAAGCAAGTACTCACGTGGTTGACATCGTTTCTTTAGCTGTTGCCAGTAGAGATTTCCAAATTATCAGAATACTGAGAGTGCATCTGAATTGCAAGTTTTTATTGAAAAGAATTTCAATGCTTTCTTTGTAGCATAATGAAAAATTATTGGAGAAGGGTGCAATTCTTTTGGGACAATTCCAAATTTTTTGTTTCATTATTGGTTTCTTCATATCTTCATATTATGTGAAATGGCCTTCCTACCAATAGGGCAGGGTTTTTTCTAAAAATGCTATTCAGGGCTTGAAAAATATCTGAAAAGTTACATGCCCAGCTGAGCATGTGCAGAAAATATTTACTTGCCCAGAAGCAAAATCTACATGCCCAGAAAAATTTATCTTTTAAGATAACAAAACAGAAGCCTCATTTTTTTAAAGTTAAAAATTATGATAAACTTTTTATACATTTTTTGCATCACCATTTTAAAGTGTCTGTATTCAAAATGCACAAAAGCATATATCTCAAGTTTTAAGAAAGGTAATCAATGGCATTTGAGAAATTTAGTGATGATGCCATGTTCAAGAATTTTTAATATATGTCCTGTGTTTCACAAAAAAAATTAAATAATCATAGTTAACTGTATGGCGGTTTAAGTAGTTTTTAACAATTTTGAATGTAAAAATTATTTAGCTTTTTCTCTTGAACAAACAAAAGTAATTTTGCATCATAAAATCCCAAAAATTGTTGTTCAGAAACAAAGGAAAATCTTATGTTTTGACTACTGTTGTGTGCACTTAGTTATTAAACTATATTATCGCCTGACACCCCACATTGCTTGAAAAAATTACTGGTGGTATCAGCAACTTTAGGATGGATTTTGCAAACAGTGCACAAAATAATAGTCTTTTCATTTGATTTTAGCGAATTAAATGTTTTTATCCAAGATTCTTCATCTGTGCAACAGCTTTTTTTGTACGCTTTATCATAGTCCGCGTGCATAAGTTTCAGATTTGCCAACGATGTAGATTCCGATTCTGAAATTACGTCATTAACAGTGCGGAAGACGAGTTTTAACTACTGCTGACAGATCGGGAATTTCACATAATTGCTTACTATGAGATATACTCTCATTGCTGGATTTTATTTTCCAAAAAAACATGGTATATCCATTACTAAATACATATCCACAGCTAACATGAACCGCAACTAACACGAAAACTGTTCTCTAAGATAAATTAAGTTATCGGCGTTGGTAATTTTCTCTCTTCTCCCGGTTAAGTGGAACACATTGCGCAGGCTCATTCTTAAACGAAACTTAGTTTTTGTTTCAGTAGTTCCGCTGTCAGTTCACATGTGTGGGTGCGCACGCGGGCGGAAGCTTCCACTTTACCTCCCTCACTTCACCAAGTTAGGTCAGAGACGTAAACCCCACCTGGGGCAGTGCAATAAATATTCCCTTTCCACTCCCTCCCCATAAAGCACGGCTTTTTGCCCATCAGTCTGCGTCCACCTGTTTCATGGCAGTTTATTCGTTTTGTCACTAAACACTGGAGACTATACTCGGGGCAAACTTAACCTGTCATTGGAAGGAAGGCTACAGAGTGTATACTTCCACTGCATAAAATAGTTCCGGTCTAAAAGCTCGTACTCCAGCTTCAACTGGCACTTAGAAAGGACACAGATGTTCAATACGTTGTGTGTGTGTGCATTTAAAAAATTCAGATCTCAGTTTCAGCGGCATTTCTAAAAAATACAGATATTCGTGCTTTGGTGACGTCACTGATGGTTCTCTGTCACAGCATTCTTGTTTGGGTCAGAGTTAAGCTGTCAACCCAGGGGATATTTATTGCTGTGGGGGGTGGGGGGTCATTAGTGGAAGGATGAGGGCGAAAAAAGTGTTTCCGAGGGCATTTCGCGTAATCGCGTTTCTCCCCTGGTTTCTCCTTGATTGTTGTTTTAAAACACTCTTCTGTCTTTTCGGTTTTTTCGAATGGCATCTGCCGGTCACTCGAGTGTATTTCAGCCGCATAAACCTGGGAAACCACTACGAAGCTCTGCTAAGGTGATCATTATGAATGTTTTCACTAAATTGATGGGAAAACATTCGCCGAATAAATCAAATGAATTAACAGTTCTTACGGCAGAACTCACTGGCGTTTCAAGTCGCACCATTGCGAGAATGAAGGTTGAATTTAGTACTGAAGTACCTCAGATCCATCGGCAATTTATTTCTTAAAATTAAAATGCAATTCTAGCTTGGCTTACATAGAACGTTTTCTCGAAATTAGTTTGGAGTTCCCAATTCAGTTCTCAATATAGGCCAAGAAACGGCCATCTTTTCCTTTTGAACTTTTGTGCGCAGTTGCCTTAAACGCGCATGAACCGGCATGAAAATTCAGACAAATGAAAGAGTTCTTTCCCCAGCCACACATAATTCGGAAACTTGGAAAACTGCCACACATTGAAAGTGTTCCTCGGAGGAACAGCAATTTGTGCCCGGCCCATCAATGAAAAACATGTGGCAATTTTCCAATGTGTAGCAATTTTCCAAGTTGCTGAAAGATGTGTGGCAGTTTACAGTGAACCTTAAAATATCATTTACCACAGAGACGGGCTCTTGTCCAGTACTTATGGCAACACGGGGTAGTTAAAAATGCATACACATTTAACGGATGTCTGTTATAAAAAAAAAATCTAATCAAGGCAAAATTTTTGAAAGAACGAAATTTTACGCATAACTGATGACATGGTAAAATTACTTTTAATTAAATCCCGCAGTTGGTAATCTTCAAGCAATAAGTATAAATATATGAAATATATAAAAAAAATGGAAAAATATGTGAAAACAAAATTAGGCCACTTAAGACTGCTTCCCGTGTTTAGCAAAGATAATTTCATTTTAAAAGTAAGAAAGAAAGAAACGTTACACGTTCTGTAACATCTCAAAAAAAAAAAAAAAAAAAGATAAGAGAGGGAGAAATAAACTGCTTGTCTACTGGTCTGCAAAGCGCGCGGCGGTGGGGTGGGGGTTAAAATAGAGGGGTTTGGTAAGGGATCACGGTGACAGCCAGCCCTGAGGGCTTGTGGGAGAAGTTTTCCGAGTGAAGGTTAATTACACACCATTAGTGCGGAGTAATACTGGGAGTGAAAAGGTCACCGTAGCTTTGGCCTCATTGCCAGGATAGCTTTGCCCCGAGTATAGTTTCGTCCGATGCATGCATCCCGTCGTTAACTGTAAGCAACATCTGGAGCAAAACTATGTATGGCCCCAATTTCTGGATGTAGAGCATAATATAATTAAAGAAGCGCTATTCTCCTGGTCTTGGCACTCATTCCGTAACAATAATACAACTGCAGTAAAATGAAAAACATGCGACGACCGTCTTTTTTTCTAGAGCAGAAAATTCTTCATTCCAAACTTTTTTTTCTTTAAATCTAGTTGCATTTCACTCAGCAATGAGTTCAGCCATTTTTTTTAATTGATAACTCAGAACGTATGTTCAGCATGTCTTCTGACATATAAATGAATACAAAAATCAATGTACATTGTACAGTTTTGAGTGAGTCTGTGCCTCAAAAATCTGACTTCCGTATAGCTGTTAACCCTTTAAGCGGCTCGAACGAAATAACTCGGGGTACGTTTCTGTGGCCCATAACGGCTGGCACGAAATAACTCGGGGTACGTTTCAGTGGCCCATAGCGGCTGGCACGAAATAACTCGGGGTACGCAATCTGTCCACTGCCCAGCTCACCCGAGTGACCTCGAACTCCGGTTAACAGTGAACATTGCATTCCCCCTTTGCTTTGTTATTCAAACTGCTCGTTTACGGGGACTGTTGACACTAATCCTTTCTGATTGATTACCTGCTAAAAGGGTTCGGACAATGGCACTGAATCTAAAAGGAGAGACGTTTGGATGTCATTGCAGTTTCTACATTTGTCTTGGAAAGATAAATTCACGAATCTTGAACTGTAGTTATGCGACAATTAAAACTAAAGGAAAACTTTAGAGTATTTCAGTAATTCTCTGTAATCAACTTGGCAAGAAAAAAATGTTAGTTTCGGGAACACAATCTTTTAATTTTAAAATACTTAATTAACACAATTTTATTTAAAGAAATAGGAAATCCACTGTGAAACTGATTTTTCGGTTTGCAACAGCAACCTAAAAATAATTGAAATAATATGACATGATTTTTTTTTACGTGAAATTTCTGATTAGGTGGTAATGAAAACAATATTTAAATTTCAAAAATTACTTTATTTTAGGATTTTTCAAAAGTGCTTTGCTATTTTAAATGAAAACAGCAACGATTTGAACTATTAGTGAGAACAGATAGTTAGATATAAGTGTGAGCAATAAAAAGTACATAAAACACACAAGACACAAAAGCGATTTTCTTTAATTTAACAGGAGGAAATAGTTGGTCGGTTGTCAATCAGCATGCTTTGTACGAAGACAGTTGATCTAATTCTTTTGAACACATATGATTTCGGATTCACAGAGATGGAAAACGGTTTGCTAGAAAAAAAAATCGCGCTATCCTTGCAGAAGTTCAGTCAGACTATCATTCATTGTATGTTATTTAGAATTCAATAATATTACAAGCAATGCTTATCAGAAAGCTTAATATCGAGTTGCCCATAGTTGGATTTTTTGAACCTACATATTTTGAGAGCGAGATCAGACGGGTGTAGGAGAAGTGGCCACCCGGAGAAGTGGCCACCGGAGAACTGACCACCAGGAGAACTGGCCACAAAATGTTTAAGGGGTCGTATAAAAATTGCGTTTTTGACCGCTTTATGCCCACGGCCCCCAGAGGTTGGTTATCTGAGTCATATAAAGTTTCCGTAATTTCGTCTTTTCTTAATTGCGATAATTAATGTAATTCTTTTATAAAAAATGTTTATGATCTACATTTCAAGAGAAAGATTTCAGGGTTTTCAAACTACAAGTCTGCAAATTATCTGAGCGCATGTGCTGACTCAGGAAACTAACTTGGAGGGGGGTGGGGGGGGAGTCCAAAAGTGTAAAATATAAAGCATTTCTCGACCCATCCGAAGATTTTCAGCATTTACAAGCTACAACTCGACACGTTATCTGAGCGTATGTGCCTACTCTGGAAACATGTCGGGGGGGGGGGGGGGTTAATACCAAAAGTGCAACATATGAAAAATTTCTCGTCCAATCGGAAGATTTTTAGCATTTATAAGCTACAACTCGGCAAATTTTTTGACGGCATGTGCCTACTCAGCATACTGAGTAGGCACATGCTGAGGGGGGGTAATACCAAAACTGTAAAATATGAAAACCTTCTCGTCCGATCTGGAGATTTTCAGCATTTACAAGCTACGTACAACTCGGCACATTATCTGAGGACATGTGCACTACTCTTCAAACCCTTCGGGGGGGGGGGGGGGGATTGATAAAAAGTGTAAGATATGACGAATTTTTCGTCCGATCGGGAGAATTTTCAGCATTTACACGTTACAACTCGATGTATTATCTTATCTGAGAGTATGTGCCTACTCTGGAAAATTGTCGGGGGGGGGGGTGAATACAAAAACTGTAAAATATGAAGAATTTCTCGTGTGATCCGAAGATTTTCAGCATTTACAAGCCACCCCCCCCCCCCGACAGGTCTACAGAGTAGGCACATGCCTTCAGATAATGTCACAAGTTGTAGCTGCTAAATACTGAAAATCTCCGATCAGACGAGAAATTCTTCATATTTTACACTTTTTAGTAACCCACACACACAGGTTTGCTGAGTAGG
This sequence comes from Macrothele yani, assembly GCA_039090855.1. Lineage (NCBI taxonomy): Eukaryota > Metazoa > Arthropoda > Arachnida > Araneae > Macrothelidae > Macrothele > Macrothele yani. Next base: position 86,336,709 of record CM077011.1, on the reverse strand, counting down.
CACATACCCTCAAATAATCTGTCGAGTTATAAATTGCCAAAAATCTGCCGATCGGACGAGAAATGCTTCATATTTTACACTTTTGAACCCCCCCCCCCGACGGATTTGCTGCGTAGGCACATGCGCTCAGAACAGAAAATTAGTCGAGTTGAAGCTTGTAAATAGTTAATATCTGCCGATCGGACGAGAAATTCTTCATATTCTACACTTTCGGTTTCTATCCCTCCCCTCCCCCCTTCACATACACAGGAGTAGGCACATGCCTTCAAATAATGTGTCGAGTTGTATCTTGTAAATGCCAAAAATCTCCTGATCGGACGAGGAAAGTTTCATATTTTACACGTTCGGTATTAACCCCATCTCGCCGACAGGTTTCCAGAGAGTGCACATGCGCTGAAAAAATTTGTCGTGTTGCAGCTTGTAAATGCTGAAAATCTCCCGATCGGAAAAGAAATGAGAAATTTTTGATATTTTACGCTTTTGGTATTGCCCCCCCCCTAGTTTCCTGAGGCAGCAGATGCCCTCAGACAATTCGATTACTTTGTAGCTTGTAATGGCTGGAAATCTCCCGATCGAACCAGAAATTCTTCATATTTCATATTTTAGGTTTTAAGTCCCCCCACCCCCACCCGACAAGTTTCCTGGGTTTGCTCATACTCGCAGAGAATTTGCTTAGTAGTAGTTTATAAAAAAATATCGTGAATAAGAAAATACGAAATTACGGACATTTTATGTGTGTCAGATAACCAATCTCGGGGAGACGTGGCAACGGAAAAATTTTGTGGCCAGTTCTCCGGTGACCACTTCTCCGGGGATCAGTTCTCCAGTGGCCAGTTCTCCGCTTAGTCTTAGCTCCGAAAATCTTGGAAATGTCTAAATTTCTTACTGAAAATGAAATATTAAAAAAAAAATATGAACAGAAGTTGCTCAAGTAGTGGGGAATATAGCCACACGAAATTTGTTTATGCAGAACAATTTTATGGCACTGAAATTGCAATGTGTCCAGTTCTCCGGTGGCCAGTTCTTCGGTGGCCAGTTCTCCATTACGAGATCAGACAGGATTAATTTTTCATAAATACAGTCATGTAAACACTTGCATTTATTTTAAAAACAGCCTACGCCTCCTAATGCACAATCTCGTGTCTGTTATGTTTAATCCGATGTGAATAACGAATGCGCACAGAAATATTGCTCACAGAAAAAATCGCACTCCTCGAAAATAAGAAAAAAAAATGCCCACGTCTTGAAAATAAGATAATACTCAGATGTGTGTTGTTTTCTTACGTCTGTTAGAAACAAGAGGTCATTTTTAATTTCACTAAGAAATATCTTGATTTTAACTAAGCAATCGACAAAACTAGTCAGATCATTTCCTCTGCTGAGCGGCAGAACTTTAACTAGCGTTACAAGGAAATTGAACAGTTCTGAAAATTTCACAACGGTCTTGTTCGAAGAAACTCAGCAATTTTAATATCTCGTAAGTGTGAACTTGCAGTCAAATGTTATTAAGAAGCAAGAACGGACTGAACCTAAAACGCTTACAAAATTCCTATGCCTTGGACTTTTCAACAAAATTTAGCTTTTACATTGGAGTTTTAAGGTGAGGTGTATTCAAATATACATTCTAAAGTTGGGATAGGAGAAGTAGTACATCAATCCTTAGATACCTGCATGAACAAAAAGATCTAAGCTCTTTTTACGACGTTTTCCGTTAAATGCTTGATATTTCATTTTTTGTATACGAATGACAATTACCAATAAAAAAATTGTGCTACACATGAATCTCGTGCAAAGCTCCCTAGGCTTTTTCAGCAGAATTTTTGTTACAATCATAATGTTTGATATGTTTAAATAAATAAGAAGAAGTGGTAAATGGATATCAACATATCAGTCATCGGATGTTTGAAACAATATATCAGTCATCAGGTGTTTGTATCTCCCAAACTCTTTAATGCCACATTGCAAATGTCATGCAGTCACTGAACTGGGAAAACAAAGAGAGAAAGATCAATGGAGATTATTTAATTCACCTTCGTTTTGCTGAAGACGTTGTCATTTTTGGAACTGGCACTTCAAAACTGCAGAGTATGTTCCAATAACTTGCTGACAAGAGTGAAGAAGTGCAATTAAAAATGAACTTGCAGAAGAAAAAAATGATGTACAAAGCAAATTTTGAAGATATGAATCTTTTTTTTTTTTTTTTGGTGTAAATACGAAGTGGGTGGTAAGTCAGATAATATCCGAAAACTTGAAAAATTCGTCGTCCTGCTGCGGGAATCGAACCCGCGTTTCCTGATGAATCGAACCCGCGTCACCATAATAGCGCCCGAGTCTATCCGGGAGACGCGGATTTGATTTCCGCTCCAGGACGACGACATTTTCAAGTTTTCGGATACTATCTGACTTATCATCCATGCCATATTTACACTAAAAAACGGATTCACATTTTCCAGATTTGTATTGTATGGTGTAATCCTGTATTCCATTCATGATGTACAATGATTTTACAAGAAATAAAGGATCACTGATTGATAGGGAGAAGCTGGAGATAACGGATACCTACATTCACCTTCGATAGTAGATATCAAACGATGGTCCCTTTGATGAATAAATTAATCTGCGTATAAAACTTGATCGGCGTGCTTTTGGAAGAAACAGTGAATTTTTAAAGAGCAATATGCTATTATGTTTTAAAAGAAAAGTGCCTAATTAATGCATCCTTTCAGTGCTTACATATGGAGTGGAGACGTGAACCTTAACGAATAAAGGCTTACAAAAATACGGACAACTGAAAAGAAGCTTAATATAACCAGGAAAGAAAAGAAGAGGATCTCGAGAATGAAGAAAATGACATGAGTGGAAGACAGCTTGATCAGTGCAAAATCCCTGAAATGGCAATGGGCTGGATACATTGCCAGAGGAACGGACCACCGACGCTGAACTGAAATTTTAGACTGGACTCCACAGGACTAGAAAAGACCCAGAAGGAGACCGCATGGGAGATGGATAGATGAAATTCGAAAGCATGCGGGAGGGACATGGAGAAGACTGACTTGAGGCAGATCGTTATGGAGGAAAGTTAGGGAGACCTTCTTCCAACAGTGGATGATAACAGTCGACAATGATGATATAGGTGCAAGAGAAGTGGCCACCGGAGATTAGCCGCCCAGAGAACTGAACACAAATATATAAAGGGACCGTATAATAATCGTCCATTTGACTGCTCCATGTAAACATTCCCAGTTGTGACTCATAACGACCCTCATAATTTTGTGTTCCTTTTAATTGAGATATTTAGTGTATTATAGAGATGTGAGACTCTTCCTCAGTTCTTTTTCCTGTGTTATTACTATGCCGTTTGTCCTAAAAGTGTAAATTACAACGAAAACAAAAGAACGATAATTCTGATCTTTCTTTTCTTTCTTTCTTTGATTGAAGGTTTAACGACCACCGTGAGCAACTCGATGGGCTACAAGCTGTCTCTCGTTCCAAATTTAAGGCCACTGATTCCAGGGAGGAACAGTGGCATGAAATCAGAATGATCTCATGCCAGTGTTGAATAGATAAGAAATCAGAATGTGGCCCAGTGCCGTAAGACAAACGCAACGTTCATGCCTCACCGGGCGGGATTTAAACCCGAGCCCTTCACGGACGCGTCAATGTGCACGTTAAGCCATCAGACTCCGGGTACTGGACCCCCGGTAATAAATAAGGGCGTCTTCCTCCCCCTTTCTACCTCGCTTCCGTGTAACTTTCCTATCGGACACTCTAGCCCAAATCTCCTAGCTTCCTATTTCTAACGGTTGTTTAAGAACTGGGGTCAGGCACTCCTTTCCTAAAAACCTCTGCATATAATATGATAGGATGTGGGTAAAAATACCCCCTGGAAAAAATATTCCCGGGGAAAATACCCCTCAAAACTTAAAAGCGGTAAAAATTACCCCGAAGGAAATACCCCCAGAACAAACTGTTCACTGTAAACTGCCACACAGGAACACTGATGCGTGGCAGTGTTCCGGTGTGGCAGTTCCGTAATATTATATTCTGGGCCGTTTAGAGTGCAGACAGGTGTTCAAGGTAAGGGATTTGCTCGCAATTTCTATACTTCATGTTGTGTTTAGTGGCAGACTATGTATGCCTTTCCCGCTGCCCCGGTCAGTTGGTGAAGTCTGTAAAAGGGATACGAGGTGTTTGGTTTGGAGGGCTCTACCCCCAACTTCCGTAATTTTATATTCTGGACCTCTAGAGTCGGTCAGTGTATCCTCGATGTTAAAAATGAAGAGCTCTTAGACACGGGAGGGGGGGGGCTGAATTCACCCCACCCTCCTGAAAATTCGTGGTCGTGTACAATATCATTATATAAAACATGGTACTGATGTTTACAGCTCTACGTCCATTCTAACATTTTGTGGTAACCCCCCCTCCCCCAGCCCACGGACGTTGCGGACGCTTCAAGAGGAACATCCTGGATACACTGACAACCTCCAGCGGCCAAGAATGTAATATTACGGAAGTTGGGGGTAGAGCCCCTCCCAAACCAAGTGTACCTCGAATCCTCGGCAATTTATTTTCTTCAAATTAAAGTACAATTCTCGCTCGGCTTACATGGAACGTTTTCTCGAAATTCGTTTGGAGTTCCCAATTAAGTTCTCAATATAGGTTCAGAAACAGCAATCTTTATAGCCCCCCCCCTCTCCCTTGAACTCTTGTGGCCAGTTGCCCTAAACTCGTATGAACCCGCATAAAAATTCAGACAAACAAAAGAGTTCCTTCCCCTCTTTAGGCACCTTGGAAAACTGCCACACATAACTTGGGAATTTAGAAAACTACCCCACTGGAAAAATTGTCACACATTCAAAGTGTTCTTCGGAGGAACAGCAATTTGTACCCGACCCTTTAATGAAAAACGTGGCAATTTTCTTCTGTGGAAATTTTCCAAGTTGCTGAAAGATGTGCGGCAGGGTTGCTGGTAAATCGCCTCACCGGAACATTGCCTTTACCGCTTTTAAATTTTCATGGGTATTTTCAGAGGGGCTATTTTCCCCGGGGGTATTTTTACCGGTTACCGATATGATATGGTGTGATCGTTTCCCGAAAAAGAGCATAGGTAATGAGTGGTAGGGAATCCTGGGTACCCCTTACACTTCGGAGTCCCACTAGAGATTAATCCCCCCCCCCTACAAGAAAAAAGAAAAAAAAGTTTCCCTGAAATGTATATTGTGGTTTCGTAAGAAGGGTTGGAACTGTTTCTTTTTCATTAAGGTACAATAACATCATTCCTTCACTAAAGAAAATAATTAAAGGGGAAGGTGACGAAGGGAATGAGATATTTTTACACGTACATCGTTTGCATAATCTAAGAGCTACGGCTCTTGTGGAATTTATACTACAGCAGACATGTCCAAATCAATACCGTTTGTCACTGTTTAATTTACAAATGCGAAATATCTAGGTTGCAACTTAAAATCTATTCAAAAGGCCCGCGGACTAGGTGGCCTGTAAATAGTTGAGAAATAATCCGTTGTGGATCTTTCATTAGGTTCAATAAAATGTTTACAAATACGAAATTTCTAGGTTGTAACTTAAAATCTTCTAAAAGGGCCCGCAGCCTAGGTAGCTTGTGATCCATTGAGTGCCTTTTATTAGGTTTTATAAAATGTTTAGAAATACGGAATATCAAGGTTGTAATTTAAAATCTTCTAAAAGGATCAGCACCTGAATATCGATTCGTTGAGCCCCTGTTAATTAGCCTTTATTGCTTGTTATCTCATGGGAGATATTAAAATCATAACTCAAGATTAAAGGAGTCAGAAACGTTCTACATAAACCTTGAGCAATTTTGATCTTACATACCCATTGAGATCCCTAGGAAAACTGGTACATTCCGTTTTGTTCAGCTAGGAAAACTCGCACACTTTGACAAGATCTCGGACCGAAACGCAATTTGTGTATATCCCCTTACTTGAAAGGGTGTACGAGTTTTCCGACGTTTGTACTTTTCTCAGCGGCATGAGAAAGTGTACGAGTTTTCCTGGATCCGTGGGAATAAGGTAATTTTTGTTCCTTCATCTGAGCAATGGACAAGAATTTTTTGGAAGGGAGGGGAAAGGGGACGGACCTTATGGGTTTTGCCCGGGTATGCGCCACTGATAACACACAGTGGTATGAAAACAAAAGTAACTTCATATCGATATATTTGGTTTTAGAAAAATATAGAACACAATTATTTTGAATTAATATTGAAATTTTATAAATACAAAGTTTTGAAATTAAAAAAATTAGGAAAGAGTAATATGTTATGTGAAAAACTTTATTCAAAAATTCAGGGGGTGTTCTCGATAACGGAAGTTGAGGGAGACGTGTGTTCCCGTCTACATACGATTCAACCCCTATGGTTAAATCCAATGTATGCGGATGTAAAATTGTTTTCTTTTTTTTTTCAATGTAGTGGGTATCACTGTCTTTACATGTTAATTCTTTCCTTTAATTTTTTTCTTCCGACCGACTCAGCAAGAATTGTGTTGGAGGAGACTGGCCTTCCTGTTCTCGCCTTGGGTCATAGAACGGAGCATAAAGGACACTTGATGGCATCGTTAATCCCTGTCACAGGGTTGCGTTCCACCCGCTGAGGTGAGAAGGGGGACAGCAATCGCTATGTTGGAAAAGCTAAAATCCCGCCGAAATGGGACTAGTTTTTTCGGAAGAAGAAGGGAATTTGGAGACAATACGCGTTCAAGCTTCGGGTGATTTTGGCGACAATTTGTTCCCGCAGACCGGCCGGTTAAAGGGTTAATTACATTCACCCCCTACCTCAGTTCCATATGTTGCAGCTAATACTCAGTCCATTGTAAAACAATGTCAACATCTGCTATGCTACTTAATCAAATTTACAAATATACTAGTATATTATTTGTAAATTTGCTTATTCATAATAAACTGAAATTTAAACTTTAGTTGAAGTATAAATTGTAATTTATTATGAAGATGCTGCTAGTGATATCAGTCAGTTTTGTTGTTCTTGGAATGAACAATGCTAATATGAATTTGAAAGAGGTTCAACTAAATTGCATGTAGACTAATTTTAAAGTCAATTCAATATACATATGCAGGTCATATGATTATCAAATAAAGTAATTGTACAAAACCAAATGTACATAGTATTTTTTTTTATTGAAAACTAATGATTCCTGCAGAACTTTTTCTGATCATAAAAATGCATTAAAGAAAACAAGCATACCTACAGTATTTCTAGCCTGAACTTCAGAACAGCTATAATTCAGACCATTAAAAAGAAATGTTTGGAGTGAAAATTTTTATTTAAATCCACTAAAACACTTCTCCCAAATAGTCAATGTTGCCACAGGTGATATGCACAGCCAGAGCAAAAGTTTTTTCATAGCATTCAATATGCTCCACAGTAGTACAAGTTTTCTAAGGATTGGTCCCCTGACTTCTGTTGGGAAGAAAAAAAAGAAGAGGGAGGAGGTTGCACTATACATGAGTTTAAGATACATGAAATACACTAAAGTTGTAGACTGCCAAAATATTTGTAATAACAGGTTTATGCTAAAGTGCAAAACACAAAAAAAATGGGATATTAAACTGATATGAACACACTTGTTCGATTAAGGTGATGCTGCATGTGATTTGAAGAAATTTCAGCGGAAACTGAAATGCAATCCCACTTCTTAAGCCAACAAATGAAATCATGCCTACATTTTACTATCACTTTTGCAGAGAAGACATGATGGTTGGTTTGGGGAAAATATAAGGTAGCAAATTTTAATATTTTCCATCGAGTCCGATAAAACCATCCCTGCAAGGGCCAACTGCAGTGGATAACAGCGGGTGGAAGAGCGGGGTCATCGTCGGCTAGCTCGCATTGTAACAGCGGATAGACGGGCCACAGTGCAAGAAATCACTCAGCAATTTAACGCTGGTGCACAAAAACGTGTAAACAGCCACACCATCCAGAACCATCTCCTCGCCATGGGGTTCAGAAGCCATCGTCCCACAAGGGTACTGCTGCTGACAGCACATCACAGGGTGCAAAGATTAGCATGAGCGCGGGAACATCGCCACTGGACCCTAGACACGTGGGAAAATGTTGCCTAGACTGATGAGTTGAGATTCACGTTGGTACATGTGAATGGCAGGATACGAGTACGGCGCAAATCACATGAAGTGATGGATCCTTCTTGCCAGCAGGGTACTCTTCAAGCTGGTGGGTGTGGCATTCTCGTCTGGGGACTGTTTATGTGGACTGAAATGGGACCCCTGGTACGTGTGACATAGTCCCTCACAGGTCAACGTTACCGGGATATCCTGGACGACCATTTGCTCCCGTTTGTGCGTCTTCAACATCCCACTGGGGACCTCATCCTGTAACAAGACAATGCACCGTGCCATCGCTCCCGAATTGTATCCGAATGGTTGGAAGAACTCTCCACCGACGTGACCTCGCTTCCTTGGCCAGCTAGGTCACCTGACCTCAATCCCATCGAGCACACCTGCAACGCCATCGAGAGAGATGTTCGAGGCTCTGACCCCTCCATCAAATCTTCGTGAACTGTGTGATCTTGTTCAGGGGTCGTGGATCCGTATGGCTTCCCAACGCTTCCGGTGTCTTGTCGAGTCCATGCCGAGACGAATTGCCGCCGTCGTCAGGGCAAAAAGTTGGTGCTACACGTTACTAGACAGGTATCTCTAATTACTCTTCAGTGATACAAGCACTGTAATACTATGCAGACTGAATGAAATCAATCTTTTTTTCTTTAACCTTTTAATAACCATGACTCAAAAATCTTGTATCACGCTAAATATCATATAGCCTGAAACTGTCTGTTGGCTCACTCCTTTGTTTAGTAACAACAATAGTGATTGAAGGTGATACCTGCTACTCACCCATAGGTCGTGCAAATTTTAAAAGCAGAAAAGGGCAGGAAATCTGACTCACTCTAAACAGGCGTTTCGGACGGCTATGGTCCTTTGTATGTACAGGTATTTTGGGCATTAAAGTGTTAAAAAGCAGGAAAAAAAGGATGACTCCAAGTATTAGTACACTAGAACATAAAAAAATACTACATCTTATGAAATACCTAGTATAACAATGCAGCATGTGTTGTTATAACAATGCACCATGTGGCTACACCATGTGTTGCAACAAAATAATGTTCTGCCTTCTAGAGACCGAAAAGTTTCATTTTTTGTTCATATGAAGAATAAAAAAATTAGTAAAAAAAAACTCACGACGCAGTTCTAAATCATAAAACAGTTACAGATTTTAAATTACTTTTCCTTTTTTTTAATTTTATGTTCTAAAAATGATTTTATAGATTCACCGTTCGGAGAACGGGCACGATTGCCAGTACTAGCAAAAAATATCAGTCATCGAAGTATGCAATAAATTCCTCAAGCTCTTGTGCACAGATAGTGGTATTTTAAGATAAGTCAATAATTTCTTTTTGCCACCCAGCAGCCATTTTGCAAACTACTGTTGTTGATCAGTATTTTTATTTGTTCGAGCATTTAATGACTACTTTATGCAACTCTATGCGCTATAAGCACTTGTTCATTCCTAATTTATAGCCACTGTTTCCAGTGAAGGGAGAACGCCAGTGTCATAAGACAAACACACCACACATGCCACAGTCAGGACTTCAACCCCGACCACTATGAGCTATAGGCACTAGTTAATTCCTAATTTATTGCCACTGTTTCCAGTGAAGGGAGAAAGCCAGTGTCATAAGTCAAACATACCACACATGCCACATTCAGGACTTGAACCCAGACCACTCGGATGAACGATCACAAGTTAGTGTTTAGACCACTAGAGCAGTGTTCTATATTGCTGGCCCAAGGAATACATAATCTTCAATGTCTAATATATATATATACAGTCGGGTGGTCCTTATAAACTAAGATTAAAAAAGTTAATGTCTTACCTGTTAATATTGTTCACTGAGTTGAGAAAGTGGTGTACCTTGAATTTTCAGCTCATCAGGCAGTTTTAAGAGGTGTCACACGGAGTTCGAACTTTACATATTTCTTTACTTAATGAAACACGAGACGTTACATCAGAATCTGCCTCTTAAATTATTTTATTGTACAAGTAAATAAAGGAATGGCATTGTAAATAAACATTAATAAGGAATGGCCGTAAATAAACATTAAACACTCTTCAATTACTATTGAGTTTGCTGTTTACTGTCACTAACGGTCATTTTTAGTGCATTTGGAAATTTTTTCCTGTGGTCCTCCACAATCTGCAGCAGGACTGTTTCTGGTATTCATTATTTGTGAGAATGCTGTTGTAGTCATGCATCAGCACCACTCCTCGCTCAGCTGAGTCGTTTACTACCTTCAGGGCTTTAACAGCGATGGCGAAACAATGTTCTTCCTAGCTCGTTTCATTTTCTTTGGAGAACCTGCTGTTGCTGTGGTTGCTTTGCGATCTTCCTCTTCAGCGCTGCTGCTACTCGATGAGGCTAGTTCAACCTTTACAAATAACTGATCCCTTTGTTCCGCCTGTTTTCGTTTCAGTCGCTCGAAATTATCTTCCTTCTCTCTCTTCCAGGCTTACTGCCTTGCTAAATTTTTATCTTCCCCACAAATGTATCCTTTCCTTCCCTTCTTTCTTTGGGTCAATAGAAACTCTTTGTCTTCAAAAATGGTAATCATGTCAAGGGCGTTGACATGGGCAATATCGAAAAGATTGGCCAATTCCGCGGTGAAGAGTTTTTCCTTATCTATCTGCGGTTCAGATCGCGGAGAACCTCCCTTCCAAACGGCACCACTGGTTGTACTTCTTCTGAACCTTTGGGATGATGTTGTAGTCAACCATGGTAGGTACTCGGGCTTTTCCCCAGATTGACAGAAGCTCTTGCGTGATAATGCTTGAAGTATTCTTAACTGTGTTCTTTTCCGCTCTTAAAAGGAAGAACAAACAATGCAGAACCTCTCCTTTCGGCGGGAGATTCTTATCCGGAATAATATAAATTGGTTGCCCGACCAGCCAGACTTCGGAGTTTTTGCGACTTACAACTGAAGCTGTTATATTGAAGATTTGGGCTATTAAAAAAAAGAGCTTATGCTAATATTGCAATTTATATGGAAATTATAGAAAATTAAAATTTTGGGAGATGGGTAGATGCATTTTGAAACGAAACTGAAATTTTGATTAAGGCCATGAAACATAAATACGAAAATAAAATGAACCGCTGAATTTGGAAACTCCCAAAAGTTACTATTGTATTGTTTGCGTTAGACGAGTAGATACACCTGAAAGTAGAAGAAAGGTAACTATTGTTTACATGTGTACCAAATCTGTAAACACTAAAAATTAATGGTATACAATGTACACTGTAAATAACTTTTGGAGGCGGTGAAGTCAAATATAATGGTTAGGACAAAAACATTGACTTTTAAACACAATTACGTAACCCAGATTTTGTTCCTCACCTCAGTCACTGCTGAGAGGGATACATTTGAACCATGTGATGAAAATTCAAACTGAAATACTTATTACTTCACTGCATTAAGGTTTGGGGTTTTGAAAGGCCACTTGGCCTATATTTATTTGAAAAACTTAACAAGCTCATTTCTTTTGGACACAAACTTTTAACTTGGCCACTGGGCTCAATAAAAATAATTAGTTGACAGCTTAGTTGCTTTTAATAAAAATATTGCACCAGCCACACTACTGATCATAATCAACATCACATAAAGGCAATTTACAAGGTGTGTAAATTAAGTGGATGAAGTGCAAATTACCCTCACTCTCTCTCGTAGAAAAAAAAATTATAAGCATATGTGTACATTATGCTGCTCTAACTAACTCCTTCGAACAAACCTTCTCAGACCAGTCTTTCTGAATCCATTTTTTTATTTTTTTAATTACCATAACAACTGAGCCAAAATTTTTACGTATAATGGAAAGTTACTTTACTACAAGATTCTACACTTCCAGAAAAATTTGTCTTAAAATCAACATAACATAACAATCTAGCACTACCTGATACTGAACCAATTCTATACACCATGCAAAACCTAATACACTAGATACCTTACTCGATTTACTCAAAGTTATCATTCAATTACAAAAGAATCTCAATTCACACTATCATCATGAAAATCCAACTTTCAAAACTCCATACTATAAGTTTTCCAATCTACAGGCACCCATGTAGTAACCAACTCGGGCATAAAGCCAAACAAACATCTCAACCAATGAGCCCCACTTCTCTAGAAAAACACGATTTTTCTGCAGGAGCAACAAAGTTTGGGTCTGAAGGCGAGAATGGGTCGTGAATCCATTCCCAGCCTATACAGTGTAGTGGAGCAAAGTGCGACCTAACCCTGTACTGTTTCTTCACTCTGATTTTGGGACCACTCACACCCACTCCTTGGTAGGAACCACCTCCTATGGGCCAACGAGCTTACTTGGGCAGAAAACAAATCCCCCAATTTGTTTCGTGCACCCTTTCAGACCCGAGGCATGTCCACATAGGGAAAATTATCCCAACAGAGTTCACTTGCCCCCAAAATATCTCATTCCCTATTTTCCAGAAAGCTCACTCAACATCATTATTTCCAGAAAATTCACTAAATCACCTTTTCCCCCAGAAAATCACTTCATATCTTTATTTTCACAGGAACCAGAGCCGTAGCGAAGAAGGGGGGGGGGGAGCAGGAGCGGTCGCCCTGGGCGCCGAGCTGGAGGGGGCGCCATCGAGACGTAGATTTTTTACATAATTAAAAAATGTATAAAATTTAAACTATTAAATTATTATTTAATAGTTTAAAATAATAAAAAAAATAATTAAAAAAATGTATAAAATTTAAACCTCTTTATGCTTTAAGAATAAAATGGCGACCCGATGAAACCTAAATTAAAGGAGAACTCCAATCGTCCGAACGCCAAATATTCGGATCGATTTGGCTTGGGTGTGACAGTACATTTTAGTTGCTATGTTTATGAAACATTTGAGACGCGCGCGCAGCGGCTAGTGTAGGCCAGGACTTTAGAGTGGAAGTGCTAGTACGCCCCTTTGAAGTGCTGAACACCGACCCGTGTCTGAAAGGTTGGGTAAAAAATGGGTAGTGTATTTGTTTCTACGTCATCACGCTGGCCTTCTGACTCAGCTCAGTTCCCTCCAGTACACAACTTCCCTCTGTTATGACAGTGTTTTACGCCAGCACTTTTTCTTGATGTATCATATTTGTTTCACGTTGTATTTTATTTAAGTTGTACACTGAAAACCCAAACTGATGCTCTTAGCGAGAAGAAACAGATTTTGAAATGGACACCAGAAGACATATCAAGATGCATTGTAATTCCAGCACTTTACCTCAAATCATATGATTTTTGATTTTGAGATCAGAAAAGTATATTTGCTATATTAAGCAAACTACTTTTTAAAGAAAGAGCATGCGTAACAGAAAATGTTCATTTAAAATTATCCAATTTATACTATAACAACAATGTTTTCCAATTTTTAGGCCCCCAAAAATCATGAACTTTTGTTTTCCAAAAAGATAATTTTTGGTATTTGAGGGCGCCTTGCAGTAGATGACACACTGTAATCGGGTAAATAGGATAGTAACTTCGACTGAAAGTGCCTTTCATGTGGTGCTCTGACAGAAAGCTCCCAGGCTTTTGGCCAGTGCAGGTACGTCATCGACCACGGCTGCATGTCTCAGGGGTGAAATGTAGGCGACGGGTGCTGTGACCTTCACAGCCTCCTCTGTCCATGATCCATCACTCCTTACGTGTATTGAGAACGAATGACGGATGGCGACGATTTCGTCGCCTACAGTGCGCATGCGCGGAACAAACATTACTCAGTTAAGGTTGCGACAGTTTAAATGCAATATTTGCCGTGACACTGTGACGACATTTGTTTGCTTAACGTTGTCTGTATAGCTTGATTGATTGAGTAGCGCGCTGAATTAATGCACTGTGCCACGTGACGTGCGTGTGTGTGTCGAAATGGGACCTACAAAGTTGTCTGGAGCACAAGGCAGAAAACGAAAAAAACAACAAGAGGCGGATAACGCAGTCCAAGCCAAGCAGTGGCAAAAACTGGGATGGGTAAAGAAGGTGGATCCCTCAACCGCTGCGCTCCCACTACAGCAAGTGATTGAAAGTAAGCCATCTACATCAACACTTTTAGAAAATAAAAACGTTACTGAAGTAACTGAGAATATACTGGTAGTGCTAGTGTGCATTCAGATGATTCTACACCTTATTTTAACCGTCCTTTCCAACATTGAGTCCTTATGAAGGCGTACAGGAACAGGATTTGGAAGATGAACAAACCAAAATTCAATTTAATTTTAATGATCCCACAACATGGCCTGATTTGAATGACGATGTGAGAAGCTTGTTAGTTGAACACGGTCCAGAACAAAATAAAAATGGTAATTTTCTTTTATCAATTAATGCAGAAAAAAGGCATTTTACGGGAAATTGGTTCCACAAAAAATTTTTGAATGGAAAAAATGTAGAGCGGGATTGGTTAATTTACAGTGAAGCAACAAAAGTTATTTATTGTTTCCTTTGCATGCTATTTGGAAAGCATTTGAAATCACGTTTGGCAAATCCAAAAGTGGGATTTTCTGAGTGGAAAAAATTACACCCTCGAATTCCAGAGCATGAAAATTCTGTAGAGCACCGCGATTGCTATGTTTCCTGGAAAAGCTTTGAAAAAAGGATTAAAGAGGGCTGTGCAATTGATACTGAACTACAGCAAATGATTACAAAAGAAAAATGGCGGCACATTCTCAGAATCATTGTCGATTGCATTTTTTTTGTTCAGTCAACAACTTGGCCTTTCGAGGTTCAAGTACAAAGATAGGTGAAGACAAATGTGGAATTTTTTTACATTTGCTAGAGTTTGTTTCTTATTATGATAAACAGCTAAAAGAGTATATTACCATAGCCAAAGAAAAACCAGGAATTGCAAATTACCTTTTCCCAACAATTCAAAACAAGTTCATCAATTTAATAGGGGACACTGTACGCCAAGAAATACTAAAAGACATAAGAGAGGCAAAATATTTCTCAATTTCATTTGATTGTACACCTGATGTAGCCCATCAGGAACAAATGTGCCAGATTATTAGGCACGTGAAAGTTTCAGAGGATGTTTGCTCTATTGAAGAAAGTTTCATCGATTTCATAAAAACTACTGAAACGACTGGGGCTGGTTTAACCGAAGGAATTCTACAAAAAATAGAAGCCGATGGGCTTGACATTCGTAATTGCCGAGGATATAGCGTCTAGAAGGGAAAGTGTGCCGTGCGAGCTCAAAAACTGTGTTCGAAATATGTCCCACGCCGCATCGCGGCGCTGCAGACGGTGTCCATGTAGTGTTTTGCATCAAACAACAGGGGCTGGATTACGAAAATAGGATGTAAGAAATGTAAATGTACGGTTTTCTTAAGTGTGCGATTATGGAAACACATTTAACCGTAATCAGAACTCGCTAAAATGTCTTAAGTCTGCCGCAGAGTGCAGCGTCGACAAATTTATTTTAAAAATAGAATTTTACGTGCGCTTGAATTAAATTGATATCATGCTACCTCCTCGAAGAATGCCTACCAAAACGCGAACAAATGGCATGGATATTTGGATATAAGTAAAGACGTGCTGTTTGGAAAATTTAACTGTATATCAGTATTCAGTAGCGGCTAGTGGTAAGCTGAGATGGAGGGGCTGGGCTGCATTCCAATTTTGTAGATATCACTTCGAAAGCTAAGTTGCTGAGCCTGCCGATGCTGTCTGTTTAATAGTAATTTATATATATATATATCATCATCATCATCATTGTCAACCATTATCAATCCACTGCTGGACGAAGGTCTCCCCAAGTTTCCTCCACAACGGTCTGTCTTGTGCCAGTCTCCTCCATGTCACTCCCGCATACTTTCGAATTTCACCTACCCATCTTCCATGTGGTCTTCTTCTGGGTCTTTTCCTGTCCCTTGGAATCCAATCTAAAATTTCGGCTGTCCATCGATGGTCTGTTCTTCTGACAGTATGTCCAGCTCATTGCCATTTCAGGGATTTAACTCTGATCATGATGTCTTCCACTCTTGTCATTTTTCGGATCCACGTGTTAATCTTCGTATCTCTCCTGGTTACACCAAGCATGCACCTCTCCATGCTGCTTTGAGTTGTCTGCAGCCTTTGTATGTCTCTTTTAGTTAAGGTCCACGTCTCTGCACCATACGTAAGCACTGGAAGGATGCATTGATCAAACACTTTTATTTTAAGACATAATGGCATATTGCTCTTGAAAATTATGCTGTTTCTCCCAAAAGCTCTCCGGGCAAGTTTTGTACGCCGATTAATTTCTTCACCAATGTGACCCTCTCTTGATATCTGCTGCCCAAGATAAACGTGCGTGTCTGTTATCTGCAGCTTTTCTCCATCAATCGATAAATCTTCATTTCTTGTAAAAGCATTGAACATCACTTTTGTCTTCTGAAAGTTCATTTTTAATCCCACTTCTTTACTCTTGTCAGCAAGTTCCTGCATCATACTCTGTAGCTCTGATGGGGTAGTTGCAAAAATGACTATGTCATCAGCAAAACGAAGGTGGGTTAGATAATCTCCTTTAATCTTTATGCCTTTGTTTTCCCAGTTCAGTGATTGAAAGACATTTTCCAATGTGGCATTAAAGAGCTTCGGAGATATGGTGTCACCTTGTCTCACTCCTTTTCCAATTTTTATGTGTGTTGTATTTTCAAATAGCAGAATCTTTGCACTTGCATTTTCATAGATGTTATTTATAATATTAATGCATGCATCTTCAATACCGCAGGATTTCAGAGCCATTGCAACTGCTGATATTTTCACCGAATCAAAGGGTGTCACGTCAATTCGTCGCGTGCGTCAATTCGTCGCGTGCGTCAATTCGTCGACTACGTCAATTCGTCGCCTGCGTCAATTCGTCGCACGTCAATTCGTCGACTACGACAATTCGTCGCGCGTCAATTCGTCGCATGCGTCAATTCGTCGCGCGTCAATTCGTCGACCACGACGATTCGTCGCGCGTCAATTCGTCGCGGACAAATTCGTCGACTACGTCAATTCGTCGCGTTTACAGATTTTGGTTACATACAAAACGAATGCAGGAAAACGTACGATTTCGAACGTCTTGCTCCCTGATCAAATTTTTAAAGTTTGGACACGCAGACAGGATAGGAATATTACGTTTTTCTTTGGCACTAAAAATATTAGACGGTAGACGGTTTTTGGAACGGGGCAGGGTCCGGTTGGTCAGAGCCCCCCATATACAAAATGTTCGTA
This sequence comes from Macrothele yani, assembly GCA_039090855.1. NCBI lineage: Eukaryota > Metazoa > Arthropoda > Arachnida > Araneae > Macrothelidae > Macrothele > Macrothele yani. Next base: position 86,319,392 of record CM077011.1, on the reverse strand, counting down.
AAATCTACAGTTTTCAATTCAGAACCACCAAATCTGGAATACTATCTCGTGGTATTCTAACTTAGACTGTAGACGGTTTTGGGAAGCGGTTGGGGAGGGGGGGGGGGGGTTCCCCTACAGAATTGCCGTAAAATATAGTTTTTAATTTACTACTACCAAATTTGGTATAATATCTCATGGTACTCTAACTTAGACGGTAGACGGTCTTTGGAACGGGTCAGGGGCCCGGTTGGTCAGACCCTCCCATACACAAAATATTCGTAAGATCTACATTTCAAAATTGCCTTTATTCTTCAGTAAAATAACATTTCTATGTACATGACAATGGAATTCTGCCAATAAATACAGCGGTATATACATCAGCTGGAAAGTTCCAGTGAAACGTAAAACAAAATATTGTTAAAATCATAAAAAATATTTCGCCACGTAGGGCGAAATAGAGGCAGACAATAAAGCACGAGCGATACAAACGAAAATGTTTACCTACAGTATTGTAGACAGGGCAAGACATGATTCTATACTATGCACAAATTCCAATTAAGCATTACTACCATACTAAAGATTAAACATTAGGTACTAATTCACAGAAATGCAACAGTGATGCTACATTCAAAATTTACAACATATGTACAGAAGTATTCAGTGACAAGGGGAAATAACGCTAAATGTACTCAGAAGGGCATCTTGTTGCATTAAATTATACACACAGTGACTAATATTTTAAAAAAATATTCAACATAATGAAGGGGACATTGCGTGGGCAGTAAACTGTGCAGAAGGAAGAATTATATACAACAACATAAAACCCAACATTATCGAAGAGAACATGGGAAACATATTGAGCTATCTTCAATGGCACATTAAAACAGAAAAATCACAAATAGCGAAGCACCAAAATTAATACGTAAAAACATGATTTGTTACAGTGAACGTGGGCGACAACAAAAATCCCACTTATAGGTTGAGATGTAACTGCAAATTGTGGATATGGAACCACCCAGCCGATTGGGCCCAAGTGGATTGAAAAACGCTATCGGTGTTTGTTGAGGCAGCACGAGAGTGCTCCATTTGGAGGCGAGTGGTTAACCGTGCTAGGAAGCGTCTCCGAATGATAGCACTTGCCTCCTGAGGAGGTGGAATAAGAGCGGGGAAGCGTTGTTGAAGATGGAAAGCATAGACAGTGAACTTCACAAGAAGAAAAATATAACGGCACACAGGAGGCAAGTGAGTAGGTGGATGCTTTGTTTGGAGTAGCCAAGCATATGCAAGAAATGGTAACGATCGAGCACAAATTCGATCAGCAAGACGAAATGCTGTGTTTAGGACTGGCAGGAGAACGGGGCAGAATAGGTATTGATGTTGGACGTCGCTGACTTCAGGGCAAAAGGAGCACTGCGGAGAGGTGAGAAGGGTCATGCGAAACAGTACTGATGGGGCGGGGAGACGAAGGTGAAGAAATTGCCAATGGACATTGAGTTCAAGAGGGGAGGAAAGGGAGGAGGTAGATGCTGTCCAGATGGCGGGGAGAAGAGAAGGAGGAGCAGAATGAACAGAAAGTGGAAGTGCGGGAGGGGAAAGAAGAAGCCAATAAAGAGAAGAGGAGGAGAGAGAAGTAACTAGAACCGGGGAGCTACGAATGAGGAGAAAGAACGGTAGGGAAAGAGGAGCAGAGGGGACCGAGAAGAGACCATCAGGTGAAGCGAGGAGTGGAAAGAGGCTCCAAAGCGCTGTGCGAAGAAGAAGATATTCGTTAGCAAGAGTAATGGTTGGAGATAGAAACAGGGAAGAAAGAGGTCTCCAGGTTAGATCAGAAGTTACGAGAGAACGGACAGTTATCACACCAGAGCGGATCCAATGAGGAAAGTAAAAGTAAGGGAGGTTAGGAGGGTGAATAAGAGAAGAGAAGAAGAGAGGTTCATCTAGGAGATCAAGAGTTGAAGAAGGAAATGAACGGAGAAGAGGAAGCGAACGAAAGAAGAGAAAGGCCCTCTCGCAGGACAGGAGGGAGGTGGGACGGGAGAAGAGAGTATGCATCCATCTTCAGAAACAGTAGGAAGGTGAAAGATGGGTCACGGAAAGAAGCTAGAACATTCAAGGTAGTGGTAAGGGACGGAACAGTTGAAGTGGCAAGGCGAATGAAATGAATAATGCGATGAGTTTTATAAAGGAATGCTGGATCAGGAAGCTGGATGCCACCCAAAGAGGCTGGCAGATGAAGCGTGGCAGGTTTAACCCAGTGATGTGAAGACCAGATGACGGAAGTTGAGAGGCGAGTGATGGTCATCATTTGTGACACGGGCACAACCGTCGACATCCAAGAGTATTCGCATAGAGAGATAAGTTGTCGACGAACAACGGCTGCTCGTTGACGGAACGATGTGAAAGGGCGGGCCTTACTCCAGTAGGCAGCAGTCCGTTGTATCCGGGGAAGAAGAGCAGTCCAGGTGGCAGATGCAGAAGCCAAGGGCAATCCGACATACGCACCGAGGATCTTCTGTGTAGTGGCTGTCCACTGCGCACCCCAAGGAGCATCAGTGCGGGCAGCCCATGCCCCGCACCATAAGCCAGTACTTTTAGTGGCATTCAGCGCTGCTCCAGATAATGCAACATACTGTTGATATACAGAATACAGGCGATCAAATTGAGATTCATCCCGGACGCAAAAGGTCACATCATCAGCATAGGCGGTGAAAATTATTCGATGATGACGAGTACTAGCCACTGTCGGCGGTAGGACATCCAGGAGTGATCTTCGGGCTGCTAACAGGAAAGGCTCAAAAGCGAGAGCGAATAGCTGGCCGGAGAGCGGACATCCTTGCCGGATGCCTCGCTTAAACGGAATTGGAGCGGTTAGAAATGTGGCCGCTCGAACATGGAAACTAGCTCCCTGATAAAGGGCCAAGAGTGCGGAAGAAAAGGTAGGAGGAAAGCCAAATTGTGAAAGGACAACAGAGAGATAAAAATGAGAAACGTTATCAAAAGCGGACTTTTGATCCAGATTGAGGAAGGCAAGAGGTTCACAAAAAGAGCGAGCGAGGAAGTGAAGATGAAGGAGAAGAGAAACGTTAGTGGAAATAGTCCGACCAGGCACAGTGTATGTCTGGTCAGGAGAAATAACGAAAGAGAGAACAGAATTAAGGCGACGGGATAAGAGTTTTGTATAGAACTTATAGTCAGTGTTTAGGATGGAGATAGGGCGCCAGTTTCCAAGATCCAAGAGGTCACCCTTCTTAGGAAGGAGGATGGTGTGTGCCAAAGTAAAGTCGGGCGGTAACGCAGGAGAGGAAAAAGCAGACGAGAAACACGCAGACAGAAAAGGCAGAAGGCACGGTAGAAAAGCACGATAAAAGGACAGAGGAAGGCCGTCAGGTCCAGGAGCGGCATGAGGATTGAGAGTAGCGAACGCCTCGCGGAGTTCGCGAAGAGAGAAAGGAGAGAGTAAAGAAGTAGATAAAGTAGAGGGGACCTGAGGAAGAGAGGAGAGAAGAGGAGAAGCTAATGAGGATGAAGACTGCGTTACCGCACTGTACTTGGCGATGAAATACTGTCTGGTGAAAGTGCATAGCTTCGATGGGTTCGAAGTGATGGAACCATCCTGGAGGCGAAGATGACGCAAAGATGTAGCAGAACGATGTTGAGATTCCAAGGCGGTTAAGTAATCGTGAGAATCAGCTGTAGGGGAGAGATGCAAGAAATGCATCCTGCAGGCTGCATCGGATGCGCGAGGAAGAAGCAAAGCATGGAGATCTGCCAGATAGCCGGGGTATTGCGGATCATCAAGAGAGAGCATCGACAATAGAGCACGTAGATTCGCAATTTTCATATCGCTCTCATTCCGAGAGGCATGGGAGTAGCGCCGTACAAAAAGGACCAAGTCATGTTTGACACTGAGCCACAGTTGCATCGCGTCGGACGTAGTATCAAGAAGGGGCTGACGACTTCGGAGGAACTCACGCACAGCAACACAAAATTGTTGATCATCCAGGAGCGAGTCGGAAAAGTCCATACTCGTTGAGTCCTTGAAGGTGAAGGCGAAGCACACACCGACAGACTGACAATACTGTGGTCTGAAGCGGCGGAAGGATGATGGGCAGCAGCTGCGATCGACGGGAGAAGAGCAGTCGAAACATAAAATTTATCCAACCGTGCTGCCGTAGTGCTGCCATGGATGGAAGAGCGCCAGGTAAAAGAGATTTCCGACGGGTGTAGATGCCGGAACGCATCAACCAATTGAAAATCATCAACTAGCTGGGAAATCTGTAATACACGTTGTCTGCGGTATTCTCCAACGGTTGAATTGCGGTCAAGGGCCGGCAACAACGTACAATTGAAATCTCCGCCGATGAGAATGTATTCAGACGGTGGGATGCATGACAGCTCTGTACGGAGTGTGGAGAGAAGATCAGGTAACAGACGTTCATCACAGGGGACATATATGTTAAAAACATGATAGGTCACGTTTTCAATGCAAAAGACAGCGACCTGGAGGTTGTCCACATGTAAGGCACGAATCACTGGCGTCGAAATCAGAGGGAGTAGGCGGTGATGGATCCCAAGTGCAAGGCCACCATTCCGTCCAACTCGATAAGCATGGTGAAAATCGTAGGGCCAAGCCCGCCAACGAGAGAACAAAGTGGTAGCAGAGCAATTGGTCTCTTGGAGCAAGAGAAGATCTGCGTGTAGAGGCGCCAAGTCCTCATACACTAGAGCATTTCTAGGAGAAGCAGAGAACCCTCTGCAGTTAAGTGTGACCACCTTGAATCGGTAGGTCCTTCCCAGGTCGACACGCACGTGCGCTGGAATCTGTTATTTTCTTCGCTTGCTTCTTCATTCTGTCAACACTAAATTTGAGATCAGGGATAGGAAAGCACAAGATTTCGATACACAGATATCACACTAGAAACTTGGGTTAGAACAGTAGGAAGATCAAGCAAATGACGTGCAACAAACTGATTAAAGAATCTAGGATGTTTATGAGAGCATAATACTTCATATATTTTATGAAGAGAAAGCGGACCTACCGGTATATCCGCCTTCGCTTCAGCTAGGTATCGGAGAAAAGAATCTAGGGAAAGCACTGGGGGTGGAGTCTTAGAACCTGGAATCACAGCAGGGTGTCGACTTGTTCGTGGCGAAGTACGACGTTGAGAGGAGGAGCGGGAAGATGAGTCAACAGAACGACCTCTTGCAGCACCGATGCGAGGAGGGAGCGGAGTCTGCGGAGCACTCCAGGACTCCCGTCGAGCAGGCTTGCTGGTAGTTGTAGGGTCAGAGTGATTGCCAGAAGTGTCACTAGCAGTAGGGCAGTCCATGTCAGTAACTGTACTTGGAGTGTCTTCATCCGAAGGAAGATGAAGGTCAGCAGTCAGGTTAGCTGGAGCTGCAAGGTACGTGGGCGGAGCTGTCGGTACCAGATGAGGAAAGTCCTCTGTCAACAATTGTGGGGCAGGACCCCGTGGAGGAAGGCCCGATGGCAGAGCAGGTTGAAGTTCTGAAGACACCTCCTTAGAAACGGTAGGGGTGGACGACACAGGGCTGTCACGGTGACGTTTGGTCCCGAAGACTGAGGTACAGCAGGGCGGCGGAAGCACTCACTACGTTGATGGCCATACGCCTTACAAGTCTGACAATGAAAGGAGGTTAAAACGTCGATGCGTCGGATTTGATCTCCACATTTTACAGTGAAGAGAGTAGGAAAAGACTTGATATGTTCATCCGAAGAGAATACTACTCGCGCAACTCGTCGGGCACTTTCAATCGAACGATCATCCTCGTCCTTTGGAGCAGCGGAGTGCGTGGTAATGTTACCCACAACACGACCGGATTGCATAAGAAAAGCACAAAGCATAGCATCTGTGACTTCAGGATGTACTGGGTACATCGAGACCGTTACTGGTCTCTGGGCGACAGGCTCAGGAAATAATTGGTGATCACCAACAACCAGCCCAGTCTGTAAGACAGAGGTAGCATCTGCCGCATGAAAAAAATAAACAATGACACTCGGCCCTCTGCGCGACATATGACGTATCGCTGACGGAGAGAACTTTTGTTTTAGAGCAGTTGAGTACATTTTGAGTGGTGTGTCTGGCAGCGCCTCAAGCACACACCCAACTCAGTAGCCGTGGTGAAAGAGGCACCTGCTGGAGAATCCACTGGAATTTCGAGCACAACCTCATTACCAGAGCGACGGACATGAGGTTTTAAAGCTGCGGCTTCCGCTCGCATGGAATTAGACTTGGGCTGAAGCCTTTGGGAAGTTACCGCTGAAGAATAGGAACGAGGAGCAGTAGAAGTGGAGGTTGAAGGCAGAGGAGCACCGCCATCCATTGAAGGCAGAGGAGCATCGCCATCCATTGAAGGCAGAGGAGCACCGTCATCCATAGTGTCCATGACGTCAACTTTCACTATATGAGAAGCAGCTGGGGCAAGAGCTGTAATAGTGACGTCAGGGGAGGAAAACGATACGCCGCCAACGGTTGACGTCGACCCGGAGGGCAACGTGACAACGCCACCGCTGGGCAAAGTGCCGTGATCACCGGAAGTGATGTCAGGGTTGACAACACCACCGGATGACGCCATTTTAATGGCGCCGAGATAAGTAGGCTTCTACCAGCTCGGTAGGAAGTTTAAACACGACGATAAGAAACGAAAAAAGGCACTCACCACTTCGGGAGATGTCCGAAACGAATCTCCAAACCTTTATAGTGGAGGTAAGCACAAACCTAGTTATCCTAGTAGCCTAAATACTTGAAATACAAACAAAACTCACGGAGCACAATCTACAGTTTTCAATTCAGAACCACCAAATCAGGTATCCTATCTCATAGTACTCTAACTTAGACGGTTGTCGGTTTTTGGAATGGGTCAAGGCCCAGGCAGTCAGAGCGCCCCCCCCCAAACATAAATTGTTTTCGTAAAATCTAGTTTTCATTTCAGAACCATCAAATTTGGTATCATGAAACTCTAACTTAGACGCTAGACGGTTTTTGGTAGGGGTTGGAGCCCGCGGGGTCGGAGCCCCTCCCCCTCATAAAAAACTTCGTAAAATCTACAGTTTTCATCTTAGAACCACCAAATTTGGTATACTATCTTATGGTGTTCACAAAGTATTTATTCAAGGAATGTACATGAGACGAGCAAGAGAAAAACGTCTCAAAAAAAAACAACAGTGACACATGAATGCACTATTTACAGATGACAGTAGATACCTATTTACAATATATACATGACACGTAGATGTAAACAAATCTTGAGGAGATCGTACACACTAGGTTGAGCAGATATGGCAAGGGTTCAGGTAGAGCAGCACAGAGTAAAATGTTATAATATAGTCTTATGAGCACTAACTGTACTGTGCAGCGAAGGTGGAGTCCCAACAACCCCAAGGCCTCTGGGGACCATGGAGAGAAGAAGCTGGGTTCACTTGAAGATTCAACGGCACCGTTACGAAAACAAGATAAGTACATATACATGAGACGAGCAAAAGTAGAATGACCGATAATTGTGACATAGAAATGGCATATGTACAGATGACTGTAGAAACAAAGAGACATTATAGTAGCATGACATTCAGATGGAAATAGATGTTCAGGAATCTCGTGGAGATAAGACATACCTTGATGAGCAGGTGTGACGAAGGTTCGGATAAAGAGTCACTGAGATAACTGTTAAATAGTCATACAAGCACCAACTGTAAGATGCAATGAAGTCGGTGTCCCAGCGAACCATGGGGCCGCTGGGGACCATGTAGAGAAGAAGCTTGGTTCACTTTGTCGAGCAACGGCGGTGTGGTACTCAAGGCGTAATCGAGAAAGGAGACATTCCCGAAAAAACTGAGCAACGCGGCACTTGCGTGAAGTACCGTAGGAGGCGCCTCCCGAGTACGACACTGTTGATGATAGACGTATATAACATGCTTCACTAGCACAAAAATGTAGGTGCAGACTACAGGGAGTCTGATTGGAGGCACAAGGTTGAGCAACAGCGTTCGGTAAGCACTGAAGGAAAGATCAGTTGTACAGGATCTTTGCGCAATCGAAAAGGCAAGATTCAGCATTGGTAGCAGTATAGTGCAATATTGATAGACATGACTAACATCTGCCTCCCCGGCGCAGAAAGGGCAGAGTGGGGAGGAAAGAAGGGTCATCCGGTGCAAGATTGAGGGTACAGGAAGACGGTTATGTAAGAAGAACCAGTGGGTGTTGATCTCTGGGGGTGTAGATAGAGGAGAGAGGGTGGCAGACCACACGGCAGAGAGAGCGGAAGACGGGATATCAGGGATAGGCGTAGGCGTAGAAGAGCGGGAGAGAGAGAGAAATCTGTAAAGAGCGGATGTGGAGAAGGAGAAAATCGGAAGATCTATGCCGTGAGCCGACAAGAAAAAGGGGAGGGGGAGAGACGCGGATAGAACGGGAACGAGGCCGGCGGGGGAAGCAAGATCGGGAAAGAGAGAGAAATAAGGGATGAGAGTAAGGAGGTGTGAACCTGAAGAGCATGGGGTAGAGCACGAATAGCAGGAGGAAAGTCGGAGAAAGAGCGCCAGAGAAAATCAGGGGTGACAAGGTCTCGGACTGTGACTACTCCGGCGCGGAGCCAGGTGGGGAAAGCAAAACAGGGGAGGTGTGGAGGATGAATGACGGAGGAGAAAAATAGAGGTTCTGAGAGTAGTTCGGAGGTTGTAGCTGGTGGAGAGCGAGACAGAGGGAAAGAGCGAAGCAAGGTGATAGCCTCCCGATAGATAGGAGGTAAGTTGGAAAGGAGGGGGCAGTGATCCATTAATAGATAGGAAAGAAAAGTAAGGTGGGGATTACGCGGAGAGACAGTGACGTCCCGGGTTGTCTCCGCAGGCAGAACAGGTGAAGCAAGAAGGCGAAGAAATGCGGACACTCGGAATGCCTGATAGTATAACCGCACGTCAAGCAGTCCAATACCGCCATTCTGAGGAGACAAGCTGAGAAGTGAAGCGTTAACCCAATGATGACCAGCCCACACGATATTGGTTTGGCACTGGGTGATTGTAAGAAGACGATAGACAGGTTGTTTGGACGCAAGCCAAGAGAACGTGCACATGGATAACAAATATGTTCGAGTGATCTGGGCACGCTGGTACAGAGAAGTGCAGAACTGTGCTTGTCTCCAGTTGGCAGCCGTACGCAGCAGGCGGGGGTGCAGTGCATTCCACGTTATCGTCGAGGCTGTAGGAGGTTTGCCCAGGTGCACTCCTAGAAAACGCTGTGAGGATGTGGACCATTCGGCTCCCCATGGAGAGTCGGTTCGACTAGCCCACGACCCACACCACAAGCCAGTGCTTTTTGACTCGTTTAGCGTGGCACTAGAACAAGAGGCATACCGAGCGTAGAGGTGGCGAAGTTTGCAGAATTGTGCATCTTGTCGAACACAAAAAGTCACGTCATCAGCATAGGCAACATAGGTGACAATATGATGGCGAGTGCTGGCGACCACTGGAGGCAGAGAAGCATAGAAGGATCTGTGAACGGAGCGGAGAAAAGGTTCGATCGCAAGAGCAAAGAGCTGTCCGGACAAGGGGCAGCCTTGCCGGACGCCGCGACGGAAAGGAATTGGCGCTGTGAGAAGGGTGGGCAACCTGACGTGGAAAGTGGCGTCCTGATAGAGGGAGAGGAGAACAGAAACAAAAGGAGGTGGAAACCCGAAACTATAAAGTGTAGACGAGAGGTAAGCGTGAGAAATATTATCAAAGGCGGATTGTTGATCGAGAGACAGCAGAGCAAGAGGTTCAGAGCGAGATCGAGCGAGATGGATTAGGTCACTGAGAAGTTGAATGTTATGCGAGATGGAGCGCCCTGGGACAGTGTAGGTCTGGTTAGAGGACAGGATGTGGGGGAGGATTGGATTAATACGGCGCGAGAGTAGTTTAGAATAAAGCTTGTAATCAAGATTCAGAAGTGAGATGGGACGCCAGTTCCCCAAGTCTAGGAGATCACCCTTCTTTGGGAAGAGGACTATATGGGCAATTGTGAAACTCCTCGGAAGGGTGGATAGGTGGAAAGCAGCGGAGAAAGCACTAAGCAGAAAAGGAAGGAGGGCTGGGAGGAAAGCTTTGTAGAAACAGAAAGGGAGTCCATCTGGGCCAGGTGCAGCCTTGGAGTTTAGAGAAGAAAACGTCTCGGAAATCTCTGTTAGCGTGGGAGGCCGGAGGAGAGAATCAGAAAAATAAGAGGGGACTTGAGGTAAAGCAGAGTGTAGACCAGATAAGGCAGTGCTGGAAGGGAGGAGGAGTCTCACAAAACTTCGTTGTAAAATAGCTGCGGGCAACAGAGCAAAGAGTAACCGGGTCAGAGGATACCTCGCCAGTAGAGAGGCGGAGATGGCGAATTGAAGCAGAGGCATGACGCCTAGATTCAAGATTGGAAAGAAACTCATAAGTGCAGGCATCGGGCGCGAGATGCTGTAATCTCAGCCGCCGAATGACCTGTTGCGCGAGTGGGACTAGGAGAGAATTCAGTTCAGCCTTATACACAGCAAAAAGAGGGTCAGCCATATTTATAAGGGAAAGCATCGTACGGATGTGATCCAAACGCATCCTCTGTAGCGTCGTGATCGTAAAAGCCTGATTTCGCACATGAAGCAAGAGGCGATGTTTTACCTCCAGCCAGAAAGTCAGGGCACACGGCGCAGACTGCAGTTGCGTGCGCCATTCGGAGAGGAAATGGCGGACTGAAGAGCAAAAACCGGCGTCATCCAAAAGAGCGGCATCAAATGTCCACGGCCGGGTTGTCCTGTGCTGTGCATGAGTGTGGAACACTGTGAGAGTGATGGCACAATGGTCGGACGACGCAGTGGGCTGACAACAGGATGCAGAGATCGCTGGAAGAAGTATGGGCGTGGTATAAAATCTGTCAAGTCTGGCCGTGGCCGGGTTTATTGCACCAGATGCACGCCAGGTATGGGAGGGTGTAGTCGGATATAAGTGTCGATGGACATCTATCAGTGAGAAATCAAAAACGAGGGACTGTAGCTGCTGTACAAGGTCTGCACGATGTTCGCGTGAAGGAGGGGAACGATCAAGTTGTGGGTATAGAGTACAATTAAAGTCGCCACCAACGAGAACTCGGTCGGTGGCAGGTATACCAGAGAGAGCACCGCGAAAGCACAGAAAAAGCTCCGACACATAAGTGGAGGTGTTTGGCACGTAGATGTTAAAGATATGAAACCTCTCCGTTTGAATAGTGAACGTGACTTGTTGTAAGAGATCACGACAGAGATTTTTTACAGAGAAGAGAGTCATCGTAGAGCGAAAAGTCGAGCGTACCCCGACGGCAATACCACCATATGATGAACAGCTGAATGCGTGGTGGAAAGCAAAATTCCATGATCGCCAGCGGGTAAACAAAGTGGTAGGATGACAGTTCGTCTCTTGTAAAAGTAGCACGTCCGCACTCAGTGGGGAAAGGTCCTCATAGGCTAAGGCGTTCGCAAGTGGTGTCGCAAAACCGCGACAATTAAGTGACGTGACCTTGAACTTTTAGGTCCGTCGGCGGATGTAAGATGTGTTGACTTGCAGTAGCGAGAACATGTAGGCGCTGGATAAAACCCAGACCCCACGGAATGTCATCGACGTTCCGCCGAAGAGTGTGCAAAAGAGAATCAAGTTGACTGAGAACCCGAGGTAGAGCAGCTTCATACTTTAGTAAAAAAGCACGGGCAGTGGCCGTGCTGGTGGGACTCACTAAATATTCAAGAAGATCTACGTAAGGCAGCGGCTCAGCGGGGAAAGCATTCTCTTGAAGGAGATTAGTGAAGTCCTCTAACGAGGGAGAAACATCCTCCGTCTCTGGTTCAGTCCAGGCTTGTACTTGAGAAGACGAAATGCCACGTCGAGAGAAGATTGCGCGAGTAACCGGGCGATTAGACCGCCTAGTGAACAAGTGCTGGGATGAGGACGTTTTAGACTTCTTCAACTTCTTCCGTGAGGAGGACACTGCGTTTGCCAAAAATCGTGGAGGAACCAGCTGGTATAGAAGTTTCTGTGCTGGAAAGGGTTTCGGCTGCTGGATCTGCAGCGCCAACGGTAAACACCGACGACATATCAGCAGGTAAATCTGTAGGAGCAGAAAGTATACGCTGCGGGGGTGCCGTAGGAAGCGTGGGAAAATTCCGATCTGTAACTGAAAGTGAGTCTGCCAAAGACGTTTGTCGACCAACGTCTGCAGGCCGACGTCGGGAAGATGTGGGTCCTGCAACCTTCCACTCGTGTGGAGACGTTGACACAGCAGTAACAGGAGGGACAGAAGGTGCCACAGCACTTGGCACGGTTACGGAAACAGTACGAGTGCAATTGGCTCGCACATGACTCTCACTTTGACAAAGGGTGCAATGCTGAGAAGTGATGATCTCGATACGACGTCGCTGTTGCCCACAGCGCACGTGAAGGACAGTTGGACAGGCCTGAAGATGAGTATCAGACGGAAAGAGCACACGAGCGGTGCGACGGAAGCCACGAATGGCTTTGTCTTCTGGGTCTCTGGGTGCCGCCGAGAGGGTTGTTATGGGACCGACTACTCGGCCGAACTTACTGAGTAACGTGCAAAGAATTGTATCAGATACCTCTGGCGGGACAGGGTAGAAAGTCACCTGCACGGGGCGGTGCGCGACTGGTTGTGGTAGTAGATGTACATCATTAATGGTCAGTCCTGCTGTCAAGACAAGGTCAGCATGTTCCTTTTTCTTGAAGTAAACCAGCACTGATCGTGGTTTTCGGGCAACATAATCTATTGCATCCGCCGGTAAAATGGATTTAAGAGCTCGGCTATAGAGCTGAAGCTTTGTATCCGGCAGCGCATCAAAACATACGCCGAGGTCCATCGTTGATTGCAGTTGACGGCCGGCTGGTGAGTCTTCGGGAATATCTATCGTTGCTGTGGATCCCACGACATGAAGATACGAATCGGGAAGGAGAGTATCAGACGATAGGAGTGACGTAGAGCCACTAGACATGGCAGTCGCATATGATGGAGGAACAGTACTTTTACTAGATGTAGAGGGCGAAACCCCAGCTGTTATAGGGGAATCTGGCAGTTGAGATGAAGTAGTGGCCGTAGAAGCGACGTCACCCGACACCTCCATAGCATCCGCGACAGGGACAGAGAGTAGACCTGTAACGGTAGTACCCTCAGTGGGAAGGCAGGCCGTAGGCGCAGGCAAGGCAGAGGAACTCATGACGTCAGTAAGGCAGTTAGATATCTCTGCGACCAACGAAGCTGTGTCAGCAGCTGGGTTGGAAGAAGAGGAGGAAGATGGCTTCTCTTCCAAGATAAGGGCGTGAGCTTCACCCTTATCTAATGCCGCCATGTCAACGGCGAGGCTTACCGAAGAACAAGACCAACTCGTTCGAAAAATATAACTAACGATAAAGAATAAAGTAATTCACTCACCACCTCGTGAGACAAACGAAACGAAAGCACTGATCTTCAACTGGAAGATGCACGCGAAAAGAAAAAGTACACCACTCGATAAACTACTCAAAAGCACGTAAAAGACAGAGCTCAAAAAACACACATCACATCACAATCTTATGGTACTCTAACTTAGACGGCAGACCGTTTTTGGAACGGGTCAACGCCCGGGGGTCAGAGCCCCCCACATACAAAATTTTCTTAAAAACTACAGTTTTCAATTCAGAACCACCTAATCTGATATACTATCTCATGGTACTCTAACTTAGACGCTAGACGGTTTTTGGAAGGGGTTGGAGCCCGGGGGGTCAGACCCTCCCCCAAATAAAAACTTTTTCGTAAAATCTACAGTTTTCCTTTTAGAACCACCAAATTTGGTATACTATCTCATGGTACTCTAACTTAGACGCTAGACGGTTTTTGGAAGGGGTTGGAGCCCGCGGGGTCGGGCCCCCCTTTATAAAAAATTTCGTAAAATCTACAGTTTTCATCTTAGAATTACCAAATTTAGTATACTATCTTATGGTACTCTAACTTAGTCGGCAGACCGTTTTTGGAACGGGTCAAGGCACGGGGGTCAGAGCCCCCCCCCCCCCTCACATACAAAATTTTCTTAAAAACTACAGTTTTCAATTCAGAACCACCTAATCTGGTATACTATCTGTTGGTACTCTAACTTAGACGCTAGACGGTTTTTGGAACGGGTCAAGGCACGGGGGTCAGAGCCCCCCCCCCTCACATACAAAATTTTCTTAAAAACTACAGTTTTCAATTCAGAACCACCTAATCTGGTATACTATCTGTTGGTACTCTAACTTAGACGCTAGACGGTTTTTGGAAGGGGTTGGAGCCCGGGGGGGGGTCAGATCCCCCCGAATAAAAATTTTTCGTAAAATCTACAGTTTTCCTTTTAGAAGCACCAAATTTGGTATACTATGTCATGGTACTCTAACTTAGACGCTAGACGGTTTTTGGAACTGGTTGGAGCCCGCGGGGTCGGGCCCCCCTTTATAAAAAAATTTCGTAAAATCTACAGTTTTCATCTTAGAACCACCAAATTTGGTATACTATCTTATGGTACTCTAACTTAGTCGGCAGACCGTTTTTGGAACGGGTCAAGGCACGGGGGTCAGAGCCCCCCCCCCTCACATACAAAATTTTCTTAAAAACTACAGTTTTCAATTCAGAACCACCTAATCTGGTATACTATCTGTGTACTCTAACTTAGACGCTAGACGGTTTTTGGAAGGGGTTGGAGCCCGGGGGGGGGGGGTCAGATCCTTCCCGAATAAAAACTTTTTCGTAAAATCTACAGTTTTCCTTTTAGAAGCACCAAATTTGGTATACTATGTCATGGTACTCTAACTTAGACGCTAGACGGTTTTTGGAAGGGGTTGGAGCCCGAGGGGTCGGCCCCCCCCCTTTATAAAAAATTTCGTAAAATCTACAGTTTTCATCTTAGAACCACCAAATTTGGTATACTATCTTATGGTACTCTAACTTAGTCGGCAGACCGTTTTTGGAACGGGTCAAGGCCCGGGGGGTCAGAGGCCCCCACATAAAAATTTTTCTTAAAAACTACAGTTTTCAATTCAGAACCACCTAATCTGGTATACTATCTCATGGTACTCTAACTTAGACGCTAGACGGTTTTTGGAAGGGGTTGGAGCCCGGGGGGTCCGACCCCCCCAAATAAAAACTTTTTCGTAAAATCTACAGTTTTCAATTCAGAACCACCTAATCTGGTATACTATCTCATGGTACTCTAACTTAGACGCTAGACGGTTTTTGGAAGGGGTTGGAACCCGGGGGGTCAGATCCCCCGCGAATAAAAACTTTTTCGTAAAATCTACAGTTTTCAATTTAGAACCACCAAATTTGGTGTACTATCTCATGGTACTCTAACTTAGACGCTAGACGGTTTTTGGAAGGGGTTGGAGCCCGCGGGGTCGCCACCCCCCATAAAAATTTCGTAAAATCTACCATTTTCATCTTAGAACCACCAAATTTGGTATACTATCTTATGGTACTCTAACTTAGTCGGCAGACCGTTTTTGGAACGGGTCAAGGCCCGGGGGTCAGAGCCCCCCCCCCCCACATACAAAATTTTCTTAAAAACTACAGTTTTCAATTCAGAACCACCTAATCTGGTATACTATCTCATGGTACTCTAACTTAGACGCTAGACGGTTTTTGGAAGGGGTTGGAGCCCGGGGGGTCAGATCCCCCCCGAATAAAAACGTTTTCGTAAAATCTACAGTTTTCAATTTAGAACCACCAAATTTGGTATACTATCTCATGGTACTCTAACTTAGACGCTAGACGGTTTTTGGAAGGGGTTGGAGCCCGCGGGGTCGGGACCCCCTCATAAAAATTTCGTAAAATCTACCATTTTCATCTTAGAACCACCAAATTTGGTATACTATCTTATGGTACTCTAACTTAGTCGGCAGACCGTTTTTGGAACGGGTCAAGGCCCGGGGGTCAGTGGGCCCCCACCCACATACAAAATTTTCTTAAAAACTACAGTTTTCAATTCAGAACCTCCTAATCTGGTATACTATCTCATGGTACTCTAACTTAGACGCTAGACGGTTTTTGGAAGGGGTTGGAGCCCGGGGGTCAGATCCCCCGAATAAAAACTTTTTCGTAAAATCTACAGTTTTAATTTTAGAACCACCAAATTTGGTATACTATGTCATGGTACTCTAACTTAGACGCTAGACGGTTTTTGGAAGGGGTTGGAGCCCGGGGGGTCAGATCACCCCCGAAAAAACTTTTTCGTAAAATCTACAGTTTTCAATTTAGAACCACCAAATTTGGTATATTATCTCATGGTACTCTAACTTAGACAGTAGACCGTTTTTCGAAGGGGTTGGAGCCTGGGGGTTAGGGCCTGCCCCATAAAAATGCCGCGTAAAATCTACAGTTTTCAATTTAGAACCACCAAATTTGGCTTACTCTCTCATGGTACTCTAACTTAGACGGTAGACGGTTTTGGGAACGGGTCGGGCACGGGGTCAGAGTCCGCCCATAAATTTTTTTCGTAAAAACTAAAGTTTTCAATTTAGAGCTACCAAATTTGGTATACTATATAATGGTGTTCTAAATTAAACGGTAGAGTGTTTTCAGAACGGGTCGGGGCAAGGGTATTTACCCCCCCCCTACACACAAACTTTCATAAAATCTATAGTTTTCTATTTAGAACCACCAAATTTTGTATACTATCTCATGGTACTCTAACTTAGACGGTAGAAGGTTTTTGGAACGGATCAAGGCCCGGGGGTAAGACCCCCCTCCCCACATAAATTTTTTTCTTAAAATCTTTATTTTTCAATTCAGAACCACCAAATTTGTGTCATAAAACTCTAACTTAGCGGGAGATGGTTTTTGGAACCGGTCGGGGCTCGGGGGTCGGAGCAACCCTACCCCCCCCGTACAAATTTTTAAATTTTAGTAAAACTTACAGTTTTCAATTTAGAACCACCAAATTTGGAATACTATCTCATGGTATTCTAACTTAGACTGTAGACGGTTTTTGAAAAGGGTCGGAGCCCGGGGTTCAGAGCCCCCCCTCCCCCTCATACGAAATTTCGTAAAATCTAGTTTTAAATTTAGAACCACCAAATTTGGTATACTATATCATGGCACTCTAACTTAGACGGTTTTTGGAAGGGGTTGGAGCCCGCGGGGTCGCCCCCCCTCATAAAAAATTTCGTAAAATCTACAGTTTTCATCTTAGAACCACCAAATTTGGTATACTATCTTATGGTACTCTAACTTAGACGGCAGACCGTTTTTGGAACGGGTCAAGGCCCGGGGGTCAGAGGCCCCCCCCACATACAAAATTTTCTTAAAAACTACAGTTTTCAATTCAGAACCACCTAATCTGGTATACTATCTCATGGTACTCTAACTTAGACGCTAGACGGTTTTTGGAAGGGGTTGGAGCTCGGGGGTCAGACACCCCCCCGAATAAAAACTTTTTCGTAAAATCTACAGTTTTCAATTTAAAACCACCAAATTTGGTATACTATGTCATGGTACTCTAACTGAGAATGCAGGCGGTTTTTGGAAACGGTTGGAGCCAGGGGTTCAGAGCCCCCCCCCCATGCCAATTTTTGTAAAACCTACAGTTTCGAATTTAGAACGACCAAATTTAGTATACTACCTCATTGTATTGTAACTTAGACCGCAGACGGAAAGGGTCGGTGCCCGGTGTGAAGGGGGCCCATTCAAAATTTTCGTAAAAATTACAATTTTTACTCTTAAGAACTGCATCCCAATACAGCACTCCATTACCCCACCTACGGTCTAGGTTAGAGGCCGTAGATAACAATAAAGTGAAAAAATATCCGGTTCATGGTGTATTAAAAACACAAATTAATAAACGTTAGCTTTCACCACCAACGGTTGCCTTATCAGGCAGAAATACAATGTAATGTAAATAACGTAAATTCTTTTTTGCTTCGTATAATTAAATTAACTAAATCAAAAGATTTAGAATAAGTTTCCTGGAAATTTACGGAAATAGCTTTTTCATTCATTAACTTTCACCCGCTGAACTTGGGGTGATTTTAGAAATAGTAATATTTACCTGGGAAATACCGGGTACCCCTGCTAGTAAGAACTAAAGATAATGTTACACTTTTATTCAGGTACAAAACAATAATTAGAAAGCCCTAGGACTGGGCCTGTTTAGCAATTTTCAGTGTGCCGTGCTAATTTTCATAATGTTTTCATTGAAGTCCAAGATTTTAGCAATGCGCTTTTCTGAGGTTGGAACTATTAAGCAGACCCTAGGCCTAGAGTTTTTTGATAGTTTTCAGTCCTCCGAGCTGATATTTATGTAGTTTTCATAGAAAATAAAATGAATTCTGTTTAAATGTTACTCGAGCACAAAGCATTAATAGATACGCCAGAGACCTAGGCATATGCATTTATAGTAATTTTTATAATGCTGTGATTATATGAGGTTTGCATGACAAACCAATTTAAGAGTGTTACGCTTATCAAAAATTATTTAAAAGGCCTAGGCCTAGCGGCCAATAATTAGCATTTGGTGCCTAAGTGAAAGCGCAACATTATTAACTTGATTTGTTATGCAAACCTTATAAATGACCACAGCGATTAAAAGTTACTAAAGAGTCCTTGTAAGTAATATTTTTTGACCGAGTGCAAGTACAATTTACGAAATGTCAACAGGTCAAAATATCTAAAGTAACAATGAAATTTGGAATATTTCTTTTTTCTTTTTTTTATTTCAGTTTTGACACTTGTATTAAGTTTTAAAAACATGTATTTCTCCTATCGTATACCTTCATTGTGCTTTCAACAGAATTTCTTACCATGTTTTGGGTATTTTGTTTCGTGTGGTTGCAGTTTTTTTAATGTTTTGGGCATTTCATTTTGTGTGGTTACTTCTTTTTATGTTTTGGGTATTTTACTTTGTATGGGTGTTTTCGCTATGTTTTTGTTATTTTCTTTTCTGTAGTGGTTGTAATGTCGACAGGATGAAAAGGGGAAACTGTGGACAGTCACGATGCCTACTTGCTTATAATTTTTTTTTCAAATACAGCACATGATTTTGTACTGAGTTATACCACTAACTCATTAAGCGACTACAGGTTTCTTTAAATATGAACTTTTTCTTAGAGCCTTTTGTTTCCTCTACCTAGCTTTTTCGGCTCCGCAATTTCTTTTTTTGGTTTTAGAATATTTTCCTTATTATTAATCTATTTTCTCATGCAAACTCTTTATGTAAGGTATGTTTATTCTATCGAAGTATTTTGCAATTATACGTGAAGCCCTGTTGCTGAAGTAAAAAAAAATATTTCCAACTGAAACAACGCAGTTCAGATATTTTCCCGCTGTTAACTCAAAGAATGAAAACAAAAACAACAAATCTGTGCAATGGTTGAGGCATGAGACAGTACTTACTGGTAACCAGGCAAAGTTTTAAGGAAGAATGAGCTTAAGAATTTCTAACTGCAACAAAAAAGAGCATCCGCACTGTATCCCTCCCTATCCCCTAGTGCCGGCCTTTGGACGTCTTGAAAGAGAAGTCTTAAGGACACATCTGTATCGTAATTGCCTGAGCATTCGCGACAATCTTTTGGTGTCGTAGTAGAAAAGCACACTTCCTACTTCGCCTAAATTGCTTGGATGTAATGCCAACGAACAAAGTTTTGCTCTCGCATTGGATTTCTGTTGCTTTTGATGGAATACTTTTCCCCTGGGGTTCACCGCTTTCACTATAGTCTCCAGGACAGACGGCAATACACCCCAACGTAAAACACCAATTTCACGGCAATTAGCGAAAGAGAGGGGCGGTACAGGAAATAAGTCGAACGAGACCGATCTGAACTTAGAAAGTCGGGGGAAGGTGTTGCATGAAAAACTGTGTTTGGCTTACAGATCATTTGGCACGTAGGGACGTAGGTTTCGCTTAATATGTTACGGGGTAAACAAATTGTCTTTTCAGTATAACAATTTTCTTTCATACGCATGGTGCAACACAAAAAATTTGAATTTATTTTTGAGAATTAGCATGACGCCTACCGGCCCAGAGTACAGCTGCCCAGTCCGTGCCTGCTGCCGCCTCCGGAACCTGGCTCCCGGGTTCTTCGCATCTGTTGATATCCCGCCTGGGGGAGCCACGTTCTGGATATTTTACAGCTGGGACTGGAGAGTCCCAGCTGTAAAATACATGTACCTCTGCGTTTTGGAAAAACAAAAGATAAGATGCCGATCCTTAAAATTAACCACTTCTTGTGACCGCAGGTACGAAAATCTTGAACTTCACTTAAACACTAACTGGAGGAACAAGCTTCACGTGATTGTCTGTATTCTGAGTGTTTTATTGAATGGTTGCTCATTAGTTCGTAGTTGACTGGAGAACAGAGAACGTGCTTGTTGAAACCTTTGTTGTGCGTTGTCAAGTGATAATAGTGGAAATATATCATTCTAAATATTTTGGAAAGAGAAAGTGCATTGTTTTCCGAAGGCACTATGCAGATGAAGAATGCAACATAAATAGTTAACTCACAAAAAGAAAATGATTTGCTGAAATGGAAAGGGTATTTATTTTGCCATAACAGAGCGCGAGGTGATTTACGGTATTGTCACTGTATTGAAAGAAATTATGGAAATTGTACTGGCTTTGCTAGTACTATTCTTATTGGAGATGAACACAGGATGCGCAATGAGAAACCACATAATCATGCTCCAAGACCGGAGAAAAGTGATGTTGCTGTTGCAAGAGCGCAAATAAAAGAACGAGCGAGAAATACGGACGAAGCCCCTGCACAAATTATTCAAACCGTGACAACGTCAATGGCTACAGTAAATGCAGCTTACATGCCTAATATGGATGCACTAAGGCAAGTTGTAAAAAAGAGAAGACATGCCAAGACATGCCTGCGGAGCCTACGACTTCAGAACGGATCGATGCCCCAATAAATTTACAGAAGATGGTGCAAAATTTCTTGGCAGAGATAGCGCATTTGGACATCAAAGAATTATTTTATTTTTAACAGAGAATAATTTACGAAAACTTAAAGAAGCACCCCTCTGGATTATGGATGGGACATTTGAAACTTGTCCAACCCTTTTTTAGGCAATTATGTTCCATTCATGCTATGGTTGAAACGAATCCAGAGATGCACAGACTTGTCCCACTAGTTTATGGGTTACTTTCCAGCAAGTATAAAGAATATAATACTATTATACAGTATGTTTGTAGGATTTACAAGACTATGCATCAGACTATGATATTCAGCTTGCACCACAATATACGCATAATAATAGATTTTGAAATAGCTACCGTTATAATGCTGCTAAAAAGGAATTTGGAAGCAGCACACACAAATGTTGTTGGTTTCATCTCGGAAAAAAATGTGCTGAGGAATATCCGTCCTCTGGCATAGCCTTGGAATATAGGGAAAACACTGAGTTTGCTCTCCAAGTCAGACATTTGCAAGCACTCGCATTTTTTTCATCTGATGAAATTCCAGCTGCTTTTGAAGAAGTGAAATCAATTTAGCTAGAATATGCAGATTCTGTAGTTCAGTGGTTTGAGGAAAATTATGTTCTTGGAAAATTTCGTGGAAGCAGAAGAAACAATCCGAGCAGAAGCCCTCCGCTGTTCCCGCCAACAATTTGGTCAGTAAGTGAAAACAATTTATTTGGCTTTCCCAGAACACAAAACGAACTTGAAAGATTAGACAGACGCTGGAATACAATTCTGGGAGAGAAAAAACTGTGACTGTACGAAATAATCAGTGAAATTGCAAAAGAGCAGAGAACAACTATGGCTAAAATCGAAAGAGGGATAGCACAGATTCCAACAAATCCACCCAGAGGAGAAACGCTGGCAAGATAAAAAGGAATTCGAACTTCTTTGGTGCACAGAGACAATGTTAACATGCTGGACTTTTTAAGAGGAATTTCATATAATTCTACCCTTTACTAAAATGTGCTGGTATTTCTCACTAATTGAATTATACCTTTTACTAACTTGTATTTGAATTTTTCAAGAATGTAATTCCGCCGAAGATGCAAGAATGTAAAATTTTCAAAATAGCATGTCAAAAACATAAAATGTCAAAAAGTAATCCATAATGTGAAACAAATAAAAATTCAAAATGCAATCACAAGTCACAAGCATTATAAAAATGCGAAACGCTATATAACAAGTACAGCACAAAATAAAACAAATGCCAAAAAAAAAAAAGGCATACGCTTTGTAAAATGTACAAAAAAATAAATG
Organism: Macrothele yani; assembly: GCA_039090855.1. Taxonomy (NCBI): domain Eukaryota; kingdom Metazoa; phylum Arthropoda; class Arachnida; order Araneae; family Macrothelidae; genus Macrothele; species Macrothele yani. The sequence goes on along the minus strand of CM077011.1, from coordinate 86,297,189 downwards.
CCATATTCATAAGGATTTCATGACAAGTCAAGTTAAAAATGAGCTTTTACTTAGACTTCAAATAATAATTACTAGCCTCTACACCTTTTTAAGTCTTTAATAAGTGCAACATCATTAACCTGACTTGTCATCAAACATTATCAATATGACCATAGCATACAATTACTTAAAAGACTTGTTAATGGATGAATTGAGGAATCACCAAGTTCAGCGGGTGAAAGTTAATGGCTGTTTATAGTTTTGTACTCGAGTAAATGCGCAACACAGTAAACTTGACTTTCTCTGAAAATTTTATGTATATGAGCACGGTTGATTGAAAACTGATAAAAAAGGCTTAAGGCCTGTTTATTAATTTTTGTGCCTCAGTCAAAACGCAGTACCATAACCTTGGCATGTTATCGAAACCTTATGAATACATCGGACTAAAAATTCCTAAAAAAAGTTTACGCCTAAGGTCTTGTAACTAAAGTTTTGTGACATTGTAAAACTGCAACATTAATAACTTGACATGTTATGTTAACGTTGTGTATATGAGGACTGGGGATTAAAGATTTCAACAAATAGCCTTTGGGATTAATGTGTTGTAGTTGAGTAAAAATGTAACATTATCTTGATTTTCTATATAAACCAAACTACGTGCTGAAATGGCCCAACTATATATACGTATACTTCAACCATATACCGAAGCGCTGACAAGGTGAAAACAAAAGTGCAATTTTGTACTGTCCCCTAACATTTTATGGCCAGCCTACATGTAAGTGGACACGTTGATATCAAAAACATACTTTTTGTACGGTCCACAACAAATAGCAATGGACACGTCGTAATCTTGGGGGGGGTTAACGACCACCGTGATCAATTCAGTGGGCTATAAGCAGTCGGACGTTCCCAATTTGGAGCCACTGGTTCCTGGGAAGGGGGACAGCCAGTGCCAGAAGTCAAGCACAACGTCCATGATTCACCGGGATTTGAACCAGGATCCTTCTCGACAAGTGGTCAGAAGCCAGCGCCTAGATCACTCCGCCGTCGTAGCGGCACACGTTGAAATGTATTTTTCATACGGCCCCAAACGCTCTTATGAACATACTAGATTGAACTGGAAGCAAATAAATCATTAATATAATTTGTACTAGCAGGGATACCAGTTATTTGCCAGGTACATATTACTATTTGCGGAATCACCAAGTTCAGCGGGTGAAAGTTAATGAATGAAAAAGATATTCCTGCAATTTTTCCAGTAAACTTATTTTAAATTTTTTGATTTAGTTAATTTAATTTTGCGAAACAAAAAAGAAAGAAAAAGGAATGGGAATACTTACCTTCTAGGAGACATCTATAGAACTGCCGTACATCTGGCGTGTGCTTCTGTGAATCCCGCGACACAGAAATGCAATGTACCTATGTGATGTCGCATGCATACGACTTCACATTGGCATTGATCATCTTTTTCTTACCGTTTTGAATTTTGAATATCTGGAACTCTCTGTTTACATTACATTATATTTCTTTCTGATAAGCCGCTCGTTGGTAATGAATGCTAAACTATATAGATTTGTGTTTTTAATACACCATTAAACGCATATTTTTGCACTTTATTGTTATCTACAGTCCCTAACTTAGACCGTAGGTTGGTTAGTTGGTTGGTTGATGGTTTATGGTGCAAGGCCCTCAAAGGGCCAAAGAGCGCCTTAGAACGTAGATAGGGTATTCTTAAGAGTAAAAAACGGAACTTTTTACGAAAATTTTGCATGGGCTACCTTGACCCGGGCCCCGATCCCTTCCAAAAACCGTCTACCGTCCAAGTTAGATAACCATAAGTACTATACCAAATCTGGTTGTCCTAAATTGAAAACTGTAGATTTTACGAAATTTTTATGAGGAGGGGGAGGAGCTCTCACCCCGCGGGCTCCAACCCCTTCCAAAAACCGTCTAGCGTCTAAGTTAGAGTTTCATGATAGCAAATTTGGTGGTTCTGAATTGAAAACTGTAGTTTTTAAGAAAATGTTGTATGTCTGTGTGTGTGTGCGGGGGGGGATCCGACCCCCAGGGACTTGACCCGTCCCAAAAACCGTCGACCGTCTAAGTTAAAGTACCATGAGATAGTATACCAAATTTGGTGGTTCTAAATTGAAAACTAGATTTTGCAATTTTTTTATGAAAGGGGTCCTTACCCCCTTCACAAAAAAATTTGCAACCCCTTCCAAAATCGTCTAGCGTCTAAGTTAGAGTACAATGAGATAGTATACCAGATCTGGTGGTTCTGAATTGAAAACTGTAGATTTTACGCGGCATTTTTAAGGGGGGGGGGGCTCTTACCCCTGGGCTCCAACCCCTTCCAAAAACCGTCTAGCGTCTAAGTTAGAGTATCATGAGATAGTATACCAGATTTGGTGGTTCTGAATTAAAAACTGTAGTTTTTAGAGAATTTTCTATGTGGGGGGCTCTGACCCCCGGGACTTGACCCGTTCCAAAAACGGTCTGTCGTCTAAGTTAGAGTACCATGAGATAGTATACCAAATTTGGTGGTTCTAAATTGAAAACTGTAGATTTTACGAAAAAGTTTCTATTCGGGGGGGGGGTGTGACCCCCCGTGCTCCAACCCCTTCCAAAACCCGTCTAGCGTCTAAGTTAGAGTACCATGAGATAGTATACCAGATTTGGTGGTTCTGAATTGAAAACTGTAGTTTTTAAGAAAATTTTGTATGTGGGGGCTTTGACCCCCCGGGCCTTGATCCGTTCCAAAAACGGTCTACTGTCTAAGTTAGAGTACCATGAGATAGTATACCAAAGTTGGTGGTTCTAAATTGAAAACTGTAGATTTTACACGGCATTTTTATGGGGGGGTCTGACCCCCGGGCTCCAACCCCTTCCAAAAACCGTCTAGCGTCTAAGTTAGAGTACCATGAGATAATATACCAGATTAGATGGTTCTGAATTGAAAACTGTAGTTTTTAAGAAAATTTTGTATGTGGGGGGCTCTGACCCTCCGATCCTTGACCACGTTCCAAAAACGGTCTGCCGTCTAAGTTAGAGTACCATAAGATAGTATACCAAATTTGGTGGTTCTGAGATAAAAACTGTAGATTTTACGAAATTTTTTATGAGGGGGGCTCCGACCCCGCGGGCTCCAACCCCTTCCAAAAACCGTCTAGCGTCTAAGTTAGAGTACCATGAGATAGTATACCAAATTTGGTGGTTATAAATTGAAAACTGTAGATTTTACGAAAAAGGGTTTATTCGGGGGTCTGACCCCCGGGCTCGAACCCCTTCCAAAAACCGTCTAGCGTCTAAGTTAGAGTACCATGAGATAGTATACCAGATTAGGTGGTTCTGAATTGAAAACTGTAGTTTTTAAGAAAATTTTGTATGTGGGGGGCTCTGACCCCCGGGCCTTGACCCGTTCCAAAAACGGTCTGCCGTCTAAGTGAGAGTACCATAAGATAGTATACCAAATTTGGTGGTTCTAAGATGAAAACTGTAGATTTTACGAAATTTTTTATGAGGGGGGGCTCCGACCCCGCGGGCTCCAACATCCTTCCAAAAACCGTCTAGCGTCTAAGTTAGAGTTTCATGATACCAAATTTGATGGTTCTGAAATAAAAACTAGATTTTACGAAAAAAAATTATGTATAGGGGGGGGGGGGGGGGGCTCTGACTCACCGGGCCTTGACCCGTTCCAAAAACCGACGACTGTCTAAGTTAGAGTACTATGAGATAGGATACCTGATTTGGTGGTTCTGAATTGAAAACTGACCTAACGGGCCCCTGACCCGTTCCAAAAACCGTCTACCGTCTAAGTTAGAGTACCATGAGATAATATACCAAATTTGGTAGTTCTAAATTGAAAACTATATTTTACGGCAATTCTGTAGGAAAGGGGGGTACCCCCCTCTCCAACCGCTATCCAAAACCGTCTACAGTCTAAGTTAGAATACCACGAGATAGTGTACCAGATTTGGTGATTCTGAATTGAAAACTGTAGATTTTACGAAAATTTTGTGTATGGGGGGCTCTGACCAACCGGGTCCTGCCCCGTTCCAAAAACCGTTTACCGTCTAATATTTTTAGTGCCAAAGAAAAACGTAATATTCCTATCCTGTCTGCGTGTCCAAACTTTATAAATTTGATCAGGGAGCAAGACGTTCGAAATCGTACGTTTTCCTGCATTCGTTTTGTATGTAACCAAAATCTGTAAACGCGACGAATTGACGTAGTCGACGAATTTGTCCGCGACGAATCGTCGTGGTCGACGAATTGACGCGCGACGAATTGACGTAGGCGACGAATTGACGCGCGACGTATCGTCGCAGTCGACGAATTGACGCACGCGACGAATTGACGTAGAACCGAATCAAAGGCTTTTTCATAATCGATAAAAGCCATGCACAATGGAAGTTCATATTCCCTCGCTCTTTCAATTAGTTCTCTCAGTACGTGGATATGATCTATTGTGCTGTAGCCACTCCTGAATCCAGCTTGTTCTCTCGGTTGAGCCATATCCAGTGTTACCTTCAAGCGGTGTGAAAGAACTTTAGTGAAGATTTTATAAACCACTGATAGGAGTCTGATAGGTCTGTAGTTCCTGAGATCCTAAATGTCACCTTTTTTATGTAGCAAGATCATTGTAGCGTTGTTCCAATCCTCAGGAATTTTCCCTTCATTAAGGCATCGAGTGAAAATTTGGGCGAGTACTGTTTCGATTTCTCCACTTGCTTCTTGTATGATGTCAACAGTAATTCCATCTTCTCCTGGAGCTTTTCCCGCTTCATATTCTTGATTGCATGTGCAACTTCTGCTGGAAGGACTGGAAGAACTCTGGTACCTTTCATGATGCCTGGAGTACATGTATCATCCCTTTCATATAATTTGGAGTAGAAATCTTTCACTCTTGTCAAAATTTCGCCTCTATTTCTTGTTACAGAACCATCTTCTTTTCTCAGTGCCATAATCTGTTTTTTCCCTTACTGAGATGTCCCTCTGCTATCTTTAGGCTTTGATTGTTTTCAATTGCTTTCCTCAATAGTTCACAGTTGAATTTCCTTACATCTTCAGTGATAATTTTTCGTACTGTCTTGCATAGCTCTATATATTCCACTTTGGAAGTCACATCTTCTTCAGTTGTCCTCATCTCTCTTCTTTTTTGCATCAACATTTTGGTTTTTCCTGATAATTTGTTCACATGCAATTTGTTCTTAGACCCAGCTAATTTTGTTGCTGTTTCCATAAGAGCTTTGGTTACTTTTCTGTTAACTTCAGAAATATCAACTTCTTCCGATGTTAGGCCTTCTAAAGCAGAGAATCTGTTCTTCAGTTCCAATTTGAAGGTATTATGGTGTTTTTTAAGGTTGGTTATGTCAATACATTTTGTTTGTCTTATGAGCTTGCTACGTTCGAGTTTAGTGTTGAGGTGCATCTTACATCTCACCAATCTATGGTCACTGCCTGTGTTGAACTTGTTTAGCACACTGCAGTCTTCTATGACGAATTTTTTGTTACACATAATAAAATCAATTTCACTTGTCGTCCCATTTGGATGTCTCCATGTCAATTTCCTGTGTGGCTTTTTCTTGAAAAAGGAGTTCAAGATGAAAAACCCTTCTGCCTCTGCAAACTCTACGAGAGTATTTCCACGCTGGTTTCTGTTGCCGTGACCGAATTTACCTACTGAAGTTTCATTCTGTTGCCGTTGCCCTATTTTTGCATTGAAATCTCCCATAATTATCTTCAAGTGCTGCTTACCTTTATTATTTAGACGACGAATTTCCTCATAAAATTCTTCAATTTCTTCTTCAGCATGACTTGTGGTGGGTGCATAAGTTTGAATAATCTGAGCCTGGTATCTTCTCGAGAGTTGGATAACGAGTCGTGCAGCTCTGTCAGAGGAACTTTCAACTTCTACAACTTTATCCTTCAGTTTCTTGTTTATTATAAATCCAACACCACTAGTTCTGCCAGTATCTGTCCCACGATAGTAGAAGAGATGTCCACTTTTCAGTTCAATGAGATCTTCTCCTTTTCTCCTTACCTCACTTAGCCCGACGATGTCCCACTTGATCCTTTGTAGTTCCTCTTCCAATTCAAGAAGCCTTGAATCAGAAGATAGGGAGCGTCCGTTATACGTAGCCAAGGTCAGCATCAGATGGCAGCCTAGTCCGGTCCTCCGGGGATTCTTAGCACCCTCTGCCTTCATGTCGCACTGGCCGCTGCCTTGGCCAGGTACATTCCAGCTGCCGGAGACTGAGGGCCAAGATTTAAGTTGTGGAGTCATTTTGGAGGGGCTTGGCCATAACTCACCACGCTGGCCAAGCGAGTTGGTGAGTGTGGGATAGCATTTCCTCTAATCCCGATGGTATAGTTATACCGCTATTGGCGGTCGTCAGAGCCCCTTTAGTGGGAACAGGATGTACCACGAGAAGGAGGGGTTGACATTTGTCTATATATATATATATATATACTCTATTGATCGAATGTGCTTTTTTTTAAAAGAAATGAATATTTAGATTTTATATTTAGCGATTGATAGGGAAAATATAGAGGTAACCGATACCTTAATTATGCAACAGATATCAAGCGATGGCTACATATATGAAGAAAATAATCGGCGTATAAAACTTTGTTTGATGCATTATTTCTTAAAAGAAAAGTGTTTAATCAGTACATCCTTCCAGTTGTTACGCGGAGCAGTGACATGGGCCTCAACTAAAATAGATATGCCGAGGTTGCAGACAACTGAAAGAATCATGTTTGATGTAACAAGGAAACAGGGAAAATACAAAGAGGAACTCGTGGATCGGGAAAAAATTACAAGGGTAGAAGACATCAATGTCAGAATCCCTGAAATTGCAACGAGTTGGACATATTGCCAGAAGAAAGAGCTAGCGATGGAGAGTTGAAATATTAAGCTGGATAGCAAAGGGAGAAAAAAAGACCCAAAAGATGACATGTGGGAGATGGGTTAATGAAATTTGGAAGCATGAAGGAAACTGGCTCAAGGCAGACTGTTGTGGAAGAAACTTGGAGACTCATCCAGCAGTGGATTGAGATAGTGGTTGTAAATGATATATACATGTATATACTGTAAGAGCAACACACACTCAATTAAGGGAACCAGTTTTAAAGGTATAAAAAAATAATGCGTGTGACAGCGGACACACACTTAACGTCATATACGCGTTTTCAGGTGTCAATTGTGACACCTAGAAATATAATACATATTTTTTCTTCTGATACGCTCCCTTTGGAATTTTGACTTGACACCAGCCACTGCGACTCGGATAGTGATGAAAAACATTTTGCGGAATTTTGAAAGGTGTGCCACAATTTCGCGATGAGTTGTTACTGCGATACTTGCACACAGGCATTCTCTTTAGTAAATACGAATTGCAAACATATTCAATCCAGTTTTAATTTTGAATCCATGATTATAATTTAGTGTAGAACAATTTGCTTTCAAAATTTACCAACTTCATAAATTTTTTAAACAATTGTATTTTATTAAATGTTGTGCTCAAAGTAAATAAGTATAAAGCCCTACCTCAACTGAAATGTGCAGCTTATATTGAGGGCGGGGAAGTATGCAGCAGAAAAGTAAAATGTAGCCAATGGAGCAACTTCAATGTTTTTTGATGAATAAAAATTTACACGAGTTTAAAAGTGAAAATTTCGCTGTGCCTGGTAAGTGAAAATATTAATTTTGTGCAAGTATTTTTTGCTGCAGAAATTAGTCTTTTTTTTTTTTTTTTCAATTTATCCATTACTGAATTTCATTCTTAATCGCAATTTGTTCACATGCCCACTTTGATCAGAAGAGAAAATATAAGTGAAACTTTTTGCAGAAATCTCGGCAACTGAGTTATTAGGAAACACGAATATTCTCCAGTTGTTAGAATTATCATGTTGAATAAAAGCAGGAACAAACTAAAAATTTAATGCATCGCCGCGGTAAGGACCGGGCAATGCATTCGCAGCCAACTAGAGACTTATTGTAGCTACGTCACTGGCGAACAACTCCGAGGACCATTCACATCTGCTGTACCAGCGAGAGCTCCAATCAAAGCAGTCCCCAGGAACGTTTTATTCAAAGAAAACGATTTGATGTGGAAATAGGCAGAGTTTCCCACATGAGTTGGTTTTAATAGCAGTCAGAGCAGCCCGCCAAGCGTTCCTTTCGCCCCCAGTGGCGTTATGTAGGAAAAACTTCCAGCTGAGTTCAGAAAACTCTTTCTCTCGGCACGGCATGAAAAAAAACTGCTTTGGGTAGGGGGTGGGGTCTGCAGCCCCACAGTTCCCTATTGCAGGAGCCGCCCCAGCTGTATATATAGAAATTGCAAGGCTTTTTTGTATGGGACATAATATTGAATGTGCTTATTTTGAATTAAATGCTTAAGTGTCAGCATCGGCTATGTTCGCCAGTGACCATCAGGTACAGTGGCGTAACCATGTTTCAAAATCTGGAGGGGTCTGATCACACATTACGTATATATATATGCCAACGATGTTGGTAACCATGTTTAATCGACATTGCTGTTTTATTAAGTACACATTATACATGTGTTTGCATTCTACGAAGAATTACATATTATTAAATAATTTAGTTGGTTCATATAAGAAATGCATATCATTATATACCCGAAACATTTGGGGGGTCATTTACATCGGGGATCCATGACTCGGAAAATCTGGGGTGTTTTTTAACACCCTCTCCGGTTAGGCTTATGACCAGTTATAAGTAATACCGTGGTTCAACAAATTTAATGCTGCCAGTCAGAGACAGAGCTCTCCTTAAAAACAATTTAGGGATAGTGGACAAAATTTATTGTTTGAAGTAAATACGTGGGGGCATGTAAATATAAAGTTGTGCCTCCACGTGTCTACTCTTCAAACGATACAGAAACAGCTGATATATAGTGTCAAAAAGGGGAAGTGTGCTGAGCTCCCAGTGTACGTAATGATTGGTGTGGATATAGCTGATATATATAAATGTTGCGTAAGTTTTTCGTATTATTAACCCAAGTAGCACAAAAACGTTTGTAAAACGTTTTAAAACCAGTTCGCCGAGACGTTGAAAAAACGTCACAATATTACGTTTATAAAACGCTAATACGTCTCGTTGATTCAATGGTTTTTCAACCGTTGTTATAACGTTGTAGCACTGTTTTTAAGACGTTTAAATGACGTTATTTAAACGTCATATTCCATTCATTATGACGTTTACAAACGGTTTTAACAACCTTTTAGCAACGTTTGAATTACGTTATTTAAACGTCATATTCCTTCCCTTATTACGTTGAGAAACGGTTTAAACAACCGTTTAGCAACGTTTGAATGACGTTATTTAAACGTCATATTCCTTCCATTATGACGTTGAGAAACGTTTTTAAGAACGTTTAGCAACGTTTAAATGACGTTATTTAAACGTCATATTCCCTCTTTATTACGTTGAGAAACGGTTTTAGCAACCGTTTAGCGACGTTTTATTTTCGATTTTACAACGTATTTTTCCTTTATGTATTACGTTTAGTAAATGTAACAGCAACGGTTAATCAACGTCTAAATTTCCTCTATTAAACGTTGCTCTCCTTTGTTTATTACGTCAAACGTCGCAAAAAACGTTACCACAACGTTTTATCGAAGGTTATATTCCAGTTTCAAGACTTTTTTTTTTTTGGCTTTACGTGTGCCGTTGCAAAACGTTAACGTTTCTATTTCGTTCTTGGGTCATTCCGTATCGACTCAACACAACGACGTGACTTGACCATCTCAGATTTTAATGAAATTTGGTACATAGGTGGCCTATAGATTAAGAAAAATACCGAATTTCATCGTCATATATCCACCGGTTTTGAAAATACAGCTATAAAAAGTATTAAAAACACCCCAAAATCGGAAGATTGATGGGTTTTTAAATTGTGATTGCAGCTCCCCTAATTAAGATAGAGATATGGGAAAGGTATCTTTTTGTGGTATTGTTTATGCTATTTTATTTGATGTACACCATAGGGGTTAATATTTTTTTTAAAAATCGAATTTTAAAATTCAAATTTTGAATTTTTCAAAATGTGACGCTCCAAAAAATTCGAATTTTTTTTAAAACAATCTTTATATGTTTGGCATTTGATTACATGAGTTGTAACTTGGGATGATAATGGGTTTACTTAAAAAGCTATATTCAAATTTAGCCTAACACAAGAGTTTAATGAAAAAAATAAATAAATAAAAAAAAATGTAATCTGAAAATAAATTTGGGCTAAATCTTTAAAAAGTTTCATTAATAACAATAGATATAGTATTTTTGTTATTTAAAACCATTTATTTAAACAATGTTTTATTTTTAATTAATTTGTTAAAAATCTGAGACTACATGGGCTTAAAAATTTTATTAATTTCATTATTCAGAATTTGTAATAATTCCCAATACAATATAAAAAAATAAAGACTGTGCAGTTATACTGTAGGCTACATTTTATTTTGGACAAAACTCTGCATGTTCCGACTTAAAAAACTGATTCTGTTGTTTAGATCATTGGTAACAAGACCCAACAAGCAGCAACTTGCATTCCTACCTTGCAGACCTCAGTCTGCTTTAGGTTTTGATGGTGATCAGATGTGTTTCTCAGTCTGCTTTAGGTTTTGATGGTGATCATATGTGTTTCTTGCAGTGAAAGTGATATGTGTTTGAAAACTTTTGTGGTTGAAAACTTTAAATTGAATAATGTACATCCTTTTCAGTTTTGAAACTAGACTTTTATAAATTGAAGCTGTGCAGGATTTTTTTAGGAAAAATAAAAAGAACAGGTAATGTGAGGCAATGATTTTACTATTTGAATTTTACATTTTATGCACAAATAATCATCAATGGAAAGTACAAGATATGCATTAATACAATGTTTCAATCCATATAGAAATATGACAGACTGGATGTTGGAAAATTTTGATGACTTATCAAAGGAGACTAAAATTTGTGATTCTTGCAGAAAGCAGCTGAAAACTTTAATAATTAGTCAAGAAGCAAATGAAACTTGTGCTGATGAGAAAATGGACGAAAATTTTGCATCTATGTCAGAAGTAATTGAAACACTGAATACTTCGCTCCATGAATTGGGTGAATCAGCTGTCAATAAGAAAAAGCTAAAATCTAAATGTTATGCTTCAACCAAAATTCAAAAAATCAGTTCTGCTATGAAACGGAAGCTCTTTACAAATATTCAAGAATCATTTGATGACGAGGATGAAATACTTCACGACTCTCTTATGGACAATCTTAAAAGTAATTTTTCTAACTGCACTAGAGATAAACAGTTGATGATTTTGACTTGCTTACCAGAGTCATGGAGTGTTAGGAAAATCATGCAAGAATTCAATGCTCCTAATTATATGGTAAGACAATAAAAAAAATTCTGAAGGAGAAAGGAATTTTGGAAAGCCTTAATAGAAAACCAGGTAAGTCTCTCTCTTCTGAAGTAGTTGTAGTACAATCGTTTTACCAAAGTGATGAAATTAGTCGGGTTTTACCTGGAATGAAAGATTGTGTTTCTGTTATAACTGAAAATGGAGATAAAGTTTAATTGTCAAACAGGCTGATTTTATGTAATTTGACAATTTGCAAGCACGAAAGTCAGTTTTTCCAAATTCGCAGAGCTCAGACCAAAAAACCGTGTCCTGGTAGGGTCTAGTGGTACTCATACGGTATGTGTTTGCACCACACACCAAAATGTAAAACTGATGATGGAAAATGCAAGAATTGGTTCACTAACGAATGGACAATTATCTTCCTACAAACATTGTCTTGCAAGAGAATTATGCAACCCTGCTTCCATAGATTGTCATTTGGGGAAGTGTCCCACCTGTTCTGGGAACACGGTTTTGAGAACTTGGTTGAAAAACTAACTTTTCGCCAATGAGTTACAGTTGATAGATGCAACTTGGAGACATTAGAAAAATCAACTTCAAATTTTATTGATTTGTTTTGCGAAAAACTGTCTGCTTTGGTCAGACATGACTTCATTGCTAAGCAGCAAAGCTCTTTTATGAATAGTAGTACTACGGAAAACCTCAAGGACTCAGAATTTCTCATCATTTGTGATTTTGCTAAAAATTATAGTTTTCTTCTTCAAGATGTAGCCCAGAGCTATCACTGGACCAGTGGGCAAGCCACAGTCCACCCATTTGTCATCTATTACAAAACAGAAAAGACTGAACATGCAAGTTTTGTAGTAATTTCTGAATGTTTAGAGCACAACACAATTACACTGTACTGCTTCCAAAAAAAAACCTTATTAACTTCTTGAAAAGTAAGTTTGGTGACAACAGCGTCAAAAAAATGTACTATTTCTCTGACGGGTCTGCAGCCCAGTGCAAAAATCGGAAATTTTTTCACAAACTTTTATGTTTCCATCAAGATGACTTCAACATTGATGCTGAATGGCATTTTTCAGCAACAGCACACGGGAAGGGGCCATGTGATGGCGTTGGTGGAACGGTGAAAAGGTTAGCTGCCCGAGCCAGCTTACAACGCCTTTACGAGAATCAAATTCAAACACCATTTCAGTTGTACAATGGGCAATTCAGAACATTTTTGTGGCAAACTTTACATATGTAAGTCAAGAATACATAGAAACAGACCAATTTTTGGAAAATCGCCTAAGCAAGTCTCTAACAATACAAGGTACCCAGAAACTTCATGCTTTTATTCCTATCCCACTGAGTAATTCAAAAATAAAAGTGAAGATGTTCTCAGAATCAAACGAGTCAGCTACTGAAAAAGTATCAGCATTACAAGAAAGACTGTAAATAACAGAAATTAGTGGTTACATAACCATAATCTATGAAAACAACTGGTGGGTAGCATATGTTCTACCAAAAGAAGAGAGTGAGAATGAAGTTAAGGTCTCATTTTTACATCCAGATGGTCCATCTACATCCTTTTCCTACCCTAGCCCACAAGATGTATTATAGCTTCCTGTAAGTTACGTCTTGTGTAAAGTAAATCCTTTGACTCCGACAGGAAGACTCTACAATCTCTCTGAAACAGAAATACACCAAACTACTGAAGCTTTTAAAGACTATATCAAGGATCTACACGTGTGATTTCACTTCAAAACAATGATGCAACTTTTTTTTTTAATTTTAGGAGATTCTGCTTTAAGTGACGATCTAAGTTTAAGATTAGGAATATAATTTGCATAAATGTAAACAGTTCAATGCCATATGTTATTATTATTTTGATGTGTTTCTTGAGCAGTAATTGAAATTACTTTTTAAAGTCTGTTTATTTTTTTTTTGTATTGAATTGTGAGTTATTACAAATTCTGAATAATGAAATTAATAAAATTTTTAAACCTATGTAGTCTCATATTTTAAACAAATCAACTAAAAATAAAACATTGTTTAAAAAAATAGTTTTAAATAACAAAAATACTATATCTATTGTTATTAATGAAATTTTTTGAGATTTAGCCCAAATTTATTTCCAGTTTACATGTTTTTTTCATTTTTTTTTTCATTAAACTCTTGTGTCAGGCTAAATTTGAATATAGCTTTTTAAGTAAACCCATTATCATCCCAAGTTACAACTCATGTAATCAAATACCAAACATATAGATTGTTTTAAAAAAATTTCAAATTTTTTGGAGTGTCGCATTTTGAAAATTCAAAATTTTAATTTTAAAATTTAAATTTTTTTAAAATCTTAACCCCTATGGTGTTTGTTGTACATCAAATAAAAGAGCATAAAAAATACTACAAAAAGATACCTTTCCCATCTCTCTATCTTAATTAGGGGAGCTGCAATCATAATTTAAAAACATATCAATCTTCTGATTTTGGGGTTTTTTTGGACATTTTATATAGCTGTATTTTCAAAACCGGTGGCTATATGACGATGAAATTTGATATTTTTCTTAATCTATATAGAGGCCACCTATGTACCGAATTTCATTAAAATCTGATATGGTGAGATAAAAAATGCCTTCAAATTGTGTTGAGTTGATACGGAATCACTCTTCAAATCTTTTACTTTGCATATTACATTGAAAACAAACGTTTCCATAACGTAGCAAAACCGTTTAAACGACGTTTCCATAACGTAGCAAAACCGTTTTAGCAACGTTTGTGCTCCGTAAGAGGGACGTACGGTAATGCTTATCTTAAAGCTGCCATGATAATCTGTTGTATACAGTCTTGTTGCCTAGTCTACAAAAATTTGGGGGTAAACAAATGAAATTCTTAGCTAACCTAAAAAATCATTTTCATCATATCATAAAATATCATTTTCATCATATGAAGGCCCCTTCACAAAACTTTTCTTGTTCCTAATAGTTATTTTACTATCACTTATTTTTGTTGAAGCTTTATAAGGGATGACTTTGTTTGGAAAGTAATGTTATAAAAAAGAAAGCATTTCTATCACAGTTACTAGTGCAACACAATCTCTCACCATTATACAGAATGTCCAAGAATTATTAAACACATTACAAAATTATGTACAAAAAAAACTATGAGCATTGTCTGTTTTTCTGTCACATATTATTAACACGGTTCCTATATTTTTGTATTGCAGAATTGTTACTCCCAGAATTCGATAGATGGCGCTAGGTGTGGCCTGATGAGGAATTTATGAGAAATGCGCAATCCAGTATTCATGTCATCCATACAGCAGAAGGCGACGTGTGTGTTATGGTTTGCGGAATTAAAGTCTGTCATTAAAGTTAAAAGACGATACCGTTTAGAGTATGGTTGTAATCCTCCGTCAACAAATTCAGTTAAGCGGTGAATGAAACAGTTTAAAGAAACTGGCAATGTGGAACATCGTGGAGGAACCGGTAGGCCTAGCGTCAGAGGTGAGATGGTTGATCAAGCTATGAAAGTTTCCGACGAAGCCCCAGGATATCCGTTCATGAAGCAAGCAGAGAACTGTGCATTCCAAAATAGACAGTTCACGATATCTTGCACAAGAAATTAGTTTCATGCTTATAAAATTCAAATAGTGCAAAAGATGCATGCAAATAATTAATCACACTCTGCAATACGATTTTGCTGTGGATATGCTGAATCAAGTGGAAAACGATAAAAACTTTCTCAGTACTGTAATTTTTAGTGATTAATCCACATTTCATGTATGAGGTATTGTTTCACTTCGTAAACTATGTTTTGTTTGGATATGGGGCAGGGAACCGCCTCATGCTGCTATTGAACTGGAACGTGATTCTCCAAAAGTTAATGTGTGGTGCGCCCTGTAAAAAAGAGAAGTGATTGGCCCTTTCTTCTGTGAAAAAACCATAAATGGTGACATTTACTTGGATATGTTAGAAAATTTCCCTATACCCCAGATCAAAAAATATGACGTCGTTTCCCAACAAGACTGCATGCCTTCGCATTGGTCAATGTGTGTACGTAAGTGCCTAAACGAGCATTTCCCCAACAGATGGATTGGGCGTGGTGGTCCCATTCTGTAGCTCCTCGCTCCCCAGATCTAACTCCATTGGATTACTTCATGTGGGGTTATGTGAAGGATCGTGCCTATCAGACGCCTTGTACTGATTTGCAGGAACTGAAGCAGCGTATCACAGCTGCTATTAATTCCATAACTCCTCAGATGCTTGCCAATACATGGCATGAAATCGAGTATCACCTGGACGTACTACGAGCAACCAAGGGATCTCACATCGAAATTTATTAACTTGTGTAGTTACATTGTAAGTTAGTACAGTCAGTTTCTTTCTATCTGTTTAATGTTTTGTTTTACATAATTTTGTACTGTGTCCAATAATTCTCGGACACCCTGTATATTTATTGTTCACAAGGTATACGACTTCACAAACTATGTTTTGACTCAAGTCCATTTCACTGGCTTCGTTGTGGCTGTTGCAATTTTCTTGAAAATTCAGTTGCTCATATTTAACTGAACATAAAGTAGACATTTTAATACCACTAACATCTAAGTTATTGCAACATAAAACTGAGTCAGTTGTGTTGTTCATTTACGAGTTTTTCGGACACATCTGAAATTTAGCTAATAGATTATTAGAAATGTGAGGTGAAATAATGCTGGGACACAAATCAAGTAGTACTTTCACAGCTTTGTTTTTAATTTTTCTTTTAAGTGTAGCTAAAGGCTATCTGTGTTTCTGCTGCAGATCTGTGTATTTATATCTCAGTTTACGTTTCTTTATCAATTTTTCTGTATTTTTACAGAGGAGCCTTTTATTTTGGTAAGTTAGTTGCTTTGTATTTTTTCAACCCATGTGTATTTGGTTCTAAATCTTTTTTTACACTAGTTTGCGAATTTAGACTTAATTTTTGGTTATAATTATCTTAGTATTTGAGGAAGTTTGTTTAGTGTAATGTCCCTAGTTTATATCTTGTGCTTAGAAATTGCAATTTTTAGTTTCCGCTTGAGGGTCCTATTGTGTAACAAACAGTACGTAGCATATAAATAATTGTAAGAATCAATTGATTATGCATGTTGAAACACCTTTTTCAAGAATTTGTATGCAAATAAGATATGAAAACAGCCACCCAATCTAGTTTGTTCTGTCTTGGGTTAAATTCTGTTGCTACTCATACATATATACTCATTTCAAGAGTAACCCTTTGCATTGTTTGGCCAACCAGAAAAAAATATTTTCTTCTATTGGTTGTTCATTAATGCCATTTGTTGTTGTACTCTGACATTGTGCTGTGCTCTTCTCTCTATTTCTGTACATAACATTAACTTCAAGTTCCTAAAATGTATAAGTTCTTTTTCTGTTTCAATTCATAGGTGGTCACAAAAAGTTATAATGAAACAAATGAACAATTCATGCATTCATTTCATTATTTTCATAGGCTTCAAACACAATTCATGTATTCTGAATCATAAGAAAAAAATATATATATATATACAGTACTCACAAAAAGTTTGGGATATTATGGTTTCAAAAGGGAAACATGGTGATATGCATATTTAGTGACTACAGGAGTTAGGTTATCAGCATAAATTAGCATCATGATGACACATCATGTGGTGTGTGTGTGTGTGTGTGTAAGCTCCGATAAAAGTAGCTTCCGAGAAGTAGAAAACAGGTCGTCTCACTGCTTGGACTACAAGTTTGCTGAATGCATTTCCTTCAGAGTAGGATTAACTTGAAAAGATGTCCAGACAACGTTTAAGTATTGACATCAGAAATAGGGCTGTTGACATGTTACATGCAGGTGTACGGCAGATTGATGCAGTTGCTGCTTTAGGAGTTTTGCAAGCCAGCTACACACAAAATTTCTACCGAATGGAAATGCTGCAGATCAAGCAGGATTTTTACCCCCCCCTCAATAAACAGGTGTGTGTGGGGGTGGGGGTACTTAAAAAAACCCCAAAAAAACACCCACTGCAAACGGTTATTTTTTTTCCAAAGAAACACATGATTTCTTTTCTGGTTAATGCTCTTGTACGTTATGTTTTTGCTCCAAGTAATTCCCAAATATATTTTATGACTTTAATACTTGGGCTGTAGAGATAGAATATTTTAAATAAGCAATGTTTATTCACAATTAAATATTTTATTTTAAGATTTTAAATCTACTGTAGTTTCACTGAGCATTTAAGATTTTAAATGTACTGTAGTTTCACTGAGCATTTGGCTTGGCTTCATTAGGACAAATGGAGTGCAAACGTTCAAATCATCGTGACATCATCAGCATTCTGACAGTCACTGCTTTTGGCAAGTTGTTTCCACGTGTTTGAAAGAAATCTAGTAGATGTCATGTCGTTGACAAGCTATGAGCAGTTGCACTATATGTGGAAAGCTTCTAATATTTAAGCTTGATAGTCAAATCAATTTTATCAATAAGCGTAGCATTTAAAAAAAAATCTGGTTATTTTCATGACAATGTTGGGCTATAGACAACTTCTTCAGTTCCATACGTAAGTCATGTGTTCCTTCACATGAAAACTTAAAAGCCCTACGGATCTGTCCTATACATGAAAGTCCACATTCACAAGCGATCTGATAAATTCCCCAGTTATGTCTTCAACGTAGTCTTTTCATCCATAAAAATTTGCCTTGTTAATAGATTTCAAAATAACTTTGAAATTTAAACATTTGAAAGTTCCTAAATTTCTGGACAGCTTTGTCTACAACAAAAGGACATTCTATATCCTGTGTGTGCCACAATTTCTTTAAAAAAATCAAACTTTTTTTTATTTTTTTGTATTTGTGTTTACTGACCATGGTGAGCAACTCCATGGGCTATAAGCAGTCGCCTGTCCCTAATTTAGGGTCACTGGTTCCAGGGAAGGAAGAGACCCAGTGCCGTAAGACAAACACAACATCCATGCCTCACCGGGATTCGAACCCAACCCACTT
This sequence comes from Macrothele yani, assembly GCA_039090855.1. Lineage (NCBI taxonomy): Eukaryota > Metazoa > Arthropoda > Arachnida > Araneae > Macrothelidae > Macrothele > Macrothele yani. The sequence goes on along the minus strand of CM077011.1, from coordinate 86,278,851 downwards.
GGAAGAGCCGAACAGTCATAAGCCAGTGCTTAGACCACTGCGGCGGCAAAAATCTAGCTTTTTCTGCAAGGAATCCTCTGTAATGCATAGATGTACTGCTCGATATACTTGGGTAGAAAACACCAATTTGTTTCCATGACTTTTCTTTATGACTTGTCAACAACAGGATACCTACTCGATTTCTTTCAATTTCATGGAGACAATTCACCAAAATCCATGATCATCAACTACCTGATGATATCACATATGAATGTTTATGCTCCTTTTGTCCTGATGAAGCCGAGCTAAAGGCTCAACAAAACTATAGATCTTAAAATAAATTATTTAATTGTGAATAAATGTTGCTTATTTATTCTATAATTTCACACATGGTTTAATCCTTTAATTCCACTAATATTATATTTACCAACTTGGTGAAGTCACCAACTCGGTTTACTTTCACAGGGTGATCCAGTTGTACTCTACAGAGAGATCTACTGGTAGGAGGGGAAATACTGATCTGAGGGATATAAGCTCAAGTTTTAAAGCTACAGGAGGTTGTACTTAATTTACACTCACCTGTGTTTTGCATAACATCCCTAACTTTCCTAACTAGAGCCATGAATAACCAAACCTGAGTAAAATTAAAAAAAAATCATTTATGCAATTTCTTTATATAATTCAACTGTTTTGAATGCCCTATTATTTCTTAATGTAAATCACATTCAAAAGTTTGCCCTAATTAGTGCTGGTAAATTATGCTCATAAAATTATATTATGATATACCCCCAAATTTTAATTTATCTTTATATATATTAAGAATCAAGCAAGAAGAAACAAAAAGGGAAGTAAACACTGAAAAACAAGTTACTAGTAAAGTGAAAAGCCAAAATGAGCACAAGCTGCAGTTACAATTAACTGGAATGAAAATTTAAAAAAAAAAGGAAGAGAAAAAAGCTAAACCACTGATGAAACCTATTGAAAGTGCTGTCATCATGGCATTCAACTTTTTCTGGTTTTTTTCCGACAGCCAGAAAGACTCCTTTGATCCCCTCCCCCTGATCTTTTTTTTTTTTTTTTTTTTTTTGCAGTATGGACCCAAACACAGCAAATAGCTCTAATCTCAACTTTGCATGCTCAGCAGATATGTCACTAACTCACTATTATATGCTATGCTACAAATAAATAGTCCAATATAATAATGATAATTTTACTCACAAAATGACTGAATCATACATAGTTGTTTGTGTTATTTACATGAAATTTTCATGTCTGGCTTTACTTTGCAAAAACCTCTTCTTTGCTTCAGAATTTTTTTGTGCTATATCGTTTTCAATAGAAATGATGGATAAAGCTGATAGCTGTTCCTGCATCGTTGTAGATCTCAAATAAGTCTTTATCAGCTTTAATTTATTAAAACTTCTTTTCCCGCTTTCTACAGACAGGAATTGCAATATTCGAAAGCAAATCCTACTGTTATGATAACAATGAACCATATCATAATGGAATATAAAGTTTAGAGCTTCTATTGTAGTAGCTGAGCTGCATTTGCTCATAAGTGCTTGCAAATGCCTCAGCTCTTCAAACAGTTGCTCCCCATCGATATCTTTTTCTTCACTGTCAGCATCCTTAAGGAATTTTTCTAACTGAATACACTTTTCTTTTAAAGAATCCTCCGTCAGGCAATTTTTTCAAATTATAAAGGAAACCCGAAGCGTTGAAAAGTTTTTGCAACTGAGTAAATCTTTCCTGAATGGCAAACAATGCGCTATCAATGAGTGGATAGAAAACCATTGATTTATATATGGTTCGCAATCTGTAGGAGCTTTGTTGCAGTTTTCATAGTAAAAAGTGTTTTTTTCCTGCTTTATCATAGGCTGTGGGAATTTGGGATTTATTTCCAAGATGTACATAACAATAAGGCTTGTCACTCAAGCCTTATTGTTATACACTGAGTTGCCACTTTATTATGACCACCCCCTCAGTACTTCGTTGGGCCACCTTTTGCCTTTAATACTGCGTCGATGTAGATTCTTCGTGGCATGGACTCCACGAGATGTTGATAGGTAGTTTTTGGAATCTAAGACCATGCTTGATGAATAGCACTTTCCAGGAGTGTGAAATTGCAGGGTTGTGTATCCAGCTGTTTGATGGCTTGTTCAACTTCATCCCACAAATTCTCAATGGGGTTGAGATCTGGAGATTGTGGGGGCCAGCTAAGCAAAGTAAACTAACCGGCATTTTCCTGAAACCAATCCTGTACAATACGAGCACTATGGCAAGACGCATTATCTCGTTGAAAGTAGCCATCGCCATTGGGATAAACCATCCACATGACAGGATGTACTTGGTCTGCAACGATGTTTAGATATGATGTGCCAGTTAGACGTTGATCAACATGAATTAAAGGGCCCAAATCATGCCAGAAAAACATTCCCCAAACCATAACGTTGCCTCCACCAGCTTGAAGGGTTGTAGCAATGCATTTGGGGTCCATGCTTTCGTGCTGTTTCCGCCAAATTCTCACTCGGCCATAGGCATGGTGCAACTGAAAACGTGATTCATCGGACCAAATAAGTTTTTTCCAATTATCGACTGTCCAATCCTTATGCTCCTGTGCGAAGTGGAGACATTTTCTCTTGTTAACTGCAGACAGCAAAGGTGTTTGAACAGGCCTCCTTCTGCCATATCCCATCCGTGCCGTGTACGGCGAACAGTGCGTGCACAGATCATTTGAGGGATCCTTGATTAAGATGGTCTGTAATTGCTGCACTGTTGCCTATTACCAGTCTGGACACTCTCCGTTCCGCCCGAGCAGTCACTAGTCGATGACGACCACACGTTGCACGTAGAAACCCAGTTTTTTGGCTGACAGTCCAGTCTTTAAACACTTTAACAACAGTGGCTCTGGAACATTTCATGAATGCGGCGGTTTCAGTGATACTCGCTCCATGGCTCCAAGCTCTTACAATCGTCCCACGTTGAAAGTCCGTCAAATTGCATTTTTTACCCATCTCGTCACCCAAAAATCACTTCTACTACTGTCGCAAGCACTAAACTTTCCCTTTTTATACTAGCCTCACCCTCTGGCGGCAACAGCGTGCAGCCATAGCTCATTTGCTTAAAACTGTCAGGTAGTCATAATAAAGTGGCCACTCAGTGTTTATAAAAATGTCAACAAACATCAGGAACGAACAAAAAAAAAAAAAAAAAAGGTTCATTTTTTCCCCCCTGAAAACCCAAATGCGTAAAAAAGCAGCAGAGAAGAATTCTCAGAAAAAAAAACCGCACAAGAATTGAAAATGCTTCTTGTTGTTGGTGGTATATATATAGGAACTCTGCATGTGCCAGAGAAACAACAAAGGAGTATTCAGCTTTCATTTTTGTGGCAAATACAGACTAGCTCATAAAAGAAAAAAAAAGTTCGCGGATAATTTTACTATGTAAGAAAATTTATAAATCCATGGGCATCCCTTTCATTTGGTGGCTGTCTACCTGGCCAGTAAATATGTATATTAGCGTCCTAAATTATTTCGTCGGAAAAATGTCAGTACCTAGAAAAAGTGTGACGTAAAGATTTCAGAGTATGGAAATTAATGGCAAATGGTGCAGAAATTTCATATTTTAAATGTGTTTTAAAAATTTTCTATCGTAATATTGAACTGTGAGTGATGCTGTGAAGAGACGCTGCGGTAGGCCTAATGCATCGCCAGAGGTGCATACAAATAAAATGTGACTGCATACACAACCATTGAAACAGAAAACTTGCTGCAAACCCGCAAATCACGATAACAATGGAACGAGATATTTTAAAGAAAATTAATATAACAGTAAATAATTATTAGAACATTACAGATTCCAGAGAGGGCAAAAGGACATTACGACTGAATCCGCAAAAATGTGTGTAAAATGGACCTTAAGGCCAAAACTTAAAAATTTGTGGACTATGAACCTCATAAAAACAAGAGACTAATTTTTATATCAAGAAAAACAGTTCTGTTAATGAACCTTCAAAAATTATATATAGCATCTTTAACAACTTCATTCAAAAATAGTACTTATAAAATATATAAGGAAAATATTTTATTTTAATAACTGGCAAATGCAAGAGTAACCTGGCAATAAAATAAAAAAATCTTTCTGTGTAAATGAAACTTTTGTTACAGTTCCTATATATTGAGAACAGGCCTTGATAAAATCAAGAGGCCAGAAACTTCTGCAAAAACAAAATAACTCTATCGGAAGATGTGAAAAATAGTTGAACATTCTCATGTTAAGATAGAATTAAATATATTAATCTTAGTAAAACCTTAAGTTTTTTAATTGCTGTAATAACATTTTTATTTTTTTAATCTACAAGCAAAAACTATCTGCAAAATCTGCTAATAATTTGCAAACTATCCACGTATGGCGTACGCGTGTACGTCTATATTGTGTGACTCTGAGCATCGCTACGGCGACGATGTGAAGCTTTGCTTAATTGAAAGGAAGATTCGCTGCAGCGTTTAATTCACACGCGGACGACTAATACGCGCGGAGTCCAAGCGCGTATTTTGTTACCACGAGAGCGAGCCGTGTTATACTCATACGCTACCCAATATAGTTCGTTCATGTTTTGTCATTGCTTTTTAAAGCGATGTTGAGAAATTTTTCGTTCTTTCGCATACGATTCCTTGATTCAAAATAGAAAGTACTAACATGATTTTCTGTGTTGTACAGGAAACTGGGGAACTATAACTTTCGGTTCTGGTTTGAACAGCTTCCATTCATAGCTGATTTGCTGTGTCCCTGCACTTTTGGTTCTCCTGTGTTAATAGCTTGTTCGCAGGTCAGTTTCTATCTTACTCATACATATCTTTTGCAAATCGAAGAGTTTTTTTCCGGTTTTTCCTGCCAAACACATACAGGATACATCAAAATAAAGGGTGGATGCTGTGGACCTCTTTTCTGTAGCGTATCACTACATTTATTGCTCTCCTGCCAACAACATAACCTCTTTCTCTTGTACTCTTCCGCCCATCATTTTGGCACAGCAACAAACCTTCCTTTTAAAGGAACAAAGCTTCACATTCTTTGCCAGAGCAATACATTAGGCCTACCGCAGCTTCTCTTCACAGCAACAGACTCACAGGTCAATATTACGAAAAAAAATTTATCTTTAAAACGCATTTAAAATATGCAATTTTTGCACCATTTGACATTAATTTCCATACACTAAAATCTGTACATCGTACTTTTTCCAGGTACTAAAATTTTTTCAACGAAATAATTTAGGACGCTAATCTACACATTTACCACCTGGCCTACCCCTTGGACCGGCCCTGGCTGGAAAACCACAAGATCGAATCTTTACAGCTACCTCAGGTCTGACCTTAATACTACTAAGAAAATTTGGGAATCTATACCGCAACGTTTAGATAACCGCATTCCATACCCCAGTATACTGGCAGACCTCTGTAATGTGTTGACTAATATGGGACTAACTGCACCAAACACTAATCAATAATGTCACTGCAAGTATGCTTCGTAGGTGTCAAGACGTTCTTCGACACATAGGTAGTGTTACTGGATACTGAAATCCAGAGGTTTGGACATTCTCTGAATATACACTTTTGTCTATATTGTGGTACTACTTGTTGTGAGCAGAAATTGCCCATTGAATTGTTTTTGTAAACACACTCTGGCGTTTATGTTACGTGGCTTCACTTCATGCAATATCCCTAACTTTTTGTGACCAGTATATATATATATATATACATACATACATTGCTGAAAAAATGTGTACAATCAAACTGTGACAGTTTGTACGGCTTTTCTACACAGCGTAGCTATGTGATCCAGCCTTTAATCTGTTGCCCTTAACAATCTGATAATAGAAGAGATCCATAATTCAGAGAAAGGCTAATTAGGAAGCACTGGCCTAATCGGAAAAGTATTAATCCGACAGTGAATAGAAATATTGGTTTGTGGCTCTCTAATTTAACTGCTTAGAAAAGATTATTAATTCAGAGAAATCTGAAGACACAGACTCAACTAGCAAATACAAAAATTGGTCTATTACTCTTGCCATTTGGGAACAAACAGCTACAAAATTCAAAGTGAACATTAAATTCAAAACCAGTAGCACCAAAAGTAAACAGCTATCAAGATGGTTTTGAAGCATTACAGAAACAAAGGAGCAATGATATGTGTTCAAAAATAATATTGTTGAGAGTAAATTAATTCAAATTAGAAAAAAATCCTCATAAAACTATACTTCCAACCAAAGTAGTCTAATGTAAAAGTATGTGAGCACGCCGATAGTTTTCAAATTATTAGCAGATTTTGCGAATATGGGCACATTTGGACGTTTGTGGCCTCTAGATTTTATCAAGGCCTGTTTCTCAGTACATAGGAACTGTATCAAAAGTTTCCTTTACACAGAAGGAATTTAAATTTTATTGCCAGGTTCCTCTTGCAGCAACTAGTTATTAAATTAAAATCTTTTCCTTAAGTAATTTGTAAGTCGACAGTAATTTTTTTTTATTGGAGGTTTAACGACCACCGTGAGCAACTCAATGGGCTATAAGCAGTCGCCCGTCCCTGATTTAGGGTCACTGGTTCCAGGGAAGGGAGGGAGCCAGTGCTGTAAGACAAACACAACATCCATGCCTCACCGGGATTCGAACCCGGACCCCGTTCGGACGAATGATCAGAGGCCATCGCTTAGACCACTGCGCCACCGGGGGCGGCACAGTAATTTTTGAACTAAGCTGTTGAAAATACTATTTATAATTTTTAAATGTTCATTAATGGAACTGTTTTCTGGGTATAAATGCTTCTTTTAATTCTCTTGTTTTTATGAGGTTCATAATCCAATATTTTGCCATAAAGGTCAATTTCACACACATATTCAATTGTATTTTGCCGTCATCGGAATTTGTAATGTCCTAATAATTATTTTTTTATTGTTTCTTTAAGTTATCTTATATTGTCATTGTGATATGCGGGTTTGCAGCAAGTTTTGTTTCAATGGTTGTGTTCACAGATACATTTTATTTTTATACAACTCTGCTTCCAACTTCTCCCATCCCTGCATTCCTGAAATTTGAACAAAAATTTAGTAAACTGTAACTGGAAAAGCAAAGCAACTGGCCACCTTGCCTGTGACAGGTTCAATAGCATTCCTCTGCTTCATTATTTGATAGGCACAACTGTGATATGTGGAAGGGGGAGATGGGCACATTTGGATGTAAGTGCGTACTCCCAGTCTAACAAAATGTTGCATTGGATATTTGTATATATTCCATTTGGATACAGATACATTATGATTTCAGTAAGCTTAATTCACATCTGGTATAAAACGTGCATTTTCAAAAAAAAAAAAAAAAAAAGTTACATTTTTGCGTGCCTTACGTAGACTTTGAATTGTGACTGACAATTTACTTCTTGGCCACAGGACCCGAGGTTTCTCTAATGAATTTCTCTTCTGTTTTTCGACAGATCTCCATAAAGTGGTATCAATACAATCTTCAGTTCAGAGGAAAGAAGGTTCATACAAAAAAAAAATTAGATAGACAACGGATTTACCTTTTTAAGCACCTCAAAGTAACCTCACTCGCTTCAGCAGCAAACGCGCGCCTCCTCGTTAAGCCTAACCGTCTGCTATCGTTAAGTTACTTTCACAGCAAAGCTTCCTTAAGCAGACGCTTCCACGGAAAAAAGAGACGACACTTCCTGCGACTTAGGACTCCGAGGCTGGCGATTAGGTTGAAAAATTATCACAGTATCCTACGTCTGGGTCCAGAGTATTGTTTCCCGCGACGATGACCATGCATTATCGGCGAACTCTTAACATGGCGTAGATATATTTGTTTATTTTTTTATCACTTTTCCCTCATTAGTCCTTAAAAGCCATGCATTTTTTTAAGAAAATTAAATAGGTGAGATCTAATATATAAAAGTTGAATGCTTGTTTGTCCGCTGTACAAATTTTAGAACCATCAAATTTAGTATACAATATCATGGTACTCTTAGACCGTAGGAGGTTTTTTTGGATGATGTTGGGGCCCGGGGTAAAGGGGCCCCCATACAAAATTTTCGTAAAAAATTCTACTGTTTTCAATTTAGAACCACCAAATTTGGTATACCATCTCATAGTACTCTGATTTAGCCGTAACACGGTGTTGGGATGATGTTGGGGCCCGGGGTCAAGGGGCTCCCATACAATATTTCGTAAACATTTCTACAGTTTTCAATTTAGAACCATCAAATTTAGTATACAATATCATGGTACTCTTAGACCGTAGAGGGTTTTTTGGATGATGTTGGGGCCCGGGGTGAAGGGGGCCCCCATACGAAATTTTCGTAAAAAATTCTACGGTTTTCAATTTAGAACCACTAAATTTGGTATACTATGTCATTATACTCTGACTTAGACCGTAGACGGTTTTTGGATGGGGGCGGAGCCCGGGGGTCAGGGGGCCCCCATGCAAACTTTTCGTAACACGTTCTACTGTTTTCAATTTAGAACCACCAAATTCGGCATACCGTCCGTCTCACAGTACTCTGATTTAGCCGTAACACGGTGTTGGGATGATGTTGCGGCCCGGGGTCAAGGGGCCCTCATACAAATTTTCGTAAACATTTCTACAGTTTTCAATTTAGAACCATCAAATTTGGTATACGTTCTGATGGTACTCTAACTTAGAACGTAGGAGGTTTTTCGGATGATGTTGGGGTCCGGGGTCAAGGGCCCCCATACAAATTTTCGTAAACATTTCTACAGTTTTCAATTTAGAACCACTAAATTTGGTATTGTATCTGATGGTGCTCCAATTTTGCCGTACACGGTTTTTGGATGGTGTTGGGCCCCGGAGTCAATGGGGGCACCCCATAGAAAAATTCGTAAAAAGTTCTACAGTTTTCAATTTAGAACCACTAAATTTGGTATACTATGTCATCGTACTCTGACTTAGACCGTAGACAGTGTTTGGATGGGGTCGGAGCCCGGGGGGTCAGGGGCCCCCATACAAACTTTTGGTAACAAGTTCTACAGTTTTCAATTTAGAACCACCAAATTTGGTATACCGTCTCTTAGTACTCTGGTTTAGCCATAACACGGTGTTGGGATGATGTTGGGGCACGGGGTCAAGGAGCCCCCATACAAATTTTCGTAAACATTTCTACAGTTTTCAATTTAGAAACACCAAATTTGGTATACGTTCTGATGGTACTCTAACTTAGACCGTAGGAAGTTTTTTGGATGAAGGTCTTACCAATAAAGGTCTTCCCATGTAGATGTGCCAGTCGAAGAGAAAAATGAGATTGGGGCAACGGTTCGGGCATTGTAGGGCGGCAAAGTTAGCATGTACAGTATGGGAGAAGAGTGCGGTTGACTCACGCGCTGTTGAAGGCGTCTGTGGAGGGTTAGATAGTCCAAAGTCCGAAATCTTCTCTATTCTGAGCGAACCGTTGCGCAAAGCAACGCTAGCAGGCATTCGTATCAAAGTTCTTCTAATCGGAACAGCCAACACTCTCGAAGACCTGATTGCGTTATGCCGTTGGACTGTGTGATGTATATATACAATTTAATATTCATTCGATCCAGTTAATTCACGTAGGTAAGACGTTTCCCATTATGTAAAAATGTAAATAAACATTCCGTTGACCATTGCTAGTGAAAATATTACGGGCGATTGCTTATAGCTCATTGAGTTGCTCACGGTGGTCGTTAAACCTTCACTCAAAAAAAAAAATCACGAACTTAGACTATTGTCTTTACTGAAGTGGTTGAATGAATTTGTCAGTCAAATAAAGTTAAAATTTAGTGTTTCATATGAGTTCATGCTTCTCAAAAAAGAAAAAAAAAAACTAACCGTCGATTCCGACGGGTTTCGTCTAGTTCCTTGTTAAACTAATAAAAATGGAAAAAAAGAAAAGAAAAAGAAATCCCCGCTTTATTTTCAGGGATCTCTAGAGATATAATCTCACAGATTATCGTATTTTGCAGAATTAGCTCGCATCTCATAATATCTAGGTTCTGATGAGGATAACACTCAGAGAGTTTTTTTCTTTAACCTGACAAATTCCAGTAAAAAAATGTTGAATGATGCTAATGTAATAGGTGACGTGATTGGTTTGACCCTGACGGCTTGCGGGGGGAGGGGATACAGATGTTTGCAACAAAGCCCGGCAGAGGTTTTCCCACACACTGTTTTATTGTCGTAAACGACCTCTGGCACTTACAGCGCCATATGGTCGACTTGCCCAGTGAGCAGAATCGCCTGTGAAAGTTGTTCAATGTTCAGTCAGTCATATCTTCGCTTTGTAAGATGGCATGCCAAGGATGTCGAATAACATTTTTCTGTCCTGGTCAAATGTAAGGCGTGGCTTTAACGAATTTTCTAGTTAGCCACAATATTTTCAGTGAAAACATAAATTGTCCCAGATGTGGACGACTCCTAACTTTAAATAGGAAAAGTATGCTATATCGATGTGGGGGATCTTTTTTGGCACCTGCACCGAGGAAGCAGAAAAGAGTTAGAGTCCAATGCAATTACAAAGGATCTGCAAGAATGGAAACGTTTTTCGCGTCCCGCAGGTTAAGTATTGAGAAAATATTTAAATTCATTTTCCTTTGGTTGACTCTGGAGTTTCCAAGGCAGAAGAGGCTAGAACAGTTTTGTGATATGAGCTCGACGACTGTGGTAGATTGGTCCAATTATTGCCGTGAGGTGTGCCTGCATTGGTAGAAGAGAAATAAATCAGCGAAACTAGGTGGACCCGGCAAGACCGTCGAAATCGACGAATGCCTCCTAGGTAGAAGGAAAAATCACAGAGGTCGAATCCTTACAGGAACATGGTTATTTGGAGCAAAAGAAAGGGGCACTGGGCGATTTCGTATTCAGCCCGTTAAACGCCGTGATGGAGTAACACTCTTAGCCCTCTTAAGAAATGGATTCGGCCAGGCACCACAATCATTTCCGATTGTTGGAAGGCCTATCACAGTCTTCATCGGCATAGGTATAGACACTTCACGGTAAACCATCGGTACTATTTCGTGGATCCAGTCTCCAGAGCTCATACAAACACCGTGGAGCGTCTCTGGAGAGACGTTAGAAGCAAGCTGCCTCGTTTTGGAAGAGTCAAAAAACATCTGAAGGGATATTTAGCAGAGTTTTCTTTTAAGAAGAAGTTCGACAAAGAACTTGAAAGACCACATCATTTTCTCAAGGCAGTCTCTGCTTTATACCTGCCGAAATAGGTCACCATCATCATCATTGTCAACCATTATCTATCCACTGCTTGATGAAAGTCTCCCCAAGTTTCTTCCACAACGGTCTATATTGAGCCAGTTTCCTCCATGTCACTGTGGCATACTGTCAAATTTCGTTCGTCCATCTCCCATGTGGACTTCTGGACGTTTTCCTATCCTTTGGAATCCAATGTAAAATTTCTATTGTTCATTGGGGTTCCGTTCTGTCAACATGTCCATCCCATTGCCATTTTAGTGATACATAGGTTTACGTAAGTATTTTTTTGCATGAACTGTTTTTTGTAAGAATAAAACTAAATTGGTATGCACCAAAAATCCTTACTGTCCAATTAATTATTGCTTAAATATCGTTTTGTTTTCCCTGCTATGCTAAACTGAATTGCATGTTATGCTCCTGAAATTTAATGTGCAAGTAAAATGAGTGTTAACAGTAAGCACGAGAAACTTTTCTTCTAGGGAGGGTATTAATGAACAGCATGAACAGCGAGTACAGATCCACCCATGCTGGATCTGTACTCGAATTCGGGCCCATCTAACGGCTGCAGCATCTTGCCTGTCCTGGGCAGAGAACAACTAGCATTTCCTTGCACTATCTTACTAACCTTACAAATTGTGATCTGCGGTTTTTAAAAGAAAATTAATAATTTCAATAGTTTCGTAAAATATTTCCTCTGTGGTTGCTGCATGATAATTAACAGTGAATGTACAGCTGGAATATACGTTTGCCCGATAAAATTAGCAAGAGTGCATGTCTGCACGAAAAAAAATAGTAGCAATGCACGTCTGCACGAAAAAAAAATAGCAATGCGCGTTTTAATGTCTTTCCATATCATATACAAAAAAATAATGCATGAACTCTTATTCTACATTTTTGCTATTCATTCAACTTTGCAAATCGTTACCTACTAAAAGAAAAAGGATCGAAAGAAGTGCATATTTTTTCTCATTTTCCCTATTTTTATTACGTTCAACAACTTGTTTATTTTCTTGGTAATTTATTTTCTTATATAGCTGCTTAATACATTTTATTACTAAAAAAGCATTTCATTTATTATTACTATGTGACAGCGGAAAAATATTAATTCTTAAAATGCAGTGAATCCTTTCTGTGCCGCCCCGGTGGCGCAGTGGTCTAAGGCGTTGGCCTCTGATCATTCGTCCGAAGGGGTCCGGGTTCGAATCCCGGTGAGGCATGGATGTTGTGTTTGTCTTACGGCACTGGCGCTCTCCCTTCCCTGGAACCAGTGACCCTAAATTAGGGACGGGCGACTGCTTATAGCCCATTGAGTTGCTCACGGTGGTCGTTAAACCTCCAAAAAAAAAAAAAAAAAAAATCCTTTCTGTCTCTATTCCTTAGTATTCATTGGCAAACGTTGCATCAATGCAAAGCCAATCTGGCCCCGCATTGTTGTGGGGTATGAAAGGCACTGCTAACAGCAAGTGGAAAAGGGAACAACTGATGTGTATTTCTCTTTGTTCCCTATTATGATGCATACCAAATTTTTCCTCTTCCTTTTAATATTATGATCATCCGGATCAGAACGCAATGGTTTTTGGGGGCTTAGCCCACCCCTTAGAACCGCGTTTTGTGAAGCCACATCAAGTTGCCATAGAGCCGTCTAATATAGGCGGTTTTCCATGGTAATGCACCTTGAAACAGAAAAAAAAGGGGCCACAAGCAGAGAGTTCTCCTCTGCAAAGAACGCACGCACACGCTTACACAATTAAAATTTGAAACACTGATTTGTTGGGGAAGAGATGTTGTCGTATCACAAGAGAAACGATCGGTTTTAAATTGCATGCATGGAATTCTGTGACAGAACAGTTTTCTATGTTGGACGGGAAAAAAATGAAGAAAGAAAAAAAGCTAATTTATGTGTAAAAGTATGCAGCGGAAACTGATAGTAGACCAAAAGGTGGAAAAGAAATAATTTTTAACATGTTTCAAATATTTCTAACAAAACCAAAAATTTAAAGAACTTCAAGTGAAGATTGTTCATAACATACTTTTCAGGAGGTGGCAAGCGGAAAATGTAAATACAAATAATATTACCAAAAACTATATGCAAAGATTCACTGTGACTTCTCTGTGGTCTAACCGGTTTTACTACACACGCCACATAAATTTCATAAATAAAAAGCCACAAGACCGAACAACTACATAAAACAGGAAATTTGGCTGCATATTGGGACAATAGGGAAATTTATTTGCTATTCGTTTGGGGGTTGTGCCTTAGGCTAGCAGGCCCTGTTTAGGCTCACTTGTGCCTGGTGTACTACGAAAATCCAGCGATCACTCAATCAATCCTCAAAAAATTAAAAAAAAAATCTTCAAGATTAAATTCTGGGAGAAACTTCGGGAGACTTTTGTCCAGCAGTGAATGGCTGCTGCAAATGAGCAAATTTCCCCCACTTCTTTGCCTTTGATACTTTTCCATACTACAGTATGTACTCGTACATACTAAGTGTAAGACTATACTTTTCCATACGAGGGTATAGGAGAACTGGCCACCGGAGAAGTGCCCACCAGGAGAACTAGCCACAACAGTGTTAAGGGGCCGTACCAAAATTGCGTTCATGATTGCTTCCTGGCCACATCTCCCTAAGCCAGGGTTGCAGTCGCGGCCTGGTGCCGCCAAGCCACTTTTTTCCAAACCCTGGCAGCGACAGACTACTTTTTGCCGAACTGAATCAGACTTTTTAAAATTATTTATTCAATCGTCGCCCCCAATGTTGGTTCGGAACAACATACTGAAATTTGAATCAATCCATGTATTTTCCCCCAAGCAATCGTGCAGGAGATCGGGAAATAAATCCCGGACCTCTGTTCTGACCTTTGATCCCATTTCGACCATTTTCAATAGTTTTCGTGCCCAGGTTGCTCGAAACAACATACTAGAATGTCATCAAAATCGTACGATACTTACACGAATTATCGTGCAAAAGGAAAGGACAAACGGACAAAGCAGGATCATATGCGCTTCTTCAACTAACGGTTGGGAAACATAAAAAAAAACACCTGCATTGAGCCATGTGCAATAGTTTAAAAATTATACACTTAAAATTGGCAAACTGCGAAAAATTTTGTCTTTTATATTTCGACGGAAATTTAATGACGGTCAGTTATATTTCCGCTATTATAGTCGGAAACTGCAGCTGTCGCCCTCCAGACGCTACGGAGTACGGTAAAAAATAGCCCATGATTTTTATTTAGGTGTATTGCATGACTTTTGAGAGACCACTTTGCTAATTTTAGTCAGAGAATTTGGGAAGGTGGTGCTTGACCCTTCGAAGGGACGCCCTTGATCAAAGTAACCTCCCGTGTTTCTAACAATAGACAGTATTGCAAAGTAAGTCTTTGAAATTTGAAATTGCGGTTGACCCACTGCTCCAACTAACGCACCCTCTCCGTACTTTGGCAGTGTTTCACATTGCCAGACCGAATGTAGGAGACTGCCAGAGCACATTTTTGTTGTTTTGTACTTTTAGCGAACTGCACTAATATATATATACACTGAAGAGCAATTGAAGTAGAGACAGCTGGCGTTATGCAAATGTGGCGCTGTGGGCAGCCCTGTAAACGGAAACGACATGACGTATGCAGCAATCCGACAATATAAGGAGTGATGCGACGGGAATCAGTAAGAGTCGGACTCAGTATGGGTAAGACGAAGGATCTAAGCGCATTTGATCGTGGGCAAATTGTCGGGGCCCGACGAATGGGTCACTCCATCTCGGAAGTCGTGCAGGAGGCACTAGGATTTTCACGAGCCACTGTGTCACGGGTGCACCGTGAGTACATCGAATCCGGTAAAACCATCCCTGCAAGGGCCAACTGCCGTGGACAACAGCTTGTGGATGAGCGGGGTCATTGTCGACTAGCTCGCATTGTAACAGCGGATAGACGGGCCACAGTGCAAGGAATAACTCGGCAATTTAACGCTGGTGCACAAAAACGTGTAAGCAGCCACACCATCCAGAACCATCTCCTCGCTATGGGGTACAGAAGCCATCGTCCCACGAGGGTACCGCTGCTGACCGCACAGAACAGGGTGCAAATATTAGCATGGGCGCGGGAACATCGCCACTGGTCCCTAGACATATGGGGAAATGTTGCCTGGACTGATGAGTTGAGATTCACGTTGGTACATGCGGATGGCAGGATACGAGTACGGCTCAAACCACATGAAGCGAGGGATCTTTCTTGCCAGCAAGGTACTCTTCAAGCTGGTGAGGGTGGCATTCTTGTCTGGGGACTGTTTACTTGGACTGAAATGAAACCCCTGGTACGTGTGACATTGTCCCTCACAGGTCAACGTTACCGGGATATCCTGGACGACCATTTGCTCCCATTTGTGCGTCTTCAACATCCCACTAGGGACCTCATCCTGCAACAAGACAACGCACCGTGCCATCGCTCCCGAATTGTATCCGAATGGTTGGATGAACACTCCACAGACGTGACCTCGCTTCCTTGGCCAGCTAGGTCACCTGACTTCAATCCCATCGAGTACATCTGGGATGCAATCGAGATAGATGTTCGAGGTTCTGACCCCCTCCATCAAATCTTCATGAACCGTGGGAGCTTGTTCAGGGGTCGTGGATCTGTATGACTTCCGGTGTCTTGTCGAGTCCATGCCGAGACGAATCGCCACCGTCATCAGGGCGAAAGGTGGTGCTACACGTTACTAGACAGGTATCTCTAATTCAATTGTTCTTCAGTGTATATATATATATATATATATATATATATATATATATATATATATATATATATCATAATCAAAAACCACTATCAATCCACTGCTGGATGAAGGTCTCCCCAAGTTTTTTCCAAAACGGTCTATCTTGCGTCATCTCCTCCATGTGACTTCCGCATGCATTCGAATGTCATCCATCCATCTCACATGTGGTCTTCTTCTGGGTCTTTTCCTGTCCCATGGTATCCAGTCTAAAATTGTCCATCGGTGGTCCGTTTTTCTGGCAACATATCCAGCCCATTGCCATTTTCAGGGATTTTACTCTGACCATGATGCCTTCAACCCTTCTCATATTTCTTATCCATGAATTCCTCTTCTTATCTTTCCTGGTTACACCAGGCATGCAACTCTCCGTGCTTCTTTGAGTCGTCAGTCTTTGCATGTCTGTTTTAGTTAAGGTCCATGTCTCTGCTCCATACGCAAGCACTGGCAGGATGCATTGATTAAACAGTTTTCTTTTAAGACATAATGGCATACTGCTCTTAAAAATTTTACTGTTTCTTCCAAAAGCTCTCCAACCATGTTTTATACGTCGATTAATTTGTTCATCAATGTGACCTTTGATTGATATTTGCTATGCAAGGTAAACATATCGGTTATCTCCAGCGTTTCCCCATCAACAGATAAAGCTCCATGTCTTGTAAAAGCACTGTGCATCAGGTTTGTCTTCTAAAATTTCATTTTTAATCCCACTTCTTTACTTTTGTCAGCAAGTTCCTGGTTCATACTCTGCAGCTCTGAATCACCGTCATCAGAAAAACGAAGGTGAGTTAAATATTCTCCATCAATCTTTATCCCTTTGTTTTCCCAGTTCAATGATTGAAAGACATTTTGCAATGTAGCATTAAAGAGTTGGGGAGATATGGTGTCACCTTGTCTCACTCCCTTTCCAATTTGTATTTGTGCTGTATCCTCAAACAACCGAACTTTTGCACATGCATTTTCATAGATGTTATTAATAATGCTAATTTATGATTCTTCAATACCACAGGATTTCAAAGCCATTGTAACTGCTGATGGTTTCACTGAATCAAAGGCCTTTTCATAATCGATAAAACCATACATAATGGAAGTACATATTCCTTCGTTCTTTCAATTTGTTCTCTCAGCACACAGAAATGATCTATCCCAGCAAAATATCAAGTGCTGGGAAAAAGATCAAGTTACGTCACGTGGTTGCCGGCTGCCACTACCGGCAAACTAGCGGACCACATTATGCTAGCCATCATTTCTGGCACGTGCTTGCAGGGCCGCTGAAGAGCCACTTGTGGCAGCTACTGCCTGTGATGGATAACTGATGGCCCTGTTGTGGCATATGACAACTGATGGGGTGCCAATTGTTGGCCAGCTGTTGGCTTGAACTGCTGGCCCTTTTGTTGGCCGCCCGGACATTTTATTGACGGTTCGGCTGCTGCAACATAGTGCTGGGCCAGCACGACTGTTTTTGCTGGGATAGTGATGTAGCCACTCCTGAATCCAGCTTGTTCTCTCGGTTAGATCTTCTAGAGTGGAGAATCTGTTCCTCAGTTCCAATTTGAAGGTATTAAGATGTTTTTTAAGGTTGGTCAGGTCAACACACTTTGTTTGTTTTATGAGTTTACCACGCTCGAGTTTAGTGTTAAGGTGCATCTTACATATCCCCATTCTGTGATCACTCCCTGTGTTAAACCTGTTCAGCACAATGCAGTCTTCTATGACAAATTTCTGGTAGCACATAATAAAACCAGTTTCACTTGTCATTCCATTGGGATGCATCAATGCCCATTTCCTATGTTGTTTCTTCTTGAAGAAGGAGTTCCGGATGAAAAACCTTACTGCCTCCGCGAACTCTACGAAAGTATTTCCACGCTGGTTTCTGTTCCCATGTCCGAATTTACCGACCGAAGTTTCATTCTGTTGTCGTTGCCCTATTTTCACATTGAAATCACCCATAATGATCTTCAAGTGTTGCTTGCCTTTATTATTTATAGATGCCGAATTTCTTCGTAAATTCTTCAACTTCTTCCTCAGGATGACTTGGGAATAATTCTTGAATAATTTACATGTGAATTAAGGCTTTAATAATTTAAGCCTGGTATCTTTTTGAAAGTTGGTAACGAGTCGTGCAGCTTAGTCCGAGGAACTTTCAACTTCTATAACTTTATCCTTCAGTTTCTTGTTTATTACACTATCTACCAACAAGTAATTGGACACCTGTGATAGCAAAGGAAAACGAAGTTTATTCACCTTTAATAGTTGGTGGAGCCCCCACGAGCGGCGATTACAGCTGCGACCCTCCGGGGCATACTCTCAACTAGGCGTTGTACGACGGCTAGTGGTATTTTCCTCCACTCGGCTTGGAGAAGACAGGTCAGTTCTTTCACCGATTTCGGACGGTGGGGGCACCCCTTAAGTCGACGCTCCAACTCGTCCCAGAGGTGCTCGATAGGATTAAGGTCCGGGCTCTGAGCAGGCCAGTCCATTCGATTAACCCCATTGTCACCATACCAAGCCGTCGTGGACCTCGCAACATGACAGATGGCATTGTCATCCTGAAAGTAACATGGGTCGACCCCGTAAAACTGCCACAACGTAGGAAGCGCATGATCATCCATAATGGTGCAGTAGGTCTCGGCGTTGAGTCTACCAGGAATTGCGACCAAGGGTCTCGTGCCATGTCAGGAGAAACACCCCCATAGCATAATTCCACCGCCGCCGAACTTCACAGTTGGCACAAGACATTCCGGCAGGAGGCGTTCTCCAGGCAGACGCCAAACCCAGACCCTGCCATCCGAACGGTAGAGGGTGAACCTTGATTCGTCGCTCCAGAGAACCTGTTTCCACTGTTCAACGGTCCACTGTCGATGTTCTTTGCACCACGTTAGCCGAGCAGCGCTATTGGACTTGGTGATCAAAGGCTTGTGGGCGGCAGCACGTCCATGATAACCGAGCAGATGGGCTTCGTTACGAATGGTATTCATCGAAAGAACACTCTCGGATTCCTGTTGAAACTCCTCGCGGATGTGGCCCATCGATTTGGTGCGGTTCTTCCGAATTTCTCGGGCTAGCACCCGTCGGTCTCTAACTCCCAGTTTTGTGGGTCTGCCGGGTCGGGGCACATTCCGACAGTCACCTCTCATATTTCACTTGCCAATCACGTAGGCCACTGTCGATTTTGGGTACTTCAACTCGCTGGATATGCCACGTATGGATCGGCCATTTCTGTGATACCCGACGATTACACCTTTCTCGAAATCAGAGAGCTCCGAACTGCGTGGCATCTTCCATGCGACTGGTTGCGTTGTTGTTTCCCACACGATATTTAACGGCGGCGGCCGTGACGTGTATCAGGACCGCAGATATCGTAGATTGCAGGGGTGTCCAATTACTTGTTGGTAGATAGTGTATAAATCCAACATACACTAGCTCTGCCAGTATCTGTCCCACGATAGTAGAAGAGATGTTCACTTTTCAGTTCAATGAGATCTCCTTTTCTTCTTACTTCACTTAGAACAACGATGTACCGCTTGATTCTTTGTACTTCCTCCTCCAATTCAAGAAGCCTTGAATCAGAAGATAGAGAGCGTTCATTGTACGTAGTCAAGGTCAGCATCAGATGGCAGCCTAGTCCGGTCCTCCAGTGATTCTCAGCACCCTCTGCCTTCAGTTGTGCCTCCGTCAAGAGTATGTCGAAAGTTGTGCCTCCGTCAAGAGCATGTCAAAAGTTGTGCCTCCGTCAAGAGTATGAAATGCCTGTTCAAATACGTGTACAAGGGACATGACTGTGCTAATGTAGCAATTGAACACGATGAACTTCGGACTTTTATGGATTCCAGGTACTTTAGCGCTCCTGAGGCAGCATGGAAACTCTTTGCTTTCAACAAGCATGCTCAATCTCACACAATCGTGCGACTTCAAGTTCATCTTCCTAATGAGCAAAATGTCTATTTAACTGAAGACAACATGCAGGCTGCAGCAGAAAGAGAAGCTGTCACGCGATGCTAATCTAACTGCGTGGTTTAAATTAAATGAAGAAGATGAAAATGCTAGAAACCATTTGTATATTGACATTCCACAGAATTATATATTTGATGAAAGAAATCGTAAATGGAAGCTTCGACAAAGAGGCAAAGACAAGACTATTAGGCACATGTACACTGTAAGTTTGAACGCAGACACAGAAAGATTCTGTTTGCGCCTTGTCTTGCTAAATGTCCCTGGAGCAACTTCTTTTAACTATTTGACGACTGTTGAAGGTATACTATATCCGGATTTTAAGGAAGTAGCCCAAAAGCAAGGACTATTTAATAGTGATGAAATTTGAGACGATGCCCTATCTGAGGCAGTGATTGAAAAAATGCCCCGACAGTTGCGAGAACTGTTCACGTATGTTTGGGTCCTTGCTGTGCCACCAAATGTGCCTGAACATTTTGCGAAGGACAAGAAAGGTCTTTGTGACAACTTTGCAAGGCAACATAATGGTCAATCAGATGACTGCACCAATTGTGAAAATTTTACCCTTAAAGAAATTCAAGATGTGTTTATTATTCGCGGTAAAAAACGTGCTGACTTTGTACTATCTACTCCTCCAGCAAACCTTCGAATTGCTCCTGCAGCTTTCTATTGTATAATGCTCAGCAAGAGAGAGAAAGAAGTGAAGCAATAAAGTCATTGTTGAATGCACAGTAAAAGCTAGCATACTATTAAATATTAGCTGTAAAAAAAATTAAAAAAGGGAAAGCAAATACTTTTCCTTGACGGTCCAGGTGGCAGAGGCAAAACATATATCTACAAATTGCTCCTCAGTACCATACGAGGAGAAGGAAACATTGCATTGGCCACAGCATCAACTGGCATTGTTGTAAATCTGCTTGATGGTGGCAGGGCATACCATTCCGAATTTAAAGTGCCTGTTCCTGTGTTTGCAAACTCCGTTTCAAAAATGACGATGACCAGCCCTAATGCCGAGCTTATTAGGGAAGCCAAAGTTTTGACCTTGGACGAAGCTATACAACGGCTCCTAATAATGCAGTTAATTGTATTAACAAACTCCTTCCAGAGATCGTGAAGACCATAAAGCTCTTTGGCGGTATAGTTTTCATTCTTGGAAGAGATTTCAGACAAACTCTTCCTGTTGTATCCCATGAAATCAGGTCGTTAGGAAAAGTCGAAATATACAGTATTTTCCTGAACCAGTGTTTAGCTACGGTCATCTCTATGTGGAAAGTCAAGAGTACGACGATGTCAAAATAGAAATAGTTCATTTTGGGGGAAACAGACACAGGGTTCACACTCAGTGTACACGAAAAATGTTGTGTACAAGAAAGTGTTGACGAAATAGGGACTCAAGAATTTACAAAACACATAACAGACAGACGGGCAAGCAGAAAGAAAAACAGACAGATAAACGGACGGACAAAGAAGCGATGGAAGATCAAGCTCCTCGCGCTGCAACCTGGGTAACGCTAAAAGATCTACCAAGTTCAGAGTCTTATGCCCGTCGTAGGACGGCTTTTTTTTTTTTGCTGTAAATAAATAATTAAAAAAAAATGCTATGGATATCTTATTTTCCTCGGTCATTATTGACGGGCTTTCACCTATATATTCAATAAATACATAATTTAAAAACATTGCTCTGGATGTCATATTTTTTCCCCGTCATTATTGATAGACAAATTCTCCGCGGGCATCTGTTACTGCTGGAAACCTGCCTGTGGAAAAGGATAACCCCCGACAGGTTTCCTGCGCTTGCACATGCCCGCGGATAATTTGTTGAGTTGTTGTTTGTAAACGCTGAAAATCTCCCGATGGGACCAAGCATTTTTTATATTTTATATTCCAAACATGTTTGCTGCGTTTTCACACCCAGCAAAAACAGTATTTCTGGGCCAGTACTGGCAGTCAGCAGTGACCCAGCACTATGTTGCCGCTGACCAACCAACAATAGAACTTGAAGAAATAAATTGCCGTGACTTAATTACATTTTTTAAAACTACGGTGTTCGACGGAACAACAAAATTACAGCATGATTCATGCTATGTTAAAAAAGGACGATAAGATGAGATTATTTAATAATGCTACGCTTTTACTTAGGCACATATTCAGAACGTTTACGTAGGACGTCAAGTTAATATTAATTACGCTTTTACTTAGGCATTCAATATAAATTCATTAAACTCATAAGCCGCCTTGAATTTTTAACATACTACGGATGTCATATTCATAACGTTTACATTTCAAGTCAAATTAATAGCACTGTGCTTTACTTAGGCATTAAATACTAATTTCTCGGCCCTATAGGCCTAGGTCTTTTAAACAGTTTTCACTCCGTCGACTTCATATTTATAACGTTTATGTATCAAGTCAAGTTGATAATATTGTGCTTTTACTTAGGCACGAAGTATTAATTCATAGGCCTTAGGTCAAGCCTAGGCTCTTTTAACAATTTTTATTCTAACTATGTCATATTCATAACGTTTATGGATGAACTCAAGTTACTCCTATGACATGCGTAGAATAAAAACTGTTAAGAAGGCCTACAGACTATGAATAAATATTTCGTGCCTAAGTAAAATCGCAATGTTAACTTGACTTCATACGTAAACGTTATGAATATGTGCCTAAGTAAAAGCGCAGCATTATTAAAAAATCTTACCTTTTCTTCCTTTTTTAACATAGCATGAGTCATGCTGTAATTTCGTTGTTCCGTGGAACACCGTAGTTTAAAAAATTGTACTTAAGTCACGGCAATTTTCTTCAAGTTAAAGTACAATTCCCGCTTGGTTTACACAGAACGTTTTCTCGAAATTTGTTTGGTTTTCCCAATACAGTTTTCAATATACGCAAAGAAACGGTAATTTTTATAAGCTCCTACCCCCCCCCCCCGCCCCGGTGGCGCAGTGGTCTAAGCGCTGGCCTCTGATCATTCGTCCGTAAGGGGTCCGGGTTCGAATCTCGGTGAGGCACGGATGTTGTGTTTGTCTTACGGCACTGGCTCTCTCATTTCCCTGGAACCAGTGACCCTAAATTAGGGACGGGTGAGTGCTTATAGCCCATTGAGTTGCTTACGGTGGTCGTTAAACTCCAATCAACACCCCCCCCTTAAACTTTTGTGGCCACTTGTCCTAAGCTCGTATGAACCATCCTGAAAATTCAGACAAGCAAAACAGCTCCTTCCCGTCGTTAAGCACCTTGGAAAACTGCCACACATTCAAAGTGTTCCTCGAAGGAACAGCAATTTGTGCTCGGTCCCCTTAAGGAAAAGCGTGTGGCAGTTTTCCTGTGTGGTGGTTTACAGTGAACCAAAAGGCCCATCTAAAACCTTTTTTCCTAGCCTTTTTTACCGCGTTTTTCGTCTCGGAGTTTTTTACCGATTGCCTGGAAATGGTGACCCCAGAAATCTCCCCCATGTCCGATATTGTGTGTCAAATGTCATATGTGCATGGTCCCTAACTTAAAAATGTGTGGGTCTTTTCCTGTGGGGGTGTTTTCCGTCCATCTACCGTAATAGCTATATTTGCACTGTTTTGTAAAACGTATTCAAAACGTTGGCACATAACTTTGATTACAAACAAGTTCGGGTTTTTGATTTACCTCACTTTCCATCTAAAATGCTGCCCTTCTGATTTTTTCGTGTTCAAACGAAAATGGATATCAAGCGAAAAAACTTGTGTTCATCGGATTGAAAGGTTGTACAAGCGTACGATATCTGTGAATGTTACGTTTATCCATTGCGGATACAAGAGCTTTGGTTTCACCGGCCTCAAAAATTGAAAATTGTGTTTTTGTAATAATCTTTAAATCACCTTTAATAATCTTCATCTTTTTTTTTAATGATCTTTTTACTTGTAATATCTGAAATCACTGAAAGGAAGCTATGAACCTTTTAGTAAAGATAATTTCCATGTAACAAGGACTTCCTCAAACTTTAATTCCATTTTTAAAAATCGCAATTTTATATCCCCAGTTTTACACTGATTATGTTGAATGTTTCTTCTTCTTCTTTTTTTTTATTTGAAGAGTTTGGGACGAGTATTGTGATAGAGTGTGTGGTGTAATCCAAACTCCCTCCCCTACTGCCTGCTCAAAGTAACACCTCTCCTCCAGTTTCCCCCGACTGTCAATTTATTGTTTCTGTGTTGGGAGAAACTTCTTATCTCTCCTTTCCCTCCCATAGCTGGACAACATTTTCCGAATGCAGCTTTTCCGGAACTCACCGTATCTCATTGGATTGATTTATTGTTTTATTGCGTCGTAGAACAAACGCGGCCGTCGGTGTGTACATACGATATTTACTGTGAACGCAAGTGGACAGGAAATCCGCCTTTGAGATGGAAATCGCTGATAGTACTGTACTATATACAATGACGCCGAAGCTGTTTTCTTTGATTTCCGTCACTCCTTGTTGCCACCAAAACCCCATTAGTGCGGATACATGTTGAGACACCTTGAGATGAGGTCCGTTGTGAAGGATCATTTCAACTTTGAGCAAAAGTCTTTCTATTTTTTTTTAACTTTAGGTAACAACTAACAATATTAACTATAAAGTATTGAAATTCTGTAATCCGCAAAATTTCCCCTTAGGAGCGGTCAAGGGAACTGATTGTTTTACTAAGCCATTCTGTACAGGTTGTGAGAAATGGCCTAAATAAAGCTGAGAACTGGTTTTTTTTGTTGTTTTTTAACGCATACGTATGCGTAACTTCGTTTAAAAATCAAAATTACCTGCACATAAAAATCTTATTTCTTAATTTCTTTTTTTGTGATTATTAACATCCTTTATTTTACATCATTATTAGGAGAATTATTTCAAGGAAAAGTTTTAGGCTTTTTTTAAGAAATGTAGTTGGCAAACGTATGTGCATTGCCAATTCTGTGCATTTTTTCGCTGTTAAGATTTTAGGAAAATATTTCTCATCTGTTCTTGATATTTTAGATGAGGATTTAGCCTACACAGGAAACATAACTCAAATTTACGCTTCAATGTTTACACGGCGTTATACACTATCCACCATCGAAACAATTACGTAGGCTAATTTGTATGTTGCACAGTCACAGATTTAAGAACAAGTGGTAATCACATTGGAAACTAATACTTTACATGGAATAAACCTACAACAACGATAATGAATACCCATCCCCACACCCTATTCTTCCGGGTGTAGGAGAACTGGCCACAAAAATTTTAAGGGGCCGTATACAAATTACGTTTTTGACCGCTTCGTGCCCACGACTTCCAGAGGTTGGTAATCTGAGTCATAGTTTCCGTAATTTCGCCTTTTCTTAATTGCGATAATTAATGTAATTCTTTATAACAAATGTTTATGATATACATCTCAGCAAAAGATTTAAGGGTTTTCAAACTACAAGTCTGCAAATTATATGAGGGCATGTGCCTACACGGCAAACCTGTCGGGGAGGGGGGGGGCTGCCAAAAGTGTAAAATATGAAGGATTTCTCTTCCGGCACGGAGATTTTCATAATTCATATGCCCTCAGATAATGTGTCGAGTTCTAGCTTGTAAACGCTGAAAACCACCCGATCGGACAAGAAATCCTTCATATTTTACACTTTTGGTATGCCCCCCCCCCGGCGACGTTTTCAAAGTAGTAACGTGCGCTCCGATAATGTGTCGAGTTGTAGCTGCCAAATGCTGAAAATCTCCCGATCGGACGAGAAATTCTTCATATTTTACACTTTTGGTATGCCCCCCTTCCCCCGGACGGGTTTGCTGAGTAGGCACATGCCCTCAGAAAATTTGTCGAGTTGCAGCCTGTAAATACTGAAAATTTCCCGATCGGACGAGAAATTGTTCATATTTTACACTTTTGGTATTAACCCCCCCCTTCGCCGACAAGTTTCCAGAGAGTGCACATGCGAAGAGAAAATTTGTCGAGTTGCAGTTTGTAAATGCTGAAGAACTCCCGATCGGAAGAGAAACTCTTGATATATTACGATTTTGGTATTAACCCCCCCCGACTAGTGTCCTGAGGCAGCAGATGCCCTCAGATAATTCGACGAGTTGTAGCTTGTAAACGCTGAAAATCTCCCGATCGGACCAGAAATTATTTATATTTCATATTTTAGGTTTTAAGCTTCCTCCCCCCCCCCCCACACACCCGACAAGTTTCCTGGGTTTGCTCATACTCTCAGAAAATTTTTTTATAGTTATAGTTTATAGAAAAATATCGTAAATAAGAAAATAAGAAATTACGGACATTTTATGTGTGTCAGGTAACCAATCTCGGGGAGACGTAGCCACGGAGCAGCCCAGAACGCAATTTTTATACGGCACCTTAAAATTTTTGTGGCCAGTTCTCCGGTGGTCAGTTCTCCGCTTACTCTTAGCTCCGAAAATCATGGAAATGTCTAAATTTCTTACAGAAAATGAAATAAAAAAAAAGAAATTATGAACAATAGTTGCTCAAGTAGTGGGGAATATAGCCACACGAAATTTGTTTACCCAGAACAATTTTATGGCACTGAAATTGCCATATGTCCAGTTCTCCGGTTGCCAGTTCTTCGTACCCGTATTCTTCCAAGTTCAGCAGACGCACATCACTTCCGAAAATCACAGTTTTTAGAAATGAAAAAGTTCTTACATCTGAGAGTAAGGACAGAATGCCAAGGAAAACATCATGAAAGTAAATCGTCTTGAAAGAATATTTGCTTGAACACATTGGGCTCTAACCGTAATCCGTTTATACACATACCAGATATCTAGGTTGTAACTTAAAATTTTCTAAAAAGGCCCGCGGCTGAAGTGGCGATAAACGGCAAAAATACCACCGGGGGAAAAATAACCCCGGAGAAAATACCATTGAAAGCTGAAAAGTGGCAAAAATACCCCCAGAACAAGCTGTTCACTCTAAACTGCACACAGGAACACTGATGTGTGACTGTGTCCCGGTTTGGCAATTTACCGGCAACCCTACCACACATCTTTCAGCAATTTGGAAAATTGCCACATGTCTTTCATTAAGAGGCCGAAGAACACTTTGATATTTTTCCAGTGGGGCAGTTTTCCAAGTTTCCCAATTATGTGCGGCAGTTTTCCAAGATGCCTTACGACAGGAAGGAGCTCTTTTGGTTGCAATACTAAATTTGGTGGTTCTAAATTGAAAACTGTAGAAATGCTTACGAAAATTTTGTATAGACCCCTGGCCCCCAACATCATCCCATCACCGTGTTACGGCTAAATCAGAGTACTATGAGACCGTATACCAAATTTGGTGGTTCTAAATTGAAAACTGTAGAAATGCTTACGAAAATTTTGTATAGACCCCTGGCCCCCAACATCATCCCATCACCGTGTTACGGCTAAATCAGAGTACTATGAGACCGTATACCAAATTTGGTGGTTCTAAATTGAAAACTGTAGAGCATTCTTAGAAAATTTTGTATGGGGTCTTCCCCCCCGGCTCCGACCCCATCCAAAAATCGTCCACGGGCTGAGTCAGAGTACTGTTATATACAATTATTTGAAACGTTATTATCATAGGAATAATCATATGTTATAAACAAATATTTAACCAATTCACCATAGTTATCTTCAAACGTTAATCGATACCAACGTTACATTCTAATACGGAACACGTGTTAAAGTTATGAACAATGGCACACGTGTTAATGCTATTCACTGGAACACGTGTTACTGTCATCAATGTTAAATACAAGGTGTTAATTTTATTGTTATATTTATTATTATGAACAAATTATAGGTGCATCAATTACAGATCATTTACCGATTAAATTTACTTTATCGTGCCTTTTTATAACTATGGGACTTTTGTTCTACAGTGATCGTATATGGACAAAAACGTGTCCCTTATATGTACTGGCATATAATAAAGCACGGCGTTGTGATTCACCTTTATCCCGTCACTGGAATGGTGGGGGAGTAAAGGTGCCGCTCGTGAAAGAAATCAGAAACATAAACACATATCTTAGTTTACACATACCTTAACTTATGTCTGGTGTGGTTATAAGGAAAACAAACAGGAATCTTATGTGGAAGTAATCAAAATGGTTTAATATGTGAGAATTAGGAACACTAAGGTACCACGTGCGTGGGTGCAGCTGTTAACAATACCTTACACATAAAATTTACTCTTATTACGATTTTTCTCTATAACGTCTCCGATCATTTCTGCATACATCTATCTATATATATAAGTGCAAAGCTTAGTGATTCATTTTACTTCTAGTTCCTTTTCTCCTATGCTTTACTTAAATGTTTTACCTAGCTAACTGGGTTTTCATTGTTTGATCATGACCAATACACACGCCACGTGCTCTAAATAGGGTTATGAATTAATTTAAGCAAGTACATGCAATAACAGGGAAAAGGAAAATAACTTATCTGGTATCTCCATATGTCTTTCAGGTTTTCAACACTGGGCATATACACCTAATTGAGCTGACTGGCGCTATCCGAACTCGGCTCTCCGTTTGTCAACGCTGGGCATACTTCATCTCTCTCTGGTCATACTCGGCACTCACTACCCACGTCTGTCCCTTGCCGCTATCCGCACTCTACTCCTCTTGACCAGTGAAGACTTTCTGAGCTTCACCTTGTCCGCGGATGCCAAGGTCACTTGACCAGTCTGAGATTCATCTAATCCGTCACTTCGCTCCCTTCTTGGGAACTGACCCTTCAACTTTTCCGACCCCCTATATCCCCTGTGGCCTAAGTATCGTCACAAGGCTTGAGATTGCTTCCCGCTATCCCCTGGGGCTATCTATGCACGTGCATGTTGGACTAAATTTATTTTAAATAATTTTATTTCCAACATTCCTCCCTTACCAGATGTAATCTTTATGGGGGGCCAAAAAGAATGCTAGTGGGAAAAACTACACGCACGGATAGACTACTCCATCCTTACCTAGTAATCCTCTATCTATTTCCTCATGTGCACTTATATATACATATAGCAATGAAATTATAATGAAATTATATACACATATACACAATACATTTTCAAACACAAAAATTAATTAACTGTTACGGTCCTGCACCCACAATACATATCTAAAAAATATCAATTCAGTGATACTGCTGGCATCTGAAGCTTACATGCACGTGTCGTTTAGTACACTTTGAGCTGTTGCTGACCAAGTATCAGTAACACATTTAACTGCCAAACGCTTTTCCGTTTGTTTGTTTGCTTTTATATTCAAATTTTTTTATTGTCATTGTCCACGTCCACCGATTCTTGAGTTTTATTGTTTGACTTAATTTTTTTTTTCTGGTGGAAGGTAAGACAAGGTGAAATTGTTCGATTTACGTTCAGTTCTGCGATTCACACACAATTCACACAAAAAGTTATCAGACATCAAACCAATATCACTGGCAGTTCGCAATGTTTGGAGAACATTGTCACCTGATTTGTGCATTTTATATGCTGGTAATAAAATTAGCTGTAGAACACTTAGCTCTGTACGTATATGTTTATCTAGGTATTATTCGTCCACAGTCACCTATAACATTGGTTATTCACCAAGGTCTCTTTGACCCTGGAACACAATAACAGCAAAATCATTTCACCTGTGTTTTATTCATGTCGGCATGCGCCCTCATGGACACTGTCCTTTGTGCTTTTAAACACCACACCGCTCATCGGCCATACCGTTTTCACTACCTGTTGACCACATAGCACAACAAAGTCTTCGCTGTCAATGTAGCACTTTATTTAGTCTGTAGGTCATCCACATGAAAAAAATGCGTTGCATTCACAGTAATTACGACCGTCCTTGGATACACCAGCACGCTTACATTACGCATGCCACGTGCGATCCGTTCATTATTTTCAAAAGCTTCCATCATTACTTGAATATCCTCCTGTTGTTTGAGTTTGGGAAAAGAAAACGGTGTTTCAATCACTGCTGCACTTTAGTTCCCGTAGGAAGCATAGTTATTTTGTTCACCAACACGTGGTTCTTTTCGTTCACCAACACGTGATTCTTTTTGTTCACCAACACGTGATTCTTTTTGTTCACCAACACGTGATTCTTTTTGTTCACCACCACATGGAACACACTGACTTTACTCACACTTTGATTTATTTTTTTCTTCTATAACTTTCTCTCTTCCCCTGATTACGCACTGTACCGCTCTGTCATTACCCAGACTAGACGCGGCAGTGTGATCCGTCAATCGAAACAAAGTCAATTACCCAGTGGTTTAATTTTCATTTACCCTTATCTACATTCATTATCATTATTATTTTTTTCAGAATAGTTGTATATCTAATACCTTAGATTTACACTATTCTTTCCTTCCCAAGCAAAGATAGATCCGCTCAACCCAATAAATCATTACCTTCACGCTGCACCTAAACATTATCAACATTAATATTTAAAATTACACTTGCCAATATCACCATTAAATTTTTATTTGACGAATTTTTCGTGCATACACCTCCACAAGAGATAACCAAGTGTTCCTGGGGGGGGGGGGGAATATTCTGATAGAACATAACGTTAGTTAACCAGTTAAGAAATTTCTTTCTTTTTTCTTTTTTTTCTTTTTTTCACCTTTCTATGAACTAACCACACACAGACTTGAAACATACTTGAAATACGGAATGGAAAATAATAATATCCGAACTCGAGAAAATTTTATACATATATACTAGTGAATTTTCCACCTTTTGCTTTAATATTAAGAGATATGCTAATCAAATGTAAAAAAATTCTGCCTCATCTAATAACTTCCGTTTAAAATGCTGGGTTATTCACTTGGATAAATGGATTTGTGGTTCGGATTTTTTTTTTTTTTTTTTTTTAGTATCAGTTCATATTATTGATCTGATGCCTAGGATTTGGAATTTTTTCTCTTGGGCGTAATTCATACCTATGCGTGGGGTTTTCCTGGTGCCTGTCATCAGTTTCCTTATTGTGCATGTTGGGGAGTTCTTCGTTGATTCCTGGCTCAACCCACAACTGCTCCCAGTCGTACACTATGGTTTCGTCACGTTCTTCACCGGCGGACTGGTGTTCTCTAATCCGCTCAGGGCTGGTGTGCACTCCTGGAGTACTAGTGAGTGGGGTGCTGTTGTTTCGGTGTTCCTCCCTATACACATCAATATTTTGCGAGGCCCAAAAATTAACCGGATTAAATTCGTTGTCCGAATCGTCCGTGCTGTCGCTGAATGATTGAGTAGGAAATTCTTCGTCCGAACTTAGATTCTCTTCGGTTTCCTTGTGGAATTCTAACGATGGTTTCCTTGGCGGGAAGGTCGTAATTCGGTCTATGTGTACCGTTTGCTCCACGGTTCTCCCCGTAGTTGACCGAATTTTTACATTAACTGGGGTGGGGAATGATAATATTTCCCACGGCCCGAATTGAATTTAGTCAATTTTCTGGATCTTCCGATTCGGGTTTTGGGCGTATACAGATATACTAGTTCTCCTTGTTGCAGATTCTTATTCTTGCAATGTTTTAATCTATATGCTTCTTGCTTTTCTGCTGCCGTATACAAATTCTGTTCTAATAAGTGATATGCTTGTCTTAACCTGGCTACTAGGTTTTCAGAATAGTCGTCATAGGAGAAATACTGTTGTCTTGGGGGTTGGTTGACTAAATCGATTGGGATAGAGATATCCCTGCCATATAGCAGATATGAAGTAGCAAATTTCGTCGCGCTATGAATGGATGTCCTGTATGCAAGCAAAAATGCCGGGATATGGACATCCCAATCACGTTGATTCTGGGCAACGAAATGTGATAAATAATTCTCAATGCTGAAATTTAATTTCTCGTTGATTCCGTTGGCATGCGCGCAATATGGCGTTACTGAAACAGACTTTACTCCCAATTTCTTCATTAATGATTTAAATATCTTTGATTCAAAGTTTTGCGCTCTATCGTGAAGAAGGATGTTACAAATTCCATGACGCGCAAATACGTGCTCGAATATTGCATCGGCCACTGTAGTACTCTTAGCGTCTTTTAACGGAGCTATCTCCGCATAGCGGGTATAATGATCTACAGCTACCATCAAGTACTGGAATCCATTCTCCGTAATTGGCAAAGGACCGATAAGATCCACACTGACTTTGTCGTAAGGGTGTTTTGGCAACTCCGGCCGCATTAACGGTGCTTTATGTTTTGGCTTGTAACCGCGCCTTTCTATGCATGACTTGCAAGAATCAACGTAGTTACGTACTTCGCTAAACATATTTTTCCAAAAATATTTTTCTCGCACTCGTGCAAATGTTTTAGTAAATCCAAAATGACCTGAGAAAGGGGCGTCATGGCAAAGAAATAAAACTTCTCCTTTTAATGCTTCAGGAACTACCAGTTGTTCAAAATATTGCTCTTGTGAGGAATTTCTATCTGGTGCCTGAAAATGGTATAACAGACCTTCTTTGGATAAGAAAAAATTATCCTTTATATTAGCGTTGCCAACAGTATACTGTTTCTTTCGTAAATCTTCTATGCCGGTTCGTAAATTTGGATCTGCCCACTGTAATTCCTTTATACGCTGCACTTGAGATGCATCCGGGGTAAAGGTTAATGCGTTAATACCTATCTCATTATCAATATGATTTTGTTCTCCCGATGAAAAATTGTCTGGAATTCTGCTCAGATAATCGGCTACGTAGTTGGTCTTGCCAGCTTCATATTTTATGTCGATGTCATATTCTAATAAAGCCATGGCCCATTTTGCTAACCTGGCATTCTTATCACTAAATTTGTGTAAATATAGCAGAGGTTTATGGTCACTTTTGATGAATATCTTATTGCCTAACAAATAATGCCTCCAATGTCGGACGGCATTTACTATAGCCAATAACTCTCGCTCTATTGTAGGATAATTCTGTTCTGCAGGGTTTAATTTCCTCGACATGAATGATATTGGCACTAAATCGCCTTTGTCATCCTCCTGGCTAAGAACCGCTCCTAACCCATGTTGACTGGCATCGGAATGAATCATAAATGGCTTGTCGAATGAAGGATAAAATAAAGTAGGAAGCTTCAGAAGTTTTTCTTTAATTTCGTGGAATGATTTCTCCGCGTCCGGAGTCCACTTAAACCTCGTATTTGTCTTCTTCAGAAGATCTGTTAATGGCTTTGCCAAATCCGAATAATTTTCCAAGAATTTCCTGTAATAACCTGCCATGCCTAAGAACTGGCGTACATTTTTCACAGACCTGGGCTTGGGAAAATCTTTAACTTTATTAACATTATTCTCGTCCGGCTGAATGCCGTTTTTATCAATCACATATCCCAAATATGTTAAACTCTGTCGCATAAACTTACATTTCTTGGGGGAAAATTTGACGTTATGATCTCTGAATCTCTTAAATACTGCTTCTAATTTTTGTAAATGGGACTCGGGGTCCTTCGATGCCACTACGATGTCGTCAACATAACATAGGATTGAAAACTGATTTAATCCAATTAATAAGGCATCCATTAACCTTTGAAACGACGCTGCCGAATTTTTCAATCCCATTGGCGACCTTTTATATTGAAATAGTCCACGATGTGACGTAATAAATGCTGTCTTATGGCAACCTTGGGGGCAATCTCCTGTTGATGAAATCCCTTGGTTAAATCCAAAGTAGAAAATATGTTATTTCCCCTTAATTGATCTATTACTTCGTCGATTCCGGGCAGAGGATAAGAACATGGAATGGTAACTTTATTAATACCTCTCATGTCAATACACATCCTATAACTATTGTCTTTCTTTTTCACGAGGATAAGGGGGCTAGCGTATGGCGATGAACTTTCTTCGATAATGCCAGCCTCTAATAATTCATCCAGCTGTTGATCCAATTCCGCTTTTAATTTCTCGGGCATGCGGTACGGACGAGATCTTATGGGAACATCCGACGTGAGGTGTATTTCATGATAAATTAAATTCGTATGCCCCATTTCTTTCGTGGTTCGGGCAAAAACGTCGCTGTAGTTTAATAAAAGTTTAACTAAAGGCCTCCGGTAAGCTGGATCAACGTCGGCCAAATCGAAATCCTGTTCGGAAAGTGGAGGAGGAGACATTTTAGCCTGAGTCACAACTCCCACGTGGTGTTGTGCTTTGAATTGAATCGCGGGCTCCACCGTTACTAATTTTGTATTTTTATTAATGTGCTGCGGCTCTTCTGTAACATTTGCTACTAATACAGAAATAATACCTTTTGAAGTAAGCGTATCAACACTTCTTCCTATTCTTAAACGACCCTGGGCAAATGCATTTATGGGTTGAACAAGTATCGGCATGTCAATATGTTTTCTCTCGGGGTCACATCGTGCTAAAATAACTCTTTCGGTTCTAGGGGGAATAATCTCTTTTCGCAATGCTCTGCCTAATTTCGTTCTACTTTTCTGAGTTTGTGGCTGTTCTTCTCGATCAGTATGTTGATCCTTAAAATTTATTTTTCCGCCCTGGGCATCAAAAATAATTCCATTTTGGGTTAAAATATCGTATCCCAAAATAATTTGGTAAGCAAAATGTAGAGGGGCCTTAGATACGTAAAATTTGTGAGTGACTCTTCTGTCGCCTATCATAATGGGGATGGTAAACGCTCCAATGATTTCTAATCTATTACCCGTAATTCCGGTAACACTTATGCTGTCAGCTATGGGATGGATTTTTACTTTACGCTTAATCTCTTGGATTGCGTCCTGCGTAATAATGCTTATACTTGCTCCTGAATCGAGTAGACCCAAAAATACTGCGTTTCCAATTTTTACCTCTGTCAGCGGCAAAGATGCATCCTCTATTATCTGACAATTATTAATAACTACTGGGACTGATACTTGGGGGTCTGGGCGCGCCCCGGAATCTACCCGGACCCTCTGAAGTTTAAATTCCCATTATTTGTCCTTCCTTGATATGCACCTCTTGCCTGCCCGGAAGCTTGTGAATGCGATGGAGCTTCCGCTCGTTGGTCTGGATTTCCCTGAGAGTTAGAATACCCCGCGCCATTTGTATCTCGCTGTCTATAATTCGAATATTTAGGCGCCGAACGGAACGGAGCTCTGCCTGCTTGTCTTTGATTTCTGAAATTATCTGTTCGCTGGGGACATCGCTTGACTGGGTGTCCAAATGTACCACATCCGAAACATCGCATATTCTCAAAATTCCGTGGGTTACTTTGAATGGAATTTCCATAATACTGGTTATCGACGTTCCTGCCTTGAAATGTTAAAAATCGATCTTCTGCTTGCTGCAGTCGCTCGCTCAATTCTTTGGATTCCTTCTGCAGCGTATTTACTACTGCTTCTTGTTGTACCATGTGCTGCTTAAACATGGCGCAAATTTCTGCCATTGCATCGGCAGATCCGCTTTCTTGCGGGACCGGATCTCCATAATCGGCGAAATTGACACTTTTGGACATAATGCGTCTGTTCGCCTCAGCCAGTAGTGCATATTCCACTGCTTGTTCAAAATTACTCGGCCCTTTCGACAGCACTTCTTTTAGAAGATTTCTCTCTAACCCTGTCAAAAATTGCGATAATATTGCTTTGTCAGCAAGAGCATTAACTTGCTGATTATCTGTGTCACCAATGCCTAAATATGAATGCGCTAATCCTCTTAGCCGCGATTCGTATTGTGCGACCGACTCATGTGGCCTTTGTTGGCATGAATTAAATTTCTGCATTTGTAATGTAATGGGTTGACTAGCGTCGAACCTTCGAATTACTGCTTTTTTAAAATTATCATAACTGGCAGTATTCCTTATATGCGGTGCTTCATTTAAAAATTCTAACGCCGCATGTTTCATGCGGGCTTTTGCTGCAAACATTTTTATGCTATCTGACCAGTTATTAATGGCGGCCAGAGAGTCAATCGACTAGAAAAACTGCGTGGCCGAAACAAGTTTATCATTCCCTGAAAATTGGTAAATGAGTGGCAGCATTGATGCCATGGATTGTACTATATGGGGGGAATCTGCAATTGTGGGAATTGTGGACGGGGCCGAAGCGCCGTGTGAGGAAGAATCTGACACAAAATTTTGTGGTGGGGAACCTGGCTCTGCCCTCTCGTCGTCTGACATATTTAATACCTAAGTTATACACTAATACCAATTAAAATAATACCTTTCCCTACAACATGCGCTTTTACCTAACTCTTAGTAATGAAGTTGTCAAAATAACACCTTAAGAAAACTATTGCATGATGCATACAACAAAAGAAAATAATGAACTGCTACACATGAAGAAAAGAAAACCCATTCAATCCGTACTGCGACGGGGAAAAATACGTGACAGCACGAATGGCTCAAAAGTCACGGCACCAATGTTATATACAATTATTTTAAACGTTATTATCATAGGAATAATCATATGTTATAAACAAATATTTAACCAATTTACCATAGTTATCTTCAAACGTTAATCGGTACCAACGTTACATTCTAATACGGAACACGTGTTAAAGTTATGAACAATGGCACACGTGTTAATGCTATTCACTGGAACACGTGTTACTGTCATCAATGTTAAATACAAGGTGTTAATTTTATTGTTATATTTATTATTATGAAAAATTATAGGTGCATCAATTACAGATCATTTACCGATTAAATTTACTTTATCGTGCCTTTTTATAACTATGGGACTTTTGTTCTACAGTGATCGTATATGGACAAAAACGTGTCCCTTATATGTACTGGCATATAATAAAGCACGCGGTTGTGATTCACCTTTATCCCGTCACTGGAATGGTGGGGGAGTAAAGGTGCCGCTCGTGAAAGAAATCAGAAACATAAACACATATCTTAGTTTACACATACCTTAACTTATGTCTGGTGTGGTTATAAGGAAAACAAACAGGAATCTTATGTGGAAGTAATCAAAATGGTTTAATATGTGAGAATTAGGAACACTAAGGTACCACGTGCGTGGGTGCAGCCGTTAACAATACCTTACACATAAAATTTACTCTTATTACGATTTTTCTCTATAACGTCTCAGATCATTTCTGCATACATCTATCTATATATATAAGTGCAAAGCTTAGTGATTCATTTTACTTCTAGTTCCTTTTCTCCTATGCTTTACTTAAATGTTTTACCTAGCTAACTGGGTTTTCATTGTTTGATCATGACCAATACACACGCCACGTGCTCTAAATAGGGTTATGAATTAATTTAAGCAAGTACATGCAATAACAGGGAAAAGGAAAATAACTTATCTGGTATCTCCATATGTCTTTCAGGTTTTCAACACTGGGCATATACACCTAATTGAGCTGACTGGCGCTATCCGAACTCGGCTCTCCGTTTGTCAACGCTGGGTATACTTCATCTCTCTCTGGTCATACTCGGCACTCACTACACACGTCTGTCCCTTGCCGCTATCCGCACTCTACTCCTCTTGACCAGTGAAGACCTTCTGAGCTTCACCTTGTCCGCGGATGCCAAGGTCACTTGACCAGTCTGAGATTCATCTAATCCGTCACTTCACTCCCTTCTTGGGAACTGACCCTTCAACTTTTCCGACCCCCCTATATCCCCTGGGGCCTAAGTATCATCACAAGGCTTGAGATTGCCTCCCGCTATCCACTGGGGCTATCTATGCACGTGCATGTTGGACTAAATTTATTTTAAATAATTTTATTTCCAACAGTACCATGAGACGGTTACCATTGATGGTTCTAAATTGAAAACTGTAGAACTTTTTACGAATATTCTTGTATGGGGGCCCCCATTGACTCCGGGCCCCAACACCATCCAAAAACCGTGTACGGCTAAATTAGAGCACCATCAGATACAATACCAAATTTGGTAGTTCTAAATTGAAAAGTGTAGAAATTTTTACGCAAATTTTGTATGGGGCCCGATGGCCCCCGGGTTCCGACCCCATTCAAAAAACCTCCTACGGTCTAAGTCAGAGTACCATGACATAGTATACCAAATTTAGTAGTTCTAAATTGAAAACCGTAGAATTTTTTACGAAAATTTCGTATGGGGCCCCCTTCACCCCGGGCCCCAACATCATCCAAAAAACCCTCTACGGTCTAAGAGTTCCATGATATTGTATACTAAATTTGATGGTTCTAAATTGTAAACTGTAGATTTGTACAGCGGACAAACAAGCATTCAACTTTTATATATTAGATCTCACCTATTTAATTTTCTTGAAAAAGATCATGGCTTTTAAAGACTAATGAGGGAAAAGTGATAAAAAAAAAATAAACAAATATATCTACGCTATGTTAAGAGTTCGCCGATAGTGCATGGTCATCGTCGCGGGAAACAATACTCTGGACCCAGACGTAGGATACTGTGATAATTTTTCAATCTAATCGCCAGCCTCGGAGTCCTAAGTCACAGGAAGTGTCGTCTCTTTTTTCCGTGGAAGCGTCTGCTTAAGGAAGCTTTGCCGTGAAAGTAACTTAACGATAGCAGACGGTTAGGCTTAACGAGGAGGCTCGCGTTCGCTGCTGAAGCGAGTGAGGTTACTTTGAGGTGCTTAAAAAATGTAAATCTGTTGTCTATCTAATTTTTATTTTGTATGAACCTTCTTTCCTCAGAACTGAAGATTGTATTGATACCACTTTTATGGAGATCTGTCGAAAAACAGAAGAGAAATGCATTAGAGAAACCTCGGGCTTTACAGTCGAGTGATACCGCTGCGTTTGTAACAATGTTTGCTACACAGAGGCACATAGAAGCACATTTGAGTAATGAAGTATAAATTCAATACTCTCTAAGCATTTGAAGAATTAGAATTTCTTTTACAACTAGCTGCATTTGTTATTTAAAAATCTAACCAAATATTCAGTAGCTCATAAAAATGAAAAGGTCTAAAATTTCGTTTCCTTGACATATATTTTTGTTACTCTTTCACGAAAACACAAAATTAAAAACGAAGCAGCTGTGTTCAGATCCGAAAATCTAACAAATTCTTTACTACTCCTAGTTTAAAATGCAGTCGATGATATATATACCTGTTAAGAAAATACATGAATGTGTTCACGTGTTAAGCCTACGTCCACGTGTTACGAAACGAATACATGAATGTCTTCACGTGTTACGAAACGAATACATGAATGTCTTGACGTGTTACGGGAATCTCCACGAGTTACGAAGCGAATACATGAATTGTGTTTGAAATCGAAGCCTATGAATTGAAACAGGAAAAGAACTTACCTTTTAAGAACGATAAAATCCATCGATTAGGCATGCAGCTCTGGACGATCGAGTTCAGCCTTGCCATAACTCACTGTCCGTAGCAAGGTCCGTAGTACAAGTGACGTAACAGCAGGTTAGAGAACGACGCAGCCGCCGACCAGAAGCTGCTTTAAAACCAATGGAATCAAATCTTCTAGTCGTATAAGCAAAAAAAAAAAGGAGGAATTCAATAATATTTATCAATTATACACAAGCTTACTGTTTTATCAACAGTATAATTTAGTTCTTTTTTGCCTGAATGTAATGTCACGCCAAAGATTAGCTGTGACCTTGCTAACATGACGAAAATGCAACGTTTAGCAAACGTAATGAATATGACAAAATCGCAACCGTAACGGATGTAACATTTAACAAACGTTTATCAAACGTAGTCTTTGTACGGAAGACCAAATATCAACTTTTGCAACCGAAATGCGACGTCTTTTAAACGTCATGTGTTACTTGGGAAGAGGCTTAACAAAAATTATTTTGGCCTCTTACTGACTGGTTTAAAAAACGGTGTGTACCACCTTATTTAAGCTGTGTCACACGCATTTACAATGACATTCCTCACTGACTGAAGCATAATTTCTGTCATAATGCATGTATGAGAAAACATTTACCAATAATTGTTCAGAAAAAAACGCAAAAAAAAAAAAAAG
This sequence comes from Macrothele yani, assembly GCA_039090855.1. Classification (NCBI taxonomy): domain Eukaryota; kingdom Metazoa; phylum Arthropoda; class Arachnida; order Araneae; family Macrothelidae; genus Macrothele; species Macrothele yani. The sequence goes on along the minus strand of CM077011.1, from coordinate 86,239,084 downwards.
AAAGTGGCTGATTTGGGGGGATTTTTTTTATACTGTTAGGTAAATTTTACTATTAAAGGAAGAAATAATTGTGGGGGAGCAAATAATTTACCAAGACTTATTTGTTCTTAATTTCTGAAATTGTAACTATTTCAGTCTCATACTGATATCCCCTCAGTAAATCCAGAAAGCTTTATTGTCCCAGTAAGGTACGCACAGTGACACATTGTGTACAATGTAAACATGTAACAATGTTGTTTAATGCCGCTAGTAGTTGGGGATAGGTAATACAGATATAATTTACACCAACTGAAACAAATGTTGAAGCACATGTGAAAAAACTAACCCCTGACGTGTACCGGTTTTGAGTATTGAACTCTCATCAGCATGGGGACCAAAGGAGTGCTGATGCGAGTTAGTTAAAATGGCTTCAGGCATTTTCATACAGAAGCCACGTGCAGTTTGTAATAAAGCAATGTTTTAATCTTGCATTGCTTGCATGTATCAAGCATTATTTTTTACAATATCGCCACATCTCAGCACATTGGTTAAGCTTTATCCAATTTATACAGTGAGGCAAAAGTAAGCATCCCATTTTAAATTTTTATTTTTTATAAAGTAGAAGTTTGATTAATTCATTGCAGGCTGCTATATGTCAAAGGCTAGTGCAGCAGTTGTTGAAATTTTTATCAAAAACCATTTCTCAATTGTATAGGAACAGAGAAATTTATCAGCATATAAGAACAGAACTTGGGAGAGCGATTTAAAAAGTAACATTACACAAAAAATAAATAACACACAACTTGATTTTTAGGCATCTTAGAAAATTCAATTGAATCAAAGGGCAAGAATTTGTGAATGCAACTATTAGATGTTTTCACACATAATTAAATTTCCAGGAATAAATTTAATACCTGTTTAGTTTCCTTTTTTATTACTTTTACACCACCTTGTAAAGAGTAAATTAGTCACAATCACTTATGGCATTTTGCAAGTTTTCTCCAAAATACTGAATTTTGTAGTATATAATTCCATCATGGAAGCCCTAGTTAGCAATTCTGGAAATGCTAAAGCTAAATGCTGATTGAAAAAAAGTGCATTAATAGATTGCCACCAGTAATTTTGGGATTTGAACATAAAAAAAAAGATGAAGGGCTGGTACAGTTTGCTAAATGAATCTCACAGTTCTAAACATTTTTAACGAAAAACAGTAACTCTGCAATATTATTACCTATTGCTACCACACATGTGACTTAAAATCTTTTTGTATATTAATATCTGCTGAACCGTTAATTACCAGTGAAGTAAATATATTCTGTAATAATTCAACACAATGGAATTACTTCAGAATACATTTCTGACCCCAGCATAGTTGATAGCAACCATTGCAATTTTTGAACGTCTTTTATCTTTCACCATTGATGCAGTTACTTGGGGGTGGGGAGAGCAAGAAATATATTTTTTGTTTAAATAAATGCATTTACAGAAATGAATTTTGAATCTCTAAATAACTTACCAGTTTTTGTAACTTTCTTTTCTAAGTTTGTTAACAACCTGAACATTTCTTAACCTCATTTTAGGCTGGAATTTTTTTTAATGAGTTTGGGTTAAATTTCTAGGATCACTTTTTTTTTTTTTTTTTTTTTTTGATTGGAGGTTTAACGACCACCGTGAGCAACTCAATGGGCTATAAGCAGTCGCCCGTCCCTAATTTTGGGTCACTGGTTCCAGGGAAGGGAGAGAGCCAGTGCCGTAAGACAAACACAACATCCATGCCTGACCGGGATTCGAACCCGGACCCCTTCCGGACGAATGATCAGAGGCCAGCGCCTTAGACCACTGCGCCACCGGGGCGGCGGATCACTTATTTGCATATGCATTAGGCTTACTGTCTGCTATGTGCATACATATATTTAATGAAGGAAAAGTTAGCTAGCCACTGCTACATACTCCCAAAGTTATCCATTCTTTTTAATACGGTCATATGCATACATATTGTAATATATAGTAGATCAGTACACACAGCAGTGTCTGCTCTGCTTGCTCAGAGTTGAACATTGGTAATGTGACTAAGTTCAAACCCCTGGGTTTGAATGACTGAACCTGTTCTGTGGCAAAGTTCTTATTAACTGTTAAGATAGTTTTGAGGAACTCTCGGGGTGAGGGTTTGACCTGTAGCATTACTGTGGAGTCAGTATATATCTACCGACTCCACAGTAATTATAAGTGAGAGCTATTGACTGACTTCACAGTAAGTATAAAGCTGTCTTTCACTTGCTTCCTCATAAAAAGAACCTCAACACCCAGATCCAGGGACTTCATTTGCAGCGTCTCAGTTTAAGGTAAGGTACTTCATTTTTTCTCTATTATCATTGTGAATCTTATTAAGTCCCTTTATATGGAAATGCAACCGTGTCAGTAAATAAAATTTTGCAATCTTACATGTCACATCTTTACTGTGTTCTGCACAACCAATGAATTTAATTTTCTTTATCATCAAGATAGCTAGAATATTAACGATACTATCTCTGTGTAGTTTTTCGGTGCTGAAATAATGTGTAAGAATACCTTCCAGTTGACTGACAAGAACTAGGAGTTCCTTTGATAGATATAGTAAGCCACCTTTATCAAATTCTCGTATCAATGTTCCAGAAAATCTGGCCTTCAATACTGCATGTTAAACACATTTTGGTGCAATCTTTGCATTTAGTTATTGCAACACATTTCCTAGCTACATAAACTAGCAACTGGTTATGGGAATTATGTAGGAAAAGGGAAGCACAATCAGAATATGCAGCACTATTCAAGGTATCTTTCACATTATCTAGCATTCCATCACTTAAAAGTTCATTTAAATTTAACAAAACATTAGGTTTGTAACTGATGGTGTCACTTGGCTCAATGAGGGAATTGATGATTTCTGTTGTGCAGCTAGTACCACACTTTACAGGCTTAGCCAGATTATAAAAACTTAAACACTGAATGGTCACTAAAAATTCTGCTGCAGTGGGGTGGTCATTGCAGCCTGACAGTTGCCGAATAATACCAGAAAGGTTTTCTATTGAGCCTTGACTCAAGCGCGATGTCATTACATACTTGTAGTTCAAGGTTTCTGTTAGATATTTTAGTATAGAGATGGTACTGCTTTTAGTGACTCGTAATCCTCTAGCACTTAAAAACCCAATCTTCTTATCTCCTGCAAAAGCTTCCCATTTATCTAAATATAACAGAAAATCATTAAACACTTTGCATCCCTTAGAATCTACACGGAGACTACTTGATGGACTCCTAGAGATCATTACAGTTATTAACTCCATCATCAACTTTATGAAAAATGCAGTTGCATTAGTACTTCCAATCTGTATTTCAATATGATGCTTATAGAGAAAAAGGCCTTTTAATACTTTGTTGCTGAAAAGCAGCACAGCAGAACTTGCCCTCATTTTCTCAGTTATTCAGGTGAATATGAACACGTGTAATTTTTGGCATGGCTTTTAGAGTAGTTATGGCAGAGTCCTTCCTCCATACTACTTCAACATGCTCTGGTCTTGCTTCCCCTTCGAGCAGAAGAAAACCTTTGGTAACAAATGCGTTCCGTACACATTTTATTAAGTGAGGAAAATCTGATATGAAATCAAATGTAAACTTCAAGAACAATCTGTAGGATGCATAATGCTGTATTTAGTTCCAGAATAATCTGCTGATATACCAAATGTCTTCCACCTATTCCTGTTCCAACACGTAATGAAATCAACAAACAGACCTGCATTTTCAGTGAGAATAACAGCTTCAATAATAATCAATTTTGCAAGCAAAGTTCCACTTATATTGTAACTTGTGGAAAAAACGCCAATTATTTGGGTCCAATCCCCATTTAATGGCTGGAACACCATTACCAGTCTGTGATTACATGGGGTATGATTAACAGTTTCTGAAGTGTATGGCCCAATATCAACAAACCCTATTATTTCACCAGATGATTTTGCTGGCAGTTTTTCTGTAAGCTTCACTTCATCTATTAATATATCATCATGTCTTGCAAAAGGCTCCATCTTACTTGTTTTCTTTTAAATTGTTTCAAACGTCTGTGCATTGAATCCAAAACCAGTGTTGTAATTTGAAATATACTTTCTAATAGTTGTTCTGTTAGGTAGGATCATGATTTTGTGTTTCCGTATGTGCTCGTACAATTTCGGACTTTTTATGTGCATTCAAGTAACCATTCCTTGGTATATGGCATACCTCTTGCAGATTTCTTTTGCTGCCTTATAACAATGAATAACCATTTGCCACTGCTTAATGGGTAATTCTGCTATTTTTTCATTAATGGAAAGTTCTGTAAAATTCTTATTTTTGTTTTGGATTTTTTATGTAATCAGAGAGCGAAATAACCCATTTCTTCAGCCTGTTGATTTTCCAAACTTTATTCTGATACTTATTTTTAAATGTAGCCTTTCTTCTATGATAAGCTATTTTGTGCAAAAGTAAGTGCCACAGATACTTACATTTGAGGCGAGTCTCTGTTGCTCCTTTCCTTACACAATTTTTGCTGTATAAATTATTCTCAAAAATAACTCCACTTTCAAGGTACTTCCTGTTATTTTCAAATTCTGAAATGGAGCCTGCGCCATGACATACTGTTAGCCTATCAGTTTCTCGAATAATGGATTCTAATTCATCTTTAGAAGTAATATTAGAAACTGTGTTAATTTTTAATCCACGTAAATACACTTTATAGGTAACCTCCAGTTCACTTTCGGTTACAACAACCAGTTTTTCGGTTGTCAATTAATTTGACAATTCACATTTTAATGAATGAACATGGAAAATTATGCACTTTGGATTATTAGCAAGAATTTGCTTACCCCAAAATTCTGAAGGAAGGTTGATATTCAGAAGGCAGTTCAGTGTAACTCTTTTGGAAGTAAATCCCAAGCTATTTAAATTACCATCAGGCTTATCATTGGTTTCCCTAACTTTCTTCATTTTTGCCAGAGGTTTTGACAAATAATGAGGAAGGTTTGGAAATATTGTTGAAATTGCATTTGGTGTCAAGATGGGCCGATCTCTGGGTATTAATAGTCTCCTCGTTTATTTTATGCACAAAATTTCGAACGACAAATCTCTCATCAAAGTGCAGTTCACATACAGCGCTAAATTTGTCAAAGTTTTTATCTGCACGGGGAATCAATCTTTGCCATTGCTGTAAAAGTTCATCATTTTTGGGTATTCCATAGAGTGACAGCTTACTGTTTTTGTACTGAGTATTGCAACCTGGCACAAAACAATGGTTATTTCTCTTCCGCATAATGAGCTAAGTATAACTTATATACAATAATTAGATAATCCACATTCTTTCTAAAACCTAAAACATAACACGTTTTCGTCTAAATTGCCGTTCTTTTCACAGTAAGCAACACGAATTTAGTTTCCCACTCCCATCACAGTAAGAAAGAGGGAGGGGGTGCCGCCCCGGTGGCTCAGTGGTCTAAGGCGTTGGCCTCTGATCATTCGTCCGTAAGGGGTCCGGGTTCGAATCCCTGTCAGGCACGGATGTTGTGCTTGTCTTATGGCACTGGCTCTCTCCCTTTCCTGGAACCAGTGACCCTAAATTAGGGACGGGCGACTGCTTATAGCCCATTGAGTTGCTCACGGTGGTCGTTCAACCTCCAATCAAAAAAAAAAAAAAAAAAAAAAAGAAAGAGGGAAGGGGAGGCGATCAGAGCGCCATCTACGAAGGGGACAAATTTTGGTATCCAAGCCAATCATTACGTACGCTAGGCGCTCGGAACACTTTCCCTTCTAGACGCTATACCGAGGGCAAGCATACGATAATGGTTCAGACATGGCGGCGAAGTATTCAGAAGTCCAGACCCGTATACAAGCAATTGCAGCCATGCACGTTTTATGCCATGAGCTGCTCATTCATTGAACTTGGTTGGTGTTCACGCTGCTGGAGTCTCTTCAGATATTATCAAATTTTTTGGCACAGTGCAAGAACTGTACAAAATATTTGCTCACAATGTCAAAATGTGGGAAATATTATCCAACAAACTTTCTACCACTCTCAAGCGTCACTGTGATACAAGATGGGCATCCAAATACTCTGCTGTTCATGCACTTTATTCACAGCTTGATAAAGTCCTCGAAGCCTTAGAGGAAATTTCTGACAACCCTCAATTCCATGATGACTGTTTATCAGTGGTTAAAAATCTTCTGAAACAAATTAATTATAAGTTTGTTTGTTACTCTGTTATGAGGGACAAAGTACTAAATGAGATCTCCCGCGTGAATGAACAACTGCAGCGCAAATATATGACCGTGGAGTGTGCAGTTAGTCACTTGACAAGATTGAAAGCTGCTTTACAAGACATCCGGGATACAGTGATTGATGTTATACTGGGCGAAGCATCGGACATCTGTGCTGCAACATCTCTTGACGGCTTCTTCGAGGAGAAAAGGGCAAAGAAGAGGAAACGACTGACATTGGAAGAAAGTGAGGACACTGTTTTGACAGGAAAACAAAGGTTCAGTATGGACTTTTATGCTGTTTTGGGCAAAGTCTTAGAACAAATGGAATGGCGTTATAAATGTTTGATTGAAGTGTTAGATGACTTTAATTTCTTAACGGGCAAGTCTTTTTTTTTATTGGAGGTTTAACGACCACCGTGAGCAACTCAATGGGCTATAAGCAGTCGCCCGTCCCTAATTTAGGGTCACTGGCTCCAGGGAAGGGAGAGAGCCAGTGCCGTAAGACAAACACAACATCCATGTCTCACCGGGATTCGAACCCGGACCCCGTTTGAACGAATGATCAGAGGCTATTGCTTAGACCACTGCGCCACCGGGGCGGCACGGGCAAATCTTTGCAATCTATGACCGTAGAAGAGTTAAAGATTAGTGCAATGCGCTTAGCAAATAAATATGATAAGGACCTGGATGCTACTGAAATAGAGGGGGAAATAGCTGGTTTTAAGTTTCAGGCCACTTCTCTATTTTAAAAAAATCAGGATTTTTCAAAAGCAACCTCTCTTGACCTATTAAAGTTAATCCACCAAATGTCTCTTGCTACATCTTATCCAAACGTAGTAATTGCTTTCAGATTATTCTTAACATTACCAATTACTAATGCGTCTAGTGAACGAGGTTTTAGTAAGCTGAAAATAATAAAAAAATACTTAAGGTCATCAATGGGACAAGAGAGGTTAACGCACCTGGCAATTCTGTCAATAGAAAAAGATATTGCTAAAACTATTAATTATGATCAAATAATAAATGATTTTGCTGCTGTTAAAGCTCGAAAGCTGCATTTGTAAGTACAAAATCATTCTGTTAAGGCTTAAGCATCATTTTAAACAAATGCTACTTGTACTTATTTTTTCAGTTGTTCATAAGCACTTGAGGTAGCAATTAATTATAAATAAAAAGTACTCTTCATTCAAACTATGTTCAATGTTTTTTTCTTTCTTCAACAATCCCTATTGAAGCTCACATAGTCACCACAGGCTATTGAATAGGATTACCAATATAAGTTTTTTTTTAAATATTATATTATGAGCAATATTTTATACAAAAAAAATTACATTTTATTACTATTTCATACAATTAGCAAATTATATACGGGACAATAATTACAAATAACAATAAAAATCGCAATTTTTTTTTTGATTTGAGAAAACGACCACCGTGAGCAACTCAATGGGCTATAAGCAGTCGCCTGTCCCTAATTTAGGGTCACTGGTTCCAGGGAAGGGAGAGAGCCAGTGCCGTAAGACAAACATAACATCCATGCCTCATCGGGATTCGAACCCGGACCCCTTTCGGACGAATGATCAGAGGCCATCGCTTAGACCACTGCGCCACCGGGGCGGCCAATTTTTTTTTCATACAGGTATTGTACTATATCTGCAAACAGGTATATAATAAAATCTGACACCATCGCCTGTTCCAGTTGGACTGGGGCAGGGGGCGCCAATTTTACTGCTTTCCCCGGGCAGCAATACCTCTAGCTACGGCCCTGCAGGAACACACTGTACCACTCATTTCCCAGAAAGCTCAATAACACCATACTAGACACACTATACCAAACCTTACTTTATTTCCAGAAAACTATAAATCACCCATTTTTAGAAAAAAAAAACATCACTTCTTGAAGAAACACAACAGCTATTCGGGTTCTCTCAGTCACACTATACATATGCCCCTTTATTCTGCCAGTATACCCATTTCTATATTCTTTCCCCCATAAAAATCTGTTTCTCTAATCCACGGGCTGAAACTAGAAATTAGCCCTCACTACTACAAAATTTTTAAAGATTAGTTTTGCACTTAAATTTACTTAAACACCAAACCATAATAATAACCAGCCTACTAGAAAAATTCTCAACTACATGACTACATGGAACCTACACTAAGCTCATAAATACAAATTCTACTTCACAAATACAAAAATTACCGAGCACCAAAAAGAGTTAAATTTCACTTAATAAAAATACTGGTCCGAGAGGTTGTTCATTCCAAAATATCTTAATACAATAATGATTTCATCTATCACTACATGACCCAGAAAATTATACACTTCCTTTCTTTTTTTTTTTAATTACCTACCCACAGAAAATAACATGGAATTTATTTTTACACTGCCTAACATTAACTCATGTGGTTTCATTTTTTAACACACCAGAACACAAAAATTCAAACAACAACATGAATGTAAGCATTTTCAACTCCTTTTTTTCTTTCTGAACTCATACCTGAGAGACATAAAATTTTTTGAAAACCGAACGACAACACAGCCACAATCAGAGGCAAAAAAACTTTTTCTTATGCTCAGCTCGAAGCTCAAATACTTGCTTGGGATTTTATGTATTAATACTAAAAGATATGAACTAAAACATTACCTTTCAGCTGGTGTCCTTTTTTTTTTTTTACAACTCAACTTCCCCCGAGTTCACTGCCCAGGAACAACCAAAGTCTCTGCAATTCGTCTTCCATGTCCCTTTTTTTTTTCTTCTCGCCATGAACGACCTTTTCTTTTTGTCCTGGAGCGGGTGCATAGGAGCTATTCATTCCTGTTGACCCAATGGGCATAGCCATTAATCCAGGAAGCAGAACAGCACTTTGGATTTCCTTTCTTGTGATATCGGACCAGGCCAGACGACGACTATCTCCGTGTTCTAAAGGAACCGCTTGAGCAGTTTTTTCTTCTTCCTTCTCCTGGTCTCAGTCGTTCAATTTGATATGATGTGCAGAGCGGCAGAGGGATGGGTCTGGAGATCCTTAACAATCCGCCATTTCTTTTCCTGCCTAAATTTTCGTACGAATCACAACACGTATTCACGCCATGAGAGAGCTAAGTGGCGATTCATTCTTACTGTCGGCCAGGCCCAAGAAAAGATTTTTTTTCCTTCTTCGTCAGATTCGGGATGCTTCCCTACGCCTCGGGAACGCAACTGCCAACCATTCTTACTGCCGACCAGGCCGAAGCCCCGGCTAACGTAATTTTTTTTTTACGTCGTGGTCAACTCCACCAGCGTGAAGAGAGAGAGAGAGTGTGTGTCTGTTCTTTTTCCTTTTATCTTTTTTCTTTTATATGTTGAGGATTTTAGGAAGGGAGTGCCTGACCCCCAGGTCTTAAACAACCCTTAGAAATAGGAAACTAGGAGATTCGGGCTAGAGCGCCCGATAGGAAAGTGACACGGAAGCGAAGTAGAAAGGGGGAGGAAGACGCCCTTATTTATTACCGGGGTCCGACTGCTTAACGTACCCATCCGACGCACGGCTGGTATTTAGTGGATCGAGCGTTTGTACCTGCTGGGATCGAACCCGAGGCCCTTCCCGTGGCAGTCACGAACGTTTCCCACTCGGCCACCCGCGGCCAAGAGAGAGAGTGTCAACTTTACCAACTGAAGCTGGGATGCTTGAAAACTGGTGACCTCTCATTGGCTGAACTTTCCCCTTAGTAACCAACGGCCCCATCTGGCCATTGGCCACGAGTTCGCGCCAAAACTTTTGTTACTAAGCACATGGCCCCTCCTGTCAGCCTGGGAAGAACCCTTGACCTTCACACGTAGGACCATGTAACCTCCGGCATGCTGTCGTGCTAAAAATAGCTTGAGGGAACCTTTGGGTGACAACTAAAGATTCCTTAAAATGGCCGATTCAAAAAGAAAGATTTTGCTTGCTTTTCTTTCGCACAATTTTTTCAGAAACGCTTTTTCCTCATTCCGTGATTAACTATGAATAATTTTGCTTTCTAAAAGGGTTGATGCTGTCTTCTTTTTCTCGCCTTTTTTTTATTTAACTCACTAAAGTAAAAATAAATGAAGCCAAAAGAAAAAAATAAGTTTAATGCCTATTATTCTCCTTTCTTTTAAGAAATTTTGCTTGTCTGGTCAGGGCTGTGAAGTAAATGAATATGGCCATTTATTCCATCACCTGACCGCCTCTTCCAAACAAAATTTTGAAACGTGGACTGTCGAGTATTTTCATTCCATGTACTTTATTTATTTATTTTCTATTATTTTTTTATTTTTTTATTTTTCGTAAATCTCAGCGAAGTGATCAAGTTCCCCAAGATTTACGAACATGAAAATTCTCGACAGGACAAAGCGTGTGAGGCTGAAGCCATGTTCAATGTTTACACTTGTTTTGTTGTTACGTTTCAGTAACTTACTGGCAACTGGAGACCAGCGTGTTCAATTGCTGCAGAGCGCGCAATCACATAAGGAGAATTCCCGTACCACGTTCCAATGGCGCATTCGCAAATCTACGGAAGAGTAGGTCGTGCTTACAAATTTATGAAGCAGGAAAGATGGATGTTTCCTGTGGATTTCCGTTTCGTCTTTCGTCTGCGCTTGAATTTCGCGAGTGTTGTAGTATACTTTCCTAATGTTAGCTGCCTAATGTTAGCTGCCGATACAACCTACTTACGAAGTTTGTATTCGGTGTGACACCGCATAAAAATCTCTAATCAACCCCAAATTTTTTATGCAACGTTTTTTTCCACAGAAACAACCATGTTAGGGGGTAAGACTATGAAAAAAAATACTATGTAAATAAGGATCACCCTAATATGCACTCTTTGACAAAAAAAAAAAATTAAAAAAATGAAGCACCCTCGGAAAGTTGTTAAATCCTGATGAAGATCCACAATTAAGTACTCATGGACAAATATGCAAATGATTAAGAACTAGCATCCAACGACTAAATAGTTGCCCATCATAGCACAAGGAAACCATGCATCGAAGGGCCGCCCCGGTGGCGCAGTGGTCTAAGGGACGGCCTCTGATCATTCGTCCGTAAGGGGTCCGGGTTCGAATCCCGATGAGGCATGGATGTTGTGTTTGTCTTACGGCATTGGCACTCACCCTTCCCTGGAACCAGTGACCCTAAATTAGGGACGGGCGACTGCTTATAGCTCATTGAGTTGCTCACGGTGGTCGTTAAACCTCCAATCAAAAAAAGAAAAGAAATGCATTGTAGAGGGTATATCAAAGCTCGTATGCAGAGACAGCTGTAACAGCAGATTTCAGTTACATTAACCTCCACTGACTTTGAAGATGCCTCGACGTCAGATCCATGCGCGACACGAGCGAGTTTGAGAGAGGATGTATATCTGGGCTGGGATACACTGGTTGGTTAAGTTGCCGTATCGCCAAGCATTTGAATCAGAGCAATGCAGCAATTGGACGATGTTGGGACCAATGGGTCGAGGAGGGCACAACCCAATGGATGGATTGGGAGATTGTAAGAGTTACATGAACAGAAACGAAATCCTCGCTCTCAATCATTTGTAGCCATGCTGCATCATCTACAGGTATGGAAGTGGTTTTCCAGACTGTTGCTAGATGACTTGCAGCACAGTGACTACATTCAAAGAGGCCATTCTGCTGCCTACCACTGACCAGTGTCTGGTGACTAACCAACCAGCGCATGGATCCTGCCTTTACTGTTGAACAGTGCATGGCTCACACACTGGGGTGTGTGTGTGTGTTGGGGGCGGCTATCTAGGGGAGCCATTTTTTTACGAAAGCCGGACAGTCTTGGTAGTCTTCCATGCCACCCTTACAGCTCAACAGTGCATCCATGATCTGTTGTGTTGCCATTCCTATTGCAGCATCACCCAGCAATTTTGAACAGGATAAAGCCTCATGATAATGAACACGGCAACCAGACATCACTCAATTGACTATAATTACTGTTCCATATGTAATATCAATCACATCAAAAAACTTCAAAATTTCATTGCCCTGCAGCGGGAAATTTTCAAGTTTTCTGATGCGATTGATATTGCGCATGGAACAGTAATTGCAGTCAATTCAGCGATGTCTGATTGCTGTGTTAATTATCATGATGTATTGGCCACATATTATAAGAATATTTTCCCACACTATATAGGGTAAACCCTGGCCACACACAGCACAGCTCTCCAAGGCCTGACTTCATAATGTTGACTCTCTTCTGTGGCCAGCCTGATCACACGTCTCACCAATCAAATGTTTGAATGCCATTTGGCGTGCTGTACCACAGGTTAGCATCCGTAAACTGTATGCATCTATGTCTCGCATATATCCAAGCCACAGGTGGCGCTGCAATGTACTGACTTGCCTCCCTGGTGTAGCTGTTTTATCCAAATATATTGCTCTGGAATTGTAATAATTTCTTTTCCTATACATGTATATTGTACACACCAATTTTCATTTTGATTGGATGATTCCTTCTGTGTACTTCATTTTTTTTGGCAAATAGTATATTTTTATTGCTAGTAAAGTCAAAATTTTTCTTCCAAGGTCATTTTTGTCATTTCCAACAGTTTTTTTTTTGCAGTGTAATAATAAACCTGGTTATCTTATGGTAGTAGTTCTTTAGAAATTATAGAGAATAAACAAAACAACAATACCAAATTTCCTCAGGGTATATCATTTAAAAAAGAAATTTTACATAATTTGTACACTACCACTACAACAGCATACAACTAAGAAATGTTACTAAATTACAAGAGAAGTAAATAAGGTGGAAAGAAGAAATGGTAGATACACCCTAAGGTACCACTAAGTACACTGGTGTGCAAAAATGAAGGACGAAGAGGAAAAATTAGCATAAAAGCGGAACGAGCAGGCAGAACTGACCGAAAGACCACTCAGGAGATAGACTAGGGTCCGGTACGGTAGGGCATGCACATACACAGACGGAAAAAACATCCCAACACCACGAAAAAATAGTTGTAGAGGAATGAAATGGCGGCAATACATTTGTATAGGTAACATATTTAATCGATTAAGATTTCAAGATCACAGCTTAATGTAAGCACGAGAACAGCCATTTAAAATGTGAAATGCTGGTACATTAATAACCTGTGTAACCGCCAGAATGTTGAATTCAAGCACGCAAACGTTCATGCATTGTGTCGTACAGGTGCTGGATGTCAGTTTGTGGGATGGAGTTCCATGCCTGTTGCACTTGGTCGGTCAATACAGGGACGGTTAATGCTGGTTGGGGTGACGCTGGAGTTGTCGTCCAATGATATCCCATATGAGCTCGATTGGTGAAAGATCTGGTGATCTAGCAGGCAACGGCAACATGTCGACACTCTGTAGAGCATGTTGGGTTACAACAGCGGTATGCGGGCGAGCGTTATCCTGTTGGAAAACACCCCCTGTAAGGCTGTGCATGAATGGCAGCACAACAGGTTAAATCACCAGACCGACGAACAACTGTGCCGTCAGGGTGCGTGGGATAACCACGAGAGTGCTCCTGCTGTCATAAGAAATTGCTCCCCAGACCAGGTCCAGTGTGTCTCGGCCGCAGACAGGTTGGTTACAGGCGCTCACCTGGCCTCCTTCTAACCAACAAACGGCCATCACTGGCACCCAGGCACAGAACCGGCTTTCATCAGAAAACACAACAGATCTCCACTCCGTCCTTCAATGAGCTCTAGCTTGACACCACTGACGTCGCAAACGGATTGCTGCCGCAGACGCGGTACGATGCGCCACGGCCATACGCCGTACACGGCGGTCTTCCCTCTTAGTAGTGCCACGTGGCCGGCCGGAACCCGGTCTTCTTGAGGCAGTACCTTCCCTTGGCCACCGCTGCCAACAATCATGCACAGTGGCTACATTCCTGCCAAGTCGTTCTGCAATATTGCGGAAAGAAAATCCACCATCTCGTAGCCCTATTACACTACTAAGTACACTGGTGTGCAAAAATGAAGGACGAAGAGGAAAAATTAGCATAAAAGCGGAACGAGCAGGCAGAACTGACCGAAAGACCACTCAGGAGATAGCGGAAAGAAATCTCCTCGTTCAAACTCCGTGAGCTGTTGATAATGGCTACTTCGTATTCTTAAAGGCATTCTTGACTAACATCAACACACTACGTCGAATCTCAACGATAACTAACGCTCACGAACGTTACAGCGCGTACTTACAGCAAACCTTCTTTGCATGTTGCGCCACACGTAGGCGCCGAGCGCGAAATTTTCATAGACGTCATCTTACAGATGTACTCTCACCGCCTACCAACTGTCGTTTATCTAACACAATCCGTTCTTGGTGTTGGGATTTTTTCCCCGTCAGTGTATATGCAGCATGACGTAGAGGGGTGTGTGTCAGAAGGGTATAAAGCTCACGGGCGGTGTACGCTCAGCAATTCGGTGAAAGCTATTGCACGGTGTACATCGGTTTGAACGACGTCGAGTTGATACCACCGTGTGATATGGCCAACAGGCAATCCAGTAGACGACATCTGGATGACTTTACCCTAGGTCGCGACATTGGGAACTTGGAAGAAGGTCGAAGTGTGACTAGTGTGGCCGAGGAGTTTGGGATCGCTCACAGCATCGTTTCACGAGCTTGGAGAGCATTTCAAACGACAGGAACAGCTGTCCGAGAGTTCAGCATTGGTCCTCTACAAGCAACCACGGCGGCGGACGACCGGTATATTGTCCTACAGGCGAGAAGAGACAGACGGCAGACAGCGGGAGAAATCGCAAGGCACATGCAACAGAAAACTGGACGTCCGTTATCGCGTTTTACCGTGGCCAGGAGGCTGCACAAAGGTGGTCTGTTTGCACGACGACCAGTATGGTGTGTGCCATTAACGCCTGCTCATCGGAGACGGCGGTTTCTGTGGTGCCAGGAACAAAAGAACTGAACACATCAGTAATGGGTTCGAGTTCTCTTTATGGATGAGAGCCGATTTAGTCTGACGAGCGATTCTGGACGTATACACATCTGGAGAGAGCAGGGAACACGCAATCACACCACCAACATCATCGAAAGGAACCGATTAGGAGGTGGCGGAGTTCTCGTTTGGGGCGGTATCATGCTTGGTAGCCGTACTGACCTCCACGTCTTCCGAAGAGGTTCAGTCACTGGTGTCCGCTATTGTACCGAGGTTCTCCTGCCTCACGTGCGTCTGTTTAGAGGGGCTGTGGGTCCTGAGTTCTTCATGGACGACAACCGTACACCTCATCGTACAGTGGCTGTCATTGCTGTTGGAGAGTGAAGATATTCAACGCATGGATTGGCCCGCTAGGTCCCCGGACCTAAATCCAATCGAACACGTGTGGGACCTTCTCGGGAGACGCTTGGCAGCACGTCAGCAGCCGCCAGTAACGATTCCGCAGCTGTGATTGGCGCTACAAGAGGAATGGGCCACGATGCCTCAACAGCTCCTGGACAACCTTGTCCTCAGCATATACAGACGTTGTAAATCCTGCAACGCAGTCAGGGGTGATCCTATCGTCTACTAAAGACTAGATTTTTCTTGGCAGCCGCGTGTCATATGGACGTTTCTGTTTTCTGTCCAGTCGAGAACGAGAATACATTACCTCGGGTTCCTCGGGCTTCGGGTTGTTTCCGTTCAAACCGTCTCCCTCTCTGAACAGCCAATCACAGGCTTGCGTGGAGTCCGTATAAGATTGCCGTGGTGCATTTTCTGGACATGCGACCCTTACTCCATCTATTCTAACAAAGAAGGTTAGAAGTAGGAGGAATTGGCATCAGCCCCCTCCCTGTGCTTCTGGCGTGACGCCACTTTTTATCAGTTGACTACGCCAATGCGCCCAATCTGAGAATCTCCTGTATATCTCTATGGGGAAATCGCGATTTTGAACGGGTTTTTCGGACCCTTACTCTACCCATAGAGGCATGAAAAAAATTGAGGCTGAAATTTTCATCCCCATAATAAAAAATTTCCAGAAAAAACGGGAAAATATGTGTTGGTATTTCTTTAAAAAAATGAACAAAATAATGATTTTTTGAGCGGAAGTGCATCGTGCGCATGGTTACTTGCATACTGCCCATGTGCAAGTAACCATGTTTAAAATATAACCAAAAGCCTAATGCTGAGAAATAAGAAGTTCGAAATATTCCTTCTTTCCATCCTTGGTTTGCATGCACTAAGCAAAACTGCTTAAGCCACAGGAAGTGACGTCACGTTCTCGAACTCTCGCAGCGCAGACTCCCACCACCTCAGAGAGAAACAGCTGATCTGTTTTGGCTTCATTCAAAACGGGTCCCTTCTTCACCTCCTCCTCTTCTTCTAACCTCCTTGCTTATAACCGCGAGTCACGGCCGTCAAAGTGTGGAAAAGCTGATGGTTTTCAAGGCTATTGCAATGCGTTTTGTGTTGACTGAATCTCTTTCTTTCGTTGCAAATGTTTCCAATTTTGCAACATAACCTGCTGCCGATGTGTGAGAAAATGCTGAATTTATAAAATTATTAATTATTTTGAGGCTCCTTCCCATTTTTCTTTTAAATTGAAATACACGAACGTTAGTGCGAATTCTAACAAAATATAACGCTAAAATTGAAAACTTAACTTGTGTAGGAAGTATAATTCATTCCGGTTTTATATTAACTCGGTTTCTGCAAACAAAAGCTACGAAATTCCAAAATATACACAGCTGAAATTACATGGGCATCATGTAAACAACGCCAAATTCCCACACATTGCGGCTTCACGGTTAAAAGACTCAGGACATCTACAGAAGTATTATTCTAACCTCCTTGGTAGCAACACAAACTTCCAGAGGATGAAAATATCTTTCATGCACGTTATTTGGATCTTCTACGCCATTATTTCAAAGCTTTCTTCGTAATGTTTTTTTTTTTTTTTTTTTTGATTGGAGGTTTTTTTTTTTTTTTTTGATTGGAGGTTTAACGACCGCCGTGAGCAACTCAATGGGCTATAAGCAGTCGCCCGTCCCTAATTTAGGGTCACTGGTTCCAGGGAAGGGAGAGAGCCAGTGCCGTAAGACAAACACAACATCCATGCCTGACCGGGATTCGAACCCGGACCCCTTACGGACGAATGATCAGAGGCCAACGCCTTAGACCACTGCGCCACCGGGGCGGCTGATTGGAGGTTTAACGACCACCAATGGGCCCGTCCCTAATTTAGGGTCACTGGTTCCAGGGAAGGGAGAGAGCCAGTGCCGCAAGACAAACACAACATCCATGCCTCACGGGATTCGAACCCGGACACCTTTCGGACGAATGATCAGAGGCCATCGCTTAGACCACTGCGCCACCGGGGCGGCCTTTGTAATGTTGCTTTTCCGCCACATTAAGATGGCAAGTTTTGTCAGAAATAACAGTTTTTTTAACACTATTTACAGCATCAGCAGCCATTGAAAAACATGGGCTGCCCCGGTGGCGCAGTGGTCTAAGCGATGGCCTCTGATCATTCGTCCGTAAGGGGTCCGGGTTCGAATCCCGGTGAGGCATGGATGTTGTGTTTGTCTTACGACACTGGCTCTCTCCCTTCCCTGGAACCAGTGATCCTAAATTAGGGACGGGCGACTGCTTATAGCCCATTGAGTTGCTCACGGTGGTGGTTAAACCTCCAATCAAAAAAAAAAAAAAAAACATGGAGAGAGACCAGCCATTGTCTAGCACACAGTTTTGTGACGTCACGTGCAAAGGCACTGGGTCAACTAGTTGATGTGAGGCACAAACTTAGACTGTAAGCCTCATTTCCTTCAGAAAAAAAAATAGTCAGTTGCTTCTGACCGTCACCGGGTCAGTTATTTACATATTGGAATTATCAATTATTGTGTGATTTGAGGTATTGCCTTCGGAATTTTAATGGTATTGCCTTCGAAGTTTTCTGCCGGGCCACATAAGCTGGGTAACAAATTTTACTTTATTAAAATTTCTTTATGCAGAATCAGAAGAAGAGAAGCGAAGTGGAATTCCAAAGCAGATATGTTGCACATGTACCAGAAAAAAAAATTAAAAAAGTTTGAAACCGTATTTTAAAACTACGTAATTTGGAAAATAGCAGAACACCCATAATTGTAGAGAGCTGGGCGGTATTAAAATATTAATAACGTATATAGGAAAAGTGATTCGTTTGCTGAAATACTGAATTCGTTTGTCTAATATTAATGCTGTCTCACATGTGGGGTGGTCATGCCATCTCTCTCAAAGTGCACATCATTATGGAAATGGTAAGTAAACAAAAAGTTGACATATTTTCCATCGCAATGTGGTGGAGGTGTAGTGACAGAAGATGCATACGGCCTCCCCGGTGGCGCAGTGGTCTGAGCGATGGCCTCTGATCATTCGTCCGTAAGGGGTCCGGGTTCGAATCCCTTGAGGCATGGATGTTGTGTTTGTCTTACGGCACTGGCTCTCTCCCTTCCCTGGAACCAGTGACCCTAAATTAGGGACGGGCGACTGCTTATAGCCCATTGAGTTGCTCGTGGTGGTCGTTAAACCTTCAATCAAAAAAAAAAAAAAAAGAAGATGCATACGAAGAGGAAGCGAGCATCGCGTGGCAAGTTGAACCACATTGATCAGGCCAGACAGATTTGTATGTATACATTGAACTTCCACGTGTAGTATTTGATTATCATAAATCATGACATATTTATATTATCAGTCTTGTTTGTGTAGGTTAAGACAAAAGCAGTAAGTACAATCAGTATGGGCTCTTGGGGGAAGGGGGCTGTGTTCCAGTTCTGTAGATATCAATTTTAAAGTTAAATTACTGTAATTTTGTCATTGCTGTAAGGTGTTTATTGCTGAAATAGTGTGCAGTATTCTGTATATAGTGAACAGCTTCATTAGATTTATGATATGAGGTTGTTGAACAAATGAAATAGTATTAAAAAATGGTAAACAGTGAAAATACCCCTGAAAACTGAAAAGCGGTAAAAGTACCCCTGGAGGAAATACCCCCAGAACAAACAGTTCACTGTAAACTGCCACACAGGAACACTGATGTGTGGCAGTGTTCTGGTGTGGTAATTTACCGGCAACCCTGCCACACATCTTTCAGCAACTTGGCCTCAAAAGTTTGGAGGGGAAGGGGGTATAAAGATTGCTGTTTCTGGGCCTATATTGAGAACTGAATTGGGAACTCCAAACAAATTTCGAGTAAACTTTCCATGTAAGCCAAGTGCGAATTGTACTTTAATTTGAAGAAATAAATTGCTGAGGATCCAAGGTACACTTGGTTTTGGGGGAGCTCTACCCCCAACTTCCGTAATATTATATTCTGGGCCACTGGAGTCTGTAAGTGTATCCAGGATGTTCCCCTTGAAGCGTTCGTGAGGTCTGTGAGCTGGTTGGGAGAGGGGCTTTCCCCTCAAATGTTAAAATGGACGTAGAGCTGTAAACATTAGTACCATGCTTTATATAATGATTCTGTACACGACCATGAATTTTCAGGTGGGTGGGGTTAATCTCCCCCAGTTTCTAAGAGCTTTACAGGGGTAACAGTGAGGATACACTGACTGACTCTAGAGGTGCAGAATATAAAATTACGGAAGTTGGGGTAGAGCCCTCCAAACCAAGCATCTCATATCCCTTTTACAGATTTCACCAAATTTCTGGGGGAGGAGGGAAGGGCATGCATAGTCTGCCACTAAACACAACATTAAGCATAGAAATGCGAGCAAATCCCTTACCTTGAACACTTGTCTGCGCTCTTAGAAACTTGGGGGAGGGGGAGGGTAAATAAAATCCACCCTCCTGAAAATTAGTAATCATGTGTAGAATCATTATATGAAGCATGGTTCTAATGTTTACAGCTCTATGTCCATTTTAACATTTTGGGGGAATGCCCCCTCCCCCTAAGCTCACCGACTTAGTGGACACTTCAAAGGGAATATCCTGGATATACTGACAGACTCAAGTGGCCCAGAATATAATATTACGGAAGTTGGGGGTAGAGCCCCTCCAAACCAAGTGTACCTCGGATCCTCTGCAATTTATTTCTTCGAATTAAAGTACAATTCTCGCTTGGCTTACATGGAACTTTTCTCGAATTTCGTTAGGAGTTCCCAATTCAGTTCTCAATATAGGCCCAGAAATGGCAATCTTTATAGCCCCAATCTTTATTCCCCCTGAACTTTCGTGGCCAAGTTGCTGAAAGATGTGTAGCAGGGTTGCCGGAAAATTGCCACACATCAGTGTTCCTGTGTAGCAATTTACAGTGAAACGTTTGCTCTGGGGGTATTTCCTCCGGGGGTATTTTTACTGCTTTTCAGTTTTCATGGGGTATTTTTACCTACATCCTTAAAAAATACTGGTATTGCTTTATTTCATAGACCCACCCTCTTCTTTTACTTCCTTCATTAGAGTTGATTTTTTGAAATTATTGCTGGCTACAAATAAAATAATAAAGACAAGGTTGCTTACCTTTTTCACATTTCACTGCACGTTTTATTCTCTTTGTCGTCATGCTTGGTTTAAGCCTCCAGTGCGGTGTTCTATTTTTTTCCCTTCAGGTTCTTTCAAATGTTCTACGAACGCTCAAGTCCATGAAATGCCCTGCTGTCCAGGTTACAAAATTGTATCCCCCCCTCACTTCACATCCTCGTGTAAAACCTAACCTTCATTGATAAAAACCCCAATTCTTGAACTCAAAAACTTTTGATATTATCAACTGAACATAAACTGCTTATTTACATACATACAAAATGCGAACGAAAATGTTAAAAACGTATATACAACTATTTACATACGACTCATCTTATGCTTTTGACTCTCCTTCTCAAGACCTCATGAACAACCACACCCCAAGACATTCCAACGCAGACTGCCTCAAGTACTTTCTGCCCCCAGCTGGGCTATCTTCAGGAGGTATGCTAGATGTTTTCTCTTCTCCCACTGCAGCAAAAGGGAGCGATGCGCTTGGCTTCCTCGCCCCGCCCTCACGTCATCCACGAAAAAACCTTCCACCGTGGCTCCATCTGTTATTGACTTTAGTGAACTCTTTATTTTCTTCTGTGTTTTTGGTTTTTTTGGTCAATTTTTATTAGTTCTTTCCATTTTTCATTAAGGATATTTGGATCATTATTATTACAAATTTGATCTCCATGTTTTTCAATTAGTACAGACTCTGCAAATACGTAGGTGTCTCTCATTGCGACATGATTTTATTATTTTAATATCTTCAAACTTCGGGTATGTCTGGTTATCCATACAGTATTGTATCAGTGCTGTTTTTGCTTCTTTTTTTTTTTTGCCAATTTTTGATATGCTGCTGTATTAATCTGAAAATAATAAAGGTATCACATATCTAATATTGAACCATATCTAGCACATTACAAACTCGGTGAAACGTGCTCCTGCCCCAAAAGAAGCCAAATTTACGTAACAAGTCTTTGTTAGTTAAAATATTTACAAACTAAAACTTTTGGTTAAAATATTAATTTACAGCTCTCAATTAAATACATGTATGTATTTCTAACTAGCTGAATTGTACTTTGTCCATCCCAGGTATATACCCTTTAAGATGCATCTGTACATTTGGATTTTCACTGTAGTGAAAGATTGTGTTCTGAGTTACCCCTGTATCCTCTAACAATAAAAAACATTTGCTTTGTATGCAATGTAAGTGTGTAAATGTTGTTAGCAGCAAAAGTAATAATATCTTTAAAATACATTAAAACAGAAAAAATCTCGCCTTTTTATAACTATGTTAAATCATTTTCGTGTTAGATGCTGAATTATTCCTTTTCTCTTCCATTTTCTGTTTCCATAGCTGTAGCCACAAATTTCCTTTTTATTAAAGAAATTAGAAAAAAAAATTAACAAATGAACCCTATATAATCTCTCATAAACCATAAGTAAAATGATTTACCCCCAACTCAAGGCTGTTAGTAAAACACTGTATTCTTCACAAGAATGGCATTCACTCATCATCAGAGATTGCGATCACCAATTTAATAACAACACCCAATTAAATGAACCTCTTTTGCTTCTGGCGATGCACATGTGATAGCGCAGCAGTTGACCATGCAAATGAATGCTGGGGCACCCAGGTATGTGTCCCCGATATCAGTAGAGCAAAAGATTTTAATGCTACTGGAGATGCACACTCATTGAAGGTCACATACACGTTCTTACCTGTCTTTGGGTCACGTAAAAATATAAACATTTTGATTTTAATATGCCCCCTTTTGAAACTTCATCTTGAAATCGGCCACTGCATGATTCGTACGCTTCTTGAAAACCTTGAAAACAAAACATTCATTTTCAAGTTCTTGAAAAAGTGTAAGACTGTAAATAGTACTTGAAATTTTTTTTGTTTAGTTTTGTTTTTTAAGTGATGATATGAAAAGAGCATGTGTAAAATAATTGTTTGTGCTAAAAAGTTGTATGGGAGATTTCTACGTAGTTCTGATAAAAACACCAAGCTGATCAAGTATTGCAAAACTTGCGTTCAACCCAGAAAAAGCACGTGGACAGCTGGTACCTTGGCTATGACATCACTATGGAGTAAAACTTCAGCCATGGGAGTAAAATAAGTGGAACGATGTATTCACAAATCGTGATGGGTTTCTTTTGAGTGGGGTTAAAGACATGTTCTTGCCGAAGTGTGGAGTTTCTAGGAATTGCTTCATGCATGGACCCTATGTCTCCTGGCTGCATCAAAAAATGCATCAAATATGAAAAGTTAAAGCAAACAAATAAGTGTTACAGCAGAAGAATAGGAAAATAATATGCCCTTAAAAAATATTCCACAAAATAAAATGATTTCAAAAAACACCAAAACAGTGGAGTAATTCATAGTTAATAAAAATAAACCAAATGGGGGCAAGGGGTAATAAATAGGTCATTAAAGGTGTGTCCGCCCCAGCTAAGATTAATGGTTTAAACTTACTAAAATACCTATCAGTTGATCGACCGACAGTACACACATGATCATTTGGGTTTAAAAAGTCCTTGAAAGTGCTTGAATTTATTTTACTTGGAAGAGTACGAACCTTGCACTGCAACTCAGCAATGTAAAACAATGCGCCAAATTTTGAAGTGTTTGCCCTGATTTCCCTAAGAGTTATGACTGAGGCACATATGCTGTGGGTTTATTCTCTTATATTATAAATTGAAAGCATATTCACAGGTTTCATTTTGAAGCGATGACTACAGTTAATGTAGAAAATTTCATTTTGAAAATTTGCCATCTTCATAACTTTTCTAAACAGTAAAAGTTAAATTTCTAAAAATTTTCAATCTGAATGTGTTGTTATATGATTTTGACCAAGATATTCATGTATTATCCTATGGATCATATCCATTCATGATCCATTTATGATATTCATATTGATTAACTCAGTTGTCATATTACTTGACATTTTTGACTATTGTGTTAGACAATTAATTGTCCTTAAGTAGACTATTGTCTTTTTTTCTGTTACACATGTAAGTTATAGCTTTAATTCTGGGTCAGGGGCATGTTTTTGATATCATTTGACATTAAAAAGGATGGTAGATGGTATATAGATAAGTCTTACCTTACTCAATTGCTTAATCCTTCCAGTGTGCTGTCAAACATCCTTCTCTTGGCCGTGTTACTGGAGTCAAATATCCACGCCGCAGCACATGTTTTTCGTAATGCGTTTCATCATAGATGGCGTGATTTTCATTATAGCCTGAATAATGTTTGTTTTCAGGGACTGCAGGCCATGCAGGTTGTTTACATAAACACAGTCCATTAAATATCCCCACAGGAAAAAAAAAACCAACAACATTATTCTGAAAAGAAAACCTTCAATAAGCCCTTGTTGTATTGCGTAAATTTAGGAAACCAACGGCAATACAGCAGGTGCTTATGCGTATCAGGTGCTTTCAGTTCTTGGACAACTTTTACTTTGTATGCATGAAGCTGCAATCTTTTAGTCGCTTTCTGTACTGAGCCGTAAGAAAGTTTCACTTGCGGAGATAAAGGACGAAGCAATTTTGTAGGTGACTATTGCAAACGTTTTTCTACATTATCACTTCCGGCATTAACACACTTGGCCAGCCGTTTCTAGGCATATCATCAACACTTCCACTTTTCTGAAATCGTACGAGTAAACTGTGCATCATTGATTTACTTACCACAGTATTCTGCGGAATTTTTTTCCTGAACTCTTCTATACACTGTTTGTAAAGCTGCGTTTGCAAATAAGCTTCAAGTAAACAAATTTTCTGCTTCCTCGTCAAACCCATGCCTCTGTGCAAATGGCGACACTAAAGTGGGCAAACTGCGTAGTACACGTGGAACCGGTTATTCATTTCTGGCACTCTGCCAATTTCCTTCAGGCATTCGACAAGCACAGTATTTGATCTCGACAAGCTGTTGACTCGTGTTGCCACATCAATTAGTTGAACTTTTGCTTACAGCATGCACAATAATTTTTTAAATTCAGGGTTCAGGAACTTTACGATCACTATATTTTGTTAAAGCTCTATGAGACCCGTCATCTTGTATTGCTGCCTTCTCTTATTAACCAATGGTCAAGCGTATTTCACAAATTGCTCGGGCAATTTTACACATTTTGGAACACTGTTTGTGGCTAACGCAAGATATATGATAAAGAGTTCCCTGGTTTTAGATTTTCATTTTGGACCCTTTAAGTATTTTTTATTAATTAATAAAACTATGGAAGACGCTTTGGTACAACTTTCGCTGCAGATAAAAAATGAAGGGAAAGGTCAATAAAAATTCTGAAACCAGGTAACTCTTTATTTCGCATATATCTTGCGTTAGCCACAAACGGTGTTCCAAAATGTGCAAAATTGCCCGAGCAATTTGTGAAATATGCGCTTGCCCGTTCGTTAATAAGAGAAATCAGCAATACAAGATGGCTGGTCTCGTAGAGCCTTAAGCTGATTTCTCAAAATTTCTGTTATGTAATAGATAAAAATTTTGCATTCCTTTTCATTCCCACATTTCTGCAGAACATTGACTTCCAATTTTTCTGCTAAGCGTAAGAGATCTGGAAAATCTTTAAATAGATTTTTATTTTTAGCAATACACCATATATTGAAGAGATTAGTCATATGCAAGAGCATCTGCTTATCAAATTTTTTTATGCCTCTTCCCAGCAGCATTCTCAATGGCACTGCTTTTGCTTTCAGGTGCTCAGTATTAGTTTTGTGCACTTTACTTTTACAATGATTCACAAACGTTCCTTTTTTGAATGACTTACTGAAGCCATCAACCCATTTTTGATCAACAGCACTTTCAGGTATTTGCTCACAGTACTTGCAACAAGCTTTTTCCACCGTTTTGTCGTAGTTTATCCATTCGAAGGTATTTTCCCAAGCCTCATTAAGTTTTCATTTTGCTGGGTGTTTCTTACTCGGAGAACTATCATCAGATTTCTGCTTACAACCGTGAGAAAGATTTTATCTCTAAATTCAGGTTTTAGCTCTGGACCAGACACAATAACAAGATTGCCAGCATTTGTTAGCTGCTGATTCTCAATACACGATGAACATGCTTTCCTGAAAAACAGCTGAAGATAAGTTTGTTTCGGCATTTTCTAAAAAAAAGTGAAAGCACTCATAAAATTACTCTAGTTCAGCAAGTCTGAACAGATTAAATCTGAACTTCCAAAAGAAAAATACATACGTACATACATACCACTAAGCTGTTCTCTGAGATTCAGAGGGTAGCTCCACAAAGAAATACAAATTACCAGATAATTTTTACTTGCTGTTGCCGTATCAAACTTCTCCATTTATAGCGATCTTGACATACAGCACAGGCTTCACTGACATCCACCACACGCCATACACAAGATCTTCTATACTTTATACTCATAATCTTTTTCTCATGCAGACACTTTTGAATCTGATCCTCCCATGACTTCCTTGGCCTTCCTCTGCCTTTCTTTCCTGCCACTTGAGCTAAAAAGATTTTCTTAGTAAGCATCTCATCACTCATTCTTTCAACATGGCCAAACCACCGAAGCATGTTAGTCTCCACCAGGGCGCGATTTCACCGATTAGCAAATAGCCAGTGAAAAATCAAATTTGCTAGTGAAAAAAAAATCGCAGTAGCAAATATTGCTAGTGAGGTAATTTCTTTATTTAAAGTAATCAAAAATCATTATTAATCCACGAAGTTTACATAACAGTTTCTTTTATCACTTGTTAAAACAGCGACGATCAGCGATTCTCTTTCGCCAATTTCCTTTCGACACTTAATGCCCATCCTCCCCATATCTTTCATCCCTTCCAAACTGTCGTAGAAGCGCATTGAAACTCCTCTCCATCGTGCCCTCATTGGTCTATTACAGAAACTGAACGTGACGTCGGCAATGGTTGCTGTGGCAACCCAGAGCTCTGAGATGGATTGGTTGTCTGACCACCTGCTCTGCCACCCTTCCTTCATTTGCCCCACGAACTTTGTCCTCAACTCCTGTCGTACCCTAAGCCCCAAGCGATCGCCTTTATTGCGTGGCATAGACAGACGCTTTTTACGAAACGTGTTCGTGGAGGGGGTAAACGATTACGGAAGAAACTATTGCTTCGTCTGACTTCTGGTTTTGGAAATTTTCCTTGTATTTTCAAGCTGAAATACAAATATTTCTCCAGTAAAATGTTAATGAGCAATAATACTTGACAGAGGCAACATCGTGAGAAACAAAAAAAAAAATATGATTACGGAAAAAATCCGAATTCCGTCGACCTTTCGTTTTCTAGTTTCGTAAAGACGGAATTCCAATAATAACGAAAAAGCCGGAATTCCTTCAATTCGCGGGAAGAATCTCGTGCCTGAAGATTACAGAAAAATTTTGCAGCAGCCAACTTCCGTTTTTGCAAATTGTTCTCCAGTTTCAAGCTAAAATGCAAACATTTATGCAATAAAATGATATTTAACAAGAAAAGCGGACACAAAGACAACATTGGGAGAGCAATTTGCGATTACGGCAAAATTTTCTTACTCCGTTTCACTACTGTGTTCGAAAGTTTTGAAGCACGAAATTTCGTCTCCAGATGGAAGACGACCCCCCCTCTCCCAAATATCGATCTTCAGAATGATCTAACTGATGACAAAAAAAAAAATAAAAAAAATAAAGCGGTATTCCGCAAATCCCTGTAAGAATCTCGTGTATATCATAAAAATAATAGCAAAAGAAAAATTTGAAACAAAATGAAAATTTGTAGAATCCGTAGTTTTGATAGTGAGTTCCGTAGTCAGACAACTAATTCCGTAGAAACTACGGCATTGTGTGGTAGTTGGCAGATATGAAGTGTGTAGAAGTTTAGCAGAAATTTGTGCGATACTTCCACTTAGTACTGCATGTTGTGAGGTGGGATTCAGTTTTTTAAAAAGAATACAAGGGGATTGGAGGAACAATTTGTCTGTTGAAACTTTAAATGCTCTGATGACAATTGAAATAGAAGGGCCACAAGAAGGGATTTTTAATCCACGGTCAGCAGTTATAAAGTGGTATGATGACAAAGTCAGACACCCTGAGCGTAAACCATATGGGAAGAAATCTGAATTAGAATGTCAGTGAAATATATTCATGTGGTATGAGAATTTGTTAGAAATTAATAATAAAGATAGTCACTAAACTTATCTAAGATTCTATTCATTATTCAAAAAGGTAAGTCAAAATATTTATACACATATTTAAATTTCTGGGTAACTTTATTAGAAAATAAGTTATGATGGGATTTAGTTTTACTTGCTAGTCATGCAAATGTTTTGCTAGCAAACTATTTGGTCACTAGCAAAATTTGCTAGTGAGCAAAACATCTTGCCCTGGTCTCCACCGTGCTAACAACATTTTGCTTCACATTACACAACTACAACACATCGTCATTCCTTACACAATCAGAACGTGTCTTGTCACAAACCCCCGTAAATAACACATTTCTCCAGCACACAAATGACTTCTATAGATGTTTCTTCTGTAGCACCCAGGTTTCACTGCCATACATCAGAGCAGGAACACAAATATACTTTCAAAAATAAAAATAAAAAGAAAAGAAAAAAGAAAAATTGCAGACAGGATAAATGATAACTGGAGACATACACACATGAAAATGCAAATAAGTAATCGCTTGTAAGAAGTCAGAACATCATGCTTGCTTGCCGATGTCAAACACTAGGGAGAAACTGGTCGGTGATTTGTGTGGTTGTTGGGAATTCCCCCACTCTCCGCACAATAATATGTGAAAGCTTCGCAAACATTGTGATCTCCAATCAGAGATTGTGATGTGACATGAGAGGATAATCGCTGAGCAGGAGGTCCAACTCACTATTCGACAATCAAAAAACTTCTCCCCACCTTCCCGATGTGAAGTTGGAACTGCTTATTCCTTATGCTGATTTTTCTTTTTTCGGTTGTAGAGATAGATTGTTAGCTTAAGGATTCTTTTCACTAAAGAATTGTACCAATGCTGCATCATCATCGTGAGGCATTGTTAGTCCATTGCTGAATGAAGGTCTCCCCAAGTGTCTTCCACAACAGTGTGTCTTGTGCAGTCTCCCCCATGTCACTCCGGCATGCTTTCAAATTTCATCCACCCATCTCCCATGTGGTCTTCTTCTGGGTCTTTTCCTGTCCCTTGGAATGCATTCTAAAATTTCAGTGGCCAGTTCTAGAAATATGTCCAGCCCATTGCCATTTCAGTGATTTTACTCTGGTCATGATGTCTTCTACTCTTGTCATTTTCCTGATCCACAAGTAGTTCTAATCTCTCCTGGTTACACTAAACATACATCTCTCCATGCTTCTTTCAGTTGTCTGCAGTCTTTGAATGTCTTTTTTAGGTAAGGTCCTCATCTCTGCTCCGTATGTCAGCACTGGAAGGATGCATTGATTAAACACTTTTCTTTTAAGACATAATGACATATTGCTCTTAAAAATAGTACTGTTTCTTCCAAAAGCTCTCCAACTAAGTTTTATATGTCAATTAATTTCTTCATCAAGGTGACCTTTGCTTGATATCTGCTGTCCAAGGTAAATGTAAATTGCCGGAGAGGGGGTGGGGTTTGACCATAACTTGCCACCAAGGGTGGATTTCCGATGGGGCCCCCAGAGATGGAGGGCCCCCGAAAACTTATAATTGTATTGCGATGGGTTCCATTTCAACTCAGGCAGGGTCGTACCATCATGGTCTCAGATTTCTCTAAAAAAATTAAGGGGTGTTCCTTGACTAAAATAAGGAGACCCATTTTTTTTCTTTCGGCAAGAAAAAATTTTCCCTTCGAGATAGAGGGTTTCAAATCTTGCACCGTCAAACAAGCTCTCTAGAAAACGGTTATTTTTCCTAACTTCAGCGAGTCATTGCAGCAGAGTTAATAAAGATATCGCGTTCTTGTATTTTTTTACATTGTGTGTATAACATATAATAATATATGGTGCTAATATTTGCTACACATCGTATGATTAAAATTTAAAAAAATCGTAAACTTTGTGATTTAAAAAAAAATTGAATTTTTTAAGTTTTTTTAAACAGGTTTGGATGGAGTTTTTTCTATATTCGTTTTTTTTCGTTAAAGACATACAAATGTGCACTTTATTTGTAATTTTTTGTGTGTCTGTGAAACTGCTAGTTTCCGCGTTTCGGCAGCGTTAAAAACGGCCGATTTTGAAAAATCTCTAACTTTGCCAACGATTTTCTCAAAAAGGCCATTTTTTAAAATTCTGAAAATTAAATCCCTGTTTTATTATCAACAGGAGAACATCTGTGTAAATTTTCACGGACCTAAAAACGCCCGTTTCCGAGTTAGACGCGTTTGAATTCGGTTTGAAAGCCTACTATTTCCCGTGATCTAAAGGCGCCATTTTGGAAAAATCTCGGGCACAAAGTACGTACGTTATCTCTTACCCGAATCAAAGCGTTAGATATTCTTTGTTCGAATGATGGAATGAGAGCATTGGGTCAGCTGGCCCTGGTTGGATACATCCACCTCACCCTTCCCCGAGTGATGACATGCCTATAAAACTGTCGGGGGAGGGGGATAACCAATACATAAAGAAAATTCTTGCTGCTCCACTAACAAAGTTGAGTTGCAAAAGACAGCAGCAGCAGCAGTTGTTTGTTTGTTTACGTATATACTTAAACATTGCATAAGAAAAGACTATGAAAGAGTAGAAAACTGGTGTGAAACAATTTTAAGAAAACGAGTGCAGGCACGTGTACTGTAAGTTAATTTTCGATGGCTAAACACCCTCGAGTTTTTCTGGGAGTTGCTAATTGTAGGCTACTGTCAGAAGAGCAGTTGCTGTTTTGTTATAGTTGCTAAAATTAACTTCTCAGTTTTTCGTAATAGTAAAATATTCGCTCAAGAGAGTTTTGTCCTCTGCGAACGGGGGAGAAGGTGCAATGCTCTTGACCTCGCTGCTGGGTTGATAGCGCTGGTCGCTACCGAAACTCTGCTTACCTCCTCTCCAAAACGTAATGGCAATTGTCTAATCTACTAAATAAATAACAATTAACACATACGCGTGCATGCTTATTCATAAAATGTAAGTTGAGTATATTTCCTGTTCAATCAGCTGATTTTACAAGTAAAATTCATATACAACTTATGCGCTTATAATGGTGTAAAGATTTTTATCTATTTAAAACATATTCAAAGATTTCAATTTTTTTAAAGAGGGGGGGATTGTGTTCGTAGTGATCTCCACCTGGGCCACGATAAACCATGCACTCACTGCCCATGTCTTCTGCTCACTTAGAAGATAATTCTGGATCGATGGGAGACCAACCAGCGGAGTTTTGACATCCCCCCCCTCCTCACGTGGTGGTGAGGTGTCTCAAAGCTAGGTAGCTTTCAAAAATGTTTCAACTTGGTTGGCTGGTAATAAGAGAGGGATTCCATTTCAACTCTGGCAGGGTCATACCATCACGGTCTCAGATTTCTCTAAAAAAATTAAGGGGGTGTTCCTTGATTAAAATAAGGGGACCCATATCTTTTCTTTCGGCAAGAAAAAATTTTCCCTTCGAGACAGAGGGTTTCAAATCTTCCACCATCAAAAACAAGCTCTCTAAAAAACCGGTTATTTTTCCTAACTTCAGCGAGTCATTGCAGCAGAATTAAAAAAGATCTTTTGTTCTGGTATTTTTTATTACATTGTGTGTATAACGTATAATAATATTTGATGCTAATATTTTTTACACATCGTATGATTAAAATTAAAAAAATCGTAAACTTTGATTTTAAAAAAAAATTGAAATTTTAAAGATTTTTTTTTAACTGGTTCAAATGGAGTTTTTGTTTTCTATACTCGTTTTTTGTTAAAGACATACAAATGTGCACTTTATTTGCAATTTTTTATGTGTCTGTGAAACTGCTAGTTTCCGCAGCGTTAAAAACAGCCGATTTTGAAAAATCTCCAACTTTGCCAACGATTTTCTCAAAAAGCCCTTTTTTAAAATTCTGAAAATTAAATCCCTGTTTCATTATCAACAGGAGAATATCTGTGTAAATTTTCACGGACCTAAAAACGTCCGTTTCCGAGTTAGACACGTTTGAATTTGATTTGAAAACCTACGATTTCTCCGTGTTCTAAAGGCGCAATTTTGGGAAAATGTCAGGCGCAAAGTACGTATTCTCTTACCCAAATGAGAGCGTTGGATCCGTCCACCTGACCCTACCCTGGGCGATAACATGCCTAAAAAACGGTCTTGGAAAAAAAAAAAAAAAATAACAAATCTATATATATAGAATTGAATGTATGTCTGCTAAACAAATTTACAGTTTTCAATTTAGAACCACCAAACTTGTTATACTATCTCATGGTACCCTAACTTAAACCGTAGATGGTTTTTGGAAGGGGTTGGAGCCCGGGGTCAAGGGACTCCACACAAAACTTCCATAAAATCTAGTTTTCAATTTAGAACCACCAAATTTGGAATACTATAGCATGGTACCCTAACTTAGACCGCGGACTGTTTTTGGAAGGGGTCGGAGCCCTGGGTCAAAGGGCCCCCACACAAAATTTCGTAAAATATACTTGTAAACTATAGTGCCCTAACTGAGACCGTAGATGGTTTTTGGAAGGGGGTAGAAGCCCTGGATGGTTGGGAGCCCGTGGTCAAAAAGGCCTCACGCAAAATTTCCGTAAAATATACTTGTAAACTATAGTGCCCTAACTAAGACCGTAGATGGTTTTTGGAAGGGGGGTAGAGACCTGGGTGGGTGGGAGCCTGTGGTCAAAGGGCCCCACGCAAAATTTCCGTAAAATCTAGTTTTCAATTTAGAACCATCAAATTTGGTATACTTTTTCTTGGCACCCTAACTTTGTAAAATATTTTACGAAAATTTTGTAGGGGTGGGGGGATTGACCCCGGGTTCCGACCCCTTCCCGAAACCGTCTAGTCAAAGTTAGGGTGCCAAGAAAAAGTATACCAAATTTGATGGTTCTAAATTGAAAACTAGATTTTACGGAAATTTTGCGTGGGGCCATTTGACCCGGGCTCCCCCTTCCAAAAACCGTCTACGGTCTAAGTTAGGGTACCATGAGATAGTATACCAAGTTTGATGGTTCTAAATTGACATACATTCAATTCTCTCTATATATAGATTTGTTATTTTTTTCCCCCAAGACCGTTTTTTAGGCATGTTATCGCTCAGGGTAGGGTGAGGTGGACGGATCCAACACTCTCATTCGAGTAAGAGAATACGTACTTTGCGCCTTAGATTTTTCCAAAATGGCGCCTTTAGAACACGGAGAAATCGTAGGTTTTCACACCAAATTCAAACGCGTCTAACTCGGAAACGGGCGGTTTTAGGTCCGTGAAAATTTACACAGATATTCTCCTGTTGACAATAAAACAGGGATTTAATTTTCTGAATTTTAAAAAAGGGCTTTTTGAGAAAATCGTTGGCAAAGTTGGAGATTTTTCAAAATCGGCTGTTTTTTAACGCTGTGGAAACTAGCAGTTTCACAGACACATAAAAAATTGCAAATAAAGTGCACATTTTTATGTCTTTAACAAAAAAACGAGTATAGAAAAAAAACTCCATTTGAAACAGTTAAAAAAATCTTAAAAATTTCAATTTTTTTTAAATTGAAGTTTACGATTTTTTAAATTTTTAATCATACGATGTGTAAAAAATATTAGCGTCACATATTATTATACGTTATACACACAATGTAATAAAAAATACCAGAACAAAATATCTTTAATTCTGCTGCAATGACTCGCTGAAGTTAGGAAAAATAACCGTTTTTTAGAGAGCTTGTTTGACGGTGGAAGATTTGAAAACCTCTGTCTCAAAGGGAAAAATTTTTCTTGCCGAAAGAAAAGATATAGGTCTCCTTATTTTAATCAAGGAACACCCCCTTAATTTTTTTAGAGAAATCTGAGACCGTGATGGTACGACCCTGCCAGAGTTGAAATGGAATCCCTCTCTTGTTACCAGCCAACTAAGTTGAAACATTTTTGAAAGCTACCTAGCTTTGAGACACCTCACCACCACGTGAGGGGGGGTGTCAAAACTCAGCTGGTCTCCCATCGATCCAGGATTATCTTCTAAGGGAACAGAAGCCATGGGCAGTGCATGGTTTATCGTGGCCCAGGTGGAAATCATTAAGAACACAATCACCCCCCCTCTTTAAAAAAATTGAAATCTATGAATATGTTTTAAATAGATAAAAATCGTTACACCATTATAAGTGCATAAGTTGTGTATGTATTCTACTTGTAAAATCAGTTGATTGAAAATGAAATACAAGGAGTGTTCAAATGAAAAGGTACGAAATGACACTGTGGGTATAAATGAAGACTTTATTCAAAGTATACACCATAGGCCGTAGCACAACGATCCCATTGATTAACGAGCCGAAGGATTCCTTGTCCTCAGAATTCCTGTGGCCGTGACGAAACCCAGTCCTGCACAGCGTCCTTGAGTTCGTCGTCCGAGAGGAAGCGCTTCCCTTTCAGATGTTTTTTCAGGGGACCAAACACGTGGAAATCGCAGGGCGACATGTCCGGGCTGTAGGGCGGATGGTCAAGCTGCTCCCACTGGAACTTGGCCAGTTCCACGTGTGTGACCCTGGAGACGTGTGGACGCGCATTATCATGGAGCAGAACCACACCCTCCGTGAGCAGCCCCGGTCTTTTGTTCTTGATGGACCTGCGTAGGCTTCGGAGTGTCTCACAGTACACATCGGAGTTAATGGTTCGTCTGTGCTGGAGGAATTCAACAAGTAGTTGACCTTGGACGTCGAAAAAGACGGTGAGCAACACCTTACCTGCTGACGCCACGGCTTTGAACTTTTTAGGGGAGGTGACGACGCATGCTTCCACTGCATGCTGTCCCGCTTTGTCTCTGGCTCGTAGTGATGGCACCAGCTCTCATCACCTGTGACGATCTGCTCCAGGAAAGCGGGGTCTTCATGATACCGAAACAGATGTCGAAGTGCTAGCCCCATACGCAGTTCCTTTGGCTGGTCGGTGAGCTGCTTCGGAACCCACTGCGCGCACACCTTCCGATAACGCAACCTGTCGTGAACAATTGTCCACACTGTTCCAATGCTGACATCCACCTCCACCGCCAACATTCGCAATGTGGCACGCCGATCACCTCTCATTAGGTCGTCCACCTTGTCGATGAGATCGGCCGTGATGACTGTGTTTGCCTGGCCTGGTCTCGGGTCATCAACCAAACTCTCACGGCCTGCACGAAAACGGGCACTCCATTTTCTCACTGACTTGTCGGACACACAGTCTTTCCCATATACGGTCACCATCCGGCGATGAATAGCTTCCGGTTTAACACCTTCCACTGTCAGAAATCGGATAACGCCTCGCTGCTCCTCAATCGTCGAATTTTGCAATGTGAACGCCATCCTGTCCTCACACGCACTGCCGCGTCAATTGGACGGCGCTATTTATAAGAGCCTCTGCTCTCTCCTGCGCATGCGGGCGCCCGCGCATGCTCCGATCCACGCCGGCGACTCCAATTGCATCCCTAGATGTGTCGCTACATTCTCCCATAGCGGCATAGGCAAATATGTTAACGGTTACGTTCTTATGACGTTTCGTACCTTTTCATTTGAACACCCTTATATACTCAACTTACATTTTATGAATAAGTATGCACGCGTATGTGTTATTTATTTAGTAGATTAGACAATTGTCATTACGTTTTGGAGAGGAGGTAAGCAGAGTTTCGGTAGCGACCAGCGCTATCAACCCAGCAGCGAGGTCAAGAGCATTGCACCTTCTCCCCCGTTCGCAGAGGACAAAACTCTCCTGAGCGAATATTTTACTATTACGAAAAACTGAGGTTAACTTTAGCAACTATAACAAAACAGCAACTGCTCTTCTGACAGTAGCCTACAATTAGCAACTCCCAGAAAAACTCGAGGGTGTTTAGCCATCGAAAATTAACTTACAATACACGTGCCTGCACTCTTTTTCTTAAAATTATTTCACAACAGTTTTCTACTCTTTCATAGTCTTTTCTTATGCGATGTTTAAGTATATACGTAAACAAACAAACAACTGCTGCTGCTGTCTTTCGCAACTCAACTTTGTTAGTGGAGCAGCAAGAATTTTTTTATGTATTGGTTATCCCCCCCCCCCCCCGACAGTTTTATAGGCATGTCATAACACGGGGAAGGGTGAGGTGGATGTATCCAACCAGGGCCAGCTGACCCAATGCTCTCATTCCATCATTCGGGCAAAGAATATCTAACGCTTTGATTCGGGTAAGAGATAACGTACATACTTTGCGCCTGAGATTTTTCAAAAATGGCGCCTTTAGAACACGGGAAATCGTAGGCTTTCAAACCGAATTCAAACGCGTCTAACTCGGAAACGGGCGTTTTTAGGTTCGTGAAAATTTACACAGATATTCTCCTGTTGATAATGAAACAGGGATTTAATTTTCAGAATTTTAAAAAATGGCCTTTTTGAGAAAATCGTTGGCAAAGTTAGAGATTTTTTAAAATCGGCTGTTTTTAACGCTGCCGAAACGCGGAAACTAGCAGTTTCACAGACACACAAAAAATTACAAATAAAGTGCACATTTGTATGTCTTTAACGAAAAAAACGAATATTGAAGAAACTCCATCCAAACCTGTTTAAAAAAAACTTAAAAAATTCAATTTTTTTTAAAAATCACAAAGTTTACGATTTTTTTAAATTTTAATCATACGACGTGTAGCAAATATTAGCACCATATATTATTATATGTTATACACACAATGTAAAAAATACAAGAACACAATATCTTTTTTAACTCTGCTGCAATGACTCGCTGAAGTTAGGAAAAATAACCGTTTTCTAGAGAGCTTGTTTGACGGTGCAAGATTTGAAACCCTCTATCTTGAAGGGAAAATTTTTTCTTGCCGAAAGAAAAAATATGGGTCTTTTTATTTTAGTCAAGGAACACCCCTTACTTTTTTTAGAGAAATCTGAGACCATGATGGTACGACCCTGCCTGAGTTGAAATGGAACCCATCTTGCCAGTTTTGTTTTTACGGACCAAAACAAATCAATCCTTAAAGCAACCACTTTATTTGTATTGTCAATTGATATTTTACTTTCTCATATTAGTAACATATATTTTTTCTTGCTTTGTTGATATTCCAAATTTTCAAGCTCTTATCAACGTACTTGTTTTGAAAGGAGCGGTTAAAATAACTTAGCCTTCCTTTTAGTGGTAGGTGAAAAAACGATTCACGCT
Source organism: Macrothele yani (assembly GCA_039090855.1). Lineage (NCBI taxonomy): Eukaryota > Metazoa > Arthropoda > Arachnida > Araneae > Macrothelidae > Macrothele > Macrothele yani. Next base: position 86,202,204 of record CM077011.1, on the reverse strand, counting down.
TCCCATACTTTTCATTGTTTAAGGTGAGTGCTTTACTGGCCTGTTGTTATATGTATAAATTACTTTCATGCTACTTCCAGCCAAAAAAGAAGCTTCTGTGTTGTGTTGGAACCATTCTCCCTTTCCTCCTGAGTTGCAATGAGAAGTGATAGAAACTGGCCTGATGATCGGGGATGTTTGCTGTTAATTGTATTTTCCCTTTGGTGAAGGTTAATCAAGTTATTTTTCAGCCCTAATCCCCCTAAACCAGCCTAAACCAAAAGAGTTAATATTTAGGATGAACAATAAAGAAATTCGAGAATATCGTACTATTTAGCTTTTTCTAATTTAATAGGGTTAAAAGAAATTTCTACTGTATTGTAACAATATTTTCTTACTACTTTTCCTCCCCTGGCCTAATACTGATAAGTATCCTCACCTTTCCTATTCCTTAAATCAACATGAAACTAACTTTTGAAAAAGCAATAAAAAAAGTTTTAAAGACACTTACTTGAAAAGCTGTGGTTCTTACGTTTCCATTTTAAAACTGGATCTTTTGCATTTAGTTCTTATGCTTCCGTTTCTGATAACTGCACTCCAAGTATGAAAAAAATCTCGTGCATCTTTTTGTCGGAATAGAAAAAATGCAGACCTCAATTTTTCGATAGAAATAATAAAAAAAAATCCTTTCAAGAAACACATTTTCGCTTTCTTGCATTGACTGATGAAATTCTTACTGTCCGACTTTCTTGGTCCATGGCATTGACGAATGCCATGGACGGCTTAATCTCTTCGATTTAGGGAATTGTTCGCCATAGGAAAACTCCTCCACAAAAAATCATCCGCTCTTTTCAAGTGAAGCACAAACAGAATTTTACCCGAATTCTTTAAGGTGGATGACTTTTTCGGTTGCCTGTGTCTTCAAGTATTTCATTGATATTGGGTTGGTGAGAATGAAATGTCCGACGCGAACGAGCAGTGGAGACAGGCCCCCACCACAGCGAAATGGAACCACCCACAGGTGTTGCGGGTATTACGTCACAGAGTTGCTATAAATAGCTAGCACGTGTGGGAAGAACAAGGTCATTACGGTTCACAGTTTGAAAGATATATCACCCTGTTTTTTTAGTATATTTTTCTGTTTTGGCTTCCTATTTCTAAGGGTAGTTTTAGACCTGGGGTCAGACACTCCCTTCCTAAAACTTCTTCAAATATTGTGCTATCGTGCAAAGAACAAGGTTCAGGCGCGGTTTGTTTGCACGTAACGTGGCTTGCAAAGGAAGCATGCAGACGCCGGATTTGAGAGTCATCTTCCTGTATGAATTTAAACTGGGCCATTCTGCATGAATCACCGCTCGAAACGTCAATAAAGCATTTGGGGAGAACACAGCCAATGAACGAACGATTCGGCGATGGTTTGTGAAGTTTTGTAGCGGAGATACGGACTTGCAAAACGAAGCACGTGGTCACCAACATGTTACTGTTTCTGACGATGTTCTGTTTGCGTGCCGTTGAAGCGGACCCCCGAAAAACATGTCGTGCGATAGAGGCAGAGATAGGTGTCCACCACACTACAGTTGTTTGGTGTCTGGCTGCGCTGGGTAAGGTAAAAAAGCTGGACATGTGGCTGCCTCATGAGTTGACAACTGCCAACAAGACTAGGCGTTCGGAAGTCTGCACGTCGCTGCTTGCCAGGAATAGACAGGAAACTACTGCATTGAATAGACGAGAAGTGTGTCCTTTATGATAATCGGAAATGATCTGCACAATGGTTAAGCAAGGCACAGCCTGCTGGACGGCATCTTAAGTCACCGCTACACACCAAGAAGATGATGCTTTTTGTCTGGTGGTCCACAGCTGGGATAATTGACCGGAGTTTCTTGGCAAAAAGGCCAAACCATCACTGCAGAACATTATTGTGCTGAATTACACCAGATGCACCGGAAATTGCTGCAGAAACGACCGGCTTTAGTCAACAGAAATGGTGTTCTTCTTATCAAGGACAACGCCCTCCCTCATGTCGCATAACGAACCATGCTGACTCTAAGTGGCTTGGGCTAAAAATCACTGCCTCATTCTGCCTATTCCCCAGGCTTGTCTACGACAGACTTATCATCTGTTTCGTCGCATGGATTACTTCCTGTCCGGGAAACAGTTCACGACAGACAACAAGGTTCAACATGCAGTTGATGACTTCTTCGGGTCCCAGCCACAAGACTTTTTTCTTTTCAGGATCGTGGTCTTGCCGGTCAGATGGCAGCTATTTGTCAATGCTGAGGGGAATTATTTTGCCTAGGTAAGTTGTACTTTTACATTCTGGCCGTCCACGCGTGCTGGTCCTTTGCTTGACATTTCATTCGCACCAGCCCAATACTACTGGTAGCCTGCTAATTTGCTCATAACGTGAAAACAAGATGATTTTCCAAAGCTGAAGCAATGGAAAAAGAACGTTTTTTAATTTAAACGCATTCCAATTTTATGACAATGTGCACGCAATGTACTGATAAATTCTATTTCCAGCGCCTTTAGGATCAAATTTGCCAAGTCACTTGCAACTGAAAAGGTGCTAAAGTAATCAGTTTTGCCTAACGTATCAAACTCAAAAAATAACTTTTGCTGTAACTGAAATGGTTTCTTCGTACCTAAAGCTAATATTTACTAAATTTCCCCTTTGGGAACTCCTAGCGGGAAATTTACGAACTAGTAGTGAAATTTAAAATGAGCAGAATTTAACGAACGTTTCTGTCCTATCATCTGCAAAAAAAATTTTTTTTTTTAAATCTATGAAAGCCAAATTCTTTGGACTTGGCGCCTTTCGCAGGATTTTTAATGAACTAATTGGAAAATTTGAATATTTGAGAAGGAACAGTTAAACCTCATATTAGAGGCACAATTTTCGACGTTGATAGTCCTTAGAGGTAAATTCATGAAGTATATGAAATATTCAAAGTGCCAAACTTAATATCCTTTGATTTCCTATTAGCAGCAAAAATAATTTATGAAATATCCCTAAAAGCAAAAAGTTCGATGTGCACGGACAGACTGTGCGCACATTAGCACTGTTTCTTTCAAAATGTTCTAATAATAGGCAGATAGAATGGCATTTTAAAAAGCGTAAAAATCTTTTTTTAACTTTACTTTTTTTTTTTTTTTTTGTTGATCTCACGGATGAAAATTTCTGAGGCGATAAGAAGGGGGAGCAGGGGCCCTGAATATTTTGGGCTCCTAGGGTCCCAAAAGATCTAAAGTCGCCTCTGCTTGCCACTCTGGCCAAGTGGGTTGGTGAGTATTGGATAGCATATATTACTCTAACTAACGCTGGTGGTATAGTTATACTGTTATTTGGCATTCATCTGAGTTCTTTTACGGGAACAGTATGCACAGTGAGAAGGCAAGGTTGACATTTGTCAAGAAAAAGCTATGATGTATTTGCGCTTCACCTGAGCTTGAATCCCTTTATTATTCAAAGATATCATCAAGGATAGGCTATGATATATGATGGTTGCACTGATAAAGGCCATAGTAATGGCTGAAATATATACACTGCTGGACAATTGCTAAGGACGGATCATAAACGGCTATATAGCGCATAAAAAAGTAAGTGTGGTTGGATGCCAAGTGAAATAAAATAATGTCAGAATGCCAGGACATTACAAGAAAGACAATTTATTGTGCTCTGAAATCCAGAAGGCTTTGGAACGTGTTCAAGGGACAAACAGGCCATTTTGTGCAGAATACGTAAACGCGAAAAAAATGCAATTACCGTCCGCAGGCGTTCCGACGTAAGATGTCAATACGGGATATGGCCACCGTGGAGGGCGATGCAAAATTCCACACGTCGTGTCATGCTTTGCACAACATTATCAAGCAGCTGTTGGGGTAATTTATCCCATTCCTCTGTCAGTGCAAGGATGAGGGTGTCCTTGTTTATTTGAGGGCATTGGCGACCAGCAAGACTCCTCCCCAAAGCATCCCACACATTTTCAATGGGATTCAGATCTGGAGAACGTGCTGGCCATACGAGGCGTTGAATATCCTCGCTCTCAAGACACTCCTGGACAGCGACTGTTCGATGACATGTTGCGTTGTCGTCCATGAAAATGAATTTATCACCGACAGCACCACGGAACATGCGAACATGAGGTAGCAGAACATCATTAATGTATCGTTGGCCAGTCATAGTCCCAGTTGGAAGCACATAGAGGGACGTACAGCCATTGATCATGATGCCAGCCCATACCATGACACTACATGTCGGATATCGGTCCCTTTCCTGTATGTTTGCTGGACAATATGCAGTACCACTATCACGCCAGATCAGTTGTCGTCGACAATCAGACGATAGACTGTATCTACTGTCATCTGAGAAGAGGACAGCAGACCAGTCGTTATCAGTCCAATTGCGATGTTGATGGCACCATTGCAAACGGGCGGTACGGTGACGTCTGGACAATGGGATGCACACAACAGGGCGGCGGGCGTATAGTCCTCCTTCATGCAAACGTCTGGCGACAGTTTTTCTGGAGATCCGTTTGCCAGTAGCAGCCATAAACTGATTTGCTACCTCACTAGCTGTGCTGCGCCGGTGCCTTTTTGTTGATAGCACTATGTACCGATCTTCTGCAGGTGTCGTACTGCGAAAACGACCTCCCCGTGACGTTTGCTACACTCTCCATTTGTTTGAAAGGATTTCCAAAGCCTTAAAACAACACTGTGGCTGACGTCGAACTCCCTGGCAACATCTGTTATTTTTTGCCCTTCTTCAATCTTGCCAATAATACGGCCACGCGTAAAATCATCTAGGTGATGTCGGGAAGTCATACAGAAAATTGCAAGTTCGTCAATTGATTCTTTCCCTTTCAACTTTGCGTTTGAACAACAACGGTCAATACGCGTCAAATCCTTTATATCGCTTATCAGCGCTATGACGTCACGAACAAGTTCGGCAATCCAAAATTTGCATACGCACAACACGTCTTACTGTATCCCACATTTTCCTGCCTTCCATTTTATGGTTGCTATCGTTGCTATTGTCATCCGTCCTTAGCAATTGTCCGGCAGTGTATTTGCCTTACAGTGGCGGCTTTAGGGAGGATGCAAGGGAGGCAGTGCCTCCTCAGAATTTTAAGACTCTTAGTTAGAATTATTCGTTTTGTTCATTCAGTACTTTTGGGTATAGGAGAGCAAAAGTTTATGCTAGTTAACTCTTTTGAATTAAATGTTCATTCAGTTTTTTTAAATTGACACTTTTGGAAAACAATCTGTAGCGCATAGTTACGAAATGTTCTCAGCTTGCAATCTCTGTCCGTGAGGCAGAAAGCCAAATGCCTCTCGTAGATTTTGGGCCAAACCTGTTTACTTCCACTGAATCAGTAGATCCGAAGGGTAGGAGGTGGAACGGCGAACACAAAGAGCGCACACGTACCCTGGACTTCCTGTGAGGCATATGTTATCTTGCCTCACGGGAACAGCTGTTTCCCTGTAGCAGCTCCACTGTAACTCCTCATTCTGACAGCTTCGAGCAGCATTACATAGCGCCTTCTTCCTAGTTGCTTTTTTTCCACACTAATGTTTGTGTAACTAATTTTATTTGTTTTATGAAGAGTTGTTTGTCAGACCATGGCTTCTGCTTCAAACATATCTAATATGGTGGAAAGCTTACTGGAAAAGCCTTTCAGTAGGAGAGATTTTGAGGAAAAGAATCAAATTAAAAATGGTGGTAGGCCTACACCTGAAATGAAAAAGATGACTTCAAAGGCAAAACTTCAAACAGAGGTTTTAATATTGACTGGTACAGAAAAGAACAATGGTAGTGAATCAACGAACAAACTATATTGTTGGCCATGTTTGCTGTTTCCTGTGAGTGGCAATGAAGTCTGGCAAGAGAAAGGCTTCAATGATTTGAAAAATTTTCCACGTGCTTTGGACAGGCACAAAAAGTGTAAAGATCACATTCTGGCTGTTGTTAAATTAGAATTGCTAGGCAAAACAAGGATAGACTACTCTCTCAACAAAGCGAAGACAACAAGTGACTTAAGCGAAGAGGACAAGTGACTTACGTCATAATGAGAAAGTAAGAAAGAATCTTGATGTAATGAAGAAGCTGATTGACACTATTGGCCTGGCAAGAGCTCCCATTTCGTGGACATGATGAGAAGGAAGTCCCCGAAAATAAGGGAAATTACCTCGAAATGATTGATTTACTCTCCAAGAGTGACAAAACATTGAGATTGCTTCATATGGAGAATAGTACAACATTTTCAGGAACTTCAAAAACAATACAGAATGATTTAATCGAATCAGTTGCTCACATTGGCGCACCCACTGAGGCGGCGTTGGGGGCTTAAGACCCCTCCAAAGAGATTAAGGGCGATGTACGTCGCAAAATTAAACATTCAAAAATATTATTTTACGTGTTCAAAAAATTACAGTGTCTGACATAGTGTATTCTATTACATGGTGTCTTCTTCCCAAAGCCCCAAAGAGATTAAAAGCAACTTACGTCACAACCGTATATAAACTATGGGCGTACAATATGCATATATTTACACACATTGTGTACATATATATATATATATATATAGCCGCCCCGGTGGCGCAGTGGTCTAAGCGATGGCCTCTGATCATTCGTCCGAACGGGGTCCGGGTTCGAATCCCGGTGAGGCATGGATGTTGTGTTTGTATTACGGCACTGGCTCTCTCCCTTCCCTGGAGCCAGTGACCCTAAATTAGGGACGGGCGACTGCTTATAGCCCATTGAGTTGCTCACGGTGGTCGTTAAACCTCCAATCAAAAAAAAAAAAAAAAAATATATATATATATATGAGAGCGAGGGTATATGAACTTCCGTTATGCATGGCTTTTATCGATTATGAAAAGGCCTTTGATTTGGTGAAACCATCAGCAGTTACAATGGCTTTGAAATCCTGCGGTATTGAAGATGCATACATTACTATTATTTATAACATAAATGAAAATGCAAAGATTCAGCTATTTGAGAATACAGCACCCATAAAAATTGGAAAGGGAGTGAGACAAGGCGACACAATATCTTCCAAACTCTTTAATGCCACTTTAGAAATTGTCTTTCAATCACTGAACTGGGAAAAACAAAGGGATGAAGATTAATGGAGATTATCTAACTCAGCTTCTTTTTGCTGATGACGTAGTCATTTTAGCAACTACCTCATCAGAGCTGCAGAGTATGATCCAGGAACTTGCTGACAAGAATAAAGAAGTGGGATTAAAAATGAATTTTCAGAAGACAAAAGTGATGTACAATGCTTTTACAAGAAATGAAGATTTATCGATTGATGGGGAAATGCTGGAGATAACAGATACGTACGTTTATCTTGGACAACAGGTATCAAATGAGGGTTACATTGATGAAGAAATTAATCGGTGTATAAAACTTGCCTGGAGAGCTTTGGAAGAAACTAATTTTCAAGAGCAGTATGCCATTATGTCGTAAAAGAAAAGTGTTTGATCAATGCATCCTTCCAGTGCTTACGTATAGTGCAGAGACGTGGACCTTAACTAAAAGAGACATACAAAGGCTGCAGACAACTCAAAGAGGCATGGAGAGCTGCATGCTTCGTGTAACCAAGAGGGATAAGAAGAGGAACTCGTGGATCCAAAAGATGACAAGAGTGGAGGACATCATGATCAGAGTTAAATCCCTGAAATGGCAATGGGCTGGACATATTGCCAGAAGGACAGACCATCGATGGACAGCCAAAATTTTAGATTCAATTCCAAGATACAGGAAAAGACCCAGAAGAAGACCACATGGGAGATGGTTATATCGGTCCAGGCTGCTTCCACACGTTGCCACAGTTCATCAGGCGTAGCCGCGGGTGGTGCTTGCCGGGCCACTCGGTTGCCAGTCAGCGACCAGACGTGTTCGATAGGCGACATTTCGGGCGAACAGGCAGGCCACAGCAGCAGTGACACCTGGTAGGCCGTGAAGAATTGTTGTATGATGCGTGCCATGTGCGGGCGCACGTAATTGTCCTGTTAAAACGTGGCCGCTGGCAGGTCCTGCAGGTAAGGGAGGACTACAGGCTCCAAAATGTCGGAGATGTAGCGGTGGCTGTTGTGTGTACCGTCGATGCGTACCAGAGAGGTGCGGGTGTCATATCCAATTGCGCCCAAAACCATAATGCCAGGCGACGGACCGGTATGGCGATGCATAATTCAGGCGTCATACAGTCTCTCGCTGCGGTGCCGCCACACGCCGATCCGACCATCATGGTGTTGCAGGCAGAAGCGGGATTCGTTGGAGAAGACAATGTCATGCCATTCCGTAGTCCAGGTGCGTCGTTCAATGGCTCACTGCCACCGCACTCGCGGTGAAGTAACGTCAATGCTAATTGGAGCAATGGGCGCCATGCGACAAGTCCCCACTCCTGCAGACGATGTCGAACGGTACGTGCTGACACAGGTTATTGCGCAACATATCCTAATTCCTGCGCTAACGTTCGTGATGTGGCGGTGTGAGCCGTCAATGCCTGCCGCACAACATGCGGGTCCTCTCGTTCGGTGGTGTGCTGCGGCTGAGGAAATCGCTAACGTCGGTCCGTCCATCCGTCCCTCCTGCACCCACCGAATCCATACTCGCCTCACTGTGGCTGGATGTCATCCCACACGGGCGCCAATGTCTCGGTACGATAAACCGCTGTTGCGATAAGCCACTATTCGTCTTCTGTCGAACTCCGAAACGTGCTGGAATGACTGCCGTATTCTGTGACGAGGCATCAGGAAGCTTCCCACGCTCAGGTCCGGCAGCACAACTCACTTCCACTACTAACACCCCGCTTTCTGTGCATCCTTCTTATAGTGTTTCTCGCTGGTGTGCAGGGCGCACATGATTTGCATATGCCCTGCAATTCTAATCATTTGTGTCCTCTCACGAGCAACGCATGCTGCGAATTTCAGGCCAATCGGATGCTTCCTTCTTGGTGTTGCATTTTGGGTGGCCAGCAGTGTAGTTCCGATGTTACATTCTGTAACAACCAAATGACTGGCTTATGTGAAAAATTGTTGTACTTTCGAGATCAGACAGTTTGATGATCTCTATCATAACTTGTACAGTGAGGTTGGTTCTCCATATAAAAGATTTAAAGGAAGCAATGATATTCCACCCACCATGCAATACAGAAGACTGTATTATGAGGTAATAGACAATGTTACAACTCAGTTAAAATGCCGGTTTTCTGATATTGAGAAATTAAAATTTATTCAGCTGGTCGATGTACACTGCTTTGAAACTAATTCTAGAATTTTTTCCTGAACATTGTTTTAAAGCTCTGCTTCAAACTTATGAAAAATACTTTGACAGCACCAAACTGCATAGTGAGCTCCAGGTTCTGTATTCAGACGGAGATCTGTGGAACAATGCCAAAAGTACAACAGAACTTCTATCTGCCATATACAATAATAATCTACCACAGGTACTGCCAGAGTTGTTTAGACTTTTTTCCCTCGTAGTAGTAACAATTCCTGCAACATTGGCCTCTGTGGAACTTAGTTTCTCGTACCTGAAGAGGATAAAAACTACAAGAGAAACTTCATTGGGCAAGAAAGGTTGTCAAGTTTATCAGTTCTGTCCATCGAGAAGACGCTTGTGAAGAGGATGGAAGCAGAGCAGACATGGTATGGCCATATAATAAATTACTTCGCCAAACAGAAAGAACGAAAGATAGACCTCATATGCAAGACAATATAAGCGTAAGGTAAACGTTCTCTCTTGTTGTGTAGGTAAACGCTATGTGCAGAAGTTTTCAAGACTTTTTCTTTTGGCGTCAGTGAAGGTAGAGGTGTATATAGAATTTAATTTGAGATAAAAAAGATGTATAGTTCAGTCTTGCTTTTTATCTTCTGTTGATCTCTTTAATAAAAAAAAAAACTATTTCTATGCAATATATTTCATATTCAAACTGGCTTAACAGTTTCCAAATAGTCCAAGAAGGCAATTCAGACTGAGAAAAAATATATTTAGGTGAAGGGCTAAAATCTTACATAAACAGGTTTTGTGTTGGTCTCAAAGTCATGTAAACAGGGTGCGCACGCGTGCTTGAAAACCTGGAAAGTCCTGGAAAATCATGATTACGTTTTCAAGGCCTGGAATATCCTGGAAAAACGGTATTTTTTAATGCTGTCTTGAAAAGCCTTGAAATTTGAAATTAGTGCTTAAAAAAAATGCCCTTTTAGGAAATCGTGTTACTGACTGTTACCCCTTAATTTTTTTTAAGTTCCTCTCCTCTGTTCTCAAAGAAACCGCCGGCTACAGTATTGTTTCGGATGTGCCCAAATCCTAATTTGGCTGGAAGGGGGGGGAGCACTACTTCCAGGGCAATAAAATTGGATGATTACTAGCAGGTCTGTTAGGGAAGGGGAGCTTGATGCATTCTCTAGCCCTGAGCTTGATGTCCGTCCGACAACTACTGAGAACAACAGAAGGGGAAAGAAGAGACATTTAGCATTTGCAAGGGGGTCGCGTGTTTACCAAGTCAGCTGGCATCCACCAGTGAAGAGTGCCTGAACAACACATTCATCTGCTCCTTGTTTATTGCATTAAGACGCTTGCTTCCGGCCCACCCCTCAAGAGACTTCGGCTACTTATGATAAAAAATAAGAAAACTATCTTTGCGAATTTTTCACAAAAGTGGCTGAAATTTTTACATTTACTATAATTGGATTACAGAAGCTCACTCCCAAAATTCCATTTGAATCGGTTTAAAACTTAAAAAGTTAGCATTGGAAATTTTTATTATGTGTGCCTCTTTAGACAGTGAGCCTTGAGCAGAAAGTGTGTTACCATAGCAACGGTTGATTGACAGCTGGGAGCGCTGATCCGAAGCCCTTGGTTGGGAAGAAAGCAAACACCTGTTTATCACTTCCACGGCTCAAAAGGACTAAGAGATATTTTCAGAAATCCATTTTCCGGAATTTTGAAAATAACAGTAAAATTTTTACAGTGGTTAAAATACATCACAATAAAGTTCTAGTGCAAATTTCGCCGAATTCCGTTTGAAACTTTAGCAGATGCAAAAAAAATCTTCCGTTGCAAAATCGGATTCAAAAAAAAGAAACGGCAATTATAAATTACGGGAAAAGCAAGCAAATTATTTTTTTTTAGATGCCATGGTTTATTTAAACAGAGTGATCCTTAAATTTTGTTTCTGTGATGATATGGACTCTATTTTAATTACATACACACATTTTTATTCAGATGTCCGAGTTACTGTTTTAATAAAAAAATCTATAATTAAAAAGTTTTCAATGGATTTAGGCGAAATTCAGCAGATAAACGTATTTTAGTAAATTGCAACGTTATGACGTAAATTTGGTCATTTTGTCAAAAATTGGGCAGCATTTTTTTTTTTTACGTTTTCTCCTATAGTTATTGTGAAGGAGGAAGACACTTCAGTGAGCTGCAGGTGGTGATTTATGGCGATGTGCCAAATGAAAAGAAGCCGTTCCATCAGGGCATTCCAGAGGTTGAGTGTGCGTGGACGCGTGCTCCTGCTGTTTGAACTTAATCGGAATGTTTTCGGGAGGGGAGAAATATCCGTTTCAGCTTTCAGGCTCCTTTTTTTTTTTCTTGGTAATAAATAAAAACCATAGTTGCTGCATTCACCATTGATCCATATTCGCATTTCTTGAATATAAACAGCAGACAATCGGAAACATGGTGTTGGGTGGGTCTTGATGTTCTTCATTTGTATCTGCTGAATTTTGTTCTGTGGGAATACGGAATGAGTTATACTGTGAATACATACAAAACTACATATTTTTGAGCTGAAAAAATAGGTCTACTTGTACACAGTAGCTAACGTGTGAACTCAGACGAAGACAATCAGACATATGGACGTCTGATTCCATAAAAAAATCAACCCACTTTTATTATACACGACAGGTAAAAAAGAAAAAAACATTACATGTTTTTAAACATTATAAAGGAAAGCGGATTTTTGAAACACCATGACTTGATGATATTAATTTCTGAAAGTTTTTTTTTCGATTTTAATTTCTGAAATCTTTTTTTTTTTTTTTTCAATTACAATACATTGTAACAGGATACCTGTGTGTTGTATCCCTTAGTTGTATGGCAGATTTTCAGTTGGCCGATATCCGCGATCGTAAGTGGTAGTTACATTGCTATTGTTGATGATGACAAGATAAATACTGGAGTAATGTAGAATGTTGCATAAAGTAAAAAAAAAATCACCCCCCTCCTCCCCCTTCGAACTTTTATGCGGTTATCATAGCTGATCAACCATTTCATTCCATGAACATCAGCACATTTCAATCATTTGACCATTGGGGGTCTGACGGAATTCAGCAGTGCTTAAGCGCCTAGCGCAACGAGAACATGCTAATTATGGACAGTTCTATTCCCTTCCCCTATCATCCCTAATAATTGAGAGCGCATACTGTAGTTTCAAATATTCTGTGTATGAGCTAGTTTTCACGCTGTTCGTTATGTTTTTATTTTAGAAATTACTAACCCTTTCGAACTGTAGGTTGCAGAAACGTTTATGCTTTGGTTTTTTCCATTTGTCCGTACGATAATTCACGTAAAAGGGGTTGGATTTTGGCGAAATTTTAGTATGCTGTTAGGTACAACCTAGGAACCTACCCTGTTGAAAATGGTCGAAATTAAATTCAAAGGCATAGATATAAAAGCAGTATTCATTCTCCAAGCTTGAAGCCCTACGTCCACTCCAGCTGGGTAAGTATGAAAGATTTGAGACTTGGAGGAGGAGACCCAGTACAAAGTTTTGCTTCCCTCAGGCACTAAGTGTTTGTTAACATTTCCTTTCCTCTGGTTTGGAGCCCAGCTGCAAGAGGTGATGCTTTGTAACAGTCTTTTAGCACAACACTCTGTCTACTGATTGGCATACAGGTCATAAAACAGTAACTTCACTAAGTGTTGTTTCCTTGTTTTGAATGAAGACTAAATCAATGCCAAAGCATTTGCAACCCAGGCTGCCTAAAGGACAAAGCTGGGGGAGCAGGAAAGAACATAGCAGTAAGACCCTTTTTCTTTAATTACTTAAAATCTGGCCTATAGTAATTGGTCACATGTGTAGCCCCTTACTCAGGGGAAATTCTCAATTTTTAGTTGTGTGGTTCCTGATCTTAGATATTTTTTTGGTTTTCATTTACTGTTTCAGTTGATTTACCCATTTTTTTCACACACCCCTCCCCATTAAATATGGGTAAGTGTACTTTTAGTGATCTTTGGCTAATAAATCCTAAATATGCTGGATGGATTAAAAAAGATGAAAGCAATTGCCATGTTGCAAAATGCATTTTTATCCATTAAAATAATAGATGTTTCGAATATGGGGGAATCCGCTTTAAGAAGCCACATGAAAGGAAAAAAACATAGTATGTTGACAGAAAGCTGTAAAAATGGTCCACTAACTGTTGATAAATTGCTATGTGTATCAAGTGATAAACAAGTACAGCCTATTGCATCCACATCTAATCCTCTGCATATTCCTCTTGAAAAAAATGCAACCATTAAAGCAGAAGCATTGTGGTGTTTAAAAGTGGTTAAATCCCATTACCCTTACAGGTCTTGTGCAGGTAATGATGTTTTATTCAGCCTAATGTTTTCTGACAGCAGAATTGCTGGAAACTTCAGCTGTGGCGAAAAAAAATGTTCCTACATTTGTTGCTTTGGTTTGGTACCTCACTCTAAATCAGTGTTGGTTCAGGAAGTCGAAAATGAAAATTTTGTGATTTTGTTTGACGAAAGTTTAAACAAGTTTAGTCAGTCAAAACAAATGGATATACATGTTCGTTTATGGGAAAAAAGAACAGTTTCAACCAGATATTTTTCATCAGTTTTTTTGGGTCATGCTAGTGCAGACATAATGATGGAAAAATTTCTTGAATGCATGGCGTGCCTCCCACTGTGTAACATTGTGCAGTTATCAATGGATGGACCCAATGTTAATTGGAAGTTTTTTGATATGCTGCAATCAACACTTAGTGCTGACTCAAATGTCCAACTCCTAAACACACGGAGCTGTGGACTTCACATTGTAAACAATGCCTTTCGACATGGAGCCTCAGCAACAGCGTGGGAAATTCAAAAGTTGCTTTCATCATTATTTAGGCTTTTAAAGATTCACCTGCAAGGAGGGAAGATTTTTCTAAAATAATTTTAGCCAGTAAGATGCCATTAAAATTCTGCCCACACAGGTGGCTAGAAAATACTCCTGCCTGCGAGCGAGCATTAGAAATTTGGGCAGACATTGAAAATTATGTTAACCAAGTTGAAAAGAAGTGCATCAAGAATCCCCACACTGTATCATTTGATGCTATCAAAACTTTCACTAAAGATCCTTTTGTTTTGGCTAAACTGCATTTCTTCAATTCAGTTTCAAAACAGCTGGTACCATTTCTCAAGGCATATCAGTCAGATAAGCCAATGATGCCTTTTATGGCCACAGATCTTGAAAAGATGCTAAGAAATATGATGAATCGCTTTGTTAAAAGAACCGTAATGGCAGAAGCTAACTCTGCCTTAAAGCTGTTACAAGTAGACCTTACAGATGCATCTCAGTGTTGTCACTATAAAGAAATTGATGTTGGGTTTCAAACAGAGAAGGTATTGAAAGAATTAAGTGCTAAGAACATTAGTGAACGCAAACTTATGGAGTTTAGAATGGAATGCCGAATATTTTTGCAAAAGCTAGTTGTGAAGCTATTGGAAAAAAATCCACTTAAGTACTCCCTTGTTCGCCACATGAAGTGTTTAGATCCTCGGTTGATGTCAAAAAATAGTGAGACTTGTATTAAGAATCTAACATTCATTCTCACACTTCTTGTTGATGCTCATAGAATACAACCAGAATTATGTGATGGTGTAATATGGCAGTTTAAGGAATTTGTGACCAGTGTTGCAGCAGTAAAATCTTCATTCATAAACTTTGATCCAGAAGATAAACAACAAAGAGTAGACACATTATTGTATGAGTACATGTCTTCTACTAAAGCTTTTAGTGAACTGTGGAAAGTTGTGAAACTTCTTTACTGTTGTCACATGGGCAAGCTTCTGTTGAGAGGGGTTTTTCAGTCAATAAGGAGCTCATTGTAGAAAACATGAGAGAGGAGTCAATTGTAGCACAGAGAATTATTTATGATCATATATCCTATGTAGGTGGTATTGATAAGGTAAAATCTCAAAATCCCTTCTGTTATCAGTTGGAGCTGCAAGGCAAAAATACATAAATTATTTGGATGATAAGTCCAAAGAAAAGGAAAAGCAGCCATATGTGGAAAAAGAAAAGCTATTTTAGATGAAATTGATAGCATAAAAAGAAAAGAAAACTCATTGAAGGAGAAGTGAAAGAATTACTTAACTCTGCTGATGATTTAGCTTTAAAAGCTGAAACTACAAATAACAATACATACATTGTAAAATCTAATAGCTTTAGAAAAACTGCTCATGAGAAAAGAGCAGTACTTAAAAAAATGGATATGGAACTTGAAACTAAAGTCAGCAATCTTAAATCTGTATAGCCATCCATTGATACTCCATATTTGTGGTATCTTCCAAGCATATAGAGAATTAATACTAAAACATAAAATTTTTATATTTGTACAATTTACAATAGAAATGAACTTTTTTTTCTTTGAAGCATGTTGAACTTCAAACCAGTTTTGATCTTTTATCTTCATAATTATTTAGTGTTTTTCGTATGAAGTTCATGTAAATAGACTAATGAACTCTTCTGTTCCAAAAACTTATAACTTTCTGCAACTAACTTCCACAATTGGGCTTCTTATTGGACTAAAACTTTGGTAAGTAATATAAAACCTTATATATACTTGTACAGTAAATACTCATGGGCTCCTAAAACATATTTTTGCTGTACATTTTACTATGA
This sequence comes from Macrothele yani, assembly GCA_039090855.1. Lineage (NCBI taxonomy): Eukaryota > Metazoa > Arthropoda > Arachnida > Araneae > Macrothelidae > Macrothele > Macrothele yani. Next base: position 86,186,314 of record CM077011.1, on the reverse strand, counting down.
ATTTGTGGCCAAAACAATTCAATCAATTGTCCTTAATGCATTGATCAGATTTTGGTTTATATAACTGACAAACTTCCAATTTTTTTAAAAAAAGCTTTTAAAAACTTAATTCATATAATTGTCTTATGTTTTGGGAGTTGAACCAAAAGTGGTTATTCTGATTCTGGTTATGATTGAAGCTTAACTGGAGGTAGAGATTCCTTATGCTCATCATTTTTCATTTATGTAAAATACTTAAGAATATCCTAATTTATACCAATAAAAAACTGAAATTGTTTTATGTTTAAGGTTTTTATAAATAGTTTAGCTAGTTCCACATTTTGGGGTAGCACTTCATAAATTTAGTTTAGCAGTGATTTTGATTTAAAAAAAATAAAAGTAAATTGAGGCAATCTTGTTTGATATGAAAAATAATTTTTGGAAAGTAATATGAGGCAAGTGTACTGGTAGACATAAAGGTGGTTAGATTCTTTTGATTTGGGTGGTGGGCCAGGACTTTCTGACTTCTATGATGAAACTTATTTGAAATTTGTTGCCATGTTCCTAAAATTACACTTTCTGTTTTAAACTCTATTGGTTCACCTTTCTATGATCGTCCACTCCCGAATCATTTCTTGAGGTGCATAGTGATTCCGTGGCTTATGCTTTTTGATTTAACATAACTGTACTACAATTGGGGGAAATTTTCCTCAAGTCTGGAACATATTCTGTCTAGTAATTAAGATTTTCATTGCCTTCAAAAGTCACATCCCAATATGCAGCCACCAGTGGCAGTTATTGGGAATGTTAAAAAGAAAAAAAAAATCATTCCCATGTATGGAAACACTTTTTATCAGAGCTAGAATCCACCTGTGGGCATAACAGGCACATGCCCTATTTAAAAAAAAAGTGGGGGGGGGGGGTTGAGTAAGTAGATAAGTGCTTTGCTTTGTCTCACGTTTCTTGTTTTCAGACATCACACTTTTTCACTTATGGATTTGCAACTCCACGTTTTGTCTTACATTGGCCCGAACTTCAGTGATCCACACAGCAGTACTTCAGAACTGCTGTTTGTGATGTACTCTGACAGGCAAGCACCCCATCTCCCCCTTATGGGTCCTCCATGTTTTACCACCGTGTTTTTTTGGAGGAAATAAATCTCAGAGATTTTTTTACCAGTCCTCTGTTAGACGTGCGCCCTCCCCATTCTTAAATTCTGAATCTGCCCTCACTTTATTTTATAATAATTTCAGTTGTTATCAATAATAGTCTGATTACATGGAAGATAGTGCAGAATAGTGATGCAGCTAAAATGACTGATTGAATTAATCATTTTCTGATTGAGGGAAAGGATTTTCTGAATAGCCTTGTGGTAATTGCATCATGATTCAATTTAGCATTATTGGGTAATTCAATTAAAAACATTAAAAAGAAATGTAATGAGTAAAAAAGCACACTCATCCATTTGCATCTTTCATCATTTTTATTACTTAAAACTGAAATTGCTTTTAAAAACTAATTTGAGCATGATACTGTAAAGCGTAGTAATCATCCTGGAATTTTTTGTATATGGCCTGGAAAAGGCCTGGAAAGTCCTTGAATTTTTTCCCCCAAAAAGAGTACGAACCCTGTGTAAAACGTGCGTCTCCAGTAAAATCTTTATAAATCTTTTCATGGGTCACGTTACTTATTTTATACTTCACACATGATAAAGTATATAAAAAAAATTATAATGTGAAAAAAATGGCATTAAATTGAATAAATTTATTTGAATCCTGGCTGAAAAGTAGTTTACCTCCCCAGCAATTTTGGTTACAGGCCGCCATTGTTGCCTTAAAACTTTTATACGTGACTTAGCATGTTCTATACTACCATCTTAATTTGCTATGATATGTTTAATTATTGTATATCATCGTCATTGTCAACCATTATCAATCCACTGCTGGACGAAGGTCTCCCCAAGTTTCTTCCACAACGGTCGGTCTTGTGCCAGTTTCCTCCATGTTACTCCCGCATACTTTCGAATTTCATCCACCTATCTTCCATGTGGTCTTCTTCTGGGTCTTTTCCTGTCCCTTGGAATCCAATCTAAAATTTTGGCTGTCCATCGATGGTCTGTCCTTCTGGCAGTATGTCCAGCCCATTGCCATTTCAGGGATTTAACTCTGATCATGATGTCTTCCACTTTTGTCATTTTTCTGATCCACGAGTTCCTCTTCTTATCTCTCCTGGTTATACCAAGCATGCACCTCTCCATGCCTCTTTGAGTTGTCTGAAGTCTTTGTATGTCTCTTTCAGTTAAGGTCCATGTCTCTGCACCATACGTAAGCACTGGAAGGATGCATTGATCAAACACTTTTCTTTTAAGACATAATGGCATATTACTCTTGAAAATTATGCTGTTTCTTTCAAAAAGTCTCAAGGCAAGTTTTATAGCATAATTCCACCGCTGCCAAACTTCACAGTTGGCACGATACATTCCGGCAGGAGGCGTTCTCCAGGCAGACCCCAAACCCAGACCCTGCCATCCGAACGGTAGAGGGTGAACCTTGATTCTTCGCTCCAGAGAACCTGTTTCCACTGTTCAACGGTCCACTGTCGATGTTCTTTGCACCACGTTAGCCGAGCAGCGCTATTGGACTTGGTGACCAAAGGCTTGTGGGCGGCAGCACGTCCATGATAACCGAGCAGATGGGCTTCCTTACGGATGGTATTCATTGAAAGAACACTCCCGGATGACTTTTGAAACTCCTCGCGGATATGGCCCATCGATTTGGTGCAGTTTTTCCGAATTTCTCTGGCCAGCACCCGTCAGTCTCTAACTCCCAGTTTTGTGGGTCTGCCGTGTCGGGGCACATTCCAACAGTCACCTCTCATCTTCCACTTGCCAACCACGTAGGCCACTGTCGATTTTGGGTACTTCAGCTCGCTGGATATGTCACGTATGGATCGGCCATTTCTGTGATACTCGACGATTACACCTTTCTCGAAATCAGAGAGCTCCGAAAACTGCGTGGCATCTTGCATGCGACTGGTTGTGTTGTTGTTTCCCACACGATATTTAATGGTGGCGGCCGTGACGTGTATCAGGACCGCAGATATCGTCGATTGCAGGGGTGTCCAATTACTTGTTGGTGGTAGATAGTGTATATATATATATATATATATATATATATACACACACACACACTGAAGAACAATTGAATTAGAGATACCTGTCTAGTAACGTGTAGCATCACCTTTCGCCCTGATGACACTGACGATTGGTCTTGGCATGGACTCGACAAGACACTGGAAGCGTTGGGAAGCCATACGGATCCATGATCCCTGAACAAGTTCCCACAGTTCACGAAGATTTGAGGGAGGGGGGTCAGAGCCTCGAACATCTCTCTCGATGGCATCCCAGATGTGCTTGATGGGATTGAGGTCAGGTGACCTAGCTGGCCAAGGAAGCGAGGTCACATCGGTAGAGTGTTCATCCAACCATTCGGATACAATTCGGGAGCAATGGCACGGTGCATTGTCTTGTTGCAGGATGAGGTCCCTAGTGGGATGTTGAAGACGCACAAATGGGAGCAAACGGTCATCCAGGATATCCCGGTAATGTTGACCTGTGAAGGACGATGTCACACGTACCAAGGGTCCCATTTCAGTCCACGTAAACAGTCCCCAGACGAGAATGCCACCCCCACGAGCTTGAAGAGTACCCTGCTGGCAAGAAGGATCCATCGTTTCATGTGGTTTGCGCCATACTTGAATCCTGCTATCCGCATGTACCAACGTGAATCTCGACTAATCAGTCCAGGCAACATTTTCCCACATGTCTAGGGTCCAGTGGCGATGTTCCTGCACCCATCCTAAGCTTTGCACCCTGTGATGTGCCGTCAGCAGCAGTACCCTCATGGGGCGATGGCTTCTGTACCCCATTGCGAGGAGATGGTTCTGTATGGTGTGGTTGCTTATACGTTTTTGTGCACCAGCGTTAAATTGCCGAGTGATTTCTTGCACTGTGGCCCGTCTATCAGCTGTTACAATGCGAGCTAGCCAACGATGACTCCGCTCATCCACACGCTGTTGTCCACGGCAGTTGGCCCTTGGAGGGATTGTTTTACCGGATTCGATGTACTCACGGTGCACCCATGACACAGTGGCTCGTGAAAATCCCAGTGCCTGCACGACTTCCGAGATGGAGTAACCCATTCGTCGGGCCCCGACGATTTGCCCACGATCAAATGCGCTTAGATCCTTCGTCTTACCCATACTGCGTCCGGCTCTTACTGATTCCTGTTGCATCACTCCTTATATTGTCGGATCGCTACATATGTCATGTCGTTTCTGTTTACAGGGCCGCCCACAGCGCCACATTTGCATAACGCCAGGTGTCTCTAATTCAATTGCTCTTCAGTGTAAAGCAGTTACTGTGGCTTTTCAAAAGTTTTCGCCAAATGAAATTTTTTTTTCGCAGAAGTGTTATAACAGTACAAAAAGGCTATCACCAAAACAATTTTGTTTTCGCAAGTTGTGAAGAATGCGATTGGCAGCGCGACCCCTGTATATTATATTTCAATCATTGAACTGGGAAAACTAAGGGATAAAGTTTAATGGAGATTATATTACTCATCTTCGTTCTGCTGATGATAGTCATTTTTGCAACTGCCCCTTCGGAATTGCAGAGTATGTATGATCCAGGAACTTGCTGACAAGAGTAAAGAAGTGGGATTAAAAAATAAAGTTTCAGAAGACAAAATTGATGTACAAGGCTTTTTCAAGAAATGAAGATCTATCGATTGATGGGGAAAAGCCTGAGGTAACCGACACTTACTTTTACCTTGGACAACAGATATCAAGCAAGGGTAGGAAATTCATCAGCATATAAAACTTGGCTGGAGAGCTTTTGGAAGAAACAGTGCAGTTTTCTGAAATGTGCCATTATTTTAAAAGAAAAGTGTTTAGTCAATACATCCTTCCAGTTTTTACGTACGAAGCAAAGATGTGGACCCTAACTAAAAAAGACATACAAAGACTGCAGACAACTGAAAGAAGCATGGATGGATGGATGTTTGCTTGGTGTAACCAGGATAGATAAGAGGAACTCATGGATAAGGAAAATGACAAAAGTGGAAGACATCATGATCAGAGTAAAATCCCTGAATTGGCAATGGGCTGGACATACACTCACAGACAATGGAATTTCTGCATTTAGAAGAAAACATGCTACAACTGCGAAACTTTGCAAATAGCTAGAGTGCGTGCTCGTATGCAAATGATACATGTTTGGTGCGATTGCGCATGACTGCACACCCTATGGTGGCAATATAAGCACGAACCAGCAGTCTTATACACCGGCGTGTAGGCGATGCTCCATGAAAGCGAAAAGCACCGGCCGATGCACGCAAGAGTCCGCAGGGTGGTCTGACAACCGCAGGGTGGTCGGCACGCCATATAGACCGCCATGTGGATTGTTTCACCCATACCTTCCGACTGTGTTGGGAGCAGTGGACATGTGATGGCAGTGCCACGCAGCGGAGCAGCTCCGGCCGGACTAGGAGGACCATCGGTGGAGAGAATCAACGGATAGTGCACCAGGCACAAACAGATCAAATGGGGACCTGACCCACTATACAGGCAAATGTAATGGCTCCTGTGTGCCCATGAACCATTTCCTGAATCTGCAGAAGTGAATCTGTGATCCCAGCGCTCCTTACGTGTGCTGCCATTGACACCGAACATCGTCAGCTCCATGTGCAGTGGTGCCAGGCCAGAGTGACATGGAATGCCACAGATTGGCGACGTGTGGTGTTTAGCGATGAGTGCTACTTTGTTTTGGGGACAGATGATCATTGTGTCTGGGTGTGGAGGTTCCTGGGTCAACGTCACAATCCCAACCTTGCTATCGAGTGCCACACCTCCCCTGCTGCCGGCATTATGATCTGGGGAGCCATTGCCTAAGATAGCCGATCAGCCATAGTAGTGGTACGTGGACCCTTGATGGGCCAGCGGTATGTGGATGAGATCTTACGGCTCCATGTGCTCCCATTCCTGGTGTGGATTCCAGGTGTGCTATACCAGCAGGATAATGCCTGCCTGCACACGACTCGGGTTGCCCAGGACTGCCTATGTCATGTCCAGAGTTGTATAAAAATAAAATGTATCTGCATACCTAACCATTGAAGCAGAAAACTTGCTGCAAACCCGTGTATCACGATAAAAATACAATAAGATAATTTAAAAAAATAATAATAAAACAATGAATAATTATTAGAACATTACAGATTCCAATTAGGACAAAATAAGTACATTACAATTGAATGTGCAGCAATGTGTGTGAAATAAACCTTTACGATAAAATATTAAAATATTGGACTATGAACCTCATAAAAACAAGAGACTAATTAAAGAAAGTTTTATATCCAGAAAAACAGTTCCATAAAGAATTCAAAAATTATAAATAGCATTTTCAACAATTTAATTAAAAATAGCAAACTTACAAAATACATAAGGAAAAGATTTTAATTTAATAACTGGCAACTGCAAAAAATAAAATCTACAGACCAGAAATGTCTGTAAAACCAAAAGAACTCAGAATTTGTGAGAAATAATTGAACATTATTCAAGTTAAAATAGAATTAAGTATATTAATCTGAGCAAAGCCTTTAGTAAGTGTTTTAATTGCTGTAGATAACATTTTTTTTTTTAATATACAAGCAAAAACTATCTGCAAAATTTGCTAATAATTTGGAAACTATCCACGTATGGCATACGCGTGTACATCTACATTCTGCTACTCTGGTCATGCCCAGACACTTCCATGGCCTGCCTGCTCCCTGGACATGTCCCCTATCAAGCATGTGTGAGACCAGTTGAAACGCCAGCTGCCGCTGTGATGCACTATCTGGGATTTGGAGCACACCTTCCTAACACGTGTGGGTCAGTCTGCCGCAGGACAACATCAGGCATCTGTTGGCCTCCATGCCAGACTGTATTACAGCATGTATTGCCGCACGAGGTGGTGCAACACGATTTTGAAGATGACTGGACTGCATTCTACAGATCCCTCTGTAATTGTCCTGCAACTCTGTTTTTGCCATCATGTGTATCATTCATCTGTATCATTACATCCATAAAATTTCAGTTCAAGTCGATGCTTTCTTCTTGGTGTGCAAATTCCATTGTCTGTGAGTGTATTTCCATAAGGACTGACCACTGAAACTTTAGAATGGATTCCAAGGGACCGAAAAAGACTCGGAAGAAGACTGCATGGGAGATGGGTGAATGAAATTCGAAAGTATGCGGGAGTAACATGGAGGAGACTGGCTCAAGACAGACTGTTGTGTAAGAAACTTGGGGGACATTCATCCAGTAGTGGATTGATAATAGTTGATGATATATATATATACTGAAGAGCAAAGCCGAAAACAAAAGAAAAACTTTTGAATTTAAATTGATATATATATATTAATATCACGGTTTAGTCACATTATTCTGACCACCAGCTAATATCCAGAGTAATCGACGTGTGCAGCTCAGACAGCACCTAGACTGGCTGGGGTTGACCCAATAAGGTGCTGGAAGGTGTTCACAGGTATGTGAAGCCATGCTGACTGCAGTGCATCTGACAGCTGCTGGAGGGTGTGTGGTGGAAGATCCATAGAGTAAACAACACAATCGAGGTGGTCCTACAGATGCTCAATTGTGTTTAAGTCTGGAGAATTAGGGGGCCAGGGAAGTATACTACTCAACAAAATTAGGGGAGCAGGTGATTTAGCAAGAACAGACAACTGCTGGTAAATATGCAGCACAATATAAATATATATATATGAAAGGGACAAGAAAATAAAGGATTGAACAGGTGAAAAATCGTGTTTTACGGTAACAAAGATAATATTTACAGGAGACACACCTGATGCCTTAAAAAAATCATTATTACCAATATCTTTTGGAGAAGAAAAATAAGCATTGACAAACTTTGTCATCTATCTAATCAGGTGTGTGGTCACCTCGAATGTGCAAGACGGCTTCGCACCTGTGGGGCATTGAATTGTTCAGGTGGTCGAGGAGGTTTTGGGGGATTCTTCCCCACTCTTCAAGAAGGGCATTTGTCAACTGAAGGCGAGTCAACGGAGGTTGTGATCTAGCAACAATGCGTCTGCCTAATGTGCCTCAAGTATGTTCAATCGGATTCAAATCCGGGGAGCATGCCGGCCACTCCATATGCTCTATTGTTCCTCTTCAAGCATCTGATTCACAAAGCACGCTCAATGAGGTCGGGCATTGTCATCGACAAAAAGGGCTGAATTGCCGATGGCAGCAATATAAGGCACGACCAAGGGTCTGAGAATTTTGTCCCTGTACCTTTGAGCAGTCAAGGACCCATTCCGAATGACATACTGGTCAGTACGCCCATCTACGCTTATCCCTGCTCAAGCAAGCACACCGCCTCCACAAAAACTCTATCTTTCTTGGACATGTGCGAAAGTGTATCGGGTGCCACGCTCTCTCCAAATCAGAAGTTGTTGATATCCGGCTCTAGGCTGAATCTGGATTCGTCGGAGAAGAGAAGTTGGCTCCATTCGGCAGGTCCCCAATCACAGTGTTCTTCAGCCCAGTTTCTCCGAGCCATACAATGTCGGGAGGTCAGTGGGACACAAACAACTGGCCTACCTGCTTACAATCCACATGAGTGAAGGCGTCTATGAATTGTTTGTGTTGATACACTTTTTCCGGTTGCCATTAAAAGTTGTCTTTGCATCTAGGTGGCATTTTGACCCCTGTTCCGAAGGACTGCTAATGACAAATAACGGTCATCCTTTGAGGTGGTAACTCGTGGACGACCTTGACCAGGATGTCTTCGAACCCTTCCCGTCTCTTGGAACCGACTCCACAAGCGTGCAATTACACTTTGGCTCACTCTAATGGTGGATGCTACTATGCGTTGCCTTTAACCGTCTTCCAACCTTCCTATGGCTCGCCAAGCGGTGCTTTCTGGCAAATTGTGTTGATTTGGCATGCTAACATGAGATAACACAACAAACTGCTTCTCCTGCGACTAGCGGTACAAGAATACAGTTCCGAGAGAATCGCTCGTTTTATGTGATTCTCGCATCGACTTCAATTTTGAAGTCATTGTTGCTAATTTGCATGTCGAACTGCTTTCTACAGCTGTTTTTCATTATTCAGAGGGAATCTTTTGACAGTTCAATAACATTTTACACAACTGCTTTGAATAAAATCGTTTTAAAAGGGTGCTCCCCAAATTTTGTTGGGCAGTGTACTTTGAAGTCTTCATCGTGCTCTTCCAACCACTCGGATATTTCTAGCTTTGTGGCACGTTCCATTGCCGTGCTGGAAGATCCCATTCGCCCCAGGGAAGACAATCGGCATGTATGGATGTATGTGGTCTGCAAGGATATTTTCATAATGGATTCACTCCCTAGTGCGTTCCACAGGTATCAGTGGACCCAGAGAATGCCATGAAGACATTCCCCAAACCATAACACCGTCCCCACCAGCTTGTGTTCTTCCAGCAAGGGTTGAAGAGTGTTTGTTCTCCGATGTTTTTCACCTTATATGCCAACGTTTATCCGTTCGATGAAGCAGAAAACATGTCTCATTGGAAAACGCAATCTTTTGCCAATCAGCGTAGGTCCAATTCTGCTGCTGCCGTGCTAATGTAAGCCTTTTCTGCTGATGCATCTTCTTTACCATAGGTGCAGTGGCCATTCATCTGCATCAGAGCCCCATACACAGCAGGGTTCACTAAACTGTCACTTTAGACACACTTCCGGTAGCCCCCTGGTTCATTCAGCCAATGAGTTGCTCCACTGTAGCGTGTCGATCGGCCCTCGCGCACCTCCGAAGCCGACGTTCACCTCTCACATCAATGGCACGTGGTGCTCCACAATTTCCACATCCCTTATTTGCAATGGTGCTATTTCTCTATTAACAATACACTTTAACCACAGCAGCATGCGAACAGTTCACAAACTACGCTGTTTCAGAAATGCGGCCACCCTTGGCCAGAAAGCCAATCATCCCATTTTGCAAATCTGATAAATCGCTCCTTTTATCGATGACAGCAACGAGTGATATGTTTTCAGATTGCCGACAACACACCTTATATACCCTCCAAGCCAGCACATGACACGTGCCTTCTTTCATTAGCTATATGCTGTTGATGTCAAAAGTAGGAGGTGATCACATCATGACTTGACTGTATATATATATATGTGTATATCATCATCATTGTCAACCATTATCAATCCACTGCTGGACGAAGGTCTACCCAAGTTTCCTCCACAACGGTCTGTCTTGTGCCAGTCTCCTCCATGTCACTCCCGCATACTTTCAAATTTCATCCACCCATCTTCCATGTGGTCTTCTTCTGGGTCTTTTCCTGTCCCTTGGAATCCAATCTAAAATTACGGCTGTCCATCGATGGTCTGTCCTTCTGGCAGTATGTCCAGCCCATTGCCATTTCAGGGATTTAACTCTGATCATGATGTCTTCCACTCTTGTCATTTTTCGGATCCACGAGTTCCTCTTCTTATCTCTCCTGGTTATACCAAGCATGCACCTCTCCATGCTATTTTGAGTTGTCTGCAGCCTTTGTATGTCTCTTTTAGCTAAGGTCCACGTCTCTGCACCATACGTAAGCACTGGAAGGATGCATTGATTAAACACTTTTCTTTTAAGACATAATGGCATATTGCTCTTGAAAATTATGCTGTTTCTTCCAAAAGCTCTCCAGGCAAGTTTTGTACGCCGATTAATTTCTTCATCAATGTGACCCTCACTTGATATCTGCTGTCCAAGATAAACGTACGTGTCTGTTATCTCCAGCTTTTCTCCATCAATCGATAAATCTTCATTTCTTGTAAAAGCATTGTACATCACTTTTGTCTTCTGAAAGTTCATTTTTAATCCCACTTCTTTACTCTTGTCAGCAAGTTCCTGGATCATACTCTGTAGCTCTGATGGGGTAGTTGCAAAAATGACTATGTCATCAGCAAAACGAAGGTGGGTTAGATAATCTCCATTAATCTTTATCCCTTTGTTTTCCCAGTTCAGTGATTGAAAGACATTTTCCAATGTGGCGTTAAAGAGCTTCGGAGATATGGTGTCAACTTGTCTCACTCCTTTTCCAATTTTTATGTGTGTTGTATTTTCAAACAGCCGAATCTTTGCACTTGCATTTTCATAGATGTTATTAATAATGTTAATGTATGCATCTTCAATACCGCAGGATTTCAGAGCCATTGCAACTGCTGATGGTTTCACCGAATCAAAGGCTTTTTCATAATCGATAAAAGCCATGCACAATGGAAGTTCATATTCCCTCGCTCTTTCAATTAGTTCTCTCAGTACGTGGATATGATCTATTGTGCTGTAGCCACTCCTGAATCCAGCTTGTTCTCTTGGTTGAGCCATGTCCAGTGTCACCTTCAAGCGGTGTGAAAGAACTTTAGTGAAGATTTTATAAACCACTGATAGGAGGCTGATAGGTCTGTAGTTCCTGAGATCCTCAATGTCACCTTTTTTATGTAGCAAGATCATTGTAGCGTTGTTCCAATCCTCAGGAATTTTCCCTTCATTAAGGCATCGAGTGAAAATTTGGGCGAGTACTGTTTCGATTTCTCCACTTGCTTCTTGTATGATGTCTACAGTAATTCCATCTTCTCCTGGAGCTTTTCCCTGCTTCATGTTCTTGATTGCATGAGCAACTTCTGCTGGAAGGACTGGAAGAACTCTGGTACTGGTACCTTTCATGATGTCTGGAGTACATGTATCATCCCTTTCATATAATTTGGAGTAGAAATCTTTCACTCTTGTCAAAATTCCGCCTCTATTTCTTGTTACAGAACCATCTTCTTTTCTCAGTGCCATAATCTGTTTTTTTCAATTACTGAGATGTCCCTTTGCTATCTTTAGGTTTTGGTTGTTTTCAATTGCTTTCCTTACTAGTTCACAGTTGAATTTCCTTACGTCTTCAGTGATACTTTTTCGTACTGTCTTGCATAGCTCTATATATTCCACTTTGGAAGTCACATCTTCTTTAGTTGTACTCATCACTCTTCTTTTTTGCATCAACATTTTGGTTTTTCCTGATAATTTGTTCACATGCAATTTGTTCTTAGACCCAGCTAATTTTGTTGCTGTTTCCATAAGAGCTTTGGTTACTTTTCTGTTAACTTCAGAAATATCCACTTCTTCCGATGTTAGGCCTTCTAAAGCAGAGAACCTGTTCTTCAGTTCCGATTTGAAGGTATTATGGTGTTTTTTAAGGTTGGTTATGTCAATACATTTTGTTTGTCTTATGAGCTTGCTACGTTCGAGTTTAGTGTTGAGGTGCATCTTACGTCTCACCAATCTATGGTCACTGCCTGTGTTGAACTTGTTTAGCACACTGCAGTCTTCTATGATGAATTTTTTGTTACACATAATAAAATCAATTTCACTTGTCGTCCCATTTGGATGTCTCCATGTCCATTTTCTGTGTGGCTTTTTCTTGAAAAAGGAGTTCAAGATGAAAAACCCTTCTGCCTCTGCAAACTCTACGAGAGTATTTCCACGCTGGTTTCTGTTGCCGTGACCGAATTTACCTACTGAAGTTTCATTCTGTTGCCGTTGCCCTATTTTTGCATTGAAATCTCCCATAATTATCTTCAAGTGCTGCTTACCTTTATTATTTAGATCACAAATTTCCTCATAAAATTCTTCAATTTCTTCTTCAGCATGACTTGTGGTGGGTGCATAAGTTTGAATAATCTGAGCCTGGTATCTTCTCGAGAGTTGGATAACGAGTCGTGCAGCTCTGTCAGAGGAACTTTCAACTTCTACAACTTTATCCTTCAGTTTCTTGTTTATTATAAATCCAACACCACTAGTTCTGCCAGTATCAGTCCCACGATAGTAGAAGAGATGTCCACTTTTCAGTTCAATGAGATCTTCTCCTTTTCTCCTTACCTCACTTAGCCCGACGATGTCCCACTTGATCCTTTGTAGTTCCTCTTCCAATTCAAGAAGCCTTGAATCAGAAGATAGGGAGCGTCCGTTATATGTAGCCAAGGTCAGCATCAGATGGCAGCCTAGTCCGGTCCTCCGGGGATTCTTAGCACCCTCTGCCTTCATGTCGCACTGGCCGCTGCCTTGGCCAGGTACATTCCAGCTGCCGGAGACTGAGGGCCAAGATTTAAGTTGTGGAGTCATTTTGGAGGGGTTTGGCCATAACTCACCACGCTGGCCAAGCGGGTTGGTGAGTGTGGGATAACATTTCCTCTAATCCCCATGGTATAGTTATACCGCTATTGGCGGTCGTCAGAGCCCTTTTAGTGGGAACAGGATGTACCACGAGAAGGCGGGGTTGACATTTGTCAAGGAGAGGCTGTGATGTTACGCATCACAGCCTCTCCTTGACAAATGTCATATATATATACACTGAAGTGCCAGAAAAACTGGTTCACCAGCCTAATACTTGGTAGGTCCCCCAAGGAAGCGCAGGACTGCAGAAATACAACGGGGCATGGACTCCACTAACTTCTGGAAATATGCTGTAGGCAATGCACACCATACTTCCTGTAGAGCTTTCCACAATTCTGGTGTATTCCGAGGTCTCGGATTCCTGTGTTCGATAGCGCGTTGCATGGCATCCCAAATGTGTTCTATCACGTTCAGATCTGGGGACTAGGGTGGGTTGGCAACACCCCAAACTCAGATGAATGAGCACTCTTATAACCATAATGTGGTGTCTCGACACTTGTGTGGAGGTGCATTGTCTGTTGGAAAAGGCCCAACCCATCAGCATGAATGCAGGACATGAATGGGTGTACCTCGTCAAAAAGGCTGCACGCATAGCGTTGATCGGTCACAGACGTTTCTAGATGTACCAGGGGTCCTAGTGGATTCCAGCTAAACACACCCCATACCATTACGGACCCCCCACCAGCCGATAGAGCTTCCTGTTGACAGGCGGGATCCATGGCTTCATGGGGTTTGCACCACACACGAATCCTTCCATCTGCCCAATACAGTTGGAAACGCGACTCGTCAGACCAGGCTATTTGTTTCCAGTCATCAAGTGTCCAGTGGCGGTGTTGCCATGCCCAAGCGAGGCGCATAGCTGTGTGTCGTGCACCCATCAAGGGGACTCGAGTTGGGCGTCTGCTCCCAAAGCCCATATCGTGCAGGGTATATTGCACAGTCCGAACGCTGATGCTTGTTGAGGCTCCGGCATTGAATTCCGATGATACCTGCGAGAGTGTTGCACGCCTATCGCATGAAACGATTCTTGACAGCCAATGATGATCACGTTCACCCAGTGTCTTTTTACGGCCACACTGGTATCGTAAGTTGGAGGTTTTGCCAGAATTCTTGTAGTCACGGTATACCCTTGCAATGGTCGTCCATGAAAATCCAAACTTCTTTTCTACCTCCAAAATACTATGGCCCATCTCACGAGCGCCAACTATGACACCGCGTTGAAAATCGCTTAAATCGTTATTACTTGTCATTCTCATGCCGAAAACAGCTCTGACAACAGGCAAGGATGTCTATCGCTTTATATACGTACTGGTGGACGCAACCGAGTACGTGCATAGGTGACGTTGCTATGTATTTTGCATAAGCTCGTCTGTATCAGTTTTTCTGGCACTTCAGTGTATATATATAAAGACATTAATATTTAAATAAAGACGTAACTTCCAAAGTGGAATATATACAGAGCTATGCAAGACAGTGCGAAAAAGTATCACTGAAGACATAAGGAAATTCAATTGTGAACTAGTGAGAAAAGCAATTGAGAACAACCAAAGCCTGAAGAGAGCAAAAGGACATCTCGGTAAGGGAAGAAAACAAATTATGGCTCTGAAAAAAGAAGATGGGATTGTAACAAGAAATAGAAGCAAAATTTTGACAAGGGTGAAAGATTTCTATTCAAAACTGTATGAAACGGATGATACATCTGTTCCAGACATTACGACAGGTACCAGTACTAAAGTCCCTCTAATCCTCCCTGCTGACGTTACATATGCAATTAAGAACATGAAACGGGGAAGAGCTCCAGGAGAAGATGGAATTACCATGGACATTATACAAGAAGCAAATGGAGAAATTGAAACTACACTCACCAAAGTTTTCACCAGATGTCTAAATGAAGGGAAGATTCCTGAGGATTGGAACAATGCTACAATGATCCTGCTACATAAAAAAGGTGATGTTGAGAATCTCAGGAACTACAGGCCCATCAGCCTCCTATCAGTGGTTTATAAAATCTTCACTAAGGTTCTTTCACATAGCTTGAACTTGAAGGTAACACTAGACATGGCTCAACCAAGAGAACAAGCTGGATTCAGGAGTGGCTACAGCTCCATAGATCATGTCCATGTACTGAGAGAAGTAATTGAAAGAACAAGTGAATATGAGCTCCCATTATGCATGGCTTTTATTGAATATGAAAAGTCCTTCAATTCCGTGAAACCATCAGCAGTAACAATGGCTTTGAAATCCTGTGGTATTGAAGATGCATACATTAGCATTATTAATAACATCTATGAAAGTGAAAGTGCAAATGTTCAGATATTTGAGGATACAGCACAAATAAGAATCGGAAAGGGAGTGAGACAAGGTGACACCATATCTCCAGAGTTGTATAAAAATAAAATGTATCTGGGTACACAACCATTAAAACAGAAAACTTGCTGCTAACCCACGAATCACGATAACAATAGAATAAGATAATTTAAAGAAAAATCAATGTAACAATAACAGGGATCGCATTCCTCCTAAAATTCCTAAAATTCCTAATATTTTGTGACCCTCCTTAAATTCCTAAAATTAGACCTAAAATTTGCTATTCATCCTAAAATTTTCGTAAGCTTATTTTTATTAAAAACACAACCGTTATTAACGCCAATAAATTTACCATTACGGTAAGGTAAAAAGACCTGTTATTGTAGAAACACAGCCTATATGCTGTGCTGCTGAAGGGAGGGAAAAATGACGCCATCGTGATGCACTTGCTTCGGGGCGGGCGTTCCATTTTTTTGCCTTCGAACAGTTTTCGAGAGTAACAAGAGATCTAAGGGAAAAGGGGAGGGGTCATTTTCACCCCTGGTTTGCGCTTTGCAGACGAACTCCGTGGCACGCAGAAGATCGTACTTTATTTTTGTACATGCCTTGTGGAACCTCCTCTTTCTGCTGATGTTTTGTTATTGTAAACCGCAGGTGGGTGGAAGCAAAGAGGAAACATGTGGTCTCCTTCCGTAACCTCCGGTAATGACGATGGGATGGTAGCTGAGTATTATCTTGGCAGGCAGTAGAGCACGTGATCATTGACCTTCGATCATGCGTCGGCGACAGCGACCTTCGATGCGCAATATATCTCGGCTCCGACTCGCTTTGACTGAACTTGCGTGAGATGCGTATGATAGTTTCTGGTTTTACGTCTTTTATGGTGTTCTCTGTGCTGTGTGCAGGTTCAGTTCTCTAGTGGTGACCTGCTTTTTTTTTTTTTTTTTCATATCTTCTGACATCCTCGCAGCCAAATTTCGGGAAGTTGTCTGGTTTTGCAATATTGGAACGTGTTTTTGTACTTCCCTTTCATTTTCTGGTTAGTAATACAAGTGTTTAAGATGCCTAAATCCAAAACGAAATTTCAAGATGCATGGCTCGCCAAAGAATTGGACGGAGTGAAGTTGAATGAATGGTGTTCTGCAACTGAAACAATATTTTCTGCTAAGTGTATATTGTGTTCAGAAATTTTCAACATTTCTAATAGTGGCTTTTCACAAGTAAAAGCGCATCATAAAGGAAAAAAACATTTGCAGAAATTTCAAAATAAGTCCATCCTTGAAAGCCTTTGGAGGACGGGATCTTCAGCCCAAAACAAATATTAGTGAAGTACTGAGTCATGATTTACAGTTGGCTAAAGCCGAAGCATTATGGGCCATGAAAGTTGCTAAGGACAATATGTCTTTTGTTTCATGCACTGAAACAGTTGAACTTTTCAAAGAAATGTTTCCTGATTCTGCTATTGCAGCCAAAATGCAACTTAAAGAAAAAAGTTGCTTATGTGATATCACATGGATTGTCAAAATATTTTGAAGAGGATTTGAAAAAAGACATTGCATCTAGTAGCCCAGGAAAGGTTACTATAGCATTTGATGAAACTACAAATACACAAGTGAAACGGCAGTTGGATGTGTATCTCAGGTACTGGTCTTCAGAAATAAATTCAGTTTCTTGCCGATACCTAACAAGCGTTTTTCTGGGTCATGCAACAGCAGATATTTTGCTAAAAGAAATTCTTGATGTGTTATCATCCTTCAATATTTCGTTGAACAGAATTATTTGTGTATCCATGGACAGCCCAAATGTAAATAAGTGCTTTTTATGCAAATTCAATGAAGTTGTAAAACAAGAAACAGGCCAGAAATCTTTGGAACTAGGTTTTTGCAACCTGCATGTTGTTAGTAATGCATTTAAAATTTTTTTGACAAGCTTAAATATAGATTTTGACGAATTTGCTACTGATATGCATTACTTTTTAAAGAGTAGTGCTTCAAGACGAGAGGATTATAAGTCTGTCGAGGATATAACATTGGTCACTGCCAAATTTCTTTTGCGTCATGTCAGCAACAGATGGTTAACCGTTGGTTCTGTAGCCTAGAGGCTCTTGGATCAATGGCTAAATATTACAGAATATTTTTTAAACTTCTTGCCATCTCAAAAAATATTTGAAAAACAACTGCGCAATTCGGCAAGGTATAAAAGAATTCACTGTTTCCTGAAAAATGAGCTTACTCCTTGCTATTTAGCATTAATTTCATTTTCACACCAAAATTTTGAAAAGTTTTCATTATGTTATCAGAGTGAAGAACCAAAAATACACCAGTTATATTCTGATTTAAATACTTTAATGAAGAATGTTATGGCTCAGTTTATCCAAGATGATGTTATAGCAGGGAAATTTGGAGAAGACCTAAATAATGTAGATTTTGAAAACAAAAATTCATGGAAAAAACTAGGGGAGTTAGAAGTTGGTATGAAGACAAAAAATCTCCTCAGGAAAGTTCAGGAGACCAGGCAGAAATTATTTCTCTTAGATGTAAGATCATCACTAATTGCAACCACAAAATATTTAAAGTCAAATTTGCCATTCTGCAATCAAAAGCTAAGAGACATAGAAGTTTTAAAGGTAAAAGAACCAAAGAAAGAGTCAACTCAACTTTCAGTCACTGAAGGACTTTCGGAAATAACCAGAATTTCAAGTGTTTTGCATCTTTCTGAGGAACAAATTGATAGAGTAAGAGAAGAGTGGAAACTTTTAAATTGCGATAAGCCAACTCTAGATGAACTAGTGAAATTTTCAGAGGAAGGGCATATTCCAGTGCGGATTGATCATTACTGGCGTAATATATTTAGTATTAAAGACTCTAGCGGAAAAGAAAAATACTCAAATCTTGCTAAACTCATCAAGTCAATTTTAGTTTTACCTCATGGTAATGCTGATGCAGAAAGGGGATTTTCGGTTAACACTGCTCTGTTAAGGAAGGACAAGGCTAACTTAAAAGACTCAACTATAACATCATTAAGAATAGTTAAAGGGGCCATTAAACACTATGGATGTGTAAGTAAAGTTCCCATAACAAGAAATTTGTTAAATAGTGTTTGTGATTCACATAAATTTTATAAAGAGTATGTTGATAAGCTGAAGGAAGAAGAATCAAAAAAGGTAAAAGAAAGGAAGCAGAAAGAGAGGGAAAATAAGGAAAAGCAGCTAGAGAAAAAAAGAAAAGCTGAGTTTGATGACAAAATAAAAGAAAATGATGCAGAAATAAATAGACTTAAAAACGATAAAGAAGCCTCCCTAGCAATAATTCAAGAGGGAACAGAAAGAATGAGAAAAGCTGTAGAAAAACAAAATACTGTTGAAATAGCAGTTGCCTCTAACTTGATCATACAAAGTTCAGTTGAAATAAAGAAAACTGAAAGTAAATTAGTTGTGGTGGAAGCAGAAAAAGATAGGCTAATCAGGAAAAGGTTAAAACAATAATATGAAAAAAGTAATTCAGTGAACAATTGTACATAGTTCTTGGTTTTCAATTACCTTTTTAGGATATTATAATTTAATGTGAAACTTGAAAACTTTACTGTGAAAATCGTGAATTGCTTCTGGTTCAACAGCATATTAATGTTCAAAGTGAAACTTGAATGTGGTAAATATACTTGAATATGATAATAACACGTGAAAAGATAAGAACTGAACATTAGAAGTAAATCATACTTAAACTTTAGACATTAGACGTTATGCAAAAAATTTGGGTGTTAACTTGGACCATATATACTAATGGACTGCACATTGGCAATAGCTGCATCAAAGCCGCCATGGCTCAAACATTGGGCACGTCATCATCAGACTCCAAATTTCGTGTAAAAATGCTGTTATGATTACTAATTTACGCTGCAGAACTTCAGTGTTTTCGGTGTATTATGTGAATGCGCCTCATATATAATGAAAACTCTTCAGGTAAGTTTACTTATGAGCTATATACATGCATGATCGGGTTGTTTACATTTTGTGATTTATAATGTGATGAACATTTGCGAAGAATTTGGAACATGCATTCCATTTTTTTTTCTTAAGTTACTATATTTTTATATCAATAGCTGCAAGTTTCTGGTTAAGTAATTGAACTTTATTGACTTAGGTATTTAATTCGTTTCTTACCCATGAAAAATCATAGAACTTTCTTTACTATATCGGTCAGAGCAACCATAAGCACAGCAGGTGTAACCCATCTTTTTGACTGTTGTCATGTGATTTTATGTTGGAGCCAGAAATTTTGATGTCATGCTCAGTCTATCAGTATATATGGTTGAAGGGTGTGAAGCAAACTCTTTACAATGTATACAAAGTTGTTTTACTAAATGTATACAAATATACATCTAGTTTTTATTGAAATACACTCCTAAAACTTTCCTAAAATTTTTCTAAAAATTCCTAAAATTCCTACCTAAAATTTTCCAGAAGTATGCTATGATCCCTGCAATAAGTAATTATTATAACATTACGGATTCCAGAGAGGACAAAAAGTACATTACGACTGAATGCATAGAAATGTGTGTAAAATAGACCTTAAGGCCAAAAGTTAAAAATATTGAACTATGAACCTCATAAAAACAAGATACTAATTAAAGAAAGTTTTCATATCTAGAAAAGCAGTTCCGTTAAATGAACCTTCAAAAATTATGAGTAGCATTTTCAACAACTTAATTCAAAATTAGTAGACTCATAAAATACAAAAGGAAAAGATTTTAATTTTATAACTGGCAACTACAAGAGAAAACTGGCAATAAAATTAAAATTTTTTCTGTGTAAACAGAACTTTTGTTACAGTTCCTATATATTGAGAACAGGCCTTGATGAAATCAAAAGGCCAGAAACGTCTGTTAAAACAAAAGAACTCACTATCGGAAGATGTGAAAAATAGTTGAACATTTTCACTTTAAGATAGAATTAAATATATTAATCTCAGTAAAGTCTTGAGTAAGTGTTTTAAATTTGCTGTAAATAACATTTTTATTTTTTTAATCTACAAGCCAAAACTATCTGCGGAATCTGCTAATAATTTGGAAACTATTCGCGTACTGTGTACGCGTGTACACATATATTTGGAAACTATCGTGTACATATATATTTGGAAACTAAGTGTACTTACACTGGCGGAAAGTGAAAAAAGAACACCAAGAAGGAGACGTCTGATACCAACAAAATTTATACAGCATAATAACGGAATACAGAGGATAGCGTGATCAAAACATTATGGCAAAATACAGCTGTATTTGCTGGTAGACTGGAAAATAACATTTCCACGTAACATGGTTAGTACGAGGTTGAACCGCCATGAACTGCGTCACACTGTGCAATTCTGGCATGGAGTCTGTCATACAGATGTTGGATGTAAGTTTGGGGTATTGAGTTCCAAGCATCCTCAACCTGGACGCGTAAATTGGGGATGGTCGTGGCTGGCCATGGGGACCGGATAAGTCGTCCCATAAAATCGCACACGTGCTCAATGGGGGACAAATCCGGTGAACGTGCAGGCCATGGAAGTTGTCTCACACCCTGAAGTGCATGTTGCGTTGCACGTGCCATGTGTGGGCGTGTGTTATCTTGCTGGAAAACACCACGATGGACCGACCTTACAAATAACACAACAACGGGCTGAATGATGTTGTTGATGTAGGAGGTGCTGTTTAACGTACCCGGTACAAACACTAATTGTGTATGGGAGTGATAGCTGATCGCTCCCCACATCAGGAGACCAGGTGTAGGCCCTGTGTGTCGCTGGCGGATGCAAGACGGGTGGAGACGCTCCCCTGTGCGTCTGCGAACAGGCATACGGCCATCGGAGGCTCCCAAGCAGAATCTGCTTTCATCGCTGAACATGACAAATCGCCATTGCATTCTCCAGTGCAGACGTTGGCGACACCACTGCAGCCGTTCCTGACGGTGGCTGGAGTCAGAGGTACACATGCCAGATGCACACGTACATGTAGTCCTGCATCCAGTAGACGGTTGCGGGTTGTTTGCACAGTCACCTCAGGTGCAACGGCAGCTCAGATTTGCGTTGCAGTGGATGTTCTGCTTGACAACGCCGCACTTCTTATGCGTCGATCAGTCCGCTCATCAGTCCGTCTGTGACTCCCGGTTCCACGTCTTCTCGTGTGGGAATGTTCCTCTGACCATCTACGTCACCATCGTACCACAACCGATACTTACTTTCCAATTCGCTCCGCAATACGACAATACGACCACACGGCCTAGCGGAGTCGGACTAGACGACCTCGCTCAAAGTCCGATAACTGCTGAAATCGTACACGTCTTCCATGTCCAGGCATTGCAGCTTCTTCAGGGTTTTCACACGTGTCCGTACGCCGACGACTGATTACATTCACTTCGCCGTACTCCTTAAATACCACCGATGATAATTTGCATATTATGCCGTGTTGTGGCGTAAGCGCTTACCGGTTGGTCCCGAAATTAACATCATACCTACATAAATTTGACCCCATTAACATATGTAAACTTCATTATCGTCCGCCAATTCCTTCTTGGTGTTCTTTTTCACTTTCCGGCAGTGTATATATTTGGAAACTATGCATATCTCCCAAGCTCTTTAATGCCACATTGCAAAATGTCTTTCAATCATTGAACTGGGAAAACAAAGAGATGAAGATTAATGGAGATTACTTAACTCACCTTCGTTTTGCTGATGACGTAGTAATCTTTGCAACTACCCCTTCAGAGCTGCAGAGTATGATCCAAGAACTTGCTGACAAGAGTAAAGACGTGGGATTAAAATTGAACTTTCAGAAGACAAAAAGTGATGTACAATGCTTTTACAAGAAACAAAGTTTTATCGATCAATGGAGAAAAGCTTGAGACAACCAATACCTACATTTATCTTGGGCAGCAGATATCAAGTGAAAGCCACATTGGTGAAGAAATTAATCGACATATAAAACTTGCAGAGATGCCAACTACTACAGAATCTCCATTGTTCCTACAAAAATAGCTGTTGTACTATGGAATACAGAAAACCGTGTTTTTTCTACCAAAAATTAACAAGTTATGAATTTTTATTTTGCTTGTTCCCCTGCCCAACGCAACGGCGGCCACTTGACGATCCTTCATTCGTCTAACTTGCGATGCTGCCTGCATCCAAAGATTTCTTTGCTGCATCTGAGCGAGGCTGCTCAGATCTCAGTGTGAGCGACCGGCGCTTGATGAGTGTGGCCTTGCGCTGAGTCATTCTAAGTGAAAACCCTCCCTCCCCAGCATGCAACATTATGGGGACCTTGAGCGTAGCTCGCATTGGTGGACGTGGGTGGAGTTTCGCCTGTAGCGCTTTCGCAGCGCAGCGACAAGCTCTTGAATATCGTTTGGTGCGGAACGTGTCATTGCCTGGCATCAGGTTTTTTTTTTTTTTTAGTGTATGTGTTGGCCATTCACGTGAGTAATTAATATTTTGAAGTTTTTCTTGCGTTGCAGAAAAATATGCTTGGATTTCGTTCTTATGTGCAGAGCTCGACAAAATGCATAATTACGCGTCTAGTATGCATCGAAAAGTATGTTTACACATTGTAATTTTACCCACGTGTAAAAATATGCATCGTGAGTTTTTCACGACGCATAAAGTACACATCAACATGTTAAAATACACATCGAGAAACGCGTAAAATGCGCATCAACCCGTAAAATATGAATCAACGCATAAAAATATGCATCGAGAAACGCGTAAAACTATGCATCGAAGAATTTTACCAACTCGTAAAAATACGCATCAGGACAGCATTTCGCCTTTCAAAAACGGAAGTGAACGAAATAAATTTGTTTTTTGTAATCGTAATTTCGTTTTCCTGCGATGTTGCCTCTGTTCGGTATTGTTGTTATACATCATTTTATTCCATAAATATTTGCATTTCACTTTGAAAATGGAGGGAAAATTTCCAAAAAGTGAAATTTGACTGCACAAAAATTCTTGTGTAATCTTCAGGCAAGAGAGTGTCACTGCTTTGAGGAATTTCTCCTGTTTCGTCGTAATTTGGGTTATGCTAGAGATCGATGCATAACTGAACAGAAATTTTGGGGCAATTGGTAGTGGTGAGGGATGCTTTCCACCTGAAACTTTCGAAAACATAAATTTCGTCTTTCAAAACTTTCGGAAACAGTGAAGATTTCTCCCGTAATCGTAATTTTATTTTTCACGCGATGTTTTCCTCTGTGTAGTATTGTTGTTAAATTTTATTTTATTTCATAAATATTTGTATTTCATCTTGAAAACGGAAGGGAAATGTCCGAAAACGGAAATCGAACGTAGCAAAGATTTTTCCCGTAACTGTAATTTTTCCCCCCAACGATGTTCTGAATGTGTATCCTGTGTTCTTCAATATTACCCCCCAAAAGGTTTGCATTTCAGTTTGATAAAGGAGGGAGAGTCCTAAAATGAAAGTGACAAATCTGAAAAATTTGTAAGAATTGATGCATGATATCCAAAAGCATTCATATTCTCCAAGTTACACTATCTTAAAATAGTGAAAGCTAGCATGCATTCATGGTCCTCAGACTGAAAGTTCTTTCAGCATGATGGATAAAATTGTCATCCAAGGGATTTGTGAAGCCTACTATCATAGCTGATGGTGATGTTGAGCTTAATTTTTCAATATAACAGTATTTCAAAAAAAAAAAAAAAAAAAAAACGGGAAGAGGACAGAACTGGTAATTGGAGTAAGAACAAGGATGTATTTAAGCGAAATCATTTTAAATGAAAATGAACTTTCTAAGTTCTATACATCTGTCAGAAAATTTTACGTGCAAGGATGTTCTTATATTCAAGAAAAGATACTGATCTATGATGAATTCTTAAAACATGCAGAAGTAGCAGATTCTTCACTTAGAGCCAGAACATCGTTTACTTCTGTATTATACAGGGTGTTTCAAACAGAATGACCCGATTTCAAAGTAATATATTTAATAAGGCAAATGTGGGATAGTTACAAAACAAAGATCCAAGGTCTCAAGTTGTGAAACTTTAGACCTTGGCTCTTTGGATGGAAGGTCTAAAGTTTCACTCTCCACAATTACAAATGCTCAATGTGCCCTCCACCTGCTGCACGGACAACATCAAGCTGATAGCTGAATTCATCCCAAGTGCGTTGGAGAGTGTCTTCAGTCACAGAATGTACCATGGCTGTCACTCTCGTTCGTAGCTCATCCAAGTCAGTGGGTAAAGGGGAAAATAAACACGGTCTTTTATGTATCCCCATAAAAAAAAGTCACATGGTGTGATGTCTGGAGATCTCGGAGACCAAGCGTGTAGTGCCAAGTCATAGGGTCCTCTGCGTCCAATCCAACGCTGAGGCAATGTGTCGTTTAGAAACCGACGAACTTGGAGGTTCCATTGTGGTGGTGCTCCGTCCTGCTGCAAAATGTAATCTTCAGAGTCATCCTGCAGCTGTGGAAGTAGCCAGTCCTTCAGCATTGCAAGAAAGGAGTTGCCCGTAACCGTGTTGTCCGCAAAAAAGAAAGGGTCATAAACCTTTCTAACAGAAACCGTACAAAAAACATTCAGTTTTGGTGAATCACATTCGTGTTGGAAAGTTTTATGTGGATTCTCCAGTCCCCATATGCGAACATTGTGGCGCAAAACTTTCCCGCTTACATGAAAGGTTGCTTCATCGCTAAAAAAATCCACCTTTGTACGACGGTGTTGTCCTCCATGTCCTCTAACAGAGTTGCACAAAAATCTTTTCGTTGTGTTTTGTCACCTCCACGAAGAGCTTGCACCAATTGCAATCTGTACGGCTTCAACAGCAAACGTAGTCATAAAACACGCCAAACAGTCACATAAGGGATGGCAAGTTCACAGCTCGCACGACGAGCAGACTTCCGTGGGCTTCGCTGAAATGCCTTGTGAATTTGTTGC
Source organism: Macrothele yani (assembly GCA_039090855.1). Taxonomy (NCBI): domain Eukaryota; kingdom Metazoa; phylum Arthropoda; class Arachnida; order Araneae; family Macrothelidae; genus Macrothele; species Macrothele yani. The sequence continues at coordinate 86,160,851 of CM077011.1, read as the reverse complement.
ACATTCATCGCTGAGGTGGTTGGTCGTCCAGGACTCATTTCCTTACATAAACACCCTGTTTCTTCAAATTGTCGATACCAACGACGAATGTTTTTGCCCACTGGTGGAGCACTGCTGCTGTAACACCCTTTAAAAGCACGCTGCACCGTAATCACGGACTTGGTCTTGATAAATTCGAGCACACAAAACGCCTTCTGTTACCTCAACGCCATCTTCTCACTCACTAAGCGTAGCGGCTGTTTGGACGCTCGTGCTGCCATGTAGTGGTAGTCATAACAATATCTGGGCCACGCCCGTAGACACGATACGAGTCGCATTCATCGGTGGTTTGTGATTGCCAAGATATCCTTTTTTAAAATTGGGACATTCTTTATGAAACACCCTGTACATGGTTAAGTGCTTTCCATTTATAATAACTGAAAATAAACTTGAAATACTGGAAGCAGAATTTCTTGTTATCAAGTTGACAATAGAGGCCATAGCAGAAACAGATAGAATAGATGTCATTTGGTCAGAAATCTCAAAATTAAGAGAGAGTAATGGAGCTGTTAAGTATACTATTCTCTCGAAAGTAATGTTTGCAGTACTTGTAGTTCCACACTCAAATGCTGTGAGTGAAAGAGTTTTTGTTTAGTGCAAAAAAATCAAGCCCATTTCCAACCTAATTTTTAGGTTTAGAAAATGTAGAAGCACTTCTTATTGCAAAAATGAATATGTTGTCCTCTGGGCAAGTGTGTTATGAAAAAATATTTTCTGCTGAGGAACTCAAACCTGCAAAACAATGTACAGCCAAATCACTAAAGAAAGCTGTTTAATAAATTTTTTGTTGTGTAAAAGAAATGTATCAGTCATGGTGTATATTATTTTCCATGTGAAAAATTTGGAATATTTTGATACAGATTTTCATGTATATGAATGAATAAGTAAGTAAAAAATACTAATTAAATTAAATGAGTAAAAAAAATATTTTTTTTTTCGGTTAAAATTATTCTTTTTGGTATGACTACTGAAAAATGGCTAAAACTACTGAATTTTTTTACGACTACTACTGAAAATATCCGAAACAGGTTGGCATCTCTGAACTTGGATGGAGAGCTTTTGGAAGAAACAGTACAATTTTTAAGAGCAGTATGCCATTATGTCCTAAAAGAAAAGTGTTTTAATCAATGCATCCTGCCAGTGCTTACGTATGGAGCAGAGATGGACATTAACTAATCAACTCAAAGAAGCATGAAGAGATGCATGTTTGGTGTAACCAGGAAAGATAAGAAGAGGAACTTGTGGATAAGGAAAGTGACAGGAGTGGACCACGTCATGACCAGAGTGAAATCACTAAAATGACAATGGGCTGGACATGTTGCCAGAAGAACGGACCACCGATGGACAACCAAAATTTTAGACTGGATTCCAAGGGACAGGAAAAGACCCAGAAGGAGACTCCATGGGAGATGGATGAATGAAATTCAAAAGCATACATCACTTTTGTCTTCTGAACGTTCATTTTTAATCCCACTTCTTTACTCTTGTCAGCAAGTTCTTGGATCATACTCTGCAGATCTGAAGGAGTAGTTGCAAAGATGACTACGTCATCAGCAAAACAAAAGTGAGTTAAGTAATCTCCATTAAACTTTATCCCTTTGTTTTCCCAGTTCAATGATTGAAAGACATTTTGCAATGTGGCACTAAAGAGCTTGGGAGATATGGTGTCGCCTTGTCTCACTCCCTTCCCAATTCGTATTTGTGCTGTATCCTCAAATATCCAAACCTTTGCACTTGCATTTTTATAGATGTTATTAATAATGCTAATGTATGCATCTTCAATACCGCAGGATTTCAAAGCCATTGTTACTGCTGATGGTTTCACGGAATTGAAGGACTTTTCATAGTCAATGAAAGCCATGCATAATGGGAGTTCATATTCTCTTGTTCTAACTTCTTTCAATTAGTTCTCTCAGTACATGGGTATAATCTATCATGCTGTAGCCACTTCTGAATCCAGCTTGTTCTCTTGGTTGGTCTAGTGTTACCTTCAAGTGATGTGAAAGAACTTTAGTGAAGATTTTATAAACGGCTGATGGGCCTGTAGTTCCTGAGATCTTCGACATCACCTTTTTTTATGGAGCAGGATCATTGTAGCATTGTTCCAATCCTCAGGAATCATCCCTTCATTAAGACATCTGGTGAAAACTTGGGCGACTGTAGTTTCAATTTCTCCACTTGCTTCTTGTATAATGTCGACAGTAATTCCATCTTCTCCTGGAGCTCTTTCCTGTTTCATGTTCTGAATTGCATATGTAACTTCTGCATGGAGGATTGAAGGGACTTTGGTACTGGTACTTGTCGTGATGTATGGAATAGATATATCATCCCTTTCATATAGTTGTGAATAGAAATCTTTCACCCTTGTCAAAATTTCACTTCTATTTCTTGTTACAATATCATCATCATCATCATTGTCAACCATTATCAATCCACTGCTGGACGAAGGTCTCCCCAAGTTTCCTCCACAACGGTCTGTCTTGTGCCAGTCTCCTCCATGTCACTCCCGCATACTTTCGAATTTCATCCACCCATCTTCCATGTGGTCTTCTTCTGGGTCTTTTCCTGTCCCTTGGAATCCAATCTAAAATTTCGGCTGTCCATCGATGGTCTGTTCTTCTGGCAGTATGTCCAGCCCATTGATATATATATATATATATATATATATATATTTTCATATATAGAGAACAAGCTGGTTTCAGAAGTGACTACAGCACCATAGATCATATCCATGTACTGAGAGAACTAATTGAAAAAACAAGAGAATATGAACTCCTAATATGCATGGCTTGTATCGATTATGAAAAGTCCTTTGATTCGGTGAAACCATCAGCAGTTACAATGGCCCTGAAATCCTACGATATTGAAGATGCATACATTAATATTATTTACAACATCTATGAAAATGCAAGTGCAAAGATTCAGCTATTTGAGAATACAGTACCCATAAAAATTGGAAAGGAGTGAGACAAGGCAACACGATATCTCCCAAACTCTTTAATCCCACTTTGGAAAATGCCTTTCAATTACCGAACTGGGAAAACAAAGGGATGAAGATTAATGGAGATTATCTAACTCACCTTCGTTTTGCTGATGATGTAGTCATTTTAGCAACTACCCCATCAGAGCTGCAGAGTATGATCCAGGAACTTGCTGACAAGAATAAAGAAGTGGGATTAAAAATGAACTTTTAGAAGACAAAAGAGATGTGCAATGCTTTTACAAGAAATGAAGATTAATCGATTGATGGAGAAAAGCTGGAGGTAACCAATACCTACATTTATTTTGGGCAGCAGATATCAAGTGAGGGTCACATTCATGAAGAAATTAATCGGCATATAAAACTTGCCTGGAGAGCTTTTGGAAAAACAGCATAATTTTCAAGAGCAATATGCCATTATGTCTTAAAAGAAAAGTGTTTGATCAATGCATCCTTCCAGTGCTTACGTATGGTGCAGAGACATGGACCTTAACTAAAAGAGACATATAAAGGCTGCAGACAACTCAAAGAAGCCTGGAGAGATGCATGCTTGGTGTAACTAGGAAAGATAAGAAGAGAAACTCGTGGATCAGAAAAATGACATGAGTGGAAGACATCATGATCAGAGTAAAATCCCTGAAATGGCAATGGGCTGGACATATTGCCAGAAGGACAGACCATCGATGGACAGCCGAAATTTTAGACTGGGTTCCAAGGGACTAGAAAAGACCCAGAAGATCACATGAGAGATGGGTGGATGAAATTCCAAAGTATGCGGGAGTAACGTGGAGGTGACTGGCACAAGACAGACCGTCGTGGAAGAAACTTGGGGAGATCTTCGTCCAGCAGTGGATTGATAATGGTTGAAAATGATATATATATCATCATCATCATCATTGTCTACCATTATCAATCCACTGCTGGACGAAGGTCTCCCCAAGTTTCCTCCACAACGGTCTGTCTTGTGCCAGTCTCCTCCATGTCACTCCCGCATACTTTCGAATTTCATCCACCCATCTTCCATGTGGTCTTCTTCTGGGTCTTTTCCTGTCCCTTGGAATCCAATCTAAAATGTCGGCTGTCCATCGATGGTCTGTTCTTCTGGCAGAACAGACCATGTCCAGCCCATTGCCATTTCAGGGATTTAACTTTGATCATGATGTCTTCCACACTTGTCATTTTTCGGATCCACGTGTTCCTCTTCTTATCTCTCCTGGTTACACCAAGCATGCACCTCTCCATGCTGCTTTGAGTTGTCTGCAGCCTTTGTATGTCTCTTTTAGCTAAGGTTCACGTCTCTGCACCATACGTAAGCACTGGAAGGATGCATTGATCAAACACTTTTCTTTTAAGACATAATGGCATATTGCTCTTGCAAATTATGCTGTTTCTTCCAAAAGCTCTCCAGGCAAGTTTTGTACGCCGATTAATTTCTTCACCAATGTGACCCTCACTTGATATCTGCTGTCCAAGATAAACGTACGTGTCTGTTATCTCCAGCTTTTCTCCATCAATCGATAAATCTTCATTTCTTGTAAAAGCATTGAACATCACTTTTGTCTTCTGAAAGTTCATTTTTAATCCCACTTCTTTACTCTTGTCAGCAAGTTCCTGCATCATACTCTGTAGCTCTGATGGGGTAGTTGCAAAAATGACTATGTCATCAGCAACACGAAGGTGGGTTAGATAATCTCCATTAATCTTTATGCCTTTGTTTTCCCAGTTCAGTGATTGAAAGACATTTTCCAATGTGGCATTAAAGAGCTTCGGAGATATGGTGTCACCTTGTCTCACTCCTTTTCCAATTTTTCTGTGTGTTGTATTTTCAAATAGCAGAATCTTTGCACTTGCATTTTCATAGATGTTATTAATAATATTAATGTATGCATCTTCAATACCGCAGGATTTCAGAGCCATTGCAACTGCTGATGGTTTCACCGAATCAAAGGTTTTTTCATAATCGATAAAAGCCATGCACAATGGAAGTTCATATTCCCTGGCTCTTTCAATTAGTTCTCTCGGTACGTGGATATGATCTATTGTGCTGTAGCCACTCCTGAATCCAGCTTGTTCTCTCGGTTGAGCCATGTCCAGTGTTACCTTCAAGCGGTGTGAAAGTACTTTAGTGAAGATTTTATAAACGACTGATAGGAGGCTGATAGGTCTGTAGTTCCTGAGATCCTCAATGTCACCTTTTTTATGTAGCAAGATCATTGTAGCGTTGTTCCAATCCTCAGGAATTTTCCCTTCATTAAGGCATCGAGTGAAAATTTGGGCGAGTACTGTTTCGATTTCTCCACTTGCTTCTTGTATGATGTCTACAGTAATTCCATCTTCTCCTGGAGCTTTTCCCCGCTTCATGTTCTTGATTGCATGTGCAACTTCTGCTGGAAGGACTGGAAGAACTCTGGTACCTTTCATGATGCCTGGAGTACATGTATCATCCCTTTCATATAATTTGGAGTAGAAATCTTTCACTCTTGTCAAAATTTCGCCTCTATTTCTTGTTACAGAACCATCTTCTTTTCTCAGTGCCATAATCTGTTTTTTTCCCTTACTGAGATGTCCCTTTGCTATCTTTAGGCTTTGGTTGTTTTCAATTGCTTTCCTTACTAGTTCACAGTTGAATTTCCTTACATCTTCAGAGATACTTTTTTGTACTGTCTTGCATAGCTCTATATATTCCACTTTGGAAGTCACATCTTCTTTAGTTGTCCTCATCTCTCTTCTTTTTTGCATCAACATTTTGGTTTTTTCTGATAATTTGTTCACATACAATTTGTTCTTAGACCCAGCTAATTTTGTTGCTGTTTCCATAAGAGCTTTGGTTACTTTTCTGTTAACTTCAGAAATATCCATTTCTTCCGATGTTAGGCCTTCTAAAGCAGAGAATCTGTTCTTCAGTTCTAATTTGAAGGTATTATGGTGTTTTTTAAGGTTGGTTATGTCAATACATTTTGTTTGTCTTATGAGCTTGCTACGTTCGAGTTTAGTGTTGAGGTGCATCTTACATCTCACCAATCTATGGTCACTGCCTGTGTTGAACTTGTTTAGCACACTGCAGTCTTCTATGATGAATTTTTTGTTACACATAATAAAATCAATTTCACTTGTGGTCCCATTCGGATGTCTCCATGTCCATTTCCTATGTGGCTTTTTCTTGAAAAAGGAGTTCAAGATGAAAAACCCTTCTGCCTCTGCAAACTCTACGAGAGTATTTCCACGCTGGTTTCTGTTGCCGTGACCGAATTTACCTACTGAAGTTTCATTCTGTTGCCGTTGCCCTATTTTTGCATTGAAATCTCCCATAATTATCTTCAAGTGCTGCTTACCTTTATTATTTAGATCACGAATTTCCTCATAAAATTCTTCAATTTCTTCTTCAGCATGACTTGTGGTGGGTGCATAAGTTTGAATAATCTGAGCCTGGTATCTTTTCGAGAGTTGGATAACGAGTCGTGCAGCTCTGTCAGAGGAACTTTCAACTTCTACAACTTTATCCTTCAGTTTCTTGTTTATTATAAATCCAACACCACTAGTTCTGCCAGTATCTGTCCCACGATAGTAGAAGAGATGTCCACTTTTCAGTTCAATGAGATCTTCTCCTTTTCTCCTTACCTCACTTAGCCCGACGATGTCCCACTTGATCCTTTGTAGTTCCTCTTCCAATTCAAGAAGCCTTGAATCAGAAGATAGGGAGCGTCCGTTATACGTAGCCAAGGTCAGCATCAGATGGCAGCCTAGTCCGGTCCTCCGGGGATTCTTAGCACCCTCTGCCTTCATGTCGCACTGGCCGCTGCCTTGGCCAGGTAAATTCCAGCTGCCGGAGACTGAGGGCCAAGATTTAAGTTGTGGAGTCATTTTGGAGGGGTTTGGCCATAACTCACCAAGCTGGCCAAGCGGGTTGGTGAGTGTGGGATAGCATTTCCTCAAATCCCGATGGTATAGTTATACCGCTATTGGCGGTCGTCAGAGCCCCTTTAGTGGGAACAGGATGTACCACGAGAAGGCGGGGTTGACATTTGTCAAGGAGAGGCTGTGATGTTACGCATCACCTGACCTTACATCCCATATATATATATATATATATATGTATGTATGTAGTTTATATCATTTATCAATCATTATCAATCCACTGCTGGATGAAGGTCTCCCCAAATTTCTTCCACAATTGCCTGTCTCCTCTACGTCACTTCAGCATACTTTCGAATTTCATCCTTCCATCTCCCATGGGGTCTTCTCCTGTCCCTCGGAACCCAGTCCAAAATTTTGGTTGTCCATCGGTGGTCCGTTCCTCTGGCAACATGTCCAGCCCATTGCCATTTCAGTGATTTCACTCAGGTCATGATGTCGTTCACTCCTGTCATTTTCCTTATCCACAAGTTCCTCTTCTTATCTTTCCTAGTTACACCAAGCATGCATCTCTCCAGGCTTCTTTGAGTTGTCTGCAGCCTTTGTATGTCTCTTTTAGTTAAGGTCCACGTCTCTGCACCATACGTAAGCACTGGAAGGATGCATTGATCAAACTCTTTTCTTTTAAGACATAATGGCATATTGCTCTTGAAAATTATGCTGTTTCTTCCAAAAGCTCTCCAGGCAAGTTTTGTATGCCGATTAATTTCTTCATCAATGTGACCCTCACTTGATATCTGCTGTCCAAGATAAACGTACGTGTCTGTTATCTCCAGCTTTTCTCCATCAATCGATAAATCTTCATTTCGTGTAATAGCATTGAACATAACTTTTGTCTTCTGAAAGTTCATTTTTAATCCCACTTCTTTACTCTTGTCAGCAAGTTCTTGGATCATCCTCTGCAGCTCTGATGGGGTAGTTGCAAAAATGACTACGTCATCAGCAAAACGAAGGTGGGTTAGATAATCTCCATTAATCTTTATCCCTTTGTTTTCCCAGTTCAGTGATTGAAAGACATTTTCCAATGTGGCGTTAAAGAGCTTCAGAGATATGGTGTCACCTTGTCTCACTCCCTTTCCAATTTTTATGTGTGTTGTATTTTCAAACAGCCGAATCTTTGCACTTGCATTTTCATAGATGTTATTAATAATATTAATGTATGCATCTTCAATACCGCAGGATTTCAGAGCCATTGTAACTGCTGATGGTTTCACCGAATCGAAGGCTTTTTCATAATCGATAAAAGCCATGCACAATGGAAGTTCATATTCCTTCGCTCTTTCAATTCGTTCTCTCAGCACGTGAATATGATCTATTGTGCTGTAGCCACTCCTGAATCCAGCTTGTTCTCTCGGTTGAACCATGTCCAGTGTTACCTTCAAACGGTGTGAAGTAACTGTAGTGAAGATTTTATAAACCACTGATAGGAGGCTGATAGGTCTGTAGTTCCTGAGATCCTCAATGTCACCTTTTTTATGTAGCAGGATCATTATAGCGTTGTTCGAATCCTCAGGATCTTCCCTTCATTAAGGCATCGAGTGAAAATTTGGGCGAGTACTGTTTCGATTTCTCCACTTGCTTCTTGTATGATGTCTACAGTAATTCCATCTTCTCCTGGAGCTTTTCCCCGCTTCATGTTCTAGATTGCATGTGCAACTTCTGCTGGGAGGACTGGAAGAACTCTTGTACCGGTACCTTCCGTGATGTCTGGAGTACATGCATCATCCCTTTCATATAACTTGGAGTAGAAATCTTTCACTCTTGTCAAAATTTCGCCTCTATTTCTTGTTACAGAACCATCTTCTTTTCTCAGTGCCATAATCTGTTTTCTTCCCTTACTGAGATGTCCCTTTGCTATCTTTTAGGCTTTGGTTGTTTTCAATTGCTTTCCTCACTAGTTCACAGTTGAATTTCCTTACGTCTTCAGTGATACTTTTTCGTACTGTCTTGCATAGCTCTATGTATTCCACTTTGGAAGTCACATCTTCTTTAGTTGTCCTCATCTCTCTTCTTTTTTGCATCAACATTTTTTTTTTCCTGATAATTTTTTCACATGCAACTTGTTCTTAGACCCAGCTAATTCTGTTGCTGTTTCCATAAGAGCTTTGGTTACTTTTCTGTTAACTTCAGAAATATCCACTTCTTCCGATGTTAGGCCTTCTAAAGCAGAGAATCTGTTATTCAGTTCCAACTTGAAGGTATTATGGTGTTTTTTAAGGTTTGTTATGTCAATACATTTTGTTTGTCTTCTGAGCTTGCCACGTTCGAGTTTAGTGTTGAGGTGCATCTTACATCTCACCAATCTATGGTCACTACCTGTGTTGAACTTGTTTATACACTGCCGGACAATTGCTAAGGACGGATGACAATAGCAACGATAGCAACCATAAAATAGAAGGCAGGAAAATGTGGAAATTAGCATAAGTGCGGGATACAGTAAGACGTGTTGTGCGTATGTAAATTTTGGATTGGCGAACTTGTTCGTGACGTCATAGCGCTGATAAGAGATATAAAGGATTTGACGCGTATTGACCGTTGTTGTTCAAACGCAAAGTTGAAAGGGAAAGAATCAATTGACGAACTTGCAATTTTCAGTATGTCTTCCCGACATCACCTAGATGATTTTACGCGTGGCCGTATTATTGGCAAGATTGAAGAAGGGCGAAAAATAACAGATGTCGCCAGGGAGTTCGACGTCAGCCACAGTGTTGTTTCAAGGCTTTGGAAATCATTTCAAACAAATGGAGAGTGCGGCAAACGTCACGGGGGAGGTCGTGTCCGCAGTACGACACCTGCAGAAGATCGGTACATAGTGCTATCAACAAAAAGACACCGGCGCAGCACAGCTACTGAGGTAGCAAATCAGTTTATGGCTGCTACTGGCAAGCGGATCTCCCGAAAAACTGTCGCCAGACGTTTGCATGAAGGAGGACTATACGCCCGCCGTCCTGTTGTGTGCATCCCATTGTCCAGACGTCACCGTACCGCCCGTTTGCAATGGTGCCATCAACATCGCAATTGGACTGATAACGACTGGTCTGCTGTCCTCTTCTCAGATGAGAGTAGATACAGTCTACCGTCTGATTGTCGACGACAACTGATCTGGCGTGATAGTGGTACTGCATATTGTCCAGCAAACATACAGGAAAGGGACCGATATCCGACATGTAGTGTCATGGTATGGGCTGGCATCATGATCAATGGCCGTACGTCCCTCTATGTGCTTCCAACTGGGACTATGACTGGCCAACGATACATTAATGATGTTCTGCTACCTCATGTTCGCATGTTCCGTGGTGCTGTCGGTGATAGATTCATTTTCATGGACGACAACGCAACATGTCATCGAACAGTCGCTGTCCAGGAGTGTCTTGAGAGCGAGGATATTCAACGCCTCGTGTGGCCAGCACGTTCTCCAGATCTGAATCCCATTGAAAATGTGTGGGATGCTTTGGGGAGGAGTCTTGCTGGTCGCCAATGCCCTCCAATAAACAAGGACACCCTCATCCGTGCACTGACAGAGGAATGGGATAAATTACCCCAACAGCTGCTTGATAATGTTGTGCAAATCATGACACGACGTGTGGAATCTTGCATCGCCCTCCATGGTGGCCATATCCCGTATTGACATCTTACGCCGGAACGCCTGCGGACGGTAATTGCATTTTTTTCACGTTTACGTATTCTGCACAAAATGGCCTGTTTGTTCCTTGAACACGTTCCAAAGCCTTCTGGATTTCAGAGCACAATAAATTGTCTTTCTTGTAATGTCCTGGCATTCTGACATTATTTTATTTCACTTGGCATCCAACCACACTTACTTTTTTATGCGCTATATAGCCGTTTATGATCCGTCCTTAGCAATTGTCCAGCAGTGTATATATATATATATACTGACTTTAACTGACTTTGTGAATAGAAAGATTAGAATAATAGCTATATGCTATATGCACTACTGTTTCACACGTTATATACGTTCCATGCGTTGTGTGCATATTTGCAGCAAAATCATCTTGGCATTTATATATCATATATGACTAGGAATATTATTACAAGTTTCAATATTGTATCATCAAGGACTCACCTTGTATCAGTATTCCAAATTAGTAAGCTTCATCCTGTATCTTGAAATAAAATATGTATCTAGCGTATCATTAGTCACGTAGAATCATCGTATTGTAAATAGGCCTAATTGAAATTTGCGACCAGGGTTTAAACTTAAATAAAACACAACTATGGATATCATACAAAGAGAGTGAAAGAATTATATACAATGCAATTAAAAAACCATTTACCATCAACAGGTGTCGTCAATCTTTAAAAGAAGGAATAGACATAATAAATGACAATCCAAACAGACCTTAAATAAAATTTCGCCAATTATTGAACAATGCCAGACAATCTCTGCAACACGCACACGACTCTACATAAACCACCGGACATGTTTCGGCACGACTGACTTTCGGCCATTATCAATGGTATGCATCCTGGATCAATGTTCAAAGTTGTTATATATCTAGGTCACCTCGGCATCACCTCTGCTACAGTTGCTTCATGTCGATGTCTTCCGTCATCGTTACATATACGTGTATTCATGTGTGAATCACATCCACGCCATCTATTGGGTTAATTCCGGAATTGCTGTCGCTGTTCTTATTTCGTAAGTATATGTTATTTCTTTTATTTTCCTTTTTGTTGTTATATTTCGTATTATTTTCTTGTTGTATTAGATATTTCCACGGATATGGGATATCTTTCGGAGTAGACATATTGCAATTGGAGCTTTGGGTTTTCTCAATTGTTATAGCTTCAGACCACAAAATTTGATTATGTTTATTGTGGGAAGTTAAGATTTTACTATTTTCCCAATCGGTTATTAACTCATTTATCATACAATGTCGTATAAGTGATGTTTTTTTTTCCTTTTTAATCCAATTACTATAGTGCTCATTCAACCTCGTTTTAAACCTTATTTTAGTACTACCAATGTAATATTTATCCTGCTTATTTTCCTTTGGATCTACTGTAGGAATCATGTACACACCTGCCTTATTTAGTGGTTTTTTATTGTAACCACTATTTGTCAGTAATTTAGAATTATCAGTAACTATTTCATCAATTTCAATATTGTAATCCTGGCATTCTTTTCTTATAATATTGCTTAGTGGAGGTAAATATGGGATACTTCCGTAAAATAACGTATTTCTTTTTGTTAATCCATTGTTGTGCCTCAGTATACCAGCTCTTCTTATTCTGTGATATAATGAATCTATCAAGGCAACAGGATATCCAAAACATTTAGCAGTGTCTTTAATCCATTTTATTTCCTTTATAAGTGCAATTTTAGTTGATGAATGTGTTATAGCTCTATTTAATTGCATTGTATATAATTCTTTCACACTCTCTTTGTATGATATCCATAGTCGTGTTTTATTTGAGGTTAAACCCTGGTCGCAAATTTCAATTAGGCCTATTTGCAATACGATGATTCTACGTGGCTAATGACACGCTAGACACATATTTTATTTCAAGATACAGGATGAAGCTTACTAATTTGGAATACCGATACAAGGTGAGTCCTTGATGATATAATAATTGAAACTTGTAATAATATTCCTAGTCATATATGATATATAAATGCCAAGATGATTTTGCTGCAAATATGCACACAACGCATGGAACGTATATAACGTGTGAAACAGTAGTGCGTATAGTATACAGCTATTATTCTATTATATAATACCACATATTTTTATTTTTGGTTATTTTTACTAACCAAAATCAATTAATAGAAAGATTGTTTGGTGTTATGTTAGTGGGTTGTCCACAAGAGAAACCTAGAGGCTTTTAAACATACCCAAGTCAACTGTTTTGGATGCACTGAATAAGTGGAAGACACATGGCATGCCTTAAGTAGCAAAACGCACCGACAGACCAAAGAAAATCAGTGATAGAGGACGTCTAAGCCTCAGGAGAGTCGTTACAGCTAATTGACGGAGTACTGCACAAGACCTTAGTGTACAGGTGCATAATAATGCTGGAACCTTGGTGTGTACACGTACCATTCGCAGAGAACTTCATTCCATGGGTTACTGTGGTCATGAGTCTGCTCATAAGGCTTTTATTTCCACTTGGAATGCTCCTCTTCGTTTAGCATGGTGTAAAGAACATTGATCGTAGACTGTATATCAATGGAAACGGGTCCTATGGACTGATGAATCCAGATACACAATCCATCAGTCTGATGGCCATGTGTGGGTATGGTGGCACCAGGGGAATGCTATTTACCACAGTGTACTGTTCATACGGTCCGGTTTGGAACTGCCAGTGTACTCGTGTGGGGGTGTATTTTGGTGGTATGGTCCTGGCCCATTAGTTATCATGGACAAACCCATTGACCAGCACGTCTACCTCGATATTCTAGACAATCGTGCCCTACCAACTCGGTGGCAATACTATGGAACTGAGCCTTGTTGGTACCTGCAGGATAATGCACCGAGCCACAAAACAAGGACTGTTACGGCATGGTTTGATGTTAATTCCGTATTGTGTGCAGACTGGCCAGCACAGAGCCCTGGTATTAATCCATAGAGCATCTATGAGATGAATTACAGATCCGCATAAGAAGTTTGGAACCAAGGCCTACTACTAAGCAACAGTTAACGGCGGCATTATGTACTTAATGGAAACGCATACCTATCACTGTGTTCCAAAACCTTGTCGAAAGCGTGTCTCGAAGGGTCAGTGCATGCAATTAAGGCCAAAGGTGGACTGACACCGTACTAATGTATGTCAATAAATGTTCTGTTGTGTTTCTCTTCTAGGTGTCCGGTGACTTTTGTCAATATATTGTATATGGAGTGGTGTTTCTGGTGTCATATCAATCAACAGGAGAAACTCCAACATTGTCTATCAAAGCTCCCAATATTATAAGACCTCTTGAATTACAAGGCAGGAGCCAACAAACACACAACAAAATAATGAATACAATGAAACACATAGCTCAGTTCCAAGAATAAAACAAACAGCACAAACCACAAGAGCCATAAACCATGCACTGAGCAATTTCGAAACTAAACCAAACAAATTACCCGGGCCCTATGTAACACCTGCCAAGATATATAATAAAGTTATTGTTAAGCACCACTACTTTGCAGAAAACTGAGGCATCTAATCAAAGTGGTGTAGTAAGAATCTTCTAAGTGTGAACTGTGAGTGAATGTGTTTAACCACAAGAGACCTAGGTACCGAGTGGTTTGTGGTGTAAGCTTATCATTTTAACTTTGTCCGATCCTAAGTTAGTGTAGTGTGTCAATGTCAATTAAGTCGAGAGAATTTTCTGAACAAAATTTGCAAAGATACTGTCTGATGTATTTAAAAAAAAATCGGAGGATAGTAGATATGAGCCGCAGATGGCTTAGTGGTTAGCGATTCAGACTATCGATGCAAGGTCCTCAGGTTCAAACTTGGGCTGATCTTTCAGAGATGGTGTGATTTACTAACAATCGCTGAATATCCGCCGTGCGTCGGACGAGCACGTTAAGTGACGGCGCCCAGGCTGGACCCACTGGTTAAATGGGTATCATTTCCTATGCCCCCCCATGAAATTCTATCACCCCTCTGTGTGCAACATCGTACTTGTATGGTGGCGCCATCTACTGTACTCTAATCTCACTACAAACTGGTCTGTCAAAGTCGCTAGACTGGCTCTCATTCCTTCCATTTTTGTGTCCTGCCCAAAAGGCGATCTCGCTGTAGGTGGCTGGGACCTAAACTCTACTCACTGTGGACGGAAGTCCTACAAGAAAATGACAAAATACTGTGGTAGTAGATATGAATTAGTTTTCTGATGAGTAAATTTAGATAACTTTTGATATTTTCACCACAGATAGCATCAAAAGTAATATAAATTTACTCATCAAAAAATTAATTCATTACTATCCTGAATTTTTTTTTTGTAAATATGCATCTTCATAAATTTTGTTCAGAAAATTCTCTTGATGTAATTGATACACTGTACTAACCTAGGACCCCACAAAGTTAAAATGGTAAACTTACACCAATACTACTCAATAGGTCTCTGGTGGTTACGCATATTCACCCACAGTTTACACCTAGATGCCCCTTACTTACCACAGTTTGATTAGATTTCTCAATTTTCTTTAATGCAGTGGTACTTAGCCGTAACTATCTTTTATCCCGTATCTTGGCAGGTGTTGCACTTGGCGTGGTTAATTTATTTGGATTAGTTTCAGGGTTAAAATTCATGGTTACATGGTTTATGGCTCTTGTGGTTTGTGCTGTTGGTTTTTATTCTTGGAATTGAGCTAAATGTTTCATTGTATTTGTTATTTCGCTGTGTGTTTGTTGGCTCCTGCCTTGCAATTCAAAGAGGTCTTGTAGCATCAGGAGCTGTGTTAGATAGCATTGGAGTTTCTCTTGTTGATTTCTGACATCAGAAGTGCTACTCAATGTATAGAACTGAGCTACCTTGATGAAGGCGATTCTATATGCTGGCTATCATCATGATCATCAACCATTATCAATCCACTGCTGGACGAATGTCTCCCCAAGTTTCCTCCATAATGGCTTGTCTTGTGCCAGTCTCCTCCATATCACTCCCGCATACTTTCGAATTTCATCCACCCATCTCCCTTCTGGGTCTTTTCCTGTCCCTTGGAATCCAATCTAAAATTTTGGCTGTCCATCGATGGTCTGTCCTTCTGGCAGTATGCCCAGCCCATTGCCATTTCAGGGATTTAACTCTGATCATGATGTCTTCCACTCTTGTCATTTTTCGGATCCACGAGTTCCTCTTCTTATCTCTCCTGGTTACACCAAGCATGCACCTCTCCATGCTGCTTTGAGTTGTCTGCAGCCTTTGTATGTCTCTTTTAGTTAAGGTCCACGTCTCTGCACCATACGTAAGCACTGGAAGGATGCATTGATCAAACACTTTTCTTTTAAGACATAATGACATATTGCTCTTGAAAATTATGCTGTTTCTTCCAAAAGCTCTCCAGGCAAGTTTTGTATGCCGATTAATTTCTTCAGCAATGTGACCCTCACTTGATATCTGCTGTCCAAGATAAACATATGTGTCTGTTATCTCCAGCTTTTCTCCATCAATCGATAAATCTTCATTTCTTGTAAAAGCATTGAACATCACTTTTGTCTTCTAAAAGTTCATTTTTAATCCCACTTCTTTACTCTTGTCAGCAAGTTCCTGAATCATACTCTGCAGCTCTGTTAGGGTAGTTGAAAAAATGAATATGTCATCAGCAAAACAAAGGTGGGTTAGATAATCTCCATTAATCTTTATCCCTTTGTTTTCCCAGTTCAGTGATTGAAAGACATTTTCCAATGTGGCATTAAAGAGCTTGGGAGATATGGTGTCACCTTGTCTCACTCCCTTTCCAATTTTTATGTGTGTTGTATTTTCAAACAGCCTAATCTTTGCACTTGCATTTTCATAGATGTTATTAATAATATTATTGTATGCATCTTCAATACCGCAGGATTTCAGAGCCATTGTAACTGCTGATGGTTTCACCGAATCAAAGGCTTTTTCATAATCGATAAAAGCCATGCACAATGGAAGTTCATATTCCTTCGCTCTTTCAATTAGTTCTCTCAATATGTGGATATGATCTATTGTGCTGTAGCCACTCCTGAATCCAGCTTGTTCTCTCGGTTGAGCCATTTCCAGTGTTACCTTCAAACGGTGTGAAAGAACTTTAGTGAAGATTTTATAAACCATTGATAGGAGGCTGATAGGTCTGTAGTTCCTGAGATCCTCAATGTCACCTTTTTTATGTAGCAGGATCATTGTAGCGTTGTTCCAATCCTCAAGAATCTTCCCTTCATTAAGGCATCGAGTGAAAATTTGGGCGAGTACTGTTTAGATTTCTCCAATTGCTTCTTGTATGATGTCTACCGTAATTCCATCTTCTCCTGGAGCTTTTCTCTGCTTCATGTTCTTGATTGCATGTGCAACTTCTGCTAGGAGGACTGGAAAAACTCTGGTACTGGTACCTTTCATGATGTCTGGAGTACATGCATCATCCCTTTCATATAATTTGGAGTAGAAATCTTTCACTCTTGTCAAAATTTCGACTCTATTTCTTGTTACAGAACCATCTTCTTTTCTCAGTGCCATAATATGTTTTCTTCCCTTACTGAGATGTCCCTTCGCTATCTTTAGACTTTGGTTGTTTTCAATTGCTTTCCTCACTAGTTCACAGTTGAATTTCCTTACGTCTTCAGTGATACTTTTTCGTACTGTGTTGCACAGCTCTATATATTCCACTTTGGAAGTCACATATTCTTTAGTTGTCCTCATCTCTCTTCTTTTTTGCTTCTTTTTGCATCAACATTTTGGGTTTTCCTGATAATTTGTTCGCATGCAACTTGTTCTTAGACCCAGCTAATTTTGTTGCTGTTTCCATAAGAGCTTTGGTTACTTTTCTGTTAACTTCAGAAATATCCACTTCTTCCGATGTTAGGCCTTCTAAAGCAGAGAATCTGTTCTTCAGTTCCAACTTGAAGGTATTATTGTGTTTTTTAAGGTTGGTTATGTCAATATATTTTGCTTGTCTTATGAGCTTGCCAGGTTCGAGTTTAGTGTTGAGGTGCATCTTACATCTCACCAATCTATGGTCACTACCTGTGTTGAACTTGTTTAGCACACTGCAGTCTTCTATGACGAATTTCTTTTTACACATAATGAAATCAATTTCACTTGTCGTCCCATTTGGATGCCTCCATGTCCATTTCCTGTGTGGCTTTTTCTTGAAAAAGGAGTTCAAGATGAAATATCCTTCTGCCTCTGCAAACTCAACGAGAGTATTTCCACGCTAGTTTCTGTTGCTGTGACTGAATTTACCTACTGAAGTTTCATTCTGTTGCCCTATTTTTGCAGTGAAATCTCCCATAATTATCTTCAAGTGCTGCTTACCTTTATTATTTAGATGACGAATTTCCTCAGTTTCAGGGTTAAAATTCATGGTTACATGGTTTTTATGGCTCTTGTGGTTCAGTATTCTCGACACTTTCTGCATTCAGTTGTTCTTTTTTTCTCTTTTTACTCACACCGTTCAATACATAACTTTTTCTATGTTGTTCTTGGTATGAGTCAAAATTTTTTTTGCTTCAGTCTCTTCTTAATATAATGTGAATTCTGAATTTTCATAACTGCTGCGTTGCACGTTTTGATCTTCAGGTTTTTTGCAACTTTTGTTTTAAATTCTAAAATTTTTCTTATGTTTTTGGCTTTGCTCTTTAGTATATATATATATATATATATATATATATATATACATACATAAGAGCAAAACTGAAGACTAAGGAAAAACTTTTAGAATTTAAAACGAAGGTTGCAAAATAACCTGAAAATCAAAACGCGCAACGCAGCAGTTTTGAAAATTCAGAATTCACATTCTATAAAGAAGATACCTAAGCAAAAAAATACATATAAAATTTTGACTCACACCTAGTACAACATAGAAAAGGTTATGTATCTACCTGTGTGAGTAAAAGGAGAAAAGAAAAAAATAAAATAAAACAACTGAATGTAGAAGGTGTCGAGAATACTGAGCCTTGGCTTTATCAAGGACCAGCAAAAACTCTGCATTTTCTCACTTCCACAAAGACCTAGTTGGAAATGGGTTTCTGCAAGGCCATAGATGCAAGTAACATTCCCACCTAAAATAGTTTAAAATATATATATATAAGTCATGTCCTCCGTAGAGTAGCATGACCTAGCACTAGTTAACAATTTCGCTTGCATCCATTAACCTTCATGGCCCGACCCATGCTCTTCATCTGTTACTATTAAACAGAGAGAAGAAGATTAAAGAGAACTCAAGCTGTGAGAGTGACATAATAAATAGAAATGATTTTCAGCCATAACGAAATTCCAAGTTCGTTTGAGAGAGAATTTAAACCTGAAAAACAAATCCAAATTTTTTACATTGCAATTAAAAAAGGAAATATTAATTTTTAACGATGCAGAATTTAAACTTAAAACTTGAGTCTAATGTAGGAACTTGGAACTCTTATCTCAATTGCTGCATAGAAAATAACCATATCTTATATAATAATAATTCTATAAGCAAGTGAACGGTATATACCTTAAACAGTTAGTTGCAATATGTACACGAAGTATTTCAGCAGTGCTTTAAGTGCATAATTCCTGTTCTTTAAGGAATATAAATTCATTAAAAAACACCCCACCTGCTCAGAAAAGGAACAAGCTTAGCCATCTTCTGTTTAGATATAGATGATCTCAAAGTTACAAAGAAAAGTGTATCAATAAATGTTAACAGACAGTTATAGAGAGTGATTTTGAAATATCTAAAAAACGACAGAGAAAGGTACATGAAGTACAAACATTGAACTTATAAAACCTAGAACCACAGTAATCAAGGAACTTGAGCTTACCTCTTGAGTTACAAAAACTTTTTAAGCTCAACAGAGGTAACCCATGGCTGACCTCTTCCACCTCCCTTTGATAAAAGAGTGAGGGTGGGGCTGATGGCCTTTCAAAGAAACCAACGCGCGGAGATTTCTAACACTGGAATAATAACATTTCAACCAAGACTGTAATCTGTAGATCAGAATGTACTAATTAACTCTCCAGAATACATGAGAAATATTATAAAATAGCACGAGCAATTTGGACTTTGCATGTATTACCACATTAATATACTATTAGATTAATCAGAATCTTATTAATTTTAGAGAACGAAATTCCTTACTATTTTTAGTATAGCTATCAAAAGAACTGGTTTTCTTTAAGAAAAATTATTCTGAATAAACAGATTTTTAAGGTTGGCAGATCTGCTTTATATTATTTACACAGTTAATAATATGATTCTGATCCAATAGCACTAAGGAAGTTCCTTTAGGTAGTTAATAGGCATGCCTATTAACTAGCCTAAAGGAACTTCCTTACGTGCTATGGATTGGTCAGAATCCTATTAAAACTGTGTAGAAAATTAAAGCAGATCTGCCAACCTTACTCTATTATTCAGAAAAGCTTAAAAATTCTGTTTATGAAAAGAAAATAAAAACAAATAAAAATAGAAAATGTTATTCATTGATAGCTATACTGCAAAAATAGTAAAACCAGGACATTAAAATTAATAAGATTCTGATTAATCTTTGGTTGAGAATGTTATTATTCCAGTGTAGATATTTAATTACTTTGCAAAGATTATTAAATTACACTGCTCGTGTATTTTCATAATAGATGGGTTACCTCATGTTGGAGCTTAATGCTTAAGTTCTAGGAACTCAAGTTCCTGATCATACTGTGGTTGGTTTTACTTAAGTTTATATAGATATTTTTTTCTCTGGTTAAAATATCCGCGCGTTGGTTATAACTTGCTGTATTGAGGAGGCCATCAGCCCCACCCTCACTGCCCCCAGCAACTATATGGCTAAAGAGGTAAAGGTAGTTATCTGAGCAGGTGGGGTGATTTTTAATGAATTTATATGTCACACAAGAACAGGAATAGATTAGCTCTCTTCCTTGTTTTTGGACGTTGATGTCTAGGTTTTATAAGTTCAATGTTTGTACTTCATGTACCTTTTTCTCTGTCGTTTTTTAGCTTTTCAGCTTTTAAGCATTGGTTTGTCTGTTAACATTTATGCGGGTTTTAACTCTTACTTTTCTTTGTAACTTTGAGCGTCTTTTGTGGTACCTAGGAACAGAAGATGGCTAAGCTTGTTCCTTTTCTATGCGCTGTCTATGCGCTGTTTTTTCAAAGTAGTTAAGTTCTTAATAACTAATTAATTATGCACTTAAAGCACTGCTGAAATACTTTGTACATATTGCAACTAACTGTTTAAGGTATATAACTTTCACAAAGTTTTCTTTAGTTAATTATTATCTTTAACTTATTCTCGTTTTCGTGCTGTCATAAGTTGTAGAGTAGGGGGTTTTAGACTCAAGTTTTCTTTCAAAAATCTGTTCGTTATAAATTAACATTTCCTTTTTTAATTGCAATGTAAAAAATTTGGATTTCTTTTGCATTGATTTTCAGGTTTAAATTCTCTCTCAAACGAACTTGGAATTTCGTTATAGCTGAAAATCATTTCTATTTATTATGTCACTCTCACAGCTTGAGTTCTCTTTAATCTTCTTCTCTCTGTTTAATAGTAACAGATGAAGAGCATGGGTCGGGCCATGAAGGTTAATGGATGCAAGCGAAATTGTTAACTAGTGCTAGGTCATGCTACTCTACGGAGGACATGACTTATATATATATTTTAAACTATTTTAGGTGGGAATGTTACTTGCATCTATGGCCTTGCAGAAACCCATTTCCAACTAGGTCTTTGTGGAAGTGAGAAAATGCAGAGTTTTTGCTGGTCCTTGATAAAGCCAAGGCTCAGTATTCTCGACACCTTCTACATTCAGTTGTTTTATTTTCTTTTTTTTTCTTTTCTCCTTTTACTCACGCAGGTAGATACATAACCTTTTCTATGTTGTACTAGGTGTGAGTCAAAATTATATATGTATTTTTTTGCTTAGGTATCTTCTTTATAGAATATATATATATATATATATATATATATATATATATATATATATATATATATATTTTTGCTCTTAAGTATATACATACATATATATATATATATATCATCATCATCATCATTGTCAACCATTATCAATCCACTGCTGGACGAAGGTCTCCCCAAGTTTCCTCCGCAACGGTCTGTCTTGTGCCAGTCTCCTCCATGTCACTCTCGCATACTTTCGAATTTCATCCACCCATCTTCCATGTGGTCTTCTTCTGGGTCTTTTCCTGTCCCTTGGAATCCAATCTAAAATGTCGGCTGTCCATCGATGGTCTGTTCTTCTGGCAGAACAGACCATGTCCAGCCCATTGCCATTTCAGGGATTTAACTTTGATCATGATGTCTTCCACACTTGTCATTTTTCGGATCCACGTGTTCCTCTTCTTATCTCTCCTGGTTACACCAAGCATGCACCTCTCCATGCTGCTTTGAGTTGTCTGCAGCCTTTGTATGTCTCTTTTAGCTAAGGTTCACGTCTCTGCACCATACGTAAGCACTGGAAGGATGCATTGATCAAACACTTTTCTTTTAAGACATAATGGCATATTGCTCTTGCAAATTATGCTGTTTCTTCCAAAAGCTCTCCAGGCAAGTTTTGTACGCCGATTAATTTCTTCACCAATGTGACCCTCACTTGATATCTGCTGTCCAAGATAAACGTACGTGTCTGTTATCTCCAGCTTTTCTCCATCAATCGATAAATCTTCATTTCTTGTAAAAGCATTGAACATCACTTTTGTCTTCTGAAAGTTCATTTTTAATCCCACTTCTTTACTCTTGTCAGCAAGTTCCTGAAGCATACTCTGCAGCTCTGTTAGGGTAGTTGAAAAAATGAATATGTCATCAGCAAAACAAAGGTGGGTTAGATAATCTCCATTAATCTTTATCCCTTTGTTTTCCCAGTTCAGTGATTGAAAGACATTTTCCAATGTGGCATTTAAGAGCTTCGGAGATATGGTGTCACCTTGTCTCACTCCTTTTCCAATTTTTATGTGTGTTGTATTTTCAAATAGCAGAATCTTTGCACTTGCATTTTCATAGATGTTATTAATAATATTAATGTATGCATCTTCAATACCGCAGGATTTCAGAGCCATTGCAACTGCTGATGGTTTCACCGAATCAAAGGCTTTTTCATAATCGATAAAAGCCATGCTCAATGGAAGTTCATATTCCCTCGCTCTTTCAATTAGTTCTCTCAGTACGTGGATATGATCTATTGTGCTGTAGCCACTCCTGAATCCAGCTTGTTCTCTCGGTTGAGCCATGTCCAGTGTTACCTTCAAGCGGTGTGAAGTAACTGTAGTGAAGATTTTATAAACCACTGATAGGAGGCTGATAGGTCTGTAGTTCCTGAGATCCTCAATGTCACCTTTTTTATGTAGCAAGATCATTGTAGCGTTGTTCCAATCCTCAGGAATTTTCCCTTCATTAAGGCATCGAGTGAAAATTTGGGCGAGTACTGTTTCGATTTCTCCACTTGCTTCTTGTATGATGTCTACAGTAATTCCGTCTTCTCCTGGAGCTTTTCCCCGCTTCATGTTCTTGATTGCATGTGCAACTTCTGCTGGAAGGACTGGAAGAACTCTGGTACCTTTCATGATGCCTGGAGTACATGTATCATCCCTTTCATATAATTTGTAGTAGAAATCTTTCACCCTTGTCAAAATTTCGACTCTATTTCTTGTTACAGAACCATCTTCTTTTCTCAGTGCCATAATCTGTTTTTTCCCTTACTGAGATGTCCCTTTGCTATCTTTAGGCTTTGGTTGTTTTCAATTGCTTTCCTTACTAGTTCACAGTTGAATTTCCTTACGTCTTCAGTGATACTTTTTCGTACTGTCTTGCATAGCTCTATATATTCCACTTTGGAAGTCACATCTTCTTTAGTTGTCCTCATCTCTCTTCTTTTTTGCATCAACATTTTGGTTTTTCCTGATAATTTGTTCACATGCAATTTGTTCTTAGACCCAGCTAATTTTGTTGCTGTTTCCATAAGAGCTTTGGTTACTTTTCTGTTAACTTCAGAAATATCCATTTCTTCCGATGTTAGGCCTTCTAAAGCAGAGAATCTTTTCTTCAGTTCTAATTTGAAGGTATTATGGTGTTTTTTAAGGTTGGTTATGTCAATACATTTTGTTTGTCTTATGAGCTTGCTACGTTCGAGTTTAGTGTTGAGGTGCATCTTACATCTCACCAATCTATGGTCACTGCCTGTGTTGAACTTGTTTAGCACACTGCAGTCTTCTATGACGAATTTTTTGTTACACATAATAAAATCAATTTCACTTGTAGTCCCATTTGGATGTCTCCATGTCCATTTCCTGTGTGGCTTTTTCTTGAAAAAGGAGTTCAAGATGAAAAACCCTCCTGCCTCTGCAAACTCTACGAGAGTATTTCCACGCTGGTTTCTGTTGCCGTGACCGAATTTACGTACTGAAGTTTCATTCTGTTGCCGTTGCCCTATTTTTGCATTGAGATCTACCATAATTATCTTCAAGTGCTGCTTACCTTTATTATTCAGATCACGAATTTTCTCATAAAATTCTTCAATTTCTTCTTCAGCATGACTTGTGGTGGGTGCATAAGTTTGAATAATCTGAGCCTGGTATCTTCTCGAGAGTTGGATAACGAGTCGTGCAGCTCTGTCAGAGGAACTTTCAACTTCTACAACTTTATCCTTCAGTTTCTTGTTTATTATAAATCCAACACCACTAGTTCTGCCAGTATCTGCCCCACGATAGTAGAAGAGATGTCCACTTTTCAGTTCAATGAGATCTTCTCCTTTTCTCCTTACCTCACTTAGCCCGACGATGTCCCACTTGATCCTTTGTAGTTCCTCTTCAAATTCAAGAAGCCTTGAATCAGAAGATAGGGAGCGTCCGTTATACGTAGCCAAGGTCAGTATCAGATGGCAGCCTAGTCCGGTCCTCCGGGGATTCTTAGCACCCTCTGCCTTCATGTCGCACTGGCCGCTGCCTTGGCCAGGTACATTCCATCTGCCGGAGACTGAGGGCCAAGATTTAAGTTGTGGAGTCATTTTGGAGGGGTTTGGCCATAACTCACCACGCTGGCCAAGCGGGTTGGTGAGTGTGGGATAGCATTTCCTCTAATCCCGATGGTATAGTTATACCGCTATTGGCGGTATAACTGTACCATTGGCGGTATAACTATACCATTGGCGGTATAACTATACATATATATATATAAGGTCAGGTGATGCGTAACATCACAGTCTCTCCTTGACAAATGTCAACCCCACCTTCTCGTGGTGTATCCTGTTCCCGCTAAAAGGGCTCTGACGACCGCCAATAGCGGTATAACTATACCATCGGGATCAGAGGAAATGCTATCCCACACTCACCAACCCACTTGGCCAGCGTGGTGAGTTATGGCCATACAGCTCCAAAATGACTCTACAACTTAAATCTTGGCCCTCAGTCTCCGGCAGCTGGAATGTACCTGGCCAAGGCAGCGGCCAGTGTGACATGAAGACAGAGGGTGCTAAGAATCCTCGGAGAACCGGACTAGGCTGCCATCTGATGCTGACCTTGGCTATGTATAATGGACGCTCCCTATCTTCTGATTCAAGGCTTCTTGAATTGGAAGAGGAACTACAAAGGATCAAGTGGGACATCGTCGGGCTAAGTGAGGTAAGGAGAAAAGGAGAAGATCTCATTGAACTGAAAAGTGGACATCTCTTCTATTATTGTGGGACATATACTGGCAGAACTAGTGGTGTTGGATTTATAATAAAGAAACTGAAGGGTAAAGTGGTAGAAGTTGAAAGTTCCTCTGACAGAGCTGCACGACTCGTTATCCAACTCTCGAGAAGATACCAGGCTCAGATTATTCAAACTTATGCACCCACCACAAGTCATCCTAAAGAAGAAATTGAAGAATTTTATGAGGAAATTCGTCATCTAAATAATAAAGGTAAGCAGCACTTGAAGATAATTATGGGAGATTTCAATGCAAAAATAGGGCAACGGCAACAGAATGAAACTTCAGTAGGTAAATTCGGTCACGGCAACAGAAACCAGCGTGGAAATACTCGTTGAGTTTGCAGAGGCAGGAGGATTTTTCATCTTGAACTCCTTTTTCAAGAAAAAGCCACACAGGAAATGGACATGGAGACATCCAATTGGGACGACAAGTGAAATTGATTTATTATGTGTAACAAAAAATTCGTCATCCAAGACTGCAGTGTGCTGAACAAGTTCAACACAGGTAGTGACCATAGAATAGTAAGATGTAAGATGCACCTCAACACTAAACTCGAACGTGGCAAGCTCATAAGACAAACAAAATGTATTGACATATAGCCAACCTTAAAAAACACCATAATACTTTCAAGTTGGAACTGATGAACAGATTCTCTGCTTTAGAAGACCTAACATCAGAAAAAGTGGATGTTTCTGAAGTTAACAGAAAAGTAACCAAAGCTCTTATGGAAACAGCAACAAAATTAGGTGGGTCTAAGAACAAGTTGCATGTGAACAAATTATCAGGAAAACCCAAAATGTTGATGCGAAAAAGAAGAGAGATGAGGACAACTAAAGAAGATGTGACTTCCAAAGTGGAATATATAGAGCTATGCAAGACAGTACGAAAAAGTATTACTGAAGATGTAAGGAAATTCAACTGTGAGCTAGTGAGGAAAGCAATTGAAAACAACCAAAGCCTAAAGATAGCAAAGGGACATCTCAGTAAGGGAAGAAAACAGATTATGGCACTAAGAAAAGAAGATGGTTCTGTAACAAGAAATAGAGGCAAAATTTTGACAAGAGTGAAAGATTTCTACTCCAAATTATATGAAAGGGATGATACATGTACTCCAGACATCGTGAAAGGTACCAGCACCAGAGTTCTTCCAGTCCTCCCAGCAGAAGTTGCACATGCAATCAAGAACATGAAGCGGGGGAAAGCTCCAGGAGAAGATGGAATTACTGTAGACATCATGCAAGAAGCAAGTGGAAAAATCGAAACAGTACTTGCCCAAATTTTCACTCGATGCCTTAATGAAGGGAAGATTCCTGAGGATTGGAACAACGCTACAATGATTCTGCTACATAAAAAGGTGACATTGAGGATCTCAGGAACTACAGACCTATCAGCTTCCTTTTAGTGTTTTATAAAATCTTCACTAAAGTTCTTTCACACCGCTTGAAGGTGACACTGGACATGGCTCAACCGAGAGAACAAGCTGGATTCAGGAGTGGCTACAGCACAATAGATCATATCCACGTACTGAGAGGACTAATTGAAAGAGTGAGGGAATATGAACTTCCATTGTGCATGGCTTTTATCTATTATGAAAAAGCCTTTGATTCGGTGAAACCATCAGCAGTTACAATGGCTCTGAAATCCTGCGGTGTTGAAGATGCATACATTAATATTATTAATAACATCTATGAAAATGCAAGTGCAAAGATTCGGCTGTTTGGAAATACAACACACATAAAAATTGGAAAGGGAGTGAGACAAGGTGACACCATATCTCCGAAGCTCCCTAATGCCACATTGGAAAATGTCTTTCAATCACTGAACTGGGAAAACAAAGGGATAAAGATTAATGGAGATAATCAAACCCACCTTCGTTTTGCTGATGACGTAGTCATTTTTGCAACTACCCCACCAGAGCTGCAGAGTATGATCCAGGAACTTGCTGACAAGAGTAAAGAAGTGGGATTAAAAATGAACTTTCAGAAGACAAAAGTGATATTCAATGCTTTTACAAAAAATGAAGATTTATCGATTGATGGAGATAACAGACACGTACGTTTATCTTGGACAGCAGATATCAAGTGAGGGTCACATTGATGAAGAAATTAATCGGCGTACAAAACTTGCCTGGAGAGCTTTCGGAAGAAACAGCATAATTTTCAAGAGCAATATGCCTTTATGTCTTAAAAGAAAAGTGTTTGATCAATGCATCCTTCCAGTGCTTACGTATGGTGCAGAGACGTGGACCTTAACTAAAAGAGACATACAAAGGCTGCAGACAACTCAAAGCAGCATGGAGAGGTGCATGCTTGGTGTAACCAGGAGAGATAAGAAGAGGAACTCGTGGATCCGAAAAATGACGAGAGTGGAAGACATCATGATCAGAGTTAAATCCCTGAAATGGCAATGGGCTGGACATACTGCCAGAAGGACGGACCATCGATGGACAGCCGAGATTTTGGATTGGTTTCAAGGGACAGGAAAAGACCCAGAAGAAGACCACATGGGAGATGGGTGGATGAAATTTGAAAATATGCGGGAGTGACATGGAGGAGACTGGCACACGACAGACCGTTGTGGAGGAAACTTGGGGAGACCTTCGTCCAGCAGTGGATTGATAATGGTTGACAATGATGATGATGATGTATATATATAGTACATAAATAAAACAAAAAAATTACTTTATAAATAAATTATTTTAACACAAAAAAAATTAGACAAAAAAGGCTAATACCATGATAAGCGCCGAAGGCAGCTAAACCTCATGTAGTAGCTTATATAGAATGAAAATATTAGAACAAAAAACAAAAATTTCAAAACTAGTGAAAACTGGAACATGTTGCCATCATCAGGAGAGCATCAACCTGTTAGAGTGGCCTTTCTAGTACCAAAAAAATGACAAGGCAAGCCAAAATTGTCGGTTGGTCATGCTCCCTAGGCCACAAGAACAAATTTTAATAAGCACAAAAATTCCGAGAAGCAAATTTATAAAACTAAAAAAAGAATTAAAAGCTTACCGTTAGAACAAAACCCGCCATGACCAAAAGTCAAACAAGACTGAACAGAGCACCAATAAGAACCCAAATATATACACTGATAAAAAATGTGGTTACGGTTAATCAACTACCTGGTAAGCCAAAAAATGTGTGTTGACAAGATGTAAAACTGTGTATGTAGATAAGATCTTCAGCTATTAGGGACCCACCAAATAGCACTTTATGTTACCTATATATTTAAAATTGTTAGGTCCTAGGTTAATAAAGCATGTCAATGTGTAATTTGAAACTTTTGGACTCCGAATTATAGTTAAAAATTAAATGGTTAAAATGATGTCTTAAGAATTTTTTAGGAAAATTGTTAGATTGCAATTTAGAAAGAAGAGCTTTCAGATTTTTTACAAGTAAGAGCTGTGTAGAGCTAATTTTAGCTATTCTATGAAACTGAGAGATGAGTAGATTGCGATGTATAACTTTTGCAATATTGGATGACCAGTGAGTGTAGTGAATGATATCAAACTCAAAAGAGTTTCTTTTATCAAATAAATTCGCCACACCTCTTCCCTCCTCGTCCACCTGAACCTCTAAATCGAGGTAACAAACATAAGTAGACGATCTGTTGGTTTTTTCTAGGATAAGGTCGTCAGGATACAAGTCAGTGGCGCAATGCAAAAAGTTCGGAATGTTAATGACAATGATGTAATCAACATATCTTAGAGCAATCGCAGGTAAAAGATGATTGGCAACATATCTATCCTCAAAAAAATGTAGATAGAGATTAGCCAAACTGCTAATAGCCCCACCAAATAGCACTTTATGCTAATGTATCTTTTCTAGCAGTTTGGCTAATCTCTATCTACATTTTTTGGCTTACCAGGTAGTTGATTAACTGTAACCACCTTTTTTATCAGTGTATATATTTGGGTTCTTGTGGGTGCTCTGTTCAGTCTTGTTTGACTTTTGGTCATGGCGGGTTTTGTTCTGCCGGTAAGCTTTTAATTCTTTTTTTAGTTTTATAAATTTGCTTCTTGGAATTTTTGTGCTTATTAGAATTTGTTCTTGTGGCCTAGGGAGCATGACCAACCGACAATTTTGGCTTGCCTTGTCGTTTTGTTGGTACTTAGAAAGGCCACTCCCACAGGTTGATGCTCTCCTGATGACAGCAACCAGTTCCAGTTTTCACTTGTTTTGAAATTTTTGTATTTTTGTTCTGTAATATTTTCATTCTCTCTCTCTCTCTCTCTCTCTCTCTCTCTCTCTCTCTCTCTATATATATATATATCAGGGTGCGCACGCGTGCTTGAAAACCTGGAAAGTCCTGGAAAATCATGATTACGTTTTCAAGGCCTGGAATATCCTGGAAAAACAGGTATTTTTTAATGCTGTCTTGAAAAGCCTTGAAATTTGAAATTAGTGCTTAAAAAAATGCCCTTTTAGGAAATTGTGTTACTGACTGTTACCCCTTAATTTTTTTAAGTTCCTCTCTGTTCTCAAAGAAACCGCCGGCTACAGTGGTGTTTCGGATGTGCCCAAATCCTAATTTGGCTGGGGGGGGGGAAGCACTACTTCCAGTGCAATAAAATTGGATGATTACTAGCAGGTCTGTTAGGGAAGGGGAGCTTGATGCATTCTCTAGCCCTGAGCTTGATGTCCGTCCGACAACTACTGAGAACAACAGAAGGGGAAAGAAGAGACATTTAGCATTTGCAAGGGGGTCGCGTGTTTACCAAGTCAGCTGGCATCCACCAGTGAAGAGTATGCCTGAACAACACATTCATCTGCTCCTTGTTTATTGCATTAAGACGCTTGCTTCCGGCCCACCCCTCAAGAGACTTCGGCTATTTATGATAAAAAATAAGAAAACTATCTTTGCGAATTTTTTCACAAAAGTGGCTGAAATTTTTACATTTACTATAATTGGATTACAGAAGCTCACTCCCAAAATTCCATTTGAATCGGTTTAAAACTTAAAAAGTTAGCATTGGAAATTTTTATTATGTGTGCCTCTTTAGATAGTGAGCCTTGAGCAGAAAGGGTGTTACCATAGCAACGGTTGATTGACAGCTGGGAGCGCTGATCCGAAGCCCTTGGTTGGGAAGAAAGCAAACACCTGTTTATCACTTCCACGGCTCAAAAGGACTAAGAGATATTTTCAGAAATCCATTTTCCGGAATTTTGAAAATAACACAGTAAAATTTTTACAGTGGTTAAAATACATCACAATAAAGTTCTAGTGCAAATTTCGCCGAATTCCGTTTGAAACTTTAGCAGATGCAAAAAAAAAAAAAAAAAAATCTTCCGTTGCAAAATCGGATTCAAAAAAAAGAAACTGCAATTATAAATTACGGGAAAAGCAAGCAAATTATTTTTTTTTAGATGCCATGGTTTATTTAAACAGAGTGATCCTTAAATTTTGTTTCTGTGATGATATGGACTCTATTTTAATTACAAACATACATTTTTATTCAGATGTCTGAGTTGCTGTTTTAATAAAAAAATCTTAAGTTTTCAATGGATTTAGGCGAAATTCAGCAGATAAACGTATTTTAGTAAATTGCAACGTTATGACGTAAATTTGGTCATTTTGTCGAAAATTGGGCAGCATTTTTTTTTTTTTTTTTTTTGCGTTTTCTCCTATAGTTACTGTGAAGGAGGAAGACACTTCAGTGAGCTGCAGGTGGTGATTTATGGCGATGTGCCAAATGAAAAGAAGCCGTTCCATCAGGACATTCCAGAGGTTGAGTGTGCGTGGACGCGTGCTCCTGCTGTTTGAACTTAATCGGAATGTTTTCGGGAGGGGGAGAAATATCCGTTTCAGCTTTACAGCTTTCAGGCTCCTTTTTTTTTTCTTGGTAATAAATAAAAACCATAGTTGCTGCATTCACCATTGATCCATATTCGCATTTCTTGAATATAAACAGCAGACAATCGGAAACATGGTGTTGGGTGGGTCTTGATGTTCTTCATTTGTATCTGCTGAATTTTGTTCTGTGGGAATACGGAATGAGTTATACTGTGAATACATACAAAACTACATATTTTTGAGCTGAAAAAATATGTCTACTTGTACACAGTAGCTAACGTGTGAACTCAGACGAAGACAATTGGACATATGGACGTCTGATTCCATAAAAAAATCAACCCATTTTATTATACACGACAGGTAAAAAAGAAAAAACATTACATGTTTTTAAACATTATAAAGGAAAGCGGATTTTTGAAACACCATGACTTGATGATATTAATTTCTGAAAGTTTTTTTTTTTCGATTTTAATTTCTGAAATCTTTTTTTTTTTTTTCAATTACAATACACTGTAACATGATACCTGTGTGTTGTATCCCTTAGTTGTATGGCAGATTTTCAGTTGGCCGATATCCGCGATCGTAAGTGGTAGTTACATTGCTATTGTTGATGATGACAAGATAAATACTGGAGTAATGTAGAATGTTGCATAACGTAAAAAAGAAATCGCCCCCTTCGAACTTTTATGCGGTTATCATAGCTGATCAACCATTTCATTCCATGAACATCAGCACATTTCAATCATTTGACAATTGGGGGTCTGACTGAATTCAGCAGTGCTTAAGCGCCTAGCGCAACGAGAACATGCTAATTATGGACAGTTCTATTCCCTTCCCCCCTATCATCCCTAATCCATTTGCATCTTTCATCATTTTTATTACTTAAAACTGAAATTGCTTTTAAAAACTAATTTGAGCATGATACTGTAAAGCGTAGTAATCATCCTGGAATTTTTTGTATATGGCCTGGAAAAGGCCTGGAAAGTCCTTGAATTTTTTTCCCCCAAAAAGAGTACGAACCCTGAATATATATATATATATATATATATATATCATCATCATCATCATTGTCAACCATTATCAATCCACTGCTGGACGAAGGTCTCCCCAAGTTTCCTCCACAACGGTCTGTCTTGTGCCAGTCTCCTCCATGTTACTCCCGCATACTGTCGAATTTCATCCACCCATCTTCCATGTGGTCTTCTTCTGGGTCTTTTCCTGTCCCTTGGAATCCAATCTAAAATTTCGGCTGTCCATCGATGGTCTGTCCTTCTGGCAGTATGTCCAGCCCATTGCCATTTCAGGGATTTAACTCTGATCGTGATGTCTTCCACTCTTGTCATTTTTCGGATCCACGAGTTCCTCTTCTTATCTCTCCTGGTTACACCAAGCATGCACCTCTCCATGCGGCTTTGAGTTATCTGCAGCCTTTGTATGTCTCTTTTAGTTAAGGTCCACGTCTCTGCACCATACGTAAGCACTGGAAGGATGCATTGATCAAACACTTTTCTTTTAAGACATAATGGCATATTGCTCTTAAAAAATATGCTGTTTCTTCCAAAAGCTCTCCAGGCAAGTTTTGTACGCCGATTAATTTCTTCATCAATGTGACCCTCACTTGATATCTGCTGTCCAAGATAAACGTACATGTCTGTTATCTCCAGCTTTTCTCCATCAATCGATAAATCATCATTTCTTGTAAAAGCATTGAACATCACTTTTGTCTTCTGAAAGTTCACTTTTAATCCCACTTCTTTACTTTTCTCAGCAAGTTCCTGTATCATACTCTGCAGCTCTGATGGGGTAGTTGCAAAAATGACTATGTCATCAGCAAAACGAAGGTGAGTTAGATAATCTCCATTAATCTTTATCCCTTTGTTTTCCCAGTTCAGTGATTTTTTTTTTTTTTTTTTTTTTTTTGATTGTAGGTTTAACGACCACCGTGAGCAACTCAATGGGCTATAAGCAGTCGCCCGTCCCTAATTTAGTGTCACTGGTTCCAAGGAAGGGAGAGAGCCAGTGCCGTAAGACAAACACAACATCCATGCCTGACCGGGATTCGAACCCGGACCCCTTACGGACGAATGATCAGAGGCCAGCGCCTTAGACCACTGCGCCACCGGGGCGGCCAGTCCAGTGATTGAAAGACATTTTCCAATGTGGTATTAAAGAGCTTGGGAGATATGGTGTCACCTTGTCTCACTCCTTTTCCAATTTATATATATATATATATATATCATCATCATCATCATTGTCAACCACAGGGATCGCATTCCTCCTAAAATTCCTAATATTTTGTGACCCTCCTTAAATTCCTAAAATTATACCTAAAATTTGCTATTCATCCTAAAATTTTCGTAAGCTTATTTATTAAAAACACAACCGTTATTAACGCCAATAAATTTACCATTACGCAGGGTGCGCACGCGTGCTTGAAAACCTGGAAAGTCCTGGAAAATCATGATTACGTTTTCAAGGCCTGGAAAATCATGATTACGTTTTCAAGGCCTGGAATATCCTGGAAAAACGGTGTTTTTTTAATGCCGTCTTGAAATTTGAAATTAGTGCTTAAAAAATGCCCTTTTAGGAAATCGTGTTACTGTTACCCCTTCATTTTTTAAAGTTCCTTTTCTCTGTTCTCAAAGAAACCACCGGCAGCGGTTTCCGATGTGCACCAAATCCTAATTTGGCTGGGGGGAAAAAAAGAAAAAAAAAAAGGCACTACTTCCAGTGCAATAAAATTGGATGATTACTAGTAGGTCGAAGGGGAGCTTGATGTCCGTCCGACAATTGAGAACAGAAGGGGAAAGAAGAGGCATTTAGCATTTGCAGGGGGTCGCGTATGTACCAAGTCAGCTGGCATCCACCAGTGAGGAGTATGCCTGAACAACACATTCATCTTCTTCTTGTTTATGTGCATGCCACCCTCCCTCCCCTCAAGAGACTTCCACTACTTATGATAAAAAATAAGAAAACTATCTTTGCGAATTTTTCACGAAAGTGGCTGAAATTTTTACATTCACTGTAATTGGATTACAGAAGCTCACTTCCAAAATTCCAGCTGAATCGGTTTAAAACTTTAAAAGTTAGCATAGGTAATTTTTATTATGGACAAGTATGTGTGCCTCTTTGGACAGAGTGAGCCTCCAGCAGAAAGGGTGTTACCATAGCAACGGTTGATTGACAGCTGGGAGCGCTGATCTGAAGCCCTTGGTTGGGAAGAAAGCAAACACCTGTTTATCACTTCCACAGCACAAAAGGACTAGGAGAATATTTTCAGAAATCTATTTTTCTGAATTTTGAAAATAACACAGTAAAATTTTTACAGTAGTTAAGATACA
Organism: Macrothele yani; assembly: GCA_039090855.1. Classification (NCBI taxonomy): domain Eukaryota; kingdom Metazoa; phylum Arthropoda; class Arachnida; order Araneae; family Macrothelidae; genus Macrothele; species Macrothele yani. The sequence continues at coordinate 86,126,465 of CM077011.1, read as the reverse complement.
TCACAATAAAGTTCTAGTGCAAATTTCGCCAAATTCCGTTAGGAACTTTAGCAGATGCAAAAAAAAAAAAAAAAAAAAAAAAAACGTTGCATAATCGGATTGAAAAAAAAGAAACAGTAATTATAAATTACGGGAAAAGCAAGTGAATTATTTTTTTTAGATGCCATGGTTATTTAAACAGAGTGATCCTTAAATTTTTTTCTGTGATGATATGGACTCTATTTGAATTACAAACACGTTTTTATTCAGACGTCTGAGTTACTGTTTTAATAAAAAAATCATCTATAATTAAAAAGTTTTCAATGGATTTAAGCAATATTCAGCAGATAAACAAACGTATTTTAGTAAATTGCAACATCATGACGTAAATTTGGTAATTTAATTTTGTCGAAAATTGGGGAGCATTTTTTTTTTTTACAGTTTCTATTGTAGTTAAAGTGAAGGATTAAGGGTGCAACTTGACAGTTCAGTGAGCTGCAGGTGGTGATTTATGGCGATGTGCCAAATGAAAAGAAGCCATTCCATCAGGTAATTCCAAAGGTTGTGTTGTGTGGACGCGTCCTCCTGCTGTTTGATCTTAATTGGAATGTTTTTGTGCATGGGGGGGGGGGGGTTCGAGAGAAATATCCGTTTCAGCTTTACAGCTTTCACGGCTCTTTTTTTTTTCTTGGTAATAAATAAAAATCATAGTTGCTGCATTCACCATTGATCCATGTTTGCATTTCTTGAATATAAACAGCAGACAATCAGAAACATAGTGTTGGGCGATTCTTGATGATCTTCATTTTGCATATGCTGCATTCAGTTCTGTGGGAATAAGGAATGACTTATACTGTGAATATATACAAAACTACATATTTTTGAGCTGAAAAAATATGTCTACTTGTACACAGTAGCTAAAGTGTGAACTCAGATGAAGACAATCAGACATACGGACGTCTGATTCCATAAAAAAAAAAACCAACGTAGTTTTTTTATTTACACTACAGGTAAAAAAGCAAAAACATGTTTTTAAACGTTATAAAGGAAAACGGATTTTTGAAACGCATGACTTGATGATCTTAATTTCTGAAAGTTTCTTTTTTCCACATCCTTTTTTTTTCAATTACAATACACTGTAACAGGATACTGTGTGTTATATCACTTAGAGATATGGCAGATTTTCGGTTGCTGATATCCGCGATCGTAAGCGGTAGTTGCATTGCGATTGTTGATGATGACAAGATAAATACTGGAGTGATGTAAAATGTTGCATAAACTAAAAAAAAAAAAAATAAAGCCCCCCCCCCCACCCCGAACTTTTATGCGGTCATCATAGCTGATCAACCATTTCATTCCATGAACATCAGCACATTTCAATCATTTGAACATTGGGGGTATCTGAAGGAATTCAGCCGTGCTTAAGCGCCCTAGCGCAACGAAAACATACTAATTTTGAACAGTTCTATTCCCTTCCCCTCTACCATCCCTAATAATTGAGAGTGCATACATTGAGAGTGTTTCATATATTCTATTTATGAGCTAGTTTTCGCGCTGTTTGTTATGCTTTTATTTTCGAAGAAAGAGAGGGAAAATAAGGAAAAGCAGCTAGAGAAAAAAAGAAAAGCTGATTTTGATGACAAAATAAAAGAAAATGATGCAGAAATAAATAGGCTTAAAAAAGATAAAGAAGCCTCCCTAGCAGTAATTCAAGAGGGAACAGAAAGAATGAGAAAAGCTGTAGAAAAACAAAATACTGTTGAAATAGCAGTTGCCTCTAACTTGATCATACAAGGTTCAGCTGAAATAAAGAAAACTGAAAGTAAATTAGTTGTGGTGGAAGCAGAAAAAGATAGGCTAATCAGGAAAAGGTTAAAACAATAATATGAAAAAAGTAATTCAGTGAACAATTGTACATAGTTCTTGGTTTTCAATTACCTTTTTAGGATATTATAGTTTAATGTGAAACCTGAAAACTTTACTGTGAAAATCGTGAATTGCTTCTGGTTCAACAGCATATTAATGTTCAAAGTGAAACTTGAATGTGGTAAATATACTTGAATATGATAATAACACGTGAAAAGATAAGAACTGAACATTAGAAGTAAATCATACTTAAACTTTAGACATTAGACGTTATGCAAAAAATTTGGGTGTGAACTTCGACCATAAATACTAATGGACTGCGCATTGGCAATAGCTGCATCAAAGCCGCCATGGCTCAAACATTGGGCACGTCATCATCAGACTCCAAATTTCGTGTACAAATGCTGTTATGATTACTAATTTACGCTGCAGAACTTCAGTGTTTTCGGTGTATTATGTGAATGCACCTCATATATAATGAAAACTCTTCAGGTAAGTTTACTTATGAGCTATATACATGCATGATCGTGTTGTTTACAATTTGTGATTTATAATGTGATGAACATTTGCGAAGAATTTGGAACATGCATTCCATTTTTTTTTTCTTAAGTTACTATATTTTTATATCAATAGCTGCAAGTTTCTGGTTAAGTAATTGAACTTTATTGACTTAGGTATTTAATTCGTTTCTTACCCATGAAAAATCATAGAACTTTCTTTACTATATCGGTCAGAGCAACCATAAGCACAGCAGGTGTAACCCATCTTTTTGACTGTTGTCATGTGATTTTATGTTGGAGCCAGAAATTTTGATGTCATGCGCAGTCTAGCAGTATATATGGTTGAAGGGTGTGAAGCAAACTCTTTACAATGTATACAAAGTTGTTTTACTAGATGTATACAAATATACATCTAGTTTTTATTGAAATACACTCCTAAAATTTTCCTAAAATTTTTCTAAAAATTCCTAAAATTCCTAAAATTCTTACCTAAAATTTTCCAGAAGTATGCTATGATCCCTGCAACCATTATCAATCCACTGCTGGACGAAGGTCTCCCCAAGTTTCCTCCACAACGGTCTGTCTTGTGCCAGTCTCCTCCATGTCACCCCTGCATACTTTCGAATTTCATCCACCCATCTCCCATGTGGTCTTCTTCTGGGTCTTTTCCTGTCCCTTGGAATCCAATCTAAAATTTCGGCTGTCCATCGATGATCTGTTCTTCTGGCAGAGTATGTCCAGCCCATTGCCATTTCAGGGATTTAACTCTGATCATGATGTCTTCCACTCTTGTCATTTTTCGGATCCACGAGTTCCTCTTCTTATCTCTCCTGGTTACACCAAGCATGCACCTCTCCATGCTGCTTTGAGTTGTCTGCAGCCTTTGTATGTCTCTTTTAGTTAAGGTCCACGTCTCTGCACCATACGTAAGCACTGGAAGGATGCATTGATCAAACACTTTTCTTTTAAGACATAATGGCATATTGCTCTTGAAAATTATGCTGTTTCTTCCAAAAGCTCTCCAGGCTAGTTTTGTACGCCGATTAATTTCTTCATCAATGTGACCCTCACTTGATATCTGCTGTCCAAGATAAACGTACGTGTCTGTTATCTCCAGCTTTTCTCCATCAATCAATAAATCTTCATTTCTTGTAAAAGCATTGAACATCACTTTTGTCTTCTGAAAGTTCATTTTTAATCCCACTTCTTTACTCTTGTCAGCAAGTTCCTGGATCATACTCTGCAGCTCTGATTATATATATATATATATATTCTATAAAGAAGATACCTAAGCAAAAAAATACATATATAATTTTGACTCACACCTAGTACAACATAGAAAAGGTTATGTATCTACCTGTGTGAGTAAAAGGAGAAAAGATAAAAAAATAAAATAAAACAACTGAATGTAGAAGGTGTCGAGAATACTGAGCCTTGGCTTTATCAAGGACCAGCAAAAACTCTGCATTTTCTCACTTCCACAAAGACCTAGTTGGAAATGGGTTTCTGCAAGGCCATAGATGCAAGTAACATTCCCACCTAAAATAGTTTAAAAAATATATATATAAGTCATGTCCTCCGTAGAGTAGCATGACCTAGCACTAGTTAACAATTTCGCTTGCATCCATTAACCTTCATGGCCCGACCCATGACAGATGAAGAGCATGGGTCGGGCCATGAAGGTTAATGGATGCAAGCGAAATTGTTAACTAGTGCTAGGTCATGCTACTCTACGGAGGACATGACTTATATATATATTTTTTAAACTATTTTAGGTGGGAATGTTACTTGCATCTATGGCCTTGCAGAAACCCATTTCCAACTAGGTCTTTGTGGAAGTGAGAAAATGCAGAGTTTTTGCTGGTCCTTGATAAAGCCAAGGCTCAGTATTGTCGACACCTTCTACATTCAGTTGTTTTATTTTATTTTTTTATCTTTTCTCCTTTTACTCACACAGGTAGATACATAACCTTTTCTATGTTGTACTAGGTGTGAGTCAAAATTATATATGTATTTTTTTGCTTAGGTATCTTCTTTATAGAATGTGAATTCTGAATTTTCAAAACTGCTGCGTTGCGCGTTTTGATTTTCAGGTTATTTTGCACCCTTCGTTTTAAATTCTAAAATTTTTTCCTTAGTCTTCAGTTTTGCTCTTAAGTATATATATATATATATATATATATATATTCTGCTAGCCATTAAAAGTGCAATATGAGGAAGATCACATTCCAGGGGCTCAAAAGTTGCAACACGTATGGAAATCATATGGGACGATAATCCCCCCTGGAAGTCGTATAAGAGTGGTGAACAAAGTGCCGTGTTAAGCACTTGAAGTGTGTTTGCTCGCCATTCCTGGCCTCGAACAGCTGCTTCATGCCCCTTCAAAGACAACAGCAGCCCTATCATTTCCCTTCAAAGACAACAGCAGCCCTATCTTCATGCCCCTACAAAGACAACAGCAGCCCTACCAGCAGGTTTCCAACTTCGATCATGGAAGAAATGTGACATGTCGGGATTGCGTATTATCATTCCGAAATATCGGTGCTTGTGTGGGACCGAATGCAATCACAGTGGGTAGTATATGGCATTAGTGGGTAGTGGAATAATGAACACACCAATGTGTGGGATCCCAATGGCCTTGTCACACCACCAAACGAAAGGACCGGCATCTGGTGCACATGGCTGTGATGGATTGCACAGCCACGTCGACCACTGTAGCTTAACAGTTCGGGTGTGTGGCACAACAGCCAGTCTCTACATGGACGGTTTGACGTCGTCTGCAGCAGCATGGCATTTTTGCACAGCCCACATTGCTTCGGCTACCTTTGACAGTACATCGGCATTTATGACTGCAATGGTGCCTAGAATGTCATGCATGGAGGAGTGAATGCAAAGCATCGTGTTTTCCGATGAATCCCACTTCAGTTTTCATCATCATGATAAACGAATCCGTGTCTGGCAGTAGTACCACAGCGACTAGCTGTGTGAGTCCTGCATTATGCTGCTCCATACCAGTCTGGCACTCAGCTTTATGGTATGGGGTGCTGTTAGATTCCACTCCCACATGCGCCTTGTCCACATCACCAGTATGTTGAACAGTCATCATTATATCACAGAGGTGTTGGAGCCTATATTGCCACCCCGGTGGCGCAGTGGTCTAAGCGATGGCCTCTGATCATTCGTCCAAACGAGGTCCAGGTTCGAATCCCGGTGAGGCATGGATGTTGTGTTTGTCTTACGGCACTGGCTCTCTCCCTTCCCGGGAACCAGTGACCCTAAATTAGGGACGGGCGACTGCTATAGCCCATTGAGTTGCTCATGGTGGTCGTTAAAAATCCAATCAAATGGTTAAAATGGAGCCTATTGTTGTACCATATCTTCAGGGACTGTCTGGTGCCATTTACCAACTGGATAATGTGTGATCGCATGCGGCACGCAACATCCAAGACTTCCTGAATTGTCACCATGTGCCATGTCTTCCTTGGCCCACATATTCCCTGAATGTTGCCTATTGAACACATCTATGATCGCCGGACTACTGGCACACCAGCGACCCCCTCCCCCTGCTACAACGGAAGAACTGTGACATCATATTGAAGTTGTGTGGATGGGACATTCCCCAAACATACATCCAGCATATCTTCTTCTCGATGCCAGGCCATGTAACAGCTGTAATTGCTGCCCATGGTGGCTACACCAGATGCTGATTGTTATGTGTTCCTTTTGTCTCATTGTGCTGTATTTGTAATCGATTCACGTTGTATCATCTGCTTTCTGTACAATAAATATGGCTTTGATATCTCTTATCTTTTGTGGTGTTGCACTTTTAATGGCCAGCAGTGTAAATATATGGGGTTCTTAGGAAAGTCCGTTTACCCCCTCTTAACTTTTAAACCGCATATCATACCGTCACGGAAGTAATGTGTACCTATAGGAAAGTGACCTTGCGCAAATTGATTGGACGTTCTTGTAGCACGCCTAGTGGTGAAATATGGAACTTTGTAAAACTAACTCAGAAACCAAGAGAGATATGCAAAAAAGTCCAATTACAAAATGAAAGAGCGGTATTTAATTAGTACAAAACGACACTTGATTCAACAGAAACACTTACAGAAAAGACAAGACATGTTAAAGTAGTAAACTTTAAATTACACACAAACCAACACAGACGTAACACATAGTTCGTGTAGTACAGGTGCAACTAACATGTACACATGGTTCGAAGTGTTCACCATCAGCAACGATGCACATCTGGACTCGAGACAGAAATGCATCTCGAACAGCATGCAGCATCGCAGGGGTTACAGAATTACAGGCTCTGACGATGTGTTCCTTTAAATCTTCCATGCTGGAAGGTCCCATAGAGTACGCTTGATCCATCAGGTATCCCCAAAAGAAGAAGTCCATCAGTGTTAGGTCAGGTGACTGTGGCGGCCATTCTGTACAACCACCATACCCAATAATATTGTTGCCAAACGTGCGAGATAACAACGAGCAAACTGGAAAGGTTTTGTGGGAAAAACAGTCGTCATGTTGAAACCATATGCATGGTAACGTAGTCACTCAGTTGTGAGCAACTACTCCAGTGACATAGTCCTGATGACAAACTAGGCTTTAGTTCGAAAATTTGACCACCAACTTTTTTGAATAATAACCTCTATAAGACCCGTAAAAAGTTAATTCTACAGTTTTCTAAGACTTCATTCAAGTAATATGTTTCAGGAAAAGGAGCTGATTTTTCTTGAAAAGCTATGATGTAAGGCACAAAATTTGGGTTGATGTCATAAAGTAATTTCCTAGCACTGTCTTCTTGCTCATGTGACAATTTAGATCCCATGTACTTGGATGAAGCATCTAAGCTGTATGTAATATATTTTAATTATTGAAATGAATAATTATTACAGATTACTATAATACAAAATTATTGTAATAAAAAAAATATTTGTCATCTCTGATTTACTGTAAATTTCATGTACTAATTGAAACAAAAATGGTTTAAGTACTTTTTTTTAGTTTCTGCCAGTTGTTGCCATTTTCTGCCGGTTTAAACCAGTTATATTCAGTTTCTGCCACCGGCATGGCAAAAACTAGTTTCTGCCGGTAGAAACCCAACCCTGCTCGTCAGTCCATAGGATGTTGTCCACAAACCACTGCTTTTCCTGTAAGGTGTTCAAGACGAAGTTACAAAAGTCATACCACCTTTGAAGGTCTCCAGGCATCAGGTTTTGCACGACAGCATCACGGTAGGGATGCGCACCATGTTCGTTCAAGATTTGCCACATCCATTATGCAAATAATCCACACGCATGGCTCACTGCCGTCGTACTACTTCGGGAATTTGCAAGAACATAGCCCAAAACATCCGCAGGATGTACTCGCACACCAGCACCAATGGGACGATCGGAAGAATGACGCTCAGTAATGCTTCCTGTTTCTCACAGGTGCCGGACAACTTTGGCAATTGTCTGTGCTGCTGGATGCTGACGAGTGGGAAACCGTGCTCTATGCAACCTCGCAGCATTTTTTGCATTCTGCTGACATTCGCCGTACAGCAAGACAATATCACAGTACTCGTCATTCATGAAGATAGCCATCTACTTGCCGACCTCGTACTCTGATTCACTCTCAATTCCCACCCAACATTTATAACCCTTCAGCTGTCTGACATAACTTTATGTTAAACTTGAAATTAGCATAACTACGTGTTATATCACGTAACCACTTTTCTGTTGCTGTTGCGTGCTAGCAGCCGGACATTTGATGCTTTGTTCACGTTTTCTTGTCTGTTCTGTAAGTGTTTCTGTTGAACCAAGTGTCATTTTGTACTAATTAAACACCGCTGTTTCATTTTGTAATTGGACTTTTTTGCGTATCTCTCTTGGTTTCTGAGTTTTGTTAAGTTCCGTATTTCACTGCTAGGGGAGCTACAAGCACGTCCAATCGATTGCGTGTGGTCACTTTCCTATAGGTACACTTAACTTCCGTGGTGATACGATACACGGTTTAAAATTTAGAGGAGGGTAAACAAACTTTAAGTACCCTGTATATATATTTATCTATTTATATATTTATTTAATTTTTCACTGGAATGAACCTCAGAGTCTGTGATCTAGATGATTATTCAAACAAAATACTGCTCTAAAATGAAGCATCTTTTCTAAGATTGGCATGTTCCAATGCATGCCTTCATTGAAGGAGATAACTCCTTAATTCATGATAGCCAAATTTTGATATGAAGGAATATTTTTTCCCAAAATGAAATACCAAAATGTTGGCAAACAAATTTTCTGAGTCAATGTGATTGAGAGTGATTCACTCACATAGGCCTAGATATTACACACCCTTTCATTGAGGGGTGCAAAATGAGGTGAAGTACTATGTGTTTGCTGCTTGCTTGTTACTTTTGCTGTCAACATATCTTTTCTACCTATTGTAGGGGACCCAGATGATCTGACCTTAAGGAAAGTTGAACAGGAAATAATGATACCCAAAAAAATTAGAGAAAAGACTAGGTCTGAAAAATGTGTTCCTGAAGTGAAAGGTATGTTATTCTGTTGCAACTTAGGTATTCTTTGTCTTATTTTTTATTATTTGCAGATAGGTTTCTTATTTATTTTTGTGTGCTTGTGTTATAACAGTTTGAGTCAGCAAGTGTATTTAAAAGTATGAGTGTGTATAAAATATTCAGTGTATTTTACAGTAATTCAGCTACTTTTGTAAATTTGAGGATTACACATTTATTTCTTGAAGCAACTGTTAATGTAATGTAAGGTTTAGTTCTGGATTGCATTACGTTAACCAGAATAATTTGATAAACTGTTGTTGCACTGTGACTTATTTATGCTAGTGAAATTGTATAGGTCCTGTAATCAGGGTTAAACTGTAAAAGTTATGTACCTTGAATGAAGTGTCACTGATTCAGAAAGAGGTGGTGGTGCAATGCTGACATTATTTTGCAGATAAATTGGAATGCTATTAATGTGAATGCCATGGTTGGCATCTAAGTGAGATGTGTATGCTGCAAATTGTAGCTGAGATACACAAATTATTGTTAGTGATGATTTTATGCATGTGACTTACATTAGGAGAAAATCGGGTATAAGTACATCACTCAATCATTCCCACACATTTCCGGGCCGCGAGTAGCCTAGTTGTCAACGTTCGTGACTTCTACAGAGGTGGTACAATGCACGGTTTAAGGTTCGATCCGTGGCAGGATGAACGCTTGAACTGCTAGATATCCGCCGTGCATCGGATGGGCACATTCAGCCGTTGGACCCTGGGTACTGGCCCCCAGGGCTTCTTAAAGACTAAGGGCTGGTTCATCGAGCATCCAAACGTGAACCCCTCTCACTCGGGTGCGTAGCGTCACCACGAGGACACTGACTAATGTAGCAGCAGCTCAACAATTAAAGAGACATAGAGGCGCGTGCATATTTACATTTGAAACTACGTATATATAAACAATTTATCAGTGTCATTCCCCGTTATTGTATTTGTTTAAAAGTTCAATTATAATAAATGAATGATTAATCTAATACAGAAAGCAATGCAGCTGGTCTATGAAGTGGTTCCGCAAAATTTTCAAAAATTAGGCAGGTCTGTAAAAATCCAAATCTTTGAGACACTGTTTAAAGGAAGTGACTTTTCAGGTGAAATTAACAATTCCTTCCATAAGGTAATGCAACCGCCCAAATCTGAAACCACTGCTTTTGTTATTATTCCAGTTTTTTTGTAGAGTTGTAATGATCTCAAAGAAAAGTTTTTTTAGCCGCCCGGTGGTAGCTAAAAAATGATCTAAGTGATGGCTTCTGATTATTCGTTCATCAGTCCTGACTGGCCCCCCAGTAATAGTTCCAATCCCGGTGAGGCATGGATGTTGTGTTTGTCTTATGGCACTGGCTCTCTCCCTTCCCTGGAACCAGTGACCCTAAATTAGAGAGGGGGGACTGCTTTATAGCCCATTGAGTTGCTCATGGTGGTCGTTAAACCTCCAACCGCCCCCCCAAAAAAAAGGTTTTTATTCATTACGCTTTAAAAAAATCAAAATAAACTGGTGCTTCCGTGAAGACAATTCCACTGACTAGGACAATTAAGACTTAAGAATATGGACCCAGAATCTGATCCATTCCTATGTCATAGCATATTTTGCTGTCAATGTGTATTTCATCAAAGCTAAGAATGCAAAGCTTCTCATTTTCTGAAGGTTTTCACTGCGTTTCTTTATAAGACGCAGAATGTTGTGGAGGATTTCAGGACTTGGTAAAGGGATCCAAATTTTATCCTTCCAGAAATCATAAGCTTTCCTAGAAATAGCTCCACTCATTATGCCACGAGAAATATTAATATCTTCTTCTATCCTCTTGTTTCTTTTTTTTTTTTTTTTTTTTTTTTTGCGTTGCGAAGCAATCTAGCTCTGAAGGCGTAAACATTTTCTGAAGGTTTACGTATTTCTATCTGTTGCAGTTTTTGTTTTTTATATGTTCTTGTAATAGTCTTTTTTTCATAAGCAGAATCTCTGAACGATTGTTCTTTAAACGTTGCTTTTTAGCTGTTAAAAGTCTGTGGAAATGTGTGTTTTTCTTCTTTAAGCTGCCTATCTGTTTTTCCACCATAGTAACTCTTTCAGTGAGAATTTTGTTATTAGTTTTCATTTCTGAGCAAGACTTGCATACATACTGTCTGTTGTAAATGTGATTTCTTCTTCTGAATGTTCTTTTTCACGGAAAATAACGAAATAACGTCCTCCTCAACACTCAACATGCTTTTTTTTTTTTTTTTTGGTCTAAGTCCTGTGATTTGATTCAGAGCTTTCGATGTACATACCTTTTCATTTGCTTGTGTTCTTGTGCATTATATAGTATGCTGTTGATCTTGTACATTCCAAATTCAAACTTGGCACAGCTGTAGGTTTCAGAAATTTACGTTCTGGAAGTCCAAGCAAGCGATTTTTCATATCTCCATAGTCTGAACTGTGGAAATGGTTACCACAAATTCTTGCTGTTTCTGCTTTAAAATTAGCTGCACGCTTGCATTTAATAATCCATTCCTTTACCATGTCCTTGTTATTCACAGGGAAAACGTGATAAACCACACCACGATCCTTGATTTTCTTACGCGTATTTTTTGCAACTAGCCACAGCACAAGATGAAGGCATTTTATGTATTAGGATAGATATAAACAAGACACGTTTATTCACAAAGAAATGCGAGTAATAAAAAAAAAAAACTACTCCGTTCCCAGGTTTTACTACCAACAGAAGAGAGGAAGAGACTTGTGGGGTAAAAGTGCCTGTCCTTGCCATGACGTCACAGCGGCCATAAACCGCTCCTTCGCCGGAGCTTAAATTTTCGTCCTGAAACAAAGGAATGACCCAGCCCTTCTCTTCTACAGCCCTGACTGCCCTTCCCCCCAGAAATAAATAAGGACGTCTTCTTCCCTCTTTCTACCTCACTTTTGTGCTACTTTCCTATCGGGCACTCTAGCCTAAATCTCCTAGCTTCCTATTTATAAGGGTTGTTTAAGACCTGGGGTCAGACACTCCCTTCCTAAAATCCTCTACATATGATCTGACCTGATCCCACACATTTCACCATGAATGAAGAAATTGGATTGCTTACCATTGGTTATAAGTTAATGATGCCATTTGAGCCTAATTTGTGGGAATCTACAGGGTGGAGGCTAAAAGAAAGAATGAAAACCATGTCACAGGACTTTATGTACTTCCAGAATGTTTTTCTATCTTTCCAAAAAGCCAAAATGCGCCTTTTCTAATTTTCCTTCCTATCTTTTGCCTTACTCTGGCGAACCAGCTTTGCTGCCTCACCCTTCTTACAAAGATATTCATGCTCAAAAAGTCTACCTTGAAACATCCCCAAGTAAGCTTCCTTCTTTCTCTTTACTGCTGTTTTAACCTCACTGTTCCACCAGGCATCACCTTTAAAGTTATCCAGTGTTGCAGTACCACAGACCTCTTCTGCAGCAGTGACAACACAGTTCTTAAAATATGTCCATTTCTTTCCTACATCCCTCTTGCATGCCTTCAACTCACTCAGATGTTTACTTAGTAAATCAGAGTGACACTGATGTTCTTCAGACAGCCTTTCAACCTTTATTCTTTTCACCACAGGCATCTTCCTATACCTCCTTCTCCAACCAACATTCAGTTTCACCCATGACACTAACAGGTGATGATCAGAGCCAACATTTGCACCTCTTATCACATGGGTATCAACAACTAAGTGTTTCAGATATGTGTGAATATACTTGTGATTGAAAAATATATTAGATACCCACAATCCATTTTCAGTGCAGAGTTCAGTTAATCTCTCACCATTATAATTCAGACCAGGATCATTAAACTTACCCAGAATGTTATTAGAAATCCCATTCTGAACACCAACTCTAGCATTAAAATCCCCTGCTACAATAACTTTCTCTTTAGCACCAAACTGACTCAAAACAGCTTTTAGCTCATTCTAAAAATCTTCCTTCTTACCAGAGGGATCTGAATCACATGAAGCATAACACTACAAGAATTACTATTATCTGAAGTTTCACTTTCAAATGAATCCAGAGAATTCTCTCACTTATGCAGCTGTAATGAATCAAGTTTTTCTTCATCTTTTCACTTAAAATCACACCTACACCAGCTTGTCGTCTCACATTATCCAACACTCCAAACCACACACTCACCATTCCATTAATTTCTACTATCTCAACTTCTTTATTTAGTTCAACTTCTTTATTTTTTTCAACTTCTTTTTTTAGTTGCACACAGCACATCCAATCTATTCTTCAACAGACTGTAGACGAACTTCGTGTTACAAGTGATATTCGTATGGAAGAAGACATCTGTCATACATAACACAATATGCAACTTGTTCATTAACCAACTTTGATGAAATGATGAAGACCACTTCTACATTTAATCAAATTAAAAACAGTATTTACAAGTTAAAACATATGATAGATAAAGCACTAGATATTTCGATCACACTAGTGATCTTCATCAGGTCACCCACCTAATGGCATCAGGGTACGTCGACACGCAATATATAGGAATTTTTGATGACCCAAAATTGATTAAATGTAAAAGTGGTCTTTATCATTTTGTCAAAGGTGGTTAATGAACAAGTTGCATATCGTGCTATGTCTGACGGATGTCTTCTTCCATACGAATACAATCTATTCTTGTTCATTTCTTAAATCACCTCATTGATCTTTCCATTTATACCTCTAGTATTCCATACACCTATCTTACAGTCACTCAGCCGAGATCTCTTTCTCATATACCATTTAGAAGTTCAAGGTTGATTCCGTGGTGGACCATCCTTCTCAAGTGTGGTAGATCCACCATATCCCACACTTAAGTCCTTTAAATTCTCTCTTTGGGTCATAGAAATAATAAAAGTACATCATTATGGGTGATCAGCCCACAGCTAACAGCTCCAGTTAGTCATTCCACATAAGGATTCTGGAACATAACCCAGTGAATTTGGGTCTTTTTGCCAATGTCACACAGAACTAACTCAACTGGTACTTCTCCAAGATTCACAGAAGCCTGTGTTGCTGTTCTGTGTGCCATTGTTACCCATGGAGTGTCCTGAGGAGGCAAACACTTCTCTCACTAAGACCGCCCACTAGTTGGTACAACTAGTTATACATGCAAATAATAAAACTTTAAAGTTTCACACATTTGCTTTATACAAAGAAAGATGTACAGTGTATTTGTGAAGACCTAAAAATATTTCTCTTTGATTGGTCAGTGGGAATATCGTACCCTTACTCTCCCTTTTGCACAGTGTGTATGTACATGCAGAGCTAATGTGTTGTGGAAAGCAATTGAACAAATTCCTGGGAGTCCCAAAAGATCCCTAAATATTTTATAGACAAAAACATTTATGTGTCTGTAACACATTTCATGTATAAAATATGCCTAATAATTACATAACATAATTCAACACATTCATTTTTGCATATACTGTCATTTGTAAGTCCATCTGTTTTGTGGGATATCCACCAAACTAAAGTTTAGGTTCCACATTGCCTTACAATATTCTGGGATTTTCATTATACAATAATACCAAAATATGGATTTATGTTGGCTTTTTTTTTTTTTTTTCTCTCTATCATTTCAGCATGCTTCAAGAAGCAAGGTTACATGATCTTTTGAAACTTTTGTTTGTTTCTTGTTCTTATCAATATTGGTCATAGCAGACATTTGGTTCCAATGGAGTCCTATTTTATCCAAATCAAAAATTTGTTTGGCGAATTGCTTACCTTCTGCTCAGTTTTCAACAAATCATCTTGTCATTTATTTTGAGTTTCAAAAGGAATTCCAGCAAATTATTCAGAAATTTTGTTTTTTAGGGTTTGCATACTTTTAAAGGTTCAAACATACTTTGCAAACTTTAACAATGTTCTTGCTGCTGCTATGAGACAGGCTTTCACTAATTCAGTGTGCCAAGGCTGCGACCATGGTTCTCTATGTGGCAGCAATTGTGACGATTCACCATTATGGATAATAACACTCTCCCTCATAGAGCCTGGCTGGTTATCTGCATGCTTGATGAGGAAATCACTGTAGATATAAGATTGGCCAGCATGTTTTGTGGGATTTCCACCCGGGGGTATATATCCATTCCTAATTCAAAACCACTGGTTCCAGAGAAGGGATTGAGCTGGTGCCAAAAGATAAGCACATTACCCAAGTTTCATCTGGGACTTGAACAAATGGTCAGAAGCCAGCACTTAACACTACTGCTCCATGGCAATTTCCATTTTCCATAAGGTGCAAAGCTCTTATTTCTTGCTATGAAAAGCCATATTTTCAAATTGCTCATCAGCAGCCATTCATCTGAAATGCATTGTAGTCCCTCAATAAGTGCTCCTCATTTCATGGCAGTTTTCTTTGTAATTTTTGTGATTAAATGGCAGTAGCACCTTTTGCAAAGTCACTTTTGTTTTGCTTGCACTATTGTATAAACCAGTGTATATATTGTGGGCATAAAGAGTAAGCATACCCATTATATTTTAGGAATCAGTATTATCAGGGGTTGTCCGAAATAATGGAAACACCTCGCTGAAAATAGAGACTTAGGTATGTGCTGCTTTTTGAGTAAAACGAATATGTAGTTACAATTTTTTTTGTAAAAAAGTGTTGCTTATAGTCTCAAGGGTGTGTGTGATAACATTGTAAATCTGTGTTTGCATAATTTCGTTCCAGGGGAAGGCACAGTGAGTGACCTGTCGGAGTTCCAAAGAGGGCAGATTGTAGGAGCCCGTCTGGTTGGTGCGTCAGTAACCACAGTGGCTCAGGTATTGGGGGTATCGAGAGGTACCGCATTGAAGGTCATGTCATTGGGGGTATCGAGAGGTACCGCATTGAAGGTCAATGTTCACGGCACATCATCATCTGCGTGACACAACTGTGAAAGGAAAACCAAACTCACTGCAAAAGACAGGAGGACATTAAAGAGGATTGTGACCACAAGGAGGATGGCCACGGCGACAAAAGTGACTGCTGAGTTTAATGCACATCTCCAAAACCCAGTGTCGACCCATACCGTGCGAAGGGAATTGCATAAGCACAATATTTATGGCAGAGCTGCGATTGAAAAACCCCTGGTGTCACAGGTGAATATGAAACGGAGACTACACTGGTGCCAAGAACATAAAACGTGGACTGCGGATCAAATGAAACATGTCTTGTCTTGTGTTCCGATGAATCTAGTTTCTCACTATTCCCCACCACAGGATGGGTTTATGTGTATAGAACCCCTGCAGAAGCCTACAACCCAGACTGTCTCCTTCCTTCAGTGAAGCATGAAAGCGGTTCCGTAATGGTTTGGGCCATGATCTTGTGGTTTGCAACAGGTCCTATTATCACCTTACACAGACAGATGTGACTATGTTACCCTTTTGGCCAACCATGTGCATTCAATGATGCAGACATTGTTTCCATCAGGGGATTGCACCTTTCAAGATGATAATGCCCCGATTCACAGAAGTTGAACTGTTCAATCATGGTTTGAGGAACATGAGAAGTTGCACACCTTCCCTGGCCTGCACAATCACCGGACTTAAACATCATTGAGCCCCTGTGGTCTGTGTTGTAAAACAGAATGCGATCCCATTATCCTCCTCCTGCGTCTCTCAAGAAATTGGAGCAGTTTCTGCAGGGAGAATGGTACAACATACCACTTACCACCATCCAGGACTTGTATGCATCCAAGGAGGATTCAAGCATTTTTAAATGCCAAGGGTGCTCCCACACCATATTAGGTGCGTAACACCTATTGTTTCAAGGTGTTTCCATTATTTTGGACAACCCGTGATGATTTTCTACACATTTATTTGCATTTCTGAACATATTTATTTTGCATTATATCCTTTCTGCTCTCAAAATTGCAAAACTTATGATGATAGTTTTTCTTATTGACTGCAATTTGTTACTGCGTACTGAACATGCTGGTTTTGTTTCTTTTCTGGCGTTGGCTGCTAAGGTAAATAAGCAGAGGCCCCATTGCTTGGCCTTGAATGTATGCACCATCCACATACCTGTTTTCATTTTCTGTTGATGCCACAGCAAGAAGCCAGCTTCCTTTTAGCTGAGACTAGCAAATGGTTTGGCTCCTCTCTGTCATTAGAGTTGTTTTGTGTTTTTATTAGCTTTTCAGTAGAAAATTTGAGAACTTACAGATCAATGTATTGCATTTATTATTGTATTCAAGAAAGTATTTGATATGCACAGGTGAAAAGTTTTTTAACGTGTGTTTTAATATTTTTGTTCTATCTTGCAGCTTGATATGTTTTTAGTTTAAACAGAAGGAAAGCTAGTCCTTCATTCCATCTTTTTCTAACTGACTTCACAGTTTTGAAATTTGACTAATGTGTCACAAGAATATCTCATATTGTGATGTTTTACTCAAAATTTGTCCAATTGATGTGAGCTCATTTTGGCATAATTGCTGAACAATGACTGAATCGTTTCATGTCATACAAGAGTTATTACAAACAGCATTTTGGCTTAAAAGTTTCAGTGAAAAAATAGATGTTGTAAAAATTAAAAAAAAAATTGAACAGCAAACCCAGTGGCAAAAATCTACTGCATGTTCCTGTTATAAATCATATTGAAAGCTAAATCAAATTCCTTTGCAACAATATTTTTCTTCTTGATATTTAATTTCACATCTAATGTGATTTCCTTTCTCTTTTTACTGCAATGCTTTGCTCTACAGTTTACTATCTTAGGCCACATGATTGCAAATTATGCTGATGATATTTGTAATAAGATGTCTTTGTATATGTTGTAATAATAAGAGAGCATTTGTGTGTATTACACTAAGAAAGGCCATTTATGTATGTGTGTGTGTGTGTGTTTTGTATGTGTCTGTTTGTCTGTGTGGTTTCACAAAAGCATGTCAGCTTACAGACATCCAGTGCCGTGTTTAGGGGGGGGGTGACCAGGCTACAGCCCAGGGGCGAATTTTCCCACTGATCTGTGCAATTTATCTGTGCATCAGTGGAGAACTTCAATTAACTTTGCACTGAACTTTGAAAAGCACAATGAAAGGTAAGTTTAGCATTTTACCTTGCAACATTACTAATTGATTGAGTGATTACGTTACTTGTTTAAATTTTATACATTCATTTTAAAATTTTATAAATAATAAGCAATAAAAATAAAGGCACTTTTTAAAGACCATGAAAATTAACTACAAAAATTTGATTTTTAAATCATCCAAAAATTTCTAACAAAACATCAATATATAAAATAAAAATAATAAATAGCAGGGGGGGGGGGAGCAAATTTCATCTAAATCCGGCCCTGCAGACATCGGAGTTTATATGCTGGTGGAGATGTTAAGAATGTTCATTGCTAAGAAGCAGAAATGTGTCAGATTTTTGCTTACTGGAAGAAAAATACTATTCTTCTCATTAAATATTTTGGAAAGAAGTAGAGAAATGCAAAATGATTTATGCTTGTGCTTTATAGACTATGAAAAAGCTTTTGATATGACAAGGTATTGTGAAATGAATTCTTTGCAATATGCAAACTGATGGCAAAGATGATAATCCAAAGTTTCTATTGGAATAAAAAAGAAAGTGCTGTCAGAGCTACAAAAGGAATTACAGTTCAGTGGGATGTGCCATTACTTTTTACATTTGGTGGTTACTGTGGAAATCATTCGTCCATTGTGGAGTATGGAAAACATTGAGTATGCTCAGTGAAATAATGTTATTAAATATCTGTGTAAACTTTATTTTCGTGTTTTAAAGATTTTAACAGTAATTGTTAAACATTTTTGGGAGATTTCTTTGATGTTTTCAATATCGTGACATTTCTTCAGTGCTTGTTGTTGTTTTGTTTTTGGATGTCATAAGAATCTGGTCACTTGACAGAGTTCGCAAGGCCCCTGAAACTTTATTTCCCTTTTTTTTTCAAATTTGAAAAGTCGTTGATTATAAACATAGAAAACAAGCAAAAACACACAGAGTGACGCATGGTAAAAGCTACCGCTAAACAAACCTTTTACCATACGTGACTGTGTGTTTTCACTCGTTTTCTATGTTTATGTGTTACTGTCATGTGAAGCCTGAGTTTTAAACCAAAGTCCTTGATTTTTTTGCATTTTGGTGAAAGATCCTGGAATAGTGGTGGTTTCTTCCTTGCAATACATTTTTTTAATAAAAAGGTAGAAAAATTATGATACAGTGGCGAACGACTGGAAAAAGTTGTTGAATCTCGCAAATGTTCATAATCACACCAGGAATGACTGCTGTAGCAGCGACGAGAATATTGCAGTCATTTTCCATTTCTGAAATTTAAGTTTTTCTGACCCAGTTTCATTTTTTTAATTGCCTGACTATATTTTATTATTATTATTATTATTTTTTTTGTGATCATGTTTCTCATTTTTAATACCTTTGGTAATAGTAAAAAAAAAGCGAATTTGTATTTTTTTTTTTTTTTAATTCCTCATGAAATGCACGTTTCCCTATTTCTAATAGATGCTGCTTTGAAACTTTCGGTAAAGACCAAGAGTTTTCACCCTTTTCCCTTTTTTTTAAAAATAAAATAAAATTTCTAAATCCATACTTAATCTGTCTGTGGTGAAATGCGCACCATTTCCTTGCCAGGTAAAATTGTTTCACGACAGAGTGAGCAACACAGAATCAATTTTTCATATTTAATTTTCCCTTAAAATTCATGTTTTCTCATTTCTTAGTTCTTACTACATGGAGAGGCAAAGAAAGAATTTTTTTCTCTTTTGTTTAAAGCAAATTTATTATTCAAGAACGTTAGTACGCACTCATGACTTTACAGTGATGGGTAGCTGAAGCTCAGATTTCAAACTTGAATTTGTTTTTAAACAAAAGGGAAAATACTTGTTTTGTTTCTCAACGGAGCAAGAAGTGATGGAAAACGATGCATTTTTCAGTGAAATTAAAGTCTAAAAATCGAAAATATCTTTCTTTGCAGTGATTTTGTGCTTGCGTCCATTGCTCTCAACTGCACCAGTCCTGAGGCCTTTATACAACATACATACATATCACTAAGCTGTTCTCCGAAATTCAGAGGTTATTTCCACAAACAAATACAACTCCCAGATAAATTTTTAACTGATTATTTACTTACTGTTGCTGTATCAAACTTCTCCATTTACAGTGATTTTGACACACAACTTGGGCTTCACTGACATCCATCACATGACGTACACTAGACCTTCTATGCTTCATACTCATAATGTTTTCCTTATCCAGACACTCATGAATCTGATCCTCCCATGACTTCCTTGGCCTTCCTCTGCCTTTACTTCCTGCCACTTGGGCTAAAAAAAACTTCTTAGTAAGCATTTCATCGCTCATTCTTTCAACATGGCCAAAGCACCGAAGCATATTAGTCTCCACCTTGCTAACAACATTTTGCTTCACATTACACGAGTGCAACATATCTTCATTCCTCACACGTTCAGAACATGTCTTGCCACAAACCCTGTAACACATTTCTACAGCACACAAACGACTCCTATGCTTCTTCTGTAGTACCCATGTTTCATTGCCATACATCACAGTAGGAACAATTACACTTTCATACACAACCATTTGGAACTCTCTTGAGAACCCATCATTCCTCTGAAAACTTAAAGCAGCTATAACTTTCAACGAGGAATTCACTTACCTACTAATTTCACCATCTAATTTGTTCTCTCTGTCAAACATGCTTCCTAAATACACAAACTCATTCACCTGGTTAATCACTGTACCATTTAGACTTATACACCACATTCAGTGCTAACAGTTCCTCGCTCAAAAACTATATCTTTGCTTTTTCTATTATTTATAACTCAGTTTGAATTTCATGCAAACTTCGTAGGGCCTGGATACAAACAACGCCAAATTGAGTGTTTTCTTGATGTTTTGCGCCAATATGCGTCAATTTGCTTAAAATTACGAAAATTGAAAAAGCAAAAAAATACTGTGAAGTATGGTTAAGCCCTGCAGCAGAATCACAGCAATGGTGATGTATGGCACTAATTTCATTTTGGTCCTTCAGACAAAAAGGATATCATCAGAACTATTTTGGTCTTGCAGGAAACACACACATACTCAGGCACACACTCACTCACTCACTTTCTTGCTTTGTATTCCTCTTGCAGACTCCTGATCATGGGTGTTAGTTTTTCCATCTGGGGACAAAGTCCGTTTTTCAGACTTTTCTAGAAACGGAAGTTTGAAGAATGATCGCAGTTTTTTATTTTTATTTTTTTAAATATTTTTTCTCACGATGTTTGCCCTGTTTACGTTATTGTTAAATATCATTGTATTGCGTAAATGGTTGTGTTTCAGTTTGAAAATGGGGAAAACAATCTCCGAAAACGAAAGTTAAACAGAACGATGTAATCTGAAATCCTTTTTCTCGTGATACCTTCTTTGCTTTGTATTGTTGTTAAATGATTTGCATTCCAGCTTGAAAATGGAGAAACAATTTTCTAAAACGTAAGTTGGACAGAATGAAGATTTCTTCTGTAATGGTAATTCGTTTTTTCGCAATGTTTTCTCTCTGTCCTAATAATTGTTACTAAATATCATTTGTTGTGGAAATGTTTATATTTCAGCATAAAAAATAAAAAGGCAGAAATGTTGAGAAATGTTTACATTTCAGCATAAAAAATAAAAATGGAGGAAAAAAAATTCCGACTACAGAAGCGAAGATTTTTCTGTGATCTTAATTTTTTTTCTGTGGTGATTCTGTCATTGTACTTTGTTGTTATTAAATACCATTTAATTGCATAAATGTTCGTATTAAAACAGAAAATGGTGGAAAGTTTTTCCCGAAAATGGTTGTTAAATACCATTTAATTGCATAAATGTTCATATTAAAACAGAAAACGGTGCAAAGTTTTTTCCTTGACAGAGTGAAAATTTCATTCACAATCATCCCCCTCTTGTAAGTGTGGTTTTTTCTCTGACCATTGTTGTTGTTAAATATCATTTTATTCCATAAATCTTTGTGTTTCAGCTGGAAAATGGGGACAAAAATTTCTGACAGTGAGGTTGGATGGAGCGATGAAATCTCATGAAATCATAATTTTTTTCCTCTTGCGATGTTTCCTCTGTCATGTATTGTTGTTAAATATATTTTTTTCCCATAAACGTTGGTATTTCAGCACAGCGGTAAGTCAAAAATTCTTACTTTGCACCTAGAGCTTTGAAAAATGTACCAAGGAAAGCATGCTCTATGCATGGCTGAAATAAACAGACCTTGATTCCTGTAGAGTGATGTAATATTCACAGTGACTCCTATGGAGTGATATTAATATTCGCACTTTTAAAATTTGACAGTGCTGTGAATCCTCAAAACATTTTTTGAAATGGGTTGAAATTTTTCACATTCATGTATGTTGTGGTAAGGAACAAATTAAGGGAGTAAGACTTGAGATTTTAAATTTGTTTTTCCCTTATAATAGAGCTGCACTCTAATATGCAGTGCATTTATACAGTTGAACCCAGATGTAACAAGTGGGCCATAACGAAGTTTCATATAAATTGAAGATTTTGTAGGTCCCTTGAACTTCATAATATTATCTTTTGTTATTTTAATCACATATTACAAACAGTACTTTTTTTCTTTTTTTTTTTTTTTTTTGGAAAAATTGCATATATCAAAGTTCATGGTTATCAGTAAACCAAATAACGGGTACTGACACCCCGGTAATAAATAAGGGCATCTTCCTCCCCCTTTCTACTTTGCTTCCATGTCACTTTCCTATCGGGCACTCTAGCCCAAATCTCCTAGCTTCCTATTTCTAAGAGTTATTTAAAGACCTGGGGTCAAACACTCCCTTCCTAAAATCCTCTACATATGATCATTAAAAAAAAAAAAAAAAAAAAAAAAAAAGTAAACTAAATAGGGGCTGGCCTAGTGGGCAACGTTCGTGACTGACCCGGAAAGGACCTCAGGTTCGATCCCAGGCAGGTTCGAACCACTAAATATCCGCCGTATGTCAGATGGGCACGTTAAGCCGTCGGGCCCCTGGTACTGGCCCCCCCCCCCGGTAATAAATAAGGGTGTCTTCCTCCCCTTTTCTATCTCGCTTACGTGTCACTTTCCGGGCACTCTAGCCCAAATCTCCTAGCTTCCTATTTCTAAGGGTTGTTTGAGACCTGGGATCAGACACTCCCTTCCTAAATTCCTCTACATATGATCAGATCAGTAAACCAAATAAGTGGGGTTCACCCAGCTTTTACCCCTTTCTTTTTCTTACCCCTATTTAGTTCTTTCTATTACCTCCCAATACCCCTCTCCTCCCATGCTTGCCACACATATTAATACATCTCCTGAGAAAATAGATAAGATTCTTAATGCTGTCGAAACACTATTAATTCCTGAGAAAATGTCTTTTATTCCATCCCTTTGCCACCCTTCAATCACTTAATTTCTATTTAAAAAATCTTCCATGAATTTATTTTACATTTAGTAACTGCCAAGTTAAAGGAAGTTTGAAAGCACTTAAAACAGCTATCAAGACAAGCACAAAACCAGCAACAATTCTCTTTAAATGGTTAGGGTTTTGGCTTCCAGGATTCTGAATCTAATTGCACCTGAGGATGCTGCATCATTGACTGATGAATGGATAATTTTGCAGTTTGAAACTTAGCAAACGTCAGCAACAGCATGATTTTCTGTTGAAGAATCCAATGAATTGAAATGCGTAGAGGACTCCAAATATTACAAACAATGTGGACAGCCTAGTCACATGAGAAATTGTGCAGACCACTTTTAGGGTAATGTACGGGATGAGTCATAATTAGTGTTGTGGTTTCAGTGGCATATAATCAAAAAATGGGAAATAAACTAAAACCTCAAACAGAATATGACACATGATAACTAAAAGTTCTATTACCTGTACAATTGATAGATCAGATTGCTAAACCACTTCGACATGCACACATTTTATGGCATGTAAGATATCCAAGTGATAATCAATTTCCTGCCAAGTGTTCGCCAGCATTTGCGGCATTACTGTTGCTAATTGTAGCACTGATTCTGGTCTTCAGGTCATCGAGGGAGTCACGAGGGTCAGGTAAACAATGTTTTTCACCTATCCCCTCAGGAAGAAATCCAGTGGCGTAATAACAGGTGAGCGCAGATGCCACAGAATGGGTCCACCCTGCCCAACCCAGTGCCCAGCGAAATGCAGGTCTAGAAATTCTCGCCACCCTGGTGGCACAGTGGTCTAAGTGCTGGCTTGTGACTATTCGTTTATGAAGGCTCAGGGTTCGAATCCCAATTAGATGAATGTTGTGTTTGTCTCATGGCACTGGCCCTCTCCCTTTCCTTGAACCACTGACCCTAAATTAGGGACAGGCGACTGACTGCTTATAGCCTATTGAGTTGCTCATGGTGGTCGTTAAACTTTCAATTATAAAAAAAAAATATTCTTGGACAATAACAGCCTAATGCTACAACTGTAGCATGTCGAAATAGGTCACCGCTGTCACTGTTTTCTCCACAAAGAAAAAGGGTGCCAAAAAAGGGTGCCAACACTTCCGAACATGACAAGGTGTACAAGATGTTCACCCTTTGACTATCACGTTCAACTTCTTAAATGGCGTGAGGGTTTTCGGAGCCCCATATTCTGCAGTTATGCCGATCAGGCCTCGCGAATGTCGGTCGCCAGATGGCGACCAGATATTTCATAGTGGCTAGTAAATTTTGTAGTATAGTAGCCAATGATGGTGAGTAGATCCCCCTCCTCCCCAAAGTGAGCAACTATTTTCTCCAACTTACCCCCAGGACTCGGCAATGTATCGATACATTGTGAAAAACCTTTGAGAATTTAACATCGATGTTACAGTGTTTCGACTGACAAAACTACGATTCATCACCACCGTGATGTAAATGCTCGCGATGTAATTGCCATCGTGCGCCACCAAGCCGTTACCGAGCACTGTTGTTCAAACCTGTTTTCCCAGTCCAAGACACGTGAATATCGGCTGATCCTCATGCATGCGAACGTCTGCAATGTAGTTTCTCCCTGTGCCTCGTTCCAGACACTAAATTGGGGGGATTACTCATCAGAAATTCGCCTGCCAGGCGAGTAATCGTGGACATCGTAGCTTCGTGAGCGATCCAATTCGGAGTCCCATCACAATGTTTAAACAGGTTTCTCACTGGGCCTCCATGCGTTGTCGATGCTATTAAGAAGCTGCGTGTTCCACGCGTTGGATCTCGGAAATTCACCACAGCTTAGGAACAATAGGAAGTATGTGGCGGGGTTTTTGACGTGAATACTTCTTTAAAATTGGACCAGTACGGAAAGTTGAGCATTACGAAAAAAATGGGCATCGAGTTCGGTCTAATAATTTCTATATTATCAACGCGAACCAAACCAACCTAGTGTCATTCGATAGCTAAGGGAACAAAGACTTGTTAGTGACTTTGAGTTACCACGCAGCGTTGGGGGGGGGGGGATTTGCGCTGTACTGTGCAAACTTCTAATCAGTATAACTCGGCACTGCAAAGCGCTACAATGTCGAAATTGGTCTCAACCGAAAGCTAACTTCGAGATCTGTCGATTTAAGACATTAGAAGTAAAATCAAATACAGAGTTGTGGTTGTGAAACGCAGTTGAAAAAAAAAAAAAATCACAATGTCGGCATATACTTGTCGAAAAGCCAAGCAGAAATACATCGAGCATAGTATACGTGGAAGAGCAACACATCAGCTTTCGATAAACACTGCAATGTCCATGGCGGAACGCATGATAAAGTTTCGGGAGCGAAAGAAAATTGCAGCAGCGCAGCGTGCGAGCTCTTCGCCGGCAGCGGCCCTTGCACGAACCCATTGATGTGGAGCATCAGCAATGAACATCATAAAAACCAGTAATTGGGCATGTCTGAATTAGTGACACTTTAAACGACTCAATGATGATTAGATGCAATGGCACTTCGATTGAAGATTTTGATCCTCAACCTGCTATTCAATTGTGGTGGGCACCTTTGATGGAAAGAACAGACACAGATCAGTGGTAAACTGTATCAACATTATTAGTGCCACTTTATGTATATATATATCCTAGCTTTTGTCTCATTGTTTTAAATATTATTAAAAGAAATCAGACATTTAATTTTAATGGCCTCTCAAAAATAAATTATGTACGTATAAATTAAGATAGTAAAAGTAATGATATTACAGCACTGAAAATAAATTATAAAAAAATCAGTCATTTTGGAACAAAAGTATATGCAATATTTGCAGTCAATCTAATGATCCTATGCAGTAAATGCTCTGCATTAGAAAGAAAAAAAAACATGCACCCATTTAATTTTATGGAAATGTAAGTAGAGAAGTTACTGAATTATAATATTTTTTTTTAACTTTGCATGGCCAGTAGTTTTGTCATTTGGCTAGTAAAAATTTTATTCCACTAGCCACATTGGCTAGTAGAAATTTCAGCAGTTTCGCAAGGGCTGATGCCGATGTACCCTCCCTGAGACAAAAAACGTTGCTTTATTGCTGAATATCCATGTCCGCAGATAATGTTCATCAACTTCGACTTTGGACAAAATGTCTTAGGCAAATTGGAAATGGCAGGGTTTATTGTCCCGCTGCAAAGCCTGTACAATCTGCAGTTTGTACGAACAGAGTTGTAGGCTGTTATGCAGAACACTCCAAACAGTTGTTTATGGCACACCTAACTGCAACGCAGCTCGTCTCGTTGACTTCTTAGGGCTCGGGAAAAGGCTTCCTGTAGGTGATCAACATCATCTTGCAAAGTGCTCATTCTTCCCACTCCTTTTTGATGCTGCCAGACACACCAGTCTTTTGAAACTGCTTAAACCGACATCAAATAGCATTATCGGAAGGTGGAGCCCTGCTATATTGCTTTCTGTAACGATGTTGCATTGTGATAACTGACTTTGTTTCAAAGAACCAGAGTACGCACATTGCTTTTCTTGAACAGTCGCCATTTTGAAGTATGACATAAATTTAGCGAGTACCATGTTGCCACATAAAACTTTCCACAGTGAACTTGTTTATGCTGTAGGCAGTTTTATTTGGTCAGTTACGGTTTGACCATGCCAGGCCATGGAAACCTTGACAGTAATTATGAATCATGCTGTATTTGCCCTTAAGGCTCTACGAGACCTGACCCCAAAATCATACCGTCCAGGGCAACGAGCTGTAGACAGACCCAAATGGGAGGAGCAATGAAGTGTCAATCAAACAAGTCCGGAAGCTCAAAGCACTGGAAGAAAACCCCCTCTGACCACAGAACACAAAGGAGGAGAGGGATGTAGATAACTTATAACCCCCACACTCCCGATACCCGCCATCCTTATAGCATTTGATGGCACCAGTGGGGAGAGCAGGGGGGGAGGGTTCCGGCCAACAGCGAAGACTATTCACTACCAAGCAATCTAGTCGTCCGTTGTTCCAGTGAAATAAAAACTGATTGGGATGATTACTTGTTTTTATAAACATTTTTGCTGTAAGACTTTGACCTAACCCTTTTCGCACAGGGTCAAAAAACATAATTAAGAAAATATTACTTTTTTTTTATGAATATGTCAAACTTCGTTAATTATTTTTAATTGTTTTTCGGAGTTTTGGGTATTATAGGCGACAAATAATATATAAGCTTGGGTGGCCGAAGGTAGGGGACATGGGGGTCCGGACCCTCCATGGAATTTCATGGTCCTCTCACTGGAGTAAGGTCTTCATATGAAATATCTTTAAAAGTTATGGTTCATATGAAAATTTCGTGGAGACCATCACCACGTTCAGCAGTTTTCTGGAAAACGCTTCAAATGGAACTTTGAAAAAATGATTTTACACAAAAGAGTTGAAAAGTTAACTCCCCTTTGTGTTTTCCAATTTAAAGAAGATCGTTCAAAAATTCTCAAATGGCAGTAGCCTGGAGATGCAATGGCTGCTATATGAACTGACTGAACATTGTTAAACAACTGAGATATTATTTAGATTGGAATTGACCAAGGATCAGGAAAAGACCCTAAAGCAGACCACCTGGGAGATGGGTGGATGAAATTCAAAAGTATGCTGGAATGACTTGGGAATGATATGCTCAAGACAAAAAGTTATGCGGAAGAGACCTTCATCCAGCAGTATACTGATAAAGGTTGACAATGATTTGTTAAAGTACTTGCATATATAACCTACAGTCTCTCTCTCTCTCTCTCTCTCTCTCTCTCTCTCTCTCTCTCTCTCTCTCTCTCTCTCTCTCTCTCTCTCTCTGTATATATACATTCTATTAAGAAGAGACTGAAGCAAAAAAAAATTTTTGACTCATACCAAGTACAACATAGAAAAGGTTATGTATTGACCGGTGTGAGTAAAAAAAGAACAACTGAATGCAGAAAGTGTCGAGAATACTGAGCCTTGGCTTTATCAAGGACCAGCAAAAACTCTGCATTTTCTCACTTCCACAAAGACCTATTTGGAAATGGGTTTCTGCAAAGTCATGGATGCAAGAAATAAGCCCACCAAAAAATTTTTGTAAAAAATATATATATATGTCATGACCTCCGCAGAGTTTTATGACCAAGCTTTAGTTAACAATTTAGCTTGCATCCATAACCTTCCTGGCCCGACCATCTGTTACTATTAAACAGAAAGAAGATGATTATAGAAAACTCAAGTTGTAAGAGTGACATAATGAACCAGAAATAATGTTCAGTAATAACAAATTGCCAAGTTCGCCTGAGAGAGAATTTAAACCTGAATAGCAATACAAAAGTATTAGAAGTTCTTAACATTGCAATAAAAAAGTAAATATTAATTTTTTTCTAAAGCACTGATTCTTGAAAGAAAACTGGATTATAAAAACCCCCTACTCCACTACTTCTGACAACACAAAAACGAGAATAAAATAAAGACAATAATAAACCAAAGAAATGCTTTGTGAAGGTTATGTGACATAAACAATTAGTTGCAATATGTACAAAGTATTTCAGAAGTGCTTTAAGTGCATAATTAAGTAGTTATTAAGACCTTAACTGCATTGAAAACATAGCGCAGACTACAAGAACAATGAAACGGCCGGCTGCTTGGCCTTAGTTCCCTAAAAAATGCGCAAAAATACCAAGAAAAGAAAGAGTTAAAATACACAAAAAAGTTAATAGACTTGCTAGTGCCTAAATGCTTAAAGCAAAAAAAGAAAAAATGTTCAAGAAGTTCAAATATTGAACCTGGAAAACCTAAAACCCAAAGACAAAGAAGAGAGTTTACCTCTTATGCAACTTAACTTCTTCCATTCTTGAGGAAACATGGCCGACCTTTCAACCCAAACTTCCAAACACCCCTGCCACTCCCTAGTCGCTGGGGGGCAATGTGGGTGGGGCTGAAGGCCTCCACACACTGAAAAAAATCCTACTCGCAGAGATTTTAACTGGAGAAAAAAATATAATTAAGATTGTGGACCTGTATGATCAGAAAGAGCAAAATAAACTCTCCAGAATACATGAGAAATATTATGAAATACACAAGTAGTGTATTTAATAATCTTTGCATGTATTTAATCACCTTAGTGGGCTTCTGTAGACTATTCAGAATCCTATTAATTTTAATGTTAGTTTTACTATTTTTAGTATAGCTATTCTAGTGAGTGAATAACTAGTTTTCTTTTATATTTATTTTTATTTTATTTTATAAACAGATTTTTAAGTTGTTTTTTTTGTGATTTTATCTATATTATTTCATTTTTTATTTTTTATAGGACCTTCTTATCCATAGCACTAAGGTTCCTTTTTGTAGTTAATATCATCCTCTAGCCAACTTCCAAAAGGCTTTCATTGGTCAGAATCATATTATTAACTGTGTAGAAAATTAAAGCAGATCTGCCAACCTTACTCTATTATTCAGAATAATTTTTCTTAAAGTTCTTTTAATGAAAGTAGTAGGAATTTTGTTCTCTAGAAAACTGTCTAATAGTATATTAATGTGGTAATTGAAGTCCAAATTGTTGCTGCAAATTCTTGAAATTCTAAGCACCTGAGAAATTAGTACATTCTCAATTACTTTGGTGGATATATTATTATTCCAGTGTAGATATTTAATTACTTTGAAAGGAAAATTAACTCTTTTATCAAAGAGGCTAATAGATGGGTTACCTCTGTTAAGTTTAATGCTTAAGTCTAGGAACTCAAGTTCCTGATTACTGTGGTTGGATTTTACATAAGTTAAGAGAGCAAGGATAGATATTATCAAAATCAAGGATAGATATTATCTGCTGCGTTGCGCGTTTTGATCTTCAGGTTATTTTGCAACTTTCGTTTTAAATTCTAAAGTTTTTCTTATGTTTTCGGCTTTGCTCTTTAGTATATATATATATACATATATATATAGAGAGATGTATCCCATATATATATATAATATACATATATATATATATATATGGGATATATATATATATATATGCCAATAGCAGTATAACTATACCATCGGGATTAGAGGAAATTCTATCCCACACTCACCAACCTGCTTGGCCAGCGTGGTGAGTTATGGCCAAACCCTCCAAAATGATTCCACAACTTAAATCTTGGCCCTCAGTCTCCGGCAGCTGGAATGTACCTGGCCAAGGCAGCGGCCAGTGCGACATGAAGGCAGAGGGTGCTAAGAATCCCCGGAGGACCGGACTAGGCTGCCATCTGATGCTGACCTTGGCTACGTACAATGGACGCTCCCTATCTTCTGATTCAAGACTTCTTGAATTGGAAGAGGAACTACAAAGGATCAAGTGGGACATCGTGGGGCTAAGTGAGGTAAGGAGAAAAGGAGAAGATCTCATCGAACTGAAAAGTGGACATCTCTTCTTCTATCGTGGGACAGATACTGGCAGAACTAGTGGTGTTGGATTTATAATAAACAAGAAACTGAAGGATAAAGTTGTAGAAGTTGAAAGTTCCTCTGACAGAGCTGCACGACTTATTATCCAACTCTCGAAAAGATACCAGGCTCAGATTATTCAAACTTATGCACCCACCACAAGTCATCCTGAAGAAGAAATTGAAGAATTTTATGAGGAAATTTGTCAACTAAATAATAAAGGTAAGCAGCACTTGAAAATAATTATGGGAGATTTCAATGCAAAAATAGGGCAACGGCAACAGAATGAAACTTCAGTAGGTAAATTCGGTCACGGCAACAGAAACCAGCGTGGAAATACTCTCGTTGAGTTTGCAAAGGTAGAAGGGTTTTTCATCTTGAACTCCTTCTTCAAGAAAAAGCCACACAGGAAATGGACATGGAGACATCCAAATGGGACGACAAGTGAAATTGATTTTATTATGTGTAACAAAAAATTCATCATAGAAGACTGCAGTGTGCTAAACAAGTTCAACACAGGTAGTGACCATAGATTGGTGAGAGGTAAGATGCACCTCAACACTAAACTTGAACGTGGCAAGCTCATAAGACAAACAAAATCTATTGACATAACCAACCTTAAAAAACACTATAATAACTTCAAGTTGGAACTGAAGAACAGGTTCTCTGCTTTAGAAGGCCTAACATCGGAAGAAGTGGATATCTCTGAAGTTAACAGAAAAGTAACCAAAGCTCTTATGGAAACAGCAACAAAATTAGCTGGGTCTAAGAACAAGTTGCATGTAAATAAATTATCAGGAAAAACGAAAATGTTGATGCAAAAAAGAAGAGAGATGAGGACAACTAAAGAAGATGTGACTTCCAAAGTGGAATATATAGAGCTATGCAAGACAGTAAGAAAAAGTATCACTGAAGACATAAGAAAATTCAACTGTGAACTAGTTAGGAAAGCAATTGAAAACAACCAAAGCCTAAAGATAGCAAAGGGACATCTCAGTAATTGAAGAAAACAGATTATGGCACTGAGAAAAGAAGATGGTTCTGTAACAAGAAATAGAGTCGAAATTTTGACAAGAGTGAAAGATTTCTACTCCAAATTATATGAAAGGGATGATACATACACTCCAGACATCATGAAAGATACCAGTACCAGAGTTCCTCCAGTCCTTCCAGCAGAAGTTGCACATGCAATCAAGAACATGAAGCGGGGAAAAGCTCCAGGAGAAGATGGAATTACTGTAGACATCATACAAGAAGCAAGTGGAGAAATCGAAACAGTACTCGCCCAAATTTTCACTCGATGCCTTAATGAAGGACAGATTCCTGAGGATTGGAACACCGCTACAATGATCCTGCTACATAAGAAAGGTGACATTGAGGATCTTGGAAACTACAGACCTGTCAGCCTCCTATCAGTAGTTTATAAAATCTTCACTAAAGTTCTTTCACACCGCTTGAAGGTAACACTGGACATGGCTCAACCGAGAGAACAAGCTGGATTCAGGAGTGGCTACAGCACAATAGATCATATCCACGTGCTGAGAGAACTAATTGAAAGAGCGAGGGAATATGAACTTCCATTGTGCATGGCTTTTATCGATTATGAAAAAGCCTTTGATTCAGTGAAACCATCAGCAGTTACAATGGCTCTGAAAACCTGCGGTATTGAAGATGCATACATTAATATTATTAATAACATCTATGAAAATGCAAGTGCAAAGATTAGGCTGTTTGAAAATACAACACACGTAAAAATTGGAAAGGGAGTGAGACAAGGTGACACCATATCTCCGAAGCTCTTTAATGCCACATTGGAGGGTGTTTTTCAGTCGCTGAGCTGGGAAAACAAGGGGATAAAGATTAATGAAGATTATCTAACCCACCTTCGTTTTGCTGATGACGTAGTCATTTTTGCAACTACCCCATCAGAGCTGCAGAGTATGATCCAGGAACTTGCTGACAAGAGTAAAGAAGTGGGATTAAAAATGAACTTTCAGAAGACAAAAGTGATGTTCAATGCTTTTACAAGAAATGAAGATTTATCGATTGATGGAGAAAAGCTGGAGATAACAGACACGTACGTTTATCTTGGACAGCAGATATCAAGTGAGGGTCACATTGGTGAAGAAATTAATCGGCGTACAAAACTTGTCTGGAGAGCTTTTGGAAGAAACAGCATAATTTTCAAGAGCAATATGCCATTATGTCTTAAAAGAAAAGTGTTTGATCAATGCATCCTTCCAGGGCTTACGTATGGTGCAGAGACGTGGACCTTAACTAAAAGAGACATACAAAGGCTGCAGACAACTCAAAGAAGCATGGAGAGATGCATACTTGGTGTAACCAGGAGAGATAAGAAGAGGAATTCGTGGATCCGAAAAATGACAAGAGTGGAAGACATCATGATCAGAGTTAAATCCCTGAAATGGCAATGGGCTGGACATACTGCCAGAAGGACAGATCATCGATGGACAGCCGAAATTTTAGATTGGATTCCAAGGGACAGGAAAAGACCCAGAAGAAGACCACATGGGAGATGGGTGGATGAAATTCGAAAGTATGCAGCGATGACATGGAGGAGACTGGCACAAGACAGACCGTTGTGGAGGAAACTTGGGGAGACCTTCGTCCAGCAGTGGATTGATAATGGTTGACAATGATGATGATGATGATGATGATATATATGGGATGTAAGGTCAGGTGATGCGTAACATCACAGCCTCTCCTTGACAAATGTCAACCCGCCTTCTCATAGTGCATCCTGTTCCCACTAAAGGGGCTCTGACGACCGCCAATAGCGGTATAACTATACCATCTGGATTAGAGAAAATGCTATCCCACACTCACCAACCTTCTTGGCCAGCGTGGTGAGTTATGGCCAAACCCCTCCAAAATGACTCCACATCTTAAATCTTGGCCCTCAGTCTCCGGCAGCTGGAATGTACCTGGCCAAGGCAGCGGCAAGTACGACATGAAGGCAGAGGCTTCTAAGAATCCCCGGAGAACCGGACTAGGCTGCCATCTGATGCTGACCTTGGCTACGTATAATGGACGCTCCCTATCTTCTGATTCAAGGCTTCTTGAATTTGAAGAGGAACTACAAAGGATCAAGTGGGACATCGTCGGGCTAAGTGAGGTAAGGAGAAAAGGAGAAGATCTCGTTGAACTGAAAAGTGGACATCTCTTCTACTATCGTGGGGCAGATACTGGCAGAACTAGTGGTGTTGGATTTATAATAAACAAGAAACTGAAGGATAAAGTGGTAGAAGTTGAAAATTCCTCTGACAGAGCTGCACGACTCGTTATCCAACTCTCGAGAAGATACCAGGCTCAGATTATTCAAACTTATGCACCCACCACAACTCATCCTGAAGAAGAAATTGAAGAATTTTATGAGGAAATTCGCCATCTAAATAATAAAGGTAAGCAGCACTTGAAGATAATTATGGGAGATTTCAATGGAAAAATAGTGCAACGGCAACAGAATGAAACTTCAATAGGTAAATTCGGTCACGGCTACAGAAACCAGCGTGGAAATACTCTCGTTGAGTTTGCAGAGGCAGAAGGATTTTTCATCTTGAACTCCTTTTTCAAGAAAAAGCTACACAGGAAATGGACATGGAGACATCCTATTGGGACGACAAGTGAAATTGATTTTATTATGTGTAACAAAAAATTCGTCATCCAAGACTGCAGTGTGCTGAACAAGTTCAACACAGGTAGGTAGTGACCATAAATTGGTGAGATGTAAGATGCACCTCAACGCAAAACTCGAACGTGGCAAGCTCATAAGACAAACAAAATGCATTGACATAACCAACCTTAAAAAACACCATAATACTTTCAAGTTGGAACTGAAGAACAGATTATCTGCTTTAGAAGGCCTAACATCGGAAGAAGTGGATATTCTGAAGTTAACAGAAAAGTAATCAAAGCTCTTATGGAAACAGCAACAAAATTAGCTGTGTCTAAGAACAAGTTGCATGCGAACAAATTATCAGGAAACACCAAAATGTTGATGCGAAAAAGAAGAGAGGTGAGGACAACTAAAGAAGATGTGACTTCCAAAGTGGAATATATAGAGCTATGCATGACAGTACGAAAAAGTATCACTGAAGATGTAAGGAAATTCAACTGTGAGCTAGTGAGGAAAGCAATTGAAAACAACCAAAGCCTAAAGATAGCAAAGGGACATCTCAGTAAGGGAAGAAAACAGAATATGGCACTGAGAAAAGAAGATGGTTCTGTAACAAGAAATAGAGGCGAAATTTTGACAAGAGTGAAAGATTTCTACTCCAAATTATATGAAAGGGATGATACATGTACTCCAGACATCATGAAAGGTACCAGTACCAGAGTTCTTCCAGTCCTCCCAGCAGAAGTTGCTCATGCAATCAAGAACATGAAGCGGGGAAAAGCTCCAGGAGAAGATGGAATTACTGTAGACATCATACTAGAAGCAAGTGGAGAAATTGAAACAGTACTTGCCCAAATTTTTACTCGATGCCTTAATGAAGGGAAGATTCCTGAGGACTGGAACAACGCTACAATGATCCTGCTACATAAAACAGGTGATATTGAGGATCTCAGGAACTACCGACCTATCAGCCTCCTCTCAGTGGTTTATAAAATCTTCACTAAAGTTCTTTCACACCGCTTGAAGGTGACTGGACATAGCTCAACCGAAAGAACAAGTTGGATTCAGGAGTGGCTACAGCACAATAGATCATATCCACATACTGAGAGAACTAATTGTAAGAGCAAGGGAATATGAACTTCCATTGTGCATGGCTTTTATCAGTTATGAAAAAGCCTTTGATTCGGTTAAACCATCAGCAGTTACAATGGCTCTGAAATCCTGCGGTATTGAAGATGCATACATTAATATTATTAATAACATCTATGAAAATGCAAGTGCAAAGATTCCGCTGTTTGAAAATACAACACACCTAAAAATTGGAAAGGGAGTGAGACAAGGTGACACCATATCTCCGAAGCTCTTTAATGCCACATTGGAAAATGTCTTTCAATCACTGAACTGGGAAAACAAAGGGATAAAGATTAATGGAGATTATCTAACCCACCTTCGTTTTGCTGATGACGTAGTCATTTTTGCAACTACCCCATCAGAGCTGCAGAGTATGATCCAGGAACTTGCTGACAAGAGTAAAGAAGTGGGTTTAAAAATGAACTTTAAGAAGACAAAAGTGATGTTCAATGCTTTTACAAGAAATGAAGATTTATCGATTGATGGAGCAAAGCTGGAGATAACAGACATGTACGTTTATCTTGGACAGCAGATATCAAGTGAGGGTCGCATTGATGAAGAAATTAATCGGCGTACAAAACTTGCCTGGAGAGCTTTTGGAAGAAACAGCATAATTTTCAAGAGCAATATGCCATTATGTCTTAAAAGAAAAGTGTTTGATCAATGCATCCTTCCAGTGCTTACGTATGGTGAAGAGACGTGGACCTTAACTGAAAGAGACATACAAAGGCTGCGGACAACTCAAAGAAGCATGGAGAGGTGCATGCTTGGGGTAACCAGGAGAGATAAGAAGAGGAACTCGTGGATCCGAAAAATGATGGGAGTGGAAGACATGATGATCAGAGTTAAATCCCTGAAAGGGCAATGGGCTGGACATACTGCCAGAAGGACAGACCATCGATGGAAGCCGAAATTTTAGATTGGATTCCAAGGGACAGGAAAAGACCCAGAAAAAGACCACATGGGAGATGGGTGGATGAAATTCAAAAATATGCGGGAGGGACATGGAGGAGACTGGCACAAGACAGACTGTTGTGGAGGAAACTAGGGGAGACCTTCGTCCAGCAGTGGATTGATAATGGTTGACAATGATGATGATGATATATATATAATTATATATATGTATATGGGATGTAAGGTCAGGTGATGCGTAACATCACAGCCTCTCCTTGACAAATGTCAACCCCGCCTTCTCGTGGTGCATCCTGTTCCTACTAAAGGGGCTCTGACGACCGCCAATAGCGGTATAACTATACCATCGGGATTAGAGAAAATGCTATCCCACACTCACCAACCCGCTTGGCCAGCGTGGTGAGTTATGGCCAAACCCCTCCAAAATGACTCCACATCTTAAATCTTGGCTCTCAGTCTCCGGCAGCTGGAATGTACCTGGCCAAGGCAGCGGCAAGTGCGACATGAAGGCAGAGAGTGCTAAGAATCCTCGGACAAACGGACTAGGCTGCCATCTGATGCTGACCTTGGCTACGTATAATGGACGCTCCCTATCTTCTGATTCAAGGCTTCTTGAATTGGAAGAGGAACTACAAAGGATCAAGTGGGACATTGTCGGGCTAAGTGAGGTAAGGAGAAAAGGAGAAGATCTCATTGAACTGAAAAGTGGACATCTCTTCTATCGTGGGACTGATACTGGCAGAACTAGTGGTGTTGGATTTATAATAAACAAGAAACTGAAGGATAAAGTTGTAGAAGTTGAAAGTTCCTCTGACAGAGCTGCACAACTCGTTATCCAACTCTCGAGAAGATACCAGGCTCAGAATATTGAAACTTGTGCACCCACCACAAGTCATCCTGAAGAAGAAATTGAAGAATTTTATGAGGAAATTCGTCATCTAAATAATAAAGGTATGCAGCACTTGAAGATAATTATGGGAGATTTCAATGCAAAAATAGGGCAACAGCAACAGAATGAAACTTCAGTAGGTAAATTTGGTCACGGCAGTAGAAACAAGTGTGGAAATACGCTCGTAGAGTTTGCAGAGGCAGAAGGGTTTTTCATCATGAACTTCTTTTTCAAGAAAAAGCCACACAGGAAATGGACGTGGAAACATCCAAATGGGACAACAAGTGAAATTGATTTTATTATGTGTAACAAAAAATTCGTCATAAAAGACTGCAGTGTGCTAAGCAAGTTCAACACAGGTAGTGACCATAGATTGGTGAGATGTAAGATGCACCTCAACACTAAACTCGAACGTGGCAAGCTCATAAGACAAACAAAAACTATTGACATAACCAACCTTAAAAAACACCATAATACCTTCAAGTTGGAACTGAAGAACAGATTCTCTGCTTTAGACGGCCTAACATCGGAAGAAGTGGATATTTCTGAAGTTAACAGAAAAGTAACCAAAGCTCTTATGAAAACAGCAACAAAATTAGCTGTGTCTAAGAACAAGTTGCATGTGAACAAATTATCAGGAAAAACCAAAATGTTGATGCAAAAAAGAAGAGAGATGAGGACAACTAAAGGAGATGTGACTTCCAAAGTGGTATGTATAGAGCTATGCAAGACAGTACGAAAAAGTATCACTGAAGACGTAAGGAAATTCAACTGTGAACTTGTGAGGAAAGCAATTGAAAGCAACCAAAGCCTAAAGATAGCAAAGGGACATCTCAGCAAGGGAAGAAAACAGATTATGGTACTGAGAAAAGAAGATGGTTCTGAACAAGAAATAGATGTGAAATTTTGACAAGAGTGAAAGATTTCTACTCCAAATTATATGAAAGGGATGATGCATGTACTCCAGACATCGTGAAAGGTACCAATACTAGAGTTCTTCCGGTCCTTCCAGCAGAAGTTGCACATGCAATCAAGAACATGAAGCTGGGAAAAGCTCCAGGAGAAGATGGAATTACTGTAGACATCATACAAGAAACAAGTGGAGAAATCGAAACAGTACTCGCCCAAATTTTCACTCGATGCCGTAATGAAGAGAAGATTCCTGAGGATTGGAACAGCGCTACAATGATCCTGCTACATAAAAAAGGCGACATTGAGGATCTCAGGAACTTACAGACCTATCAGCCTCCTATCAGTGGTTTATAAAATTTTCACTAAAGTTCTTTCACACTGTTTGAAGGTAACACTGGACATGGCTCAACCGAGAAAACAAGCTGGATTCAGGAGTGGCTATAGCACTATAGATCATATCCACGTACTGAGAGAACTAATTGAAAGAGTGTGGGAATATGAACTTCCATTGTGCATGGCTTTTATCGATTATGAAAAAGCCTTTGATTCGGTGAAACCACCAGCAGTTACAATGGCTCTGAAATCCTGCGGTATTGAAGATGCATACATTAATATTATTAATAACATCTATGAAAATGCAAGTGCAAAGATTCCGCTGTTTGAAAATACAACACACCTAAAAATTGGAAAGGGAGTGAGACAAGGTGACACCATATCTCCGAAGCTGTTTAATGTCACATTGGAAAATGTCTTTCAATCACTGAACTGGGAAAACAAAGTGATAAAGATTAATGGAGATTATCTAACCCACCTTCGTTTTGCTGATGACGTAGTCATTTTTGCAACTACCCCATCAGAGCTGCAGAGTATGATCCAAGAACTTGCTGACAAGAGTAAAGAAGTGGGATTAAAAATGAACTTTCAGAAGACAAAAGTGATGTTCAATGCTTTTACAAGAAATGAAGATTTATCGATTGATGGAGAAAAGCTGGAGATAACAGACACGTACGTTTATCTTGGACAGCAGATATCAAGTGAGGGTCGCATTGATGAAGAAATTAATCGGCGTACAAAACTTGCCTGGAGAGCTTTTGGGAGAAACAGCATAATTTTCAGGAGCAATATGCCATTATGTCTTAAAAGAAAAGTGTTTGATCAATGCATCCTTCTAGTGCTTACGTATGGTGAAGAGACGTGGACCTTAACTGAAAGAGACATACAAAGGCTGCGGACAGCTCAAAGAAGCATGGAGAGGTGCATGCTTGGGGTAACCAGGAGAGATAAGAAGAGGAACTCGTGGATCCGAAAAATGACAAGAGTGGAAGACATCATGATCAGAGTTATATCCCTGAAATGGCAATGGGCTGGTATTGAAGATGCATACATTAATATTATTAATAACATCTATGAAAATGCAAGTGCAAAGATTCGGCTGTTTGAAAAATACAACACACATAAAAATTGGAAAGGGAGTGAGACAAGGTGACACCATATCTCCGAAGCTCTTTAATGCCACATTGGAAAATGTCTTTCAATCACTGAACTGGGAAAACAAAGGGATAAAGATTAATGGAGATTATCTAACCCACCTTCGTTTTGCTGATGACATAATCATTTTTGCAACTACCCCATCAGAGCTGCAGAGTATGATCCAGGAACTTGCTGACAAGAGTAAAGAAGTGGGATTAAAAATGAACTTTCAGAAGACAAAAGTGATGTTCAATGCTTTTACAAGAAATGAAGATTTATCGATTGATGGAGAAAAGCTGGAGATAAGAGACACGTACGTTTATCGTGGACAGCAGATATCAAATGAGGGTCACATTGATGAAAAAATTAATCGGCATACAAAACTTGCCTGGAGAGCTTTTGGAAGAAACAGCATAATTTTCAAGAGCAATATGCCATTATGTCTTAAAAGAAAAGTGTTTGATCAATGCATCCTTCCAGTGCTTACGTATGGTGCAGAGTCGTGGACCTTAACTAAAAGAGACATACAAAGGCTGCAGACAACTCAAAGCAGCATGGAGAGGTGCATGCTTGGGGTAACTAGAAGAGTTAAGAAGAGGAACTCGTGGATCCGCAAAATGACAAGAGTGGAGGACATCATGATCAGAGTTAAATCCCTGAAATGGCAATGGACAGCCGAAATTTTAGATTGGATTCCAAGGGACAGGAAAAAACCCAGAAGAAGACCACATGGGAGATGGGTGGATGAAATTCGAAAGTGTGCGGGAGTGACATGGAGGAGACTGGCACAAGACAACGTTGTGGAGGAAACTTGGGGAGACCTTCGTCCAGCAGTGGATTGATAATGGTTGACAATGATGATGATATGTATATAAAAAAAATATATATATACATATCTTTTTTTATTGTTTTATCTTTCGAAAAAGTGGCTGTCCCCTGAAATGATCGGATTCCGCCGCCCATGTATATAATTAACACAAATTGAACAAGTTAAAATCAAGTTCTTATAAACTTTTGTACTTGCAATCTTAAGATTTATAAAAACTCCTGTCTTGAGACAAAAAAATAAATACAAGCTTTATTTGATTAAAATAAGTACAAGCACTTTCGGATGACCCTACATTTGGTGAAAAATGCACAGTTATTCGACAGTGCATGTATTTATTTTAATCAAATAAAGTATTTAATTTATTGTGTCCAGACAGAAGTTTTTAAAATGTTTAAATAAATATATTTATTCAACATACATCTGTATGCACTTGGAAATGATAGGAATGACCTCTTCGATTTTTTTTTTCAAAACGATAGTTAGGTATGCTTATTTTCCGAAATTATTGTACTTGTAATTCTCAAAGTTTTACATCTTTGTTCCAGAAATTTTCCATAATATATTTCCTTTCTTCTTTTTTTTTTTTCCCACTGGAATTTCATTTTTTTTGCTGTGCTTGAAAAACAGATTTTTTTATCTCACCTGTTTGATGTTTATTTTTGTATTTTTGCTTGTGGCAGAAAATTAGCACTATTTAATAACGTTTATTAGTGCTAATTTGGTCGGCATAAAGTGGGAAAAATAATTTCGGCACAAAATTAGCACTAATTAATAATATTTATTAGTGCTAAATTGGTCTGCATAAAGTGAAAAAAAAAACC
This sequence comes from Macrothele yani, assembly GCA_039090855.1. NCBI lineage: Eukaryota > Metazoa > Arthropoda > Arachnida > Araneae > Macrothelidae > Macrothele > Macrothele yani. The sequence goes on along the minus strand of CM077011.1, from coordinate 86,085,161 downwards.
ACTTTGGGCACAAAAAATATTTGTTTGCATATAATGAAAAAAAAAAATAATGCTTGTTTTATTACTTTTACTTCCAAGCAGTTGAAAATTAGGAAGCTTTGGTGTTAGTTAATTTCCCAAAATTTGACTTTGAGCTGATTTATGGGAATGTGCATGCACACAGAAGCATCAATGACTTGTGTTTAATCTCACATTCCGCCATTGATTTTTCAACTAATTTAAAACTTTTACTGTAGAAGCACAAGTAGTGAATTACTTCAGTCCACATTTATGTATCCAAAATTTTTGAAACAGCTGTGTGGCTAATGTTAAATAACTGTGTGGCTATGTAAGGCAGTCTAAAAACAAAGTTGAGATGATGATTTTAGATTATATAAATTGGACTGATCCGATGACGTGAGATGGTGATTTTAAATAAGTTTAGATGACTTGAAATGATGCTAAGAGATGAACTCTTGAGAGGATATAAATGGGGTTGAACCAATGACTTGAGATGCTATGAATTGGGCTGATCCGATGGTGTGAGATGGTGATTTGAGATGAGATAAGATTAAATGATGCAAAGAGATGAAGCCTTGAGATTATACAGTGTAAATTAGGTTCAAATAGTATAACTATACTAAAAATCCGAATTTCGTGGGGTAGAATAGAAATAGAAATAAAACTTTCCAAGCTTTCGCACATCAACCAGATGGCTTTTCCAAGAAAGGTAGACAGCTAACTGCAAACTGGATAATAGAACGTTTCAACAATTTGAACGTGGTGACTTGACTAGGCAATAAATGAATAAGCACAAATGGTTGGGCACGCGATACCACGGTAGAAAACGCAGCATTATTTAAAGAATTGATTCCAAATACGTGACAACTCCAGAGAGACACTTCATTGCAAGTATTGCTGCTGGTCAAGATTTCCAAGGTTTCGCGAATGGCAGTAGACTTGGGTGTGGAATATGAATTTAATTTCTTTACACCATTCTACATAGGATCGGCGGACTTGAACTTGACTTCTCTTGACAGAGCAGTGATTATTTTTCCATCTTTTGTGTCCTTTTTATGTTCCCTGATTCTAATTCCAAACGAACGTTCGGTCATTCTGATGTAGTATCGCCTGGAGCCTTCCGGATATTGTAGTGGGATGGCATAAACACATACCTGTCTCATTGAGCAGAGGGGGCTTGTCAATATTTCTTTTAATCGTATATAAAGGTACCGGAGACCTTATGACCACACCGAAGTTCATCCTCCTGGGCACGTTTTTGAGTTGATAGGAAACATTTGGTATGTAGGAAATAGAGCCAGTTGGCGAAGTTGCGACATAGAAATATTAACACGGCTGGTTCTGGCTTTTTCGATAAAGTTATGCATCTGGTTCGACGTATATCCTGCCTCGGTGGCAGATTCAACAATGTTTTTTAGTTTTTAGTTCGGATTGTCTAGAACGAACATTGGATGAGACAGCAAAGGCTCTTCTCATTCGAGAACGAAATAAGGCCATCTTGTAATCAACAGGGAACGAACTGCGGAGCATCAGGCTGGGAACGGAGGTGGGTTTAGAATAGACTTCACTTCCGTATGAAAGCGGTTGTCATGCGATTTGCTCTCCGAGACGTCGAGATAAGGTAACATTGTGTTCATGCTCCATAGTGAAATTCATCGTAGGGTGTATATACACTCACAGACAATGAAATTTGCGCACCTAGAAGAAAACATGCTACAACCATGAAACTTCGCAAATAGCAAGAGTGCGTGCTGCTATGCCAATGATCCACGTTTGGTGCAATTGCGCGTGACTGCACACCCTGTGGTGGCGCTGCAAGCACGAACCAACAGCCTTATAAACCGGCGTGTAGTCGGCGCCCCATGAAAGCGAAAAGCACCGGCCGACACAAGCAAGAGTACAGAGTGACAAGAATGCCGGGTAGACGCCAGAGACGTCGATTTATTCAACTTATGGACTTTGAGAGAGGCCTGATCATTTGGCTGAAAACCGCAGGGTGGTCGGCGCACCGTAGGACCCGCCACGTGGATCGTTCTGACCATACTGTTCGACTGTGTTGGGAGCAGTGGATACGTGAGAGCACTGCCACACTGCGGCGCGGCTCCAGACGGACCACCGGTAGAGAGGATCGACGAATCGTGCGCCAGGCATGAACGCATCTCACAGGGACCCGGTACACTATACAGGCAGATGTAGCGGATCCTGTGTGCCCACGAACCATTTCCCGAAGCCTTGCGGAAGCGAATCTGTGATCCCAGTGCCCCTTGCGTGTGCTGCCATTAACAACGGAACATCGCCGGCTCCGTGTGCAGTGGTGCCAAGCCAGAGCGACGTAGAACGCCACAGACTGGCGACGTGTGGTGTTTAGCGATGAGTGCTGCTTCATTTTGGGGACAAATGATCATCGTGCCCAGGTGTGAGGTCCCTGGGTCAACGGCACAATCTCAACCTCGCTATCGAGCGCCACACCTTCCCCACTGCAGGCATGATGGTCTGGGGAGCCATAGCCTACGATAGCCTATCAGCTTTAGTAGTGGTACGTGGATCATTGACGGGGCCAGCGGTATGTGGATGAGATTCTACGGCCACATGTGCTCCCATTCCTGGCTGGGATTCCAGGTGCGCTATACCAGTCGGTTAATACCCACCCGCACACGGCTCGGATTGCCCAGGACTGCCTACGTCATGTCCAGACACTTCCATGGCCTGCCTGCTCCCCGGACATGTCCCCTATCGAACATGTGTGGGACCGGTTGAAGCGCCAGTTGCCGCCATGTCGCACTATCTGGGATTTGGAGCACACCGTCCAACACGTGTGGGTCAGTCTGCCGCAGGACATCAGGCAACGACGCCAAAATGTGAAGCAGTTTCAATGCTGTTTCCTCCTGTGCGATAGATACCTTATCATGTTCTATAGAAACTGATACCTTATCATGTTCTATAGGAAATGTTTTTCTTGACATTGATGGGATATCCAAGACCGCAAAAAATTCTAGGTGGGAGTAGCCGGATCCAGTGCCCATAAACAGCTGTTACTGGAGCAGTATTTACGTTCATTTTATCCATTTGTGAGTCTTCTGTGAAGAAAATTTCTTGAAGGCGATACACATTTTGCATTTGAATGTCAAACTACTTTTGAGTCCTTTTCTTTGTTCAGAAATTATTTCCATGTCAGAAAGCGTGCATCCGAAATGGCTATGGTTATTCAGCTTCTGCAGCTGCTGTACAAAATATTCGAGTTCTACGACGCGCCTTCCGTTTTCTATTAAAATTTCCTGATTCTGTAATGCAAGCTTGCGCTCTGAAATTAGATGGTATTCTCGAAGTGCCGTTTCATCTTGAACTTTGAACAAGGTGTTCCTGAAAGTGATCAGTACAAAGTGAAAATGCAGAAAGCGATAAATAAATAATACTGCATCCGTTACAAACTATTAATTCCACTTTGTTGTGATCCCAGAAAAAAATCAGAATTTTTATTACATTTTTGTATACGACAGCACAGTAGGATTTATTCGCCGTTCGTCATGAATTCTTTTTAGCTACCAACCAGCGAAAAAGACCCCGAGATGTAGGACACCGAGCTACCTGGATTTCTGTGGTGTCGTGCACAACAAGGCTAGTATCTAGTTTACGTAAACATAACTACAAAATCTGTAGTGGCCTCCACCGGACTTTTTCATACATAAACTGAGATGCGCAGCTGCATAGCAAAATCGAAAAACTGCTGAGGGAACTCCCACTTCTAGTTCCCGATTTCTACCAAAATTTAATCAGTACAAGAGAATATAACGTAATTCCTAAATATAAATTTTCTTGTCGACAGCTATAATAGTTTTTCAGCTACATAGAAAAAAAGCAAAACCGATGCGGAGAACGCCCAGTTCTGGTTCCCCCAATTCTACCAAAATTTTGTCAACACATGAGGTTATTACGCAATTCCTACATACAAATTTTCTTGTTGATAGCAACAACAGTTTTTCAGCTGCACCGAAAAATCGCAAAAATGGTAATGGGAATGCCCACTTCTGGTTCCCTCGGATTTACCAAATTTTTATCACCACTTGAACTTATAACAAAACTCGTAAATATAAATATTTGAGTTGATACCTACAATACTTTATGAGCTTCATAAAGAAATTGGAAAAATTGGTGTGGGGAACGCCAACTTTCTGTTTCCCGGTTTCTACCAAAATCTAATCAACACGTGAAGGTACCACAAACCCCCCAAATATTGAATTTGGTGTTTGATAGCCATAATAGTTTTTGACTTATGGTGGACATAAACCACACACAGACACCACGGCGAAAATAGTGACATGGTATTCTGGTGGCCCTAAAACCTGTATTGCCGTTGAAATCTCGAAGTCAAATTTTTTCACGATTACAATACTTCGTCATACTACGTAATGTATGAGAAAGTAAAAACTCAGAAATAATGGCTCGGATAATTCTACAAAGAGAAAAATCTGTAGTGCCTCCACAGGACTTTTTCGTACATAAACTAAGATGTGTAGCAGCATAGCAAAATAAAAAAAACAGCTAAGAGAATTTCCACTTCCGGTTCCCCGATTTCTATCAAAATTTAAGCAGCACAAGAGAGTATAATGCAATTCCTAAACATAAATCTTCGTGCTGTTAGCTACAATAGGTTTTCAGCTACTCAAAAAATAGCTACAGTATACACTGAAGAGCAATTGAATTAGAGACAGGTGGCGCTATGCAAATGTGGCGCTGTGCAAATGTGGCGCTGTGGGTGGCCCTGTAAACGGAAATGACACGACATATGCAGCGATCCGACAATATAAGCAGTGATGCGACGGGAATCAGCAAGAGTCTGGCGCAGTATGGGTAAGACGAAGGATCTAAGCGCATTTGATCGCGGCCAAATTGTCGGAGCCCGACGAATGGTTCACTCCATCTCGGAAGTCGTGCAGGCACTGGGATTTTCACGAGCCACTGTGTCACGGGTGCACCGTGAGTACATCGAATCCGGTAAAACCATCCCTGCAGGGGCCAACTGCCGTGGACAACAACGTGTGGATGAGTGGGGTCATCGTCGGCGAGCTTGCATTGTAGCAGCGGATAGACGAACCACAGTGCAAGAAATCGCTCGACAATTGAACGCTGTTGCACAAAAATGTGTAAGCAGCCACACCATCCAGAACTGTCTCCTCGCTATGGGGTACAGAAGCCATCATCCCACGAGGGTACCGCTGCTGACCGCACATCACAGTGTGCAAAGATTAGCATGGGCGCAGGAACATCGCCACTGGACCCTAGACATGTGGGAAAATGTGGCCTGGACTGATGAGCCGAGATTCACGTTGGTACATGCGGATGGCAGGATACGAGTACGGCGCAAACCACATGAAGCGATGGATCCTTCTTGCCAGCAGGGTACTCTTCAAGCTGGTGGGGATGGCATTCTCGTCTGGGGACTGTTTACGTGGACTGAAATGGGACCCCTGGTACGTGTGACATCGTCCCTCACAGGTCAACGTTACCGGGATATCCTGGACGACCATTTGCTCCCATTTGTATGTCTTCAACATCCCACTGGGGACCTCATCCTGCAACAAGACAATGTACCGTGCCATTGCTCCCGAATTGTATCCGAATGGTTTGGATGAACACTCCACCGACGTGACCTCGCTTCCTTGGCCAGCTAGGTCACCTGACCTCAATCCCATCGAGCACATCTGGGATGCCACCGAGAGAGATGTTCGAGGCTCTGACCCCCTCCATCAAATCTTTGTGAACTGTGGGAGCGTGTTCAGGGGTCGTGGATCCATATGGCTTCCCAACGCTTCTGGTGGCTTGTTGAGTCCATTCCAAGATGAATCGTCGCCGTCATCAGAGCGAAAGGTGGTGCTACACGTTACTAGACTAGACAGGTATCTCTAATTCAATTGCTCTTCAGCGTATTACCTGAGGAATCAGTGGGTACCACTTACCGAAGTGAACGGTAGACGCGCGATTTGTTTTGAGGGAGTCAGTTATCTGCTGTAAATGCTCTAGAGGTCAGTTGTCTTGCGTAAATGCTGTATAGGTCAGTTCACTGACAGTCTGTTATCAGCGGAGTTATGATGCGCGTGCTTTTTCCAAAGGACTGCACATTTAGCCATATAAAGTTTATCTGAAATAATGTTACCCGTAGAAGTTCGTTTTTTATCGCACATGGTAGCAGTGTGGTACATTTGTTTAATAACTCCAATGTTAGGATAATAATGCTGAGATGAGTAACACAGCGTCATTCTTATAACAGCAAAGATTAAAAAAAAAAATTGCGTATAAATATTTTCAGGGCCAAACAAACGAAATGCAGATTTTCTGCTAGATTACAAGGATATAATGGAGAGTGATTTTTTTTTCTTTCTTTTCAGTATTATGTACCTACTAAGTAAGCTTATTATACTGGATATAAATGAAAAATATAATGATTAAATATTTTGAAAACTAGCTTTTTCTGAAGTTTTGTCCCTTGTTTCTTTTCCTGTTTTTAGACAGGAAGAGCTTACCGTTCTTATTGTTCCTCATGGCGAACAAACAATGTATATAATAAGAACACAAGGAATATATGATAGAAATACCAAAAACAAAGAATGAAAGTAAAGGATACTAGAAACAAGAACAGTGCACATATTGGTAATCGGAAAAGTTCCCCACATTGGAAAAGGTTCCCATAGGAAAACTCACCCACAGGAAAAGCCCCCCATCTTTTTCAGTCATGAACCATGCACAAATTGCGGATTACACAAAATATCGAATGTAGGGGAGATTTTCGGGATCATCATTTCAACTTTTACCTCGGTATATAGTAAAGAAACTGTCTTACAAGTAGCTGGATGAGATGAGAAATTTCTTGGTTAGTATTTCGACTGTTACCGCGGGTTTTAGTGACAAACGATCATCCAATTAGCAGGGTTGGCATTTCGATTTTCACCACAATTTACAGTAAAAAATGGTCTTACAATTAGCAGGATGGGGTGGGGGAAATTTTCAGGGTCGGCATTTCGTCTTTTATGCAGTTTAAAACAACATGAAGCCGTACATGCAGCACAGATATGTGGAAGAAATTTCCGGGATCGGCTTTTTTTATTCCATCATGCTCATGTTCATAACGTTTACGTAACATTTCAAATTATTAATTTGCGATATTACTCAGGCAGAAAATATTGTTCTTTCTAATATAACTATTTACGAAGGCTCTTCTAAAATTTTTCATTCTGTCATTCACATATTCCTAAAATTTACATAACAAGTAATGTCAATAATATTGCGCTTCTATTTATGGACCATATATTAATTAATAGGCGGTAGGCCTATGCCTTTTTAACACTTTTTTCTTCCTTCAGGAAGACGCTTTAACGTCTGTAAATTCTGTTTTACACGTTCTGTAAAGTGGATACAGTCTGTGGTGGTGCATTAACTTATTCAATTATAATATAAATCGGTTAGAAGTCCTAAAGATGTTACTTACGGAATTGCATGTTCAGTCCAGCGTCAGTAGTTATTCAGTTTCTTTGTCCAAAATTGAATCTGGCTTCAATATGGTCAGTTGTTAGGGTTAGTTCGAGAGCCATTTCGTTATAAGTTGTACCCTACTTCGGATATATCCAGTTGTTAGGGTTAGGCTCCGTTCTGGCTATGTCAACATCATATTGAATGGATAAAAGTTTCCAGATAATAATTAAAAATTCTTGAGTTAAGAGTTACTATTTACATACAACTTGAAGTTCCACGCCGTACTTGGCCTTTAGGGCTATCTCGTCAATGCTGCACTCTCTTGGAAATGCTGAGGAAGTCTTCAAAGTTTGGTCAGGTTCATAAAAAATTTAAAAACTTTAAAAGGTTCCAGTTAAAATCGTTACATACACCACCTCATACCGTCCACAGTCTCAATCACCGGACGCGCGTTTCACCTAGGCTCTACCCTGGCGTTTTCAACGGAGACTTCACACCATCTGTCAAAGTCTGGTATCTAAAAGTCTCGTGTCCACAGTGCGCATGTTCCCCATTTAATCCATTGCCAATGCCATCTAGTGTCAGGTCACATCAACTTTATCTTCATCTACGTCACTCTCACCCTTCCTTTTTCTCTTCCTCTCTCTCCTCTCCCTATTCCATTTCTTCTCAGTTTCAATCAGGTTCCTCCAAGTGTACGAAAGGTTGTATGGACTGTTATTATTGCAGTTAAATGGTTTAGTCTTATTTATTATTACTGCTTCTGCTATTTGTATTGTTCTCATATTATTCTGCTGGTTTAATATTGTAATTCCTTCCCAATAGGGTATACATTGACTATCCAAACAGAAGTCAGTGAGTGCTGTTTCATTCTCTCTTCTGCTTGAGTTCTTCATGTGTTCGGTCAATCTGATTTTAATATTTCTTTTTGTACTGCCTATATATTGGTTGACGATTTTATTTTGATTATTTATTATTGGTATAGAGTAGACACCCGCTTTTTGTAAGACTTTACAGAATGTGTAAAACAGAATTTACAGACGTTAAAGCGTCTTCCTGAAGAACCTTGTGGTCACGTAATTGTATGTGAACTATTTGATAGAATCACATGAGATATAATAACTTTTTTCTTCGCCTATGTGATATTCGTAAAGTTTTAAAAAAAGTCAAGTTAATGGCTTTGTACCTTTACTTAGGTATTCGATATTAATTCTTAGGCCTAAGTCCTCTGGACAGTTTTTATTCTTACGATGTTATATTAATAACGTTTACATAACAAGTCAAGGTACCTTTTGTTTTTACTTAGGCACTAAATATTAGTTCATATGCCCTAGGCCTTTTAACAGTTTTTATTCTAACGATGCCATATTCATAACGTTTTACATGAACTGAAGTTAATCATATTTCACTTTTACTTAGGCACTAATTTTAAATTCATTGGCTTTAGCCCTAAGGCCAAGTAATTAATATTGAATGCTAAGTAAAAGCACAAAGCTATTACCTTGACTTTCTTTGTAAACTTTACGAATATCACATAAGCGAAAAAAAGTGTTGAAAAGTCTTAGGCCTATGACCTAATAATCAATGTATGGTGCATAAGTAGAAGCGCAATATTATTGACATTACTTGTTATGTAAATTTTAGGAATATGGGAATAAAAACTTTTAGAAGAATGTAGACGTTGAATATTTTTTTTTTTTTTTTTTTTTTTTTGATTGGAGGTTTAACGACTACAGTGAGAAACTCAACGGGCTATAAGCAGTCGCCCGTCCCTAATTTAGAGCCACTGCTTCCAGGGAAGGGAAGGATCCAGTGCCGTAAGACAAACACAACATCCATGCCTCACCGGGATTCGAACCCGGACCCCTTTCGGGCGAATGATCAGAAGCCATCGCTTAGACCACTGCACCACCGGGGCGGCGACGTTAGATCTAATATTTTCTGCCTGAGTAATATCTCAATATTAATAATTTGACATGTTAGGTAACCGTTATGAACACGAGAACGTCGGAATAAAAAATGTTGAACCCGGAAATTTCCCCTACCGCAGTCTGCTAATTATAAGACTGTTTTTTACTACAAACTGCATAAAAGTTGAAATGACAACCCCGGAAATTTCCCCCACATATTTGTGCTCATTGTACGGTTGCATCTTGTTTCAAACAGCATGGAAATGGTGACCCGGAAATCTCCCCCACATTCGATATTTTGTTTAAACTGCAATTTGTGCACGGAACCTGACTGTAAAAAATGGGGGAACTTTTCCTGTGGAGAAGTTTATCTATGGGAGCCTTTTGCAATGTGGGGGACTTTCCTTGTGGGAGACTTTTCCTGTGGAGGAGTTTATCTTTGGGAACCTTTTCCAATGTGGGGGACATTTCCTGTGGGGGACTTTTCGTCCACCGCAAATATTCCGTAGAAAGAATTAAAAAAAAAAAAACAGAATAAAACAAGGGGAAAAAATCAAATAAGAATAAAGAGTGAAATTCAAAAGAACGATTTTTTTTTTTTAAATGCAATAAATAAAAAAGGAACAAAATAAGATTGAGGAAAATTCAAAATTGGAATAAAATAAAAGTATGGGATATATATGTATAATAATGAAATACAAAATCAGAACAAAGAATAAAATAAGAACGAAAAAATAAACCGAAATAAGAACAAATTACCAAATACCAATATAACACCAATGAAGAATAATAGAAATATCTATAAAAACCAAATTTGATGCACGAAAAGACAGAGTTCGAAGGATGTCAGCTGAACACAAATGCCATGTGTCTTGTGTGACGAATGTCGCTGTAGCTTTTCTTGAGATAACTTCTTTGCCCCATCAGTTCCCCTGCAGGGACAATTAAGACACCCCTCGACTGCTCCGTATCGCAGGGAGAGAATTGCTGTCAACCGCGGGGGAGGTGTCGGTGGGCGTGACCAGATGTTGAGATGTTTGAACCATCTTTTTTTCAATACGTAGTGACTTTATTTCACAAATTGCAGCTAATATTTTTTACCAATTAAGTAAATTTTAGTATTTTCAGAAAGTGAGGAATCGTAGAATTGCTTCTCTGGTTTCAGAATTTTTATTGACCTTTCCCTTCATTTTTTATCTGAAGCAAAAGTCGTACCAAGGCTTCTTCCATAGTTTTATCAATTAATAAAAAATACTTAAAGGGTCCAAAATGAAAATCTGAAACCAGAGAGCTCTTTATTTATTATATATCTTGCGTTAGCCACAAACGGTGTTCCAAATTGTGCAAAATTGCCCGAGCAATTTGTGAAATACGCTTGCCCATTGGTTAACAAGGGAATGCAGAATACAAGATGGCGGGTCTCGTAGAGCCTTAAGAATGCATCAGGGAACTTAAAATACAAATTAATTTCATTGGTCGTAAAAGCTCTGCTGTGCTTAACTCACCTCATTGCTGAGTGCAAACAAGGTTTTGGCTGTAATAAACAATTAATGGAAGGCCTCAGCCTTTTGAATGTTGAAAGCATCAATGGATTATGGAAAGTAAAGTCCCACATACATACAAAGCATTGGAGTAATTGACAATTTTAAAATAACTCTTGCATCAGTAAAAGCAGTACAAAAGTCCAGAAGTGCTTACAAAGCCCATTTGGAATTAGATACAAATTGAGTGCAGGAATTGAAAAGAAAGCTAAAGAAAGCACCTTTAGGGCTGAAAAAAGGCTGATGCAAGAGGAATGATAAGTTCAGAGTAAACTGAATTCTTCCCAGCAGATGGTGAAAATTGTAGAGGCATTGAAAAAAGCATGGCTGACATTAAAAGTGGCACTGTCTTGCTAAATGAAGCTAGAGTGGAAAATACGTAAATTTTTGTTTGACTTATACAAAAGTAGAAAAGAACAAGCTCAGTTTGCTTCAGTCAAGAAGGAAACTTTGTAATGACAGATCCCAATTCACAGTATTTACAAACGAAAAAGGCAAGCTGTAATTCTTTAGAAATACGCAAGTCTCAATCATCATTCAGTGTATGTATTTTAATTAAGCAATCTATTATTCCATCACTTCACACATGCACCTTTATCAAGGGCACCTATAGGGGGAGGGGGACTCTACACCCCCCCCCCCCCGAAGCCATCGGTATAACTAAATATTTGATAAATTTAAATTACTAAAATAGATGAAACCTTTTCTTAAAGCATTTTTAAAAATAATAAGATATTAATGATTGATTGTATCAATAATTTTTGTTGTATTTTAGTATCTTGTATATTTACTGAAATGTTTGACAGCCTTGAAGGAGGTAAGGATTTTTCTTACCCCCCCCCCTAAAAGTACTCATATGGGCGCCACTGACCTTTATTACATATTGAATTTTTGTACATTCAGACTAATCAAATTGCAATATAGTGAAACAATAATGCATAAAACAAAATATTGGTATTATAAGGAACAAATAGTTTGTTAGTGCCTTTGAATCCTTTTTTTTTTTTTTTTTTGCTGTTGGAGTAAGTGTGGCAAGCTGCTCTGAAACTGCTTTGAAACTTTGTTTTAGTTGCTTCAAAAAATGATATAAAACACCTTCATTGTGGCAATATTGCTGTCTTCAACTGCAGTGTTAGCATAAGATAAGTATGGCTGTGCAACTTGCTAAAAAGAGAGCAAGGTTTGCTTACATAAGGAAGTGTGCAATAGCGGAAAGTGTGTACCGGTTTGTGGTTTCCCTGTTGTGGGCTCTCCAGCTGTACCATACATTAGGCCAAAAAGTCATCCACATTTTACCCTCCCTAGCACAAGATAAGAAAAGAAAAAGCTGTCTAAAAGAAAAAAAACCTATGCTAAATCATAATTTATTAATCCTAAATAGATTTTCAAACAGTAAATCATAAACCACTTTCATACAAATTGAAAGGCCAGATTGAATCCTCATTGTTCTTCAAATTACTTATTCACATATAAGCATGCAAGTTTTGATACTTTGTTTGTGCAATCTTGTAGGCTCCCATGCTAATAATCATTGAAGAGTCAGTACTCCAAATTCTTTATAGCTCACTGTCAGTCATAAATGTTTCACAAAACAATTTGTTTTAATATTGTGAACAATGATTTAAATTTTAATGACATTTTTTGTAAGCATAAGATTTATGAAAAAACATATGCTTACCCTACTTTCTTTGTAGGAAGTTCACTATATTTCTCATGTTTTTCATCTATTCATGATATTAGCTTCGTGTACCTCAATGTTTTTGAATTCTTCAGAGATATTATTTAAAAATTGCTATATTGTCATTAAAAATATTTTACGTGCTTAAGGAGAATTAGTGCTAGTATAGAAATTTACCTTACCTTAAACCATGTGGTTGGTGTTAAATGTACATTACTCAGTTGCCAAAAAATGTACATTTAACAGTGACCACATGGTTAGGAAAATTTCTATACTAGCCCTAATTCCTTAAGCATGTAAAATATTTTAATGGTAATATAACAATTTCTAAATAACGATATCTCTGAAGAATTGGAAAAACATTGAAGTACACGAAGTTCATATTGTGAATGGATAAAAAGCATGTAAAATATAGTGAGCTTTGTACATAAAAAGTAGGGTAAGTGTAAAAAATTTTATAAATCTTATAAAAAATTATTATTAAACCCTTGTAGAGCACATTATATATACCTAAAAATCGTTTTTAGGTGTTTTTCACTTTATATATTAAGGAATCAAAAATAGTCATAAAAGTTTAAATTTATGTTACTGAAAATGGTTATAAGCTCCACCTAGTTAAATGCTGCATTTCAGAGCTGCACTTCTGTAAAATCAAATTTTGTGCCATGGTGTTGCAATTGGAAAATATGGTACAAAACAATAAAAAAAAAAAAAAAAGGGACAAAACAGTAAAATATTTTTTGAAGCAATCTCTTAAAAACTTTAACCCTTCTGTCTTTGAATTCTTTACTTTTATACCTATTCAAATATATGTTTGAGATATCATTTATTAAAAAACAGTGTGTTCAACTTACATGCTGAAAATATTGTGGCTCTTGGGACGTACTTGACACACTGAGGAAACTTTAATATATTGAAAGTGCTACTAAGCTAATGATACAGTTTGTAAATAACAAAGTTTGGTCAAAACTAAGTTGATATATATTTTTAATTTCTGCAAGCTTCTAAAATTGTTTTGAATTCAGTAATTTTATATTACAAATGCAGTGATATGTTAGTGCCGGTTTAATATTTGCATACATAAATCATTGTGAACATTTCCATATGGCTCATGCTAGCTTAAATATTGCATGTGTTGTATTAAAAAAAAATTCACTGCTTGTTTTGATTTTCTACAGGTTAAAAAGTTCATTTTTTTTTGTCAGTCTTGTGCATGTTTCATACTAGTTCTATTCAACCTAAATAGTTTGGGTGGAAAGAGATTTCAATTTTTGCTGTAAGCTCCAGTGATCTCCGTTTTGAAATTCTGCCTTGCTTCCATATTTTTTTTTCAGTCTATCAATGTGATGTATCATAGTATTGTTTCTGGTTTTCTAAGAATATGACAGTTTACTCTGTGCTACTGAAAAATGATTACATACTTCTTTTTTCTGAATACGTGAATGTTTAATCAAGTTCCTAAGCAACTTTTCCACTATGACATAGTCAGGTATTCATTTCCTATTTTCAGCTTGTTCCAGTCTTGTAAGTTTGTGGATAGTTTAGTGCTAAACATGACAATTTTGAGTTCACCTCCTAAACTAAAAACAGTGAATCTTTCCTGATTTGCCTTTGCCAAATGCACCCTTTGCATTTTTGATCATTTTCATCTGTACAGTACTTCTGAAATTCCAGTTCTGCCGGATTCCTGAAACAGAGTGTCATTTTCCTCTCACTATAGTGTTATAAATTTTAGCATGGGCATGGTTGTGCAGTTGATTCTCTTGACCCAGACATGAATTGCAGGTTTAGTAGCTCCCACTTTAATGTTTAGTGTGATGAAGCTCATGATGGACTTGTGGGACGGGTGGTGGTGGGGGGGGGTTGAATCTTTCCCAGAATTAAGTTTGTGGGCTACCTTCCAGTTTGAGTTCCAATCACTGATCTTTATTTAAACACGTATGTTACATATCTTGTGCTCAATTCCTGAGTTGTACTAACTATTTTGGACGTTAGAAATTGTGTGTGTGTTGCTTATTCACTTTATTTCAGGATGTAAAACTTTGAAGACTGATTTATGACCAAGTTTGCATAACATGTAGATGTAACATTTATTGGCCCCTCCAAAAGCTAATTAATTCAATCAATAAACAAGAAATAGGTGTCTTGCATCAATGTGATTATCATGCTTTGCAAAGTATCTATGCTGTTGTATCTTGCATTTTTATCTTTGTCAGAGTAAAAGCATTTGTTACTCACTTATGATCAACAAAATTTGATGAACATTTTTGCAAATTAAGAAAACTGGTAAAACATTTTTGGAAATTTATAACCTGAAACACATTTTCAAAATTAAAGTTATATGACATTCTTAATGGGCTTCTTTGAGAGTTTTAAAACAAGACCTAAATCATCATGTTAACTCAGTTTGGTTAAGCATTTGATGGGTCCAAATGTTATGTGTTCTTCTGAACTCTTGGCTCACTTATTTTACTTTTTATTTTCAACAGAATAAAAGATTTCATTATACACTAATTTCTCTTTCCATGCTAAAGATATGTGTGTGTGTGTGTGTGTGTGTGTGTGTGTGTGTGTGTGTGTGTGTGTGTGTGTGTGTGTGTGTGTGTGTGTGTGTGTGGAAAAATTGATTTTTCTGTGAAATAATTAATTTCTGAAAATGCTTTTCAGCCTTTAGTGCATGTTGCAAAACATCTGGTTTGTCAATGGTCTACAAATGCAGAACGGAAAATGATGAATTAAAAAAGTGTTTGGCATTCTGGTAAGAATTGTGAAACATTTTATCTTATCTCTTCTTTTACTTTGCTAGTATTCCAAAGTTTTGAATAGTGTTGCATGATAGTGTGAAATATGAGATACTTTTTAAAGCTAAAGATTTAATTTTTTTTTTTTATGTTTTTAATATGTTCAAAGGTCAATAATTCATGCTCAGCTGATCACATAAAATGATAAGTTTTTTTGTCAGTTTATTATATAGAAAAGCTGGTTTTGAAATTTGTTGCCAGAAGAGATTTTCAAATTACCATGATGTGGATAAATGTATCCGAGTTACAGCTGTTGTTCAAGAATGATATCAACTTTCATCTGAATATCAAAATGCAGTGCTGCTCCATTAATAAGGATTTATGCTTTGCTTTAATCTGATGTGGGACTTCTGAATTATATTCAGTCATGAGAGTTGAGAAGAAATTACTATGATGAAGTGAAAATGTTTTCAGACTTCTTCATCATTTGTAGTGTGTTATGGATAACAATGGTGATTATTTTGATGGAATATAAAAAATATTCCAGGAGTACTTTAACTGTAGGTTACAGGTTGAACACACCTATGGTTTCACTATATTTAAAGTAGGAGCATTTGAATTGTATGTTCAGGAAAAGTCCAGGAATTCTTTGATTGAAAAGTGTATGAACCATATGTACATTCGTGGTCCTCTGGCTGAAAGTTCCTTCAGCATTATAGATGAAATTAATCATCTGTGTTTATAGAAAAAAACAATGAAGAAATAGGAAAAAAAGAAATCAGTACAAAAAAAAAAAAAAATTAGGAAGGAGATGGATGCTGTGCAGCTGCAGAGTCAATGAAAGACATGGCTGTGTAACTTGCTGAGAAAAAAGCAAGACTTGCTGGCAGGAGGAAACTTGGGCTGATGTTCAGCAAGTGCAACAACAACAAAACTAGTAAAAAAATGAGGGTGAAGTAGTGCTTTTAGAATCGTTTTATTTTATATTGTGAATACAATTATGTTCTCGAGTTTAAATACAATTGTGTGCTCCAGTTTTCTGCCTGATAATGATGACTTGTGTCATCAAAAGTACTTGCAAATTATAACCAGGTTTGAGATCAATATTTTCCTTAGTTTTATCGGTTAAAATTATTAGTGATTTTTAATTCTTCAAAATACTTTTAGTCCTAGTTAAAGAAGTTAAAATTTGATTTCAGAATTTTTTAAGGTTAATTTTGACTTGTTAATATCGACGTTCTTAACCAAATTGTAAAAGATTTACTGAGAAAAGAGCCCAACCTCATAGGACAAACGTAAAAAATATGTTCTTGAGATGGCTAAGTGAAAACCAATCTTTACTAGTGTGTATTAAATATTGATTACACATTCACTGAAATTTTTTTACATAATCCAATTCTTGAAAGTTAGCAGGTTTGTTCACATAATTGCCTGAAATGTATTCAAGTTTTCACTACTATCAGCACTGTTAGCTGCAAAATATGAACATAATGTTTGAATGTTCTCTACTATAGTTTTTAGTGTTATTAGAGGTTTGCTGCTTTTGCCACCAAAATGTTGCCATCCTAACCACAGTCAGATCCTTCTCCAGAAATGTCACATTTTTGTATAACGGAAGTGATAGTTTTGCAACCTGTTACTTCTCATTCAGTCAGAGCAAGCACATAAACTTCAGCACATTCTTAAAAAATATCAACAAAGTCAACTTATGCCTTCCTTTTCATATGAATTCTTATCCCTCAGGAAAGTAATTTCAAGTTTTGAATAGTATGTTGTTTGGCATTATGCTACACATCATTTGAAAGCTCTTGTGTGTTGCTCCATGTTATTTTATCCGTATCTGACCTACAGCAGCTATATTGAATTATGTTGTTCGTTCTTCATCTTATCACTGGAAAACATGCTTACATTAGCTTGCCCTCTTTGCACCACCCAAATCCCCTAGACCACATGTTCACTAGTACACTTTTGTTACTCCTGGGGCCAAGTGATCAGAGGCAGGAGCTTATCATCCAAGTTGTTAGGTGGTTTGGCCGTATTGAAAGAATGAGTGACGAAATGCTTACTAAGAGAATTTATTCAGCCCAAGTGGCAGGAAAGAAAGGTAGAGGAAGGCGAAGGAAATCATGGGAGGACCAGATTCAGGAATGTCTGCATGAGAAAAAGATAATGAGTATGAAGTACAAAAGCTCTTGTGTGTGGCGTGTGATGGATGTCAGTGAAGCTCGAGCTGTGTGCCGAGATCGCTGTAATTGGAGACACCCTGATACAGCAACAGTGAGTTCTTTC